>CM050657.1:0-1200000 GCA_027574665.1 Rhynochetos jubatus
CTAAAGCACCTTCGCGTGACCCTGCCTGCAGTACCGAACTTTCCCCACGCGGTGGCAGCAGGGAGCAGGGCAGGGACCGGCGATGCCCCTTCGCGTCTCCCCGCCTGCAGTACCGAACTGTCCCCACACGGTGGCAGCAGGGAGCCAGCCGCAGCGCTGCCGTGCGCACGAGCCGCACCCCGCTGCAGCAGTTGCTGCTCTCAGGGCGGCAGCAGCGAGCGAGGCAAGGCGAAGCGATGCGCTTCCTCGCCCGCCGGGCGGCACTACCACACTTGGGTCGTAGAACGGCAGAATCCAGCAAGGCAAAGCGCAGCGCGGGACACGCGCAGCTCTCCGGCGGCAGTTCCTAAGAGTGGGCGCCGGGTAACGGTAGAGAGCAAGCCGAGGAGCAGCACTGCGCATGCGCGGCTCCCTGGCTGCAGTATCGAACCCTGGTCGCTGAGCGGCAGCATCGAGCAAGGCAAAGCGCACCAATGCGCATGCGCGTGCCCCCGCCTGCATTACACAGCCCCAGCCGCAGGGCGGCAGCAGCGACCCCGGGAAAGCTCAGAACTGCCCCTGCACTGCTGACCCATTCCCTAACCCCCACCCGCACTCTGGAATAACCGTGTGTGTCTGTGTGTGTGTGTGTGTCTGTGTCCGCCCCACTCAGGGTTTGGGCAGCTCCTGCTCCCCTCGAGGGAACCAGCGGCCCCCACCCAGCTCCCTCCTTCCTGCCGCTCGGGGCTCCCACCCGACACAGCGGCCGCGCCGTGGGCAGGAGTCGGGGCCGGGACAGGAACGTCAGCCCCTGGCCCGTTGCGGGGGGGGCTGCGCACGCCCGGGATCTCCTTTCCCCGGGCCCTGCTGAGCCGGAGGGGTTTGAGCTGCACTCGGTTCCCCGGCACATTAACAACAGCCGCTGGGGTCACACCGACAGCAAATCCGGTTTTATGCCCACGCAGCGTATCGTCACCCCCACCGCAAAGTCCCGCTCAGTTGCTCGGGGAAAACACGTCGGGGAGGATGGAGCCGCGTCGAGGTTCCGTCCGGCTCCGGCAGATGGGGGGGAGATGGCAGCTGGCAGCAAATCCCAGCCACGGGCACCTCCCTGCCGGGCACTGCCGATGCCGACGGCTCGTCCTGCGCCTGGCACGATGCACCCGCGGGGCAGAGCGCATCCCCCTGGAATGCAGCTGTGTTCTCCGCCCTCCAAGAGTCACAGCAGCGCCTGGGACCACGGGAACTGCAAGGCTTTTCCTGACACTGCGGACGGACGTCGCTATTCCGACCACAGC
Organism: Rhynochetos jubatus; assembly: GCA_027574665.1. NCBI lineage: Eukaryota > Metazoa > Chordata > Aves > Eurypygiformes > Rhynochetidae > Rhynochetos > Rhynochetos jubatus. Next base: position 1,278 of record CM050657.1, read on the forward strand.
CAACGCACTCGGTTTGATTGCAGCTCCGTTTGCAGAGCCACGAAAGACGGCGTGCGAAGGAGGAAGGAGTCCCCAAAGCGCTGGCGGAGAGAACGCTGGGAATACGACACCCACAGAACCGGAGACGTTTCGGGACGGTGCGCTCAGCTCCTGGATCCCTTGGAGCGAATCTGCACATGGAAAGCCCCAGCAATAAACCCACTGAGAGCCAAGTGCTCCCCCAACGCCCTTTCCGCAGGGTCTGGCTGCATCTCGGACCATGCCAGGACCGCACAGGGAGGCGGATGGGCAGAGGGAGGGGTGGGGGGAGGCAGACGCCTGGAGAAGGGGGACACAGGCAGCCCCGGACGCAGAGAGGGGGACACACGACTCACCACAGACCCCGCTGCCGGCAGGAGACCTTCACCTCCCCGATGGTTCCCTCTCGGCCTGCCCGGGCAGCCCTTCGGCAGCTGGAGATGGTGACAGGAGAGAGGGGGAACCGATCCAAAGGGAGAGGGAACCAGCCTGAGAGATGGGGGAAACAAGGAATGGGGACGGGCCAGAGGGCAGAGAGGGAGGAGGTCAAAAGGGGACAGGGAGGGGGACAGCGAGAGACCGAGAAACAGCAAAAAGCCGCGATAAGCGAAAGGGCAGAGAGACAGAAGAATTCAAGCGCAGGGACAGGGAGCCAGACGGAGGGTGATAAACACAAAAACGGGCTCTGGGACAGAGAGGGAAGAAATTCCAACCCAGGAACAGGGACCTGGCGTGGCCCCGAGGCTCTGGGACTCACCGCAGCTCCCGCCCTCAGAGCTGCCGGCAGAACGGGGCGGCTCGGGGGTCTCTCTCTCCCCTCCCTTCCTCCTCTGCAGCGCCAGGCACTCGGCCGTCATCCACCTGAGAGAGCGGAGGGGGGTCTCACAGCGCTGCCAACACGAGGCTGCCCAGACACAGCCCCCCCCACGCCCCCCGCGCGGCCGCGCTGTGCTTCGCTCACGCGGGCAGACCCTGCAGGCACCGGTTCTGTGATTCTTCCGCTGCTTCGCTGCTGGATGGAGAAAGGAAAAGCAGTGAGGGAGTGCAGGCGGAGAAAAACCCAGCAGGGAACAGGACAGGGGAGAAACGGGACAGCCAGCTGGCCAAGGGGAGACAGCGAGAAACGCTGCGACAGGCCGTGGCACGGAGCCGTGGAGTCAAGGAGGGGGAGCACGGGGGACAGAGAAGGAGGGAAAAGGGACAGGGAGCAGGGGGAGACGGAGAAAGACACGTCAGAGTCGCAGAGAAGAGAGCGACAGGAGCGAGACGGAGAAAGGAGAAAAGCCAGCGCTGGGCAGCAGCCAGAGGGCCAAGGACAGAGGGACAGGGAAACGGGGCAGGGACAGGGAGACCAAAGGGGCGATGCTGGGCGAGGGAGGGACGGGGAGCGGGACGCTGGGACCGAGAGCCAACGAGAGCGACCCAGCTGCGGCATGAGGAAAGCGCTGGAGGAGAGAGCGGGACGGAGCCGAGGCCATTAATCACGGGGACAGGGAGCAGGAGAGAGGGAGAGACAGGGAGAGGGGGACAGGTAAGACAGAGAATCGGAGAAAGAGAGGGAAGGGACCAGCTCAGAGGGTCAGGGGTGAACAGAGAGAGGGGGACGGCAGAACGAGCAATGAGACGGGGGAGAAGGAGCGGGGAGCAGAGAGAACAAGGTACAGGGAAAGGCCAGAGCTGGGGAGAACAACGACGGGCTGGAGGCAGAACAAAGGGCAGCGCGGACAGGGAGCGGGACCGAGGAGCGGAAAAGGAAAAAACAGCCGTGGGCAGCCGGGGAGAGGGAGAGCGAGAGAAGCCAGGGGAGAATGAGAGAAGGATGGAGAGAAACATGGGGACACGGAAAAGGGGGGGACGAGGACGACACACACACCTGAAGGGTGGAAGGAAAGAGAGGGGTGGGGAGCGAGACCGTGTGACAGAGAGGGACGGAGGCAGGGAGTGGGATGCAAGGGTAGGGAAAAGCAGAGGGACAGGAAGAAGAAAAGAAGGAGAGAGAAAGGGGAGGACGGGGAGCAGCAGAGAGAGACGGGGAACGACAGAATAGCGCCGGGCTGAGCGGAACTCCAGAGAATAACCAGATCCTGCCAGGGAGCAGCCAGAGGGATAGAGCGAGGGGAAACATGCCCAGAGAGGACAGGGAAGAGCCAGCAGGACACTGGGGGAGGGAAGAGCCAGCAGGGCAGGGATGGAGAGAGGGAAAACCTCAGGGGCAAGAACAGCAGCAGAGCCACCAAGAGAGGAGAAAACACCCCAAACAAGTCAGGAAAAGGAACCGGCCAGCGCTGGGCAGCGGGACAGGCATGGAGCAAGGAAAACCAGGCACGAGGCCAGGGACAGAGGGATGGAGCGGCACAGAGAGGGACAGGGAGCGGGACATGAGACTGCAGAGAGAGGGGCACAGGGAACCGGGAAGGGTGACAGAGAGAGACAGAGCGGGGTGGGGAGCGGGTCGGAGCTGGAGAAAGGGAAAATCCCGCCAGGGAGCGGGCCAGGAGGACGGAGCCGGAGGAGACGAACGGGAAGCAGGGCGGTGGGATGCAGCCGGCAAAACTAACGACGGGCAACGGGCCAGAGGGATTGACGGCCGTAAGGGCCAGGGAGCGGGACAAAGGAACGGGAGGAAAGCTGAGAGGAGCAGCAGGAGAGAGGAACGTGGGGAAAAAGAAGGAAGGAAAAGGAAGGCGCGAGGGCAGAGAGAGAGACGGGAACAGAGTGCGGGACGTGCAGAGACAAAGAGCAGGGAAAGGAAGAGGACAGAGGGACTGGGGGTGGGGCTGGGGGGCACCAAATGCAGGTGAAGACAAAGAGATGGAGAAGGAAAAAAAGATGCTGATGGGCTGCGGGACAGAGAGGGAGGAGGAGAAAGTAGGGCCGGAGCAGGGAAGAGAAGAAGGAGAACGGGGACGGCTGGACGGACCGGGGCATACTCCTAGACAGCAGGAGACAGGCACCAGGACAGAGGGACAAAGGCAGAATAACGGGAGAGGGAGCGGGACGGACGGAGAGCGAGAGGAGAAAAGGGGCAGGGAGCAGGACTGAGGGATGGAGAAAGGAGCAATGGGAGCAGAGGGACGGAGAGAGGAAAATCCAGGACGGAGGAAGGAGAGAGGGATAGAGGGGAGGGACAGGGAGCAAGAAAATGGGACCCAGAGAAACACAGAGGGCTGGGGAGCAGCACACTGGGATAGATAGAGAGCAAGCGAGAGCAAAAGGAACAAGGACAGGGAGACGGAGCCAGAGGAAAAACAGGGACCAAAAGCTGCACAGAGAAATGGAATAGGAAAATCAGGGATGGGGAGTGGGACAGAGGGGTGGAGAGATGACAAGGGACACAAGGATAATGAGGGGGGGTGGAGGGTGGGAAGGAAGGCCAGAGAGCAGTGCAGCGGGGCAGAGGAAGAAAAAGAGGGAGGGGGAGCGGGGCAGAGAAACAGAAGAAGAAAATGCCGTGATGGGAGCAGGACAGAGGACGGGAGAGAGAAAAAGAAGCCAAGGGAGGAGACGGAGGAGCAGAGACAGAAAGGTCAGAAACAGCCAGAGAGGGAGAGAAGCCAAGAAAAATGGGGCCAAGGGGCCCTGCAGAGCTGGAGCGAGAACGTGTAGGGCCGGTGAGCAGGACAGAGGGAGAGAGAGGCGGCGGGGGGAAGGAGAGGAAGGACAAAGGAGGGACAGAGATGGTGACAGGGCGCAGGACATACAGCCAGGGAGAAAACCAGGACAGGGAAGGGGAGAACGGGATGGAGAAACAAAGAAAAGGTCAGATGTGCAGAGATGGGAAAAAATGAGAATTAAAACCCCAGCAAAGGGGGAGAGGATGGAGAGGTAGGGAGGGATAGAGAGAGAGAAAAAAGGGCCAAGGAGGAGGGGAGAGGAGAAGAGGAAGGGAAAAGGGGAGAGCTGGCTGGGCAGGGAGGGAGAGCAGGAAACGACTGGACAGGCAGCGGGACAGAGAAATACAGACAGCAAACACAGAGCCAGGAAGCAGGACAGAGGCACAGCGAGCGGTAATGAGGGGCAGGAGAATGGTGGTGACAGAAGCATCGGGGCAGAAGAACTGGAAGAACAAATAAAGGCAGGAAGAAGCCTGGGGGATGATAGGAACCCCCTGCTGAGAGAGGGGGAAAAGGAGGACACGGAGCAGGACAGAGACCGTAAGAGACAGACAGGGCCAAGGAGCGAGACAGGGCGATGCAGAGAGAGGAAAAAAGGGCCAGGGAGGCAGGAGAGTGTGAGAGACAGGCACAAATAAGAGACATGGAGCAGGACAGGGATGGAGGGGAAAAGCCTGGCATCGCCAGCAGGACAGAGATGGAGCGAGAAGGAAAAAGGGACGAGGGGCAGAAGAAAGGCAAAGAGAACCGAGGTCCGGGAGCAGGACACAGGGCTAGAAGAGGGGAAAAATAGCGACGGGCCGCACAGCGGAGACGGGGGAATGAAACACGGCCCAGGGGGCGTCAGAGAACGAGAGAGAGAAAAGGGACAGAGAGCAGGACAGCACTGGAGGGAAAAGCAACTGCGATGGGCAGTGGGAGAGGGAGGAGGAAGGGAAAAACACTGTGGGGGAAGGGAAGGGAACTGGACACGGGGATGGGAGAGGGAATGGGCCAGAGAGAGACAGACAGAAAAGACAGGGAGAGGAAGCAGGGCAGAAGGACAGCGAGGGGAAAAAAGGGACAGGGATCAGAACAGAGATGGAGAAAAAAGCAACAGGGCTAGAGAAACAGAGGCAGAAAGAGCAGCAGGGAGGGAGCAGGGCAGAGAGAGCAGCAGCAGGATGGAGACGGAGGGAAAATGGGAGACTCAACAGGACAGAGGCACAGGAATGTGGGCAGGGAGCAGGACTAAGGGATACAGGGAGAAACAATGGGACAGGAAGCGGGACAGAGGGACAGACAAGAGCAATGACCATGGGAGAAGAAGAGAAACCATGAGAAGGACAGCAGCTGGGGGAAGAGAGAGAGAGATGAGGAGCCCTGCAGGGAGAGAAAGAACCAAAGGGGCAGGGAGCTGCACAAAGGGTCAGAGAGAGCAAGGGATGAACGGGAAGCAGGGCAGAGACAGCGAGATGCACAGTGAAAAACCCGACGGCCCTGAGCAAGACACAGGGACAGCAAGAGCAAGAGAAGGACAGAGACAGAGAGACGGGCCGGCAGGGACACCGAGCAGCACATCCAGAGCAGAGAGGAGAAGAACGCGGGGGAACAGGGCAGAGACACCGTGGGGAAAGAAAGAGCTGGATGCAGAGCAGGACGAAGGGATGGAGAGGGAAAAACCAGCCAGGGGCTGCAGGACAGAACCAAAGCGGGGAGACAAAGAGGGAGAAGCGGCACACAAGAAGAAAAGAGGGACAGGGGAGCAGAAAACGAATCGCAGCAGCACAGAAAAGACAGGGAGCTGGAGGGGGGGCAGGAGGCACAGCGAGTGACAGGGATGCGGAAGAGGGACAGGGCCCCGGGGGCCCGGGACTCACCGCAGCTCTCTCTGGGCGCTGCCAGGAGAATTTGCCGGCTCAGACACTTCTTTCTCCTTCTCGCCTCCCTTTCCACCCGTAACTCCGCTCACTTGGCTGCTTCCACCTGAGGGAACAAACAGGCCTCTCACAGCTCTGCCCAGACAGGGCTCCCCAGACACACAGCCTCGCTCGCGCACTCCGCGGCCGGACCGCGCTCTGGGGACGCGCACAGCCCCCGCAGTGCGCGCTGGCAGCCCGGCCTGCTGCGGCCTGCAGAGAGGGAGCCTCCCCCCTGCCAGAAACTGGCTCTCTCGTGCTGGCAGCAGGAGGCAGCTGCCGGCCAGACGGCCGCTGGTTCCTTCTTCCTCCATCTGGCCTCTCCGGCTCTGGCCCCGGCAGCCCCGGGCCACAGCCCGGGAGTGTCCGGCTGCCCCTCGGCACCCCGTGCCCAGGCACAGACAACCCAGCTCAGCCTGAGGCAGGTGCAGCCAGCGGCATCCCCAGGGCAGGAACAGACAACTGCGTCTTCCGGGCAGCCTTGAAAGGCAGCAGCCGCAGCGACCGTTACCGGCATCACTCGCCTGCTCCTGCCGGGGCTACTGGAGACGCCCCCAGGGCCACCAGCCACCGGCACCGCAGGGCTCGGGGCGGCCGGGGTCTACGGGACAGGCTGCGGGGGTTGCTGGAGCCAGGGGCTGCTGCACGGGGCGAGCGGGGCTGGCAGAGGCAACGGGGAGATCCGGGGAGGCGTCCGGGTCAGCGCCCGGGGGGTGCCCGCCATCTGCCCCCCCCCCCCCCCCCGCTCCGGGCTGAACGCGGAGCTACTCCGGCCCGGCCCGCCTCCAGCAGCCGGGCAGCTGCCGCAGCGGGAGGGCTGGAGCTTCACGTCCCGACCCTACAGGCGGCCGCCGGTCCGGGGACACCCCCGCACCCGCCCAAGGGGTCCGCTCGCCTCACCTGCGGGCTCGATCCTCCCACGCCGCTGGGACCGGCGCCCCGCGCGCCGCCATGTTGCTCCGCGGTACCGCGCATGCGTCAACGGGGGGGGGGGGGGGGGGGTGGGGGTGAGGGGGGGGTGGGCCCGGGGGCGGGGCGCGGCGTAAGCGGCGCGCGCTCCCAGGGCTGCAGGACCGGTCTCCGGGTACCGGGCGGCAGCAGCAGCGAGCGCGCGGCGGGCGGCGCGTGCCGGGGCGGCACCGGCGCTGCAGTTCCGCGCTTCGCCCGTCCGGCGCCCGCCAAAACCGCGCGCGTTGGAGCGGCACCGGCGTCTCTGTCCGGGGGGCAGCGCCGAGCGCGGCGGCAGCGCCCCGCGGGCACGGCAGCATCGCGGCGCTGTTACCGGGCACGGGAACACGGAGCGCAGGGCGAACGGGAAGGGCTGCGGCGGCAAGATCTCCGTGGGCTCCTGGGAGGTGTCCGAGTGGGGGATTGAGATGAGCTTTAAGGTCCCTTCCAGCTCGCGCCGGCAGCTAGCAAGGCAAGGCGCAGCAGTGCGCATGCGCGCCACCCCGCCGGCAGTACCGAGGTGTATTCGCACGTTGGCGGCAGGGAACAGGGCAGGGAGCGGCGATGCCCCTTCGCGTCTCCCCGCCTGCAGTACCGAACTTTCCCCACACGGTGGCAGCAGAGAGCTGAGCGAGGCACTGTAAAGCGCATGTACGCCTCTCCGCCTGCAGTACCCGAGTTCATTCGCACGGTGGCAGCAGAGAGCCGAAAGAGGCGCTGTAAAGCGCATGCGCGGCTCTCCGCCTGCAGTACCGCATTTCATTCGCACGGTGGCAGCAGAGAGCCGAGAGGCGCTGTAAAGCGCATGCGCGCCTCTCCGCCTGCAGTACCGCATTTCATTCGCACGGTGGCAGCAGAGAGCCGAGAGAGGCGCTCTAAAGCGCATGCGCGCCTCTCCGCCTGCAGTACCGCATTTCATTCGCACGGTGGCAGCAGAGAGCAATGCTTGACGCGCTAAAGCGCATGCGCGCCTCTGCGCCTGCAGTACCGCATTTCTTTCGCACGGTGGCAGCAGAGAGCCGAGAGAGGCGCTCTAAAGCGCATGCGCGGCTCTCCGCTTGCAGTACCCGATGTCATTCGCACGGTGGCAGCAGAGAGCCGAGAGGCGCTGTAAAGCGCATGCGCGCCTCTCCGCCTGCAGTACCGCATTTCTTTCGCACGGTGGCAGCAGAGAGCCGAGAGGCGCTGTAAAGCGCATGCGCGCCTCTCCGCCTGCAGTACCGCATTTCATTCGCACGGTGGCAGCAGAGAGCCGAGAGGTGCCCTAAAGCGCATGCGCGCCTCTCCGCCTGCAGTACCGCATTTCATTCGCACGGTGGCAGCAGAGAGCCGAGAGAGGCGCTCTAAAGCGCATGCGCGCCTCTCCGCCTGCAGTACCGCATTTCATTCGCACGGTGGCAGCAGAGAGCAATGCTTGACGCGCTAAAGCGCATGCGCGCCTCTCCGCCTGCAGTACCGCATTTCATTCGCACGGTGGCAGTAGGGAGCATTGCGAGACGCTCTAAGGCGCATGCGCGCCTCTCCGGCTGCAGTACCGCATTTCATTCGCACGGTGGCAGCAGAGAGCCGAGAGAGGCGCTGTACAGCGCATGCGCGCCTCTCCGCCTGCAGTACCGCATTTCATTCGCACGGTGGCAGCAGAGAGCAGGGCGAGGCGCGCTAAAGCACCTTCGCGTGACCCTGCCTGCAGTACCGAACTTTCCCCACGCGGTGGCAGCAGGGAGCAGGGCAGGGACCGGCGATGCCCCTTCGCGTCTCCCCGCCTGCAGTACCGAACTGTCCCCACACGGTGGCAGCAGGGAGCCAGCCGCAGCGCTGCCGTGCGCACGAGCCGCACCCCGCTGCAGCAGTTGCTGCTCTCAGGGCGGCAGCAGCGAGCGAGGCAAGGCGAAGCGATGCGCTTCCTCGCCCGCCGGGCGGCACTACCACACTTGGGTCGTAGAACGGCAGAATCCAGCAAGGCAAAGCGCAGCGCGGGACACGCGCAGCTCTCCGGCGGCAGTTCCTAAGAGTGGGCGCCGGGTAACGGTAGAGAGCAAGCCGAGGAGCAGCACTGCGCATGCGCGGCTCCCTGGCTGCAGTATCGAACCCTGGTCGCTGAGCGGCAGCATCGAGCAAGGCAAAGCGCACCAATGCGCATGCGCGTGCCCCCGCCTGCATTACACAGCCCCAGCCGCAGGGCGGCAGCAGCGACCCCGGGAAAGCTCAGAACTGCCCCTGCACTGCTGACCCATTCCCTAACCCCCACCCGCACTCTGGAATAACCGTGTGTGTCTGTGTGTGTGTGTGTGTCTGTGTCCGCCCCACTCAGGGTTTGGGCAGCTCCTGCTCCCCTCGAGGGAACCAGCGGCCCCCACCCAGCTCCCTCCTTCCTGCCGCTCGGGGCTCCCACCCGACACAGCGGCCGCGCCGTGGGCAGGAGTCGGGGCCGGGACAGGAACGTCAGCCCCTGGCCCGTTGCGGGGGGGGCTGCGCACGCCCGGGATCTCCTTTCCCCGGGCCCTGCTGAGCCGGAGGGGTTTGAGCTGCACTCGGTTCCCCGGCACATTAACAACAGCCGCTGGGGTCACACCGACAGCAAATCCGGTTTTATGCCCACGCAGCGTATCGTCACCCCCACCGCAAAGTCCCGCTCAGTTGCTCGGGGAAAACACGTCGGGGAGGATGGAGCCGCGTCGAGGTTCCGTCCGGCTCCGGCAGATGGGGGGGAGATGGCAGCTGGCAGCAAATCCCAGCCACGGGCACCTCCCTGCCGGGCACTGCCGATGCCGACGGCTCGTCCTGCGCCTGGCACGATGCACCCGCGGGGCAGAGCGCATCCCCCTGGAATGCAGCTGTGTTCTCCGCCCTCCAAGAGTCACAGCAGCGCCTGGGACCACGGGAACTGCAAGGCTTTTCCTGACACTGCGGACGGACGTCGCTATTCCGACCACAGCCAACGCACTCGGTTTGATTGCAGCTCCGTTTGCAGAGCCACGAAAGACGGCGTGCGAAGGAGGAAGGAGTCCCCAAAGCGCTGGCGGAGAGAACGCTGGGAATACGACACCCACAGAACCGGAGACGTTTCGGGACGGTGCGCTCAGCTCCTGGATCCCTTGGAGCGAATCTGCACATGGAAAGCCCCAGCAATAAACCCACTGAGAGCCAAGTGCTCCCCCAACGCCCTTTCCGCAGGGTCTGGCTGCATCTCGGACCATGCCAGGACCGCACAGGGAGGCGGATGGGCAGAGGGAGGGGTGGGGGGAGGCAGACGCCTGGAGAAGGGGGACACAGGCAGCCCCGGACGCAGAGAGGGGGACACACGACTCACCACAGACCCCGCTGCCGGCAGGAGACCTTCACCTCCCCGATGGTTCCCTCTCGGCCTGCCCGGGCAGCCCTTCGGCAGCTGGAGATGGTGACAGGAGAGAGGGGGAACCGATCCAAAGGGAGAGGGAACCAGCCTGAGAGATGGGGGAAACAAGGAATGGGGACGGGCCAGAGGGCAGAGAGGGAGGAGGTCAAAAGGGGACAGGGAGGGGGACAGCGAGAGACCGAGAAACAGCAAAAAGCCGCGATAAGCGAAAGGGCAGAGAGACAGAAGAATTCAAGCGCAGGGACAGGGAGCCAGACGGAGGGTGATAAACACAAAAACGGGCTCTGGGACAGAGAGGGAAGAAATTCCAACCCAGGAACAGGGACCTGGCGTGGCCCCGAGGCTCTGGGACTCACCGCAGCTCCCGCCCTCAGAGCTGCCGGCAGAACGGGGCGGCTCGGGGGTCTCTCTCTCCCCTCCCTTCCTCCTCTGCAGCGCCAGGCACTCGGCCGTCATCCACCTGAGAGAGCGGAGGGGGGTCTCACAGCGCTGCCAACACGAGGCTGCCCAGACACAGCCCCCCCCACGCCCCCCGCGCGGCCGCGCTGTGCTTCGCTCACGCGGGCAGACCCTGCAGGCACCGGTTCTGTGATTCTTCCGCTGCTTCGCTGCTGGATGGAGAAAGGAAAAGCAGTGAGGGAGTGCAGGCGGAGAAAAACCCAGCAGGGAACAGGACAGGGGAGAAACGGGACAGCCAGCTGGCCAAGGGGAGACAGCGAGAAACGCTGCGACAGGCCGTGGCACGGAGCCGTGGAGTCAAGGAGGGGGAGCACGGGGGACAGAGAAGGAGGGAAAAGGGACAGGGAGCAGGGGGAGACGGAGAAAGACACGTCAGAGTCGCAGAGAAGAGAGCGACAGGAGCGAGACGGAGAAAGGAGAAAAGCCAGCGCTGGGCAGCAGCCAGAGGGCCAAGGACAGAGGGACAGGGAAACGGGGCAGGGACAGGGAGACCAAAGGGGCGATGCTGGGCGAGGGAGGGACGGGGAGCGGGACGCTGGGACCGAGAGCCAACGAGAGCGACCCAGCTGCGGCATGAGGAAAGCGCTGGAGGAGAGAGCGGGACGGAGCCGAGGCCATTAATCACGGGGACAGGGAGCAGGAGAGAGGGAGAGACAGGGAGAGGGGGACAGGTAAGACAGAGAATCGGAGAAAGAGAGGGAAGGGACCAGCTCAGAGGGTCAGGGGTGAACAGAGAGAGGGGGACGGCAGAACGAGCAATGAGACGGGGGAGAAGGAGCGGGGAGCAGAGAGAACAAGGTACAGGGAAAGGCCAGAGCTGGGGAGAACAACGACGGGCTGGAGGCAGAACAAAGGGCAGCGCGGACAGGGAGCGGGACCGAGGAGCGGAAAAGGAAAAAACAGCCGTGGGCAGCCGGGGAGAGGGAGAGCGAGAGAAGCCAGGGGAGAATGAGAGAAGGATGGAGAGAAACATGGGGACACGGAAAAGGGGGGGACGAGGACGACACACACACCTGAAGGGTGGAAGGAAAGAGAGGGGTGGGGAGCGAGACCGTGTGACAGAGAGGGACGGAGGCAGGGAGTGGGATGCAAGGGTAGGGAAAAGCAGAGGGACAGGAAGAAGAAAAGAAGGAGAGAGAAAGGGGAGGACGGGGAGCAGCAGAGAGAGACGGGGAACGACAGAATAGCGCCGGGCTGAGCGGAACTCCAGAGAATAACCAGATCCTGCCAGGGAGCAGCCAGAGGGATAGAGCGAGGGGAAACATGCCCAGAGAGGACAGGGAAGAGCCAGCAGGACACTGGGGGAGGGAAGAGCCAGCAGGGCAGGGATGGAGAGAGGGAAAACCTCAGGGGCAAGAACAGCAGCAGAGCCACCAAGAGAGGAGAAAACACCCCAAACAAGTCAGGAAAAGGAACCGGCCAGCGCTGGGCAGCGGGACAGGCATGGAGCAAGGAAAACCAGGCACGAGGCCAGGGACAGAGGGATGGAGCGGCACAGAGAGGGACAGGGAGCGGGACATGAGACTGCAGAGAGAGGGGCACAGGGAACCGGGAAGGGTGACAGAGAGAGACAGAGCGGGGTGGGGAGCGGGTCGGAGCTGGAGAAAGGGAAAATCCCGCCAGGGAGCGGGCCAGGAGGACGGAGCCGGAGGAGACGAACGGGAAGCAGGGCGGTGGGATGCAGCCGGCAAAACTAACGACGGGCAACGGGCCAGAGGGATTGACGGCCGTAAGGGCCAGGGAGCGGGACAAAGGAACGGGAGGAAAGCTGAGAGGAGCAGCAGGAGAGAGGAACGTGGGGAAAAAGAAGGAAGGAAAAGGAAGGCGCGAGGGCAGAGAGAGAGACGGGAACAGAGTGCGGGACGTGCAGAGACAAAGAGCAGGGAAAGGAAGAGGACAGAGGGACTGGGGGTGGGGCTGGGGGGCACCAAATGCAGGTGAAGACAAAGAGATGGAGAAGGAAAAAAAGATGCTGATGGGCTGCGGGACAGAGAGGGAGGAGGAGAAAGTAGGGCCGGAGCAGGGAAGAGAAGAAGGAGAACGGGGACGGCTGGACGGACCGGGGCATACTCCTAGACAGCAGGAGACAGGCACCAGGACAGAGGGACAAAGGCAGAATAACGGGAGAGGGAGCGGGACGGACGGAGAGCGAGAGGAGAAAAGGGGCAGGGAGCAGGACTGAGGGATGGAGAAAGGAGCAATGGGAGCAGAGGGACGGAGAGAGGAAAATCCAGGACGGAGGAAGGAGAGAGGGATAGAGGGGAGGGACAGGGAGCAAGAAAATGGGACCCAGAGAAACACAGAGGGCTGGGGAGCAGCACACTGGGATAGATAGAGAGCAAGCGAGAGCAAAAGGAACAAGGACAGGGAGACGGAGCCAGAGGAAAAACAGGGACCAAAAGCTGCACAGAGAAATGGAATAGGAAAATCAGGGATGGGGAGTGGGACAGAGGGGTGGAGAGATGACAAGGGACACAAGGATAATGAGGGGGGGTGGAGGGTGGGAAGGAAGGCCAGAGAGCAGTGCAGCGGGGCAGAGGAAGAAAAAGAGGGAGGGGGAGCGGGGCAGAGAAACAGAAGAAGAAAATGCCGTGATGGGAGCAGGACAGAGGACGGGAGAGAGAAAAAGAAGCCAAGGGAGGAGACGGAGGAGCAGAGACAGAAAGGTCAGAAACAGCCAGAGAGGGAGAGAAGCCAAGAAAAATGGGGCCAAGGGGCCCTGCAGAGCTGGAGCGAGAACGTGTAGGGCCGGTGAGCAGGACAGAGGGAGAGAGAGGCGGCGGGGGGAAGGAGAGGAAGGACAAAGGAGGGACAGAGATGGTGACAGGGCGCAGGACATACAGCCAGGGAGAAAACCAGGACAGGGAAGGGGAGAACGGGATGGAGAAACAAAGAAAAGGTCAGATGTGCAGAGATGGGAAAAAATGAGAATTAAAACCCCAGCAAAGGGGGAGAGGATGGAGAGGTAGGGAGGGATAGAGAGAGAGAAAAAAGGGCCAAGGAGGAGGGGAGAGGAGAAGAGGAAGGGAAAAGGGGAGAGCTGGCTGGGCAGGGAGGGAGAGCAGGAAACGACTGGACAGGCAGCGGGACAGAGAAATACAGACAGCAAACACAGAGCCAGGAAGCAGGACAGAGGCACAGCGAGCGGTAATGAGGGGCAGGAGAATGGTGGTGACAGAAGCATCGGGGCAGAAGAACTGGAAGAACAAATAAAGGCAGGAAGAAGCCTGGGGGATGATAGGAACCCCCTGCTGAGAGAGGGGGAAAAGGAGGACACGGAGCAGGACAGAGACCGTAAGAGACAGACAGGGCCAAGGAGCGAGACAGGGCGATGCAGAGAGAGGAAAAAAGGGCCAGGGAGGCAGGAGAGTGTGAGAGACAGGCACAAATAAGAGACATGGAGCAGGACAGGGATGGAGGGGAAAAGCCTGGCATCGCCAGCAGGACAGAGATGGAGCGAGAAGGAAAAAGGGACGAGGGGCAGAAGAAAGGCAAAGAGAACCGAGGTCCGGGAGCAGGACACAGGGCTAGAAGAGGGGAAAAATAGCGACGGGCCGCACAGCGGAGACGGGGGAATGAAACACGGCCCAGGGGGCGTCAGAGAACGAGAGAGAGAAAAGGGACAGAGAGCAGGACAGCACTGGAGGGAAAAGCAACTGCGATGGGCAGTGGGAGAGGGAGGAGGAAGGGAAAAACACTGTGGGGGAAGGGAAGGGAACTGGACACGGGGATGGGAGAGGGAATGGGCCAGAGAGAGACAGACAGAAAAGACAGGGAGAGGAAGCAGGGCAGAAGGACAGCGAGGGGAAAAAAGGGACAGGGATCAGAACAGAGATGGAGAAAAAAGCAACAGGGCTAGAGAAACAGAGGCAGAAAGAGCAGCAGGGAGGGAGCAGGGCAGAGAGAGCAGCAGCAGGATGGAGACGGAGGGAAAATGGGAGACTCAACAGGACAGAGGCACAGGAATGTGGGCAGGGAGCAGGACTAAGGGATACAGGGAGAAACAATGGGACAGGAAGCGGGACAGAGGGACAGACAAGAGCAATGACCATGGGAGAAGAAGAGAAACCATGAGAAGGACAGCAGCTGGGGGAAGAGAGAGAGAGATGAGGAGCCCTGCAGGGAGAGAAAGAACCAAAGGGGCAGGGAGCTGCACAAAGGGTCAGAGAGAGCAAGGGATGAACGGGAAGCAGGGCAGAGACAGCGAGATGCACAGTGAAAAACCCGACGGCCCTGAGCAAGACACAGGGACAGCAAGAGCAAGAGAAGGACAGAGACAGAGAGACGGGCCGGCAGGGACACCGAGCAGCACATCCAGAGCAGAGAGGAGAAGAACGCGGGGGAACAGGGCAGAGACACCGTGGGGAAAGAAAGAGCTGGATGCAGAGCAGGACGAAGGGATGGAGAGGGAAAAACCAGCCAGGGGCTGCAGGACAGAACCAAAGCGGGGAGACAAAGAGGGAGAAGCGGCACACAAGAAGAAAAGAGGGACAGGGGAGCAGAAAACGAATCGCAGCAGCACAGAAAAGACAGGGAGCTGGAGGGGGGGCAGGAGGCACAGCGAGTGACAGGGATGCGGAAGAGGGACAGGGCCCCGGGGGCCCGGGACTCACCGCAGCTCTCTCTGGGCGCTGCCAGGAGAATTTGCCGGCTCAGACACTTCTTTCTCCTTCTCGCCTCCCTTTCCACCCGTAACTCCGCTCACTTGGCTGCTTCCACCTGAGGGAACAAACAGGCCTCTCACAGCTCTGCCCAGACAGGGCTCCCCAGACACACAGCCTCGCTCGCGCACTCCGCGGCCGGACCGCGCTCTGGGGACGCGCACAGCCCCCGCAGTGCGCGCTGGCAGCCCGGCCTGCTGCGGCCTGCAGAGAGGGAGCCTCCCCCCTGCCAGAAACTGGCTCTCTCGTGCTGGCAGCAGGAGGCAGCTGCCGGCCAGACGGCCGCTGGTTCCTTCTTCCTCCATCTGGCCTCTCCGGCTCTGGCCCCGGCAGCCCCGGGCCACAGCCCGGGAGTGTCCGGCTGCCCCTCGGCACCCCGTGCCCAGGCACAGACAACCCAGCTCAGCCTGAGGCAGGTGCAGCCAGCGGCATCCCCAGGGCAGGAACAGACAACTGCGTCTTCCGGGCAGCCTTGAAAGGCAGCAGCCGCAGCGACCGTTACCGGCATCACTCGCCTGCTCCTGCCGGGGCTACTGGAGACGCCCCCAGGGCCACCAGCCACCGGCACCGCAGGGCTCGGGGCGGCCGGGGTCTACGGGACAGGCTGCGGGGGTTGCTGGAGCCAGGGGCTGCTGCACGGGGCGAGCGGGGCTGGCAGAGGCAACGGGGAGATCCGGGGAGGCGTCCGGGTCAGCGCCCGGGGGGTGCCCGCCATCTGCCCCCCCCCCCCCCCCCGCTCCGGGCTGAACGCGGAGCTACTCCGGCCCGGCCCGCCTCCAGCAGCCGGGCAGCTGCCGCAGCGGGAGGGCTGGAGCTTCACGTCCCGACCCTACAGGCGGCCGCCGGTCCGGGGACACCCCCGCACCCGCCCAAGGGGTCCGCTCGCCTCACCTGCGGGCTCGATCCTCCCACGCCGCTGGGACCGGCGCCCCGCGCGCCGCCATGTTGCTCCGCGGTACCGCGCATGCGTCAACGGGGGGGGGGGGGGGGGTGGGGGTGAGGGGGGGGTGGGCCCGGGGGCGGGGCGCGGCGTAAGCGGCGCGCGCTCCCAGGGCTGCAGGACCGGTCTCCGGGTACCGGGCGGCAGCAGCAGCGAGCGCGCGGCGGGCGGCGCGTGCCGGGGCGGCACCGGCGCTGCAGTTCCGCGCTTCGCCCGTCCGGCGCCCGCCAAAACCGCGCGCGTTGGAGCGGCACCGGCGTCTCTGTCCGGGGGGCAGCGCCGAGCGCGGCGGCAGCGCCCCGCGGGCACGGCAGCATCGCGGCGCTGTTACCGGGCACGGGAACACGGAGCGCAGGGCGAACGGGAAGGGCTGCGGCGGCAAGATCTCCGTGGGCTCCTGGGAGGTGTCCGAGTGGGGGATTGAGATGAGCTTTAAGGTCCCTTCCAGCTCGCGCCGGCAGCTAGCAAGGCAAGGCGCAGCAGTGCGCATGCGCGCCACCCCGCCGGCAGTACCGAGGTGTATTCGCACGTTGGCGGCAGGGAACAGGGCAGGGAGCGGCGATGCCCCTTCGCGTCTCCCCGCCTGCAGTACCGAACTTTCCCCACACGGTGGCAGCAGAGAGCTGAGCGAGGCACTGTAAAGCGCATGTACGCCTCTCCGCCTGCAGTACCCGAGTTCATTCGCACGGTGGCAGCAGAGAGCCGAAAGAGGCGCTGTAAAGCGCATGCGCGGCTCTCCGCCTGCAGTACCGCATTTCATTCGCACGGTGGCAGCAGAGAGCCGAGAGGCGCTGTAAAGCGCATGCGCGCCTCTCCGCCTGCAGTACCGCATTTCATTCGCACGGTGGCAGCAGAGAGCCGAGAGAGGCGCTCTAAAGCGCATGCGCGCCTCTCCGCCTGCAGTACCGCATTTCATTCGCACGGTGGCAGCAGAGAGCAATGCTTGACGCGCTAAAGCGCATGCGCGCCTCTGCGCCTGCAGTACCGCATTTCTTTCGCACGGTGGCAGCAGAGAGCCGAGAGAGGCGCTCTAAAGCGCATGCGCGGCTCTCCGCTTGCAGTACCCGATGTCATTCGCACGGTGGCAGCAGAGAGCCGAGAGGCGCTGTAAAGCGCATGCGCGCCTCTCCGCCTGCAGTACCGCATTTCTTTCGCACGGTGGCAGCAGAGAGCCGAGAGGCGCTGTAAAGCGCATGCGCGCCTCTCCGCCTGCAGTACCGCATTTCATTCGCACGGTGGCAGCAGAGAGCCGAGAGGTGCCCTAAAGCGCATGCGCGCCTCTCCGCCTGCAGTACCGCATTTCATTCGCACGGTGGCAGCAGAGAGCCGAGAGAGGCGCTCTAAAGCGCATGCGCGCCTCTCCGCCTGCAGTACCGCATTTCATTCGCACGGTGGCAGCAGAGAGCAATGCTTGACGCGCTAAAGCGCATGCGCGCCTCTCCGCCTGCAGTACCGCATTTCATTCGCACGGTGGCAGTAGGGAGCATTGCGAGACGCTCTAAGGCGCATGCGCGCCTCTCCGGCTGCAGTACCGCATTTCATTCGCACGGTGGCAGCAGAGAGCCGAGAGAGGCGCTGTACAGCGCATGCGCGCCTCTCCGCCTGCAGTACCGCATTTCATTCGCACGGTGGCAGCAGAGAGCAGGGCGAGGCGCGCTAAAGCACCTTCGCGTGACCCTGCCTGCAGTACCGAACTTTCCCCACGCGGTGGCAGCAGGGAGCAGGGCAGGGACCGGCGATGCCCCTTCGCGTCTCCCCGCCTGCAGTACCGAACTGTCCCCACACGGTGGCAGCAGGGAGCCAGCCGCAGCGCTGCCGTGCGCACGAGCCGCACCCCGCTGCAGCAGTTGCTGCTCTCAGGGCGGCAGCAGCGAGCGAGGCAAGGCGAAGCGATGCGCTTCCTCGCCCGCCGGGCGGCACTACCACACTTGGGTCGTAGAACGGCAGAATCCAGCAAGGCAAAGCGCAGCGCGGGACACGCGCAGCTCTCCGGCGGCAGTTCCTAAGAGTGGGCGCCGGGTAACGGTAGAGAGCAAGCCGAGGAGCAGCACTGCGCATGCGCGGCTCCCTGGCTGCAGTATCGAACCCTGGTCGCTGAGCGGCAGCATCGAGCAAGGCAAAGCGCACCAATGCGCATGCGCGTGCCCCCGCCTGCATTACACAGCCCCAGCCGCAGGGCGGCAGCAGCGACCCCGGGAAAGCTCAGAACTGCCCCTGCACTGCTGACCCATTCCCTAACCCCCACCCGCACTCTGGAATAACCGTGTGTGTCTGTGTGTGTGTGTGTGTCTGTGTCCGCCCCACTCAGGGTTTGGGCAGCTCCTGCTCCCCTCGAGGGAACCAGCGGCCCCCACCCAGCTCCCTCCTTCCTGCCGCTCGGGGCTCCCACCCGACACAGCGGCCGCGCCGTGGGCAGGAGTCGGGGCCGGGACAGGAACGTCAGCCCCTGGCCCGTTGCGGGGGGGGCTGCGCACGCCCGGGATCTCCTTTCCCCGGGCCCTGCTGAGCCGGAGGGGTTTGAGCTGCACTCGGTTCCCCGGCACATTAACAACAGCCGCTGGGGTCACACCGACAGCAAATCCGGTTTTATGCCCACGCAGCGTATCGTCACCCCCACCGCAAAGTCCCGCTCAGTTGCTCGGGGAAAACACGTCGGGGAGGATGGAGCCGCGTCGAGGTTCCGTCCGGCTCCGGCAGATGGGGGGGAGATGGCAGCTGGCAGCAAATCCCAGCCACGGGCACCTCCCTGCCGGGCACTGCCGATGCCGACGGCTCGTCCTGCGCCTGGCACGATGCACCCGCGGGGCAGAGCGCATCCCCCTGGAATGCAGCTGTGTTCTCCGCCCTCCAAGAGTCACAGCAGCGCCTGGGACCACGGGAACTGCAAGGCTTTTCCTGACACTGCGGACGGACGTCGCTATTCCGACCACAGCCAACGCACTCGGTTTGATTGCAGCTCCGTTTGCAGAGCCACGAAAGACGGCGTGCGAAGGAGGAAGGAGTCCCCAAAGCGCTGGCGGAGAGAACGCTGGGAATACGACACCCACAGAACCGGAGACGTTTCGGGACGGTGCGCTCAGCTCCTGGATCCCTTGGAGCGAATCTGCACATGGAAAGCCCCAGCAATAAACCCACTGAGAGCCAAGTGCTCCCCCAACGCCCTTTCCGCAGGGTCTGGCTGCATCTCGGACCATGCCAGGACCGCACAGGGAGGCGGATGGGCAGAGGGAGGGGTGGGGGGAGGCAGACGCCTGGAGAAGGGGGACACAGGCAGCCCCGGACGCAGAGAGGGGGACACACGACTCACCACAGACCCCGCTGCCGGCAGGAGACCTTCACCTCCCCGATGGTTCCCTCTCGGCCTGCCCGGGCAGCCCTTCGGCAGCTGGAGATGGCGACAGGAGAGAGGGGGAACCGATCCAAAGGGAGAGGGAACCAGCCTGAGAGATGGGGGAAACAAGGAATGGGGATGGGCCAGAGGGCAGAGAGGAGGGAGGTCAAAAGGGGACAGGGAGGGGGACAGCGAGAGACCGAGAAACAGCAAAAAGCCGCGATAAGCGAAAGGGCAGAGAGACAGAAGAATTCAAGCGCAGGGACAGGGAGCCAGACGGAGGGTGATAAACACAAAAACGGGCTCTGGGACAGAGAGGGAAGAAATTCCAACCCAGGAACAGGGACCTGGCGTGGCCCCGAGGCTCTGGGACTCACCGCAGCTCCCGCCCTCAGAGCTGCCGGCAGAACGGGGCGGCTCGGGGGTCTCTCTCTCCCCTCCCTTCCTCCTCTGCAGCGCCAGGCACTCGGCCGTCATCCACCTGAGAGAGCGGAGGGGGGTCTCACAGCGCTGCCAACACGAGGCTGCCCAGACACAGCCCCCCCCACGCCCCCCGCGCGGCCGCGCTGTGCTTCGCTCACGCGGGCAGACCCTGCAGGCACCGGTTCTGTGATTCTTCCGCTGCTTCGCTGCTGGATGGAGAAAGGAAAAGCAGTGAGGGAGTGCAGGCGGAGAAAAACCCAGCAGGGAACAGGACAGGGGAGAAACGGGACAGCCAGCTGGCCAAGGGGAGACAGCGAGAAACGCTGCGACAGGCCGTGGCACGGAGCCGTGGAGTCAAGGAGGGGGAGCACGGGGGACAGAGAAGGAGGGAAAAGGGACAGGGAGCAGGGGGAGACGGAGAAAGACACGTCAGAGTCGCAGAGAAGAGAGCGACAGGAGCGAGACGGAGAAAGGAGAAAAGCCAGCGCTGGGCAGCAGCCAGAGGGCCAAGGACAGAGGGACAGGGAAACGGGGCAGGGACAGGGAGACCAAAGGGGCGATGCTGGGCGAGGGAGGGACGGGGAGCGGGACGCTGGGACCGAGAGCCAACGAGAGCGACCCAGCTGCGGCATGAGGAAAGCGCTGGAGGAGAGAGCGGGACGGAGCCGAGGCCATTAATCACGGGGACAGGGAGCAGGAGAGAGGGAGAGACAGGGAGAGGGGGACAGGTAAGACAGAGAATCGGAGAAAGAGAGGGAAGGGACCAGCTCAGAGGGTCAGGGGTGAACAGAGAGAGGGGGACGGCAGAACGAGCAATGAGACGGGGGAGAAGGAGCGGGGAGCAGAGAGAACAAGGTACAGGGAAAGGCCAGAGCTGGGGAGAACAACGACGGGCTGGAGGCAGAACAAAGGGCAGCGCGGACAGGGAGCGGGACCGAGGAGCGGAAAAGGAAAAAACAGCCGTGGGCAGCCGGGGAGAGGGAGAGCGAGAGAAGCCAGGGGAGAATGAGAGAAGGATGGAGAGAAACATGGGGACACGGAAAAGGGGGGGACGAGGACGACACACACACCTGAAGGGTGGAAGGAAAGAGAGGGGTGGGGAGCGAGACCGTGTGACAGAGAGGGACGGAGGCAGGGAGTGGGATGCAAGGGTAGGGAAAAGCAGAGGGACAGGAAGAAGAAAAGAAGGAGAGAGAAAGGGGAGGACGGGGAGCAGCAGAGAGAGACGGGGAACGACAGAATAGCGCCGGGCTGAGCGGAACTCCAGAGAATAACCAGATCCTGCCAGGGAGCAGCCAGAGGGATAGAGCGAGGGGAAACATGCCCAGAGAGGACAGGGAAGAGCCAGCAGGACACTGGGGGAGGGAAGAGCCAGCAGGGCAGGGATGGAGAGAGGGAAAACCTCAGGGGCAAGAACAGCAGCAGAGCCACCAAGAGAGGAGAAAACACCCCAAACAAGTCAGGAAAAGGAACCGGCCAGCGCTGGGCAGCGGGACAGGCATGGAGCAAGGAAAACCAGGCACGAGGCCAGGGACAGAGGGATGGAGCGGCACAGAGAGGGACAGGGAGCGGGACATGAGACTGCAGAGAGAGGGGCACAGGGAACCGGGAAGGGTGACAGAGAGAGACAGAGCGGGGTGGGGAGCGGGTCGGAGCTGGAGAAAGGGAAAATCCCGCCAGGGAGCGGGCCAGGAGGACGGAGCCGGAGGAGACGAACGGGAAGCAGGGCGGTGGGATGCAGCCGGCAAAACTAACGACGGGCAACGGGCCAGAGGGATTGACGGCCGTAAGGGCCAGGGAGCGGGACAAAGGAACGGGAGGAAAGCTGAGAGGAGCAGCAGGAGAGAGGAACGTGGGGAAAAAGAAGGAAGGAAAAGGAAGGCGCGAGGGCAGAGAGAGAGACGGGAACAGAGTGCGGGACGTGCAGAGACAAAGAGCAGGGAAAGGAAGAGGACAGAGGGACTGGGGGTGGGGCTGGGGGGCACCAAATGCAGGTGAAGACAAAGAGATGGAGAAGGAAAAAAAGATGCTGATGGGCTGCGGGACAGAGAGGGAGGAGGAGAAAGTAGGGCCGGAGCAGGGAAGAGAAGAAGGAGAACGGGGACGGCTGGACGGACCGGGGCATACTCCTAGACAGCAGGAGACAGGCACCAGGACAGAGGGACAAAGGCAGAATAACGGGAGAGGGAGCGGGACGGACGGAGAGCGAGAGGAGAAAAGGGGCAGGGAGCAGGACTGAGGGATGGAGAAAGGAGCAATGGGAGCAGAGGGACGGAGAGAG
This sequence comes from Rhynochetos jubatus, assembly GCA_027574665.1. NCBI lineage: Eukaryota > Metazoa > Chordata > Aves > Eurypygiformes > Rhynochetidae > Rhynochetos > Rhynochetos jubatus. Next base: position 23,206 of record CM050657.1, read on the forward strand.
GAAAATCCAGGACGGAGGAAGGAGAGAGGGATAGAGGGGAGGGACAGGGAGCAAGAAAATGGGACCCAGAGAAACACAGAGGGCTGGGGAGCAGCACACTGGGATAGATAGAGAGCAAGCGAGAGCAAAAGGAACAAGGACAGGGAGACGGAGCCAGAGGAAAAACAGGGACCAAAAGCTGCACAGAGAAATGGAATAGGAAAATCAGGGATGGGGAGTGGGACAGAGGGGTGGAGAGATGACAAGGGACACAAGGATAATGAGGGGGGGTGGAGGGTGGGAAGGAAGGCCAGAGAGCAGTGCAGCGGGGCAGAGGAAGAAAAAGAGGGAGGGGGAGCGGGGCAGAGAAACAGAAGAAGAAAATGCCGTGATGGGAGCAGGACAGAGGACGGGAGAGAGAAAAAGAAGCCAAGGGAGGAGACGGAGGAGCAGAGACAGAAAGGTCAGAAACAGCCAGAGAGGGAGAGAAGCCAAGAAAAATGGGGCCAAGGGGCCCTGCAGAGCTGGAGCGAGAACGTGTAGGGCCGGTGAGCAGGACAGAGGGAGAGAGAGGCGGCGGGGGGAAGGAGAGGAAGGACAAAGGAGGGACAGAGATGGTGACAGGGCGCAGGACATACAGCCAGGGAGAAAACCAGGACAGGGAAGGGGAGAACGGGATGGAGAAACAAAGAAAAGGTCAGATGTGCAGAGATGGGAAAAAATGAGAATTAAAACCCCAGCAAAGGGGGAGAGGATGGAGAGGTAGGGAGGGATAGAGAGAGAGAAAAAAGGGCCAAGGAGGAGGGGAGAGGAGAAGAGGAAGGGAAAAGGGGAGAGCTGGCTGGGCAGGGAGGGAGAGCAGGAAACGACTGGACAGGCAGCGGGACAGAGAAATACAGACAGCAAACACAGAGCCAGGAAGCAGGACAGAGGCACAGCGAGCGGTAATGAGGGGCAGGAGAATGGTGGTGACAGAAGCATCGGGGCAGAAGAACTGGAAGAACAAATAAAGGCAGGAAGAAGCCTGGGGGATGATAGGAACCCCCTGCTGAGAGAGGGGGAAAAGGAGGACACGGAGCAGGACAGAGACCGTAAGAGACAGACAGGGCCAAGGAGCGAGACAGGGCGATGCAGAGAGAGGAAAAAAGGGCCAGGGAGGCAGGAGAGTGTGAGAGACAGGCACACATAAAGAGACATGGAGCAGGACAGGGATGGAGGGGAAAAGCCTGGCATCGCCAGCAGGACAGAGATGGAGCGAGAAGGGGACGAGGGGCAGAAGAAAGGCAAAGAGAACCGAGGTCCGGGAGCAGGACACAGGGCTAGAAGAGGGGAAAAATAGCGACGGGCCGCACAGCGGAGACGGGGGAATGAAACACGGCCCAGGGAGCATCAGAGAACGAGAGAGAGAAAAGGGACAGAGAGCAGGACAGCACTGGAGGGAAAAGCAACTGCGATGGGCAGTGGGAGAGGGAGGAGGAAGGGAAAAACACTGTGGGGGAAGGGAAGGGAACTGGACACGGGGATGGGAGAGGGAATGGGCCAGAGAGAGACAGACAGAAAAGACAGGGAGAGGAAGCAGGGCAGAAGGACAGCGAGGGGAAAAAAGGGACAGGGATCAGAACAGAGATGGAGAAAAAAGCAACAGGGCTAGAGAAACAGAGGCAGAAAGAGCAGCAGGGAGGGAGCAGGGCAGAGAGAGCAGCAGCAGGATGGAGACGGAGGGAAAATGGGAGACTCAACAGGACAGAGGCACAGGAATGTGGGCAGGGAGCAGGACTAAGGGATACAGGGAGAAACAATGGGACAGGAAGCGGGACAGAGGGACAGACAAGAGCAATGACCATGGGAGAAGAAGAGAAACCATGAGAAGGACAGCAGCTGGGGGAAGAGAGAGAGAGATGAGGAGCCCTGCAGGGAGAGAAAGAACCAAAGGGGCAGGGAGCTGCACAAAGGGTCAGAGAGAGCAAGGGATGAACGGGAAGCAGGGCAGAGACAGCGAGATGCACAGTGAAAAACCCGACGGCCCTGAGCAAGACACAGGGACAGCAAGAGCAAGAGAAGGACAGAGACAGAGAGACGGGCCGGCAGGGACACCGAGCAGCACATCCAGAGCAGAGAGGAGAAGAACGCGGGGGAACAGGGCAGAGACACCGTGGGGAAAGAAAGAGCTGGATGCAGAGCAGGACGAAGGGATGGAGAGGGAAAAACCAGCCAGGGGCTGCAGGACAGAACCAAAGCGGGGAGACAAAGAGGGAGAAGCGGCACACAAGAAGAAAAGAGGGACAGGGGAGCAGAAAACGAATCGCAGCAGCACAGAAAAGACAGGGAGCTGGAGGGGGGGCAGGAGGCACAGCGAGTGACAGGGATGCGGAAGAGGGACAGGGCCCCGGGGGCCCGGGACTCACCGCAGCTCTCTCTGGGCGCTGCCAGGAGAATTTGCCGGCTCAGACACTTCTTTCTCCTTCTCGCCTCCCTTTCCACCCGTAACTCCGCTCACTTGGCTGCTTCCACCTGAGGGAACAAACAGGCCTCTCACAGCTCTGCCCAGACAGGGCTCCCCAGACACACAGCCTCGCTCGCGCACTCCGCGGCCGGACCGCGCTCTGGGGACGCGCACAGCCCCCGCAGTGCGCGCTGGCAGCCCGGCCTGCTGCGGCCTGCAGAGAGGGAGCCTCCCCCCTGCCAGAAACTGGCTCTCTCGTGCTGGCAGCAGGAGGCAGCTGCCGGCCAGACGGCCGCTGGTTCCTTCTTCCTCCATCTGGCCTCTCCGGCTCTGGCCCCGGCAGCCCCGGGCCACAGCCCGGGAGTGTCCGGCTGCCCCTCGGCACCCCGTGCCCAGGCACAGACAACCCAGCTCAGCCTGAGGCAGGTGCAGCCAGCGGCATCCCCAGGGCAGGAACAGACAACTGCGTCTTCCGGGCAGCCTTGAAAGGCAGCAGCCGCAGCGACCGTTACCGGCATCACTCGCCTGCTCCTGCCGGGGCTACTGGAGACGCCCCCAGGGCCACCAGCCACCGGCACCGCAGGGCTCGGGGCGGCCGGGGTCTACGGGACAGGCTGCGGGGGTTGCTGGAGCCAGGGGCTGCTGCACGGGGCGAGCGGGGCTGGCAGAGGCAACGGGGAGATCCGGGGAGGCGTCCGGGTCAGCGCCCGGGGGGTGCCCGCCATCTGCCCCCCCCCCCCCCCCGCTCCGGGCTGAACGCGGAGCTACTCCGGCCCGGCCCGCCTCCAGCAGCCGGGCAGCTGCCGCAGCGGGAGGGCTGGAGCTTCACGTCCCGACCCTACAGGCGGCCGCCGGTCCGGGGACACCCCCGCACCCGCCCAAGGGGTCCGCTCGCCTCACCTGCGGGCTCGATCCTCCCACGCCGCTGGGACCGGCGCCCCGCGCGCCGCCATGTTGCTCCGCGGTACCGCGCATGCGTCAACGGGGGGGGGGGGGGGGGGGTGGGGGTGAGGGGGGGGTGGGCCCGGGGGCGGGGCGCGGCGTAAGCGGCGCGCGCTCCCAGGGCTGCAGGACCGGTCTCCGGGTACCGGGCGGCAGCAGCAGCGAGCGCGCGGCGGGCGGCGCGTGCCGGGGCGGCACCGGCGCTGCAGTTCCGCGCTTCGCCCGTCCGGCGCCCGCCAAAACCGCGCGCGTTGGAGCGGCACCGGCGTCTCTGTCCGGGGGGCAGCGCCGAGCGCGGCGGCAGCGCCCCGCGGGCACGGCAGCATCGCGGCGCTGTTACCGGGCACGGGAACACGGAGCGCAGGGCGAACGGGAAGGGCTGCGGCGGCAAGATCTCCGTGGGCTCCTGGGAGGTGTCCGAGTGGGGGATTGAGATGAGCTTTAAGGTCCCTTCCAGCTCGCGCCGGCAGCTAGCAAGGCAAGGCGCAGCAGTGCGCATGCGCGCCACCCCGCCGGCAGTACCGAGGTGTATTCGCACGTTGGCGGCAGGGAACAGGGCAGGGAGCGGCGATGCCCCTTCGCGTCTCCCCGCCTGCAGTACCGAACTTTCCCCACACGGTGGCAGCAGAGAGCTGAGCGAGGCACTGTAAAGCGCATGTACGCCTCTCCGCCTGCAGTACCCGAGTTCATTCGCACGGTGGCAGCAGAGAGCCGAAAGAGGCGCTGTAAAGCGCATGCGCGGCTCTCCGCCTGCAGTACCCGATGTCATTCGCAAGGTGGCAGCAGAGAGCCGAGAGGCGCTGTAAAGCGCATGCGCACCTCTCCGCCTGCAGTACCGCATTTCATTCGCACGGTGGCAGCAGAGAGCCGAGAGGCGCTGTAAAGCGCATGCGCGCCTCTCCGCCTGCAGTACCGCATTTCATTCGCACGGTGGCAGCAGAGAGCCGAGAGAGGCGCTCTAAAGCGCATGCGCGCCTCTCCGCCTGCAGTACCGCATTTCATTCGCACGGTGGCAGCAGAGAGCAATGCTTGACGCGCTAAAGCGCATGCGCGCCTCTCCGCCTGCAGTACCGCATTTCTTTCGCACGGTGGCAGCAGAGAGCCGAGAGAGGCGCTCTAAAGCGCATGCGCGGCTCTCCGCTTGCAGTACCCGATGTCATTCGCACGGTGGCAGCAGAGAGCCGAGAGGCGCTGTAAAGCGCATGCGCGCCTCTCCGCCTGCAGTACCCCATTTCTTTCGCACGGTGGCAGCAGAGAGCCGAGAGGCGCTGTAAAGCGCATGCGCGCCTCTCCGCCTGCAGTACCGCATTTCATTCGCACGGTGGCAGCAGAGAGCCGAGAGGTGCCCTAAAGCGCATGCGCGCCTCTCCGCCTGCAGTACCCAACTTCTTTCGCACGGTGGCAGCAGAGAGCCGAGAGAGGCGCTCTAAAGCGCATGCGCGCCTCTCCGCCTGCAGTACCGCACTTCATTCGCACGGTGGCAGCAGAGAGCATGGCGAGGCGCTCTAAAGCGCATGCGCGCCTCTCCGCCTGCAGTACCGCATTTCATTCGCACGGTGGCAGTAGGGAGCATTGCGAGACGCTCTAAGGCGCATGCGCGCCTCTCCGGCTGCAGTACCGCATTTCATTCGCACGGTGGCAGCAGAGAGCCGAGAGAGGCGCTGTACAGCGCATGCGCGCCTCTCCGCCTGCAGTACCGCATTTCATTCGCACGGTGGCAGCAGAGAGCAGGGCGAGGCGCGCTAAAGCACCTTCGCGTGACCCTGCCTGCAGTACCGAACTTTCCCCACGCGGTGGCAGCAGGGAGCAGGGCAGGGACCGGCGATGCCCCTTCGCGTCTCCCCGCCTGCAGTACCGAACTGTCCCCACACGGTGGCAGCAGGGAGCCAGCCGCAGCGCTGCCGTGCGCACGAGCCGCACCCCGCTGCAGCAGTTGCTGCTCTCAGGGCGGCAGCAGCGAGCGAGGCAAGGCGAAGCGATGCGCTTCCTCGCCCGCCGGGCGGCACTACCACACTTGGGTCGTAGAACGGCAGAATCCAGCAAGGCAAAGCGCAGCGCGGGACACGCGCAGCTCTCCGGCGGCAGTTCCTAAGAGTGGGCGCCGGGTAACGGTAGAGAGCAAGCCGAGGAGCAGCACTGCGCATGCGCGGCTCCCTGGCTGCAGTATCGAACCCTGGTCGCTGAGCGGCAGCATCGAGCAAGGCAAAGCGCACCAATGCGCATGCGCGTGCCCCCGCCTGCATTACACAGCCCCAGCCGCAGGGCGGCAGCAGCGACCCCGGGAAAGCTCAGAACTGCCCCTGCACTGCTGACCCATTCCCTAACCCCCACCCGCACTCTGGAATAACCGTGTGTGTCTGTGTGTGTGTGTGTGTCTGTGTCCGCCCCACTCAGGGTTTGGGCAGCTCCTGCTCCCCTCGAGGGAACCAGCGGCCCCCACCCAGCTCCCTCCTTCCTGCCGCTCGGGGCTCCCACCCGACACAGCGGCCGCGCCGTGGGCAGGAGTCGGGGCCGGGACAGGAACGTCAGCCCCTGGCCCGTTGCGGGGGGGGCTGCGCACGCCCGGGATCTCCTTTCCCCGGGCCCTGCTGAGCCGGAGGGGTTTGAGCTGCACTCGGTTCCCCGGCACATTAACAACAGCCGCTGGGGTCACACCGACAGCAAATCCGGTTTTATGCCCACGCAGCGTATCGTCACCCCCACCGCAAAGTCCCGCTCAGTTGCTCGGGGAAAACACGTCGGGGAGGATGGAGCCGCGTCGAGGTTCCGTCCGGCTCCGGCAGATGGGGGGGAGATGGCAGCTGGCAGCAAATCCCAGCCACGGGCACCTCCCTGCCGGGCACTGCCGATGCCGACGGCTCGTCCTGCGCCTGGCACGATGCACCCGCGGGGCAGAGCGCATCCCCCTGGAATGCAGCTGTGTTCTCCGCCCTCCAAGAGTCACAGCAGCGCCTGGGACCACGGGAACTGCAAGGCTTTTCCTGACACTGCGGACGGACGTCGCTATTCCGACCACAGCCAACGCACTCGGTTTGATTGCAGCTCCGTTTGCAGAGCCACGAAAGACGGCGTGCGAAGGAGGAAGGAGTCCCCAAAGCGCTGGCGGAGAGAACGCTGGGAATACGACACCCACAGAACCGGAGACGTTTCGGGACGGTGCGCTCAGCTCCTGGATCCCTTGGAGCGAATCTGCACATGGAAAGCCCCAGCAATAAACCCACTGAGAGCCAAGTGCTCCCCCAACGCCCTTTCCGCAGGGTCTGGCTGCATCTCGGACCATGCCAGGACCGCACAGGGAGGCGGATGGGCAGAGGGAGGGGTGGGGGGAGGCAGACGCCTGGAGAAGGGGGACACAGGCAGCCCCGGACGCAGAGAGGGGGACACACGACTCACCACAGACCCCGCTGCCGGCAGGAGACCTTCACCTCCCCGATGGTTCCCTCTCGGCCTGCCCGGGCAGCCCTTCGGCAGCTGGAGATGGCGACAGGAGAGAGGGGGAACCGATCCAAAGGGAGAGGGAACCAGCCTGAGAGATGGGGGAAACAAGGAATGGGGATGGGCCAGAGGGCAGAGAGGAGGGAGGTCAAAAGGGGACAGGGAGGGGGACAGCGAGAGACCGAGAAACAGCAAAAAGCCGCGATAAGCGAAAGGGCAGAGAGACAGAAGAATTCAAGCGCAGGGACAGGGAGCCAGACGGAGGGTGATAAACACAAAAACGGGCTCTGGGACAGAGAGGGAAGAAATTCCAACCCAGGAACAGGGACCTGGCGTGGCCCCGAGGCTCTGGGACTCACCGCAGCTCCCGCCCTCAGAGCTGCCGGCAGAACGGGGCGGCTCGGGGGTCTCTCTCTCCCCTCCCTTCCTCCTCTGCAGCGCCAGGCACTCGGCCGTCATCCACCTGAGAGAGCGGAGGGGGGTCTCACAGCGCTGCCAACACGAGGCTGCCCAGACACAGCCCCCCCCACGCCCCCCGCGCGGCCGCGCTGTGCTTCGCTCACGCGGGCAGACCCTGCAGGCACCGGTTCTGTGATTCTTCCGCTGCTTCGCTGCTGGATGGAGAAAGGAAAAGCAGTGAGGGAGTGCAGGCGGAGAAAAACCCAGCAGGGAACAGGACAGGGGAGAAACGGGACAGCCAGCTGGCCAAGGGGAGACAGCGAGAAACGCTGCGACAGGCCGTGGCACGGAGCCGTGGAGTCAAGGAGGGGGAGCACGGGGGACAGAGAAGGAGGGAAAAGGGACAGGGAGCAGGGGGAGACGGAGAAAGACACGTCAGAGTCGCAGAGAAGAGAGCGACAGGAGCGAGACGGAGAAAGGAGAAAAGCCAGCGCTGGGCAGCAGCCAGAGGGCCAAGGACAGAGGGACAGGGAAACGGGGCAGGGACAGGGAGACCAAAGGGGCGATGCTGGGCGAGGGAGGGACGGGGAGCGGGACGCTGGGACCGAGAGCCAACGAGAGCGACCCAGCTGCGGCATGAGGAAAGCGCTGGAGGAGAGAGCGGGACGGAGCCGAGGCCATTAATCACGGGGACAGGGAGCAGGAGAGAGGGAGAGACAGGGAGAGGGGGACAGGTAAGACAGAGAATCGGAGAAAGAGAGGGAAGGGACCAGCTCAGAGGGTCAGGGGTGAACAGAGAGAGGGGGACGGCAGAACGAGCAATGAGACGGGGGAGAAGGAGCGGGGAGCAGAGAGAACAAGGTACAGGGAAAGGCCAGAGCTGGGGAGAACAACGACGGGCTGGAGGCAGAACAAAGGGCAGCGCGGACAGGGAGCGGGACCGAGGAGCGGAAAAGGAAAAAACAGCCGTGGGCAGCCGGGGAGAGGGAGAGCGAGAGAAGCCAGGGGAGAATGAGAGAAGGATGGAGAGAAACATGGGGACACGGAAAAGGGGGGGACGAGGACGACACACACACCTGAAGGGTGGAAGGAAAGAGAGGGGTGGGGAGCGAGACCGTGTGACAGAGAGGGACGGAGGCAGGGAGTGGGATGCAAGGGTAGGGAAAAGCAGAGGGACAGGAAGAAGAAAAGAAGGAGAGAGAAAGGGGAGGACGGGGAGCAGCAGAGAGAGACGGGGAACGACAGAATAGCGCCGGGCTGAGCGGAACTCCAGAGAATAACCAGATCCTGCCAGGGAGCAGCCAGAGGGATAGAGCGAGGGGAAACATGCCCAGAGAGGACAGGGAAGAGCCAGCAGGACACTGGGGGAGGGAAGAGCCAGCAGGGCAGGGATGGAGAGAGGGAAAACCTCAGGGGCAAGAACAGCAGCAGAGCCACCAAGAGAGGAGAAAACACCCCAAACAAGTCAGGAAAAGGAACCGGCCAGCGCTGGGCAGCGGGACAGGCATGGAGCAAGGAAAACCAGGCACGAGGCCAGGGACAGAGGGATGGAGCGGCACAGAGAGGGACAGGGAGCGGGACATGAGACTGCAGAGAGAGGGGCACAGGGAACCGGGAAGGGTGACAGAGAGAGACAGAGCGGGGTGGGGAGCGGGTCGGAGCTGGAGAAAGGGAAAATCCCGCCAGGGAGCGGGCCAGGAGGACGGAGCCGGAGGAGACGAACGGGAAGCAGGGCGGTGGGATGCAGCCGGCAAAACTAACGACGGGCAACGGGCCAGAGGGATTGACGGCCGTAAGGGCCAGGGAGCGGGACAAAGGAACGGGAGGAAAGCTGAGAGGAGCAGCAGGAGAGAGGAACGTGGGGAAAAAGAAGGAAGGAAAAGGAAGGCGCGAGGGCAGAGAGAGAGACGGGAACAGAGTGCGGGACGTGCAGAGACAAAGAGCAGGGAAAGGAAGAGGACAGAGGGACTGGGGGTGGGGCTGGGGGGCACCAAATGCAGGTGAAGACAAAGAGATGGAGAAGGAAAAAAAGATGCTGATGGGCTGCGGGACAGAGAGGGAGGAGGAGAAAGTAGGGCCGGAGCAGGGAAGAGAAGAAGGAGAACGGGGACGGCTGGACGGACCGGGGCATACTCCTAGACAGCAGGAGACAGGCACCAGGACAGAGGGACAAAGGCAGAATAACGGGAGAGGGAGCGGGACGGACGGAGAGCGAGAGGAGAAAAGGGGCAGGGAGCAGGACTGAGGGATGGAGAAAGGAGCAATGGGAGCAGAGGGACGGAGAGAGGAAAATCCAGGACGGAGGAAGGAGAGAGGGATAGAGGGGAGGGACAGGGAGCAAGAAAATGGGACCCAGAGAAACACAGAGGGCTGGGGAGCAGCACACTGGGATAGATAGAGAGCAAGCGAGAGCAAAAGGAACAAGGACAGGGAGACGGAGCCAGAGGAAAAACAGGGACCAAAAGCTGCACAGAGAAATGGAATAGGAAAATCAGGGATGGGGAGTGGGACAGAGGGGTGGAGAGATGACAAGGGACACAAGGATAATGAGGGGGGGTGGAGGGTGGGAAGGAAGGCCAGAGAGCAGTGCAGCGGGGCAGAGGAAGAAAAAGAGGGAGGGGGAGCGGGGCAGAGAAACAGAAGAAGAAAATGCCGTGATGGGAGCAGGACAGAGGACGGGAGAGAGAAAAAGAAGCCAAGGGAGGAGACGGAGGAGCAGAGACAGAAAGGTCAGAAACAGCCAGAGAGGGAGAGAAGCCAAGAAAAATGGGGCCAAGGGGCCCTGCAGAGCTGGAGCGAGAACGTGTAGGGCCGGTGAGCAGGACAGAGGGAGAGAGAGGCGGCGGGGGGAAGGAGAGGAAGGACAAAGGAGGGACAGAGATGGTGACAGGGCGCAGGACATACAGCCAGGGAGAAAACCAGGACAGGGAAGGGGAGAACGGGATGGAGAAACAAAGAAAAGGTCAGATGTGCAGAGATGGGAAAAAATGAGAATTAAAACCCCAGCAAAGGGGGAGAGGATGGAGAGGTAGGGAGGGATAGAGAGAGAGAAAAAAGGGCCAAGGAGGAGGGGAGAGGAGAAGAGGAAGGGAAAAGGGGAGAGCTGGCTGGGCAGGGAGGGAGAGCAGGAAACGACTGGACAGGCAGCGGGACAGAGAAATACAGACAGCAAACACAGAGCCAGGAAGCAGGACAGAGGCACAGCGAGCGGTAATGAGGGGCAGGAGAATGGTGGTGACAGAAGCATCGGGGCAGAAGAACTGGAAGAACAAATAAAGGCAGGAAGAAGCCTGGGGGATGATAGGAACCCCCTGCTGAGAGAGGGGGAAAAGGAGGACACGGAGCAGGACAGAGACCGTAAGAGACAGACAGGGCCAAGGAGCGAGACAGGGCGATGCAGAGAGAGGAAAAAAGGGCCAGGGAGGCAGGAGAGTGTGAGAGACAGGCACACATAAAGAGACATGGAGCAGGACAGGGATGGAGGGGAAAAGCCTGGCATCGCCAGCAGGACAGAGATGGAGCGAGAAGGGGACGAGGGGCAGAAGAAAGGCAAAGAGAACCGAGGTCCGGGAGCAGGACACAGGGCTAGAAGAGGGGAAAAATAGCGACGGGCCGCACAGCGGAGACGGGGGAATGAAACACGGCCCAGGGAGCATCAGAGAACGAGAGAGAGAAAAGGGACAGAGAGCAGGACAGCACTGGAGGGAAAAGCAACTGCGATGGGCAGTGGGAGAGGGAGGAGGAAGGGAAAAACACTGTGGGGGAAGGGAAGGGAACTGGACACGGGGATGGGAGAGGGAATGGGCCAGAGAGAGACAGACAGAAAAGACAGGGAGAGGAAGCAGGGCAGAAGGACAGCGAGGGGAAAAAAGGGACAGGGATCAGAACAGAGATGGAGAAAAAAGCAACAGGGCTAGAGAAACAGAGGCAGAAAGAGCAGCAGGGAGGGAGCAGGGCAGAGAGAGCAGCAGCAGGATGGAGACGGAGGGAAAATGGGAGACTCAACAGGACAGAGGCACAGGAATGTGGGCAGGGAGCAGGACTAAGGGATACAGGGAGAAACAATGGGACAGGAAGCGGGACAGAGGGACAGACAAGAGCAATGACCATGGGAGAAGAAGAGAAACCATGAGAAGGACAGCAGCTGGGGGAAGAGAGAGAGAGATGAGGAGCCCTGCAGGGAGAGAAAGAACCAAAGGGGCAGGGAGCTGCACAAAGGGTCAGAGAGAGCAAGGGATGAACGGGAAGCAGGGCAGAGACAGCGAGATGCACAGTGAAAAACCCGACGGCCCTGAGCAAGACACAGGGACAGCAAGAGCAAGAGAAGGACAGAGACAGAGAGACGGGCCGGCAGGGACACCGAGCAGCACATCCAGAGCAGAGAGGAGAAGAACGCGGGGGAACAGGGCAGAGACACCGTGGGGAAAGAAAGAGCTGGATGCAGAGCAGGACGAAGGGATGGAGAGGGAAAAACCAGCCAGGGGCTGCAGGACAGAACCAAAGCGGGGAGACAAAGAGGGAGAAGCGGCACACAAGAAGAAAAGAGGGACAGGGGAGCAGAAAACGAATCGCAGCAGCACAGAAAAGACAGGGAGCTGGAGGGGGGGCAGGAGGCACAGCGAGTGACAGGGATGCGGAAGAGGGACAGGGCCCCGGGGGCCCGGGACTCACCGCAGCTCTCTCTGGGCGCTGCCAGGAGAATTTGCCGGCTCAGACACTTCTTTCTCCTTCTCGCCTCCCTTTCCACCCGTAACTCCGCTCACTTGGCTGCTTCCACCTGAGGGAACAAACAGGCCTCTCACAGCTCTGCCCAGACAGGGCTCCCCAGACACACAGCCTCGCTCGCGCACTCCGCGGCCGGACCGCGCTCTGGGGACGCGCACAGCCCCCGCAGTGCGCGCTGGCAGCCCGGCCTGCTGCGGCCTGCAGAGAGGGAGCCTCCCCCCTGCCAGAAACTGGCTCTCTCGTGCTGGCAGCAGGAGGCAGCTGCCGGCCAGACGGCCGCTGGTTCCTTCTTCCTCCATCTGGCCTCTCCGGCTCTGGCCCCGGCAGCCCCGGGCCACAGCCCGGGAGTGTCCGGCTGCCCCTCGGCACCCCGTGCCCAGGCACAGACAACCCAGCTCAGCCTGAGGCAGGTGCAGCCAGCGGCATCCCCAGGGCAGGAACAGACAACTGCGTCTTCCGGGCAGCCTTGAAAGGCAGCAGCCGCAGCGACCGTTACCGGCATCACTCGCCTGCTCCTGCCGGGGCTACTGGAGACGCCCCCAGGGCCACCAGCCACCGGCACCGCAGGGCTCGGGGCGGCCGGGGTCTACGGGACAGGCTGCGGGGGTTGCTGGAGCCAGGGGCTGCTGCACGGGGCGAGCGGGGCTGGCAGAGGCAACGGGGAGATCCGGGGAGGCGTCCGGGTCAGCGCCCGGGGGGTGCCCGCCATCTGCCCCCCCCCCCCCCCCCGCTCCGGGCTGAACGCGGAGCTACTCCGGCCCGGCCCGCCTCCAGCAGCCGGGCAGCTGCCGCAGCGGGAGGGCTGGAGCTTCACGTCCCGACCCTACAGGCGGCCGCCGGTCCGGGGACACCCCCGCACCCGCCCAAGGGGTCCGCTCGCCTCACCTGCGGGCTCGATCCTCCCACGCCGCTGGGACCGGCGCCCCGCGCGCCGCCATGTTGCTCCGCGGTACCGCGCATGCGTCAACGGGGGGGGGGGGGGGGGTGGGGGTGAGGGGGGGGTGGGCCCGGGGGCGGGGCGCGGCGTAAGCGGCGCGCGCTCCCAGGGCTGCAGGACCGGTCTCCGGGTACCGGGCGGCAGCAGCAGCGAGCGCGCGGCGGGCGGCGCGTGCCGGGGCGGCACCGGCGCTGCAGTTCCGCGCTTCGCCCGTCCGGCGCCCGCCAAAACCGCGCGCGTTGGAGCGGCACCGGCGTCTCTGTCCGGGGGGCAGCGCCGAGCGCGGCGGCAGCGCCCCGCGGGCACGGCAGCATCGCGGCGCTGTTACCGGGCACGGGAACACGGAGCGCAGGGCGAACGGGAAGGGCTGCGGCGGCAAGATCTCCGTGGGCTCCTGGGAGGTGTCCGAGTGGGGGATTGAGATGAGCTTTAAGGTCCCTTCCAGCTCGCGCCGGCAGCTAGCAAGGCAAGGCGCAGCAGTGCGCATGCGCGCCACCCCGCCGGCAGTACCGAGGTGTATTCGCACGTTGGCGGCAGGGAACAGGGCAGGGAGCGGCGATGCCCCTTCGCGTCTCCCCGCCTGCAGTACCGAACTTTCCCCACACGGTGGCAGCAGAGAGCTGAGCGAGGCACTGTAAAGCGCATGTACGCCTCTCCGCCTGCAGTACCCGAGTTCATTCGCACGGTGGCAGCAGAGAGCCGAAAGAGGCGCTGTAAAGCGCATGCGCGGCTCTCCGCCTGCAGTACCCGATGTCATTCGCAAGGTGGCAGCAGAGAGCCGAGAGGCGCTGTAAAGCGCATGCGCACCTCTCCGCCTGCAGTACCGCATTTCATTCGCACGGTGGCAGCAGAGAGCCGAGAGGCGCTGTAAAGCGCATGCGCGCCTCTCCGCCTGCAGTACCGCATTTCATTCGCACGGTGGCAGCAGAGAGCCGAGAGAGGCGCTCTAAAGCGCATGCGCGCCTCTCCGCCTGCAGTACCGCATTTCATTCGCACGGTGGCAGCAGAGAGCAATGCTTGACGCGCTAAAGCGCATGCGCGCCTCTCCGCCTGCAGTACCGCATTTCTTTCGCACGGTGGCAGCAGAGAGCCGAGAGAGGCGCTCTAAAGCGCATGCGCGGCTCTCCGCTTGCAGTACCCGATGTCATTCGCACGGTGGCAGCAGAGAGCCGAGAGGCGCTGTAAAGCGCATGCGCGCCTCTCCGCCTGCAGTACCCCATTTCTTTCGCACGGTGGCAGCAGAGAGCCGAGAGGCGCTGTAAAGCGCATGCGCGCCTCTCCGCCTGCAGTACCGCATTTCATTCGCACGGTGGCAGCAGAGAGCCGAGAGAGGCGCTCTAAAGCGCATGCGCGCCTCTCCGCCTGCAGTACCCAACTTCTTTCGCACGGTGGCAGCAGAGAGCCGAGAGAGGCGCTCTAAAGCGCATGCGCGCCTCTCCGCCTGCAGTACCGCACTTCATTCGCACGGTGGCAGCAGAGAGCATGGCGAGGCGCTCTAAAGCGCATGCGCGCCTCTCCGCCTGCAGTACCGCATTTCATTCGCACGGTGGCAGTAGGGAGCATTGCGAGACGCTCTAAGGCGCATGCGCGCCTCTCCGGCTGCAGTACCGCATTTCATTCGCACGGTGGCAGCAGAGAGCCGAGAGAGGCGCTGTACAGCGCATGCGCGCCTCTCCGCCTGCAGTACCGCATTTCATTCGCACGGTGGCAGCAGAGAGCAGGGCGAGGCGCGCTAAAGCACCTTCGCGTGACCCTGCCTGCAGTACCGAACTTTCCCCACGCGGTGGCAGCAGGGAGCAGGGCAGGGACCGGCGATGCCCCTTCGCGTCTCCCCGCCTGCAGTACCGAACTGTCCCCACACGGTGGCAGCAGGGAGCCAGCCGCAGCGCTGCCGTGCGCACGAGCCGCACCCCGCTGCAGCAGTTGCTGCTCTCAGGGCGGCAGCAGCGAGCGAGGCAAGGCGAAGCGATGCGCTTCCTCGCCCGCCGGGCGGCACTACCACACTTGGGTCGTAGAACGGCAGAATCCAGCAAGGCAAAGCGCAGCGCGGGACACGCGCAGCTCTCCGGCGGCAGTTCCTAAGAGTGGGCGCCGGGTAACGGTAGAGAGCAAGCCGAGGAGCAGCACTGCGCATGCGCGGCTCCCTGGCTGCAGTATCGAACCCTGGTCGCTGAGCGGCAGCATCGAGCAAGGCAAAGCGCACCAATGCGCATGCGCGTGCCCCCGCCTGCATTACACAGCCCCAGCCGCAGGGCGGCAGCAGCGACCCCGGGAAAGCTCAGAACTGCCCCTGCACTGCTGACCCATTCCCTAACCCCCACCCGCACTCTGGAATAACCGTGTGTGTCTGTGTGTGTGTGTGTGTCTGTGTCCGCCCCACTCAGGGTTTGGGCAGCTCCTGCTCCCCTCGAGGGAACCAGCGGCCCCCACCCAGCTCCCTCCTTCCTGCCGCTCGGGGCTCCCACCCGACACAGCGGCCGCGCCGTGGGCAGGAGTCGGGGCCGGGACAGGAACGTCAGCCCCTGGCCCGTTGCGGGGGGGGCTGCGCACGCCCGGGATCTCCTTTCCCCGGGCCCTGCTGAGCCGGAGGGGTTTGAGCTGCACTCGGTTCCCCGGCACATTAACAACAGCCGCTGGGGTCACACCGACAGCAAATCCGGTTTTATGCCCACGCAGCGTATCGTCACCCCCACCGCAAAGTCCCGCTCAGTTGCTCGGGGAAAACACGTCGGGGAGGATGGAGCCGCGTCGAGGTTCCGTCCGGCTCCGGCAGATGGGGGGGAGATGGCAGCTGGCAGCAAATCCCAGCCACGGGCACCTCCCTGCCGGGCACTGCCGATGCCGACGGCTCGTCCTGCGCCTGGCACGATGCACCCGCGGGGCAGAGCGCATCCCCCTGGAATGCAGCTGTGTTCTCCGCCCTCCAAGAGTCACAGCAGCGCCTGGGACCACGGGAACTGCAAGGCTTTTCCTGACACTGCGGACGGACGTCGCTATTCCGACCACAGCCAACGCACTCGGTTTGATTGCAGCTCCGTTTGCAGAGCCACGAAAGACGGCGTGCGAAGGAGGAAGGAGTCCCCAAAGCGCTGGCGGAGAGAACGCTGGGAATACGACACCCACAGAACCGGAGACGTTTCGGGACGGTGCGCTCAGCTCCTGGATCCCTTGGAGCGAATCTGCACATGGAAAGCCCCAGCAATAAACCCACTGAGAGCCAAGTGCTCCCCCAACGCCCTTTCCGCAGGGTCTGGCTGCATCTCGGACCATGCCAGGACCGCACAGGGAGGCGGATGGGCAGAGGGAGGGGTGGGGGGAGGCAGACGCCTGGAGAAGGGGGACACAGGCAGCCCCGGACGCAGAGAGGGGGACACACGACTCACCACAGACCCCGCTGCCGGCAGGAGACCTTCACCTCCCCGATGGTTCCCTCTCGGCCTGCCCGGGCAGCCCTTCGGCAGCTGGAGATGGCGACAGGAGAGAGGGGGAACCGATCCAAAGGGAGAGGGAACCAGCCTGAGAGATGGGGGAAACAAGGAATGGGGATGGGCCAGAGGGCAGAGAGGAGGGAGGTCAAAAGGGGACAGGGAGGGGGACAGCGAGAGACCGAGAAACAGCAAAAAGCCGCGATAAGCGAAAGGGCAGAGAGACAGAAGAATTCAAGCGCAGGGACAGGGAGCCAGACGGAGGGTGATAAACACAAAAACGGGCTCTGGGACAGAGAGGGAAGAAATTCCAACCCAGGAACAGGGACCTGGCGTGGCCCCGAGGCTCTGGGACTCACCGCAGCTCCCGCCCTCAGAGCTGCCGGCAGAACGGGGCGGCTCGGGGGTCTCTCTCTCCCCTCCCTTCCTCCTCTGCAGCGCCAGGCACTCGGCCGTCATCCACCTGAGAGAGCGGAGGGGGGTCTCACAGCGCTGCCAACACGAGGCTGCCCAGACACAGCCCCCCCCACGCCCCCCGCGCGGCCGCGCTGTGCTTCGCTCACGCGGGCAGACCCTGCAGGCACCGGTTCTGTGATTCTTCCGCTGCTTCGCTGCTGGATGGAGAAAGGAAAAGCAGTGAGGGAGTGCAGGCGGAGAAAAACCCAGCAGGGAACAGGACAGGGGAGAAACGGGACAGCCAGCTGGCCAAGGGGAGACAGCGAGAAACGCTGCGACAGGCCGTGGCACGGAGCCGTGGAGTCAAGGAGGGGGAGCACGGGGGACAGAGAAGGAGGGAAAAGGGACAGGGAGCAGGGGGAGACGGAGAAAGACACGTCAGAGTCGCAGAGAAGAGAGCGACAGGAGCGAGACGGAGAAAGGAGAAAAGCCAGCGCTGGGCAGCAGCCAGAGGGCCAAGGACAGAGGGACAGGGAAACGGGGCAGGGACAGGGAGACCAAAGGGGCGATGCTGGGCGAGGGAGGGACGGGGAGCGGGACGCTGGGACCGAGAGCCAACGAGAGCGACCCAGCTGCGGCATGAGGAAAGCGCTGGAGGAGAGAGCGGGACGGAGCCGAGGCCATTAATCACGGGGACAGGGAGCAGGAGAGAGGGAGAGACAGGGAGAGGGGGACAGGTAAGACAGAGAATCGGAGAAAGAGAGGGAAGGGACCAGCTCAGAGGGTCAGGGGTGAACAGAGAGAGGGGGACGGCAGAACGAGCAATGAGACGGGGGAGAAGGAGCGGGGAGCAGAGAGAACAAGGTACAGGGAAAGGCCAGAGCTGGGGAGAACAACGACGGGCTGGAGGCAGAACAAAGGGCAGCGCGGACAGGGAGCGGGACCGAGGAGCGGAAAAGGAAAAAACAGCCGTGGGCAGCCGGGGAGAGGGAGAGCGAGAGAAGCCAGGGGAGAATGAGAGAAGGATGGAGAGAAACATGGGGACACGGAAAAGGGGGGGACGAGGACGACACACACACCTGAAGGGTGGAAGGAAAGAGAGGGGTGGGGAGCGAGACCGTGTGACAGAGAGGGACGGAGGCAGGGAGTGGGATGCAAGGGTAGGGAAAAGCAGAGGGACAGGAAGAAGAAAAGAAGGAGAGAGAAAGGGGAGGACGGGGAGCAGCAGAGAGAGACGGGGAACGACAGAATAGCGCCGGGCTGAGCGGAACTCCAGAGAATAACCAGATCCTGCCAGGGAGCAGCCAGAGGGATAGAGCGAGGGGAAACATGCCCAGAGAGGACAGGGAAGAGCCAGCAGGACACTGGGGGAGGGAAGAGCCAGCAGGGCAGGGATGGAGAGAGGGAAAACCTCAGGGGCAAGAACAGCAGCAGAGCCACCAAGAGAGGAGAAAACACCCCAAACAAGTCAGGAAAAGGAACCGGCCAGCGCTGGGCAGCGGGACAGGCATGGAGCAAGGAAAACCAGGCACGAGGCCAGGGACAGAGGGATGGAGCGGCACAGAGAGGGACAGGGAGCGGGACATGAGACTGCAGAGAGAGGGGCACAGGGAACCGGGAAGGGTGACAGAGAGAGACAGAGCGGGGTGGGGAGCGGGTCGGAGCTGGAGAAAGGGAAAATCCCGCCAGGGAGCGGGCCAGGAGGACGGAGCCGGAGGAGACGAACGGGAAGCAGGGCGGTGGGATGCAGCCGGCAAAACTAACGACGGGCAACGGGCCAGAGGGATTGACGGCCGTAAGGGCCAGGGAGCGGGACAAAGGAACGGGAGGAAAGCTGAGAGGAGCAGCAGGAGAGAGGAACGTGGGGAAAAAGAAGGAAGGAAAAGGAAGGCGCGAGGGCAGAGAGAGAGACGGGAACAGAGTGCGGGACGTGCAGAGACAAAGAGCAGGGAAAGGAAGAGGACAGAGGGACTGGGGGTGGGGCTGGGGGGCACCAAATGCAGGTGAAGACAAAGAGATGGAGAAGGAAAAAAAGATGCTGATGGGCTGCGGGACAGAGAGGGAGGAGGAGAAAGTAGGGCCGGAGCAGGGAAGAGAAGAAGGAGAACGGGGACGGCTGGACGGACCGGGGCATACTCCTAGACAGCAGGAGACAGGCACCAGGACAGAGGGACAAAGGCAGAATAACGGGAGAGGGAGCGGGACGGACGGAGAGCGAGAGGAGAAAAGGGGCAGGGAGCAGGACTGAGGGATGGAGAAAGGAGCAATGGGAGCAGAGGGACGGAGAGAGGAAAATCCAGGACGGAGGAAGGAGAGAGGGATAGAGGGGAGGGACAGGGAGCAAGAAAATGGGACCCAGAGAAACACAGAGGGCTGGGGAGCAGCACACTGGGATAGATAGAGAGCAAGCGAGAGCAAAAGGAACAAGGACAGGGAGACGGAGCCAGAGGAAAAACAGGGACCAAAAGCTGCACAGAGAAATGGAATAGGAAAATCAGGGATGGGGAGTGGGACAGAGGGGTGGAGAGATGACAAGGGACACAAGGATAATGAGGGGGGGTGGAGGGTGGGAAGGAAGGCCAGAGAGCAGTGCAGCGGGGCAGAGGAAGAAAAAGAGGGAGGGGGAGCGGGGCAGAGAAACAGAAGAAGAAAATGCCGTGATGGGAGCAGGACAGAGGACGGGAGAGAGAAAAAGAAGCCAAGGGAGGAGACGGAGGAGCAGAGACAGAAAGGTCAGAAACAGCCAGAGAGGGAGAGAAGCCAAGAAAAATGGGGCCAAGGGGCCCTGCAGAGCTGGAGCGAGAACGTGTAGGGCCGGTGAGCAGGACAGAGGGAGAGAGAGGCGGCGGGGGGAAGGAGAGGAAGGACAAAGGAGGGACAGAGATGGTGACAGGGCGCAGGACATACAGCCAGGGAGAAAACCAGGACAGGGAAGGGGAGAACGGGATGGAGAAACAAAGAAAAGGTCAGATGTGCAGAGATGGGAAAAAATGAGAATTAAAACCCCAGCAAAGGGGGAGAGGATGGAGAGGTAGGGAGGGATAGAGAGAGAGAAAAAAGGGCCACGGAGGAGGGGAGAGGAGAAGAGGAAGGGAAAAGGGGAGAGCTGGCTGGGCAGGGAGGGAGAGCAGGAAACGACTGGACAGGCAGCGGGACAGAGAAATACAGACAGCAAACACAGAGCCAGGAAGCAGGACAGAGGCACAGCGAGCGGTAATGAGGGGCAGGAGAATGGTGGTGACAGAAGCATCGGGGCAGAAGAACTGGAAGAACAAATAAAGGCAGGAAGAAGCCTGGGGGATGATAGGAACCCCCTGCTGAGAGAGGGGGAAAAGGAGGACACGGAGCAGGACAGAGACCGTAAGAGACAGACAGGGCCAAGGAGCGAGACAGGGCGATGCAGAGAGAGGAAAAAAGGGCCAGGGAGGCAGGAGAGTGTGAGAGACAGGCACAAATAAGAGACATGGAGCAGGACAGGGATGGAGGGGAAAAGCCTGGCATCGCCAGCAGGACAGAGATGGAGCGAGAAGGAAAAAGGGACGAGGGGCAGAAGAAAGGCAAAGAGAACCGAGGTCCGGGAGCAGGACACAGGGCTAGAAGAGGGGAAAAATAGCGACGGGCCGCACAGCGGAGACGGGGGAATGAAACACGGCCCAGGGAGCATCAGAGAACGAGAGAGAGAAAAGGGACAGAGAGCAGGACAGCACTGGAGGGAAAAGCAACTGCGATGGGCAGTGGGAGAGGGAGGAGGAAGGGAAAAACACTGTGGGGGAAGGGAAGGGAACTGGACACGGGGATGGGAGAGGGAATGGGCCAGAGAGAGACAGACAGAAAAGACAGGGAGAGGAAGCAGGGCAGAAGGACAGCGAGGGGAAAAAAGGGACAGGGATCAGAACAGAGATGGAGAAAAAAGCAACAGGGCTAGAGAAACAGAGGCAGAAAGAGCAGCAGGGAGGGAGCAGGGCAGAGAGAGCAGCAGCAGGATGGAGACGGAGGGAAAATGGGAGACTCAACAGGACAGAGGCACAGGAATGTGGGCAGGGAGCAGGACTAAGGGATACAGGGAGAAACAATGGGACAGGAAGCGGGACAGAGGGACAGACAAGAGCAATGACCATGGGAGAAGAAGAGAAACCATGAGAAGGACAGCAGCTGGGGGAAGAGAGAGAGAGATGAGGAGCCCTGCAGGGAGAGAAAGAACCAAAGGGGCAGGGAGCTGCACAAAGGGTCAGAGAGAGCAAGGGATGAACGGGAAGCAGGGCAGAGACAGCGAGATGCACAGTGAAAAACCCGACGGCCCTGAGCAAGACACAGGGACAGCAAGAGCAAGAGAAGGACAGAGACAGAGAGACGGGCCGGCAGGGACACCGAGCAGCACATCCAGAGCAGAGAGGAGAAGAACGCGGGGGAACAGGGCAGAGACACCGTGGGGAAAGAAAGAGCTGGATGCAGAGCAGGACGAAGGGATGGAGAGGGAAAAACCAGCCAGGGGCTGCAGGACAGAACCAAAGCGGGGAGACAAAGAGGGAGAAGCGGCACACAAGAAGAAAAGAGGGACAGGGGAGCAGAAAACGAATCGCAGCAGCACAGAAAAGACAGGGAGCTGGAGGGGGGGCAGGAGGCACAGCGAGTGACAGGGATGCGGAAGAGGGACAGGGCCCCGGGGGCCCGGGACTCACCGCAGCTCTCTCTGGGCGCTGCCAGGAGAATTTGCCGGCTCAGACACTTCTTTCTCCTTCTCGCCTCCCTTTCCACCCGTAACTCCGCTCACTTGGCTGCTTCCACCTGAGGGAACAAACAGGCCTCTCACAGCTCTGCCCAGACAGGGCTCCCCAGACACACAGCCTCGCTCGCGCACTCCGCGGCCGGACCGCGCTCTGGGGACGCGCACAGCCCCCGCAGTGCGCGCTGGCAGCCCGGCCTGCTGCGGCCTGCAGAGAGGGAGCCTCCCCCCTGCCAGAAACTGGCTCTCTCGTGCTGGCAGCAGGAGGCAGCTGCCGGCCAGACGGCCGCTGGTTCCTTCTTCCTCCATCTGGCCTCTCCGGCTCTGGCCCCGGCAGCCCCGGGCCACAGCCCGGGAGTGTCCGGCTGCCCCTCGGCACCCCGTGCCCAGGCACAGACAACCCAGCTCAGCCTGAGGCAGGTGCAGCCAGCGGCATCCCCAGGGCAGGAACAGACAACTGCGTCTTCCGGGCAGCCTTGAAAGGCAGCAGCCGCAGCGACCGTTACCGGCATCACTCGCCTGCTCCTGCCGGGGCTACTGGAGACGCCCCCAGGGCCACCAGCCACCGGCACCGCAGGGCTCGGGGCGGCCGGGGTCTACGGGACAGGCTGCGGGGGTTGCTGGAGCCAGGGGCTGCTGCACGGGGCGAGCGGGGCTGGCAGAGGCAACGGGGAGATCCGGGGAGGCGTCCGGGTCAGCGCCCGGGGGGTGCCCGCCATCTGCCCCCCCCCCCCCCCCCGCTCCGGGCTGAACGCGGAGCTACTCCGGCCCGGCCCGCCTCCAGCAGCCGGGCAGCTGCCGCAGCGGGAGGGCTGGAGCTTCACGTCCCGACCCTACAGGCGGCCGCCGGTCCGGGGACACCCCCGCACCCGCCCAAGGGGTCCGCTCGCCTCACCTGCGGGCTCGATCCTCCCACGCCGCTGGGACCGGCGCCCCGCGCGCCGCCATGTTGCTCCGCGGTACCGCGCATGCGTCAACGGGGGGGGGGGGGGTGGGGGTGAGGGGGGGGTGGGCCCGGGGGCGGGGCGCGGCGTAAGCGGCGCGCGCTCCCAGGGCTGCAGGACCGGTCTCCGGGTACCGGGCGGCAGCAGCAGCGAGCGCGCGGCGGGCGGCGCGTGCCGGGGCGGCACCGGCGCTGCAGTTCCGCGCTTCGCCCGTCCGGCGCCCGCCAAAACCGCGCGCGTTGGAGCGGCACCGGCGTCTCTGTCCGGGGGGCAGCGCCGAGCGCGGCGGCAGCGCCCCGCGGGCACGGCAGCATCGCGGCGCTGTTACCGGGCACGGGAACACGGAGCGCAGGGCGAACGGGAAGGGCTGCGGCGGCAAGATCTCCGTGGGCTCCTGGGAGGTGTCCGAGTGGGGGATTGAGATGAGCTTTAAGGTCCCTTCCAGCTCGCGCCGGCAGCTAGCAAGGCAAGGCGCAGCAGTGCGCATGCGCGCCACCCCGCCGGCAGTACCGAGGTGTATTCGCACGTTGGCGGCAGGGAACAGGGCAGGGAGCGGCGATGCCCCTTCGCGTCTCCCCGCCTGCAGTACCGAACTTTCCCCACACGGTGGCAGCAGAGAGCTGAGCGAGGCACTGTAAAGCGCATGTACGCCTCTCCGCCTGCAGTACCCGAGTTCATTCGCACGGTGGCAGCAGAGAGCCGAAAGAGGCGCTGTAAAGCGCATGCGCGGCTCTCCGCCTGCAGTACCCGATGTCATTCGCAAGGTGGCAGCAGAGAGCCGAGAGGCGCTGTAAAGCGCATGCGCACCTCTCCGCCTGCAGTACCGCATTTCATTCGCACGGTGGCAGCAGAGAGCCGAGAGGCGCTGTAAAGCGCATGCGCGCCTCTCCGCCTGCAGTACCGCATTTCATTCGCACGGTGGCAGCAGAGAGCCGAGAGAGGCGCTCTAAAGCGCATGCGCGCCTCTCCGCCTGCAGTACCGCATTTCATTCGCACGGTGGCAGTAGGGAGCATTGCGAGACGCTCTAAGGCGCATGCGCGCCTCTCCGGCTGCAGTACCGCATTTCATTCGCACGGTGGCAGCAGAGAGCCGAGAGAGGCGCTGTACAGCGCATGCGCGCCTCTCCGCCTGCAGTACCGCATTTCATTCGCACGGTGGCAGCAGAGAGCAGGGCGAGGCGCGCTAAAGCACCTTCGCGTGACCCTGCCTGCAGTACCGAACTTTCCCCACGCGGTGGCAGCAGGGAGCAGGGCAGGGACCGGCGATGCCCCTTCGCGTCTCCCCGCCTGCAGTACCGAACTGTCCCCACACGGTGGCAGCAGGGAGCCAGCCGCAGCGCTGCCGTGCGCACGAGCCGCACCCCGCTGCAGCAGTTGCTGCTCTCAGGGCGGCAGCAGCGAGCGAGGCAAGGCGAAGCGATGCGCTTCCTCGCCCGCCGGGCGGCACTACCACACTTGGGTCGTAGAACGGCAGAATCCAGCAAGGCAAAGCGCAGCGCGGGACACGCGCAGCTCTCCGGCGGCAGTTCCTAAGAGTGGGCGCCGGGTAACGGTAGAGAGCAAGCCGAGGAGCAGCACTGCGCATGCGCGGCTCCCTGGCTGCAGTATCGAACCCTGGTCGCTGAGCGGCAGCATCGAGCAAGGCAAAGCGCACCAATGCGCATGCGCGTGCCCCCGCCTGCATTACACAGCCCCAGCCGCAGGGCGGCAGCAGCGACCCCGGGAAAGCTCAGAACTGCCCCTGCACTGCTGACCCATTCCCTAACCCCCACCCGCACTCTGGAATAACCGTGTGTGTCTGTGTGTGTGTGTGTGTCTGTGTCCGCCCCACTCAGGGTTTGGGCAGCTCCTGCTCCCCTCGAGGGAACCAGCGGCCCCCACCCAGCTCCCTCCTTCCTGCCGCTCGGGGCTCCCACCCGACACAGCGGCCGCGCCGTGGGCAGGAGTCGGGGCCGGGACAGGAACGTCAGCCCCTGGCCCGTTGCGGGGGGGGCTGCGCACGCCCGGGATCTCCTTTCCCCGGGCCCTGCTGAGCCGGAGGGGTTTGAGCTGCACTCGGTTCCCCGGCACATTAACAACAGCCGCTGGGGTCACACCGACAGCAAATCCGGTTTTATGCCCACGCAGCGTATCGTCACCCCCACCGCAAAGTCCCGCTCAGTTGCTCGGGGAAAACACGTCGGGGAGGATGGAGCCGCGTCGAGGTTCCGTCCGGCTCCGGCAGATGGGGGGGAGATGGCAGCTGGCAGCAAATCCCAGCCACGGGCACCTCCCTGCCGGGCACTGCCGATGCCGACGGCTCGTCCTGCGCCTGGCACGATGCACCCGCGGGGCAGAGCGCATCCCCCTGGAATGCAGCTGTGTTCTCCGCCCTCCAAGAGTCACAGCAGCGCCTGGGACCACGGGAACTGCAAGGCTTTTCCTGACACTGCGGACGGACGTCGCTATTCCGACCACAGCCAACGCACTCGGTTTGATTGCAGCTCCGTTTGCAGAGCCACGAAAGACGGCGTGCGAAGGAGGAAGGAGTCCCCAAAGCGCTGGCGGAGAGAACGCTGGGAATACGACACCCACAGAACCGGAGACGTTTCGGGACGGTGCGCTCAGCTCCTGGATCCCTTGGAGCGAATCTGCACATGGAAAGCCCCAGCAATAAACCCACTGAGAGCCAAGTGCTCCCCCAACGCCCTTTCCGCAGGGTCTGGCTGCATCTCGGACCATGCCAGGACCGCACAGGGAGGCGGATGGGCAGAGGGAGGGGTGGGGGGAGGCAGACGCCTGGAGAAGGGGGACACAGGCAGCCCCGGACGCAGAGAGGGGGACACACGACTCACCACAGACCCCGCTGCCGGCAGGAGACCTTCACCTCCCCGATGGTTCCCTCTCGGCCTGCCCGGGCAGCCCTTCGGCAGCTGGAGATGGCGACAGGAGAGAGGGGGAACCGATCCAAAGGGAGAGGGAACCAGCCTGAGAGATGGGGGAAACAAGGAATGGGGATGGGCCAGAGGGCAGAGAGGAGGGAGGTCAAAAGGGGACAGGGAGGGGGACAGCGAGAGACCGAGAAACAGCAAAAAGCCGCGATAAGCGAAAGGGCAGAGAGACAGAAGAATTCAAGCGCAGGGACAGGGAGCCAGACGGAGGGTGATAAACACAAAAACGGGCTCTGGGACAGAGAGGGAAGAAATTCCAACCCAGGAACAGGGACCTGGCGTGGCCCCGAGGCTCTGGGACTCACCGCAGCTCCCGCCCTCAGAGCTGCCGGCAGAACGGGGCGGCTCGGGGGTCTCTCTCTCCCCTCCCTTCCTCCTCTGCAGCGCCAGGCACTCGGCCGTCATCCACCTGAGAGAGCGGAGGGGGGTCTCACAGCGCTGCCAACACGAGGCTGCCCAGACACAGCCCCCCCCACGCCCCCCGCGCGGCCGCGCTGTGCTTCGCTCACGCGGGCAGACCCTGCAGGCACCGGTTCTGTGATTCTTCCGCTGCTTCGCTGCTGGATGGAGAAAGGAAAAGCAGTGAGGGAGTGCAGGCGGAGAAAAACCCAGCAGGGAACAGGACAGGGGAGAAACGGGACAGCCAGCTGGCCAAGGGGAGACAGCGAGAAACGCTGCGACAGGCCGTGGCACGGAGCCGTGGAGTCAAGGAGGGGGAGCACGGGGGACAGAGAAGGAGGGAAAAGGGACAGGGAGCAGGGGGAGACGGAGAAAGACACGTCAGAGTCGCAGAGAAGAGAGCGACAGGAGCGAGACGGAGAAAGGAGAAAAGCCAGCGCTGGGCAGCAGCCAGAGGGCCAAGGACAGAGGGACAGGGAAACGGGGCAGGGACAGGGAGACCAAAGGGGCGATGCTGGGCGAGGGAGGGACGGGGAGCGGGACGCTGGGACCGAGAGCCAACGAGAGCGACCCAGCTGCGGCATGAGGAAAGCGCTGGAGGAGAGAGCGGGACGGAGCCGAGGCCATTAATCACGGGGACAGGGAGCAGGAGAGAGGGAGAGACAGGGAGAGGGGGACAGGTAAGACAGAGAATCGGAGAAAGAGAGGGAAGGGACCAGCTCAGAGGGTCAGGGGTGAACAGAGAGAGGGGGACGGCAGAACGAGCAATGAGACGGGGGAGAAGGAGCGGGGAGCAGAGAGAACAAGGTACAGGGAAAGGCCAGAGCTGGGGAGAACAACGACGGGCTGGAGGCAGAACAAAGGGCAGCGCGGACAGGGAGCGGGACCGAGGAGCGGAAAAGGAAAAAACAGCCGTGGGCAGCCGGGGAGAGGGAGAGCGAGAGAAGCCAGGGGAGAATGAGAGAAGGATGGAGAGAAACATGGGGACACGGAAAAGGGGGGGACGAGGACGACACACACACCTGAAGGGTGGAAGGAAAGAGAGGGGTGGGGAGCGAGACCGTGTGACAGAGAGGGACGGAGGCAGGGAGTGGGATGCAAGGGTAGGGAAAAGCAGAGGGACAGGAAGAAGAAAAGAAGGAGAGAGAAAGGGGAGGACGGGGAGCAGCAGAGAGAGACGGGGAACGACAGAATAGCGCCGGGCTGAGCGGAACTCCAGAGAATAACCAGATCCTGCCAGGGAGCAGCCAGAGGGATAGAGCGAGGGGAAACATGCCCAGAGAGGACAGGGAAGAGCCAGCAGGACACTGGGGGAGGGAAGAGCCAGCAGGGCAGGGATGGAGAGAGGGAAAACCTCAGGGGCAAGAACAGCAGCAGAGCCACCAAGAGAGGAGAAAACACCCCAAACAAGTCAGGAAAAGGAACCGGCCAGCGCTGGGCAGCGGGACAGGCATGGAGCAAGGAAAACCAGGCACGAGGCCAGGGACAGAGGGATGGAGCGGCACAGAGAGGGACAGGGAGCGGGACATGAGACTGCAGAGAGAGGGGCACAGGGAACCGGGAAGGGTGACAGAGAGAGACAGAGCGGGGTGGGGAGCGGGTCGGAGCTGGAGAAAGGGAAAATCCCGCCAGGGAGCGGGCCAGGAGGACGGAGCCGGAGGAGACGAACGGGAAGCAGGGCGGTGGGATGCAGCCGGCAAAACTAACGACGGGCAACGGGCCAGAGGGATTGACGGCCGTAAGGGCCAGGGAGCGGGACAAAGGAACGGGAGGAAAGCTGAGAGGAGCAGCAGGAGAGAGGAACGTGGGGAAAAAGAAGGAAGGAAAAGGAAGGCGCGAGGGCAGAGAGAGAGACGGGAACAGAGTGCGGGACGTGCAGAGACAAAGAGCAGGGAAAGGAAGAGGACAGAGGGACTGGGGGTGGGGCTGGGGGGCACCAAATGCAGGTGAAGACAAAGAGATGGAGAAGGAAAAAAAGATGCTGATGGGCTGCGGGACAGAGAGGGAGGAGGAGAAAGTAGGGCCGGAGCAGGGAAGAGAAGAAGGAGAACGGGGACGGCTGGACGGACCGGGGCATACTCCTAGACAGCAGGAGACAGGCACCAGGACAGAGGGACAAAGGCAGAATAACGGGAGAGGGAGCGGGACGGACGGAGAGCGAGAGGAGAAAAGGGGCAGGGAGCAGGACTGAGGGATGGAGAAAGGAGCAATGGGAGCAGAGGGACGGAGAGAGGAAAATCCAGGACGGAGGAAGGAGAGAGGGATAGAGGGGAGGGACAGGGAGCAAGAAAATGGGACCCAGAGAAACACAGAGGGCTGGGGAGCAGCACACTGGGATAGATAGAGAGCAAGCGAGAGCAAAAGGAACAAGGACAGGGAGACGGAGCCAGAGGAAAAACAGGGACCAAAAGCTGCACAGAGAAATGGAATAGGAAAATCAGGGATGGGGAGTGGGACAGAGGGGTGGAGAGATGACAAGGGACACAAGGATAATGAGGGGGGGTGGAGGGTGGGAAGGAAGGCCAGAGAGCAGTGCAGCGGGGCAGAGGAAGAAAAAGAGGGAGGGGGAGCGGGGCAGAGAAACAGAAGAAGAAAATGCCGTGATGGGAGCAGGACAGAGGACGGGAGAGAGAAAAAGAAGCCAAGGGAGGAGACGGAGGAGCAGAGACAGAAAGGTCAGAAACAGCCAGAGAGGGAGAGAAGCCAAGAAAAATGGGGCCAAGGGGCCCTGCAGAGCTGGAGCGAGAACGTGTAGGGCCGGTGAGCAGGACAGAGGGAGAGAGAGGCGGCGGGGGGAAGGAGAGGAAGGACAAAGGAGGGACAGAGATGGTGACAGGGCGCAGGACATACAGCCAGGGAGAAAACCAGGACAGGGAAGGGGAGAACGGGATGGAGAAACAAAGAAAAGGTCAGATGTGCAGAGATGGGAAAAAATGAGAATTAAAACCCCAGCAAAGGGGGAGAGGATGGAGAGGTAGGGAGGGATAGAGAGAGAGAAAAAAGGGCCAAGGAGGAGGGGAGAGGAGAAGAGGAAGGGAAAAGGGGAGAGCTGGCTGGGCAGGGAGGGAGAGCAGGAAACGACTGGACAGGCAGCGGGACAGAGAAATACAGACAGCAAACACAGAGCCAGGAAGCAGGACAGAGGCACAGCGAGCGGTAATGAGGGGCAGGAGAATGGTGGTGACAGAAGCATCGGGGCAGAAGAACTGGAAGAACAAATAAAGGCAGGAAGAAGCCTGGGGGATGATAGGAACCCCCTGCTGAGAGAGGGGGAAAAGGAGGACACGGAGCAGGACAGAGACCGTAAGAGACAGACAGGGCCAAGGAGCGAGACAGGGCGATGCAGAGAGAGGAAAAAAGGGCCAGGGAGGCAGGAGAGTGTGAGAGACAGGCACACATAAAGAGACATGGAGCAGGACAGGGATGGAGGGGAAAAGCCTGGCATCGCCAGCAGGACAGAGATGGAGCGAGAAGGGGACGAGGGGCAGAAGAAAGGCAAAGAGAACCGAGGTCCGGGAGCAGGACACAGGGCTAGAAGAGGGGAAAAATAGCGACGGGCCGCACAGCGGAGACGGGGGAATGAAACACGGCCCAGGGAGCATCAGAGAACGAGAGAGAGAAAAGGGACAGAGAGCAGGACAGCACTGGAGGGAAAAGCAACTGCGATGGGCAGTGGGAGAGGGAGGAGGAAGGGAAAAACACTGTGGGGGAAGGGAAGGGAACTGGACACGGGGATGGGAGAGGGAATGGGCCAGAGAGAGACAGACAGAAAAGACAGGGAGAGGAAGCAGGGCAGAAGGACAGCGAGGGGAAAAAAGGGACAGGGATCAGAACAGAGATGGAGAAAAAAGCAACAGGGCTAGAGAAACAGAGGCAGAAAGAGCAGCAGGGAGGGAGCAGGGCAGAGAGAGCAGCAGCAGGATGGAGACGGAGGGAAAATGGGAGACTCAACAGGACAGAGGCACAGGAATGTGGGCAGGGAGCAGGACTAAGGGATACAGGGAGAAACAATGGGACAGGAAGCGGGACAGAGGGACAGACAAGAGCAATGACCATGGGAGAAGAAGAGAAACCATGAGAAGGACAGCAGCTGGGGGAAGAGAGAGAGAGATGAGGAGCCCTGCAGGGAGAGAAAGAACCAAAGGGGCAGGGAGCTGCACAAAGGGTCAGAGAGAGCAAGGGATGAACGGGAAGCAGGGCAGAGACAGCGAGATGCACAGTGAAAAACCCGACGGCCCTGAGCAAGACACAGGGACAGCAAGAGCAAGAGAAGGACAGAGACAGAGAGACGGGCCGGCAGGGACACCGAGCAGCACATCCAGAGCAGAGAGGAGAAGAACGCGGGGGAACAGGGCAGAGACACCGTGGGGAAAGAAAGAGCTGGATGCAGAGCAGGACGAAGGGATGGAGAGGGAAAAACCAGCCAGGGGCTGCAGGACAGAACCAAAGCGGGGAGACAAAGAGGGAGAAGCGGCACACAAGAAGAAAAGAGGGACAGGGGAGCAGAAAACGAATCGCAGCAGCACAGAAAAGACAGGGAGCTGGAGGGGGGGCAGGAGGCACAGCGAGTGACAGGGATGCGGAAGAGGGACAGGGCCCCGGGGGCCCGGGACTCACCGCAGCTCTCTCTGGGCGCTGCCAGGAGAATTTGCCGGCTCAGACACTTCTTTCTCCTTCTCGCCTCCCTTTCCACCCGTAACTCCGCTCACTTGGCTGCTTCCACCTGAGGGAACAAACAGGCCTCTCACAGCTCTGCCCAGACAGGGCTCCCCAGACACACAGCCTCGCTCGCGCACTCCGCGGCCGGACCGCGCTCTGGGGACGCGCACAGCCCCCGCAGTGCGCGCTGGCAGCCCGGCCTGCTGCGGCCTGCAGAGAGGGAGCCTCCCCCCTGCCAGAAACTGGCTCTCTCGTGCTGGCAGCAGGAGGCAGCTGCCGGCCAGACGGCCGCTGGTTCCTTCTTCCTCCATCTGGCCTCTCCGGCTCTGGCCCCGGCAGCCCCGGGCCACAGCCCGGGAGTGTCCGGCTGCCCCTCGGCACCCCGTGCCCAGGCACAGACAACCCAGCTCAGCCTGAGGCAGGTGCAGCCAGCGGCATCCCCAGGGCAGGAACAGACAACTGCGTCTTCCGGGCAGCCTTGAAAGGCAGCAGCCGCAGCGACCGTTACCGGCATCACTCGCCTGCTCCTGCCGGGGCTACTGGAGACGCCCCCAGGGCCACCAGCCACCGGCACCGCAGGGCTCGGGGCGGCCGGGGTCTACGGGACAGGCTGCGGGGGTTGCTGGAGCCAGGGGCTGCTGCACGGGGCGAGCGGGGCTGGCAGAGGCAACGGGGAGATCCGGGGAGGCGTCCGGGTCAGCGCCCGGGGGGTGCCCGCCATCTGCCCCCCCCCCCCCCCCCGCTCCGGGCTGAACGCGGAGCTACTCCGGCCCGGCCCGCCTCCAGCAGCCGGGCAGCTGCCGCAGCGGGAGGGCTGGAGCTTCACGTCCCGACCCTACAGGCGGCCGCCGGTCCGGGGACACCCCCGCACCCGCCCAAGGGGTCCGCTCGCCTCACCTGCGGGCTCGATCCTCCCACGCCGCTGGGACCGGCGCCCCGCGCGCCGCCATGTTGCTCCGCGGTACCGCGCATGCGTCAACGGGGGGGGGGGGGGGGGGTGGGGGTGAGGGGGGGGTGGGCCCGGGGGCGGGGCGCGGCGTAAGCGGCGCGCGCTCCCAGGGCTGCAGGACCGGTCTCCGGGTACCGGGCGGCAGCAGCAGCGAGCGCGCGGCGGGCGGCGCGTGCCGGGGCGGCACCGGCGCTGCAGTTCCGCGCTTCGCCCGTCCGGCGCCCGCCAAAACCGCGCGCGTTGGAGCGGCACCGGCGTCTCTGTCCGGGGGGCAGCGCCGAGCGCGGCGGCAGCGCCCCGCGGGCACGGCAGCATCGCGGCGCTGTTACCGGGCACGGGAACACGGAGCGCAGGGCGAACGGGAAGGGCTGCGGCGGCAAGATCTCCGTGGGCTCCTGGGAGGTGTCCGAGTGGGGGATTGAGATGAGCTTTAAGGTCCCTTCCAGCTCGCGCCGGCAGCTAGCAAGGCAAGGCGCAGCAGTGCGCATGCGCGCCACCCCGCCGGCAGTACCGAGGTGTATTCGCACGTTGGCGGCAGGGAACAGGGCAGGGAGCGGCGATGCCCCTTCGCGTCTCCCCGCCTGCAGTACCGAACTTTCCCCACACGGTGGCAGCAGAGAGCTGAGCGAGGCACTGTAAAGCGCATGTACGCCTCTCCGCCTGCAGTACCCGAGTTCATTCGCACGGTGGCAGCAGAGAGCCGAAAGAGGCGCTGTAAAGCGCATGCGCGGCTCTCCGCCTGCAGTACCCGATGTCATTCGCAAGGTGGCAGCAGAGAGCCGAGAGGCGCTGTAAAGCGCATGCGCACCTCTCCGCCTGCAGTACCGCATTTCATTCGCACGGTGGCAGCAGAGAGCCGAGAGGCGCTGTAAAGCGCATGCGCGCCTCTCCGCCTGCAGTACCGCATTTCATTCGCACGGTGGCAGCAGAGAGCCGAGAGAGGCGCTCTAAAGCGCATGCGCGCCTCTCCGCCTGCAGTACCGCATTTCATTCGCACGGTGGCAGCAGAGAGCAATGCTTGACGCGCTAAAGCGCATGCGCGCCTCTCCGCCTGCAGTACCGCATTTCTTTCGCACGGTGGCAGCAGAGAGCCGAGAGAGGCGCTCTAAAGCGCATGCGCGGCTCTCCGCTTGCAGTACCCGATGTCATTCGCACGGTGGCAGCAGAGAGCCGAGAGGCGCTGTAAAGCGCATGCGCGCCTCTCCGCCTGCAGTACCCCATTTCTTTCGCACGGTGGCAGCAGAGAGCCGAGAGGCGCTGTAAAGCGCATGCGCGCCTCTCCGCCTGCAGTACCGCATTTCATTCGCACGGTGGCAGCAGAGAGCCGAGAGGTGCCCTAAAGCGCATGCGCGCCTCTCCGCCTGCAGTACCGCATTTCATTCGCACGGTGGCAGCAGAGAGCCGAGAGAGGCGCTCTAAAGCGCATGCGCGCCTCTCCGCCTGCAGTACCGCATTTCATTCGCACGGTGGCAGCAGAGAGCAATGCTTGACGCGCTAAAGCGCATGCGCGCCTCTCCGCCTGCAGTACCGCATTTCATTCGCACGGTGGCAGTAGGGAGCATTGCGAGACGCTCTAAGGCGCATGCGCGCCTCTCCGGCTGCAGTACCGCATTTCATTCGCACGGTGGCAGCAGAGAGCAGGGCGAGGCGCGCTAAAGCACCTTCGCGTGACCCTGCCTGCAGTACCGAACTTTCCCCACGCGGTGGCAGCAGGGAGCAGGGCAGGGACCGGCGATGCCCCTTCGCGTCTCCCCGCCTGCAGTACCGAACTGTCCCCACACGGTGGCAGCAGGGAGCCAGCCGCAGCGCTGCCGTGCGCACGAGCCGCACCCCGCTGCAGCAGTTGCTGCTCTCAGGGCGGCAGCAGCGAGCGAGGCAAGGCGAAGCGATGCGCTTCCTCGCCCGCCGGGCGGCACTACCACACTTGGGTCGTAGAACGGCAGAATCCAGCAAGGCAAAGCGCAGCGCGGGACACGCGCAGCTCTCCGGCGGCAGTTCCTAAGAGTGGGCGCCGGGTAACGGTAGAGAGCAAGCCGAGGAGCAGCACTGCGCATGCGCGGCTCCCTGGCTGCAGTATCGAACCCTGGTCGCTGAGCGGCAGCATCGAGCAAGGCAAAGCGCACCAATGCGCATGCGCGTGCCCCCGCCTGCATTACACAGCCCCAGCCGCAGGGCGGCAGCAGCGACCCCGGGAAAGCTCAGAACTGCCCCTGCACTGCTGACCCATTCCCTAACCCCCACCCGCACTCTGGAATAACCGTGTGTGTCTGTGTGTGTGTGTGTGTCTGTGTCCGCCCCACTCAGGGTTTGGGCAGCTCCTGCTCCCCTCGAGGGAACCAGCGGCCCCCACCCAGCTCCCTCCTTCCTGCCGCTCGGGGCTCCCACCCGACACAGCGGCCGCGCCGTGGGCAGGAGTCGGGGCCGGGACAGGAACGTCAGCCCCTGGCCCGTTGCGGGGGGGGCTGCGCACGCCCGGGATCTCCTTTCCCCGGGCCCTGCTGAGCCGGAGGGGTTTGAGCTGCACTCGGTTCCCCGGCACATTAACAACAGCCGCTGGGGTCACACCGACAGCAAATCCGGTTTTATGCCCACGCAGCGTATCGTCACCCCCACCGCAAAGTCCCGCTCAGTTGCTCGGGGAAAACACGTCGGGGAGGATGGAGCCGCGTCGAGGTTCCGTCCGGCTCCGGCAGATGGGGGGGAGATGGCAGCTGGCAGCAAATCCCAGCCACGGGCACCTCCCTGCCGGGCACTGCCGATGCCGACGGCTCGTCCTGCGCCTGGCACGATGCACCCGCGGGGCAGAGCGCATCCCCCTGGAATGCAGCTGTGTTCTCCGCCCTCCAAGAGTCACAGCAGCGCCTGGGACCACGGGAACTGCAAGGCTTTTCCTGACACTGCGGACGGACGTCGCTATTCCGACCACAGCCAACGCACTCGGTTTGATTGCAGCTCCGTTTGCAGAGCCACGAAAGACGGCGTGCGAAGGAGGAAGGAGTCCCCAAAGCGCTGGCGGAGAGAACGCTGGGAATACGACACCCACAGAACCGGAGACGTTTCGGGACGGTGCGCTCAGCTCCTGGATCCCTTGGAGCGAATCTGCACATGGAAAGCCCCAGCAATAAACCCACTGAGAGCCAAGTGCTCCCCCAACGCCCTTTCCGCAGGGTCTGGCTGCATCTCGGACCATGCCAGGACCGCACAGGGAGGCGGATGGGCAGAGGGAGGGGTGGGGGGAGGCAGACGCCTGGAGAAGGGGGACACAGGCAGCCCCGGACGCAGAGAGGGGGACACACGACTCACCACAGACCCCGCTGCCGGCAGGAGACCTTCACCTCCCCGATGGTTCCCTCTCGGCCTGCCCGGGCAGCCCTTCGGCAGCTGGAGATGGCGACAGGAGAGAGGGGGAACCGATCCAAAGGGAGAGGGAACCAGCCTGAGAGATGGGGGAAACAAGGAATGGGGATGGGCCAGAGGGCAGAGAGGAGGGAGGTCAAAAGGGGACAGGGAGGGGGACAGCGAGAGACCGAGAAACAGCAAAAAGCCGCGATAAGCGAAAGGGCAGAGAGACAGAAGAATTCAAGCGCAGGGACAGGGAGCCAGACGGAGGGTGATAAACACAAAAACGGGCTCTGGGACAGAGAGGGAAGAAATTCCAACCCAGGAACAGGGACCTGGCGTGGCCCCGAGGCTCTGGGACTCACCGCAGCTCCCGCCCTCAGAGCTGCCGGCAGAACGGGGCGGCTCGGGGGTCTCTCTCTCCCCTCCCTTCCTCCTCTGCAGCGCCAGGCACTCGGCCGTCATCCACCTGAGAGAGCGGAGGGGGGTCTCACAGCGCTGCCAACACGAGGCTGCCCAGACACAGCCCCCCCCACGCCCCCCGCGCGGCCGCGCTGTGCTTCGCTCACGCGGGCAGACCCTGCAGGCACCGGTTCTGTGATTCTTCCGCTGCTTCGCTGCTGGATGGAGAAAGGAAAAGCAGTGAGGGAGTGCAGGCGGAGAAAAACCCAGCAGGGAACAGGACAGGGGAGAAACGGGACAGCCAGCTGGCCAAGGGGAGACAGCGAGAAACGCTGCGACAGGCCGTGGCACGGAGCCGTGGAGTCAAGGAGGGGGAGCACGGGGGACAGAGAAGGAGGGAAAAGGGACAGGGAGCAGGGGGAGACGGAGAAAGACACGTCAGAGTCGCAGAGAAGAGAGCGACAGGAGCGAGACGGAGAAAGGAGAAAAGCCAGCGCTGGGCAGCAGCCAGAGGGCCAAGGACAGAGGGACAGGGAAACGGGGCAGGGACAGGGAGACCAAAGGGGCGATGCTGGGCGAGGGAGGGACGGGGAGCGGGACGCTGGGACCGAGAGCCAACGAGAGCGACCCAGCTGCGGCATGAGGAAAGCGCTGGAGGAGAGAGCGGGACGGAGCCGAGGCCATTAATCACGGGGACAGGGAGCAGGAGAGAGGGAGAGACAGGGAGAGGGGGACAGGTAAGACAGAGAATCGGAGAAAGAGAGGGAAGGGACCAGCTCAGAGGGTCAGGGGTGAACAGAGAGAGGGGGACGGCAGAACGAGCAATGAGACGGGGGAGAAGGAGCGGGGAGCAGAGAGAACAAGGTACAGGGAAAGGCCAGAGCTGGGGAGAACAACGACGGGCTGGAGGCAGAACAAAGGGCAGCGCGGACAGGGAGCGGGACCGAGGAGCGGAAAAGGAAAAAACAGCCGTGGGCAGCCGGTGAGAGGGAGAGCGAGAGAAGCCAGGGGAGAATGAGAGAAGGATGGAGAGAAACATGGGGACACGGAAAAGGGGGGGACGAGGACGACACACACACCTGAAGGGTGGAAGGAAAGAGAGGGGTGGGGAGCGAGACCGTGTGACAGAGAGGGACGGAGGCAGGGAGTGGGATGCAAGGGTAGGGAAAAGCAGAGGGACAGGAAGAAGAAAAGAAGGAGAGAGAAAGGGGAGGACGGGGAGCAGCAGAGAGAGACGGGGAACGACAGAATAGCGCCGGGCTGAGCGGAACTCCAGAGAATAACCAGATCCTGCCAGGGAGCAGCCAGAGGGATAGAGCGAGGGGAAACATGCCCAGAGAGGACAGGGAAGAGCCAGCAGGACACTGGGGGAGGGAAGAGCCAGCAGGGCAGGGATGGAGAGAGGGAAAACCTCAGGGGCAAGAACAGCAGCAGAGCCACCAAGAGAGGAGAAAACACCCCAAACAAGTCAGGAAAAGGAACCGGCCAGCGCTGGGCAGCGGGACAGGCATGGAGCAAGGAAAACCAGGCACGAGGCCAGGGACAGAGGGATGGAGCGGCACAGAGAGGGACAGGGAGCGGGACATGAGACTGCAGAGAGAGGGGCACAGGGAACCGGGAAGGGTGACAGAGAGAGACAGAGCGGGGTGGGGAGCGGGTCGGAGCTGGAGAAAGGGAAAATCCCGCCAGGGAGCGGGCCAGGAGGACGGAGCCGGAGGAGACGAACGGGAAGCAGGGCGGTGGGATGCAGCCGGCAAAACTAACGACGGGCAACGGGCCAGAGGGATTGACGGCCGTAAGGGCCAGGGAGCGGGACAAAGGAACGGGAGGAAAGCTGAGAGGAGCAGCAGGAGAGAGGAACGTGGGGAAAAAGAAGGAAGGAAAAGGAAGGCGCGAGGGCAGAGAGAGAGACGGGAACAGAGTGCGGGACGTGCAGAGACAAAGAGCAGGGAAAGGAAGAGGACAGAGGGACTGGGGGTGGGGCTGGGGGGCACCAAATGCAGGTGAAGACAAAGAGATGGAGAAGGAAAAAAAGATGCTGATGGGCTGCGGGACAGAGAGGGAGGAGGAGAAAGTAGGGCCGGAGCAGGGAAGAGAAGAAGGAGAACGGGGACGGCTGGACGGACCGGGGCATACTCCTAGACAGCAGGAGACAGGCACCAGGACAGAGGGACAAAGGCAGAATAACGGGAGAGGGAGCGGGACGGACGGAGAGCGAGAGGAGAAAAGGGGCAGGGAGCAGGACTGAGGGATGGAGAAAGGAGCAATGGGAGCAGAGGGACGGAGAGAGGAAAATCCAGGACGGAGGAAGGAGAGAGGGATAGAGGGGAGGGACAGGGAGCAAGAAAATGGGACCCAGAGAAACACAGAGGGCTGGGGAGCAGCACACTGGGATAGATAGAGAGCAAGCGAGAGCAAAAGGAACAAGGACAGGGAGACGGAGCCAGAGGAAAAACAGGGACCAAAAGCTGCACAGAGAAATGGAATAGGAAAATCAGGGATGGGGAGTGGGACAGAGGGGTGGAGAGATGACAAGGGACACAAGGATAATGAGGGGGGGTGGAGGGTGGGAAGGAAGGCCAGAGAGCAGTGCAGCGGGGCAGAGGAAGAAAAAGAGGGAGGGGGAGCGGGGCAGAGAAACAGAAGAAGAAAATGCCGTGATGGGAGCAGGACAGAGGACGGGAGAGAGAAAAAGAAGCCAAGGGAGGAGACGGAGGAGCAGAGACAGAAAGGTCAGAAACAGCCAGAGAGGGAGAGAAGCCAAGAAAAATGGGGCCAAGGGGCCCTGCAGAGCTGGAGCGAGAACGTGTAGGGCCGGTGAGCAGGACAGAGGGAGAGAGAGGCGGCGGGGGGAAGGAGAGGAAGGACAAAGGAGGGACAGAGATGGTGACAGGGCGCAGGACATACAGCCAGGGAGAAAACCAGGACAGGGAAGGGGAGAACGGGATGGAGAAACAAAGAAAAGGTCAGATGTGCAGAGATGGGAAAAAATGAGAATTAAAACCCCAGCAAAGGGGGAGAGGATGGAGAGGTAGGGAGGGATAGAGAGAGAGAAAAAAGGGCCAAGGAGGAGGGGAGAGGAGAAGAGGAAGGGAAAAGGGGAGAGCTGGCTGGGCAGGGAGGGAGAGCAGGAAACGACTGGACAGGCAGCGGGACAGAGAAATACAGACAGCAAACACAGAGCCAGGAAGCAGGACAGAGGCACAGCGAGCGGTAATGAGGGGCAGGAGAATGGTGGTGACAGAAGCATCGGGGCAGAAGAACTGGAAGAACAAATAAAGGCAGGAAGAAGCCTGGGGGATGATAGGAACCCCCTGCTGAGAGAGGGGGAAAAGGAGGACACGGAGCAGGACAGAGACCGTAAGAGACAGACAGGGCCAAGGAGCGAGACAGGGCGATGCAGAGAGAGGAAAAAAGGGCCAGGGAGGCAGGAGAGTGTGAGAGACAGGCACACATAAAGAGACATGGAGCAGGACAGGGATGGAGGGGAAAAGCCTGGCATCGCCAGCAGGACAGAGATGGAGCGAGAAGGGGACGAGGGGCAGAAGAAAGGCAAAGAGAACCGAGGTCCGGGAGCAGGACACAGGGCTAGAAGAGGGGAAAAATAGCGACGGGCCGCACAGCGGAGACGGGGGAATGAAACACGGCCCAGGGAGCATCAGAGAACGAGAGAGAGAAAAGGGACAGAGAGCAGGACAGCACTGGAGGGAAAAGCAACTGCGATGGGCAGTGGGAGAGGGAGGAGGAAGGGAAAAACACTGTGGGGGAAGGGAAGGGAACTGGACACGGGGATGGGAGAGGGAATGGGCCAGAGAGAGACAGACAGAAAAGACAGGGAGAGGAAGCAGGGCAGAAGGACAGCGAGGGGAAAAAAGGGACAGGGATCAGAACAGAGATGGAGAAAAAAGCAACAGGGCTAGAGAAACAGAGGCAGAAAGAGCAGCAGGGAGGGAGCAGGGCAGAGAGAGCAGCAGCAGGATGGAGACGGAGGGAAAATGGGAGACTCAACAGGACAGAGGCACAGGAATGTGGGCAGGGAGCAGGACTAAGGGATACAGGGAGAAACAATGGGACAGGAAGCGGGACAGAGGGACAGACAAGAGCAATGACCATGGGAGAAGAAGAGAAACCATGAGAAGGACAGCAGCTGGGGGAAGAGAGAGAGAGATGAGGAGCCCTGCAGGGAGAGAAAGAACCAAAGGGGCAGGGAGCTGCACAAAGGGTCAGAGAGAGCAAGGGATGAACGGGAAGCAGGGCAGAGACAGCGAGATGCACAGTGAAAAACCCGACGGCCCTGAGCAAGACACAGGGACAGCAAGAGCAAGAGAAGGACAGAGACAGAGAGACGGGCCGGCAGGGACACCGAGCAGCACATCCAGAGCAGAGAGGAGAAGAACGCGGGGGAACAGGGCAGAGACACCGTGGGGAAAGAAAGAGCTGGATGCAGAGCAGGACGAAGGGATGGAGAGGGAAAAACCAGCCAGGGGCTGCAGGACAGAACCAAAGCGGGGAGACAAAGAGGGAGAAGCGGCACACAAGAAGAAAAGAGGGACAGGGGAGCAGAAAACGAATCGCAGCAGCACAGAAAAGACAGGGAGCTGGAGGGGGGGCAGGAGGCACAGCGAGTGACAGGGATGCGGAAGAGGGACAGGGCCCCGGGGGCCCGGGACTCACCGCAGCTCTCTCTGGGCGCTGCCAGGAGAATTTGCCGGCTCAGACACTTCTTTCTCCTTCTCGCCTCCCTTTCCACCCGTAACTCCGCTCACTTGGCTGCTTCCACCTGAGGGAACAAACAGGCCTCTCACAGCTCTGCCCAGACAGGGCTCCCCAGACACACAGCCTCGCTCGCGCACTCCGCGGCCGGACCGCGCTCTGGGGACGCGCACAGCCCCCGCAGTGCGCGCTGGCAGCCCGGCCTGCTGCGGCCTGCAGAGAGGGAGCCTCCCCCCTGCCAGAAACTGGCTCTCTCGTGCTGGCAGCAGGAGGCAGCTGCCGGCCAGACGGCCGCTGGTTCCTTCTTCCTCCATCTGGCCTCTCCGGCTCTGGCCCCGGCAGCCCCGGGCCACAGCCCGGGAGTGTCCGGCTGCCCCTCGGCACCCCGTGCCCAGGCACAGACAACCCAGCTCAGCCTGAGGCAGGTGCAGCCAGCGGCATCCCCAGGGCAGGAACAGACAACTGCGTCTTCCGGGCAGCCTTGAAAGGCAGCAGCCGCAGCGACCGTTACCGGCATCACTCGCCTGCTCCTGCCGGGGCTACTGGAGACGCCCCCAGGGCCACCAGCCACCGGCACCGCAGGGCTCGGGGCGGCCGGGGTCTACGGGACAGGCTGCGGGGGTTGCTGGAGCCAGGGGCTGCTGCACGGGGCGAGCGGGGCTGGCAGAGGCAACGGGGAGATCCGGGGAGGCGTCCGGGTCAGCGCCCGGGGGGTGCCCGCCATCTGCCCCCCCCCCCCCCCCCGCTCCGGGCTGAACGCGGAGCTACTCCGGCCCGGCCCGCCTCCAGCAGCCGGGCAGCTGCCGCAGCGGGAGGGCTGGAGCTTCACGTCCCGACCCTACAGGCGGCCGCCGGTCCGGGGACACCCCCGCACCCGCCCAAGGGGTCCGCTCGCCTCACCTGCGGGCTCGATCCTCCCACGCCGCTGGGACCGGCGCCCCGCGCGCCGCCATGTTGCTCCGCGGTACCGCGCATGCGTCAACGGGGGGGGGGGGGGGGGTGGGGGTGAGGGGGGGGTGGGCCCGGGGGCGGGGCGCGGCGTAAGCGGCGCGCGCTCCCAGGGCTGCAGGACCGGTCTCCGGGTACCGGGCGGCAGCAGCAGCGAGCGCGCGGCGGGCGGCGCGTGCCGGGGCGGCACCGGCGCTGCAGTTCCGCGCTTCGCCCGTCCGGCGCCCGCCAAAACCGCGCGCGTTGGAGCGGCACCGGCGTCTCTGTCCGGGGGGCAGCGCCGAGCGCGGCGGCAGCGCCCCGCGGGCACGGCAGCATCGCGGCGCTGTTACCGGGCACGGGAACACGGAGCGCAGGGCGAACGGGAAGGGCTGCGGCGGCAAGATCTCCGTGGGCTCCTGGGAGGTGTCCGAGTGGGGGATTGAGATGAGCTTTAAGGTCCCTTCCAGCTCGCGCCGGCAGCTAGCAAGGCAAGGCGCAGCAGTGCGCATGCGCGCCACCCCGCCGGCAGTACCGAGGTGTATTCGCACGTTGGCGGCAGGGAACAGGGCAGGGAGCGGCGATGCCCCTTCGCGTCTCCCCGCCTGCAGTACCGAACTTTCCCCACACGGTGGCAGCAGAGAGCTGAGCGAGGCACTGTAAAGCGCATGTACGCCTCTCCGCCTGCAGTACCCGAGTTCATTCGCACGGTGGCAGCAGAGAGCCGAAAGAGGCGCTGTAAAGCGCATGCGCGGCTCTCCGCCTGCAGTACCCGATGTCATTCGCAAGGTGGCAGCAGAGAGCCGAGAGGCGCTGTAAAGCGCATGCGCACCTCTCCGCCTGCAGTACCGCATTTCATTCGCACGGTGGCAGCAGAGAGCCGAGAGGCGCTGTAAAGCGCATGCGCGCCTCTCCGCCTGCAGTACCGCATTTCATTCGCACGGTGGCAGCAGAGAGCCGAGAGAGGCGCTCTAAAGCGCATGCGCGCCTCTCCGCCTGCAGTACCGCATTTCATTCGCACGGTGGCAGCAGAGAGCAATGCTTGACGCGCTAAAGCGCATGCGCGCCTCTCCGCCTGCAGTACCGCATTTCTTTCGCACGGTGGCAGCAGAGAGCCGAGAGAGGCGCTCTAAAGCGCATGCGCGGCTCTCCGCTTGCAGTACCCGATGTCATTCGCACGGTGGCAGCAGAGAGCCGAGAGGCGCTGTAAAGCGCATGCGCGCCTCTCCGCCTGCAGTACCCCATTTCTTTCGCACGGTGGCAGCAGAGAGCCGAGAGGCGCTGTAAAGCGCATGCGCGCCTCTCCGCCTGCAGTACCGCATTTCATTCGCACGGTGGCAGCAGAGAGCCGAGAGGTGCCCTAAAGCGCATGCGCGCCTCTCCGCCTGCAGTACCGCATTTCATTCGCACGGTGGCAGCAGAGAGCCGAGAGAGGCGCTCTAAAGCGCATGCGCGCCTCTCCGCCTGCAGTACCGCATTTCATTCGCACGGTGGCAGCAGAGAGCAATGCTTGACGCGCTAAAGCGCATGCGCGCCTCTCCGCCTGCAGTACCGCATTTCATTCGCACGGTGGCAGTAGGGAGCATTGCGAGACGCTCTAAGGCGCATGCGCGCCTCTCCGGCTGCAGTACCGCATTTCATTCGCACGGTGGCAGCAGAGAGCCGAGAGAGGCGCTGTACAGCGCATGCGCGCCTCTCCGCCTGCAGTACCGCATTTCATTCGCACGGTGGCAGCAGAGAGCAGGGCGAGGCGCGCTAAAGCACCTTCGCGTGACCCTGCCTGCAGTACCGAACTTTCCCCACGCGGTGGCAGCAGGGAGCAGGGCAGGGACCGGCGATGCCCCTTCGCGTCTCCCCGCCTGCAGTACCGAACTGTCCCCACACGGTGGCAGCAGGGAGCCAGCCGCAGCGCTGCCGTGCGCACGAGCCGCACCCCGCTGCAGCAGTTGCTGCTCTCAGGGCGGCAGCAGCGAGCGAGGCAAGGCGAAGCGATGCGCTTCCTCGCCCGCCGGGCGGCACTACCACACTTGGGTCGTAGAACGGCAGAATCCAGCAAGGCAAAGCGCAGCGCGGGACACGCGCAGCTCTCCGGCGGCAGTTCCTAAGAGTGGGCGCCGGGTAACGGTAGAGAGCAAGCCGAGGAGCAGCACTGCGCATGCGCGGCTCCCTGGCTGCAGTATCGAACCCTGGTCGCTGAGCGGCAGCATCGAGCAAGGCAAAGCGCACCAATGCGCATGCGCGTGCCCCCGCCTGCATTACACAGCCCCAGCCGCAGGGCGGCAGCAGCGACCCCGGGAAAGCTCAGAACTGCCCCTGCACTGCTGACCCATTCCCTAACCCCCACCCGCACTCTGGAATAACCGTGTGTGTCTGTGTGTGTGTGTGTGTCTGTGTCCGCCCCACTCAGGGTTTGGGCAGCTCCTGCTCCCCTCGAGGGAACCAGCGGCCCCCACCCAGCTCCCTCCTTCCTGCCGCTCGGGGCTCCCACCCGACACAGCGGCCGCGCCGTGGGCAGGAGTCGGGGCCGGGACAGGAACGTCAGCCCCTGGCCCGTTGCGGGGGGGGCTGCGCACGCCCGGGATCTCCTTTCCCCGGGCCCTGCTGAGCCGGAGGGGTTTGAGCTGCACTCGGTTCCCCGGCACATTAACAACAGCCGCTGGGGTCACACCGACAGCAAATCCGGTTTTATGCCCACGCAGCGTATCGTCACCCCCACCGCAAAGTCCCGCTCAGTTGCTCGGGGAAAACACGTCGGGGAGGATGGAGCCGCGTCGAGGTTCCGTCCGGCTCCGGCAGATGGGGGGGAGATGGCAGCTGGCAGCAAATCCCAGCCACGGGCACCTCCCTGCCGGGCACTGCCGATGCCGACGGCTCGTCCTGCGCCTGGCACGATGCACCCGCGGGGCAGAGCGCATCCCCCTGGAATGCAGCTGTGTTCTCCGCCCTCCAAGAGTCACAGCAGCGCCTGGGACCACGGGAACTGCAAGGCTTTTCCTGACACTGCGGACGGACGTCGCTATTCCGACCACAGCCAACGCACTCGGTTTGATTGCAGCTCCGTTTGCAGAGCCACGAAAGACGGCGTGCGAAGGAGGAAGGAGTCCCCAAAGCGCTGGCGGAGAGAACGCTGGGAATACGACACCCACAGAACCGGAGACGTTTCGGGACGGTGCGCTCAGCTCCTGGATCCCTTGGAGCGAATCTGCACATGGAAAGCCCCAGCAATAAACCCACTGAGAGCCAAGTGCTCCCCCAACGCCCTTTCCGCAGGGTCTGGCTGCATCTCGGACCATGCCAGGACCGCACAGGGAGGCGGATGGGCAGAGGGAGGGGTGGGGGGAGGCAGACGCCTGGAGAAGGGGGACACAGGCAGCCCCGGACGCAGAGAGGGGGACACACGACTCACCACAGACCCCGCTGCCGGCAGGAGACCTTCACCTCCCCGATGGTTCCCTCTCGGCCTGCCCGGGCAGCCCTTCGGCAGCTGGAGATGGCGACAGGAGAGAGGGGGAACCGATCCAAAGGGAGAGGGAACCAGCCTGAGAGATGGGGGAAACAAGGAATGGGGATGGGCCAGAGGGCAGAGAGGAGGGAGGTCAAAAGGGGACAGGGAGGGGGACAGCGAGAGACCGAGAAACAGCAAAAAGCCGCGATAAGCGAAAGGGCAGAGAGACAGAAGAATTCAAGCGCAGGGACAGGGAGCCAGACGGAGGGTGATAAACACAAAAACGGGCTCTGGGACAGAGAGGGAAGAAATTCCAACCCAGGAACAGGGACCTGGCGTGGCCCCGAGGCTCTGGGACTCACCGCAGCTCCCGCCCTCAGAGCTGCCGGCAGAACGGGGCGGCTCGGGGGTCTCTC
This sequence comes from Rhynochetos jubatus, assembly GCA_027574665.1. Classification (NCBI taxonomy): domain Eukaryota; kingdom Metazoa; phylum Chordata; class Aves; order Eurypygiformes; family Rhynochetidae; genus Rhynochetos; species Rhynochetos jubatus. Next base: position 67,733 of record CM050657.1, read on the forward strand.
TCTCCCCTCCCTTCCTCCTCTGCAGCGCCAGGCACTCGGCCGTCATCCACCTGAGAGAGCGGAGGGGGGTCTCACAGCGCTGCCAACACGAGGCTGCCCAGACACAGCCCCCCCCACGCCCCCCGCGCGGCCGCGCTGTGCTTCGCTCACGCGGGCAGACCCTGCAGGCACCGGTTCTGTGATTCTTCCGCTGCTTCGCTGCTGGATGGAGAAAGGAAAAGCAGTGAGGGAGTGCAGGCGGAGAAAAACCCAGCAGGGAACAGGACAGGGGAGAAACGGGACAGCCAGCTGGCCAAGGGGAGACAGCGAGAAACGCTGCGACAGGCCGTGGCACGGAGCCGTGGAGTCAAGGAGGGGGAGCACGGGGGACAGAGAAGGAGGGAAAAGGGACAGGGAGCAGGGGGAGACGGAGAAAGACACGTCAGAGTCGCAGAGAAGAGAGCGACAGGAGCGAGACGGAGAAAGGAGAAAAGCCAGCGCTGGGCAGCAGCCAGAGGGCCAAGGACAGAGGGACAGGGAAACGGGGCAGGGACAGGGAGACCAAAGGGGCGATGCTGGGCGAGGGAGGGACGGGGAGCGGGACGCTGGGACCGAGAGCCAACGAGAGCGACCCAGCTGCGGCATGAGGAAAGCGCTGGAGGAGAGAGCGGGACGGAGCCGAGGCCATTAATCACGGGGACAGGGAGCAGGAGAGAGGGAGAGACAGGGAGAGGGGGACAGGTAAGACAGAGAATCGGAGAAAGAGAGGGAAGGGACCAGCTCAGAGGGTCAGGGGTGAACAGAGAGAGGGGGACGGCAGAACGAGCAATGAGACGGGGGAGAAGGAGCGGGGAGCAGAGAGAACAAGGTACAGGGAAAGGCCAGAGCTGGGGAGAACAACGACGGGCTGGAGGCAGAACAAAGGGCAGCGCGGACAGGGAGCGGGACCGAGGAGCGGAAAAGGAAAAAACAGCCGTGGGCAGCCGGGGAGAGGGAGAGCGAGAGAAGCCAGGGGAGAATGAGAGAAGGATGGAGAGAAACATGGGGACACGGAAAAGGGGGGGACGAGGACGACACACACACCTGAAGGGTGGAAGGAAAGAGAGGGGTGGGGAGCGAGACCGTGTGACAGAGAGGGACGGAGGCAGGGAGTGGGATGCAAGGGTAGGGAAAAGCAGAGGGACAGGAAGAAGAAAAGAAGGAGAGAGAAAGGGGAGGACGGGGAGCAGCAGAGAGAGACGGGGAACGACAGAATAGCGCCGGGCTGAGCGGAACTCCAGAGAATAACCAGATCCTGCCAGGGAGCAGCCAGAGGGATAGAGCGAGGGGAAACATGCCCAGAGAGGACAGGGAAGAGCCAGCAGGACACTGGGGGAGGGAAGAGCCAGCAGGGCAGGGATGGAGAGAGGGAAAACCTCAGGGGCAAGAACAGCAGCAGAGCCACCAAGAGAGGAGAAAACACCCCAAACAAGTCAGGAAAAGGAACCGGCCAGCGCTGGGCAGCGGGACAGGCATGGAGCAAGGAAAACCAGGCACGAGGCCAGGGACAGAGGGATGGAGCGGCACAGAGAGGGACAGGGAGCGGGACATGAGACTGCAGAGAGAGGGGCACAGGGAACCGGGAAGGGTGACAGAGAGAGACAGAGCGGGGTGGGGAGCGGGTCGGAGCTGGAGAAAGGGAAAATCCCGCCAGGGAGCGGGCCAGGAGGACGGAGCCGGAGGAGACGAACGGGAAGCAGGGCGGTGGGATGCAGCCGGCAAAACTAACGACGGGCAACGGGCCAGAGGGATTGACGGCCGTAAGGGCCAGGGAGCGGGACAAAGGAACGGGAGGAAAGCTGAGAGGAGCAGCAGGAGAGAGGAACGTGGGGAAAAAGAAGGAAGGAAAAGGAAGGCGCGAGGGCAGAGAGAGAGACGGGAACAGAGTGCGGGACGTGCAGAGACAAAGAGCAGGGAAAGGAAGAGGACAGAGGGACTGGGGGTGGGGCTGGGGGGCACCAAATGCAGGTGAAGACAAAGAGATGGAGAAGGAAAAAAAGATGCTGATGGGCTGCGGGACAGAGAGGGAGGAGGAGAAAGTAGGGCCGGAGCAGGGAAGAGAAGAAGGAGAACGGGGACGGCTGGACGGACCGGGGCATACTCCTAGACAGCAGGAGACAGGCACCAGGACAGAGGGACAAAGGCAGAATAACGGGAGAGGGAGCGGGACGGACGGAGAGCGAGAGGAGAAAAGGGGCAGGGAGCAGGACTGAGGGATGGAGAAAGGAGCAATGGGAGCAGAGGGACGGAGAGAGGAAAATCCAGGACGGAGGAAGGAGAGAGGGATAGAGGGGAGGGACAGGGAGCAAGAAAATGGGACCCAGAGAAACACAGAGGGCTGGGGAGCAGCACACTGGGATAGATAGAGAGCAAGCGAGAGCAAAAGGAACAAGGACAGGGAGACGGAGCCAGAGGAAAAACAGGGACCAAAAGCTGCACAGAGAAATGGAATAGGAAAATCAGGGATGGGGAGTGGGACAGAGGGGTGGAGAGATGACAAGGGACACAAGGATAATGAGGGGGGGTGGAGGGTGGGAAGGAAGGCCAGAGAGCAGTGCAGCGGGGCAGAGGAAGAAAAAGAGGGAGGGGGAGCGGGGCAGAGAAACAGAAGAAGAAAATGCCGTGATGGGAGCAGGACAGAGGACGGGAGAGAGAAAAAGAAGCCAAGGGAGGAGACGGAGGAGCAGAGACAGAAAGGTCAGAAACAGCCAGAGAGGGAGAGAAGCCAAGAAAAATGGGGCCAAGGGGCCCTGCAGAGCTGGAGCGAGAACGTGTAGGGCCGGTGAGCAGGACAGAGGGAGAGAGAGGCGGCGGGGGGAAGGAGAGGAAGGACAAAGGAGGGACAGAGATGGTGACAGGGCGCAGGACATACAGCCAGGGAGAAAACCAGGACAGGGAAGGGGAGAACGGGATGGAGAAACAAAGAAAAGGTCAGATGTGCAGAGATGGGAAAAAATGAGAATTAAAACCCCAGCAAAGGGGGAGAGGATGGAGAGGTAGGGAGGGATAGAGAGAGAGAAAAAAGGGCCACGGAGGAGGGGAGAGGAGAAGAGGAAGGGAAAAGGGGAGAGCTGGCTGGGCAGGGAGGGAGAGCAGGAAACGACTGGACAGGCAGCGGGACAGAGAAATACAGACAGCAAACACAGAGCCAGGAAGCAGGACAGAGGCACAGCGAGCGGTAATGAGGGGCAGGAGAATGGTGGTGACAGAAGCATCGGGGCAGAAGAACTGGAAGAACAAATAAAGGCAGGAAGAAGCCTGGGGGATGATAGGAACCCCCTGCTGAGAGAGGGGGAAAAGGAGGACACGGAGCAGGACAGAGACCGTAAGAGACAGACAGGGCCAAGGAGCGAGACAGGGCGATGCAGAGAGAGGAAAAAAGGGCCAGGGAGGCAGGAGAGTGTGAGAGACAGGCACAAATAAGAGACATGGAGCAGGACAGGGATGGAGGGGAAAAGCCTGGCATCGCCAGCAGGACAGAGATGGAGCGAGAAGGAAAAAGGGACGAGGGGCAGAAGAAAGGCAAAGAGAACCGAGGTCCGGGAGCAGGACACAGGGCTAGAAGAGGGGAAAAATAGCGACGGGCCGCACAGCGGAGACGGGGGAATGAAACACGGCCCAGGGAGCATCAGAGAACGAGAGAGAGAAAAGGGACAGAGAGCAGGACAGCACTGGAGGGAAAAGCAACTGCGATGGGCAGTGGGAGAGGGAGGAGGAAGGGAAAAACACTGTGGGGGAAGGGAAGGGAACTGGACACGGGGATGGGAGAGGGAATGGGCCAGAGAGAGACAGACAGAAAAGACAGGGAGAGGAAGCAGGGCAGAAGGACAGCGAGGGGAAAAAAGGGACAGGGATCAGAACAGAGATGGAGAAAAAAGCAACAGGGCTAGAGAAACAGAGGCAGAAAGAGCAGCAGGGAGGGAGCAGGGCAGAGAGAGCAGCAGCAGGATGGAGACGGAGGGAAAATGGGAGACTCAACAGGACAGAGGCACAGGAATGTGGGCAGGGAGCAGGACTAAGGGATACAGGGAGAAACAATGGGACAGGAAGCGGGACAGAGGGACAGACAAGAGCAATGACCATGGGAGAAGAAGAGAAACCATGAGAAGGACAGCAGCTGGGGGAAGAGAGAGAGAGATGAGGAGCCCTGCAGGGAGAGAAAGAACCAAAGGGGCAGGGAGCTGCACAAAGGGTCAGAGAGAGCAAGGGATGAACGGGAAGCAGGGCAGAGACAGCGAGATGCACAGTGAAAAACCCGACGGCCCTGAGCAAGACACAGGGACAGCAAGAGCAAGAGAAGGACAGAGACAGAGAGACGGGCCGGCAGGGACACCGAGCAGCACATCCAGAGCAGAGAGGAGAAGAACGCGGGGGAACAGGGCAGAGACACCGTGGGGAAAGAAAGAGCTGGATGCAGAGCAGGACGAAGGGATGGAGAGGGAAAAACCAGCCAGGGGCTGCAGGACAGAACCAAAGCGGGGAGACAAAGAGGGAGAAGCGGCACACAAGAAGAAAAGAGGGACAGGGGAGCAGAAAACGAATCGCAGCAGCACAGAAAAGACAGGGAGCTGGAGGGGGGGCAGGAGGCACAGCGAGTGACAGGGATGCGGAAGAGGGACAGGGCCCCGGGGGCCCGGGACTCACCGCAGCTCTCTCTGGGCGCTGCCAGGAGAATTTGCCGGCTCAGACACTTCTTTCTCCTTCTCGCCTCCCTTTCCACCCGTAACTCCGCTCACTTGGCTGCTTCCACCTGAGGGAACAAACAGGCCTCTCACAGCTCTGCCCAGACAGGGCTCCCCAGACACACAGCCTCGCTCGCGCACTCCGCGGCCGGACCGCGCTCTGGGGACGCGCACAGCCCCCGCAGTGCGCGCTGGCAGCCCGGCCTGCTGCGGCCTGCAGAGAGGGAGCCTCCCCCCTGCCAGAAACTGGCTCTCTCGTGCTGGCAGCAGGAGGCAGCTGCCGGCCAGACGGCCGCTGGTTCCTTCTTCCTCCATCTGGCCTCTCCGGCTCTGGCCCCGGCAGCCCCGGGCCACAGCCCGGGAGTGTCCGGCTGCCCCTCGGCACCCCGTGCCCAGGCACAGACAACCCAGCTCAGCCTGAGGCAGGTGCAGCCAGCGGCATCCCCAGGGCAGGAACAGACAACTGCGTCTTCCGGGCAGCCTTGAAAGGCAGCAGCCGCAGCGACCGTTACCGGCATCACTCGCCTGCTCCTGCCGGGGCTACTGGAGACGCCCCCAGGGCCACCAGCCACCGGCACCGCAGGGCTCGGGGCGGCCGGGGTCTACGGGACAGGCTGCGGGGGTTGCTGGAGCCAGGGGCTGCTGCACGGGGCGAGCGGGGCTGGCAGAGGCAACGGGGAGATCCGGGGAGGCGTCCGGGTCAGCGCCCGGGGGGTGCCCGCCATCTGCCCCCCCCCCCCCCCCCGCTCCGGGCTGAACGCGGAGCTACTCCGGCCCGGCCCGCCTCCAGCAGCCGGGCAGCTGCCGCAGCGGGAGGGCTGGAGCTTCACGTCCCGACCCTACAGGCGGCCGCCGGTCCGGGGACACCCCCGCACCCGCCCAAGGGGTCCGCTCGCCTCACCTGCGGGCTCGATCCTCCCACGCCGCTGGGACCGGCGCCCCGCGCGCCGCCATGTTGCTCCGCGGTACCGCGCATGCGTCAACGGGGGGGGGGGGGGGTGGGGGTGAGGGGGGGGTGGGCCCGGGGGCGGGGCGCGGCGTAAGCGGCGCGCGCTCCCAGGGCTGCAGGACCGGTCTCCGGGTACCGGGCGGCAGCAGCAGCGAGCGCGCGGCGGGCGGCGCGTGCCGGGGCGGCACCGGCGCTGCAGTTCCGCGCTTCGCCCGTCCGGCGCCCGCCAAAACCGCGCGCGTTGGAGCGGCACCGGCGTCTCTGTCCGGGGGGCAGCGCCGAGCGCGGCGGCAGCGCCCCGCGGGCACGGCAGCATCGCGGCGCTGTTACCGGGCACGGGAACACGGAGCGCAGGGCGAACGGGAAGGGCTGCGGCGGCAAGATCTCCGTGGGCTCCTGGGAGGTGTCCGAGTGGGGGATTGAGATGAGCTTTAAGGTCCCTTCCAGCTCGCGCCGGCAGCTAGCAAGGCAAGGCGCAGCAGTGCGCATGCGCGCCACCCCGCCGGCAGTACCGAGGTGTATTCGCACGTTGGCGGCAGGGAACAGGGCAGGGAGCGGCGATGCCCCTTCGCGTCTCCCCGCCTGCAGTACCGAACTTTCCCCACACGGTGGCAGCAGAGAGCTGAGCGAGGCACTGTAAAGCGCATGTACGCCTCTCCGCCTGCAGTACCCGAGTTCATTCGCACGGTGGCAGCAGAGAGCCGAAAGAGGCGCTGTAAAGCGCATGCGCGGCTCTCCGCCTGCAGTACCCGATGTCATTCGCAAGGTGGCAGCAGAGAGCCGAGAGGCGCTGTAAAGCGCATGCGCACCTCTCCGCCTGCAGTACCGCATTTCATTCGCACGGTGGCAGCAGAGAGCCGAGAGGCGCTGTAAAGCGCATGCGCGCCTCTCCGCCTGCAGTACCGCATTTCATTCGCACGGTGGCAGCAGAGAGCCGAGAGAGGCGCTCTAAAGCGCATGCGCGCCTCTCCGCCTGCAGTACCGCATTTCATTCGCACGGTGGCAGTAGGGAGCATTGCGAGACGCTCTAAGGCGCATGCGCGCCTCTCCGGCTGCAGTACCGCATTTCATTCGCACGGTGGCAGCAGAGAGCCGAGAGAGGCGCTGTACAGCGCATGCGCGCCTCTCCGCCTGCAGTACCGCATTTCATTCGCACGGTGGCAGCAGAGAGCAGGGCGAGGCGCGCTAAAGCACCTTCGCGTGACCCTGCCTGCAGTACCGAACTTTCCCCACGCGGTGGCAGCAGGGAGCAGGGCAGGGACCGGCGATGCCCCTTCGCGTCTCCCCGCCTGCAGTACCGAACTGTCCCCACACGGTGGCAGCAGGGAGCCAGCCGCAGCGCTGCCGTGCGCACGAGCCGCACCCCGCTGCAGCAGTTGCTGCTCTCAGGGCGGCAGCAGCGAGCGAGGCAAGGCGAAGCGATGCGCTTCCTCGCCCGCCGGGCGGCACTACCACACTTGGGTCGTAGAACGGCAGAATCCAGCAAGGCAAAGCGCACCAATGCGCATGCGCGTGCCCCCGCCTGCATTACACAGCCCCAGCCGCAGGGCGGCAGCAGCGACCCCGGGAAAGCTCAGAACTGCCCCTGCACTGCTGACCCATTCCCTAACCCCCACCCGCACTCTGGAATAACCGTGTGTGTCTGTGTGTGTGTGTGTGTCTGTGTCCGCCCCACTCAGGGTTTGGGCAGCTCCTGCTCCCCTCGAGGGAACCAGCGGCCCCCACCCAGCTCCCTCCTTCCTGCCGCTCGGGGCTCCCACCCGACACAGCGGCCGCGCCGTGGGCAGGAGTCGGGGCCGGGACAGGAACGTCAGCCCCTGGCCCGTTGCGGGGGGGGCTGCGCACGCCCGGGATCTCCTTTCCCCGGGCCCTGCTGAGCCGGAGGGGTTTGAGCTGCACTCGGTTCCCCGGCACATTAACAACAGCCGCTGGGGTCACACCGACAGCAAATCCGGTTTTATGCCCACGCAGCGTATCGTCACCCCCACCGCAAAGTCCCGCTCAGTTGCTCGGGGAAAACACGTCGGGGAGGATGGAGCCGCGTCGAGGTTCCGTCCGGCTCCGGCAGATGGGGGGGAGATGGCAGCTGGCAGCAAATCCCAGCCACGGGCACCTCCCTGCCGGGCACTGCCGATGCCGACGGCTCGTCCTGCGCCTGGCACGATGCACCCGCGGGGCAGAGCGCATCCCCCTGGAATGCAGCTGTGTTCTCCGCCCTCCAAGAGTCACAGCAGCGCCTGGGACCACGGGAACTGCAAGGCTTTTCCTGACACTGCGGACGGACGTCGCTATTCCGACCACAGCCAACGCACTCGGTTTGATTGCAGCTCCGTTTGCAGAGCCACGAAAGACGGCGTGCGAAGGAGGAAGGAGTCCCCAAAGCGCTGGCGGAGAGAACGCTGGGAATACGACACCCACAGAACCGGAGACGTTTCGGGACGGTGCGCTCAGCTCCTGGATCCCTTGGAGCGAATCTGCACATGGAAAGCCCCAGCAATAAACCCACTGAGAGCCAAGTGCTCCCCCAACGCCCTTTCCGCAGGGTCTGGCTGCATCTCGGACCATGCCAGGACCGCACAGGGAGGCGGATGGGCAGAGGGAGGGGTGGGGGGAGGCAGACGCCTGGAGAAGGGGGACACAGGCAGCCCCGGACGCAGAGAGGGGGACACACGACTCACCACAGACCCCGCTGCCGGCAGGAGACCTTCACCTCCCCGATGGTTCCCTCTCGGCCTGCCCGGGCAGCCCTTCGGCAGCTGGAGATGGCGACAGGAGAGAGGGGGAACCGATCCAAAGGGAGAGGGAACCAGCCTGAGAGATGGGGGAAACAAGGAATGGGGATGGGCCAGAGGGCAGAGAGGAGGGAGGTCAAAAGGGGACAGGGAGGGGGACAGCGAGAGACCGAGAAACAGCAAAAAGCCGCGATAAGCGAAAGGGCAGAGAGACAGAAGAATTCAAGCGCAGGGACAGGGAGCCAGACGGAGGGTGATAAACACAAAAACGGGCTCTGGGACAGAGAGGGAAGAAATTCCAACCCAGGAACAGGGACCTGGCGTGGCCCCGAGGCTCTGGGACTCACCGCAGCTCCCGCCCTCAGAGCTGCCGGCAGAACGGGGCGGCTCGGGGGTCTCTCTCTCCCCTCCCTTCCTCCTCTGCAGCGCCAGGCACTCGGCCGTCATCCACCTGAGAGAGCGGAGGGGGGTCTCACAGCGCTGCCAACACGAGGCTGCCCAGACACAGCCCCCCCCACGCCCCCCGCGCGGCCGCGCTGTGCTTCGCTCACGCGGGCAGACCCTGCAGGCACCGGTTCTGTGATTCTTCCGCTGCTTCGCTGCTGGATGGAGAAAGGAAAAGCAGTGAGGGAGTGCAGGCGGAGAAAAACCCAGCAGGGAACAGGACAGGGGAGAAACGGGACAGCCAGCTGGCCAAGGGGAGACAGCGAGAAACGCTGCGACAGGCCGTGGCACGGAGCCGTGGAGTCAAGGAGGGGGAGCACGGGGGACAGAGAAGGAGGGAAAAGGGACAGGGAGCAGGGGGAGACGGAGAAAGACACGTCAGAGTCGCAGAGAAGAGAGCGACAGGAGCGAGACGGAGAAAGGAGAAAAGCCAGCGCTGGGCAGCAGCCAGAGGGCCAAGGACAGAGGGACAGGGAAACGGGGCAGGGACAGGGAGACCAAAGGGGCGATGCTGGGCGAGGGAGGGACGGGGAGCGGGACGCTGGGACCGAGAGCCAACGAGAGCGACCCAGCTGCGGCATGAGGAAAGCGCTGGAGGAGAGAGCGGGACGGAGCCGAGGCCATTAATCACGGGGACAGGGAGCAGGAGAGAGGGAGAGACAGGGAGAGGGGGACAGGTAAGACAGAGAATCGGAGAAAGAGAGGGAAGGGACCAGCTCAGAGGGTCAGGGGTGAACAGAGAGAGGGGGACGGCAGAACGAGCAATGAGACGGGGGAGAAGGAGCGGGGAGCAGAGAGAACAAGGTACAGGGAAAGGCCAGAGCTGGGGAGAACAACGACGGGCTGGAGGCAGAACAAAGGGCAGCGCGGACAGGGAGCGGGACCGAGGAGCGGAAAAGGAAAAAACAGCCGTGGGCAGCCGGGGAGAGGGAGAGCGAGAGAAGCCAGGGGAGAATGAGAGAAGGATGGAGAGAAACATGGGGACACGGAAAAGGGGGGGACGAGGACGACACACACACCTGAAGGGTGGAAGGAAAGAGAGGGGTGGGGAGCGAGACCGTGTGACAGAGAGGGACGGAGGCAGGGAGTGGGATGCAAGGGTAGGGAAAAGCAGAGGGACAGGAAGAAGAAAAGAAGGAGAGAGAAAGGGGAGGACGGGGAGCAGCAGAGAGAGACGGGGAATGACAGAATAGCGCCGGGCTGAGCGGAACTCCAGAGAATAACCAGATCCTGCCAGGGAGCAGCCAGAGGGATAGAGCGAGGGGAAACATGCCCAGAGAGGATGGGGAAGAGCCAGCAGGACACTGGGGGAGGGAAGAGCCAGCAGGGCAGGGATGGAGAGAGGGAAAACCTCAGGGGCAAGAACAGCAGCAGAGCCACCAAGAGAGGAGAAAACACCCCAAACAAGTCAGGAAAAGGAACCGGCCAGCGCTGGGCAGCGGGACAGGCATGGAGCAAGGAAAACCAGGCACGAGGCCAGGGACAGAGGGATGGAGCGGCACAGAGAGGGACAGGGAGCGGGACATGAGACTGCAGAGAGAGGGGCACAGGGAACCGGGAAGGGTGACAGAGAGAGACAGAGCGGGGTGGGGAGCGGGTCGGAGCTGGAGAAAGGGAAAATCCCGCCAGGGAGCGGGCCAGGAGGACGGAGCCGGAGGAGACGAACGGGAAGCAGGGCGGTGGGATGCAGCCGGCAAAACTAACGACGGGCAACGGGCCAGAGGGATTGACGGCCGTAAGGGCCAGGGAGCGGGACAAAGGAACGGGAGGAAAGCTGAGAGGAGCAGCAGGAGAGAGGAACGTGGGGAAAAAGAAGGAAGGAAAAGGAAGGCGCGAGGGCAGAGAGAGAGACGGGAACAGAGTGCGGGACGTGCAGAGACAAAGAGCAGGGAAAGGAAGAGGACAGAGGGACTGGGGGTGGGGCTGGGGGGCACCAAATGCAGGTGAAGACAAAGAGATGGAGAAGGAAAAAAAGATGCTGATGGGCTGCGGGACAGAGAGGGAGGAGGAGAAAGTAGGGCCGGAGCAGGGAAGAGAAGAAGGAGAACGGGGACGGCTGGACGGACCGGGGCATACTCCTAGACAGCAGGAGACAGGCACCAGGACAGAGGGACAAAGGCAGAATAACGGGAGAGGGAGCGGGACGGACGGAGAGCGAGAGGAGAAAAGGGGCAGGGAGCAGGACTGAGGGATGGAGAAAGGAGCAATGGGAGCAGAGGGACGGAGAGAGGAAAATCCAGGACGGAGGAAGGAGAGAGGGATAGAGGGGAGGGACAGGGAGCAAGAAAATGGGACCCAGAGAAACACAGAGGGCTGGGGAGCAGCACACTGGGATAGATAGAGAGCAAGCGAGAGCAAAAGGAACAAGGACAGGGAGACGGAGCCAGAGGAAAAACAGGGACCAAAAGCTGCACAGAGAAATGGAATAGGAAAATCAGGGATGGGGAGTGGGACAGAGGGGTGGAGAGATGACAAGGGACACAAGGATAATGAGGGGGGGTGGAGGGTGGGAAGGAAGGCCAGAGAGCAGTGCAGCGGGGCAGAGGAAGAAAAAGAGGGAGGGGGAGCGGGGCAGAGAAACAGAAGAAGAAAATGCCGTGATGGGAGCAGGACAGAGGACGGGAGAGAGAAAAAGAAGCCAAGGGAGGAGACGGAGGAGCAGAGACAGAAAGGTCAGAAACAGCCAGAGAGGGAGAGAAGCCAAGAAAAATGGGGCCAAGGGGCCCTGCAGAGCTGGAGCGAGAACGTGTAGGGCCGGTGAGCAGGACAGAGGGAGAGAGAGGCGGCGGGGGGAAGGAGAGGAAGGACAAAGGAGGGACAGAGATGGTGACAGGGCGCAGGACATACAGCCAGGGAGAAAACCAGGACAGGGAAGGGGAGAACGGGATGGAGAAACAAAGAAAAGGTCAGATGTGCAGAGATGGGAAAAAATGAGAATTAAAACCCCAGCAAAGGGGGAGAGGATGGAGAGGTAGGGAGGGATAGAGAGAGAGAAAAAAGGGCCAAGGAGGAGGGGAGAGGAGAAGAGGAAGGGAAAAGGGGAGAGCTGGCTGGGCAGGGAGGGAGAGCAGGAAACGACTGGACAGGCAGCGGGACAGAGAAATACAGACAGCAAACACAGAGCCAGGAAGCAGGACAGAGGCACAGCGAGCGGTAATGAGGGGCAGGAGAATGGTGGTGACAGAAGCATCGGGGCAGAAGAACTGGAAGAACAAATAAAGGCAGGAAGAAGCCTGGGGGATGATAGGAACCCCCTGCTGAGAGAGGGGGAAAAGGAGGACACGGAGCAGGACAGAGACCGTAAGAGACAGACAGGGCCAAGGAGCGAGACAGGGCGATGCAGAGAGAGGAAAAAAGGGCCAGGGAGGCAGGAGAGTGTGAGAGACAGGCACACATAAAGAGACATGGAGCAGGACAGGGATGGAGGGGAAAAGCCTGGCATCGCCAGCAGGACAGAGATGGAGCGAGAAGGGGACGAGGGGCAGAAGAAAGGCAAAGAGAACCGAGGTCCGGGAGCAGGACACAGGGCTAGAAGAGGGGAAAAATAGCGACGGGCCGCACAGCGGAGACGGGGGAATGAAACACGGCCCAGGGAGCATCAGAGAACGAGAGAGAGAAAAGGGACAGAGAGCAGGACAGCACTGGAGGGAAAAGCAACTGCGATGGGCAGTGGGAGAGAGACAGGGAGGAGGAAGGGAAAAACACTGCGGAAGACAGAAAGGAAAGAAGGGACAGCAAGCTGGACATGGGGATGGGAGAGGGAATGGGCCAGAGAGAGACAGACAGAAAAGACAGGGAGAGGAAGCAGGGCAGAAGGACAGCGAGGGAGAAAAGAGACAGGGATCGGGACAGAGATGGAGAAAAAAGCAGCAGGGCCAGAGAAACAGAGGCAGAAAGAGCAGCAGGAAGGGAGCAGGGCAGAGAGAGCAGCAGCAGGATGGAGACGGAGGGAAAATGGGAGACTCAACAGGACAGAGGCACAGGAACGTGGGCAGGGAGCAGGACTAAGGGATACAGGGAGAAACAATGGGACAGGAAGCGGGACAGAGGGACAGACAAGAGCGATGACCATGGGAGAAAGAGAGAAACCGTGAGAAGGACAGCAGCTGGGGGAAGAGAGAGAGAGAGAGATGAGGAGCCCTGCAGGGAGAGAAAGAACCAAAGGGGCAGGGAGCAGCACAAAGGGTCAGAGAGAGCAAGGGATGAACGGGAAGCAGGGCAGAGACAGCGAGATGCACAGTGAAAAACCCGACGGCCCTGAGCAAGACACAGGGACAGCGAGAGCAAGAGAAGGACAGAGACAGAGAGACGGGCCAGCAGGGACACCAAGCAGCACGCCCAAAGCAGAGAGGAGCAGAATGTGAGGAAACAGGGCAGAGACACCGTGGGGAAAGAAAAAGCTGGATGCAGAGCAGGACAAAGGGATGGAGAAGGAAAAACCAGCCAGGGGCTGCAGGACAGAACCAGAGGGGGGAGACAAAGAGGGAGAAGCGGCACACAAGAAGAAAAGAGGGACAGGGGAGCAGAAAACGAATCGCAGCAGCACGGAAAAGACAGGGAGCTGGAGGGGGGCGGGAGGCACAGCGAGTGACAGGGATGCGGAAGAGGGACAGGGCCCCGGGGGCCCGGGACTCACCACAGCTCTCTCTCTGGGCGCTGCCGGGAGAATTTGCTGGTTCCGACACTTCTTTCTCCTTCTCGCCTCCCTTTCCACCCGTAACTCCGCTCACTTGGCTGCTTCCACCTGAGGGAACAAACGGGCCTCTCACAGCTCTGCCCAGACAGGGTTCCCCAGACACACGGCCTCGCTCGCGCACTCCGCGGCCGGACCGCGCTCTGGGGACGCGCACAGCCCCCGCAGTGCGCGCTGGCAGCCCGGCCTGCTGCGGCCTGCAGAGAGGGAGCCTCCCCCCTGCCAGAAACTGGCTCTCTCGTGCTGGCAGCAGGAGGCAGCTGCCGGCCAGACGGCCGCTGGTTCCTTCTTCCTCCATCTGGCCTCTCCGGCTCCCGCCCCAGCAGCCCCGGGCCACAGCCCGGGAGTGTCCGGCTGCCCCTCGGCACCCCGTGCCCAGGCACAGACAACCCAGCTCAGCCTGAGGCGGGTGCAGCCAGCGGCATCCCCAGGGCAGGAACGGACAACTGCGTCCTCCGGGCAGCCTTGAAAGGCAGCAGCCGCAGCAACCGTTACCGGCATCACTCACCTGCTCCTGCCGGGGCTACCGGAGACGCCCCCAGGGCCACCAGCCACCGGCACTGCAGGGCTCGGCGTGGTCGGGGGCTACGGGGGGCTGCTGGAGCCAGGGGCTGCTGCACGGGGCGAGGGGGCTGGCAGAGGCAACGGGGAGATCCGGTGAGCCGGGGAGGCGTCCGAGTCAGCGCCCGGGGGTTGCCCGCCCTCTGCCCCCCCCCCCTTCTCTCCGTTCCGGGTTGAACGCGGAGCTACCCCAGCCCGGCCCGCCTCCAGCAGCCGGGCAGCTGCCGCAGCGGGAGGGCTGGAGCTTCACGTCCCGACCCTACAGGCGGCCGCCGGTCCGGGGACACCCCCGCATCCGCCCAAGGGGTCCGCTCGCCTCACCTGCGGGCTCGATCCTCCCACGCCGCTGGGACCGGCGCTCCGCGCGCCGCCATGTTGCTCCGCGGTACCGCGCATGCGTCAACGGGGGGGGGGGGGGGAAGGGGGGGACGACGACGGCGGCGGCGTAAGCGGCGCGCGCTCCCGGGGCTGCAGGACCGGTCTCCGGGTACCGGGCGGCAGCAGCAGCGAGCGCGCGGCGGGCGGCGCGTGCCGGAGCGGCACCGGCGCTGCAGTTCCGCGCTTCGCCCGTCCGGCGCCCGCCAAAACCGCGCGCGTTGGAGCGGCACCGGCGTCTCTGTCCGGGGGGCAGCGCCGAGCGCGGCGACAGCGCCCCGCGGGCGCGGGAGCATCGCGGCGCTGTTACCGGGCACGGGAACACGGAGCGCAGGGCGAACGGGAAGGGCTGCGGCGGCAAGATCTCCGTGGGCTCCTGGGAGGTGTCCGAGTGGGGGATTGAGATGAGCTTTAAGGTCCCTTCCAGCTCGCGCCGGCAGCCAGCAAGGCAAGGCGCAGCAGTGCGCATGCGCGCCACCCCGCCGGCAGTACCGAGGTGTATTCGCACGTTGGCGGCAGGGAACAGGGCAGGGAGCGGCGATGCCCCTTTGCGTCTCCCCGCCTGCAGTACCGAACTGTCCCCACACGGTGGCAGCAGGGAGCCAGCCGCAGCGCTGCCGTGCGCACGAGCCGCACCCCGCTGCAGCAGTTGCTGCTCTCAGGGCGGCAGCAGCGAGCGAGGCAAGGCGAAGCGATGCGCTTCCTCGCCCGCCGGGCGGCACTACCACACTTGGGTCGCAGAACGGCAGAATCCAGCAAGGCAAAGCGCAGCGCGGGACACGCGCAGCTCTCCGGCGGCAGTTCCTAAGAGTGGGCGCCGGGTAACGGCATAGAAGCCGAGGAGCAGCACTGCGCATGCGCGACTCCCTGGCTGCAGTATCGAGCAAGGCAAAGCGCACCAATGCGCATGCGCGTGCCCCCGCCTGCATTACACAGCCCCAGCCGCAGGGCGGCAGCAGCGACCCCGGGACAGCTCAGAACTGCCCCTGCACTGCTGACCCATTCCCTAACCCCCACCCGCACTCTGGAATAACCGTGTGTGTCTGTGTGTGTGTGTGTGTCTGTGTCCGCCCCACTCAGGGTTTGGGCAGCTCCTGCTCCCCTCGAGGGAACCAGCGGCCCCCACCCAGCTCCCTCCTTCCTGCCGCTCGGGGCTCCCACCCGACACAGCGGCCGCGCCGTGGGCAGGAGTCGGGGCCGGGACAGGAACGTCAGCCCCTGGCCCGTTGCGGGGGGGGCTGCGCACGCCCGGGATCTCCTTTCCCCGGGCCCTGCTGAGCCGGAGGGGTTTGAGCTGCACTCGGTTCCCCGGCACATTAACAACAGCCGCTGGGGTCACACCGACAGCAAATCCGGTTTTATGCCCACGCAGCGTATCGTCACCCCCACCGCAAAGTCCCGCTCAGTCGCTCGGGGAAAACACGTCGGGGAGGATGGAGCCGCGTCGAGGTTCCGCCCGGCTCCGGCAGATGCGGGGGAGATGGCAGCTGGCAGCAAATCCCAGCCACGGGCACCTCCATGCCGGGCACTGCCGATGCCGACGGCTCGTCCTGCGCCTGGCACGATGCACCCGCGGGGCAGAGCGCATCCCCCTGGAATGCAGCTGTGTTCTCCGCCCTCCAAGAGTCACAGCAGCGCCTGGGACCACGGGAACTGCAGGGCTTTTCCTGACACTGCGGACGGACGTCGCTATTCCGACCACAGCCAACGCGCTCGGTTTGATTGCAGCTCCGTTTGCAGAGCCACGAAAGACGGCGTGCGAAGGAGGAAGGAGTCCCCAAAGCGCTGGCGGAGAAAATGCTGGGAATACGACACCCACAGAACCGGAGACGTTTCGGGACGGCACGCTCAGCTCCTGGATCCCTTGGAGCGAATCTGCACGTGGAAAGCCCCAGCAATAAACCCACTGATTGCCAAGTGCTCCCCCAACGCCCTTTCCGCAGGGTCTGGCTGCATCTCGGACCATGCCAGGACGGCACAGGGAGGGGGATGGGAAAAGGGAGGGGTGGGGGGAGGGAGACGCCTGGAGAAGGGGGACACAGGCAGCCCCGGACGCAAAGAAGGGGACACACGCCTCACCACAGACCCCGCTGCCGGCAGGAGACCTTCACCTCCCCGATGGTTCCCTCTCGGCCTGCCCGGGCAACCCCTCGGCAGCTGGAGATGGCGACAGGAGAGAGGGGGAACCGATCCAAAGGGAGAGGGAACCAGGCTGAGAGATGGGGGAAACAAGGAATGGGGACGGGCCAGAGGGCAGAGAGGGAGGAGGTCAAAAGGGGACAGGGAGGGGGACAGCGAGAGACCAAGAAACAGCAAAAAGCCGCGATGAGCGAAAGGGCAGAGAGACAGAAGAATTCAAGCGCAGGGACAGGGAGCCAGACGGAGGGTGATAAAGACAAAAACGGGCTCTGGGACAGAGAGGGAAGAAATTCCAACCCAGGGACAGGGACCTGGCGTGGCCCCGAGGCTCCGGGACTCACCGCAGCTCCCGCCCTCAGAGCTGCCGGCAGAACGGGGCGGCTCGGGGGTCTCTCTCTCCCCTCCCTTCCTCCTCTGCAGCTCCAGGCACTCGGCCGTCATCCACCTGAGAGAGCGGAGGGGGGTCTCACAGCGCTGCCAACACGAGGCTGCCCAGACACAGCCCGCCCCCCGCGCAGCCGCGCTGTGCTTCGCTCACGCGGGCAGACCCTGCGGGCACCGGTTCTGTGATTCTTCCGCTGCTTCGCTGCTGGATGGAGAAAGGAAAAGCAGTGAGGGAGTGCAGGGGGAGAAAAACCCAGCAGGGAACAGGACAGGGGAGAAACGGGACAGCCAGCTGGCCAAGGGGAGACAGCGAGAAACGCTGCGACAGGCCGTGGCACGGAGCCGTGGAGTCAAGGAGGGGGAGCACGGGGGACAGAGAAGGAGGGAAAAGGGACAGGGAGCAGGGGGAGACGGAGAAAGACACGTCAGAGTCGCAGAGAAGAGAGCGACAGGAGCGAGACGGAGAAAGGAGAAAAGCCAGCGCTGGGCAGCAGCCAGAGGGCCAAGGACAGACAGGACGAAGGACAGAGGGACAGGGAAACGGGGCAGGGACAGGGAGACCAAAGGGGCGATGCTGGGCAAGGGAGGGACGAGGAGCGGGATGCTGGGACCGAGAGCCAACAAGAGCGACCCAGCTGCGGCATGAGGAAAGCGCTGGAGGAGAGAGCGGGACGGAGCCGAGGCCATAAACCACGGGGACAGGGAGCAGGAGAGAGGGAGAGACAGGGAGAGGGGGACAGGTAAGACAGAGAATCGGAGAAAGAGAGGGAAGGGACCAGCTCAGAGGGTCAGGGGTGAACAGAGAGAGGGGGACGGCAGAACGAGCAATGAGACGGGGGAGAAGGAGCGGGGAGCAGAGAGAACAAGGTACAGGGAAAGGCCAGAGCTGGGGAGAACAACGACGGGCTGGAGGCAGAACAAAGGGCAGCGCGGACAGGGAGCGGGACCGAGGAGCGGAAAAGGAAAAAACAGCCGTGGGCAGCCGGGGAGAGGGAGAGCAAGAGAAGCCAGGGGAGAATGAGAGAAGGATGGAGAGAAACACGGGGACACGGAAAAAGGGGGGACGGGGACGACACACACACCTGAAGGGTGGAAGGAAAGAGAGGGGTGGGGAGCGAGACCGTGTGACAGAGAGGGACGGAGGCAGGGAGTGGGATGCAAGGGTAGGGAAAAGCAGAGGGACAGGAAGAGGAAAAGAAGGAGAGAGAAAGGGGAGGACGGGGAGCAGCAGAGAGAGACGGGGAATGACAAAATAGCGCCGGGCTGAGCGGAACTCCAGAGAATAACCAGATCCTGCCAGGGAGCAGCCAGAGGGATAGAGCGAGGGGAAACATGCCCAGAGAGGACAGGGAAGAGCCAGCAGGACACTGGGGGAGGGAAGAGCCAGCAGGGCAGGGATGGAGAGAGGGAAAACCTCAGGGGCAAGAACAGCAGCAGAGCCACCAAGAGAGGAGAAAACACCCCAAACAAGTCAGGAAAAGGAACCGGCCAGCGCTGGGCAGCGGGACAGGCATGGAGCAAGGAAAACCAGGCACGAGGCCAGGGACAGAGGGATGGAGCGGCACAGAGAGGGACAGGGAGCGGGACATGAGACTGCAGAGAGAGGGGCACAGGGAACCGGGAAGGGTGACAGAGAGAGACAGAGCGGGGTGGGGAGCGGGTCAGAGCTGGAGAAAGGGAAAATCCCGCCAGGGAGCGGGCCAGGAGGACGGAGCCGGAGGAGACGAACGGGAAGCAGGGCGGTGGGATGCAGCCGGCAAAACTAACGACGGGCAACGGGCCAGAGGGATTGACGGCCGTAAGGGCCAGGGAGCGGGACAAAGGAACGGGAGGAAAGCTGAGAGGAGCAGCAGGAGAGAGGAACATGGGGAAAAAGAAAGAAGGAAAAGGAAGGCGCGAGGGCAGGGAGAGAGACGGGAACAGAGTGCGGGATGTGCAGAGACAAAGAGCAGGGAAAGGAAGAGGACAGAGGGACTGGGGGTGGGGCTGGGGGGCACCAAATGCAGGTGAAGACAAAGAGATGGAGAAGGAAAAAAAGATGCTGATGGGCTGCGGGACAGAGAGGGAGGAGGAGAAAGTAGGGCCGGAGCAGGGAAGAGAAGAAGGAGAACGGGGACGGCTGGACGGACCGGGGCATACTCCTAGACAGCAGGAGACAGGCACCAGGACAGAGGGACAAAGGCAGAATAACGGCAGAGGGAGCGGGACGGACGGAGAGCGAGAGGAGAAAAGGGGCAGGGAGCAGGACTGAGGGATGGAGAAAGGAGCAATGGGAGCAGAGGGACGGAGAGAGGAAAATCCAGGACGGAGGAAGGAGAGAGGGATAGAGGGGAGGGACAGGGAGCAAGAAAATGGGACCCAGAGAAACACAGAGGGATGGGGAGCAGCACACTGGGATAGAGAGCAAGCGAGAGCAACAGGAACAAGGACAGGGAGACGGAACCCTAACCCTAACGCAAAACAGGGACCGAAAGCTGCACAGAGAAATGGAATAGGAAAATCAGGGATGGGGAGTGGGACAGAGGGGTGGAGAGATGACAAGGGACACAAGGATAATGAGGGGGGGTGGAGGGTGGGAAGGAAGACCAGAGAGCAGTACAGCGGGGTGGAGAAAGAAAAAGAGGGAGGGGGAGTGGGGCAGAGAAACAGAAGAAGAAAATGCCGTGATGGGAGCAGGACAGAGGACGGGAGAGAGAAAAAGAAGCCAAGGGAGGAGACGGAGGAGCAGAGACAGAAAGGTCAGAACCGGCCAGAGAGGGAGAGAAGCCAAGAAAAATGGGGCCGAGGGGCCCTGCAGAGCTGGAGCGAGAACGTGTAGGGCCGGTGAGCAGGACAGAGGGAGAGAGAGGCGGCGGGGGGAAGGAGAGGAAGGACAAAGGAGGGACAGAGATGGTGACAGGGCGCAGGACATACAGCCAGGGAGAAAACCAGGACAGGGAAGGGGAGAACGGGATGGAGAAACAAAGAACAGGTCAGATGTGTAGAGATGGGAAAAACTGAGAACTAAAACCCCAGCAAAGGGGGAGAGGATGGAGAGGGAGGGAGGGAGGGAGGGAGGGAGGGAGGGAGGGAGGGACGGAAAAAAGGGCCAAGGAGGAGGGGAGAGGAGAAGAGGAAGGGAAAAGGGGAGAGCTGGCTGGGCAGGGAGGGAGAGCAGGAAACGACTGGACAGGCAGCGGGACAGAGAAATACAGACAGCAAACACAGGGCCAGGAAGCAGGACAGAGGCACAGCGAGCGGTAATGAGGGGCAGGAGAATGGTGGGGACAGAAGCATCGGGGCAGAAGAACGGGAAGAACAAATAAAGGCAGGAAGAAGCCTGGGGGATGATAGGAACCCCTCGGTGAGAGAGGGGGAAAAGGAGCAGGACAGAGACCGTCAGAGACAGACAGGGCCAAGGAGCGAGACAGGGCGATGCAGAGAGAGGAAAAAAAAGCCATGGAGGCAGGAGAGTGTGAGAGACAGGCACAAATAAAGAGATGTGGAGCAGGACAGGGATGGAGGGGAAAAGCCTGGCATCGCCAGCAGGACAGAGATGGAGCGAGAAGGAAAAAGGGACGAGGTGCAGAACAAGAGCAAAGAGAACCAAGGTCCGGGAGCAGGACACAGGGGTGGAAGAGGGGAAAAATAGCGACAGGCCGCACAGCAGAGACGGGGGAATGAAACATGGCCCAGGGGGCGTCAGAGAACGAGAGACAGAGAGAAAAGGGACAGAGAGCAGGACAGCGCTGGAGGGAAAAGCAACTGCGATGGGCAGTGGTAGAGAGACAGGGAGGAGGAAGGGAAAAACACTACGGAAGACAGAAAGGAAAGAAGGGACAGCAAGCTGGACATGGGGATGGGAGAGGGAATGGGCCAGAGAGAGACAGACAGAAAAGACAGGGAGAGGAAGCAGGGCAGAAGGACAGCGAGGGAGAAAAGAGACAGGGATCGGGACAGAGATGGAGAAAAAAGCAGCAGGGCCAGAGAAACAGAGGCAGAAAGAGCAGCAGGAAGGGAGCAGGGCAGAGAGAGCAGCAGCAGGATGGAGACAGAGGGAAAATGGGAGACTCAACAGGACAGAGGCACAGGAACGTGGGCAGGGAGCAGGACTAAGGGATACAGGGAGAAACAATGGGACAGGAAGCGGGACAGAGGGACAGACAAGAGCGATGACCATGGGAGAAAGAGAGAAACCGTGAGAAGGACAGCAGCTGGGGGAAGAGAGAGAGAGAGAGATGAGGAGCCCTGCAGGGAGAGAAAGAACCAAAGGGGCAGGGAGCAGCACAAAGGGTCAGAGAGAGCAAGGGATGAACGGGAAGCAGGGCAGAGACAGCGAGATGCACAGTGAAAAACCCGACGGCCCTGAGCAAGACACAGGGACAGCGAGAGCAAGAGAAGGACAGAGACAGAGAGACGGGCCAGCAGGGACACCAAGCAGCACGCCCAAAGCAGAGAGGAGCAGAATGTGAGGAAACAGGGCAGAGACACCGTGGGGAAAGAAAAAGCTGGATGCAGAGCAGGACAAAGGGATGGAGAAGGAAAAATCAGCCAGGGGCTGCAGGACAGAACCAGAGGGGGGAGACAAAGAGGGAGAAGCGGCACACAAGAAGAAAAGAGGGACAGGGGAGCAGAAAACGAATCGCAGCAGCACGGAAAAGACAGGGAGCTGGAGGGGGGGCAGGAGGCACAGCGAGTGACAGGGATGCGGAAAAGGAACAGGGCCCCAGGGGCCCGGGACTCACCACAGCTCTCTCTCTGGGCGCTGCCGGGAGAATTTGCTGGTTCAGACGCTTCTTTCTCCTTCTCGCCTCCCTTTCCACCCGTAACTCCGCTCACTTGGCTGCTTCCACCTGAGGGAACAAACGGGCCTCTCACAGCTCTGCCCAGACAGGGTTCCCCAGACACACGGCCTCGCTCGCGCACTCCGCGGCCGGACCGCGCTCTGGGGACGCGCACAGCCCCCGCAGTGCGCGCTGGCAGCCCGGCCTGCTGCGGCCTGCAGAGAGGGAGCCTCCCCCCCGCCAGAAACTGGCTCTCTCGTGCTGGCAGCAGGAGGCAGCTGCCGGCCAGACGGCCGCTGGTTCCTTCTTCCTCCATCTGGCCTCTCCGGCTCCCGCCCCAGCAGCCCCGGGCCACAGCCCGGGAGTGTCCGGCTGCCCCTCGGCACCCCGTGCCCAGGCACAGACAACCCAGCTCAGCCTGAGGCGGGTGCAGCCAGCAGCATCCCCAGGGCAGGAACGGACAACTGCGTCCTCCGGGCAGCCTTGAAAGGCAGAGGCAGCAGCAACCGTTACCGGCGTCACTCGCCTGCTCCTGCCGGGGCTACGGGAGACGCCCCCAGGGCCACCAGCCACCGGCACCGCAGGGCTCGGCGTGGTCGGGGGCTACGGGGGGCTGCTGGAGCCAGGGGCTGCTGCACGGGGCGAGGGGGCTGGCAGAGGCAACGGGGAGATCCGGTGAGCCGGGGAGGCGTCCGAGTCAGCGCCCGGGGGTTGCCCGCCATCTGCCCCCCCCCCCTTCTCTCCGTTCCAGGTGAATGCGGAGCTACCCCAGCCCGGCCCGCCTCCAGCAGCCGGGCAGCTGCCGCAGCGGGAGGGCTGGAGCTTCACGTCCCGACCCTACAGGCGGCCGCCGGTCCGGGGACACCCCCGCATCCGCCCAAGGGGTCCGCTCGCCTCACCTGCGGGCTCGATCCGCCCCCGCCGCTGGGACCGCCACGTTGCTCCGCGGTACCGCGCATGCGTCAACGGGGGGGGGGGGAAGGGGGGGACGACGACGGCGGCGGCGTAAGCGGCGCGCGCTCCCGGGGCTGCAGGACCGGTCTCCGGGTACCGGGCGGCAGCAGCAGCGAGCGCGCGGCGGGCGGCGCGTGCCGGGGCGGCACCGGCGCTGCAGTTCCGCGCTTCGGCCGTCCGGCGCCCGCCAAAACCGCGCGCGTTGGAGCGGCACCGGCGTCTCTGTCCGGGGGGCAGCGCCGAGCGCGGCGACAGCGCCCCGCGGGCGCGGGAGCATCGCGGCGCTGTTACCGGGCACGGGAACACGGAGCGCAGGGCGAACGGGAAGGGCTGCGGCGGCAAGATCTCCGTGGGCACCTGGGAGGTGTCCGAGTGGGGGAATGAGATGAGCTTTAAGGTCCCTTCCAGCTCGCGCCGGCAGCCAGCAAGGCAAGGCGCAGCAGTGCGCATGCGCGCCACCCCGCCTGCAGTACCGAGGTTTATTCGCACGTTGGCGGCAGGGAACAGGGCAGGGAGCGGCGATGCCCCTTCGCGTCTCCCCGCCTGCAGTACCGAACTTTCCCCACACGGTGGCAGGAGAGAGCTGAGCGAGGCGCTCTAAAGCGCATGCGCGCCTCTCCGGCTGCAGTACCGCATTTCATTCGCACGGTGGCAGCAGAGAGCCGAGAGCGGCGCGCTAAAGCGCATGCGCGCCTCTCCGCCTGCAGTACCCAGCTTCTTTCGAACGGTGGCAGCAGAGAGCAGAGAGAGGCGCTCTAAAGCGCATGCGCGCCTCTCCGCCTGCAGTACCGCATTTCATTCGCACGGTGGCAGCAGAGAGCAGAGAGAGGCGCTGTAAAGCGCATGCGCGCCTCTCCGCCTGCAGTACCGCATTTCTTTCGCACGGTGGCAGCAGAGAGCCGAGAGAGGCGCTCTAAAGCGCATGCGCGCCTCTCCGCCTGCAGTACCGCATTTCATTCGCACGGTGGCAGCAGAGAGCCGAGAGAGGCGCTGTAAAGCGCATGCGCGCCTCTCCGCCTGCAGTACCCAGCTTCTTTCGCACGGTGGCAGCAGAGAGCCGAGAGAGGCGCTCTAAAGCGCATGCGCGCCTCTCTGCCTGCAGTACCCGACTTCTTTCGCACGGTGGCAGCAGAGAGCCGAGAGAGGCGCTCTAAAGCGCATGCGCGCCTCTCCGCCTGCAGTACCGCATTTCATTCGCACGGTGGCAGCAGAGAGCCGAGAGAGGCGCTCTAAAGCGCATGCGCGCCTCTCCGCCTGCAGTACCCAGCTTCTTTCGCACGGTGGCAGCAGAGAGCCGGGAGGGGCGCTGTAAAGCGCATGCGCGCCTCTCCGCCTGCAGTACCCCATTTCTTTCGCACGGTGGCAGCAGAGAGCCGAGAGAGGCGCTGTAAAGCGCATGCGCGCCTCTCCGCCTGCAGTACCCAGCTTCTTTCGCACGGTGGCAGCAGAGAGCCGGGAGGGGCGCTGTAAAGCGCATGCGCGCCTCTCCGCCTGCAGTACCGCATTTCTTTCGCACGGTGGCAGCAGAGAGCCGGGAGGGGCGCTGTAAAGCGCATGCGCGCGTCTCCGCCTGCAGTACCGCATTTCTTTCGCACGGTGGCAGCAGAGAGCCGAGAGAGGCGCTGTAGAGCGCATGCGCGCCTCTCCGCCTGCAGTACCCAGCTTCTTTCGCACGGTGGCAGCAGAGAGCCGAGAGAGGCGCTCTAAAGCGCATGCGCTCCTCTCCGCCTGCAGTACCGCATTTCTTTCGCACGGTGGCAGCAGAGAGCCGAGAGAGGCGCTCTAAAGCGCATGCGCGCCTCTCCGCCTGCAGTACCGCATTTCATTCGCACGGTGGCAGCAGAGAGCCGAGAGGTGCCCTAAAGCGCATGCGCGCCTCTCCGCCTGCAGTACCCAGGTTCTTTCGCACGGTGGCAGCAGAGAGCAGAGAGAGGCGCTGTAAAGCGCATGCGCGCCTCTCCGCCTGCAGTACCCAGCTTCTTTCGCACGGTGGCAGCAGAGAGCCGAGAGAGGCGCTCTAAAGCGCATGCGCGCCTCTCCGCCTGCAGTACCCAGGCTCTTTCGCACGGTGGCAGCAGAGAGCAGAGAGAGGCGCTGTAAGGCGCATGCGCGCCTCTCCGCCTGCAGTACCCAGCTTCTTTCGCAAGGTGGCAGCAGAGAACCGAGAGAGGAGCGCTAAAGCGCATGCGCGCCTCTCCGCCTGCAGTACCGCATTTCATTCGCAGGGTGGCAGCAGAGAGCCGAGAGAGGCGCACTAAAGCGCATGCGCGCCTCTCTGCCTGCAGTACCCGACTTCTTTCGAACGGTGGCAGCAGAGAGCCGAGAGAGGCGCTCTAAAGCGCATGCGCGCCTCTCCGCCTGCAGTACCACATTTCTTTCGCACGGTGGCAGCAGAGAGCCGAGAGAGGCGCTCTAAAGCGCATGCGCGCCTCTCCGCCTGCAGTACCGCATTTCATTCGCACGGTGGCAGCAGCGAGCCGGGAGGGGCGCTGTAAAGCGCATGCGCGCCTCTCCGCCTGCAGTACCCAGCTTCTTTCGCACGGTGGCAGCAGCGAGCCGGGAGGGGCGCTGTAAAGCGCATGCGCGCCTCTCCGCCTGCAGTACCCAGCTTCTTTCGCACGGTGGCAGCAGAGAGCCGAGAGAGGCGCTCTAAAGCGCATGCGCGCCTCTCCGCCTGCAGTACCCAGCTTCTTTCGCACAGTGGCAGCAGAGAGCCGGGAGAGGCGCTCTAAAGCGCATGCGCGCCTCTCCGCCTGCAGTACCGCATTTCTTTCGCACGGTGGCAGCAGAGAGCAGAGAGAGGCGCTCTAAAGCGCATGCGCACCTCTCCGCCTGCAGTACCCTATTTCTTTCGCACGGTGGCAGCAGAGAGCCGAGAGAGGCGCTCTAAAGCGCATGCGCGCCTCTCCGCCTGCAGTACCCAGCTTCTTTCGCACGGTGGCAGCAGAGAGCCGAGAGAGGCGCTCTAAAGCGCATGCGCGCCTCTCCGCCTGCAGTACCCAGCTTCTTTCGCACGGTGGCAGCAGAGAGCCGAGAGAGGCGCTGTAAAGCGCATGCGCGCCTCTCCGCCTGCAGTACCGCATTTCTTTCGCACGGTGGCAGCAGAGAGCCGAGAGAGGCGCTCTAAAGCGCATGCGCGCCTCTCCGCCTGCAGTACCGCATTTCATTCGCACGGTGGCAGCAGAGAGCCGAGAGAGGCGCTCTAAAGCGCATGCGCGCCTCTCCGCCTGCAGTACCGCATTTCTTTCGCACGGTGGCAGCAGAGAGCCGGGAGGGGCGCTGTAAAGCGCATGCGCGCCTCTCCGCCTGCAGTACCGCATTTCTTTCGCACGGTGGCAGCAGAGAGCCGAGAGAGGCGCTCTAAAGCGCATGCGCGCCTCTCCGCCTGCAGTACCCAGCTTCTTTCGAACGGTGGCAGCAGAGAGCAGAGAGAGGCGCTCTAAAGCGCATGCGCGCCTCTCCGCCTGCAGTACCCAGCTTCTTTCGCACGGTGGCAGCAGAGAGCCGAGAGAGGCGCTGTAAAGCGCATGCGCGCCTCTCCGCCTGCAGTACCGCATTTCTTTCGCACGGTGGCAGCAGAGAGCCGAGAGAGGCGCTGTAAAGCGCATGCGCGCCTCTCCGCCTGCAGTACCGCATTTCTTTCGCACGGTGGCAGCAGAGAGCCGAGAGAGGCGCTCTAAAGCGCATGCGCGCCTCTCCGCCTGCAGTACCGCATTTCATTCGCACGGTGGCAGCAGAGAGCCGAGAGGTGCCCTAAAGCGCATGCGCGCCTCTCCGCCTGCAGTACCCGAGTCCATTCGCACGGTGGCAGCAGAGAGCCGAGAGAGGCGCTGTAAAGCGCATGCGCGCCTCTCCGCCTGCAGTACCCAGCTGCTTTCGCAAGGTGGCAGCAGAGAACCGAGAGAGGAGCGCTAAAGCGCATGCGCGCCTCTCCGCCTGCAGTACCCAGCTTCTTTCGAACGGTGGCAG
Organism: Rhynochetos jubatus; assembly: GCA_027574665.1. Classification (NCBI taxonomy): domain Eukaryota; kingdom Metazoa; phylum Chordata; class Aves; order Eurypygiformes; family Rhynochetidae; genus Rhynochetos; species Rhynochetos jubatus. The sequence continues at coordinate 94,396 of CM050657.1, forward strand.
CAGAGAGCCGAGAGAGGCGCTCTAAAGCGCATGCGCGCCTCTCCGCCTGCAGTACCGCATTTCATTCGCACGGTGGCAGCAGAGAGCCGAGAGAGGCGCTCTAAAGCGCATGCGCCCCTGTCCACCTGCAGTACCGCATTTCATTCGCACGGTGGCAGCAGAGAGCCGAGAGGCGCCCTAAAGCGCATGCGCGCCTCTCCGCCTGCAGTACCGCATTTCATTCGCACGGTGGCAGCAGAGAGCCGAGAGGTGCCCTAAAGCGCATGCGCGCCTCTCCGCCTGCAGTACCCGAGTCCATTCGCACGGTGGCAGCAGAGAGCCGAGAGAGGCGCTGTAAAGCGCATGCGCGCCTCTCCGCCTGCAGTACCCAGCTGCTTTCGCAAGGTGGCAGCAGAGAACCGAGAGAGGAGCGCTAAAGCGCATGCGCGCCTCTCCGCCTGCAGTACCCAGCTTCTTTCGCACGGTGGCAGCAGAGAGCCGAGAGAGGCGCTCTAAAGCGCATGCGCGCCTCTCCGCCTGCAGTACCGCATTTCATTCGCACGGTGGCAGCAGAGAGCAGAGAGAGGCGCTCTAAAGCGCATGCGCGCCTCTCCGCCTGCAGTACCGCATTTCATTCGCACGGTGGCAGCAGAGAGCCGAGAGAGGCGCTCTAAAGCGCATGCGCGCCTCTCCGCCTGCAGTACCCAGCTTCTTTCGCACGGTGGCAGCAGAGAGCCGAGAGAGGCGCTCTAAAGCGCATGCGCGCCTCTCCGCCTGCAGTACCCAGCTTCTTTCGCACGGTGGCAGCAGAGAGCCGAGAGAGGCGCTCTAAAGCGCATGCGCGCCTCTCCGCCTGCAGTACCCAGCTTCTTTCGCACGGTGGCAGCAGAGAGCCGAGAGAGGCGCTGTAAAGCGCATGCGCGCCTCTCCGCCTGCAGTACCGCATTTCTTTCGCACGGTGGCAGCAGAGAGCCGAGAGAGGCGCTCTAAAGCGCATGCGCGCCTCTCCGCCTGCAGTACCGCATTTCATTCGCACGGTGGCAGCAGAGAGCCGAGAGAGGCGCTCTAAAGCGCATGCGCGCCTCTCCGCCTGCAGTACCGCATTTCTTTCGCACGGTGGCAGCAGAGAGCCGGGAGGGGCGCTGTAAAGCGCATGCGCGCCTCTCCGCCTGCAGTACCGCATTTCTTTCGCACGGTGGCAGCAGAGAGCCGAGAGAGGCGCTGTAAAGCGCATGCGCGCCTCTCCGCCTGCAGTACCGCATTTCATTCGCACGGTGGCAGCAGAGAGCCGAGAGCGGCGCGCTAAAGCGCATGCGCGCCTCTCCGCCTGCAGTACCGCATTTCATTCGCACGGTGGCAGCAGAGAGCAGGGCGAGGCGCGCTAAAGCACCTTCGCGTGACCCTGCCTGCAGTACCGAACTGTCCCCACACGGTGGCAGCAGGGAGCCAGCCGCAGCGCTGCCGTGCGCACGAGCCGCACCCCGCTGCAGCAGTTGCTGCTCTCAGGGCGGCAGCAGCGAGCGAGGCAAGGCGAAGCGATGCGCTTCCTCGCCCGCCGGGCGGCACTACCACACTTGGGTCGTAGAACGGCAGAATCCAGCAAGGCAAAGCGCAGCGCGGGACACGCGCAGCTCTCCGGCGGCAGTTCCTAAGAGTGGGCGCCGGGTAACGGTAGAGAGCAAGCCGAGGAGCAGCACTGCGCATGCGCGGCTCCCTGGCTGCAGTATCGAACCCTGGTCGCTGAGCGGCAGCATCGAGCAAGGCAAAGCACCCCAATGCGCATGCGCGCTCCCCCAGCCGCAGGGCGGCAGCAGCGACCCCGGGAAAGCTCAGAACTGCCCCTGCACTGCTGACCCATTCCCTAACCCCCACCCGCACTCTGGAATAACCGTGTGTGTCTGTGTGTGTGTGTGTGTCTGTGTCCGCCCCACTCAGGGTTTGGGCAGCTCCTGCTCCCCTCGAGGGAACCAGCGGCCCCCACCCAGCTCCCTCCTTCCTGCCGCTCGGGGCTCCCACCCGACACAGCGGCCGCGCCGTGGGCAGGAGTCGGGGCCGGGACAGGAACGTCAGCCCCTGGCCCGTTGCGGGGGGGGCTGCGCACGCCCGGGATCTCCTTTGCCCGGGCCCTGCTGAGCGGGAGGGGTTTGAGCTGCACTCGGTTCCCCGGCACATTAACAACAGCCGCTGGGGTCACACCGACAGCAAATCCGGTTTTATGCCCACGCAGCGTATCGTCACCCCCACCGCAAAGTCCCGCTCAGTTGCTCGGGGAAAACACGTCGGGGAGGATGGAGCCGCGTCGAGGTTCCGTCCGGCTCCGGCAGATGGGGGGAGATGGCAGCTGGCAGCAAATCCCAGCCACGGGCACCTCCCTGCCGGGCACTGCCGATGCCGACGGCTCGTCCTGCGCCTGGCACGATGCACCCGCGGGGCAGAGCGCATCCCCCTGGAATGCAGCTGTGTTCTCCGCCCTCCAAGAGTCACAGCAGCGCCTGGGACCACGGGAACTGCAAGGCTTTTCCTGACACTGCGGACGGACGTCGCTATTCCGACCACAGCCAACGCGCTCGGTTTGATTGCAGCTCCGTTTGCAGAGCCACGAAAGACGGCGTGCGAAGGAGGAAGGAGTCCCCAAAGCGCTGGCGGAGAGAACGCTGGGAATACGACACCCAGAGAACCGGAGACGTTTCGGGACGGTGCGCTCAGCTCCTGGATCCCTTGGAGCGAATCTGCACATGGAAAGCCCCAGCAATAAACCCACTGATTGCCAAGTGCTCCCCCAACGCCCTTTCCGCAGGGTCTGGCTGCATCTCGGACCATGCCAGGACCGCACAGGGAGGCGGATGGGCAGAGGGAGGGGTGGGGGGAGGCAGACGCCTGGAGAAGGGGGACACAGGCAGCCCCGGACGCAGAGAGGGGGACACACGACTCACCACAGACCCCGCTGCCGGCAGGAGACCTTCACCTCCCCGATGGTTCCCTCTCGGCCTGCCCGGGCAGCCCTTCGGCAGCTGGAGATGGCGACAGGAGAGAGGGGGAACCGATCCAAAGGGAGAGGGAACCAGCCTGAGAGATGGGGGAAACAAGGAATGGGGACGGGCCAGAGGGCAGAGAGGGGGGAGGTCAAAAGGGGACAGGGAGGGGGACAGCGAGAGACCGAGAAACAGCAAAAAGCCGCGATAAGCGAAAGGGCAGAGAGACAGAAGAATTCAAGCGCAGGGACAGGGAGCCAGACGGAGGGTGATAAACACAAAAACGGGCTCTGGGACAGAGAGGGAAGAAATTCCAACCCAGGAACAGGGACCTGGCGTGGCCCCGAGGCTCTGGGACTCACCGCAGCTCCCGCCCTCAGAGCTGCCGGCAGAACGGGGCGGCTCGGGGGTCTCTCTCTCCCCTCCCTTCCTCCTCTGCAGCGCCAGGCACTCGGCCGTCATCCACCTGAGAGAGCGGAGGGGGGTCTCACAGCGCTGCCAACACGAGGCTGCCCAGACACAGCCCCCCCCACGCCCCCCGCGCGGCCGCGCTGTGCTTCGCTCACGCGGGCAGACCCTGCAGGCACCGGTTCTGTGATTCTTCCGCTGCTTCGCTGCTGGATGGAGAAAGGAAAAGCAGTGAGGGAGTGCAGGCGGAGAAAAACCCAGCAGGGAACAGGACAGGGGAGAAACGGGACAGCCAGCTGGCCAAGGGGAGGCAGCGAGAAACGCTGCGACAGGCCGTGGCACGGAGCCGTGGAGTCAAGGAGGGGGAGCACGGGGGACAGAGAAGGAGGGAAAAGGGACAGGGAGCAGGGGGAGACGGAGAAAGACACGTCAGAGTCGCAGAGAAGAGAGCGACAGGAGCGAGACGGAGAAAGGAGAAAAGCCAGCGCTGGGCAGCAGCCAGAGGGCCAAGGACAGACAGGACGAAGGACAGAGGGACAGGGAAACGGGGCAGGGACAGGGAGACCAAAGGGGCGATGCTGGGCAAGGGAGGGACGAGGAGCGGGATGCTGGGACCGAGAGCCAACGAGAGCGACCCAGCTGCGGCATGAGGAAAGCGCTGGAGGAGAGAGCGGGACGGAGCCGAGGCCATAAACCACGGGGACAGGGAGCAGGAGAGAGGGAGAGACAGGGAGAGGGGGACAGGTAAGACAGAGAATCGGAGAAAGAGAGGGAAGGGACCAGCTCAGAGGGTCAGGGGTGAACAGAGAGAGGGGGACGGCAGAACGAGCAATGAGACGGGGGAGAAGGAGCGGGGAGCAGAGAGAACAAGGTACAGGGAAAGGCCAGAGCTGGGGAGAACAACGACGGGCTGGAGGCAGAACAAAGGGCAGCGCGGACAGGGAGCGGGACCGAGGAGCGGAAAAGGAAAAAACAGCCGTGGGCAGCCGGGGAGAGGGAGAGCGAGAGAAGCCAGGGGAGAATGAGAGAAGGATGGAGAGAAACATGGGGACACGGAAAAGGGGGGGACGAGGACGACACACACACCTGAAGGGTGGAAGGAAAGAGAGGGGTGGGGAGCGAGACCGTGTGACAGAGAGGGACGGAGGCAGGGAGTGGGATGCAAGGGTAGGGAAAAGCAGAGGGACAGGAAGAAGAAAAGAAGGAGAGAGAAAGGGGAGGACGGGGAGCAGCAGAGAGAGACGGGGAACGACAGAATAGCGCCGGGCTGAGCGGAACTCCAGAGAATAACCAGATCCTGCCAGGGAGCAGCCAGAGGGATAGAGCGAGGGGAAACATGCCCAGAGAGGACAGGGAAGAGCCAGCAGGACACTGGGGGAGGGAAGAGCCAGCAGGGCAGGGATGGAGAGAGGGAAAACCTCAGGGGCAAGAACAGCAGCAGAGCCACCAAGAGAGGAGAAAACACCCCAAACAAGTCAGGAAAAGGAACCGGCCAGCGCTGGGCAGCGGGACAGGCATGGAGCAAGGAAAACCAGGCACGAGGCCAGGGACAGAGGGATGGAGCGGCACAGAGAGGGACAGGGAGCGGGACATGAGACTGCAGAGAGAGGGGCACAGGGAACCGGGAAGGGTGACAGAGAGAGACAGAGCGGGGTGGGGAGCGGGTCGGAGCTGGAGAAAGGGAAAATCCCGCCAGGGAGCGGGCCAGGAGGACGGAGCCGGAGGAGACGAACGGGAAGCAGGGCGGTGGGATGCAGCCGGCAAAACTAACGACGGGCAACGGGCCAGAGGGATTGACGGCCGTAAGGGCCAGGGAGCGGGACAAAGGAACGGGAGGAAAGCTGAGAGGAGCAGCAGGAGAGAGGAACGTGGGGAAAAAGAAGGAAGGAAAAGGAAGGCGCGAGGGCAGAGAGAGAGACGGGAACAGAGTGCGGGACGTGCAGAGACAAAGAGCAGGGAAAGGAAGAGGACAGAGGGACTGGGGGTGGGGCTGGGGGGCACCAAATGCAGGTGAAGACAAAGAGATGGAGAAGGAAAAAAAGATGCTGATGGGCTGCGGGACAGAGAGGGAGGAGGAGAAAGTAGGGCCGGAGCAGGGAAGAGAAGAAGGAGAACGGGGACGGCTGGACGGACCGGGGCATACTCCTAGACAGCAGGAGACAGGCACCAGGACAGAGGGACAAAGGCAGAATAACGGCAGAGGGAGCGGGACGGACGGAGAGCGAGAGGAGAAAAGGGGCAGGGAGCAGGACTGAGGGATGGAGAAAGGAGCAATGGGAGCAGAGGGACGGAGAGAGGAAAATCCAGGACGGAGGAAGGAGAGAGGGATAGAGGGGAGGGACAGGGAGCAAGAAAATGGGACCCAGAGAAACACAGAGGGCTGGGGAGCAGCACACTGGGATAGATAGAGAGCAAGCGAGAGCAAAAGGAACAAGGACAGGGAGACGGAGCCAGAGGAAAAACAGGGACCAAAAGCTGCACAGAGAAATGGAATAGGAAAATCAGGGATGGGGAGTGGGACAGAGGGGTGGAGAGATGACAAGGGACACAAGGATAATGAGGGGGGGTGGAGGGTGGGAAGGAAGGCCAGAGAGCAGTGCAGCGGGGCAGAGGAAGAAAAAGAGGGAGGGGGAGCGGGGCAGAGAAACAGAAGAAGAAAATGCCGTGATGGGAGCAGGACAGAGGACGGGAGAGAGAAAAAGAAGCCAAGGGAGGAGACGGAGGAGCAGAGACAGAAAGGTCAGAAACAGCCAGAGAGGGAGAGAAGCCAAGAAAAATGGGGCCAAGGGGCCCTGCAGAGCTGGAGCGAGAATGTGTAGGGCCGGTGAGCAGGACAGAGGGAGAGAGAGGCGGCGGGGGGAAGGAGAGGAAGGACAAAGGAGGGACAGAGATGGTGACAGGGCGCAGGACATACAGCCAGGGAGAAAACCAGGACAGGGAAGGGGAGAACGGGATGGAGAAACAAAGAAAAGGTCAGATGTGCAGAGATGGGAAAAAATGAGAATTAAAACCCCAGCAAAGGGGGAGAGGATGGAGAGGTAGGGAGGGATAGAGAGAGAGAAAAAAGGGCCAAGGAGGAGGGGAGAGGAGAAGAGGAAGGGAAAAGGGGAGAGCTGGCTGGGCAGGGAGGGAGAGCAGGAAACGACTGGACAGGCAGCGGGACAGAGAAATACAGACAGCAAACACAGAGCCAGGAAGCAGGACAGAGGCACAGCGAGCGGTAATGAGGGGCAGGAGAATGGTGGTGACAGAAGCATCGGGGCAGAAGAACTGGAAGAACAAATAAAGGCAGGAAGAAGCCTGGGGGATGATAGGAACCCCCTGCTGAGAGAGGGGGAAAAGGAGGACACGGAGCAGGACAGAGACCGTAAGAGACAGACAGGGCCAAGGAGCGAGACAGGGCGATGCAGAGAGAGGAAAAAAGGGCCAGGGAGGCAGGAGAGTGTGAGAGACAGGCACACATAAAGAGACATGGAGCAGGACAGGGATGGAGGGGAAAAGCCTGGCATCGCCAGCAGGACAGAGATGGAGCGAGAAGGGGACGAGGGGCAGAAGAAAGGCAAAGAGAACCGAGGTCCGGGAGCAGGACACAGGGCTAGAAGAGGGGAAAAATAGCGACGGGCCGCACAGCGGAGACGGGGGAATGAAACACGGCCCAGGGAGCATCAGAGAACGAGAGAGAGAAAAGGGACAGAGAGCAGGACAGCACTGGAGGGAAAAGCAACTGCGATGGGCAGTGGGAGAGGGAGGAGGAAGGGAAAAACACTGCGGAAGACAGAAAGGAAAGAAGGGACAGCAAGCTGGACATGGGGATGGGAGAGGGAATGGGCCAGAGAGAGACAGACAGAAAAGACAGGGAGAGGAAGCAGGGCAGAAGGACAGCGAGGGAGAAAAGAGACAGGGATCGGGACAGAGATGGAGAAAAAAGCAGCAGGGCCAGAGAAACAGAGGCAGAAAGAGCAGCAGGAAGGGAGCAGGGCAGAGAGAGCAGCAGCAGGATGGAGACGGAGGGAAAATGGGAGACTCAACAGGACAGAGGCACAGGAACGTGGGCAGGGAGCAGGACTAAGGGATACAGGGAGAAACAATGGGACAGGAAGCGGGACAGAGGGACAGACAAGAGCGATGACCATGGGAGAAAGAGAGAAACCGTGAGAAGGACAGCAGCTGGGGGAAGAGAGAGAGAGAGAGATGAGGAGCCCTGCAGGGAGAGAAAGAACCAAAGGGGCAGGGAGCAGCACAAAGGGTCAGAGAGAGCAAGGGATGAACGGGAAGCAGGGCAGAGACAGCGAGATGCACAGTGAAAAACCCGACGGCCCTGAGCAAGACACAGGGACAGCGAGAGCAAGAGAAGGACAGAGACAGAGAGACGGGCCAGCAGGGACACCAAGCAGCACGCCCAAAGCAGAGAGGAGCAGAATGTGAGGAAACAGGGCAGAGACACCGTGGGGAAAGAAAAAGCTGGATGCAGAGCAGGACAAAGGGATGGAGAAGGAAAAACCAGCCAGGGGCTGCAGGACAGAACCAGAGGGGGGAGACAAAGAGGGAGAAGCGGCACACAAGAAGAAAAGAGGGACAGGGGAGCAGAAAACGAATCGCAGCAGCACGGAAAAGACAGGGAGCTGGAGGGGGGCGGGAGGCACAGCGAGTGACAGGGATGCGGAAGAGGGACAGGGCCCCGGGGGCCCGGGACTCACCACAGCTCTCTCTCTGGGCGCTGCCGGGAGAATTTGCTGGTTCCGACACTTCTTTCTCCTTCTCGCCTCCCTTTCCAACCGTAACTCCGCTCACTTGGCTGCTTCCACCTGAGGGAACAAACGGGCCTCTCACAGCTCTGCCCAGACAGGGTTCCCCAGACACACGGCCTCGCTCGCGCACTCCGCGGCCGGACCGCGCTCTGGGGACGCGCACAGCCCCCGCAGTGCGCGCTGGCAGCCCGGCCTGCTGCGGCCTGCAGAGAGGGAGCCTCCCCCCTGCCAGAAACTGGCTCTCTCGTGCTGGCAGCAGGAGGCAGCTGCCGGCCAGACGGCCGCTGGTTCCTTCTTCCTCCATCTGGCCTCTCCGGCTCCCGCCCCAGCAGCCCCGGGCCACAGCCCGGGAGTGTCCGGCTGCCCCTCGGCACCCCGTGCCCAGGCACAGACAACCCAGCTCAGCCTGAGGCGGGTGCAGCCAGCGGCATCCCCAGGGCAGGAACGGACAACTGCGTCCTCCGGGCAGCCTTGAAAGGCAGCAGCCGCAGCAACCGTTACCGGCATCACTCACCTGCTCCTGCCGGGGCTACCGGAGACGCCCCCAGGGCCACCAGCCACCGGCACTGCAGGGCTCGGCGTGGTCGGGGGCTACGGGGGGCTGCTGGAGCCAGGGGCTGCTGCACGGGGCGAGGGGGCTGGCAGAGGCAACGGGGAGATCCGGTGAGCCGGGGAGGCGTCCGAGTCAGCGCCCGGGGGTTGCCCGCCCTCTGCCCCCCCCCCCTTCTCTCCGTTCCGGGTTGAACGCGGAGCTACCCCAGCCCGGCCCGCCTCCAGCAGCCGGGCAGCTGCCGCAGCGGGAGGGCTGGAGCTTCACGTCCCGACCCTACAGGCGGCCGCCGGTCCGGGGACACCCCCGCATCCGCCCAAGGGGTCCGCTCGCCTCACCTGCGGGCTCGATCCTCCCACGCCGCTGGGACCGGCGCTCCGCGCGCCGCCATGTTGCTCCGCGGTACCGCGCATGCGTCAACGGGGGGGGGGGGGGGAAGGGGGGGACGACGACGGCGGCGGCGGCGTAAGCGGCGCGCGCTCCCGGGGCTGCAGGACCGGTCTCCGGGTACCGGGCGGCAGCAGCAGCGAGCGCGCGGCGGGCGGCGCGTGCCGGAGCGGCACCGGCGCTGCAGTTCCGCGCTTCGCCCGTCCGGCGCCCGCCAAAACCGCGCGCGTTGGAGCGGCACCGGCGTCTCTGTCCGGGGGGCAGCGCCGAGCGCGGCGACAGCGCCCCGCGGGCGCGGGAGCATCGCGGCGCTGTTACCGGGCACGGGAACACGGAGCGCAGGGCGAACGGGAAGGGCTGCGGCGGCAAGATCTCCGTGGGCTCCTGGGAGGTGTCCGAGTGGGGGATTGAGATGAGCTTTAAGGTCCCTTCCAGCTCGCGCCGGCAGCCAGCAAGGCAAGGCGCAGCAGTGCGCATGCGCGCCACCCCGCCGGCAGTACCGAGGTGTATTCGCACGTTGGCGGCAGGGAACAGGGCAGGGAGCGGCGATGCCCCTTTGCGTCTCCCCGCCTGCAGTACCGAACTGTCCCCACACGGTGGCAGCAGGGAGCCAGCCGCAGCGCTGCCGTGCGCACGAGCCGCACCCCGCTGCAGCAGTTGCTGCTCTCAGGGCGGCAGCAGCGAGCGAGGCAAGGCGAAGCGATGCGCTTCCTCGCCCGCCGGGCGGCACTACCACACTTGGGTCGCAGAACGGCAGAATCCAGCAAGGCAAAGCGCAGCGCGGGACACGCGCAGCTCTCCGGCGGCAGTTCCTAAGAGTGGGCGCCGGGTAACGGCATAGAAGCCGAGGAGCAGCACTGCGCATGCGCGACTCCCTGGCTGCAGTATCGAGCAAGGCAAAGCGCACCAATGCGCATGCGCGTGCCCCCGCCTGCATTACACAGCCCCAGCCGCAGGGCGGCAGCAGCGACCCCGGGACAGCTCAGAACTGCCCCTGCACTGCTGACCCATTCCCTAACCCCCACCCGCACTCTGGAATAACCGTGTGTGTCTGTGTGTGTGTGTGTGTCTGTGTCCGCCCCACTCAGGGTTTGGGCAGCTCCTGCTCCCCTCGAGGGAACCAGCGGCCCCCACCCAGCTCCCTCCTTCCTGCCGCTCGGGGCTCCCACCCGACACAGCGGCCGCGCCGTGGGCAGGAGTCGGGGCCGGGACAGGAACGTCAGCCCCTGGCCCGTTGCGGGGGGGGCTGCGCACGCCCGGGATCTCCTTTCCCCGGGCCCTGCTGAGCCGGAGGGGTTTGAGCTGCACTCGGTTCCCCGGCACATTAACAACAGCCGCTGGGGTCACACCGACAGCAAATCCGGTTTTATGCCCACGCAGCGTATCGTCACCCCCACCGCAAAGTCCCGCTCAGTCGCTCGGGGAAAACACGTCGGGGAGGATGGAGCCGCGTCGAGGTTCCGCCCGGCTCCGGCAGATGGGGGGGAGATGGCAGCTGGCAGCAAATCCCAGCCACGGGCACCTCCATGCCGGGCACTGCCGATGCCGACGGCTCGTCCTGCGCCTGGCACGATGCACCCGCGGGGCAGAGCGCATCCCCCTGGAATGCAGCTGTGTTCTCCGCCCTCCAAGAGTCACAGCAGCGCCTGGGACCACGGGAACTGCAGGGCTTTTCCTGACACTGCGGACGGACGTCGCTATTCCGACCACAGCCAACGCGCTCGGTTTGATTGCAGCTCCGTTTGCAGAGCCACGAAAGACGGCGTGCGAAGGAGGAAGGAGTCCCCAAAGCGCTGGCGGAGAAAATGCTGGGAATACGACACCCACAGAACCGGAGACGTTTCGGGACGGCACGCTCAGCTCCTGGATCCCTTGGAGCGAATCTGCACGTGGAAAGCCCCAGCAATAAACCCACTGATTGCCAAGTGCTCCCCCAACGCCCTTTCCGCAGGGTCTGGCTGCATCTCGGACCATGCCAGGACGGCACAGGGAGGGGGATGGGAAAAGGGAGGGGTGGGGGAGGGAGACGCCTGGAGAAGGGGGACACAGGCAGCCCCGGACGCAAAGAAGGGGACACACGCCTCACCACAGACCCCGCTGCCGGCAGGAGACCTTCACCTCCCCGATGGTTCCCTCTCGGCCTGCCCGGGCAACCCCTCGGCAGCTGGAGATGGCGACAGGAGAGAGGGGGAACCGATCCAAAGGGAGAGGGAACCAGGCTGAGAGATGGGGGAAACAAGGAATGGGGACGGGCCAGAGGGCAGAGAGGGAGGAGGTCAAAAGGGGACAGGGAGGGGGACAGCGAGAGACCAAGAAACAGCAAAAAGCTGCGATGAGCGAAAGGGCAGAGAGACAGAAGAATTCAAGCGCAGGGACAGGGAGCCAGACGGAGGGTGATAAACACAAAAACGGGCTCTGGGACAGAGAGGGAAGAAATTCCAACCCAGGGACAGGGACCTGGCGTGGCCCCGAGGCTCCGGGACTCACCGCAGCTCCCGCCCTCAGAGCTGCCGGCAGAACGGGGCGGCTCGGGGGTCTCTCTCTCCCCTCCCTTCCTCCTCTGCAGCTCCAGGCACTCGGCCGTCATCCACCTGAGAGAGCGGAGGGGGGTCTCACAGCGCTGCCAACACGAGGCTGCCCAGACACAGCCCGCCCCCCGCGCAGCCGCGCTGTGCTTCGCTCACGCGGGCAGACCCTGCAGGCACCGGTTCTGTGATTCTTCCGCTGCTTCGCTGCTGGATGGAGAAAGGAAAAGCAGTGAGGGAGTGCAGGGGGAGAAAAACCCAGCAGGGAACAGGACAGGGGAGAAACGGGACAGCCAGCTGGCCAAGGGGAGACAGCGAGAAACGCTGCGACAGGCCGTGGCACGGAGCCGTGGAGTCAAGGAGGGGGAGCACGGGGGACAGAGAAGGAGGGAAAAGGGACAGGGAGCAGGGGGAGACGGAGAAAGACACGTCAGAGTCGCAGAGAAGAGAGCGACAGGAGCGAGACGGAGAAAGGAGAAAAGCCAGCGCTGGGCAGCAGCCAGAGGGCCAAGGACAGACAGGACGAAGGACAGAGGGACAGGGAAACGGGGCAGGGACAGGGAGACCAAAGGGGCGATGCTGGGCAAGGGAGGGACGAGGAGCGGGATGCTGGGACCGAGAGCCAACGAGAGCGACCCAGCTGCGGCATGAGGAAAGCGCTGGAGGAGAGAGCGGGACGGAGCCGAGGCCATAAACCACGGGGACAGGGAGCAGGAGAGAGGGAGAGACAGGGAGAGGGGGACAGGTAAGACAGAGAATCGGAGAAAGAGAGGGAAGGGACCAGCTCAGAGGGTCAGGGGTGAACAGAGAGAGGGGGACGGCAGAACGAGCAATGAGACGGGGGAGAAGGAGCGGGGAGCAGAGAGAACAAGGTACAGGGAAAGGCCAGAGCTGGGGAGAACAACGACGGGCTGGAGGCAGAACAAAGGGCAGCGCGGACAGGGAGCGGGACCGAGGAGCGGAAAAGGAAAAAACAGCCGTGGGCAGCCGGGGAGAGGGAGAGCGAGAGAAGCCAGGGGAGAATGAGAGAAGGATGGAGAGAAACACGGGGACACGGAAAAAGGGGGGACGGGGACGACACACACACCTGAAGGGTGGAAGGAAAGAGAGGGGTGGGGAGCGAGACCGTGTGACAGAGAGGGACGGAGGCAGGGAGTGGGATGCAAGGGTAGGGAAAAGCAGAGGGACAGGAAGAGGAAAAGAAGGAGAGAGAAAGGGGAGGACGGGGAGCAGCAGAGAGAGACGGGGAATGACAAAATAGCGCCGGGCTGAGCGGAACTCCAGAGAATAACCAGATCCTGCCAGGGAGCAGCCAGAGGGATAGAGCGAGGGGAAACATGCCCAGAGAGGACAGGGAAGAGCCAGCAGGACACTGGGGGAGGGAAGAGCCAGCAGGGCAGGGATGGAGAGAGGGAAAACCTCAGGGGCAAGAACAGCAGCAGAGCCACCAAGAGAGGAGAAAACACCCCAAACAAGTCAGGAAAAGGAACCGGCCAGCGCTGGGCAGCGGGACAGGCATGGAGCAAGGAAAACCAGGCACGAGGCCAGGGACAGAGGGATGGAGCGGCACAGAGAGGGACAGGGAGCGGGACATGAGACTGCAGAGAGAGGGGCACAGGGAACCGGGAAGGGTGACAGAGAGAGACAGAGCGGGGTGGGGAGCGGGTCAGAGCTGGAGAAAGGGAAAATCCCGCCAGGGAGCGGGCCAGGAGGACGGAGCCGGAGGAGACGAACGGGAAGCAGGGCGGTGGGATGCAGCCGGCAAAACTAACGACGGGCAACGGGCCAGAGGGATTGACGGCCGTAAGGGCCAGGGAGCGGGACAAAGGAACGGGAGGAAAGCTGAGAGGAGCAGCAGGAGAGAGGAACATGGGGAAAAAGAAAGAAGGAAAAGGAAGGCGCGAGGGCAGGGAGAGAGACGGGAACAGAGTGCGGGATGTGCAGAGACAAAGAGCAGGGAAAGGAAGAGGACAGAGGGACTGGGGGTGGGGCTGGGGGGCACCAAATGCAGGTGAAGACAAAGAGATGGAGAAGGAAAAAAAGATGCTGATGGGCTGCGGGACAGAGAGGGAGGAGGAGAAAGTAGGGCCGGAGCAGGGAAGAGAAGAAGGAGAACGGGGACGGCTGGACGGACCGGGGCATACTCCTAGACAGCAGGAGACAGGCACCAGGACAGAGGGACAAAGGCAGAATAACGGCAGAGGGAGCGGGACGGACGGAGAGCGAGAGGAGAAAAGGGGCAGGGAGCAGGACTGAGGGATGGAGAAAGGAGCAATGGGAGCAGAGGGACGGAGAGAGGAAAATCCAGGACGGAGGAAGGAGAGAGGGATAGAGGGGAGGGACAGGGAGCAAGAAAATGGGACCCAGAGAAACACAGAGGGATGGGGAGCAGCACACTGGGATAGAGAGCAAGCGAGAGCAACAGGAACAAGGACAGGGAGACGGAACCCTAACCCTAACGCAAAACAGGGACCGAAAGCTGCACAGAGAAATGGAATAGGAAAATCAGGGATGGGGAGTGGGACAGAGGGGTGGAGAGATGACAAGGGACACAAGGATAATGAGGGGGGGTGGAGGGTGGGAAGGAAGACCAGAGAGCAGTACAGCGGGGTGGAGAAAGAAAAAGAGGGAGGGGGAGTGGGGCAGAGAAACAGAAGAAGAAAATGCCGTGATGGGAGCAGGACAGAGGACGGGAGAGAGAAAAAGAAGCCAAGGGAGGAGACGGAGGAGCAGAGACAGAAAGGTCAGAACCGGCCAGAGAGGGAGAGAAGCCAAGAAAAATGGGGCCGAGGGGCCCTGCAGAGCTGGAGCGAGAACGTGTAGGGCCGGTGAGCAGGACAGAGGGAGAGAGAGGCGGCGGGGGGAAGGAGAGGAAGGACAAAGGAGGGACAGAGATGGTGACAGGGCGCAGGACATACAGCCAGGGAGAAAACCAGGACAGGGAAGGGGAGAACGGGATGGAGAAACAAAGAACAGGTCAGATGTGTAGAGATGGGAAAAACTGAGAACTAAAACCCCAGCAAAGGGGGAGAGGATGGAGAGGGAGGGAGGGAGGGAGGGAGGGAGGGAGGGAGGGAGGGACGGAAAAAAGGGCCAAGGAGGAGGGGAGAGGAGAAGAGGAAGGGAAAAGGGGAGAGCTGGCTGGGCAGGGAGGGAGAGCAGGAAACGACTGGACAGGCAGCGGGACAGAGAAATACAGACAGCAAACACAGGGCCAGGAAGCAGGACAGAGGCACAGCGAGCGGTAATGAGGGGCAGGAGAATGGTGGGGACAGAAGCATCGGGGCAGAAGAACGGGAAGAACAAATAAAGGCAGGAAGAAGCCTGGGGGATGATAGGAACCCCTCGGTGAGAGAGGGGGAAAAGGAGCAGGACAGAGACCGTCAGAGACAGACAGGGCCAAGGAGCGAGACAGGGCGATGCAGAGAGAGGAAAAAAAAGCCATGGAGGCAGGAGAGTGTGAGAGACAGGCACAAATAAAGAGATGTGGAGCAGGACAGGGATGGAGGGGAAAAGCCTGGCATCGCCAGCAGGACAGAGATGGAGCGAGAAGGAAAAAGGGACGAGGTGCAGAACAAGAGCAAAGAGAACCAAGGTCCGGGAGCAGGACACAGGGGTGGAAGAGGGGAAAAATAGCGACAGGCCGCACAGCAGAGACGGGGGAATGAAACATGGCCCAGGGGGCGTCAGAGAACGAGAGACAGAGAGAAAAGGGACAGAGAGCAGGACAGCGCTGGAGGGAAAAGCAACTGCGATGGGCAGTGGTAGAGAGACAGGGAGGAGGAAGGGAAAAACACTGCGGAAGACAGAAAGGAAAGAAGGGACAGCAAGCTGGACATGGGGATGGGAGAGGGAATGGGCCAGAGAGAGACAGACAGAAAAGACAGGGAGAGGAAGCAGGGCAGAAGGACAGCGAGGGAGAAAAGAGACAGGGATCGGGACAGAGATGGAGAAAAAAGCAGCAGGGCCAGAGAAACAGAGGCAGAAAGAGCAGCAGGAAGGGAGCAGGGCAGAGAGAGCAGCAGCAGGATGGAGACGGAGGGAAAATGGGAGACTCAACAGGACAGAGGCACAGGAACGTGGGCAGGGAGCAGGACTAAGGGATACAGGGAGAAACAATGGGACAGGAAGCGGGACAGAGGGACAGACAAGAGCGATGACCATGGGAGAAAGAGAGAAACCGTGAGAAGGACAGCAGCTGGGGGAAGAGAGAGAGAGAGAGATGAGGAGCCCTGCAGGGAGAGAAAGAACCAAAGGGGCAGGGAGCAGCACAAAGGGTCAGAGAGAGCAAGGGATGAACGGGAAGCAGGGCAGAGACAGCGAGATGCACAGTGAAAAACCCGACGGCCCTGAGCAAGACACAGGGACAGCGAGAGCAAGAGAAGGACAGAGACAGAGAGACGGGCCAGCAGGGACACCAAGCAGCACGCCCAAAGCAGAGAGGAGCAGAATGTGAGGAAACAGGGCAGAGACACCGTGGGGAAAGAAAAAGCTGGATGCAGAGCAGGACAAAGGGATGGAGAAGGAAAAACCAGCCAGGGGCTGCAGGACAGAACCAGAGGGGGGAGACAAAGAGGGAGAAGCGGCACACAAGAAGAAAAGAGGGACAGGGGAGCAGAAAACGAATCGCAGCAGCACGGAAAAGACAGGGAGCTGGAGGGGGGCAGGAGGCACAGCGAGTGACAGGGATGCGGAAGAGGGACAGGGCCCCGGGGGCCCGGGACTCACCACAGCTCTCTCTCTGGGCGCTGCCGGGAGAATTTGCTGGTTCCGACACTTCTTTCTCCTTCTCGCCTCCCTTTCCAACCGTAACTCCGCTCACTTGGCTGCTTCCACCTGAGGGAACAAACGGGCCTCTCACAGCTCTGCCCAGACAGGGTTCCCCAGACACACGGCCTCGCTCGCGCACTCCGCGGCCGGACCGCGCTCTGGGGACGCGCACAGCCCCCGCAGTGCGCGCTGGCAGCCCGGCCTGCTGCGGCCTGCAGAGAGGGAGCCTCCCCCCTGCCAGAAACTGGCTCTCTCGTGCTGGCAGCAGGAGGCAGCTGCCGGCCAGACGGCCGCTGGTTCCTTCTTCCTCCATCTGGCCTCTCCGGCTCCCGCCCCAGCAGCCCCGGGCCACAGCCCGGGAGTGTCCGGCTGCCCCTCGGCACCCCGTGCCCAGGCACAGACAACCCAGCTCAGCCTGAGGCGGGTGCAGCCAGCGGCATCCCCAGGGCAGGAACGGACAACTGCGTCCTCCGGGCAGCCTTGAAAGGCAGCAGCCGCAGCAACCGTTACCGGCATCACTCACCTGCTCCTGCCGGGGCTACCGGAGACGCCCCCAGGGCCACCAGCCACCGGCACTGCAGGGCTCGGCGTGGTCGGGGGCTACGGGGGGCTGCTGGAGCCAGGGGCTGCTGCACGGGGCGAGGGGGCTGGCAGAGGCAACGGGGAGATCCGGTGAGCCGGGGAGGCGTCCGAGTCAGCGCCCGGGGGTTGCCCGCCCTCTGCCCCCCCCCCCTTCTCTCCGTTCCGGGTTGAACGCGGAGCTACCCCAGCCCGGCCCGCCTCCAGCAGCCGGGCAGCTGCCGCAGCGGGAGGGCTGGAGCTTCACGTCCCGACCCTACAGGCGGCCGCCGGTCCGGGGACACCCCCGCATCCGCCCAAGGGGTCCGCTCGCCTCACCTGCGGGCTCGATCCTCCCACGCCGCTGGGACCGGCGCTCCGCGCGCCGCCATGTTGCTCCGCGGTACCGCGCATGCGTCAACGGGGGGGGGGGGGGAAGGGGGGGACGACGACGGCGGCGGCGTAAGCGGCGCGCGCTCCCGGGGCTGCAGGACCGGTCTCCGGGTACCGGGCGGCAGCAGCAGCGAGCGCGCGGCGGGCGGCGCGTGCCGGAGCGGCACCGGCGCTGCAGTTCCGCGCTTCGCCCGTCCGGCGCCCGCCAAAACCGCGCGCGTTGGAGCGGCACCGGCGTCTCTGTCCGGGGGGCAGCGCCGAGCGCGGCGACAGCGCCCCGCGGGCGCGGGAGCATCGCGGCGCTGTTACCGGGCACGGGAACACGGAGCGCAGGGCGAACGGGAAGGGCTGCGGCGGCAAGATCTCCGTGGGCTCCTGGGAGGTGTCCGAGTGGGGGATTGAGATGAGCTTTAAGGTCCCTTCCAGCTCGCGCCGGCAGCCAGCAAGGCAAGGCGCAGCAGTGCGCATGCGCGCCACCCCGCCGGCAGTACCGAGGTGTATTCGCACGTTGGCGGCAGGGAACAGGGCAGGGAGCGGCGATGCCCCTTTGCGTCTCCCCGCCTGCAGTACCGAACTGTCCCCACACGGTGGCAGCAGGGAGCCAGCCGCAGCGCTGCCGTGCGCACGAGCCGCACCCCGCTGCAGCAGTTGCTGCTCTCAGGGCGGCAGCAGCGAGCGAGGCAAGGCGAAGCGATGCGCTTCCTCGCCCGCCGGGCGGCACTACCACACTTGGGTCGCAGAACGGCAGAATCCAGCAAGGCAAAGCGCAGCGCGGGACACGCGCAGCTCTCCGGCGGCAGTTCCTAAGAGTGGGCGCCGGGTAACGGCATAGAAGCCGAGGAGCAGCACTGCGCATGCGCGACTCCCTGGCTGCAGTATCGAGCAAGGCAAAGCGCACCAATGCGCATGCGCGTGCCCCCGCCTGCATTACACAGCCCCAGCCGCAGGGCGGCAGCAGCGACCCCGGGACAGCTCAGAACTGCCCCTGCACTGCTGACCCATTCCCTAACCCCCACCCGCACTCTGGAATAACCGTGTGTGTCTGTGTGTGTGTGTGTGTCTGTGTCCGCCCCACTCAGGGTTTGGGCAGCTCCTGCTCCCCTCGAGGGAACCAGCGGCCCCCACCCAGCTCCCTCCTTCCTGCCGCTCGGGGCTCCCACCCGACACAGCGGCCGCGCCGTGGGCAGGAGTCGGGGCCGGGACAGGAACGTCAGCCCCTGGCCCGTTGCGGGGGGGGCTGCGCACGCCCGGGATCTCCTTTCCCCGGGCCCTGCTGAGCCGGAGGGGTTTGAGCTGCACTCGGTTCCCCGGCACATTAACAACAGCCGCTGGGGTCACACCGACAGCAAATCCGGTTTTATGCCCACGCAGCGTATCGTCACCCCCACCGCAAAGTCCCGCTCAGTCGCTCGGGGAAAACACGTCGGGGAGGATGGAGCCGCGTCGAGGTTCCGCCCGGCTCCGGCAGATGCGGGGGAGATGGCAGCTGGCAGCAAATCCCAGCCACGGGCACCTCCATGCCGGGCACTGCCGATGCCGACGGCTCGTCCTGCGCCTGGCACGATGCACCCGCGGGGCAGAGCGCATCCCCCTGGAATGCAGCTGTGTTCTCCGCCCTCCAAGAGTCACAGCAGCGCCTGGGACCACGGGAACTGCAGGGCTTTTCCTGACACTGCGGACGGACGTCGCTATTCCGACCACAGCCAACGCGCTCGGTTTGATTGCAGCTCCGTTTGCAGAGCCACGAAAGACGGCGTGCGAAGGAGGAAGGAGTCCCCAAAGCGCTGGCGGAGAAAATGCTGGGAATACGACACCCACAGAACCGGAGACGTTTCGGGACGGCACGCTCAGCTCCTGGATCCCTTGGAGCAAATCTGCACGTGGAAAGCCCCAGCAATAAACCCACTGATTGCCAAGTGCTCCCCCAACGCCCTTTCCGCAGGGTCTGGCTGCATCTCGGACCATGCCAGGACGGCACAGGGAGGGGGATGGGAAAAGGGAGGGGTGGGGGGAGGGAGACGCCTGGAGAAGGGGGACACAGGCAGCCCCGGACGCAAAGAAGGGGACACACGCCTCACCACAGACCCCGCTGCCGGCAGGAGACCTTCACCTCCCCGATGGTTCCCTCTCGGCCTGCCCGGGCAACCCCTCGGCAGCTGGAGATGGCGACAGGAGAGAGGGGGAACCGATCCAAAGGGAGAGGGAACCAGGCTGAGAGATGGGGGAAACAAGGAATGGGGACGGGCCAGAGGGCAGAGAGGGAGGAGGTCAAAAGGGGACAGGGAGGGGGACAGCGAGAGACCAAGAAACAGCAAAAAGCCGCGATGAGCGAAAGGGCAGAGAGACAGAAGAATTCAAGCGCAGGGACAGGGAGCCAGACGGAGGGTGATAAAGACAAAAACGGGCTCTGGGACAGAGAGGGAAGAAATTCCAACCCAGGGACAGGGACCTGGCGTGGCCCCGAGGCTCCGGGACTCACCGCAGCTCCCGCCCTCAGAGCTGCCGGCAGAACGGGGCGGCTCGGGGGTCTCTCTCTCCCCTCCCTTCCTCCTCTGCAGCTCCAGGCACTCGGCCGTCATCCACCTGAGAGAGCGGAGGGGGGTCTCACAGCGCTGCCAACACGAGGCTGCCCAGACACAGCCCGCCCCCCGCGCAGCCGCGCTGTGCTTCGCTCACGCGGGCAGACCCTGCAGGCACCGGTTCTGTGATTCTTCCGCTGCTTCGCTGCTGGATGGAGAAAGGAAAAGCAGTGAGGGAGTGCAGGGGGAGAAAAACCCAGCAGGGAACAGGACAGGGGAGAAACGGGACAGCCAGCTGGCCAAGGGGAGACAGCGAGAAACGCTGCGACAGGCCGTGGCACGGAGCCGTGGAGTCAAGGAGGGGGAGCACGGGGGACAGAGAAGGAGGGAAAAGGGACAGGGAGCAGGGGGAGACGGAGAAAGACACGTCAGAGTCGCAGAGAAGAGAGCGACAGGAGCGAGACGGAGAAAGGAGAAAAGCCAGCGCTGGGCAGCAGCCAGAGGGCCAAGGACAGACAGGACGAAGGACAGAGGGACAGGGAAACGGGGCAGGGACAGGGAGACCAAAGGGGCGATGCTGGGCAAGGGAGGGACGGGGAGCGGGATGCTGGGACCGAGAGCCAACAAGAGCGACCCAGCTGCGGCATGAGGAAAGCGCTGGAGGAGAGAGCGGGACGGAGCCGAGGCCATAAACCACGGGGACAGGGAGCAGGAGAGAGGGAGAGACAGGGAGAGGGGGACAGGTAAGACAGAGAATCGGAGAAAGAGAGGGAAGGGACCAGCTCAGAGGGTCAGGGGTGAACAGAGAGAGGGGGACGGCAGAACGAGCAATGAGACGGGGGAGAAGGAGCGGGGAGCAGAGAGAACAAGGTACAGGGAAAGGCCAGAGCTGGGGAGAACAACGACGGGCTGGAGGCAGAACAAAGGGCAGCGCGGACAGGGAGCGGGACCGAGGAGCGGAAAAGGAAAAAACAGCCGTGGGCAGCCGGGGAGAGGGAGAGCAAGAGAAGCCAGGGGAGAATGAGAGAAGGATGGAGAGAAACACGGGGACACGGAAAAAGGGGGGACGGGGACGACACACACACCTGAAGGGTGGAAGGAAAGAGAGGGGTGGGGAGCGAGACCGTGTGACAGAGAGGGACGGAGGCAGGGAGTGGGATGCAAGGGTAGGGAAAAGCAGAGGGACAGGAAGAGGAAAAGAAGGAGAGAGAAAGGGGAGGACGGGGAGCAGCAGAGAGAGACGGGGAATGACAAAATAGCGCCGGGCTGAGCGGAACTCCAGAGAATAACCAGATCCTGCCAGGGAGCAGCCAGAGGGATAGAGCGAGGGGAAACATGCCCAGAGAGGACAGGGAAGAGCCAGCAGGACACTGGGGGAGGGAAGAGCCAGCAGGGCAGGGATGGAGAGAGGGAAAACCTCAGGGGCAAGAACAGCAGCAGAGCCACCAAGAGAGGAGAAAACACCCCAAACAAGTCAGGAAAAGGAACCGGCCAGCGCTGGGCAGCGGGACAGGCATGGAGCAAGGAAAACCAGGCACGAGGCCAGGGACAGAGGGATGGAGCGGCACAGAGAGGGACAGGGAGCGGGACATGAGACTGCAGAGAGAGGGGCACAGGGAACCGGGAAGGGTGACAGAGAGAGACAGAGCGGGGTGGGGAGCGGGTCAGAGCTGGAGAAAGGGAAAATCCCGCCAGGGAGCGGGCCAGGAGGACGGAGCCGGAGGAGACGAACGGGAAGCAGGGCGGTGGGATGCAGCCGGCAAAACTAACGACGGGCAACGGGCCAGAGGGATTGACGGCCGTAAGGGCCAGGGAGCGGGACAAAGGAACGGGAGGAAAGCTGAGAGGAGCAGCAGGAGAGAGGAACATGGGGAAAAAGAAAGAAGGAAAAGGAAGGCGCGAGGGCAGGGAGAGAGACGGGAACAGAGTGCGGGATGTGCAGAGACAAAGAGCAGGGAAAGGAAGAGGACAGAGGGACTGGGGGTGGGGCTGGGGGGCACCAAATGCAGGTGAAGACAAAGAGATGGAGAAGGAAAAAAAGATGCTGATGGGCTGCGGGACAGAGAGGGAGGAGGAGAAAGTAGGGCCGGAGCAGGGAAGAGAAGAAGGAGAACGGGGACGGCTGGACGGACCGGGGCATACTCCTAGACAGCAGGAGACAGGCACCAGGACAGAGGGACAAAGGCAGAATAACGGCAGAGGGAGCGGGACGGACGGAGAGCGAGAGGAGAAAAGGGGCAGGGAGCAGGACTGAGGGATGGAGAAAGGAGCAATGGGAGCAGAGGGACGGAGAGAGGAAAATCCAGGACGGAGGAAGGAGAGAGGGATAGAGGGGAGGGACAGGGAGCAAGAAAATGGGACCCAGAGAAACACAGAGGGATGGGGAGCAGCACACTGGGATAGAGAGCAAGCGAGAGCAACAGGAACAAGGACAGGGAGACGGAACCCTAACCCTAACGCAAAACAGGGACCGAAAGCTGCACAGAGAAATGGAATAGGAAAATCAGGGATGGGGAGTGGG
Organism: Rhynochetos jubatus; assembly: GCA_027574665.1. NCBI lineage: Eukaryota > Metazoa > Chordata > Aves > Eurypygiformes > Rhynochetidae > Rhynochetos > Rhynochetos jubatus. The sequence goes on from CM050657.1 coordinate 116,726, forward strand.
ACAGAGGGGTGGAGAGATGACAAGGGACACAAGGATAATGAGGGGGGGTGGAGGGTGGGAAGGAAGACCAGAGAGCAGTACAGCGGGGTGGAGAAAGAAAAAGAGGGAGGGGGAGTGGGGCAGAGAAACAGAAGAAGAAAATGCCGTGATGGGAGCAGGACAGAGGACGGGAGAGAGAAAAAGAAGCCAAGGGAGGAGACGGAGGAGCAGAGACAGAAAGGTCAGAACCGGCCAGAGAGGGAGAGAAGCCAAGAAAAATGGGGCCGAGGGGCCCTGCAGAGCTGGAGCGAGAACGTGTAGGGCCGGTGAGCAGGACAGAGGGAGAGAGAGGCGGCGGGGGGAAGGAGAGGAAGGACAAAGGAGGGACAGAGATGGTGACAGGGCGCAGGACATACAGCCAGGGAGAAAACCAGGACAGGGAAGGGGAGAACGGGATGGAGAAACAAAGAACAGGTCAGATGTGTAGAGATGGGAAAAACTGAGAACTAAAACCCCAGCAAAGGGGGAGAGGATGGAGAGGGAGGGAGGGAGGGAGGGAGGGAGGGAGGGAGGGAGGGAGGGAGGGAGGGAGGGAGGGAGGGAGGGAGGGAGGGAGGGACGGAAAAAAGGGCCAAGGAGGAGGGGAGAGGAGAAGAGGAAGGGAAAAGGGGAGAGCTGGCTGGGCAGGGAGGGAGAGCAGGAAACGACTGGACAGGCAGCGGGACAGAGAAATACAGACAGCAAACACAGGGCCAGGAAGCAGGACAGAGGCACAGCGAGCGGTAATGAGGGGCAGGAGAATGGTGGGGACAGAAGCATCGGGGCAGAAGAACGGGAAGAACAAATAAAGGCAGGAAGAAGCCTGGGGGATGATAGGAACCCCTCGGTGAGAGAGGGGGAAAAGGAGCAGGACAGAGACCGTCAGAGACAGACAGGGCCAAGGAGCGAGACAGGGCGATGCAGAGAGAGGAAAAAAAAGCCATGGAGGCAGGAGAGTGTGAGAGACAGGCACAAATAAAGAGATGTGGAGCAGGACAGGGATGGAGGGGAAAAGCCTGGCATCGCCAGCAGGACAGAGATGGAGCGAGAAGGAAAAAGGGACGAGGTGCAGAACAAGAGCAAAGAGAACCAAGGTCCGGGAGCAGGACACAGGGGTGGAAGAGGGGAAAAATAGCGACAGGCCGCACAGCAGAGACGGGGGAATGAAACATGGCCCAGGGGGCGTCAGAGAACGAGAGACAGAGAGAAAAGGGACAGAGAGCAGGACAGCGCTGGAGGGAAAAGCAACTGCGATGGGCAGTGGTAGAGAGACAGGGAGGAGGAAGGGAAAAACACTGCGGAAGACAGAAAGGAAAGAAGGGACAGCAAGCTGGACATGGGGATGGGAGAGGGAATGGGCCAGAGAGAGACAGACAGAAAAGACAGGGAGAGGAAGCAGGGCAGAAGGACAGCGAGGGAGAAAAGGGACAGGGATCGGGACAGAGATGGAGAAAAAAGCAGCAGGGCCAGAGAAACAGAGGCAGAAAGAGCAGCAGGAAGGGAGCAGGGCAGAGAGAGCAGCAGCAGGATGGAGACAGAGGGAAAATGGGAGACTCAACAGGACAGAGGCACAGGAACGTGGGCAGGGAGCAGGACTAAGGGATACAGGGAGAAACAATGGGACAGGAAGCGGGACAGAGGGACAGACAAGAGCGATGACCATGGGAGAAAGAGAGAAACCGTGAGAAGGACAGCAGCTGGGGGAAGAGAGAGAGAGAGAGATGAGGAGCCCTGCAGGGAGAGAAAGAACCAAAGGGGCAGGGAGCAGCACAAAGGGTCAGAGAGAGCAAGGGATGAACGGGAAGCAGGGCAGAGACAGCGAGATGCACAGTGAAAAACCCGACGGCCCTGAGCAAGACACAGGGACAGCGAGAGCAAGAGAAGGACAGAGACAGAGAGACGGGCCAGCAGGGACACCAAGCAGCACGCCCAAAGCAGAGAGGAGCAGAATGTGAGGAAACAGGGCAGAGACACCGTGGGGAAAGAAAAAGCTGGATGCAGAGCAGGACAAAGGGATGGAGAAGGAAAAATCAGCCAGGGGCTGCAGGACAGAACCAGAGGGGGGAGACAAAGAGGGAGAAGCGGCACACAAGAAGAAAAGAGGGACAGGGGAGCAGAAAACGAATCGCAGCAGCACGGAAAAGACAGGGAGCTGGAGGGGGGGCAGGAGGCACAGCGAGTGACAGGGATGCGGAAAAGGAACAGGGCCCCAGGGGCCCGGGACTCACCACAGCTCTCTCTCTGGGCGCTGCCGGGAGAATTTGCTGGTTCAGACGCTTCTTTCTCCTTCTCGCCTCCCTTTCCACCCGTAACTCCGCTCACTTGGCTGCTTCCACCTGAGGGAACAAACGGGCCTCTCACAGCTCTGCCCAGACAGGGTTCCCCAGACACACGGCCTCGCTCGCGCACTCCGCGGCCGGACCGCGCTCTGGGGACGCGCACAGCCCCCGCGGTGCGCGCTGGCAGCCCGGCCTGCTGCGGCCTGCAGAGAGGGAGCCTCCCCCCCGCCAGAAACTGGCTCTCTCGTGCTGGCAGCAGGAGGCAGCTGCCGGCCAGACGGCCGCTGGTTCCTTCTTCCTCCATCTGGCCTCTCCGGCTCCCGCCCCAGCAGCCCCGGGCCACAGCCCGGGAGTGTCCGGCTGCCCCTCGGCACCCCGTGCCCAGGCACAGACAACCCAGCTCAGCCTGAGGCGGGTGCAGCCAGCAGCATCCCCAGGGCAGGAACGGACAACTGCGTCCTCCGGGCAGCCTTGAAAGGCAGAGGCAGCAGCAACCGTTACCGGCGTCACTCGCCTGCTCCTGCCGGGGCTACGGGAGACGCCCCCAGGGCCACCAGCCACCGGCACCGCAGGGCTCGGCGTGGTCGGGGGCTACGGGGGGCTGCTGGAGCCAGGGGCTGCTGCACGGGGCGAGGGGGCTGGCAGAGGCAACGGGGAGATCCGGTGAGCCGGGGAGGCGTCCGAGTCAGCGCCCGGGGGTTGCCCGCCATCTGCCCCCCCCCCCCTTCTCTCCGTTCCAGGTGAATGCGGAGCTACCCCAGCCCGGCCCGCCTCCAGCAGCCGGGCAGCTGCCGCAGCGGGAGGGCTGGAGCTTCACGTCCCGACCCTACAGGCGGCCGCCGGTCCGGGGACACCCCCGCATCCGCCCAAGGGGTCCGCTCGCCTCACCTGCGGGCTCGATCCGCCCCCGCCGCTGGGACCGGCGCTCCGCGCGCCGCCACGTTGCTCCGCGGTACCGCGCATGCGTCAACGGGGGGGGGGGGGAAGGGGGGGACGACGACGGCGGCGGCGTAAGCGGCGCGCGCTCCCGGGGCTGCAGGACCGGTCTCCGGGTACCGGGCGGCAGCAGCAGCGAGCGCGCGGCGGGCGGCGCGTGCCGGGGCGGCACCGGCGCTGCAGTTCCGCGCTTCGGCCGTCCGGCGCCCGCCAAAACCGCGCGCGTTGGAGCGGCACCGGCGTCTCTGTCCGGGGGGCAGCGCCGAGCGCGGCGACAGCGCCCCGCGGGCGCGGGAGCATCGCGGCGCTGTTACCGGGCACGGGAACACGGAGCGCAGGGCGAACGGGAAGGGCTGCGGCGGCAAGATCTCCGTGGGCACCTGGGAGGTGTCCGAGTGGGGGAATGAGATGAGCTTTAAGGTCCCTTCCAGCTCGCGCCGGCAGCCAGCAAGGCAAGGCGCAGCAGTGCGCATGCGCGCCACCCCGCCTGCAGTACCGAGGTGTATTCGCACGTTGGCGGCAGGGAACAGGGCAGGGAGCGGCGATGCCCCTTCGCGTCTCCCCGCCTGCAGTACCGAACTTTCCCCACACGGTGGCAGGAGAGAGCTGAGCGAGGCGCTCTAAAGCGCATGCGCGCCTCTCCGGCTGCAGTACCGCATTTCATTCGCACGGTGGCAGCAGAGAGCCGAGAGCGGCGCGCTAAAGCGCATGCGCGCCTCTCCGCCTGCAGTACCCAGCTTCTTTCGAACGGTGGCAGCAGAGAGCAGAGAGAGGCGCTCTAAAGCGCATGCGCGCCTCTCCGCCTGCAGTACCGCATTTCTTTCGCACGGTGGCAGCAGAGAGCCGAGAGAGGCGCTCTAAAGCGCATGCGCGCCTCTCCGCCTGCAGTACCGCATTTCATTCGCACGGTGGCAGCAGAGAGCCGAGAGAGGCGCTCTAAAGCGCATGCGCGCCTCTCCGCCTGCAGTACCCAGCTTCTTTCGCAAGGTGGCAGCAGAGAGCCGAGAGAGGCGCTCTAAAGCGCATGCGCGCCTCTCTGCCTGCAGTACCCGACTTCTTTCGCACGGTGGCAGCAGAGAGCCGAGAGAGGCGCTCTAAAGCGCATGCGCGCCTCTCCGCCTGCAGTACCGCATTTCATTCGCACGGTGGCAGCAGAGAGCCGAGAGAGGCGCTCTAAAGCGCATGCGCGCCTCTCCGCCTGCAGTACCCAGCTTCTTTCGCACGGTGGCAGCAGAGAGCCGGGAGGGGCGCTGTAAAGCGCATGCGCGCCTCTCCGCCTGCAGTACCGCATTTCTTTCGCACGGTGGCAGCAGAGAGCCGAGAGAGGCGCTGTAAAGCGCATGCGCGCCTCTCCGCCTGCAGTACCCAGCTTCTTTCGCACGGTGGCAGCAGAGAGCCGGGAGGGGCGCTGTAAAGCGCATGCGCGCCTCTCCGCCTGCAGTACCGCATTTCTTTCGCACGGTGGCAGCAGAGAGCCGGGAGGGGCGCTGTAAAGCGCATGCGCACCTCTCCGCCTGCAGTACCGCATTTCTTTCGCACGGTGGCAGCAGAGAGCCGAGAGAGGCGCTGTAGAGCGCATGCGCGCCTCTCCGCCTGCAGTACCCAGCTTCTTTCGCACGGTGGCAGCAGAGAGCCGAGAGAGGCGCTCTAAAGCGCATGCGCTCCTCTCCGCCTGCAGTACCGCATTTCTTTCGCACGGTGGCAGCAGAGAGCCGAGAGAGGCGCTCTAAAGCGCATGCGCGCCTCTCCGCCTGCAGTACCGCATTTCATTCGCACGGTGGCAGCAGAGAGCCGAGAGGTGCCCTAAAGCGCATGCGCGCCTCTCCGCCTGCAGTACCCAGGTTCTTTCGCACGGTGGCAGCAGAGAGCAGAGAGAGGCGCTGTAAAGCGCATGCGCGCCTCTCCGCCTGCAGTACCCAGCTTCTTTCGCACGGTGGCAGCAGAGAGCCGAGAGAGGCGCTCTAAAGCGCATGCGCGCCTCTCCGCCTGCAGTACCCAGCTTCTTTCGCAAGGTGGCAGCAGAGAACCGAGAGAGGAGCGCTAAAGCGCATGCGCGCCTCTCCGCCTGCAGTACCGCATTTCATTCGCAGGGTGGCAGCAGAGAGCCGAGAGAGGCGCACTAAAGCGCATGCGCGCCTCTCTGCCTGCAGTACCCGACTTCTTTCGCACGGTGGCAGCAGAGAGCCGAGAGAGGCGCTCTAAAGCGCATGCGCGCCTCTCCGCCTGCAGTACCGCATTTCTTTCGCACGGTGGCAGCAGAGAGCCGAGAGAGGCGCTCTAAAGCGCATGCGCGCCTCTCCGCCTGCAGTACCGCATTTCATTCGCACGGTGGCAGCAGCGAGCCGGGAGGGGCGCTGTAAAGCGCATGCGCGCCTCTCCGCCTGCAGTACCGCATTTCTTTCGCACGGTGGCAGCAGAGAGCCGAGAGAGGCGCTCTAAAGCGCATGCGCGCCTCTCCGCTTGCAGTACCCAGCTTCTTTCGCACGGTGGCAGCAGCGAGCCGGGAGGGGCGCTGTAAAGCGCATGCGCGCCTCTCCGCCTGCAGTACCCAGCTTCTTTCGCACGGTGGCAGCAGAGAGCCGAGAGAGGCGCTCTAAAGCGCATGCGCGCCTCTCCGCCTGCAGTACCCAGCTTCTTTCGCACAGTGGCAGCAGAGAGCCGGGAGAGGCGCTCTAAAGCGCATGCGCGCCTCTCCGCCTGCAGTACCGCATTTCTTTCGCACGGTGGCAGCAGAGAGCAGAGAGAGGCGCTCTAAAGCGCATGCGCACCTCTCCGCCTGCAGTACCCGGCTTCTTTCGCACGGTGGCAGCAGAGAGCCGAGAGAGGCGCTCTAAAGCGCATGCGCGCCTCTCCGCCTGCAGTACCCAGCTTCTTTCGCACGGTGGCAGCAGAGAGCCGAGAGAGGCGCTCTAAAGCGCATGCGCGCCTCTCCGCCTGCAGTACCCAGCTTCTTTCGCACGGTGGCAGCAGAGAGCCGAGAGAGGCGCTGTAAAGCGCATGCGCGCCTCTCCGCCTGCAGTACCGCATTTCTTTCGCACGGTGGCAGCAGAGAGCCGAGAGAGGCGCTCTAAAGCGCATGCGCGCCTCTCCGCCTGCAGTACCGCATTTCATTCGCACGGTGGCAGCAGAGAGCCGAGAGAGGCGCTCTAAAGCGCATGCGCGCCTCTCCGCCTGCAGTACCGCATTTCTTTCGCACGGTGGCAGCAGAGAGCCGAGAGAGGCGCTGTAAAGCGCATGCGCGCCTCTCCGCCTGCAGTACCCAGCTTCTTTCGAACGGTGGCAGCAGAGAGCAGAGAGAGGCGCTCTAAAGCGCATGCGCGCCTCTCCGCCTGCAGTACCCAGCTTCTTTCGCACGGTGGCAGCAGAGAGCCGAGAGAGGCGCTGTAAAGCGCATGCGCGCCTCTCCGCCTGCAGTACCGCATTTCTTTCGCACGGTGGCAGCAGAGAGCCGAGAGAGGCGCTGTAAAGCGCATGCGCGCCTCTCCGCCTGCAGTACCGCATTTCTTTCGCACGGTGGCAGCAGAGAGCCGAGAGAGGCGCTCTAAAGCGCATGCGCGCCTCTCCGCCTGCAGTACCGCATTTCATTCGCACGGTGGCAGCAGAGAGCCGAGAGGTGCCCTAAAGCGCATGCGCGCCTCTCCGCCTGCAGTACCCGAGTCCATTCGCACGGTGGCAGCAGAGAGCCGAGAGAGGCGCTGTAAAGCGCATGCGCGCCTCTCCGCCTGCAGTACCCAGCTGCTTTCGCAAGGTGGCAGCAGAGAACCGAGAGAGGAGCGCTAAAGCGCATGCGCGCCTCTCCGCCTGCAGTACCCAGCTTCTTTCGAACGGTGGCAGCAGAGAGCCGAGAGAGGCGCTCTAAAGCGCATGCGCGCCTCTCCGCCTGCAGTACCGCATTTCATTCGCACGGTGGCAGCAGAGAGCCGAGAGAGGCGCTCTAAAGCGCATGCGCCCCTGTCCACCTGCAGTACCGCATTTCATTCGCACGGTGGCAGCAGAGAGCCGAGAGGCGCCCTAAAGCGCATGCGCGCCTCTCCGCCTGCAGTACCGCATTTCTTTCGCACGGTGGCAGCAGAGAGCCGAGAGAGGCGCTCTAAAGCGCAAGCGCGCCTCTCCGCCTGCAGTACCGCATTTCATTCGCACGGTGGCAGCAGAGAGCCGAGAGGTGCCCTAAAGCGCATGCGCGCCTCTCCGCCTGCAGTACCCGAGTCCATTCGCACGGTGGCAGCAGAGAGCCGAGAGAGGCGCTGTAAAGCGCATGCGCGCCTCTCCGCCTGCAGTACCCAGCTGCTTTCGCAAGGTGGCAGCAGAGAACCGAGAGAGGAGCGCTAAAGCGCATGCGCGCCTCTCCGCCTGCAGTACCCAGCTTCTTTCGAACGGTGGCAGCAGAGAGCCGAGAGAGGCGCTCTAAAGCGCATGCGCGCCTCTCCGCCTGCAGTACCGCATTTCATTCGCACGGTGGCAGCAGAGAGCAGAGAGAGGCGCTCTAAAGCGCATGCGCGCCTCTCCGCCTGCAGTACCGCATTTCATTCGCACGGTGGCAGCAGAGAGCCGAGAGAGGCGCTGTAAAGCGCATGCGCGCCTCTCCGCCTGCAGTACCCAGCTCCTTTCGCACGGTGGCAGCAGAGAGCCGAGAGAGGCGCTCTAAAGCGCATGCGCGCCTCTCCGCCTGCAGTACCGCATTTCATTCGCACGGTGGCAGCAGAGAGCCGAGAGAGGCGCTCTAAAGCGCATGCGCGCCTCTCCGCCTGCAGTACCCAGCTTCTTTCGCACGGTGGCAGCAGAGAGCAGAGAGAGGCGCTCTAAAGCGCATGCGCGCCTCTCCGCCTGCAGTACCCAGCTTCTTTCGCACGGTGGCAGCAGAGAGCCGAGAGAGGCGCTGTAAAGCGCATGCGCGCCTCTCCGCCTGCAGTACCGCATTTCATTCGCACGGTGGCAGCAGAGAGCCGAGAGAGGCGCTCTAAAGCGCATGCGCGCCTCTCCGCCTGCAGTACCGCATTTCATTCGCACGGTGGCAGCAGAGAGCCGAGAGAGGCGCTCTAAAGCGCATGCGCGCCTCTCCGCCTGCAGTACCCAACTTCTTTCGCACGGTGGCAGCAGAGAGCCGAGAGAGGCGCTGTAAAGCGCATGCGCGCCTCTCCGCCTGCAGTACCGCACTTCATTCGCACGGTGGCAGCAGAGAGCATGGCGAGGCGCTCTAAAGCGCATGCGCGCCTCTCCGCCTGCAGTACCGCATTTCATTCGCACGGTGGCAGCAGAGAGCAGGGCGAGGCGCGCTAAAGCACCTTCGCGTGACCCTGCCTGCAGTACCGAACTGTCCCCACACGGTGGCAGCAGGGAGCCAGCCGCAGCGCTGCCGTGCGCACGAGCCGCACCCCGCTGCAGCAGTTGCTGCTCTCAGGGCGGCAGCAGCGAGCGAGGCAAGGCGAAGCGATGCGCTTCCTCGCCCGCCGGGCGGCACTACCACACTTGGGTCGTAGAACGGCAGAATCCAGCAAGGCAAAGCGCAGCGCGGGACACGCGCAGCTCTCCGGCGGCAGTTCCTAAGAGTGGGCGCCGGGTAACGGTAGAGAGCAAGCCGAGGAGCAGCACTGCGCATGCGCGGCTCCCTGGCTGCAGTATCGAACCCTGGTCGCTGAGCGGCAGCATCGAGCAAGGCAAAGCACCCCAATGCGCATGCGCGCTCCCCCAGCCGCAGGGCGGCAGCAGCGACCCCGGGAAAGCTCAGAACTGCCCCTGCACTGCTGACCCATTCCCTAACCCCCACCCGCACTCTGGAATAACCGTGTGTGTCTGTGTGTGTGTGTGTGTCTGTGTCCGCCCCACTCAGGGTTTGGGCAGCTCCTGCTCCCCTCGAGGGAACCAGCGGCCCCCACCCAGCTCCCTCCTTCCTGCCGCTCGGGGCTCCCACCCGACACAGCGGCCGCGCCGTGGGCAGGAGTCGGGGCCGGGACAGGAACGTCAGCCCCTGGCCCGTTGCGGGGGGGGCTGCGCACGCCCGGGATCTCCTTTGCCCGGGCCCTGCTGAGCGGGAGGGGTTTGAGCTGCACTCGGTTCCCCGGCACATTAACAACAGCCGCTGGGGTCACACCGACAGCAAATCCGGTTTTATGCCCACGCAGCGTATCGTCACCCCCACCGCAAAGTCCCGCTCAGTTGCTCGGGGAAAACACGTCGGGGAGGATGGAGCCGCGTCGAGGTTCCGTCCGGCTCCGGCAGATGGGGGGAGATGGCAGCTGGCAGCAAATCCCAGCCACGGGCACCTCCCTGCCGGGCACTGCCGATGCCGACGGCTCGTCCTGCGCCTGGCACGATGCACCCGCGGGGCAGAGCGCATCCCCCTGGAATGCAGCTGTGTTCTCCGCCCTCCAAGAGTCACAGCAGCGCCTGGGACCACGGGAACTGCAAGGCTTTTCCTGACACTGCGGACGGACGTCGCTATTCCGACCACAGCCAACGCGCTCGGTTTGATTGCAGCTCCGTTTGCAGAGCCACGAAAGACGGCGTGCGAAGGAGGAAGGAGTCCCCAAAGCGCTGGCGGAGAGAACGCTGGGAATACGACACCCAGAGAACCGGAGACGTTTCGGGACGGTGCGCTCAGCTCCTGGATCCCTTGGAGCGAATCTGCACATGGAAAGCCCCAGCAATAAACCCACTGAGAGCCAAGTGCTCCCCCAACGCCCTTTCCGCAGGGTCTGGCTGCATCTCGGACCATGCCAGGACCGCACAGGGAGGCGGATGGGCAGAGGGAGGGGTGGGGGGAGGCAGACGCCTGGAGAAGGGGGACACAGGCAGCCCCGGACGCAGAGAGGGGGACACACGACTCACCACAGACCCCGCTGCCGGCAGGAGACCTTCACCTCCCCGATGGTTCCCTCTCGGCCTGCCCGGGCAGCCCTTCGGCAGCTGGAGATGGCGACAGGAGAGAGGGGGAACCGATCCAAAGGGAGAGGGAACCAGCCTGAGAGATGGGGGAAACAAGGAATGGGGATGGGCCAGAGGGCAGAGAGGGGGGAGGTCAAAAGGGGACAGGGAGGGGGACAGCGAGAGACCGAGAAACAGCAAAAAGCCGCGATAAGCGAAAGGGCAGAGAGACAGAAGAATTCAAGCGCAGGGACAGGGAGCCAGACGGAGGGTGATAAACACAAAAACGGGCTCTGGGACAGAGAGGGAAGAAATTCCAACCCAGGAACAGGGACCTGGCGTGGCCCCGAGGCTCTGGGACTCACCGCAGCTCCCGCCCTCAGAGCTGCCGGCAGAACGGGGCGGCTCGGGGGTCTCTCTCTCCCCTCCCTTCCTCCTCTGCAGCGCCAGGCACTCGGCCGTCATCCACCTGAGAGAGCGGAGGGGGGTCTCACAGCGCTGCCAACACGAGGCTGCCCAGACACAGCCCCCCCCACGCCCCCCGCGCGGCCGCGCTGTGCTTCGCTCACGCGGGCAGACCCTGCAGGCACCGGTTCTGTGATTCTTCCGCTGCTTCGCTGCTGGATGGAGAAAGGAAAAGCAGTGAGGGAGTGCAGGCGGAGAAAAACCCAGCAGGGAACAGGACAGGGGAGAAACGGGACAGCCAGCTGGCCAAGGGGAGGCAGCGAGAAACGCTGCGACAGGCCGTGGCACGGAGCCGTGGAGTCAAGGAGGGGGAGCACGGGGGACAGAGAAGGAGGGAAAAGGGACAGGGAGCAGGGGGAGACGGAGAAAGACACGTCAGAGTCGCAGAGAAGAGAGCGACAGGAGCGAGACGGAGAAAGGAGAAAAGCCAGCGCTGGGCAGCAGCCAGAGGGCCAAGGACAGACAGGACGAAGGACAGAGGGACAGGGAAACGGGGCAGGGACAGGGAGACCAAAGGGGCGATGCTGGGCAAGGGAGGGACGAGGAGCGGGATGCTGGGACCGAGAGCCAACGAGAGCGACCCAGCTGCGGCATGAGGAAAGCGCTGGAGGAGAGAGCGGGACGGAGCCGAGGCCATAAACCACGGGGACAGGGAGCAGGAGAGAGGGAGAGACAGGGAGAGGGGGACAGGTAAGACAGAGAATCGGAGAAAGAGAGGGAAGGGACCAGCTCAGAGGGTCAGGGGTGAACAGAGAGAGGGGGACGGCAGAACGAGCAATGAGACGGGGGAGAAGGAGCGGGGAGCAGAGAGAACAAGGTACAGGGAAAGGCCAGAGCTGGGGAGAACAACGACGGGCTGGAGGCAGAACAAAGGGCAGCGCGGACAGGGAGCGGGACCGAGGAGCGGAAAAGGAAAAAACAGCCGTGGGCAGCCGGGGAGAGGGAGAGCGAGAGAAGCCAGGGGAGAATGAGAGAAGGATGGAGAGAAACATGGGGACACGGAAAAGGGGGGGACGAGGACGACACACACACCTGAAGGGTGGAAGGAAAGAGAGGGGTGGGGAGCGAGACCGTGTGACAGAGAGGGACGGAGGCAGGGAGTGGGATGCAAGGGTAGGGAAAAGCAGAGGGACAGGAAGAAGAAAAGAAGGAGAGAGAAAGGGGAGGACGGGGAGCAGCAGAGAGAGACGGGGAACGACAGAATAGCGCCGGGCTGAGTGGAACTCCAGAGAATAACCAGATCCTGCCAGGGAGCAGCCAGAGGGATAGAGCGAGGGGAAACATGCCCAGAGAGGACAGGGAAGAGCCAGCAGGACACTGGGGGAGGGAAGAGCCAGCAGGGCAGGGATGGAGAGAGGGAAAACATCAGGGCCAAGAACAGCAGCAGAGCCACCAAGAGAGGAGAAAACACCCCAAACAAGTCAGGAAAAGGAACCGGCCAGCGCTGGGCAGCGGGACAGGCATGGAGCAAGGAAAACCAGGCACGAGGCCAGGGACAGAGGGATGGAGCGGCACAGAGAGGGACAGGGAGCGGGACATGAGACTGCAGAGAGAGGGGCACAGGGAACCGGGAAGGGTGACAGAGAGAGACAGAGCGGGGTGGGGAGCGGGTCGGAGCTGGAGAAAGGGAAAATCCCGCCAGGGAGCGGGCCAGGAGGACGGAGCCGGAGGAGACGAACGGGAAGCAGGGCGGTGGGATGCAGCCGGCAAAACTAACGACGGGCAACGGGCCAGAGGGATTGACGGCCGTAAGGGCCAGGGAGCGGGACAAAGGAACGGGAGGAAAGCTGAGAGGAGCAGCAGGAGAGAGGAACGTGGGGAAAAAGAAGGAAGGAAAAGGAAGGCGCGAGGGCAGAGAGAGAGACGGGAACAGAGTGCGGGACGTGCAGAGACAAAGAGCAGGGAAAGGAAGAGGACAGAGGGACTGGGGGTGGGGCTGGGGGGCACCAAATGCAGGTGAAGACAAAGAGATGGAGAAGGAAAAAAAGATGCTGATGGGCTGCGGGACAGAGAGGGAGGAGGAGAAAGTAGGGCCGGAGCAGGGAAGAGAAGAAGGAGAACGGGGACGGCTGGACGGACCGGGGCATACTCCTAGACAGCAGGAGACAGGCACCAGGACAGAGGGACAAAGGCAGAATAACGGGAGAGGGAGCGGGACGGACGGAGAGCGAGAGGAGAAAAGGGGCAGGGAGCAGGACTGAGGGATGGAGAAAGGAGCAATGGGAGCAGAGGGACGGAGAGAGGAAAATCCAGGACGGAGGAAGGAGAGAGGGATAGAGGGGAGGGACAGGGAGCAAGAAAATGGGACCCAGAGAAACACAGAGGGCTGGGGAGCAGCACACTGGGATAGATAGAGAGCAAGCGAGAGCAAAAGGAACAAGGACAGGGAGACGGAGCCAGAGGAAAAACAGGGACCAAAAGCTGCACAGAGAAATGGAATAGGAAAATCAGGGATGGGGAGTGGGACAGAGGGGTGGAGAGATGACAAGGGACACAAGGATAATGAGGGGGGGTGGAGGGTGGGAAGGAAGGCCAGAGAGCAGTGCAGCGGGGCAGAGGAAGAAAAAGAGGGAGGGGGAGCGGGGCAGAGAAACAGAAGAAGAAAATGCCGTGATGGGAGCAGGACAGAGGACGGGAGAGAGAAAAAGAAGCCAAGGGAGGAGACGGAGGAGCAGAGACAGAAAGGTCAGAAACAGCCAGAGAGGGAGAGAAGCCAAGAAAAATGGGGCCAAGGGGCCCTGCAGAGCTGGAGCGAGAATGTGTAGGGCCGGTGAGCAGGACAGAGGGAGAGAGAGGCGGCGGGGGGAAGGAGAGGAAGGACAAAGGAGGGACAGAGATGGTGACAGGGCGCAGGACATACAGCCAGGGAGAAAACCAGGACAGGGAAGGGGAGAACGGGATGGAGAAACAAAGAAAAGGTCAGATGTGCAGAGATGGGAAAAAATGAGAATTAAAACCCCAGCAAAGGGGGAGAGGATGGAGAGGTAGGGAGGGATAGAGAGAGAGAAAAAAGGGCCAAGGAGGAGGGGAGAGGAGAAGAGGAAGGGAAAAGGGGAGAGCTGGCTGGGCAGGGAGGGAGAGCAGGAAACGACTGGACAGGCAGCGGGACAGAGAAATACAGACAGCAAACACAGAGCCAGGAAGCAGGACAGAGGCACAGCGAGCGGTAATGAGGGGCAGGAGAATGGTGGTGACAGAAGCATCGGGGCAGAAGAACTGGAAGAACAAATAAAGGCAGGAAGAAGCCTGGGGGATGATAGGAACCCCCTGCTGAGAGAGGGGGAAAAGGAGGACACGGAGCAGGACAGAGACCGTAAGAGACAGACAGGGCCAAGGAGCGAGACAGGGCGATGCAGAGAGAGGAAAAAAGGGCCAGGGAGGCAGGAGAGTGTGAGAGACAGGCACACATAAAGAGACATGGAGCAGGACAGGGATGGAGGGGAAAAGCCTGGCATCGCCAGCAGGACAGAGATGGAGCGAGAAGGGGACGAGGGGCAGAAGAAAGGCAAAGAGAACCGAGGTCCGGGAGCAGGACACAGGGCTAGAAGAGGGGAAAAATAGCGACGGGCCGCACAGCGGAGACGGGGGAATGAAACACGGCCCAGGGAGCATCAGAGAACGAGAGAGAGAAAAGGGACAGAGAGCAGGACAGCACTGGAGGGAAAAGCAACTGCGATGGGCAGTGGGAGAGGGAGGAGGAAGGGAAAAACACTGCGGAAGACAGAAAGGAAAGAAGGGACAGCAAGCTGGACATGGGGATGGGAGAGGGAATGGGCCAGAGAGAGACAGACAGAAAAGACAGGGAGAGGAAGCAGGGCAGAAGGACAGCGAGGGAGAAAAGAGACAGGGATCGGGACAGAGATGGAGAAAAAAGCAGCAGGGCCAGAGAAACAGAGGCAGAAAGAGCAGCAGGAAGGGAGCAGGGCAGAGAGAGCAGCAGCAGGATGGAGACGGAGGGAAAATGGGAGACTCAACAGGACAGAGGCACAGGAACGTGGGCAGGGAGCAGGACTAAGGGATACAGGGAGAAACAATGGGACAGGAAGCGGGACAGAGGGACAGACAAGAGCGATGACCATGGGAGAAAGAGAGAAACCGTGAGAAGGACAGCAGCTGGGGGAAGAGAGAGAGAGAGAGATGAGGAGCCCTGCAGGGAGAGAAAGAACCAAAGGGGCAGGGAGCAGCACAAAGGGTCAGAGAGAGCAAGGGATGAACGGGAAGCAGGGCAGAGACAGCGAGATGCACAGTGAAAAACCCGACGGCCCTGAGCAAGACACAGGGACAGCGAGAGCAAGAGAAGGACAGAGACAGAGAGACGGGCCAGCAGGGACACCAAGCAGCACGCCCAAAGCAGAGAGGAGCAGAATGTGAGGAAACAGGGCAGAGACACCGTGGGGAAAGAAAAAGCTGGATGCAGAGCAGGACAAAGGGATGGAGAAGGAAAAACCAGCCAGGGGCTGCAGGACAGAACCAGAGGGGGGAGACAAAGAGGGAGAAGCGGCACACAAGAAGAAAAGAGGGACAGGGGAGCAGAAAACGAATCGCAGCAGCACGGAAAAGACAGGGAGCTGGAGGGGGGCGGGAGGCACAGCGAGTGACAGGGATGCGGAAGAGGGACAGGGCCCCGGGGGCCCGGGACTCACCACAGCTCTCTCTCTGGGCGCTGCCGGGAGAATTTGCTGGTTCCGACACTTCTTTCTCCTTCTCGCCTCCCTTTCCAACCGTAACTCCGCTCACTTGGCTGCTTCCACCTGAGGGAACAAACGGGCCTCTCACAGCTCTGCCCAGACAGGGTTCCCCAGACACACGGCCTCGCTCGCGCACTCCGCGGCCGGACCGCGCTCTGGGGACGCGCACAGCCCCCGCAGTGCGCGCTGGCAGCCCGGCCTGCTGCGGCCTGCAGAGAGGGAGCCTCCCCCCTGCCAGAAACTGGCTCTCTCGTGCTGGCAGCAGGAGGCAGCTGCCGGCCAGACGGCCGCTGGTTCCTTCTTCCTCCATCTGGCCTCTCCGGCTCCCGCCCCAGCAGCCCCGGGCCACAGCCCGGGAGTGTCCGGCTGCCCCTCGGCACCCCGTGCCCAGGCACAGACAACCCAGCTCAGCCTGAGGCGGGTGCAGCCAGCGGCATCCCCAGGGCAGGAACGGACAACTGCGTCCTCCGGGCAGCCTTGAAAGGCAGCAGCCGCAGCAACCGTTACCGGCATCACTCACCTGCTCCTGCCGGGGCTACCGGAGACGCCCCCAGGGCCACCAGCCACCGGCACTGCAGGGCTCGGCGTGGTCGGGGGCTACGGGGGGCTGCTGGAGCCAGGGGCTGCTGCACGGGGCGAGGGGGCTGGCAGAGGCAACGGGGAGATCCGGTGAGCCGGGGAGGCGTCCGAGTCAGCGCCCGGGGGTTGCCCGCCCTCTGCCCCCCCCCCCTTCTCTCCGTTCCGGGTTGAACGCGGAGCTACCCCAGCCCGGCCCGCCTCCAGCAGCCGGGCAGCTGCCGCAGCGGGAGGGCTGGAGCTTCACGTCCCGACCCTACAGGCGGCCGCCGGTCCGGGGACACCCCCGCATCCGCCCAAGGGGTCCGCTCGCCTCACCTGCGGGCTCGATCCTCCCACGCCGCTGGGACCGGCGCTCCGCGCGCCGCCATGTTGCTCCGCGGTACCGCGCATGCGTCAACGGGGGGGGGGGGGGAAGGGGGGGACGACGACGGCGGCGGCGTAAGCGGCGCGCGCTCCCGGGGCTGCAGGACCGGTCTCCGGGTACCGGGCGGCAGCAGCAGCGAGCGCGCGGCGGGCGGCGCGTGCCGGAGCGGCACCGGCGCTGCAGTTCCGCGCTTCGCCCGTCCGGCGCCCGCCAAAACCGCGCGCGTTGGAGCGGCACCGGCGTCTCTGTCCGGGGGGCAGCGCCGAGCGCGGCGACAGCGCCCCGCGGGCGCGGGAGCATCGCGGCGCTGTTACCGGGCACGGGAACACGGAGCGCAGGGCGAACGGGAAGGGCTGCGGCGGCAAGATCTCCGTGGGCTCCTGGGAGGTGTCCGAGTGGGGGATTGAGATGAGCTTTAAGGTCCCTTCCAGCTCGCGCCGGCAGCCAGCAAGGCAAGGCGCAGCAGTGCGCATGCGCGCCACCCCGCCGGCAGTACCGAGGTGTATTCGCACGTTGGCGGCAGGGAACAGGGCAGGGAGCGGCGATGCCCCTTTGCGTCTCCCCGCCTGCAGTACCGAACTGTCCCCACACGGTGGCAGCAGGGAGCCAGCCGCAGCGCTGCCGTGCGCACGAGCCGCACCCCGCTGCAGCAGTTGCTGCTCTCAGGGCGGCAGCAGCGAGCGAGGCAAGGCGAAGCGATGCGCTTCCTCGCCCGCCGGGCGGCACTACCACACTTGGGTCGCAGAACGGCAGAATCCAGCAAGGCAAAGCGCAGCGCGGGACACGCGCAGCTCTCCGGCGGCAGTTCCTAAGAGTGGGCGCCGGGTAACGGCATAGAAGCCGAGGAGCAGCACTGCGCATGCGCGACTCCCTGGCTGCAGTATCGAGCAAGGCAAAGCGCACCAATGCGCATGCGCGTGCCCCCGCCTGCATTACACAGCCCCAGCCGCAGGGCGGCAGCAGCGACCCCGGGACAGCTCAGAACTGCCCCTGCACTGCTGACCCATTCCCTAACCCCCACCCGCACTCTGGAATAACCGTGTGTGTCTGTGTGTGTGTGTGTGTCTGTGTCCGCCCCACTCAGGGTTTGGGCAGCTCCTGCTCCCCTCGAGGGAACCAGCGGCCCCCACCCAGCTCCCTCCTTCCTGCCGCTCGGGGCTCCCACCCGACACAGCGGCCGCGCCGTGGGCAGGAGTCGGGGCCGGGACAGGAACGTCAGCCCCTGGCCCGTTGCGGGGGGGGCTGCGCACGCCCGGGATCTCCTTTCCCCGGGCCCTGCTGAGCCGGAGGGGTTTGAGCTGCACTCGGTTCCCCGGCACATTAACAACAGCCGCTGGGGTCACACCGACAGCAAATCCGGTTTTATGCCCACGCAGCGTATCGTCACCCCCACCGCAAAGTCCCGCTCAGTCGCTCGGGGAAAACACGTCGGGGAGGATGGAGCCGCGTCGAGGTTCCGCCCGGCTCCGGCAGATGCGGGGGAGATGGCAGCTGGCAGCAAATCCCAGCCACGGGCACCTCCATGCCGGGCACTGCCGATGCCGACGGCTCGTCCTGCGCCTGGCACGATGCACCCGCGGGGCAGAGCGCATCCCCCTGGAATGCAGCTGTGTTCTCCGCCCTCCAAGAGTCACAGCAGCGCCTGGGACCACGGGAACTGCAGGGCTTTTCCTGACACTGCGGACGGACGTCGCTATTCCGACCACAGCCAACGCGCTCGGTTTGATTGCAGCTCCGTTTGCAGAGCCACGAAAGACGGCGTGCGAAGGAGGAAGGAGTCCCCAAAGCGCTGGCGGAGAAAATGCTGGGAATACGACACCCACAGAACCGGAGACGTTTCGGGACGGCACGCTCAGCTCCTGGATCCCTTGGAGCAAATCTGCACGTGGAAAGCCCCAGCAATAAACCCACTGATTGCCAAGTGCTCCCCCAACGCCCTTTCCGCAGGGTCTGGCTGCATCTCGGACCATGCCAGGACGGCACAGGGAGGGGGATGGGAAAAGGGAGGGGTGGGGGGAGGGAGACGCCTGGAGAAGGGGGACACAGGCAGCCCCGGACGCAAAGAAGGGGACACACGCCTCACCACAGACCCCGCTGCCGGCAGGAGACCTTCACCTCCCCGATGGTTCCCTCTCGGCCTGCCCGGGCAACCCCTCGGCAGCTGGAGATGGCGACAGGAGAGAGGGGGAACCGATCCAAAGGGAGAGGGAACCAGGCTGAGAGATGGGGGAAACAAGGAATGGGGACGGGCCAGAGGGCAGAGAGGGAGGAGGTCAAAAGGGGACAGGGAGGGGGACAGCGAGAGACCAAGAAACAGCAAAAAGCCGCGATGAGCGAAAGGGCAGAGAGACAGAAGAATTCAAGCGCAGGGACAGGGAGCCAGACGGAGGGTGATAAAGACAAAAACGGGCTCTGGGACAGAGAGGGAAGAAATTCCAACCCAGGGACAGGGACCTGGCGTGGCCCCGAGGCTCCGGGACTCACCGCAGCTCCCGCCCTCAGAGCTGCCGGCAGAACGGGGCGGCTCGGGGGTCTCTCTCTCCCCTCCCTTCCTCCTCTGCAGCTCCAGGCACTCGGCCGTCATCCACCTGAGAGAGCGGAGGGGGGTCTCACAGCGCTGCCAACACGAGGCTGCCCAGACACAGCCCGCCCCCCGCGCAGCCGCGCTGTGCTTCGCTCACGCGGGCAGACCCTGCAGGCACCGGTTCTGTGATTCTTCCGCTGCTTCGCTGCTGGATGGAGAAAGGAAAAGCAGTGAGGGAGTGCAGGGGGAGAAAAACCCAGCAGGGAACAGGACAGGGGAGAAACGGGACAGCCAGCTGGCCAAGGGGAGACAGCGAGAAACGCTGCGACAGGCCGTGGCACGGAGCCGTGGAGTCAAGGAGGGGGAGCACGGGGGACAGAGAAGGAGGGAAAAGGGACAGGGAGCAGGGGGAGACGGAGAAAGACACGTCAGAGTCGCAGAGAAGAGAGCGACAGGAGCGAGACGGAGAAAGGAGAAAAGCCAGCGCTGGGCAGCAGCCAGAGGGCCAAGGACAGACAGGACGAAGGACAGAGGGACAGGGAAACGGGGCAGGGACAGGGAGACCAAAGGGGCGATGCTGGGCAAGGGAGGGACGGGGAGCGGGATGCTGGGACCGAGAGCCAACAAGAGCGACCCAGCTGCGGCATGAGGAAAGCGCTGGAGGAGAGAGCGGGACGGAGCCGAGGCCATAAACCACGGGGACAGGGAGCAGGAGAGAGGGAGAGACAGGGAGAGGGGGACAGGTAAGACAGAGAATCGGAGAAAGAGAGGGAAGGGACCAGCTCAGAGGGTCAGGGGTGAACAGAGAGAGGGGGACGGCAGAACGAGCAATGAGACGGGGGAGAAGGAGCGGGGAGCAGAGAGAACAAGGTACAGGGAAAGGCCAGAGCTGGGGAGAACAACGACGGGCTGGAGGCAGAACAAAGGGCAGCGCGGACAGGGAGCGGGACCGAGGAGCGGAAAAGGAAAAAACAGCCGTGGGCAGCCGGGGAGAGGGAGAGCAAGAGAAGCCAGGGGAGAATGAGAGAAGGATGGAGAGAAACACGGGGACACGGAAAAAGGGGGGACGGGGACGACACACACACCTGAAGGGTGGAAGGAAAGAGAGGGGTGGGGAGCGAGACCGTGTGACAGAGAGGGACGGAGGCAGGGAGTGGGATGCAAGGGTAGGGAAAAGCAGAGGGACAGGAAGAGGAAAAGAAGGAGAGAGAAAGGGGAGGACGGGGAGCAGCAGAGAGAGACGGGGAATGACAAAATAGCGCCGGGCTGAGCGGAACTCCAGAGAATAACCAGATCCTGCCAGGGAGCAGCCAGAGGGATAGAGCGAGGGGAAACATGCCCAGAGAGGACAGGGAAGAGCCAGCAGGACACTGGGGGAGGGAAGAGCCAGCAGGGCAGGGATGGAGAGAGGGAAAACCTCAGGGGCAAGAACAGCAGCAGAGCCACCAAGAGAGGAGAAAACACCCCAAACAAGTCAGGAAAAGGAACCGGCCAGCGCTGGGCAGCGGGACAGGCATGGAGCAAGGAAAACCAGGCACGAGGCCAGGGACAGAGGGATGGAGCGGCACAGAGAGGGACAGGGAGCGGGACATGAGACTGCAGAGAGAGGGGCACAGGGAACCGGGAAGGGTGACAGAGAGAGACAGAGCGGGGTGGGGAGCGGGTCAGAGCTGGAGAAAGGGAAAATCCCGCCAGGGAGCGGGCCAGGAGGACGGAGCCGGAGGAGACGAACGGGAAGCAGGGCGGTGGGATGCAGCCGGCAAAACTAACGACGGGCAACGGGCCAGAGGGATTGACGGCCGTAAGGGCCAGGGAGCGGGACAAAGGAACGGGAGGAAAGCTGAGAGGAGCAGCAGGAGAGAGGAACATGGGGAAAAAGAAAGAAGGAAAAGGAAGGCGCGAGGGCAGGGAGAGAGACGGGAACAGAGTGCGGGATGTGCAGAGACAAAGAGCAGGGAAAGGAAGAGGACAGAGGGACTGGGGGTGGGGCTGGGGGGCACCAAATGCAGGTGAAGACAAAGAGATGGAGAAGGAAAAAAAGATGCTGATGGGCTGCGGGACAGAGAGGGAGGAGGAGAAAGTAGGGCCGGAGCAGGGAAGAGAAGAAGGAGAACGGGGACGGCTGGACGGACCGGGGCATACTCCTAGACAGCAGGAGACAGGCACCAGGACAGAGGGACAAAGGCAGAATAACGGCAGAGGGAGCGGGACGGACGGAGAGCGAGAGGAGAAAAGGGGCAGGGAGCAGGACTGAGGGATGGAGAAAGGAGCAATGGGAGCAGAGGGACGGAGAGAGGAAAATCCAGGACGGAGGAAGGAGAGAGGGATAGAGGGGAGGGACAGGGAGCAAGAAAATGGGACCCAGAGAAACACAGAGGGATGGGGAGCAGCACACTGGGATAGAGAGCAAGCGAGAGCAACAGGAACAAGGACAGGGAGACGGAACCCTAACCCTAACGCAAAACAGGGACCGAAAGCTGCACAGAGAAATGGAATAGGAAAATCAGGGATGGGGAGTGGGACAGAGGGGTGGAGAGATGACAAGGGACACAAGGATAATGAGGGGGGGTGGAGGGTGGGAAGGAAGACCAGAGAGCAGTACAGCGGGGTGGAGAAAGAAAAAGAGGGAGGGGGAGTGGGGCAGAGAAACAGAAGAAGAAAATGCCGTGATGGGAGCAGGACAGAGGACGGGAGAGAGAAAAAGAAGCCAAGGGAGGAGACGGAGGAGCAGAGACAGAAAGGTCAGAACCGGCCAGAGAGGGAGAGAAGCCAAGAAAAATGGGGCCGAGGGGCCCTGCAGAGCTGGAGCGAGAACGTGTAGGGCCGGTGAGCAGGACAGAGGGAGAGAGAGGCGGCGGGGGGAAGGAGAGGAAGGACAAAGGAGGGACAGAGATGGTGACAGGGCGCAGGACATACAGCCAGGGAGAAAACCAGGACAGGGAAGGGGAGAACGGGATGGAGAAACAAAGAACAGGTCAGATGTGTAGAGATGGGAAAAACTGAGAACTAAAACCCCAGCAAAGGGGGAGAGGATGGAGAGGGAGGGAGGGAGGGAGGGAGGGAGGGAGGGAGGGAGGGAGGGAGGGAGGGAGGGAGGGAGGGAGGGAGGGAGGGAGGGACGGAAAAAAGGGCCAAGGAGGAGGGGAGAGGAGAAGAGGAAGGGAAAAGGGGAGAGCTGGCTGGGCAGGGAGGGAGAGCAGGAAACGACTGGACAGGCAGCGGGACAGAGAAATACAGACAGCAAACACAGGGCCAGGAAGCAGGACAGAGGCACAGCGAGCGGTAATGAGGGGCAGGAGAATGGTGGGGACAGAAGCATCGGGGCAGAAGAACGGGAAGAACAAATAAAGGCAGGAAGAAGCCTGGGGGATGATAGGAACCCCTCGGTGAGAGAGGGGGAAAAGGAGCAGGACAGAGACCGTCAGAGACAGACAGGGCCAAGGAGCGAGACAGGGCGATGCAGAGAGAGGAAAAAAAAGCCATGGAGGCAGGAGAGTGTGAGAGACAGGCACAAATAAAGAGATGTGGAGCAGGACAGGGATGGAGGGGAAAAGCCTGGCATCGCCAGCAGGACAGAGATGGAGCGAGAAGGAAAAAGGGACGAGGTGCAGAACAAGAGCAAAGAGAACCAAGGTCCGGGAGCAGGACACAGGGGTGGAAGAGGGGAAAAATAGCGACAGGCCGCACAGCAGAGACGGGGGAATGAAACATGGCCCAGGGGGCGTCAGAGAACGAGAGACAGAGAGAAAAGGGACAGAGAGCAGGACAGCGCTGGAGGGAAAAGCAACTGCGATGGGCAGTGGTAGAGAGACAGGGAGGAGGAAGGGAAAAACACTGCGGAAGACAGAAAGGAAAGAAGGGACAGCAAGCTGGACATGGGGATGGGAGAGGGAATGGGCCAGAGAGAGACAGACAGAAAAGACAGGGAGAGGAAGCAGGGCAGAAGGACAGCGAGGGAGAAAAGGGACAGGGATCGGGACAGAGATGGAGAAAAAAGCAGCAGGGCCAGAGAAACAGAGGCAGAAAGAGCAGCAGGAAGGGAGCAGGGCAGAGAGAGCAGCAGCAGGATGGAGACAGAGGGAAAATGGGAGACTCAACAGGACAGAGGCACAGGAACGTGGGCAGGGAGCAGGACTAAGGGATACAGGGAGAAACAATGGGACAGGAAGCGGGACAGAGGGACAGACAAGAGCGATGACCATGGGAGAAAGAGAGAAACCGTGAGAAGGACAGCAGCTGGGGGAAGAGAGAGAGAGAGAGATGAGGAGCCCTGCAGGGAGAGAAAGAACCAAAGGGGCAGGGAGCAGCACAAAGGGTCAGAGAGAGCAAGGGATGAACGGGAAGCAGGGCAGAGACAGCGAGATGCACAGTGAAAAACCCGACGGCCCTGAGCAAGACACAGGGACAGCGAGAGCAAGAGAAGGACAGAGACAGAGAGACGGGCCAGCAGGGACACCAAGCAGCACGCCCAAAGCAGAGAGGAGCAGAATGTGAGGAAACAGGGCAGAGACACCGTGGGGAAAGAAAAAGCTGGATGCAGAGCAGGACAAAGGGATGGAGAAGGAAAAATCAGCCAGGGGCTGCAGGACAGAACCAGAGGGGGGAGACAAAGAGGGAGAAGCGGCACACAAGAAGAAAAGAGGGACAGGGGAGCAGAAAACGAATCGCAGCAGCACGGAAAAGACAGGGAGCTGGAGGGGGGGCAGGAGGCACAGCGAGTGACAGGGATGCGGAAAAGGAACAGGGCCCCAGGGGCCCGGGACTCACCACAGCTCTCTCTCTGGGCGCTGCCGGGAGAATTTGCTGGTTCAGACGCTTCTTTCTCCTTCTCGCCTCCCTTTCCACCCGTAACTCCGCTCACTTGGCTGCTTCCACCTGAGGGAACAAACGGGCCTCTCACAGCTCTGCCCAGACAGGGTTCCCCAGACACACGGCCTCGCTCGCGCACTCCGCGGCCGGACCGCGCTCTGGGGACGCGCACAGCCCCCGCGGTGCGCGCTGGCAGCCCGGCCTGCTGCGGCCTGCAGAGAGGGAGCCTCCCCCCCGCCAGAAACTGGCTCTCTCGTGCTGGCAGCAGGAGGCAGCTGCCGGCCAGACGGCCGCTGGTTCCTTCTTCCTCCATCTGGCCTCTCCGGCTCCCGCCCCAGCAGCCCCGGGCCACAGCCCGGGAGTGTCCGGCTGCCCCTCGGCACCCCGTGCCCAGGCACAGACAACCCAGCTCAGCCTGAGGCGGGTGCAGCCAGCAGCATCCCCAGGGCAGGAACGGACAACTGCGTCCTCCGGGCAGCCTTGAAAGGCAGAGGCAGCAGCAACCGTTACCGGCGTCACTCGCCTGCTCCTGCCGGGGCTACGGGAGACGCCCCCAGGGCCACCAGCCACCGGCACCGCAGGGCTCGGCGTGGTCGGGGGCTACGGGGGGCTGCTGGAGCCAGGGGCTGCTGCACGGGGCGAGGGGGCTGGCAGAGGCAACGGGGAGATCCGGTGAGCCGGGGAGGCGTCCGAGTCAGCGCCCGGGGGTTGCCCGCCATCTGCCCCCCCCCCCCTTCTCTCCGTTCCAGGTGAATGCGGAGCTACCCCAGCCCGGCCCGCCTCCAGCAGCCGGGCAGCTGCCGCAGCGGGAGGGCTGGAGCTTCACGTCCCGACCCTACAGGCGGCCGCCGGTCCGGGGACACCCCCGCATCCGCCCAAGGGGTCCGCTCGCCTCACCTGCGGGCTCGATCCGCCCCCGCCGCTGGGACCGGCGCTCCGCGCGCCGCCACGTTGCTCCGCGGTACCGCGCATGCGTCAACGGGGGGGGGGGGGAAGGGGGGGACGACGACGGCGGCGGCGTAAGCGGCGCGCGCTCCCGGGGCTGCAGGACCGGTCTCCGGGTACCGGGCGGCAGCAGCAGCGAGCGCGCGGCGGGCGGCGCGTGCCGGGGCGGCACCGGCGCTGCAGTTCCGCGCTTCGGCCGTCCGGCGCCCGCCAAAACCGCGCGCGTTGGAGCGGCACCGGCGTCTCTGTCCGGGGGGCAGCGCCGAGCGCGGCGACAGCGCCCCGCGGGCGCGGGAGCATCGCGGCGCTGTTACCGGGCACGGGAACACGGAGCGCAGGGCGAACGGGAAGGGCTGCGGCGGCAAGATCTCCGTGGGCACCTGGGAGGTGTCCGAGTGGGGGAATGAGATGAGCTTTAAGGTCCCTTCCAGCTCGCGCCGGCAGCCAGCAAGGCAAGGCGCAGCAGTGCGCATGCGCGCCACCCCGCCTGCAGTACCGAGGTGTATTCGCACGTTGGCGGCAGGGAACAGGGCAGGGAGCGGCGATGCCCCTTCGCGTCTCCCCGCCTGCAGTACCGAACTTTCCCCACACGGTGGCAGGAGAGAGCTGAGCGAGGCGCTCTAAAGCGCATGCGCGCCTCTCCGGCTGCAGTACCGCATTTCATTCGCACGGTGGCAGCAGAGAGCCGAGAGCGGCGCGCTAAAGCGCATGCGCGCCTCTCCGCCTGCAGTACCCAGCTTCTTTCGAACGGTGGCAGCAGAGAGCAGAGAGAGGCGCTCTAAAGCGCATGCGCGCCTCTCCGCCTGCAGTACCGCATTTCTTTCGCACGGTGGCAGCAGAGAGCCGAGAGAGGCGCTCTAAAGCGCATGCGCGCCTCTCCGCCTGCAGTACCGCATTTCATTCGCACGGTGGCAGCAGAGAGCCGAGAGAGGCGCTCTAAAGCGCATGCGCGCCTCTCCGCCTGCAGTACCCAGCTTCTTTCGCAAGGTGGCAGCAGAGAGCCGAGAGAGGCGCTCTAAAGCGCATGCGCGCCTCTCTGCCTGCAGTACCCGACTTCTTTCGCACGGTGGCAGCAGAGAGCCGAGAGAGGCGCTCTAAAGCGCATGCGCGCCTCTCCGCCTGCAGTACCGCATTTCATTCGCACGGTGGCAGCAGAGAGCCGAGAGAGGCGCTCTAAAGCGCATGCGCGCCTCTCCGCCTGCAGTACCCAGCTTCTTTCGCACGGTGGCAGCAGAGAGCCGGGAGGGGCGCTGTAAAGCGCATGCGCGCCTCTCCGCCTGCAGTACCGCATTTCTTTCGCACGGTGGCAGCAGAGAGCCGAGAGAGGCGCTGTAAAGCGCATGCGCGCCTCTCCGCCTGCAGTACCCAGCTTCTTTCGCACGGTGGCAGCAGAGAGCCGGGAGGGGCGCTGTAAAGCGCATGCGCGCCTCTCCGCCTGCAGTACCGCATTTCTTTCGCACGGTGGCAGCAGAGAGCCGGGAGGGGCGCTGTAAAGCGCATGCGCACCTCTCCGCCTGCAGTACCGCATTTCTTTCGCACGGTGGCAGCAGAGAGCCGAGAGAGGCGCTGTAGAGCGCATGCGCGCCTCTCCGCCTGCAGTACCCAGCTTCTTTCGCACGGTGGCAGCAGAGAGCCGAGAGAGGCGCTCTAAAGCGCATGCGCTCCTCTCCGCCTGCAGTACCGCATTTCTTTCGCACGGTGGCAGCAGAGAGCCGAGAGAGGCGCTCTAAAGCGCATGCGCGCCTCTCCGCCTGCAGTACCGCATTTCATTCGCACGGTGGCAGCAGAGAGCCGAGAGGTGCCCTAAAGCGCATGCGCGCCTCTCCGCCTGCAGTACCCAGGTTCTTTCGCACGGTGGCAGCAGAGAGCAGAGAGAGGCGCTGTAAAGCGCATGCGCGCCTCTCCGCCTGCAGTACCCAGCTTCTTTCGCACGGTGGCAGCAGAGAGCCGAGAGAGGCGCTCTAAAGCGCATGCGCGCCTCTCCGCCTGCAGTACCCAGCTTCTTTCGCAAGGTGGCAGCAGAGAACCGAGAGAGGAGCGCTAAAGCGCATGCGCGCCTCTCCGCCTGCAGTACCGCATTTCATTCGCAGGGTGGCAGCAGAGAGCCGAGAGAGGCGCACTAAAGCGCATGCGCGCCTCTCTGCCTGCAGTACCCGACTTCTTTCGCACGGTGGCAGCAGAGAGCCGAGAGAGGCGCTCTAAAGCGCATGCGCGCCTCTCCGCCTGCAGTACCGCATTTCTTTCGCACGGTGGCAGCAGAGAGCCGAGAGAGGCGCTCTAAAGCGCATGCGCGCCTCTCCGCCTGCAGTACCGCATTTCATTCGCACGGTGGCAGCAGCGAGCCGGGAGGGGCGCTGTAAAGCGCATGCGCGCCTCTCCGCCTGCAGTACCGCATTTCTTTCGCACGGTGGCAGCAGAGAGCCGAGAGAGGCGCTCTAAAGCGCATGCGCGCCTCTCCGCTTGCAGTACCCAGCTTCTTTCGCACGGTGGCAGCAGCGAGCCGGGAGGGGCGCTGTAAAGCGCATGCGCGCCTCTCCGCCTGCAGTACCCAGCTTCTTTCGCACGGTGGCAGCAGAGAGCCGAGAGAGGCGCTCTAAAGCGCATGCGCGCCTCTCCGCCTGCAGTACCCAGCTTCTTTCGCACAGTGGCAGCAGAGAGCCGGGAGAGGCGCTCTAAAGCGCATGCGCGCCTCTCCGCCTGCAGTACCGCATTTCTTTCGCACGGTGGCAGCAGAGAGCAGAGAGAGGCGCTCTAAAGCGCATGCGCACCTCTCCGCCTGCAGTACCCGGCTTCTTTCGCACGGTGGCAGCAGAGAGCCGAGAGAGGCGCTCTAAAGCGCATGCGCGCCTCTCCGCCTGCAGTACCCAGCTTCTTTCGCACGGTGGCAGCAGAGAGCCGAGAGAGGCGCTCTAAAGCGCATGCGCGCCTCTCCGCCTGCAGTACCCAGCTTCTTTCGCACGGTGGCAGCAGAGAGCCGAGAGAGGCGCTGTAAAGCGCATGCGCGCCTCTCCGCCTGCAGTACCGCATTTCTTTCGCACGGTGGCAGCAGAGAGCCGAGAGAGGCGCTCTAAAGCGCATGCGCGCCTCTCCGCCTGCAGTACCGCATTTCATTCGCACGGTGGCAGCAGAGAGCCGAGAGAGGCGCTCTAAAGCGCATGCGCGCCTCTCCGCCTGCAGTACCGCATTTCTTTCGCACGGTGGCAGCAGAGAGCCGAGAGAGGCGCTGTAAAGCGCATGCGCGCCTCTCCGCCTGCAGTACCCAGCTTCTTTCGAACGGTGGCAGCAGAGAGCAGAGAGAGGCGCTCTAAAGCGCATGCGCGCCTCTCCGCCTGCAGTACCCAGCTTCTTTCGCACGGTGGCAGCAGAGAGCCGAGAGAGGCGCTGTAAAGCGCATGCGCGCCTCTCCGCCTGCAGTACCGCATTTCTTTCGCACGGTGGCAGCAGAGAGCCGAGAGAGGCGCTGTAAAGCGCATGCGCGCCTCTCCGCCTGCAGTACCGCATTTCTTTCGCACGGTGGCAGCAGAGAGCCGAGAGAGGCGCTCTAAAGCGCATGCGCGCCTCTCCGCCTGCAGTACCGCATTTCATTCGCACGGTGGCAGCAGAGAGCCGAGAGGTGCCCTAAAGCGCATGCGCGCCTCTCCGCCTGCAGTACCCGAGTCCATTCGCACGGTGGCAGCAGAGAGCCGAGAGAGGCGCTGTAAAGCGCATGCGCGCCTCTCCGCCTGCAGTACCCAGCTGCTTTCGCAAGGTGGCAGCAGAGAACCGAGAGAGGAGCGCTAAAGCGCATGCGCGCCTCTCCGCCTGCAGTACCCAGCTTCTTTCGAACGGTGGCAGCAGAGAGCCGAGAGAGGCGCTCTAAAGCGCATGCGCGCCTCTCCGCCTGCAGTACCGCATTTCATTCGCACGGTGGCAGCAGAGAGCCGAGAGAGGCGCTCTAAAGCGCATGCGCCCCTGTCCACCTGCAGTACCGCATTTCATTCGCACGGTGGCAGCAGAGAGCCGAGAGGCGCCCTAAAGCGCATGCGCGCCTCTCCGCCTGCAGTACCGCATTTCTTTCGCACGGTGGCAGCAGAGAGCCGAGAGAGGCGCTCTAAAGCGCAAGCGCGCCTCTCCGCCTGCAGTACCGCATTTCATTCGCACGGTGGCAGCAGAGAGCCGAGAGGTGCCCTAAAGCGCATGCGCGCCTCTCCGCCTGCAGTACCCGAGTCCATTCGCACGGTGGCAGCAGAGAGCCGAGAGAGGCGCTGTAAAGCGCATGCGCGCCTCTCCGCCTGCAGTACCCAGCTGCTTTCGCAAGGTGGCAGCAGAGAACCGAGAGAGGAGCGCTAAAGCGCATGCGCGCCTCTCCGCCTGCAGTACCCAGCTTCTTTCGAACGGTGGCAGCAGAGAGCCGAGAGAGGCGCTCTAAAGCGCATGCGCGCCTCTCCGCCTGCAGTACCGCATTTCATTCGCACGGTGGCAGCAGAGAGCAGAGAGAGGCGCTCTAAAGCGCATGCGCGCCTCTCCGCCTGCAGTACCGCATTTCATTCGCACGGTGGCAGCAGAGAGCCGAGAGAGGCGCTGTAAAGCGCATGCGCGCCTCTCCGCCTGCAGTACCCAGCTCCTTTCGCACGGTGGCAGCAGAGAGCCGAGAGAGGCGCTCTAAAGCGCATGCGCGCCTCTCCGCCTGCAGTACCGCATTTCATTCGCACGGTGGCAGCAGAGAGCCGAGAGAGGCGCTCTAAAGCGCATGCGCGCCTCTCCGCCTGCAGTACCCAGCTTCTTTCGCACGGTGGCAGCAGAGAGCAGAGAGAGGCGCTCTAAAGCGCATGCGCGCCTCTCCGCCTGCAGTACCCAGCTTCTTTCGCACGGTGGCAGCAGAGAGCCGAGAGAGGCGCTGTAAAGCGCATGCGCGCCTCTCCGCCTGCAGTACCGCATTTCATTCGCACGGTGGCAGCAGAGAGCCGAGAGAGGCGCTCTAAAGCGCATGCGCGCCTCTCCGCCTGCAGTACCGCATTTCATTCGCACGGTGGCAGCAGAGAGCCGAGAGAGGCGCTCTAAAGCGCATGCGCGCCTCTCCGCCTGCAGTACCCAACTTCTTTCGCACGGTGGCAGCAGAGAGCCGAGAGAGGCGCTGTAAAGCGCATGCGCGCCTCTCCGCCTGCAGTACCGCACTTCATTCGCACGGTGGCAGCAGAGAGCATGGCGAGGCGCTCTAAAGCGCATGCGCGCCTCTCCGCCTGCAGTACCGCATTTCATTCGCACGGTGGCAGCAGAGAGCAGGGCGAGGCGCGCTAAAGCACCTTCGCGTGACCCTGCCTGCAGTACCGAACTGTCCCCACACGGTGGCAGCAGGGAGCCAGCCGCAGCGCTGCCGTGCGCACGAGCCGCACCCCGCTGCAGCAGTTGCTGCTCTCAGGGCGGCAGCAGCGAGCGAGGCAAGGCGAAGCGATGCGCTTCCTCGCCCGCCGGGCGGCACTACCACACTTGGGTCGTAGAACGGCAGAATCCAGCAAGGCAAAGCGCAGCGCGGGACACGCGCAGCTCTCCGGCGGCAGTTCCTAAGAGTGGGCGCCGGGTAACGGTAGAGAGCAAGCCGAGGAGCAGCACTGCGCATGCGCGGCTCCCTGGCTGCAGTATCGAACCCTGGTCGCTGAGCGGCAGCATCGAGCAAGGCAAAGCACCCCAATGCGCATGCGCGCTCCCCCAGCCGCAGGGCGGCAGCAGCGACCCCGGGAAAGCTCAGAACTGCCCCTGCACTGCTGACCCATTCCCTAACCCCCACCCGCACTCTGGAATAACCGTGTGTGTCTGTGTGTGTGTGTGTGTCTGTGTCCGCCCCACTCAGGGTTTGGGCAGCTCCTGCTCCCCTCGAGGGAACCAGCGGCCCCCACCCAGCTCCCTCCTTCCTGCCGCTCGGGGCTCCCACCCGACACAGCGGCCGCGCCGTGGGCAGGAGTCGGGGCCGGGACAGGAACGTCAGCCCCTGGCCCGTTGCGGGGGGGGCTGCGCACGCCCGGGATCTCCTTTGCCCGGGCCCTGCTGAGCGGGAGGGGTTTGAGCTGCACTCGGTTCCCCGGCACATTAACAACAGCCGCTGGGGTCACACCGACAGCAAATCCGGTTTTATGCCCACGCAGCGTATCGTCACCCCCACCGCAAAGTCCCGCTCAGTTGCTCGGGGAAAACACGTCGGGGAGGATGGAGCCGCGTCGAGGTTCCGTCCGGCTCCGGCAGATGGGGGGAGATGGCAGCTGGCAGCAAATCCCAGCCACGGGCACCTCCCTGCCGGGCACTGCCGATGCCGACGGCTCGTCCTGCGCCTGGCACGATGCACCCGCGGGGCAGAGCGCATCCCCCTGGAATGCAGCTGTGTTCTCCGCCCTCCAAGAGTCACAGCAGCGCCTGGGACCACGGGAACTGCAAGGCTTTTCCTGACACTGCGGACGGACGTCGCTATTCCGACCACAGCCAACGCGCTCGGTTTGATTGCAGCTCCGTTTGCAGAGCCACGAAAGACGGCGTGCGAAGGAGGAAGGAGTCCCCAAAGCGCTGGCGGAGAGAACGCTGGGAATACGACACCCAGAGAACCGGAGACGTTTCGGGACGGTGCGCTCAGCTCCTGGATCCCTTGGAGCGAATCTGCACATGGAAAGCCCCAGCAATAAACCCACTGAGAGCCAAGTGCTCCCCCAACGCCCTTTCCGCAGGGTCTGGCTGCATCTCGGACCATGCCAGGACCGCACAGGGAGGCGGATGGGCAGAGGGAGGGGTGGGGGGAGGCAGACGCCTGGAGAAGGGGGACACAGGCAGCCCCGGACGCAGAGAGGGGGACACACGACTCACCACAGACCCCGCTGCCGGCAGGAGACCTTCACCTCCCCGATGGTTCCCTCTCGGCCTGCCCGGGCAGCCCTTCGGCAGCTGGAGATGGCGACAGGAGAGAGGGGGAACCGATCCAAAGGGAGAGGGAACCAGCCTGAGAGATGGGGGAAACAAGGAATGGGGATGGGCCAGAGGGCAGAGAGGGGGGAGGTCAAAAGGGGACAGGGAGGGGGACAGCGAGAGACCGAGAAACAGCAAAAAGCCGCGATAAGCGAAAGGGCAGAGAGACAGAAGAATTCAAGCGCAGGGACAGGGAGCCAGACGGAGGGTGATAAACACAAAAACGGGCTCTGGGACAGAGAGGGAAGAAATTCCAACCCAGGAACAGGGACCTGGCGTGGCCCCGAGGCTCTGGGACTCACCGCAGCTCCCGCCCTCAGAGCTGCCGGCAGAACGGGGCGGCTCGGGGGTCTCTCTCTCCCCTCCCTTCCTCCTCTGCAGCGCCAGGCACTCGGCCGTCATCCACCTGAGAGAGCGGAGGGGGGTCTCACAGCGCTGCCAACACGAGGCTGCCCAGACACAGCCCCCCCCACGCCCCCCGCGCGGCCGCGCTGTGCTTCGCTCACGCGGGCAGACCCTGCAGGCACCGGTTCTGTGATTCTTCCGCTGCTTCGCTGCTGGATGGAGAAAGGAAAAGCAGTGAGGGAGTGCAGGCGGAGAAAAACCCAGCAGGGAACAGGACAGGGGAGAAACGGGACAGCCAGCTGGCCAAGGGGAGGCAGCGAGAAACGCTGCGACAGGCCGTGGCACGGAGCCGTGGAGTCAAGGAGGGGGAGCACGGGGGACAGAGAAGGAGGGAAAAGGGACAGGGAGCAGGGGGAGACGGAGAAAGACACGTCAGAGTCGCAGAGAAGAGAGCGACAGGAGCGAGACGGAGAAAGGAGAAAAGCCAGCGCTGGGCAGCAGCCAGAGGGCCAAGGACAGACAGGACGAAGGACAGAGGGACAGGGAAACGGGGCAGGGACAGGGAGACCAAAGGGGCGATGCTGGGCAAGGGAGGGACGAGGAGCGGGATGCTGGGACCGAGAGCCAACGAGAGCGACCCAGCTGCGGCATGAGGAAAGCGCTGGAGGAGAGAGCGGGACGGAGCCGAGGCCATAAACCACGGGGACAGGGAGCAGGAGAGAGGGAGAGACAGGGAGAGGGGGACAGGTAAGACAGAGAATCGGAGAAAGAGAGGGAAGGGACCAGCTCAGAGGGTCAGGGGTGAACAGAGAGAGGGGGACGGCAGAACGAGCAATGAGACGGGGGAGAAGGAGCGGGGAGCAGAGAGAACAAGGTACAGGGAAAGGCCAGAGCTGGGGAGAACAACGACGGGCTGGAGGCAGAACAAAGGGCAGCGCGGACAGGGAGCGGGACCGAGGAGCGGAAAAGGAAAAAACAGCCGTGGGCAGCCGGGGAGAGGGAGAGCGAGAGAAGCCAGGGGAGAATGAGAGAAGGATGGAGAGAAACATGGGGACACGGAAAAGGGGGGGACGAGGACGACACACACACCTGAAGGGTGGAAGGAAAGAGAGGGGTGGGGAGCGAGACCGTGTGACAGAGAGGGACGGAGGCAGGGAGTGGGATGCAAGGGTAGGGAAAAGCAGAGGGACAGGAAGAAGAAAAGAAGGAGAGAGAAAGGGGAGGACGGGGAGCAGCAGAGAGAGACGGGGAACGACAGAATAGCGCCGGGCTGAGCGGAACTCCAGAGAATAACCAGATCCTGCCAGGGAGCAGCCAGAGGGATAGAGCGAGGGGAAACATGCCCAGAGAGGACAGGGAAGAGCCAGCAGGACACTGGGGGAGGGAAGAGCCAGCAGGGCAGGGATGGAGAGAGGGAAAACATCAGGGCCAAGAACAGCAGCAGAGCCACCAAGAGAGGAGAAAACACCCCAAACAAGTCAGGAAAAGGAACCGGCCAGCGCTGGGCAGCGGGACAGGCATGGAGCAAGGAAAACCAGGCACGAGGCCAGGGACAGAGGGATGGAGCGGCACAGAGAGGGACAGGGAGCGGGACATGAGACTGCAGAGAGAGGGGCACAGGGAACCGGGAAGGGTGACAGAGAGAGACAGA
Source organism: Rhynochetos jubatus (assembly GCA_027574665.1). Taxonomy (NCBI): domain Eukaryota; kingdom Metazoa; phylum Chordata; class Aves; order Eurypygiformes; family Rhynochetidae; genus Rhynochetos; species Rhynochetos jubatus. Next base: position 150,114 of record CM050657.1, read on the forward strand.
GCGGGGTGGGGAGCGGGTCGGAGCTGGAGAAAGGGAAAATCCCGCCAGGGAGCGGGCCAGGAGGACGGAGCCGGAGGAGACGAACGGGAAGCAGGGCGGTGGGATGCAGCCGGCAAAACTAACGACGGGCAACGGGCCAGAGGGATTGACGGCCGTAAGGGCCAGGGAGCGGGACAAAGGAACGGGAGGAAAGCTGAGAGGAGCAGCAGGAGAGAGGAACGTGGGGAAAAAGAAGGAAGGAAAAGGAAGGCGCGAGGGCAGAGAGAGAGACGGGAACAGAGTGCGGGACGTGCAGAGACAAAGAGCAGGGAAAGGAAGAGGACAGAGGGACTGGGGGTGGGGCTGGGGGGCACCAAATGCAGGTGAAGACAAAGAGATGGAGAAGGAAAAAAAGATGCTGATGGGCTGCGGGACAGAGAGGGAGGAGGAGAAAGTAGGGCCGGAGCAGGGAAGAGAAGAAGGAGAACGGGGACGGCTGGACGGACCGGGGCATACTCCTAGACAGCAGGAGACAGGCACCAGGACAGAGGGACAAAGGCAGAATAACGGGAGAGGGAGCGGGACGGACGGAGAGCGAGAGGAGAAAAGGGGCAGGGAGCAGGACTGAGGGATGGAGAAAGGAGCAATGGGAGCAGAGGGACGGAGAGAGGAAAATCCAGGACGGAGGAAGGAGAGAGGGATAGAGGGGAGGGACAGGGAGCAAGAAAATGGGACCCAGAGAAACACAGAGGGCTGGGGAGCAGCACACTGGGATAGATAGAGAGCAAGCGAGAGCAAAAGGAACAAGGACAGGGAGACGGAGCCAGAGGAAAAACAGGGACCAAAAGCTGCACAGAGAAATGGAATAGGAAAATCAGGGATGGGGAGTGGGACAGAGGGGTGGAGAGATGACAAGGGACACAAGGATAATGAGGGGGGGTGGAGGGTGGGAAGGAAGGCCAGAGAGCAGTGCAGCGGGGCAGAGGAAGAAAAAGAGGGAGGGGGAGCGGGGCAGAGAAACAGAAGAAGAAAATGCCGTGATGGGAGCAGGACAGAGGACGGGAGAGAGAAAAAGAAGCCAAGGGAGGAGACGGAGGAGCAGAGACAGAAAGGTCAGAAACAGCCAGAGAGGGAGAGAAGCCAAGAAAAATGGGGCCAAGGGGCCCTGCAGAGCTGGAGCGAGAATGTGTAGGGCCGGTGAGCAGGACAGAGGGAGAGAGAGGCGGCGGGGGGAAGGAGAGGAAGGACAAAGGAGGGACAGAGATGGTGACAGGGCGCAGGACATACAGCCAGGGAGAAAACCAGGACAGGGAAGGGGAGAACGGGATGGAGAAACAAAGAAAAGGTCAGATGTGCAGAGATGGGAAAAAATGAGAATTAAAACCCCAGCAAAGGGGGAGAGGATGGAGAGGTAGGGAGGGATAGAGAGAGAGAAAAAAGGGCCAAGGAGGAGGGGAGAGGAGAAGAGGAAGGGAAAAGGGGAGAGCTGGCTGGGCAGGGAGGGAGAGCAGGAAACGACTGGACAGGCAGCGGGACAGAGAAATACAGACAGCAAACACAGAGCCAGGAAGCAGGACAGAGGCACAGCGAGCGGTAATGAGGGGCAGGAGAATGGTGGTGACAGAAGCATCGGGGCAGAAGAACTGGAAGAACAAATAAAGGCAGGAAGAAGCCTGGGGGATGATAGGAACCCCCTGCTGAGAGAGGGGGAAAAGGAGGACACGGAGCAGGACAGAGACCGTAAGAGACAGACAGGGCCAAGGAGCGAGACAGGGCGATGCAGAGAGAGGAAAAAAGGGCCAGGGAGGCAGGAGAGTGTGAGAGACAGGCACACATAAAGAGACATGGAGCAGGACAGGGATGGAGGGGAAAAGCCTGGCATCGCCAGCAGGACAGAGATGGAGCGAGAAGGGGACGAGGGGCAGAAGAAAGGCAAAGAGAACCGAGGTCCGGGAGCAGGACACAGGGCTAGAAGAGGGGAAAAATAGCGACGGGCCGCACAGCGGAGACGGGGGAATGAAACACGGCCCAGGGAGCATCAGAGAACGAGAGAGAGAAAAGGGACAGAGAGCAGGACAGCACTGGAGGGAAAAGCAACTGCGATGGGCAGTGGGAGAGGGAGGAGGAAGGGAAAAACACTGCGGAAGACAGAAAGGAAAGAAGGGACAGCAAGCTGGACATGGGGATGGGAGAGGGAATGGGCCAGAGAGAGACAGACAGAAAAGACAGGGAGAGGAAGCAGGGCAGAAGGACAGCGAGGGAGAAAAGAGACAGGGATCGGGACAGAGATGGAGAAAAAAGCAGCAGGGCCAGAGAAACAGAGGCAGAAAGAGCAGCAGGAAGGGAGCAGGGCAGAGAGAGCAGCAGCAGGATGGAGACGGAGGGAAAATGGGAGACTCAACAGGACAGAGGCACAGGAACGTGGGCAGGGAGCAGGACTAAGGGATACAGGGAGAAACAATGGGACAGGAAGCGGGACAGAGGGACAGACAAGAGCGATGACCATGGGAGAAAGAGAGAAACCGTGAGAAGGACAGCAGCTGGGGGAAGAGAGAGAGAGAGAGATGAGGAGCCCTGCAGGGAGAGAAAGAACCAAAGGGGCAGGGAGCAGCACAAAGGGTCAGAGAGAGCAAGGGATGAACGGGAAGCAGGGCAGAGACAGCGAGATGCACAGTGAAAAACCCGACGGCCCTGAGCAAGACACAGGGACAGCGAGAGCAAGAGAAGGACAGAGACAGAGAGACGGGCCAGCAGGGACACCAAGCAGCACGCCCAAAGCAGAGAGGAGCAGAATGTGAGGAAACAGGGCAGAGACACCGTGGGGAAAGAAAAAGCTGGATGCAGAGCAGGACAAAGGGATGGAGAAGGAAAAACCAGCCAGGGGCTGCAGGACAGAACCAGAGGGGGGAGACAAAGAGGGAGAAGCGGCACACAAGAAGAAAAGAGGGACAGGGGAGCAGAAAACGAATCGCAGCAGCACGGAAAAGACAGGGAGCTGGAGGGGGGCGGGAGGCACAGCGAGTGACAGGGATGCGGAAGAGGGACAGGGCCCCGGGGGCCCGGGACTCACCACAGCTCTCTCTCTGGGCGCTGCCGGGAGAATTTGCTGGTTCCGACACTTCTTTCTCCTTCTCGCCTCCCTTTCCAACCGTAACTCCGCTCACTTGGCTGCTTCCACCTGAGGGAACAAACGGGCCTCTCACAGCTCTGCCCAGACAGGGTTCCCCAGACACACGGCCTCGCTCGCGCACTCCGCGGCCGGACCGCGCTCTGGGGACGCGCACAGCCCCCGCAGTGCGCGCTGGCAGCCCGGCCTGCTGCGGCCTGCAGAGAGGGAGCCTCCCCCCTGCCAGAAACTGGCTCTCTCGTGCTGGCAGCAGGAGGCAGCTGCCGGCCAGACGGCCGCTGGTTCCTTCTTCCTCCATCTGGCCTCTCCGGCTCCCGCCCCAGCAGCCCCGGGCCACAGCCCGGGAGTGTCCGGCTGCCCCTCGGCACCCCGTGCCCAGGCACAGACAACCCAGCTCAGCCTGAGGCGGGTGCAGCCAGCGGCATCCCCAGGGCAGGAACGGACAACTGCGTCCTCCGGGCAGCCTTGAAAGGCAGCAGCCGCAGCAACCGTTACCGGCATCACTCACCTGCTCCTGCCGGGGCTACCGGAGACGCCCCCAGGGCCACCAGCCACCGGCACTGCAGGGCTCGGCGTGGTCGGGGGCTACGGGGGGCTGCTGGAGCCAGGGGCTGCTGCACGGGGCGAGGGGGCTGGCAGAGGCAACGGGGAGATCCGGTGAGCCGGGGAGGCGTCCGAGTCAGCGCCCGGGGGTTGCCCGCCCTCTGCCCCCCCCCCCTTCTCTCCGTTCCGGGTTGAACGCGGAGCTACCCCAGCCCGGCCCGCCTCCAGCAGCCGGGCAGCTGCCGCAGCGGGAGGGCTGGAGCTTCACGTCCCGACCCTACAGGCGGCCGCCGGTCCGGGGACACCCCCGCATCCGCCCAAGGGGTCCGCTCGCCTCACCTGCGGGCTCGATCCTCCCACGCCGCTGGGACCGGCGCTCCGCGCGCCGCCATGTTGCTCCGCGGTACCGCGCATGCGTCAACGGGGGGGGGGGGGGAAGGGGGGGACGACGACGGCGGCGGCGTAAGCGGCGCGCGCTCCCGGGGCTGCAGGACCGGTCTCCGGGTACCGGGCGGCAGCAGCAGCGAGCGCGCGGCGGGCGGCGCGTGCCGGAGCGGCACCGGCGCTGCAGTTCCGCGCTTCGCCCGTCCGGCGCCCGCCAAAACCGCGCGCGTTGGAGCGGCACCGGCGTCTCTGTCCGGGGGGCAGCGCCGAGCGCGGCGACAGCGCCCCGCGGGCGCGGGAGCATCGCGGCGCTGTTACCGGGCACGGGAACACGGAGCGCAGGGCGAACGGGAAGGGCTGCGGCGGCAAGATCTCCGTGGGCTCCTGGGAGGTGTCCGAGTGGGGGATTGAGATGAGCTTTAAGGTCCCTTCCAGCTCGCGCCGGCAGCCAGCAAGGCAAGGCGCAGCAGTGCGCATGCGCGCCACCCCGCCGGCAGTACCGAGGTGTATTCGCACGTTGGCGGCAGGGAACAGGGCAGGGAGCGGCGATGCCCCTTTGCGTCTCCCCGCCTGCAGTACCGAACTGTCCCCACACGGTGGCAGCAGGGAGCCAGCCGCAGCGCTGCCGTGCGCACGAGCCGCACCCCGCTGCAGCAGTTGCTGCTCTCAGGGCGGCAGCAGCGAGCGAGGCAAGGCGAAGCGATGCGCTTCCTCGCCCGCCGGGCGGCACTACCACACTTGGGTCGCAGAACGGCAGAATCCAGCAAGGCAAAGCGCAGCGCGGGACACGCGCAGCTCTCCGGCGGCAGTTCCTAAGAGTGGGCGCCGGGTAACGGCATAGAAGCCGAGGAGCAGCACTGCGCATGCGCGACTCCCTGGCTGCAGTATCGAGCAAGGCAAAGCGCACCAATGCGCATGCGCGTGCCCCCGCCTGCATTACACAGCCCCAGCCGCAGGGCGGCAGCAGCGACCCCGGGACAGCTCAGAACTGCCCCTGCACTGCTGACCCATTCCCTAACCCCCACCCGCACTCTGGAATAACCGTGTGTGTCTGTGTGTGTGTGTGTGTCTGTGTCCGCCCCACTCAGGGTTTGGGCAGCTCCTGCTCCCCTCGAGGGAACCAGCGGCCCCCACCCAGCTCCCTCCTTCCTGCCGCTCGGGGCTCCCACCCGACACAGCGGCCGCGCCGTGGGCAGGAGTCGGGGCCGGGACAGGAACGTCAGCCCCTGGCCCGTTGCGGGGGGGGCTGCGCACGCCCGGGATCTCCTTTCCCCGGGCCCTGCTGAGCCGGAGGGGTTTGAGCTGCACTCGGTTCCCCGGCACATTAACAACAGCCGCTGGGGTCACACCGACAGCAAATCCGGTTTTATGCCCACGCAGCGTATCGTCACCCCCACCGCAAAGTCCCGCTCAGTCGCTCGGGGAAAACACGTCGGGGAGGATGGAGCCGCGTCGAGGTTCCGCCCGGCTCCGGCAGATGCGGGGGAGATGGCAGCTGGCAGCAAATCCCAGCCACGGGCACCTCCATGCCGGGCACTGCCGATGCCGACGGCTCGTCCTGCGCCTGGCACGATGCACCCGCGGGGCAGAGCGCATCCCCCTGGAATGCAGCTGTGTTCTCCGCCCTCCAAGAGTCACAGCAGCGCCTGGGACCACGGGAACTGCAGGGCTTTTCCTGACACTGCGGACGGACGTCGCTATTCCGACCACAGCCAACGCGCTCGGTTTGATTGCAGCTCCGTTTGCAGAGCCACGAAAGACGGCGTGCGAAGGAGGAAGGAGTCCCCAAAGCGCTGGCGGAGAAAATGCTGGGAATACGACACCCACAGAACCGGAGACGTTTCGGGACGGCACGCTCAGCTCCTGGATCCCTTGGAGCAAATCTGCACGTGGAAAGCCCCAGCAATAAACCCACTGATTGCCAAGTGCTCCCCCAACGCCCTTTCCGCAGGGTCTGGCTGCATCTCGGACCATGCCAGGACGGCACAGGGAGGGGGATGGGAAAAGGGAGGGGTGGGGGGAGGGAGACGCCTGGAGAAGGGGGACACAGGCAGCCCCGGACGCAAAGAAGGGGACACACGCCTCACCACAGACCCCGCTGCCGGCAGGAGACCTTCACCTCCCCGATGGTTCCCTCTCGGCCTGCCCGGGCAACCCCTCGGCAGCTGGAGATGGCGACAGGAGAGAGGGGGAACCGATCCAAAGGGAGAGGGAACCAGGCTGAGAGATGGGGGAAACAAGGAATGGGGACGGGCCAGAGGGCAGAGAGGGAGGAGGTCAAAAGGGGACAGGGAGGGGGACAGCGAGAGACCAAGAAACAGCAAAAAGCCGCGATGAGCGAAAGGGCAGAGAGACAGAAGAATTCAAGCGCAGGGACAGGGAGCCAGACGGAGGGTGATAAAGACAAAAACGGGCTCTGGGACAGAGAGGGAAGAAATTCCAACCCAGGGACAGGGACCTGGCGTGGCCCCGAGGCTCCGGGACTCACCGCAGCTCCCGCCCTCAGAGCTGCCGGCAGAACGGGGCGGCTCGGGGGTCTCTCTCTCCCCTCCCTTCCTCCTCTGCAGCTCCAGGCACTCGGCCGTCATCCACCTGAGAGAGCGGAGGGGGGTCTCACAGCGCTGCCAACACGAGGCTGCCCAGACACAGCCCGCCCCCCGCGCAGCCGCGCTGTGCTTCGCTCACGCGGGCAGACCCTGCAGGCACCGGTTCTGTGATTCTTCCGCTGCTTCGCTGCTGGATGGAGAAAGGAAAAGCAGTGAGGGAGTGCAGGGGGAGAAAAACCCAGCAGGGAACAGGACAGGGGAGAAACGGGACAGCCAGCTGGCCAAGGGGAGACAGCGAGAAACGCTGCGACAGGCCGTGGCACGGAGCCGTGGAGTCAAGGAGGGGGAGCACGGGGGACAGAGAAGGAGGGAAAAGGGACAGGGAGCAGGGGGAGACGGAGAAAGACACGTCAGAGTCGCAGAGAAGAGAGCGACAGGAGCGAGACGGAGAAAGGAGAAAAGCCAGCGCTGGGCAGCAGCCAGAGGGCCAAGGACAGACAGGACGAAGGACAGAGGGACAGGGAAACGGGGCAGGGACAGGGAGACCAAAGGGGCGATGCTGGGCAAGGGAGGGACGGGGAGCGGGATGCTGGGACCGAGAGCCAACAAGAGCGACCCAGCTGCGGCATGAGGAAAGCGCTGGAGGAGAGAGCGGGACGGAGCCGAGGCCATAAACCACGGGGACAGGGAGCAGGAGAGAGGGAGAGACAGGGAGAGGGGGACAGGTAAGACAGAGAATCGGAGAAAGAGAGGGAAGGGACCAGCTCAGAGGGTCAGGGGTGAACAGAGAGAGGGGGACGGCAGAACGAGCAATGAGACGGGGGAGAAGGAGCGGGGAGCAGAGAGAACAAGGTACAGGGAAAGGCCAGAGCTGGGGAGAACAACGACGGGCTGGAGGCAGAACAAAGGGCAGCGCGGACAGGGAGCGGGACCGAGGAGCGGAAAAGGAAAAAACAGCCGTGGGCAGCCGGGGAGAGGGAGAGCAAGAGAAGCCAGGGGAGAATGAGAGAAGGATGGAGAGAAACACGGGGACACGGAAAAAGGGGGGACGGGGACGACACACACACCTGAAGGGTGGAAGGAAAGAGAGGGGTGGGGAGCGAGACCGTGTGACAGAGAGGGACGGAGGCAGGGAGTGGGATGCAAGGGTAGGGAAAAGCAGAGGGACAGGAAGAGGAAAAGAAGGAGAGAGAAAGGGGAGGACGGGGAGCAGCAGAGAGAGACGGGGAATGACAAAATAGCGCCGGGCTGAGCGGAACTCCAGAGAATAACCAGATCCTGCCAGGGAGCAGCCAGAGGGATAGAGCGAGGGGAAACATGCCCAGAGAGGACAGGGAAGAGCCAGCAGGACACTGGGGGAGGGAAGAGCCAGCAGGGCAGGGATGGAGAGAGGGAAAACCTCAGGGGCAAGAACAGCAGCAGAGCCACCAAGAGAGGAGAAAACACCCCAAACAAGTCAGGAAAAGGAACCGGCCAGCGCTGGGCAGCGGGACAGGCATGGAGCAAGGAAAACCAGGCACGAGGCCAGGGACAGAGGGATGGAGCGGCACAGAGAGGGACAGGGAGCGGGACATGAGACTGCAGAGAGAGGGGCACAGGGAACCGGGAAGGGTGACAGAGAGAGACAGAGCGGGGTGGGGAGCGGGTCAGAGCTGGAGAAAGGGAAAATCCCGCCAGGGAGCGGGCCAGGAGGACGGAGCCGGAGGAGACGAACGGGAAGCAGGGCGGTGGGATGCAGCCGGCAAAACTAACGACGGGCAACGGGCCAGAGGGATTGACGGCCGTAAGGGCCAGGGAGCGGGACAAAGGAACGGGAGGAAAGCTGAGAGGAGCAGCAGGAGAGAGGAACATGGGGAAAAAGAAAGAAGGAAAAGGAAGGCGCGAGGGCAGGGAGAGAGACGGGAACAGAGTGCGGGATGTGCAGAGACAAAGAGCAGGGAAAGGAAGAGGACAGAGGGACTGGGGGTGGGGCTGGGGGGCACCAAATGCAGGTGAAGACAAAGAGATGGAGAAGGAAAAAAAGATGCTGATGGGCTGCGGGACAGAGAGGGAGGAGGAGAAAGTAGGGCCGGAGCAGGGAAGAGAAGAAGGAGAACGGGGACGGCTGGACGGACCGGGGCATACTCCTAGACAGCAGGAGACAGGCACCAGGACAGAGGGACAAAGGCAGAATAACGGCAGAGGGAGCGGGACGGACGGAGAGCGAGAGGAGAAAAGGGGCAGGGAGCAGGACTGAGGGATGGAGAAAGGAGCAATGGGAGCAGAGGGACGGAGAGAGGAAAATCCAGGACGGAGGAAGGAGAGAGGGATAGAGGGGAGGGACAGGGAGCAAGAAAATGGGACCCAGAGAAACACAGAGGGATGGGGAGCAGCACACTGGGATAGAGAGCAAGCGAGAGCAACAGGAACAAGGACAGGGAGACGGAACCCTAACCCTAACGCAAAACAGGGACCGAAAGCTGCACAGAGAAATGGAATAGGAAAATCAGGGATGGGGAGTGGGACAGAGGGGTGGAGAGATGACAAGGGACACAAGGATAATGAGGGGGGGTGGAGGGTGGGAAGGAAGACCAGAGAGCAGTACAGCGGGGTGGAGAAAGAAAAAGAGGGAGGGGGAGTGGGGCAGAGAAACAGAAGAAGAAAATGCCGTGATGGGAGCAGGACAGAGGACGGGAGAGAGAAAAAGAAGCCAAGGGAGGAGACGGAGGAGCAGAGACAGAAAGGTCAGAACCGGCCAGAGAGGGAGAGAAGCCAAGAAAAATGGGGCCGAGGGGCCCTGCAGAGCTGGAGCGAGAACGTGTAGGGCCGGTGAGCAGGACAGAGGGAGAGAGAGGCGGCGGGGGGAAGGAGAGGAAGGACAAAGGAGGGACAGAGATGGTGACAGGGCGCAGGACATACAGCCAGGGAGAAAACCAGGACAGGGAAGGGGAGAACGGGATGGAGAAACAAAGAACAGGTCAGATGTGTAGAGATGGGAAAAACTGAGAACTAAAACCCCAGCAAAGGGGGAGAGGATGGAGAGGGAGGGAGGGAGGGAGGGAGGGAGGGAGGGAGGGAGGGAGGGAGGGAGGGAGGGAGGGAGGGAGGGAGGGAGGGACGGAAAAAAGGGCCAAGGAGGAGGGGAGAGGAGAAGAGGAAGGGAAAAGGGGAGAGCTGGCTGGGCAGGGAGGGAGAGCAGGAAACGACTGGACAGGCAGCGGGACAGAGAAATACAGACAGCAAACACAGGGCCAGGAAGCAGGACAGAGGCACAGCGAGCGGTAATGAGGGGCAGGAGAATGGTGGGGACAGAAGCATCGGGGCAGAAGAACGGGAAGAACAAATAAAGGCAGGAAGAAGCCTGGGGGATGATAGGAACCCCTCGGTGAGAGAGGGGGAAAAGGAGCAGGACAGAGACCGTCAGAGACAGACAGGGCCAAGGAGCGAGACAGGGCGATGCAGAGAGAGGAAAAAAAAGCCATGGAGGCAGGAGAGTGTGAGAGACAGGCACAAATAAAGAGATGTGGAGCAGGACAGGGATGGAGGGGAAAAGCCTGGCATCGCCAGCAGGACAGAGATGGAGCGAGAAGGAAAAAGGGACGAGGTGCAGAACAAGAGCAAAGAGAACCAAGGTCCGGGAGCAGGACACAGGGGTGGAAGAGGGGAAAAATAGCGACAGGCCGCACAGCAGAGACGGGGGAATGAAACATGGCCCAGGGGGCGTCAGAGAACGAGAGACAGAGAGAAAAGGGACAGAGAGCAGGACAGCGCTGGAGGGAAAAGCAACTGCGATGGGCAGTGGTAGAGAGACAGGGAGGAGGAAGGGAAAAACACTGCGGAAGACAGAAAGGAAAGAAGGGACAGCAAGCTGGACATGGGGATGGGAGAGGGAATGGGCCAGAGAGAGACAGACAGAAAAGACAGGGAGAGGAAGCAGGGCAGAAGGACAGCGAGGGAGAAAAGGGACAGGGATCGGGACAGAGATGGAGAAAAAAGCAGCAGGGCCAGAGAAACAGAGGCAGAAAGAGCAGCAGGAAGGGAGCAGGGCAGAGAGAGCAGCAGCAGGATGGAGACAGAGGGAAAATGGGAGACTCAACAGGACAGAGGCACAGGAACGTGGGCAGGGAGCAGGACTAAGGGATACAGGGAGAAACAATGGGACAGGAAGCGGGACAGAGGGACAGACAAGAGCGATGACCATGGGAGAAAGAGAGAAACCGTGAGAAGGACAGCAGCTGGGGGAAGAGAGAGAGAGAGAGATGAGGAGCCCTGCAGGGAGAGAAAGAACCAAAGGGGCAGGGAGCAGCACAAAGGGTCAGAGAGAGCAAGGGATGAACGGGAAGCAGGGCAGAGACAGCGAGATGCACAGTGAAAAACCCGACGGCCCTGAGCAAGACACAGGGACAGCGAGAGCAAGAGAAGGACAGAGACAGAGAGACGGGCCAGCAGGGACACCAAGCAGCACGCCCAAAGCAGAGAGGAGCAGAATGTGAGGAAACAGGGCAGAGACACCGTGGGGAAAGAAAAAGCTGGATGCAGAGCAGGACAAAGGGATGGAGAAGGAAAAATCAGCCAGGGGCTGCAGGACAGAACCAGAGGGGGGAGACAAAGAGGGAGAAGCGGCACACAAGAAGAAAAGAGGGACAGGGGAGCAGAAAACGAATCGCAGCAGCACGGAAAAGACAGGGAGCTGGAGGGGGGGCAGGAGGCACAGCGAGTGACAGGGATGCGGAAAAGGAACAGGGCCCCAGGGGCCCGGGACTCACCACAGCTCTCTCTCTGGGCGCTGCCGGGAGAATTTGCTGGTTCAGACGCTTCTTTCTCCTTCTCGCCTCCCTTTCCACCCGTAACTCCGCTCACTTGGCTGCTTCCACCTGAGGGAACAAACGGGCCTCTCACAGCTCTGCCCAGACAGGGTTCCCCAGACACACGGCCTCGCTCGCGCACTCCGCGGCCGGACCGCGCTCTGGGGACGCGCACAGCCCCCGCGGTGCGCGCTGGCAGCCCGGCCTGCTGCGGCCTGCAGAGAGGGAGCCTCCCCCCCGCCAGAAACTGGCTCTCTCGTGCTGGCAGCAGGAGGCAGCTGCCGGCCAGACGGCCGCTGGTTCCTTCTTCCTCCATCTGGCCTCTCCGGCTCCCGCCCCAGCAGCCCCGGGCCACAGCCCGGGAGTGTCCGGCTGCCCCTCGGCACCCCGTGCCCAGGCACAGACAACCCAGCTCAGCCTGAGGCGGGTGCAGCCAGCAGCATCCCCAGGGCAGGAACGGACAACTGCGTCCTCCGGGCAGCCTTGAAAGGCAGAGGCAGCAGCAACCGTTACCGGCGTCACTCGCCTGCTCCTGCCGGGGCTACGGGAGACGCCCCCAGGGCCACCAGCCACCGGCACCGCAGGGCTCGGCGTGGTCGGGGGCTACGGGGGGCTGCTGGAGCCAGGGGCTGCTGCACGGGGCGAGGGGGCTGGCAGAGGCAACGGGGAGATCCGGTGAGCCGGGGAGGCGTCCGAGTCAGCGCCCGGGGGTTGCCCGCCATCTGCCCCCCCCCCCCCTTCTCTCCGTTCCAGGTGAATGCGGAGCTACCCCAGCCCGGCCCGCCTCCAGCAGCCGGGCAGCTGCCGCAGCGGGAGGGCTGGAGCTTCACGTCCCGACCCTACAGGCGGCCGCCGGTCCGGGGACACCCCCGCATCCGCCCAAGGGGTCCGCTCGCCTCACCTGCGGGCTCGATCCGCCCCCGCCGCTGGGACCGGCGCTCCGCGCGCCGCCACGTTGCTCCGCGGTACCGCGCATGCGTCAACGGGGGGGGGGGGGAAGGGGGGGACGACGACGGCGGCGGCGTAAGCGGCGCGCGCTCCCGGGGCTGCAGGACCGGTCTCCGGGTACCGGGCGGCAGCAGCAGCGAGCGCGCGGCGGGCGGCGCGTGCCGGGGCGGCACCGGCGCTGCAGTTCCGCGCTTCGGCCGTCCGGCGCCCGCCAAAACCGCGCGCGTTGGAGCGGCACCGGCGTCTCTGTCCGGGGGGCAGCGCCGAGCGCGGCGACAGCGCCCCGCGGGCGCGGGAGCATCGCGGCGCTGTTACCGGGCACGGGAACACGGAGCGCAGGGCGAACGGGAAGGGCTGCGGCGGCAAGATCTCCGTGGGCACCTGGGAGGTGTCCGAGTGGGGGAATGAGATGAGCTTTAAGGTCCCTTCCAGCTCGCGCCGGCAGCCAGCAAGGCAAGGCGCAGCAGTGCGCATGCGCGCCACCCCGCCTGCAGTACCGAGGTGTATTCGCACGTTGGCGGCAGGGAACAGGGCAGGGAGCGGCGATGCCCCTTCGCGTCTCCCCGCCTGCAGTACCGAACTTTCCCCACACGGTGGCAGGAGAGAGCTGAGCGAGGCGCTCTAAAGCGCATGCGCGCCTCTCCGGCTGCAGTACCGCATTTCATTCGCACGGTGGCAGCAGAGAGCCGAGAGCGGCGCGCTAAAGCGCATGCGCGCCTCTCCGCCTGCAGTACCCAGCTTCTTTCGAACGGTGGCAGCAGAGAGCAGAGAGAGGCGCTCTAAAGCGCATGCGCGCCTCTCCGCCTGCAGTACCGCATTTCTTTCGCACGGTGGCAGCAGAGAGCCGAGAGAGGCGCTCTAAAGCGCATGCGCGCCTCTCCGCCTGCAGTACCGCATTTCATTCGCACGGTGGCAGCAGAGAGCCGAGAGAGGCGCTCTAAAGCGCATGCGCGCCTCTCCGCCTGCAGTACCCAGCTTCTTTCGCAAGGTGGCAGCAGAGAGCCGAGAGAGGCGCTCTAAAGCGCATGCGCGCCTCTCTGCCTGCAGTACCCGACTTCTTTCGCACGGTGGCAGCAGAGAGCCGAGAGAGGCGCTCTAAAGCGCATGCGCGCCTCTCCGCCTGCAGTACCGCATTTCATTCGCACGGTGGCAGCAGAGAGCCGAGAGAGGCGCTCTAAAGCGCATGCGCGCCTCTCCGCCTGCAGTACCCAGCTTCTTTCGCACGGTGGCAGCAGAGAGCCGGGAGGGGCGCTGTAAAGCGCATGCGCGCCTCTCCGCCTGCAGTACCGCATTTCTTTCGCACGGTGGCAGCAGAGAGCCGAGAGAGGCGCTGTAAAGCGCATGCGCGCCTCTCCGCCTGCAGTACCCAGCTTCTTTCGCACGGTGGCAGCAGAGAGCCGGGAGGGGCGCTGTAAAGCGCATGCGCGCCTCTCCGCCTGCAGTACCGCATTTCTTTCGCACGGTGGCAGCAGAGAGCCGGGAGGGGCGCTGTAAAGCGCATGCGCGCCTCTCCGCCTGCAGTACCGCATTTCTTTCGCACGGTGGCAGCAGAGAGCCGAGAGAGGCGCTGTAGAGCGCATGCGCGCCTCTCCGCCTGCAGTACCCAGCTTCTTTCGCACGGTGGCAGCAGAGAGCCGAGAGAGGCGCTCTAAAGCGCATGCGCGCCTCTCCGCCTGCAGTACCGCATTTCATTCGCACGGTGGCAGCAGAGAGCCGAGAGGTGCCCTAAAGCGCATGCGCGCCTCTCCGCCTGCAGTACCCAGGTTCTTTCGCACGGTGGCAGCAGAGAGCAGAGAGAGGCGCTGTAAAGCGCATGCGCGCCTCTCCGCCTGCAGTACCCAGCTTCTTTCGCACGGTGGCAGCAGAGAGCCGAGAGAGGCGCTCTAAAGCGCATGCGCGCCTCTCCGCCTGCAGTACCCAGGCTCTTTCGAACGGTGGCAGCAGAGAGCAGAGAGAGGCGCTGTAAGGCGCATGCGCGCCTCTCCGCCTGCAGTACCCAGCTTCTTTCGCAAGGTGGCAGCAGAGAACCGAGAGAGGAGCGCTAAAGCGCATGCGCGCCTCTCCGCCTGCAGTACCGCATTTCATTCGCAGGGTGGCAGCAGAGAGCCGAGAGAGGCGCACTAAAGCGCATGCGCGCCTCTCTGCCTGCAGTACCCGACTTCTTTCGCACGGTGGCAGCAGAGAGCCGAGAGAGGCGCTCTAAAGCGCATGCGCGCCTCTCCGCCTGCAGTACCGCATTTCTTTCGCACGGTGGCAGCAGAGAGCCGAGAGAGGCGCTCTAAAGCGCATGCGCGCCTCTCCGCCTGCAGTACCGCATTTCATTCGCACGGTGGCAGCAGCGAGCCGGGAGGGGCGCTGTAAAGCGCATGCGCGCCTCTCCGCCTGCAGTACCCAGCTTCTTTCGCACGGTGGCAGCAGCGAGCCGGGAGGGGCGCTGTAAAGCGCATGCGCGCCTCTCCGCCTGCAGTACCCAGCTTCTTTCGCACGGTGGCAGCAGAGAGCCGAGAGAGGCGCTCTAAAGCGCATGCGCGCCTCTCCGCCTGCAGTACCCAGCTTCTTTCGCACAGTGGCAGCAGAGAGCCGGGAGAGGCGCTCTAAAGCGCATGCACGCCTCTCCGCCTGCAGTACCGCATTTCTTTCGCACGGTGGCAGCAGAGAGCAGAGAGAGGCGCTCTAAAGCGCATGCGCACCTCTCCGCCTGCAGTACCCGGCTTCTTTCGCACGGTGGCAGCAGAGAGCCGAGAGAGGCGCTCTAAAGCGCATGCGCGCCTCTCCGCCTGCAGTACCCAGCTTCTTTCGCACGGTGGCAGCAGAGAGCCGAGAGAGGCGCTCTAAAGCGCATGCGCGCCTCTCCGCCTGCAGTACCCAGCTTCTTTCGCACGGTGGCAGCAGAGAGCCGAGAGAGGCGCTGTAAAGCGCATGCGCGCCTCTCCGCCTGCAGTACCGCATTTCTTTCGCACGGTGGCAGCAGAGAGCCGAGAGAGGCGCTCTAAAGCGCATGCGCGCCTCTCCGCCTGCAGTACCGCATTTCATTCGCACGGTGGCAGCAGAGAGCCGAGAGAGGCGCTCTAAAGCGCATGCGCGCCTCTCCGCCTGCAGTACCGCATTTCTTTCGCACGGTGGCAGCAGAGAGCCGGGAGGGGCGCTGTAAAGCGCATGCGCGCCTCTCCGCCTGCAGTACCGCATTTCTTTCGCACGGTGGCAGCAGAGAGCCGAGAGAGGCGCTGTAAAGCGCATGCGCGCCTCTCCGCCTGCAGTACCCAGCTTCTTTCGAACGGTGGCAGCAGAGAGCAGAGAGAGGCGCTCTAAAGCGCATGCGCGCCTCTCCGCCTGCAGTACCCAGCTTCTTTCGCACGGTGGCAGCAGAGAGCCGAGAGAGGCGCTGTAAAGCGCATGCGCGCCTCTCCGCCTGCAGTACCGCATTTCTTTCGCACGGTGGCAGCAGAGAGCCGAGAGAGGCGCTGTAAAGCGCATGCGCGCCTCTCCGCCTGCAGTACCGCATTTCTTTCGCACGGTGGCAGCAGAGAGCCGAGAGAGGCGCTCTAAAGCGCATGCGCGCCTCTCCGCCTGCAGTACCGCATTTCATTCGCACGGTGGCAGCAGAGAGCCGAGAGGTGCCCTAAAGCGCATGCGCGCCTCTCCGCCTGCAGTACCCGAGTCCATTCGCACGGTGGCAGCAGAGAGCCGAGAGAGGCGCTGTAAAGCGCATGCGCGCCTCTCCGCCTGCAGTACCCAGCTGCTTTCGCATGGCAGCAGCAGAGAACCGAGAGAGGAGCGCTAAAGCGCATGCGCGCCTCTCCGCCTGCAGTACCCAGCTTCTTTCGAACGGTGGCAGCAGAGAGCCGAGAGAGGCGCTCTAAAGCGCATGCGCGCCTCTCCGCCTGCAGTACCGCATTTCATTCGCACGGTGGCAGCAGAGAGCCGAGAGAGGCGCTCTAAAGCGCATGCGCCCCTGTCCACCTGCAGTACCGCATTTCATTCGCACGGTGGCAGCAGAGAGCCGAGAGGCGCCCTAAAGCGCATGCGCGCCTCTCCGCCTGCAGTACCGCATTTCTTTCGCACGGTGGCAGCAGAGAGCCGAGAGAGGCGCTCTAAAGCGCATGCGCGCCTCTCCGCCTGCAGTACCGCATTTCATTCGCACGGTGGCAGCAGAGAGCCGAGAGGTGCCCTAAAGCGCATGCGCGCCTCTCCGCCTGCAGTACCCGAGTCCATTCGCACGGTGGCAGCAGAGAGCCGAGAGAGGCGCTGTAAAGCGCATGCGCGCCTCTCCGCCTGCAGTACCCAGCTGCTTTCGCAAGGTGGCAGCAGAGAACCGAGAGAGAGGAGCGCTAAAGCGCATGCGCGCCTCTCCGCCTGCAGTACCCAGCTTCTTTCGAACGGTGGCAGCAGAGAGCCGAGAGAGGCGCTCTAAAGCGCATGCGCGCCTCTCCGCCTGCAGTACCGCATTTCATTCGCACGGTGGCAGCAGAGAGCAGAGAGAGGCGCTCTAAAGCGCATGCGCGCCTCTCCGCCTGCAGTACCGCATTTCATTCGCACGGTGGCAGCAGAGAGCCGAGAGAGGCGCTCTAAAGCGCATGCGCGCCTCTCCGCCTGCAGTACCCAGCTTCTTTCGCACGGTGGCAGCAGAGAGCCGAGAGAGGCGCTCTAAAGCGCATGCGCGCCTCTCCGCCTGCAGTACCCGAGTTCATTCGCACGGTGGCAGCAGAGAGCCGAGAGAGGCGCTGTAAAGCGCATGCGCGCCTCTCCGCCTGCAGTACCCAGCTTGTTTCGCACGGTGGCAGCAGAGAGCAGAGAGAGGCGCTCTAAAGCGCATGCGCGCCTCTCCGCCTGCAGTACCGCATTTCTTTCGCACGGTGGCAGCAGAGAGCCGAGAGAGGCGCTGTAAAGCGCATGCGCGCCTCTCCGCCTGCAGTACCGCATTTCATTCGCACGGTGGCAGCAGAGAGCCGAGAGAGGCGCTCTAAAGCGCATGCGCGCCTCTCCGCCTGCAGTACCCAGCTTCTTTCGCACGGTGGCAGCAGAGAGCAGAGAGAGGCGCTCTAAAGCGCATGCGCGCCTCTCCGCCTGCAGTACCCAGCTTCTTTCGCACGGTGGCAGCAGAGAGCCGAGAGAGGCGCTGTAAAGCGCATGCGCGCCTCTCCGCCTGCAGTACCGCATTTCATTCGCACGGTGGCAGCAGAGAGCCGAGAGAGGCGCTCTAAAGCGCATGCGCGCCTCTCCGCCTGCAGTACCGCATTTCATTCGCACGGTGGCAGCAGAGAGCCGAGAGAGGCGCTCTAAAGCGCATGCGCGCCTCTCCGCCTGCAGTACCCAACTTCTTTCGCACGGTGGCAGCAGAGAGCCGAGAGAGGCGCTGTAAAGCGCATGCGCGCCTCTCCGCCTGCAGTACCGCACTTCATTCGCACGGTGGCAGCAGAGAGCATGGCGAGGCGCTCTAAAGCGCATGCGCGCCTCTCCGCCTGCAGTACCGCATTTCATTCGCACGGTGGCAGCAGAGAGCAGGGCGAGGCGCGCTAAAGCACCTTCGCGTGACCCTGCCTGCAGTACCGAACTGTCCCCACACGGTGGCAGCAGGGAGCCAGCCGCAGCGCTGCCGTGCGCACGAGCCGCACCCCGCTGCAGCAGTTGCTGCTCTCAGGGCGGCAGCAGCGAGCGAGGCAAGGCGAAGCGATGCGCTTCCTCGCCCGCCGGGCGGCACTACCACACTTGGGTCGTAGAACGGCAGAATCCAGCAAGGCAAAGCGCAGCGCGGGACACGCGCAGCTCTCCGGCGGCAGTTCCTAAGAGTGGGCGCCGGGTAACGGTAGAGAGCAAGCCGAGGAGCAGCACTGCGCATGCGCGGCTCCCTGGCTGCAGTATCGAACCCTGGTCGCTGAGCGGCAGCATCGAGCAAGGCAAAGCACCCCAATGCGCATGCGCGCTCCCCCAGCCGCAGGGCGGCAGCAGCGACCCCGGGAAAGCTCAGAACTGCCCCTGCACTGCTGACCCATTCCCTAACCCCCACCCGCACTCTGGAATAACCGTGTGTGTCTGTGTGTGTGTGTGTGTCTGTGTCCGCCCCACTCAGGGTTTGGGCAGCTCCTGCTCCCCTCGAGGGAACCAGCGGCCCCCACCCAGCTCCCTCCTTCCTGCCGCTCGGGGCTCCCACCCGACACAGCGGCCGCGCCGTGGGCAGGAGTCGGGGCCGGGACAGGAACGTCAGCCCCTGGCCCGTTGCGGGGGGGGCTGCGCACGCCCGGGATCTCCTTTGCCCGGGCCCTGCTGAGCGGGAGGGGTTTGAGCTGCACTCGGTTCCCCGGCACATTAACAACAGCCGCTGGGGTCACACCGACAGCAAATCCGGTTTTATGCCCACGCAGCGTATCGTCACCCCCACCGCAAAGTCCCGCTCAGTTGCTCGGGGAAAACACGTCGGGGAGGATGGAGCCGCGTCGAGGTTCCGTCCGGCTCCGGCAGATGGGGGGAGATGGCAGCTGGCAGCAAATCCCAGCCACGGGCACCTCCCTGCCGGGCACTGCCGATGCCGACGGCTCGTCCTGCGCCTGGCACGATGCACCCGCGGGGCAGAGCGCATCCCCCTGGAATGCAGCTGTGTTCTCCGCCCTCCAAGAGTCACAGCAGCGCCTGGGACCACGGGAACTGCAAGGCTTTTCCTGACACTGTGGACGGACGTCGCTATTCCGACCACAGCCAACGCGCTCGGTTTGATTGCAGCTCCGTTTGCAGAGCCACGAAAGACGGCGTGCGAAGGAGGAAGGAGTCCCCAAAGCGCTGGCGGAGAGAACGCTGGGAATACGACACCCAGAGAACCGGAGACGTTTCGGGACGGTGCGCTCAGCTCCTGGATCCCTTGGAGCGAATCTGCACATGGAAAGCCCCAGCAATAAACCCACTGAGAGCCAAGTGCTCCCCCAACGCCCTTTCCGCAGGGTCTGGCTGCATCTCGGACCATGCCAGGACCGCACAGGGAGGCGGATGGGCAGAGGGAGGGGTGGGGGGAGGCAGACGCCTGGAGAAGGGGGACACAGGCAGCCCCGGACGCAGAGAGGGGGACACACGACTCACCACAGACCCCGCTGCCGGCAGGAGACCTTCACCTCCCCGATGGTTCCCTCTCGGCCTGCCCGGGCAGCCCTTCGGCAGCTGGAGATGGCGACAGGAGAGAGGGGGAACCGATCCAAAGGGAGAGGGAACCAGCCTGAGAGATGGGGGAAACAAGGAATGGGGACGGGCCAGAGGGCAGAGAGGGGGGAGGTCAAAAGGGGACAGGGAGGGGGACAGCGAGAGACCGAGAAACAGCAAAAAGCCGCGATAAGCGAAAGGGCAGAGAGACAGAAGAATTCAAGCGCAGGGACAGGGAGCCAGACGGAGGGTGATAAACACAAAAACGGGCTCTGGGACAGAGAGGGAAGAAATTCCAACCCAGGAACAGGGACCTGGCGTGGCCCCGAGGCTCTGGGACTCACCGCAGCTCCCGCCCTCAGAGCTGCCGGCAGAACGGGGCGGCTCGGGGGTCTCTCTCTCCCCTCCCTTCCTCCTCTGCAGCGCCAGGCACTCGGCCGTCATCCACCTGAGAGAGCGGAGGGGGGTCTCACAGCGCTGCCAACACGAGGCTGCCCAGACACAGCCCCCCCCACGCCCCCCGCGCGGCCGCGCTGTGCTTCGCTCACGCGGGCAGACCCTGCAGGCACCGGTTCTGTGATTCTTCCGCTGCTTCGCTGCTGGATGGAGAAAGGAAAAGCAGTGAGGGAGTGCAGGGGGAGAAAAACCCAGCAGGGAACAGGACAGGGGAGAAACGGGACAGCCAGCTGGCCAAGGGGAGACAGCGAGAAACGCTGCGACAGGCCGTGGCACGGAGCCGTGGAGTCAAGGAGGGGGAGCACGGGGGACAGAGAAGGAGGGAAAAGGGACAGGGAGCAGGGGGAGACGGAGAAAGACACGTCAGAGTCGCAGAGAAGAGAGCGACAGGAGCGAGACGGAGAAAGGAGAAAAGCCAGCGCTGGGCAGCAGCCAGAGGGCCAAGGACAGACAGGACGAAGGACAGAGGGACAGGGAAACGGGGCAGGGACAGGGAGACCAAAGGGGCGATGCTGGGCAAGGGAGGGACGGGGAGCGGGATGCTGGGACCGAGAGCCAACAAGAGCGACCCAGCTGCGGCATGAGGAAAGCGCTGGAGGAGAGAGCGGGACGGAGCCGAGGCCATAAACCACGGGGACAGGGAGCAGGAGAGAGGGAGAGACAGGGAGAGGGGGACAGGTAAGACAGAGAATCGGAGAAAGAGAGGGAAGGGACCAGCTCAGAGGGTCAGGGGTGAACAGAGAGAGGGGGACGGCAGAACGAGCAATGAGACGGGGGAGAAGGAGCGGGGAGCAGAGAGAACAAGGTACAGGGAAAGGCCAGAGCTGGGGAGAACAACGACGGGCTGGAGGCAGAACAAAGGGCAGCGCGGACAGGGAGCGGGACCGAGGAGCGGAAAAGGAAAAAACAGCCGTGGGCAGCCGGGGAGAGGGAGAGCAAGAGAAGCCAGGGGAGAATGAGAGAAGGATGGAGAGAAACACGGGGACACGGAAAAAGGGGGGACGGGGACGACACACACACCTGAAGGGTGGAAGGAAAGAGAGGGGTGGGGAGCGAGACCGTGTGACAGAGAGGGACGGAGGCAGGGAGTGGGATGCAAGGGTAGGGAAAAGCAGAGGGACAGGAAGAGGAAAAGAAGGAGAGAGAAAGGGGAGGACGGGGAGCAGCAGAGAGAGACGGGGAATGACAAAATAGCGCCGGGCTGAGCGGAACTCCAGAGAATAACCAGATCCTGCCAGGGAGCAGCCAGAGGGATAGAGCGAGGGGAAACATGCCCAGAGAGGACAGGGAAGAGCCAGCAGGACACTGGGGGAGGGAAGAGCCAGCAGGGCAGGGATGGAGAGAGGGAAAACCTCAGGGGCAAGAACAGCAGCAGAGCCACCAAGAGAGGAGAAAACACCCCAAACAAGTCAGGAAAAGGAACCGGCCAGCGCTGGGCAGCGGGACAGGCATGGAGCAAGGAAAACCAGGCACGAGGCCAGGGACAGAGGGATGGAGCGGCACAGAGAGGGACAGGGAGCGGGACATGAGACTGCAGAGAGAGGGGCACAGGGAACCGGGAAGGGTGACAGAGAGAGACAGAGCGGGGTGGGGAGCGGGTCAGAGCTGGAGAAAGGGAAAATCCCGCCAGGGAGCGGGCCAGGAGGACGGAGCCGGAGGAGACGAACGGGAAGCAGGGCGGTGGGATGCAGCCGGCAAAACTAACGACGGGCAACGGGCCAGAGGGATTGACGGCCGTAAGGGCCAGGGAGCGGGACAAAGGAACGGGAGGAAAGCTGAGAGGAGCAGCAGGAGAGAGGAACATGGGGAAAAAGAAAGAAGGAAAAGGAAGGCGCGAGGGCAGGGAGAGAGACGGGAACAGAGTGCGGGATGTGCAGAGACAAAGAGCAGGGAAAGGAAGAGGACAGAGGGACTGGGGGTGGGGCTGGGGGGCACCAAATGCAGGTGAAGACAAAGAGATGGAGAAGGAAAAAAAGATGCTGATGGGCTGCGGGACAGAGAGGGAGGAGGAGAAAGTAGGGCCGGAGCAGGGAAGAGAAGAAGGAGAACGGGGACGGCTGGACGGACCGGGGCATACTCCTAGACAGCAGGAGACAGGCACCAGGACAGAGGGACAAAGGCAGAATAACGGCAGAGGGAGCGGGACGGACGGAGAGCGAGAGGAGAAAAGGGGCAGGGAGCAGGACTGAGGGATGGAGAAAGGAGCAATGGGAGCAGAGGGACGGAGAGAGGAAAATCCAGGACGGAGGAAGGAGAGAGGGATAGAGGGGAGGGACAGGGAGCAAGAAAATGGGACCCAGAGAAACACAGAGGGATGGGGAGCAGCACACTGGGATAGAGAGCAAGCGAGAGCAACAGGAACAAGGACAGGGAGACGGAACCCTAACCCTAACGCAAAACAGGGACCGAAAGCTGCACAGAGAAATGGAATAGGAAAATCAGGGATGGGGAGTGGGACAGAGGGGTGGAGAGATGACAAGGGACACAAGGATAATGAGGGGGGGTGGAGGGTGGGAAGGAAGACCAGAGAGCAGTACAGCGGGGTGGAGAAAGAAAAAGAGGGAGGGGGAGTGGGGCAGAGAAACAGAAGAAGAAAATGCCGTGATGGGAGCAGGACAGAGGACGGGAGAGAGAAAAAGAAGCCAAGGGAGGAGACGGAGGAGCAGAGACAGAAAGGTCAGAACCGGCCAGAGAGGGAGAGAAGCCAAGAAAAATGGGGCCGAGGGGCCCTGCAGAGCTGGAGCGAGAACGTGTAGGGCCGGTGAGCAGGACAGAGGGAGAGAGAGGCGGCGGGGGGAAGGAGAGGAAGGACAAAGGAGGGACAGAGATGGTGACAGGGCGCAGGACATACAGCCAGGGAGAAAACCAGGACAGGGAAGGGGAGAACGGGATGGAGAAACAAAGAACAGGTCAGATGTGTAGAGATGGGAAAAACTGAGAACTAAAACCCCAGCAAAGGGGGAGAGGATGGAGGGAGGGAGGGAGGGAGGGAGGGAGGGAGGGAGGGAGGGAGGGAGGGAGGGAGGGAGGGAGGGAGGGAGGGACGGAAAAAAGGGCCAAGGAGGAGGGGAGAGGAGAAGAGGAAGGGAAAAGGGGAGAGCTGGCTGGGCAGGGAGGGAGAGCAGGAAACGACTGGACAGGCAGCGGGACAGAGAAATACAGACAGCAAACACAGGGCCAGGAAGCAGGACAGAGGCACAGCGAGCGGTAATGAGGGGCAGGAGAATGGTGGGGACAGAAGCATCGGGGCAGAAGAACGGGAAGAACAAATAAAGGCAGGAAGAAGCCTGGGGGATGATAGGAACCCCTCGGTGAGAGAGGGGGAAAAGGAGCAGGACAGAGACCGTCAGAGACAGACAGGGCCAAGGAGCGAGACAGGGCGATGCAGAGAGAGGAAAAAAAAGCCATGGAGGCAGGAGAGTGTGAGAGACAGGCACAAATAAAGAGATGTGGAGCAGGACAGGGATGGAGGGGAAAAGCCTGGCATCGCCAGCAGGACAGAGATGGAGCGAGAAGGAAAAAGGGACGAGGTGCAGAACAAGAGCAAAGAGAACCAAGGTCCGGGAGCAGGACACAGGGGTGGAAGAGGGGAAAAATAGCGACAGGCCGCACAGCAGAGACGGGGGAATGAAACATGGCCCAGGGGGCGTCAGAGAACGAGAGACAGAGAGAAAAGGGACAGAGAGCAGGACAGCGCTGGAGGGAAAAGCAACTGCGATGGGCAGTGGTAGAGAGACAGGGAGGAGGAAGGGAAAAACACTGCGGAAGACAGAAAGGAAAGAAGGGACAGCAAGCTGGACATGGGGATGGGAGAGGGAATGGGCCAGAGAGAGACAGACAGAAAAGACAGGGAGAGGAAGCAGGGCAGAAGGACAGCGAGGGAGAAAAGGGACAGGGATCGGGACAGAGATGGAGAAAAAAGCAGCAGGGCCAGAGAAACAGAGGCAGAAAGAGCAGCAGGAAGGGAGCAGGGCAGAGAGAGCAGCAGCAGGATGGAGACAGAGGGAAAATGGGAGACTCAACAGGACAGAGGCACAGGAACGTGGGCAGGGAGCAGGACTAAGGGATACAGGGAGAAACAATGGGACAGGAAGCGGGACAGAGGGACAGACAAGAGCGATGACCATGGGAGAAAGAGAGAAACCGTGAGAAGGACAGCAGCTGGGGGAAGAGAGAGAGAGAGAGATGAGGAGCCCTGCAGGGAGAGAAAGAACCAAAGGGGCAGGGAGCAGCACAAAGGGTCAGAGAGAGCAAGGGATGAACGGGAAGCAGGGCAGAGACAGCGAGATGCACAGTGAAAAACCCGACGGCCCTGAGCAAGACACAGGGACAGCGAGAGCAAGAGAAGGACAGAGACAGAGAGACGGGCCAGCAGGGACACCAAGCAGCACGCCCAAAGCAGAGAGGAGCAGAATGTGAGGAAACAGGGCAGAGACACCGTGGGGAAAGAAAAAGCTGGATGCAGAGCAGGACAAAGGGATGGAGAAGGAAAAATCAGCCAGGGGCTGCAGGACAGAACCAGAGGGGGGAGACAAAGAGGGAGAAGCGGCACACAAGAAGAAAAGAGGGACAGGGGAGCAGAAAACGAATCGCAGCAGCACGGAAAAGACAGGGAGCTGGAGGGGGGGCAGGAGGCACAGCGAGTGACAGGGATGCGGAAAAGGAACAGGGCCCCAGGGGCCCGGGACTCACCACAGCTCTCTCTCTGGGCGCTGCCGGGAGAATTTGCTGGTTCAGACGCTTCTTTCTCCTTCTCGCCTCCCTTTCCACCCGTAACTCCGCTCACTTGGCTGCTTCCACCTGAGGGAACAAACGGGCCTCTCACAGCTCTGCCCAGACAGGGTTCCCCAGACACACGGCCTCGCTCGCGCACTCCGCGGCCGGACCGCGCTCTGGGGACGCGCACAGCCCCCGCGGTGCGCGCTGGCAGCCCGGCCTGCTGCGGCCTGCAGAGAGGGAGCCTCCCCCCCGCCAGAAACTGGCTCTCTCGTGCTGGCAGCAGGAGGCAGCTGCCGGCCAGACGGCCGCTGGTTCCTTCTTCCTCCATCTGGCCTCTCCGGCTCCCGCCCCAGCAGCCCCGGGCCACAGCCCGGGAGTGTCCGGCTGCCCCTCGGCACCCCGTGCCCAGGCACAGACAACCCAGCTCAGCCTGAGGCGGGTGCAGCCAGCAGCATCCCCAGGGCAGGAACGGACAACTGCGTCCTCCGGGCAGCCTTGAAAGGCAGAGGCAGCAGCAACCGTTACCGGCGTCACTCGCCTGCTCCTGCCGGGGCTACGGGAGACGCCCCCAGGGCCACCAGCCACCGGCACCGCAGGGCTCGGCGTGGTCGGGGGCTACGGGGGGCTGCTGGAGCCAGGGGCTGCTGCACGGGGCGAGGGGGCTGGCAGAGGCAACGGGGAGATCCGGTGAGCCGGGGAGGCGTCCGAGTCAGCGCCCGGGGGTTGCCCGCCATCTGCCCCCCCCCCCCCTTCTCTCCGTTCCAGGTGAATGCGGAGCTACCCCAGCCCGGCCCGCCTCCAGCAGCCGGGCAGCTGCCGCAGCGGGAGGGCTGGAGCTTCACGTCCCGACCCTACAGGCGGCCGCCGGTCCGGGGACACCCCCGCATCCGCCCAAGGGGTCCGCTCGCCTCACCTGCGGGCTCGATCCGCCCCCGCCGCTGGGACCGGCGCTCCGCGCGCCGCCACGTTGCTCCGCGGTACCGCGCATGCGTCAACGGGGGGGGGGGGGAAGGGGGGGACGACGACGGCGGCGGCGTAAGCGGCGCGCGCTCCCGGGGCTGCAGGACCGGTCTCCGGGTACCGGGCGGCAGCAGCAGCGAGCGCGCGGCGGGCGGCGCGTGCCGGGGCGGCACCGGCGCTGCAGTTCCGCGCTTCGGCCGTCCGGCGCCCGCCAAAACCGCGCGCGTTGGAGCGGCACCGGCGTCTCTGTCCGGGGGGCAGCGCCGAGCGCGGCGACAGCGCCCCGCGGGCGCGGGAGCATCGCGGCGCTGTTACCGGGCACGGGAACACGGAGCGCAGGGCGAACGGGAAGGGCTGCGGCGGCAAGATCTCCGTGGGCACCTGGGAGGTGTCCGAGTGGGGGAATGAGATGAGCTTTAAGGTCCCTTCCAGCTCGCGCCGGCAGCCAGCAAGGCAAGGCGCAGCAGTGCGCATGCGCGCCACCCCGCCTGCAGTACCGAGGTGTATTCGCACGTTGGCGGCAGGGAACAGGGCAGGGAGCGGCGATGCCCCTTCGCGTCTCCCCGCCTGCAGTACCGAACTTTCCCCACACGGTGGCAGGAGAGAGCTGAGCGAGGCGCTCTAAAGCGCATGCGCGCCTCTCCGGCTGCAGTACCGCATTTCATTCGCACGGTGGCAGCAGAGAGCCGAGAGCGGCGCGCTAAAGCGCATGCGCGCCTCTCCGCCTGCAGTACCCAGCTTCTTTCGAACGGTGGCAGCAGAGAGCAGAGAGAGGCGCTCTAAAGCGCATGCGCGCCTCTCCGCCTGCAGTACCGCATTTCTTTCGCACGGTGGCAGCAGAGAGCCGAGAGAGGCGCTCTAAAGCGCATGCGCGCCTCTCCGCCTGCAGTACCGCATTTCATTCGCACGGTGGCAGCAGAGAGCCGAGAGAGGCGCTCTAAAGCGCATGCGCGCCTCTCCGCCTGCAGTACCCAGCTTCTTTCGCAAGGTGGCAGCAGAGAGCCGAGAGAGGCGCTCTAAAGCGCATGCGCGCCTCTCTGCCTGCAGTACCCGACTTCTTTCGCACGGTGGCAGCAGAGAGCCGAGAGAGGCGCTCTAAAGCGCATGCGCGCCTCTCCGCCTGCAGTACCGCATTTCATTCGCACGGTGGCAGCAGAGAGCCGAGAGAGGCGCTCTAAAGCGCATGCGCGCCTCTCCGCCTGCAGTACCCAGCTTCTTTCGCACGGTGGCAGCAGAGAGCCGGGAGGGGCGCTGTAAAGCGCATGCGCGCCTCTCCGCCTGCAGTACCGCATTTCTTTCGCACGGTGGCAGCAGAGAGCCGAGAGAGGCGCTGTAAAGCGCATGCGCGCCTCTCCGCCTGCAGTACCCAGCTTCTTTCGCACGGTGGCAGCAGAGAGCCGGGAGGGGCGCTGTAAAGCGCATGCGCGCCTCTCCGCCTGCAGTACCGCATTTCTTTCGCACGGTGGCAGCAGAGAGCCGGGAGGGGCGCTGTAAAGCGCATGCGCGCCTCTCCGCCTGCAGTACCGCATTTCTTTCGCACGGTGGCAGCAGAGAGCCGAGAGAGGCGCTGTAGAGCGCATGCGCGCCTCTCCGCCTGCAGTACCCAGCTTCTTTCGCACGGTGGCAGCAGAGAGCCGAGAGAGGCGCTCTAAAGCGCATGCGCGCCTCTCCGCCTGCAGTACCGCATTTCATTCGCACGGTGGCAGCAGAGAGCCGAGAGGTGCCCTAAAGCGCATGCGCGCCTCTCCGCCTGCAGTACCCAGGTTCTTTCGCACGGTGGCAGCAGAGAGCAGAGAGAGGCGCTGTAAAGCGCATGCGCGCCTCTCCGCCTGCAGTACCCAGCTTCTTTCGCACGGTGGCAGCAGAGAGCCGAGAGAGGCGCTCTAAAGCGCATGCGCGCCTCTCCGCCTGCAGTACCCAGGCTCTTTCGAACGGTGGCAGCAGAGAGCAGAGAGAGGCGCTGTAAGGCGCATGCGCGCCTCTCCGCCTGCAGTACCCAGCTTCTTTCGCAAGGTGGCAGCAGAGAACCGAGAGAGGAGCGCTAAAGCGCATGCGCGCCTCTCCGCCTGCAGTACCGCATTTCATTCGCAGGGTGGCAGCAGAGAGCCGAGAGAGGCGCACTAAAGCGCATGCGCGCCTCTCTGCCTGCAGTACCCGACTTCTTTCGCACGGTGGCAGCAGAGAGCCGAGAGAGGCGCTCTAAAGCGCATGCGCGCCTCTCCGCCTGCAGTACCGCATTTCTTTCGCACGGTGGCAGCAGAGAGCCGAGAGAGGCGCTCTAAAGCGCATGCGCGCCTCTCCGCCTGCAGTACCGCATTTCATTCGCACGGTGGCAGCAGCGAGCCGGGAGGGGCGCTGTAAAGCGCATGCGCGCCTCTCCGCCTGCAGTACCCAGCTTCTTTCGCACGGTGGCAGCAGCGAGCCGGGAGGGGCGCTGTAAAGCGCATGCGCGCCTCTCCGCCTGCAGTACCCAGCTTCTTTCGCACGGTGGCAGCAGAGAGCCGAGAGAGGCGCTCTAAAGCGCATGCGCGCCTCTCCGCCTGCAGTACCCAGCTTCTTTCGCACAGTGGCAGCAGAGAGCCGGGAGAGGCGCTCTAAAGCGCATGCACGCCTCTCCGCCTGCAGTACCGCATTTCTTTCGCACGGTGGCAGCAGAGAGCAGAGAGAGGCGCTCTAAAGCGCATGCGCACCTCTCCGCCTGCAGTACCCGGCTTCTTTCGCACGGTGGCAGCAGAGAGCCGAGAGAGGCGCTCTAAAGCGCATGCGCGCCTCTCCGCCTGCAGTACCCAGCTTCTTTCGCACGGTGGCAGCAGAGAGCCGAGAGAGGCGCTCTAAAGCGCATGCGCGCCTCTCCGCCTGCAGTACCCAGCTTCTTTCGCACGGTGGCAGCAGAGAGCCGAGAGAGGCGCTGTAAAGCGCATGCGCGCCTCTCCGCCTGCAGTACCGCATTTCTTTCGCACGGTGGCAGCAGAGAGCCGAGAGAGGCGCTCTAAAGCGCATGCGCGCCTCTCCGCCTGCAGTACCGCATTTCATTCGCACGGTGGCAGCAGAGAGCCGAGAGAGGCGCTCTAAAGCGCATGCGCGCCTCTCCGCCTGCAGTACCGCATTTCTTTCGCACGGTGGCAGCAGAGAGCCGGGAGGGGCGCTGTAAAGCGCATGCGCGCCTCTCCGCCTGCAGTACCGCATTTCTTTCGCACGGTGGCAGCAGAGAGCCGAGAGAGGCGCTGTAAAGCGCATGCGCGCCTCTCCGCCTGCAGTACCCAGCTTCTTTCGAACGGTGGCAGCAGAGAGCAGAGAGAGGCGCTCTAAAGCGCATGCGCGCCTCTCCGCCTGCAGTACCCAGCTTCTTTCGCACGGTGGCAGCAGAGAGCCGAGAGAGGCGCTGTAAAGCGCATGCGCGCCTCTCCGCCTGCAGTACCGCATTTCTTTCGCACGGTGGCAGCAGAGAGCCGAGAGAGGCGCTGTAAAGCGCATGCGCGCCTCTCCGCCTGCAGTACCGCATTTCTTTCGCACGGTGGCAGCAGAGAGCCGAGAGAGGCGCTCTAAAGCGCATGCGCGCCTCTCCGCCTGCAGTACCGCATTTCATTCGCACGGTGGCAGCAGAGAGCCGAGAGGTGCCCTAAAGCGCATGCGCGCCTCTCCGCCTGCAGTACCCGAGTCCATTCGCACGGTGGCAGCAGAGAGCCGAGAGAGGCGCTGTAAAGCGCATGCGCGCCTCTCCGCCTGCAGTACCCAGCTGCTTTCGCAAGGTGGCAGCAGAGAACCGAGAGAGGAGCGCTAAAGCGCATGCGCGCCTCTCCGCCTGCAGTACCCAGCTTCTTTCGAACGGTGGCAGCAGAGAGCCGAGAGAGGCGCTCTAAAGCGCATGCGCGCCTCTCCGCCTGCAGTACCGCATTTCATTCGCACGGTGGCAGCAGAGAGCCGAGAGAGGCGCTCTAAAGCGCATGCGCCCCTGTCCACCTGCAGTACCGCATTTCATTCGCACGGTGGCAGCAGAGAGCCGAGAGGCGCCCTAAAGCGCATGCGCGCCTCTCCGCCTGCAGTACCGCATTTCTTTCGCACGGTGGCAGCAGAGAGCCGAGAGAGGCGCTCTAAAGCGCATGCGCGCCTCTCCGCCTGCAGTACCGCATTTCATTCGCACGGTGGCAGCAGAGAGCCGAGAGGTGCCCTAAAGCGCATGCGCGCCTCTCCGCCTGCAGTACCCGAGTCCATTCGCACGGTGGCAGCAGAGAGCCGAGAGAGGCGCTGTAAAGCGCATGCGCGCCTCTCCGCCTGCAGTACCCAGCTGCTTTCGCAAGGTGGCAGCAGAGAACCGAGAGAGGAGCGCTAAAGCGCATGCGCGCCTCTCCGCCTGCAGTACCCAGCTTCTTTCGAACGGTGGCAGCAGAGAGCCGAGAGAGGCGCTCTAAAGCGCATGCGCGCCTCTCCGCCTGCAGTACCGCATTTCATTCGCACGGTGGCAGCAGAGAGCAGAGAGAGGCGCTCTAAAGCGCATGCGCGCCTCTCCGCCTGCAGTACCGCATTTCATTCGCACGGTGGCAGCAGAGAGCCGAGAGAGGCGCTCTAAAGCGCATGCGCGCCTCTCCGCCTGCAGTACCCAGCTTCTTTCGCACGGTGGCAGCAGAGAGCCGAGAGAGGCGCTCTAAAGCGCATGCGCGCCTCTCCGCCTGCAGTACCCGAGTTCATTCGCACGGTGGCAGCAGAGAGCCGAGAGAGGCGCTGTAAAGCGCATGCGCGCCTCTCCGCCTGCAGTACCCAGCTTGTTTCGCACGGTGGCAGCAGAGAGCAGAGAGAGGCGCTCTAAAGCGCATGCGCGCCTCTCCGCCTGCAGTACCGCATTTCTTTCGCACGGTGGCAGCAGAGAGCCGAGAGAGGCGCTGTAAAGCGCATGCGCGCCTCTCCGCCTGCAGTACCGCATTTCATTCGCACGGTGGCAGCAGAGAGCCGAGAGAGGCGCTCTAAAGCGCATGCGCGCCTCTCCGCCTGCAGTACCCAGCTTCTTTCGCACGGTGGCAGCAGAGAGCAGAGAGAGGCGCTCTAAAGCGCATGCGCGCCTCTCCGCCTGCAGTACCCAGCTTCTTTCGCACGGTGGCAGCAGAGAGCCGAGAGAGGCGCTGTAAAGCGCATGCGCGCCTCTCCGCCTGCAGTACCGCATTTCATTCGCACGGTGGCAGCAGAGAGCCGAGAGAGGCGCTCTAAAGCGCATGCGCGCCTCTCCGCCTGCAGTACCGCATTTCATTCGCACGGTGGCAGCAGAGAGCCGAGAGAGGCGCTCTAAAGCGCATGCGCGCCTCTCCGCCTGCAGTACCCAACTTCTTTCGCACGGTGGCAGCAGAGAGCCGAGAGAGGCGCTGTAAAGCGCATGCGCGCCTCTCCGCCTGCAGTACCGCACTTCATTCGCACGGTGGCAGCAGAGAGCATGGCGAGGCGCTCTAAAGCGCATGCGCGCCTCTCCGCCTGCAGTACCGCATTTCATTCGCACGGTGGCAGCAGAGAGCAGGGCGAGGCGCGCTAAAGCACCTTCGCGTGACCCTGCCTGCAGTACCGAACTGTCCCCACACGGTGGCAGCAGGGAGCCAGCCGCAGCGCTGCCGTGCGCACGAGCCGCACCCCGCTGCAGCAGTTGCTGCTCTCAGGGCGGCAGCAGCGAGCGAGGCAAGGCGAAGCGATGCGCTTCCTCGCCCGCCGGGCGGCACTACCACACTTGGGTCGTAGAACGGCAGAATCCAGCAAGGCAAAGCGCAGCGCGGGACACGCGCAGCTCTCCGGCGGCAGTTCCTAAGAGTGGGCGCCGGGTAACGGTAGAGAGCAAGCCGAGGAGCAGCACTGCGCATGCGCGGCTCCCTGGCTGCAGTATCGAACCCTGGTCGCTGAGCGGCAGCATCGAGCAAGGCAAAGCACCCCAATGCGCATGCGCGCTCCCCCAGCCGCAGGGCGGCAGCAGCGACCCCGGGAAAGCTCAGAACTGCCCCTGCACTGCTGACCCATTCCCTAACCCCCACCCGCACTCTGGAATAACCGTGTGTGTCTGTGTGTGTGTGTGTGTCTGTGTCCGCCCCACTCAGGGTTTGGGCAGCTCCTGCTCCCCTCGAGGGAACCAGCGGCCCCCACCCAGCTCCCTCCTTCCTGCCGCTCGGGGCTCCCACCCGACACAGCGGCCGCGCCGTGGGCAGGAGTCGGGGCCGGGACAGGAACGTCAGCCCCTGGCCCGTTGCGGGGGGGGCTGCGCACGCCCGGGATCTCCTTTGCCCGGGCCCTGCTGAGCGGGAGGGGTTTGAGCTGCACTCGGTTCCCCGGCACATTAACAACAGCCGCTGGGGTCACACCGACAGCAAATCCGGTTTTATGCCCACGCAGCGTATCGTCACCCCCACCGCAAAGTCCCGCTCAGTTGCTCGGGGAAAACACGTCGGGGAGGATGGAGCCGCGTCGAGGTTCCGTCCGGCTCCGGCAGATGGGGGGAGATGGCAGCTGGCAGCAAATCCCAGCCACGGGCACCTCCCTGCCGGGCACTGCCGATGCCGACGGCTCGTCCTGCGCCTGGCACGATGCACCCGCGGGGCAGAGCGCATCCCCCTGGAATGCAGCTGTGTTCTCCGCCCTCCAAGAGTCACAGCAGCGCCTGGGACCACGGGAACTGCAAGGCTTTTCCTGACACTGTGGACGGACGTCGCTATTCCGACCACAGCCAACGCGCTCGGTTTGATTGCAGCTCCGTTTGCAGAGCCACGAAAGACGGCGTGCGAAGGAGGAAGGAGTCCCCAAAGCGCTGGCGGAGAGAACGCTGGGAATACGACACCCAGAGAACCGGAGACGTTTCGGGACGGTGCGCTCAGCTCCTGGATCCCTTGGAGCGAATCTGCACATGGAAAGCCCCAGCAATAAACCCACTGAGAGCCAAGTGCTCCCCCAACGCCCTTTCCGCAGGGTCTGGCTGCATCTCGGACCATGCCAGGACCGCACAGGGAGGCGGATGGGCAGAGGGAGGGGTGGGGGGAGGCAGACGCCTGGAGAAGGGGGACACAGGCAGCCCCGGACGCAGAGAGGGGGACACACGACTCACCACAGACCCCGCTGCCGGCAGGAGACCTTCACCTCCCCGATGGTTCCCTCTCGGCCTGCCCGGGCAGCCCTTCGGCAGCTGGAGATGGCGACAGGAGAGAGGGGGAACCGATCCAAAGGGAGAGGGAACCAGCCTGAGAGATGGGGGAAACAAGGAATGGGGACGGGCCAGAGGGCAGAGAGGGGGGAGGTCAAAAGGGGACAGGGAGGGGGACAGCGAGAGACCGAGAAACAGCAAAAAGCCGCGATAAGCGAAAGGGCAGAGAGACAGAAGAATTCAAGCGCAGGGACAGGGAGCCAGACGGAGGGTGATAAACACAAAAACGGGCTCTGGGACAGAGAGGGAAGAAATTCCAACCCAGGAACAGGGACCTGGCGTGGCCCCGAGGCTCTGGGACTCACCGCAGCTCCCGCCCTCAGAGCTGCCGGCAGAACGGGGCGGCTCGGGGGTCTCTCTCTCCCCTCCCTTCCTCCTCTGCAGCGCCAGGCACTCGGCCGTCATCCACCTGAGAGAGCGGAGGGGGGTCTCACAGCGCTGCCAACACGAGGCTGCCCAGACACAGCCCCCCCCACGCCCCCCGCGCGGCCGCGCTGTGCTTCGCTCACGCGGGCAGACCCTGCAGGCACCGGTTCTGTGATTCTTCCGCTGCTTCGCTGCTGGATGGAGAAAGGAAAAGCAGTGAGGGAGTGCAGGCGGAGAAAAACCCAGCAGGGAACAGGACAGGGGAGAAACGGGACAGCCAGCTGGCCAAGGGGAGGCAGCGAGAAACGCTGCGACAGGCCGTGGCACGGAGCCGTGGAGTCAAGGAGGGGGAGCACGGGGGACAGAGAAGGAGGGAAAAGGGACAGGGAGCAGGGGGAGACGGAGAAAGACACGTCAGAGTCGCAGAGAAGAGAGCGACAGGAGCGAGACGGAGAAAGGAGAAAAGCCAGCGCTGGGCAGCAGCCAGAGGGCCAAGGACAGACAGGACGAAGGACAGAGGGACAGGGAAACGGGGCAGGGACAGGGAGACCAAAGGGGCGATGCTGGGCAAGGGAGGGACGAGGAGCGGGATGCTGGGACCGAGAGCCAACGAGAGCGACCCAGCTGTGGCATGAGGAAAGCGCTGGAGGAGAGAGCGGGACGGAGCCGAGGCCATAAACCACGGGGACAGGGAGCAGGAGAGAGGGAGAGACAGGGAGAGGGGGACAGGTAAGACAGAGAATCGGAGAAAGAGAGGGAAGGGACCAGCTCAGAGGGTCAGGGGTGAACAGAGAGAGGGGGACGGCAGAACGAGCAATGAGACGGGGGAGAAGGAGCGGGGAGCAGAGAGAACAAGGTACAGGGAAAGGCCAGAGCTGGGGAGAACAACGACGGGCTGGAGGCAGAACAAAGGGCAGCGCGGACAGGGAGCGGGACCGAGGAGCGGAAAAGGAAAAAACAGCCGTGGGCAGCCGGGGAGAGGGAGAGCGAGAGAAGCCAGGGGAGAATGAGAGAAGGATGGAGAGAAACATGGGGACACGGAAAAGGGGGGGACGAGGACGACACACACACCTGAAGGGTGGAAGGAAAGAGAGGGGTGGGGAGCGAGACCGTGTGACAGAGAGGGACGGAGGCAGGGAGTGGGATGCAAGGGTAGGGAAAAGCAGAGGGACAGGAAGAAGAAAAGAAGCAGAGAGAAAGGGGAGGACGGGGAGCAGCAGAGAGAGACGGGGAACGACAGAATAGCGCCGGGCTGAGCGGAACTCCAGAGAATAACCAGATCCTGCCAGGGAGCAGCCAGAGGGATAGAGCGAGGGGAAACATGCCCAGAGAGGACAGGGAAGAGCCAGCAGGACACTGGGGGAGGGAAGAGCCAGCAGGGCAGGGATGGAGAGAGGGAAAACATCAGGGCCAAGAACAGCAGCAGAGCCACCAAGAGAGGAGAAAACACCCCAAACAAGTCAGGAAAAGGAACCGGCCAGCGCTGGGCAGCGGGACAGGCATGGAGCAAGGAAAACCAGGCACGAGGCCAGGGACAGAGGGATGGAGCGGCACAGAGAGGGACAGGGAGCGGGACATGAGACTGCAGAGAGAGGGGCACAGGGAACCGGGAAGGGTGACAGAGAGAGACAGAGCGGGGTGGGGAGCGGGTCGGAGCTGGAGAAAGGGAAAATCCCGCCAGGGAGCGGGCCAGGAGGACGGAGCCGGAGGAGACGAACGGGAAGCAGGGCGGTGGGATGCAGCCGGCAAAACTAACGACGGGCAACGGGCCAGAGGGATTGACGGCCGTAAGGGCCAGGGAGCGGGACAAAGGAACGGGAGGAAAGCTGAGAGGAGCAGCAGGAGAGAGGAACGTGGGGAAAAAGAAGGAAGGAAAAGGAAGGCGCGAGGGCAGAGAGAGAGACGGGAACAGAGTGCGGGACGTGCAGAGACAAAGAGCAGGGAAAGGAAGAGGACAGAGGGACTGGGGGTGGGGCTGGGGGGCACCAAATGCAGGTGAAGACAAAGAGATGGAGAAGGAAAAAAAGATGCTGATGGGCTGCGGGACAGAGAGGGAGGAGGAGAAAGTAGGGCCGGAGCAGGGAAGAGAAGAAGGAGAACGGGGACGGCTGGACGGACCGGGGCATACTCCTAGACAGCAGGAGACAGGCACCAGGACAGAGGGACAAAGGCAGAATAACGGCAGAGGGAGCGGGACGGACGGAGAGCGAGAGGAGAAAAGGGGCAGGGAGCAGGACTGAGGGATGGAGAAAGGAGCAATGGGAGCAGAGGGACGGAGAGAGGAAAATCCAGGACGGAGGAAGGAGAGAGGGATAGAGGGGAGGGACAGGGAGCAAGAAAATGGGACCCAGAGAAACACAGAGGGCTGGGGAGCAGCACACTGGGATAGATAGAGAGCAAGCGAGAGCAAAAGGAACAAGGACAGGGAGACGGAGCCAGAGGAAAAACAGGGACCAAAAGCTGCACAGAGAAATGGAATAGGAAAATCAGGGATGGGGAGTGGGACAGAGGGGTGGAGAGATGACAAGGGACACAAGGATAATGAGGGGGGGTGGAGGGTGGGAAGGAAGGCCAGAGAGCAGTGCAGCGGGGCAGAGGAAGAAAAAGAGGGAGGGGGAGCGGGGCAGAGAAACAGAAGAAGAAAATGCCGTGATGGGAGCAGGACAGAGGACGGGAGAGAGAAAAAGAAGCCAAGGGAGGAGACGGAGGAGCAGAGACAGAAAGGTCAGAAACAGCCAGAGAGGGAGAGAAGCCAAGAAAAATGGGGCCAAGGGGCCCTGCAGAGCTGGAGCGAGAACGTGTAGGGCCGGTGAGCAGGACAGAGGGAGAGAGAGGCGGCGGGGGGAAGGAGAGGAAGGACAAAGGAGGGACAGAGATGGTGACAGGGCGCAGGACATACAGCCAGGGAGAAAACCAGGACAGGGAAGGGGAGAACGGGATGGAGAAACAAAGAAAAGGTCAGATGTGCAGAGATGGGAAAAAATGAGAATTAAAACCCCAGCAAAGGGGGAGAGGATGGAGAGGTAGGGAGGGATAGAGAGAGAGAAAAAAGGGCCAAGGAGGAGGGGAGAGGAGAAGAGGAAGGGAAAAGGGGAGAGCTGGCTGGGCAGGGAGGGAGAGCAGGAAACGACTGGACAGGCAGCGGGACAGAGAAATACAGACAGCAAACACAGAGCCAGGAAGCAGGACAGAGGCACAGCGAGCGGTAATGAGGGGCAGGAGAATGGTGGTGACAGAAGCATCGGGGCAGAAGAACTGGAAGAACAAATAAAGGCAGGAAGAAGCCTGGGGGATGATAGGAACCCCCTGCTGAGAGAGGGGGAAAAGGAGGACACGGAGCAGGACAGAGACCGTAAGAGACAGACAGGGCCAAGGAGCGAGACAGGGCGATGCAGAGAGAGGAAAAAAGGGCCAGGGAGGCAGGAGAGTGTGAGAGACAGGCACACATAAAGAGACATGGAGCAGGACAGGGATGGAGGGGAAAAGCCTGGCATCGCCAGCAGGACAGAGATGGAGCGAGAAGGGGACGAGGGGCAGAAGAAAGGCAAAGAGAACCGAGGTCCGGGAGCAGGACACAGGGCTAGAAGAGGGGAAAAATAGCGACGGGCCGCACAGCGGAGACGGGGGAATGAAACACGGCCCAGGGAGCATCAGAGAACGAGAGAGAGAAAAGGGACAGAGAGCAGGACAGCACTGGAGGGAAAAGCAACTGCGATGGGCAGTGGGAGAGGGAGGAGGAAGGGAAAAACACTGCGGAAGACAGAAAGGAAAGAAGGGACAGCAAGCTGGACATGGGGATGGGAGAGGGAATGGGCCAGAGAGAGACAGACAGAAAAGACAGGGAGAGGAAGCAGGGCAGAAGGACAGCGAGGGAGAAAAGAGACAGGGATCGGGACAGAGATGGAGAAAAAAGCAGCAGGGCCAGAGAAACAGAGGCAGAAAGAGCAGCAGGAAGGGAGCAGGGCAGAGAGAGCAGCAGCAGGATGGAGACGGAGGGAAAATGGGAGACTCAACAGGACAGAGGCACAGGAACGTGGGCAGGGAGCAGGACTAAGGGATACAGGGAGAAACAATGGGACAGGAAGCGGGACAGAGGGACAGACAAGAGCGATGACCATGGGAGAAAGAGAGAAACCGTGAGAAGGACAGCAGCTGGGGGAAGAGAGAGAGAGAGAGATGAGGAGCCCTGCAGGGAGAGAAAGAACCAAAGGGGCAGGGAGCAGCACAAAGGGTCAGAGAGAGCAAGGGATGAACGGGAAGCAGGGCAGAGACAGCGAGATGCACAGTGAAAAACCCGACGGCCCTGAGCAAGACACAGGGACAGCGAGAGCAAGAGAAGGACAGAGACAGAGAGACGGGCCAGCAGGGACACCAAGCAGCACGCCCAAAGCAGAGAGGAGCAGAATGTGAGGAAACAGGGCAGAGACACCGTGGGGAAAGAAAAAGCTGGATGCAGAGCAGGACAAAGGGATGGAGAAGGAAAAACCAGCCAGGGGCTGCAGGACAGAACCAGAGGGGGGAGACAAAGAGGGAGAAGCGGCACACAAGAAGAAAAGAGGGACAGGGGAGCAGAAAACGAATCGCAGCAGCACGGAAAAGACAGGGAGCTGGAGGGGGGCGGGAGGCACAGCGAGTGACAGGGATGCGGAAGAGGGACAGGGCCCCGGGGGCCCGGGACTCACCACAGCTCTCTCTCTGGGCGCTGCCGGGAGAATTTGCTGGTTCCGACACTTCTTTCTCCTTCTCGCCTCCCTTTCCACCCGTAACTCCGCTCACTTGGCTGCTTCCACCTGAGGGAACAAACGGGCCTCTCACAGCTCTGCCCAGACAGGGTTCCCCAGACACACGGCCTCGCTCGCGCACTCCGCGGCCGGACCGCGCTCTGGGGACGCGCACAGCCCCCGCAGTGCGCGCTGGCAGCCCGGCCTGCTGCGGCCTGCAGAGAGGGAGCCTCCCCCCTGCCAGAAACTGGCTCTCTCGTGCTGGCAGCAGGAGGCAGCTGCCGGCCAGACGGCCGCTGGTTCCTTCTTCCTCCATCTGGCCTCTCCGGCTCCCGCCCCAGCAGCCCCGGGCCACAGCCCGGGAGTGTCCGGCTGCCCCTCGGCACCCCGTGCCCAGGCACAGACAACCCAGCTCAGCCTGAGGCGGGTGCAGCCAGCGGCATCCCCAGGGCAGGAACGGACAACTGCGTCCTCCGGGCAGCCTTGAAAGGCAGCAGCCGCAGCAACCGTTACCGGCATCACTCACCTGCTCCTGCCGGGGCTACCGGAGACGCCCCCAGGGCCACCAGCCACCGGCACTGCAGGGCTCGGCGTGGTCGGGGGCTACGGGGGGCTGCTGGAGCCAGGGGCTGCTGCACGGGGCGAGGGGGCTGGCAGAGGCAACGGGGAGATCCGGTGAGCCGGGGAGGCGTCCGAGTCAGCGCCCGGGGGTTGCCCGCCCTCTGCCCCCCCCCCCTTCTCTCCGTTCCGGGTTGAACGCGGAGCTACCCCAGCCCGGCCCGCCTCCAGCAGCCGGGCAGCTGCCGCAGCGGGAGGGCTGGAGCTTCACGTCCCGACCCTACAGGCGGCCGCCGGTCCGGGGACACCCCCGCATCCGCCCAAGGGGTCCGCTCGCCTCACCTGCGGGCTCGATCCTCCCACGCCGCTGGGACCGGCGCTCCGCGCGCCGCCATGTTGCTCCGCGGTACCGCGCATGCGTCAACGGGGGGGGGGGGGGGGGAAGGGGGGGACGACGACGGCGGCGGCGTAAGCGGCGCGCGCTCCCGGGGCTGCAGGACCGGTCTCCGGGTACCGGGCGGCAGCAGCAGCGAGCGCGCGGCGGGCGGCGCGTGCCGGAGCGGCACCGGCGCTGCAGTTCCGCGCTTCGCCCGTCCGGCGCCCGCCAAAACCGCGCGCGTTGGAGCGGCACCGGCGTCTCTGTCCGGGGGGCAGCGCCGAGCGCGGCGACAGCGCCCCGCGGGCGCGGGAGCATCGCGGCGCTGTTACCGGGCACGGGAACACGGAGCGCAGGGCGAACGGGAAGGGCTGCGGCGGCAAGATCTCCGTGGGCTCCTGGGAGGTGTCCGAGTGGGGGATTGAGATGAGCTTTAAGGTCCCTTCCAGCTCGCGCCGGCAGCTAGCAAGGCAAGGCGCAGCAGTGCGCATGCGCGCCACCCCGCCGGCAGTACCGAGGTGTATTCGCACGTTGGCGGCAGGGAACAGGGCAGGGAGCGGCGATGCCCCTTTGCGTCTCCCCGCCTGCAGTACCGAACTGTCCCCACACGGTGGCAGCAGGGAGCCAGCCGCAGCGCTGCCGTGCGCACGAGCCGCACCCCGCTGCAGCAGTTGCTGCTCTCAGGGCGGCAGCAGCGAGCGAGGCAAGGCGAAGCGATGCGCTTCCTCGCCCGCCGGGCGGCACTACCACACTTGGGTCGCAGAACGGCAGAATCCAGCAAGGCAAAGCGCAGCGCGGGACACGCGCAGCTCTCCGGCGGCAGTTCCTAAGAGTGGGCGCCGGGTAACGGCATAGAAGCCGAGGAGCAGCACTGCGCATGCGCGACTCCCTGGCTGCAGTATCGAGCAAGGCAAAGCGCACCAATGCGCATGCGCGTGCCCCCGCCTGCATTACACAGCCCCAGCCGCAGGGCGGCAGCAGCGACCCCGGGACAGCTCAGAACTGCCCCTGCACTGCTGACCCATTCCCTAACCCCCACCCGCACTCTGGAATAACCGTGTGTGTCTGTGTGTGTGTCTGTCTGTGTCCGCCCCACTCAGGGTTTGGGCAGCTCCTGCTCCCCTCGAGGGAACCAGCGGCCCCCACCCAGCTCCCTCCTTCCTGCCGCTCGGGGCTCCCACCCGACACAGCGGCCGCGCCGTGGGCAGGAGTCGGGGCCGGGACAGGAACGTCAGCCCCTGGCCCGTTGCGGGGGGGGCTGCGCACGCCCGGGATCTCCTTTGCCCGGGCCCTGCTGAGCGGGAGGGGTTTGAGCTGCACTCGGTTCCCCGGCACATTAACAACAGCCGCTGGGGTCACACCGACAGCAAATCCGGTTTTATGCCCACGCAGCGTATCGTCACCCCCACCGCAAAGTCCCGCTCAGTCGCTCGGGGAAAACACGTCGGGGAGGATGGAGCCGCGTCGAGGTTCCGCCCGGCTCCGGCAGATGGGGGGGAGATGGCAGCTGGCAGCAAATCCCAGCCACGGGCACCTCCATGCCGGGCACTGCCGATGCCGACGGCTCGTCCTGCGCCTGGCACGATGCACCCGCGGGGCAGAGCGCATCCCCCTGGAATGCAGCTGTGTTCTCCGCCCTCCAAGAGTCACAGCAGCGCCTGGGACCACGGGAACTGCAGGGCTTTTCCTGACACTGCGGACGGACGTCGCTATTCCGACCACAGCCAACGCACTCGGTTTGATTGCAGCTCCGTTTGCAGAGCCACGAAAGACGGCGTGCGAAGGAGGAAGGAGTCCCCAAAGCGCTGGCGGAGAAAATGCTGGGAATACGACACCCACAGAACCGGAGACGTTTCGGGACGGCACGCTCAGCTCCTGGATCCCTTGGAGCGAATCTGCACGTGGAAAGCCCCAGCAATAAACCCACTGAGAGCCAAGTGCTCCCCCAACGCCCTTTCCGCAGGGTCTGGCTGCATCTCGGACCATGCCAGGACGGCACAGGGAGGGGGATGGGAAAAGGGAGGGGTGGGGGGAGGGAGACGCCTGGAGAAGGGGGACACAGGCAGCCCCGGACGCAAAGAAGGGGACACACGCCTCACCACAGACCCCGCTGCCGGCAGGAGACCTTCACCTCCCCGATGGTTCCCTCTCGGCCTGCCCGGGCAACCCCTCGGCAGCTGGAGATGGCGACAGGAGAGAGGGGGAACCGATCCAAAGGGAGAGGGAACCAGGCTGAGAGATGGGGGAAACAAGGAATGGGGACGGGCCAGAGGGCAGAGAGGGAGGAGGTCAAAAGGGGACAGGGAGGGGGACAGCGAGAGACCAAGAAACAGCAAAAAGCCGCGATGAGCGAAAGGGCAGAGAGACAGAAGAATTCAAGCGCAGGGACAGGGAGCCAGACGGAGGGTGATAAAGACAAAAACGGGCTCTGGGACAGAGAGGGAAGAAATTCCAACCCAGGGACAGGGACCTGGCGTGGCCCCGAGGCTCCGGGACTCACCGCAGCTCCCGCCCTCAGAGCTGCCGGCAGAACGGGGCGGCTCGGGGGTCTCTCTCTCCCCTCCCTTCCTCCTCTGCAGCTCCAGGC
Organism: Rhynochetos jubatus; assembly: GCA_027574665.1. Classification (NCBI taxonomy): domain Eukaryota; kingdom Metazoa; phylum Chordata; class Aves; order Eurypygiformes; family Rhynochetidae; genus Rhynochetos; species Rhynochetos jubatus. Next base: position 191,449 of record CM050657.1, read on the forward strand.
ACTCGGCCGTCATCCACCTGAGAGAGCGGAGGGGGGTCTCACAGCGCTGCCAACACGAGGCTGCCCAGACACAGCCCGCCCCCCGCGCAGCCGCGCTGTGCTTCGCTCACGCGGGCAGACCCTGCAGGCACCGGTTCTGTGATTCTTCCGCTGCTTCGCTGCTGGATGGAGAAAGGAAAAGCAGTGAGGGAGTGCAGGCGGAGAAAAACCCAGCAGGGAACAGGACAGGGGAGAAACGGGACAGCCAGCTGGCCAAGGGGAGACAGCGAGAAACGCTGCGACAGGCCGTGGCACGGAGCCGTGGAGTCAAGGAGGGGGAGCACGGGGGACAGAGAAGGAGGGAAAAGGGACAGGGAGCAGGGGGAGACGGAGAAAGACACGTCAGAGTCGCAGAGAAGAGAGCGACAGGAGCGAGACGGAGAAAGGAGAAAAGCCAGCGCTGGGCAGCAGCCAGAGGGCCAAGGACAGACAGGACGAAGGACAGAGGGACAGGGAAACGGGGCAGGGACAGGGAGACCAAAGGGGCGATGCTGGGCAAGGGAGGGACGAGGAGCGGGATGCTGGGACCGAGAGCCAACGAGAGCGACCCAGCTGCGGCATGAGGAAAGCGCTGGAGGAGAGAGCGGGACGGAGCCGAGGCCATAAACCACGGGGACAGGGAGCAGGAGAGAGGGAGAGACAGGGAGAGGGGGACAGGTAAGACAGAGAATCGGAGAAAGAGAGGGAAGGGACCAGCTCAGAGGGTCAGGGGTGAACAGAGAGAGGGGGACGGCAGAACGAGCAATGAGACGGGGGAGAAGGAGCGGGGAGCAGAGAGAACAAGGTACAGGGAAAGGCCAGAGCTGGGGAGAACAACGACGGGCTGGAGGCAGAACAAAGGGCAGCGCGGACAGGGAGCGGGACCGAGGAGCGGAAAAGGAAAAAACAGCCGTGGGCAGCCGGGGAGAGGGAGAGCAAGAGAAGCCAGGGGAGAATGAGAGAAGGATGGAGAGAAACACGGGGACACGGAAAAAGGGGGGACGGGGACGACACACACACCTGAAGGGTGGAAGGAAAGAGAGGGGTGGGGAGCGAGACCGTGTGACAGAGAGGGACGGAGGCAGGGAGTGGGATGCAAGGGTAGGGAAAAGCAGAGGGACAGGAAGAGGAAAAGAAGGAGAGAGAAAGGGGAGGACGGGGAGCAGCAGAGAGAGACGGGGAATGACAAAATAGCGCCGGGCTGAGCGGAACTCCAGAGAATAACCAGATCCTGCCAGGGAGCAGCCAGAGGGATAGAGCGAGGGGAAACATGCCCAGAGAGGACAGGGAAGAGCCAGCAGGACACTGGGGGAGGGAAGAGCCAGCAGGGCAGGGATGGAGAGAGGGAAAACCTCAGGGGCAAGAACAGCAGCAGAGCCACCAAGAGAGGAGAAAACACCCCAAACAAGTCAGGAAAAGGAACCGGCCAGCGCTGGGCAGCGGGACAGGCATGGAGCAAGGAAAACCAGGCACGAGGCCAGGGACAGAGGGATGGAGCGGCACAGAGAGGGACAGGGAGCGGGACATGAGACTGCAGAGAGAGGGGCACAGGGAACCGGGAAGGGTGACAGAGAGAGACAGAGCGGGGTGGGGAGCGGGTCAGAGCTGGAGAAAGGGAAAATCCCGCCAGGGAGCGGGCCAGGAGGACGGAGCCGGAGGAGACGAACGGGAAGCAGGGCGGTGGGATGCAGCCGGCAAAACTAACGACGGGCAACGGGCCAGAGGGATTGACGGCCGTAAGGGCCAGGGAGCGGGACAAAGGAACGGGAGGAAAGCTGAGAGGAGCAGCAGGAGAGAGGAACGTGGGGAAAAAGAAGGAAGGAAAAGGAAGGCGCGAGGGCAGAGAGAGAGACGGGAACAGAGTGCGGGACGTGCAGAGACAAAGAGCAGGGAAAGGAAGAGGACAGAGGGACTGGGGGTGGGGCTGGGGGGCACCAAATGCAGGTGAAGACAAAGAGATGGAGAAGGAAAAAAAGATGCTGATGGGCTGCGGGACAGAGAGGGAGGAGGAGAAAGTAGGGCCGGAGCAGGGAAGAGAAGAAGGAGAACGGGGACGGCTGGACGGACCGGGGCATACTCCTAGACAGCAGGAGACAGGCACCAGGACAGAGGGACAAAGGCAGAATAACGGCAGAGGGAGCGGGACGGACGGAGAGCGAGAGGAGAAAAGGGGCAGGGAGCAGGACTGAGGGATGGAGAAAGGAGCAATGGGAGCAGAGGGACGGAGAGAGGAAAATCCAGGACGGAGGAAGGAGAGAGGGATAGAGGGGAGGGACAGGGAGCAAGAAAATGGGACCCAGAGAAACACAGAGGGATGGGGAGCAGCACACTGGGATAGAGAGCAAGCGAGAGCAACAGGAACAAGGACAGGGAGACGGAACCCTAACCCTAACGCAAAACAGGGACCGAAAGCTGCACAGAGAAATGGAATAGGAAAATCAGGGATGGGGAGTGGGACAGAGGGGTGGAGAGATGACAAGGGACACAAGGATAATGAGGGGGGGTGGAGGGTGGGAAGGAAGACCAGAGAGCAGTACAGCGGGGTGGAGAAAGAAAAAGAGGGAGGGGGAGTGGGGCAGAGAAACAGAAGAAGAAAATGCTGTGATGGGAGCAGGACAGAGGACGGGAGAGAGAAAAAGAAGCCAAGGGAGGAGACGGAGGAGCAGAGACAGAAAGGTCAGAACCGGCCAGAGAGGGAGAGAAGCCAAGAAAAATGGGGCCGAGGGGCCCTGCAGAGCTGGAGCGAGAACGTGTAGGGCCGGTGAGCAGGACAGAGGGAGAGAGAGGCGGCGGGGGGAAGGAGAGGAAGGACAAAGGAGGGACAGAGATGGTGACAGGGCGCAGGACATACAGCCAGGGAGAAAACCAGGACAGGGAAGGGGAGAACGGGATGGAGAAACAAAGAACAGGTCAGATGTGTAGAGATGGGAAAAACTGAGAACTAAAACCCCAGCAAAGGGGGAGAGGATGGAGAGGGAGGGAGGGAGGGAGGGAGGGAGGGAGGGAGGGAGGGAGGGAGGGAGGGAGGGAGGGACGGAAAAAAGGGCCAAGGAGGAGGGGAGAGGAGAAGAGGAAGGGAAAAGGGGAGAGCTGGCTGGGCAGGGAGGGAGAGCAGGAAACGACTGGACAGGCAGCGGGACAGAGAAATACAGACAGCAAACACAGGGCCAGGAAGCAGGACAGAGGCACAGCGAGCGGTAATGAGGGGCAGGAGAATGGTGGGGACAGAAGCATCGGGGCAGAAGAACGGGAAGAACAAATAAAGGCAGGAAGAAGCCTGGGGGATGATAGGAACCCCTCGGTGAGAGAGGGGGAAAAGGAGCAGGACAGAGACCGTCAGAGACAGACAGGGCCAAGGAGCGAGACAGGGCGATGCAGAGAGAGGAAAAAAAAGCCATGGAGGCAGGAGAGTGTGAGAGACAGGCACAAATAAAGAGATGTGGAGCAGGACAGGGATGGAGGGGAAAAGCCTGGCATCGCCAGCAGGACAGAGATGGAGCGAGAAGGAAAAAGGGACGAGGTGCAGAACAAGAGCAAAGAGAACCAAGGTCCGGGAGCAGGACACAGGGGTGGAAGAGGGGAAAAATAGCGACAGGCCGCACAGCAGAGACGGGGGAATGAAACACGGCCCAGGGGGCGTCAGAGAACGAGAGACAGAGAGAAAAGGGACAGAGAGCAGGACAGCGCTGGAGGGAAAAGCAACTGCGATGGGCAGTGGTAGAGAGACAGGGAGGAGGAAGGGAAAAACACTGCGGAAGACAGAAAGGAAAGAAGGGACAGCAAGCTGGACATGGGGATGGGAGAGGGAATGGGCCAGAGAGAGACAGACAGAAAAGACAGGGAGAGGAAGCAGGGCAGAAGGACAGCGAGGGAGAAAAGAGACAGGGATCGGGACAGAGATGGAGAAAAAAGCAGCAGGGCCAGAGAAACAGAGGCAGAAAGAGCAGCAGGAAGGGAGCAGGGCAGAGAGAGCAGCAGCAGGATGGAGACGGAGGGAAAATGGGAGACTCAACAGGACAGAGGCACAGGAACGTGGGCAGGGAGCAGGACTAAGGGATACAGGGAGAAACAATGGGACAGGAAGCGGGACAGAGGGACAGACAAGAGCGATGACCATGGGAGAAAGAGAGAAACCGTGAGAAGGACAGCAGCTGGGGGAAGAGAGAGAGAGAGAGATGAGGAGCCCTGCAGGGAGAGAAAGAACCAAAGGGGCAGGGAGCAGCACAAAGGGTCAGAGAGAGCAAGGGATGAACGGGAAGCAGGGCAGAGACAGCGAGATGCACAGTGAAAAACCCGACGGCCCTGAGCAAGACACAGGGACAGCGAGAGCAAGAGAAGGACAGAGACAGAGAGACGGGCCAGCAGGGACACCAAGCAGCACGCCCAAAGCAGAGAGGAGCAGAATGTGAGGAAACAGGGCAGAGACACCGTGGGGAAAGAAAAAGCTGGATGCAGAGCAGGACAAAGGGATGGAGAAGGAAAAACCAGCCAGGGGCTGCAGGACAGAACCAGAGGGGGGAGACAAAGAGGGAGAAGCGGCACACAAGAAGAAAAGAGGGACAGGGGAGCAGAAAACGAATCGCAGCAGCACGGAAAAGACAGGGAGCTGGAGGGGGGCGGGAGGCACAGCGAGTGACAGGGATGCGGAAGAGGGACAGGGCCCCGGGGGCCCGGGACTCACCACAGCTCTCTCTCTGGGCGCTGCCGGGAGAATTTGCTGGTTCCGACACTTCTTTCTCCTTCTCGCCTCCCTTTCCACCCGTAACTCCGCTCACTTGGCTGCTTCCACCTGAGGGAACAAACGGGCCTCTCACAGCTCTGCCCAGACAGGGTTCCCCAGACACACGGCCTCGCTCGCGCACTCCGCGGCCGGACCGCGCTCTGGGGACGCGCACAGCCCCCGCGGTGCGCGCTGGCAGCCCGGCCTGCTGCGGCCTGCAGAGAGGGAGCCTCCCCCCCGCCAGAAACTGGCTCTCTCGTGCTGGCAGCAGGAGGCAGCTGCCGGCCAGACGGCCGCTGGTTCCTTCTTCCTCCATCTGGCCTCTCCGGCTCCCGCCCCAGCAGCCCCGGGCCACAGCCCGGGAGTGTCCGGCTGCCCCTCGGCACCCCGTGCCCAGGCACAGACAACCCAGCTCAGCCTGAGGCGGGTGCAGCCAGCAGCATCCCCAGGGCAGGAACGGACAACTGCGTCCTCCGGGCAGCCTTGAAAGGCAGAGGCAGCAGCAACCGTTACCGGCGTCACTCGCCTGCTCCTGCCGGGGCTACCGGAGACGCCCCCAGGGCCACCAGCCACCGGCACCGCAGGGCTCGGCGTGGTCGGGGGCTACGGGGGGCTGCTGGAGCCAGGGGCTGCTGCACGGGGCGAGGGGGCTGGCAGAGGCAACGGGGAGATCCGGTGAGCCGGGGAGGCGTCCGAGTCAGCGCCCGGGGGTTGCCCGCCATCTGCCCCCCCCCCCTTCTCTCCGTTCCAGGTGAATGCGGAGCTACCCCAGCCCGGCCCGCCTCCAGCAGCCGGGCAGCTGCCGCAGCGGGAGGGCTGGAGCTTCACGTCCCGACCCTACAGGCGGCCGCCGGTCCGGGGACACCCCCGCATCCGCCCAAGGGGTCCGCTCGCCTCACCTGCGGGCTCGATCCGCCCCCGCCGCTGGGACCGGCGCTCCGCGCGCCGCCACGTTGCTCCGCGGTACCGCGCATGCGTCAACGGGGGGGGGGGGGGAAGGGGGGGACGACGACGGCGGCGGCGTAAGCGGCGCGCGCTCCCGGGGCTGCAGGACCGGTCTCCGGGTACCGGGCGGCAGCAGCAGCGAGCGCGCGGCGGGCGGCGCGTGCCGGGGCGGCACCGGCGCTGCAGTTCCGCGCTTCGGCCGTCCGGCGCCCGCCAAAACCGCGCGCGTTGGAGCGGCACCGGCGTCTCTGTCCGGGGGGCAGCGCCGAGCGCGGCGACAGCGCCCCGCGGGCGCGGGAGCATCGCGGCGCTGTTACCGGGCACGGGAACACGGAGCGCAGGGCGAACGGGAAGGGCTGCGGCGGCAAGATCTCCGTGGGCACCTGGGAGGTGTCCGAGTGGGGGATTGAGATGAGCTTTAAGGTCCCTTCCAGCTCGCGCCGGCAGCCAGCAAGGCAAGGCGCAGCAGTGCGCATGCGCGCCACCCCGCCTGCAGTACCGAGGTGTATTCGCACGTTGGCGGCAGGGAACAGGGCAGGGAGCGGCGATGCCCCTTCGCGTCTCCCCGCCTGCAGTACCGAACTTTCCCCACACGGTGGCAGGAGAGAGCTGAGCGAGGCGCTCTAAAGCGCATGCGCGCCTCTCCGGCTGCAGTACCGCATTTCATTCGCACGGTGGCAGCAGAGAGCCGAGAGCGGCGCGCTAAAGCGCATGCGCGCCTCTCCGCCTGCAGTACCCAGCTTCTTTCGAACGGTGGCAGCAGAGAGCAGAGAGAGGCGCTCTAAAGCGCATGCGCGCCTCTCCGCCTGCAGTACCGCATTTCATTCGCACGGTGGCAGCAGAGAGCAGAGAGAGGCGCTGTAAAGCGCATGCGCGCCTCTCCGCCTGCAGTACCGCATTTCTTTCGCACGGTGGCAGCAGAGAGCCGAGAGAGGCGCTCTAAAGCGCATGCGCGCCTCTCCGCCTGCAGTACCGCATTTCATTCGCACGGTGGCAGCAGAGAGCCTAGAGGTGCCCTAAAGCGCATGCGCGCATCTCCGCCTGCAGTACCCGAGTTCATTCGCACGGTGGCAGCAGAGAGCCGAGAGAGGCGCTGTAAAGCGCATGCGCGCCTCTCCGCCTGCAGTACCCAGCTTCTTTCGCAAGGTGGCAGCAGAGAGCCGAGAGAGGCGCTCTAAAGCGCATGCGCGCCTCTCTGCCTGCAGTACCCGACTTCTTTCGCACGGTGGCAGCAGAGAGCCGAGAGAGGCGCTCTAAAGCGCATGCGCGCCTCTCCGCCTGCAGTACCCAGCTTCTTTCGCACGGTGGCAGCAGAGAGCCGGGAGGGGCGCTGTAAAGCGCATGCGCGCCTCTCCGCCTGCAGTACCCCATTTCTTTCGCACGGTGGCAGCAGAGAGCCGAGAGAGGCGCTGTAAAGCGCATGCGCGCCTCTCCGCCTGCAGTACCCAGCTTCTTTCGCACGGTGGCAGCAGAGAGCCGGGAGGGGCGCTGTAAAGCGCATGCGCGCCTCTCCGCCTGCAGTACCGCATTTCTTTCGCACGGTGGCAGCAGAGAGCCGAGAGAGGCGCTGTAGAGCGCATGCGCGCCTCTCCGCCTGCAGTACCCAGCTTCTTTCGCACGGTGGCAGCAGAGAGCCGAGAGAGGCGCTCTAAAGCGCATGCGCTCCTCTCCGCCTGCAGTACCGCATTTCTTTCGCACGGTGGCAGCAGAGAGCCGAGAGAGGCGCTCTAAAGCGCATGCGCGCCTCTCCGCCTGCAGTACCGCATTTCATTCGCACGGTGGCAGCAGAGAGCCGAGAGAGGCGCTCTAAAGCGCATGCGCGCCTCTCCGCCTGCAGTACCGCATTTCATTCGCACGGTGGCAGCAGAGAGCCTAGAGGTGCCCTAAAGCGCATGCGCGCCTCTCCGCCTGCAGTACCCAGGTTCTTTCGCACGGTGGCAGCAGAGAGCAGAGAGAGGCGCTGTAAAGCGCATGCGCGCCTCTCCGCCTGCAGTACCCAGCTTCTTTCGCACGGTGGCAGCAGAGAGCCGAGAGAGGCGCTCTAAAGCGCATGCGCGCCTCTCCGCCTGCAGTACCCAGGTTCTTTCGCACGGTGGCAGCAGAGAGCAGAGAGAGGCGCTGTAAGGCGCATGCGCGCCTCTCCGCCTGCAGTACCCAGCTTCTTTCGCAAGGTGGCAGCAGAGAACCGAGAGAGGAGCGCTAAAGCGCATGCGCGCCTCTCCGCCTGCAGTACCGCATTTCATTCGCAGGGTGGCAGCAGAGAGCCGAGAGAGGCGCACTAAAGCGCATGCGCGCCTCTCTGCCTGCAGTACCCGACTTCTTTCGCACGGTGGCAGCAGAGAGCCGAGAGAGGCGCTCTAAAGCGCATGCGCGCCTCTCCGCCTGCAGTACCGCATTTCTTTCGCACGGTGGCAGCAGAGAGCCGAGAGAGGCGCTGTAAAGCGCATGCGCGCCTCTCCGCCTGCAGTACCGCATTTCATTCGCACGGTGGCAGCAGCGAGCCGGGAGGGGCGCTGTAAAGCGCATGCGCGCCTCTCCGCCTGCAGTACCCAGCTTCTTTCGCACGGTGGCAGCAGCGAGCCGGGAGGGGCGCTGTAAAGCGCATGCGCGCCTCTCCGCCTGCAGTACCCAGCTTCTTTCGCACGGTGGCAGCAGAGAGCCGAGAGAGGCGCTCTAAAGCGCATGCGCGCCTCTCCGCCTGCAGTACCCAGCTTCTTTCGCACAGTGGCAGCAGAGAGCCGGGAGAGGCGCTCTAAAGCGCATGCGCGCCTCTCCGCCTGCAGTACCGCATTTCTTTCGCACGGTGGCAGCAGAGAGCCGAGAGAGGCGCTGTAAAGCGCATGCGCACCTCTCCGCCTGCAGTACCCAGCTTCTTTCGCACGGTGGCAGCAGAGAGCCGAGAGAGGCGCTGTAAAGCGCATGCGCGCCTCTCCGCCTGCAGTACCGCATTTCATTCGCACGGTGGCAGCAGAGAGCCGAGAGAGGCGCTCTAAAGCGCATGCGCGCCTCTCCGCCTGCAGTACCGCATTTCATTCGCACGGTGGCAGCAGCGAGCCGGGAGGGGCGCTGTAAAGCGCATGCGCGCCTCTCCGCCTGCAGTACCGCATTTCTTTCGCACGGTGGCAGCAGAGAGCCGAGAGAGGCGCTCTAAAGCGCATGCGCGCCTATCCGCCTGCAGTACCGCATTTCATTCGCACGGTGGCAGCAGAGAGCCGAGAGGTGCCCTAAAGCGCATGCGCGCCTCTCCGCCTGCAGTACCCGAGTTCATTCGCACGGTGGCAGCAGAGAGCCGAGAGAGGCGCTCTAAAGCGCATGCGCGCCTCTCCGCCTGCAGTACCCAGCTTCTTTCGCAAGGTGGCAGCAGAGAGCCGAGAGAGGAACGCTAAAGCGCATGCGCGCCTCTCCGCCTGCAGTACCGCATTTCATTCGCACGGTGGCAGCAGAGAGCCGAGAGAGGCGCTCTAAAGCGCATGCGCGCCTCTCCGCCTGCAGTACCCGACTTCTTTCGCACGGTGGCAGCAGAGAGCCGAGAGAGGCGCTCTAAGGCGCATGCGCGCCTCTCCGCCTGCAGTACCGCATTTCATTCGCACGGTGGCAGCAGAGAGCCGAGAGAGGCGCTCTAAAGCGCATGCGCGCCTCTCCGCCTGCAGTACCCAGCTTCTTTCGCACGGTGGCAGCAGAGAGCCGAGAGAGGCGCTCTAAAGCGCATGCGCGCCTCTCCGCCTGCAGTACCCGAGTTCATTCGCACGGTGGCAGCAGAGAGCCGAGAGAGGCGCTGTAAAGCGCATGCGCGCCTCTCCACCTGCAGTACCGCATTTCTTTCGCACGGTGGCAGCAGAGAGCCGAGAGAGGCGCTGTAAAGCGCATGCGCGCCTCTCCGCCTGCAGTACCGCATTTCATTCGCACGGTGGCAGCAGAGAGCCGAGAGAGGCGCTCTAAAGCGCATGCGCGCCTCTCCGCCTGCAGTACCCGAGTTCATTCGCACGGTGGCAGCAGAGAGCCGAGAGAGGCGCTGTAAAGCGCATGCGCGCCTCTCCGCCTGCAGTACCGCACTTCATTCGCACGGTGGCAGCAGAGAGCATGGCGAGGCGCCCTAAAGCGCATGCGCGCCTCTCCGCCTGCAGTACCGCATTTCATTCGCACGGTGGCAGCAGAGAGCAGGGCGAGGCGCGCTAAAGCACCTTCGCGTGACCCTGCCTGCAGTACCGAACTGTCCCCACACGGTGGCAGCAGGGAGCCAGCCGCAGCGCTGCCGTGCGCACGAGCCGCACCCCGCTGCAGCAGTTGCTGCTCTCAGGGCGGCAGCAGCGAGCGAGGCAAGGCGAAGCGATGCGCTTCCTCGCCCGCCGGGCGGCACTACCACACTTGGGTCGTAGAACGGCAGAATCCAGCAAGGCAAAGCGCAGCGCGGGACACGCGCAGCTCTCCGGCGGCAGTTCCTAAGAGTGGGCGCCGGGTAACGGTAGAGAGCAAGCCGAGGAGCAGCACTGCGCATGCGCGACTCCCTGGCTGCAGTACCGAAATTTGGTCGCCGGGCGGCAGCATCGAGCAAGGCAAAGCGCACCAATGCGCATGCGCGCTCCCCCGCCTGCATTACACAGCCCCAGCCGCAGGGCGGCAGCAGCGACCCCGGGACAGCTCAGAACTGCCCCTGCACTGCTGACCCATTCCCTAACCCCCACCCGCACTCTGGAATAACCGGGGGGGTGTGTGGATGTCCCCGCCCCACTCAGGGTTTGGGCAGCTCCTGCTCCCCTCGAGGGAACCAGCGGCCCCCACCCAGCTCCCTCCTTCCTGCCGCTCGGGGCTCCCACCCGACACAGCGGCCGCGCCGTGGGCAGGAGTCGGGGCCGGGACAGGAACGTCAGCCCCTGGCCCGTTGCGGGGGGGGCTACGCACGCCCGGGATCTCCTTTGCCCGGGCCCTGCTGAGCGGGAGGGGTTTGAGCTGCACTCGGTTCCCCGGCACATTAACAACAGCCGCTGGGGTCACACCGACAGCAAATCCGGTTTTATGCCCACGCAGCGTATCGTCACCCCCACCGCAAAGTCCCGCTCAGTCGCTCGGGGAAAACACGTCGGGGAGGATGGAGCCGCGTCGAGGTTCCGTCCGGCTCCGGCAGACGGGGGGGAGATGGCAGCTGGCAGCAAATCCCAGCCACGGGCACCTCCATGCCGGGCACTGCCGATGCCGACGGCTCGTCCTGCGCCTGGCACGATGCACCCGCGGGGCAGAGCGCATCCCCCTGGAATGCAGCTGTGTTCTCCGCCCTCCAAGAGTCACAGCAGCGCCTGGGACCACGGGAACTGCAGGGCTTTTCCTGACACTGCGGACGGACGTCGCTATTCCGACCACAGCCAACGCGCTCGGTTTGATTGCAGCTCCGTTTGCAGAGCCACGAACGACGGCGTGCGAAGGAGGAAGAAGTCCCCAAAGCGCTGGCGGAGAGAACGCTGGGAATACGACACCCACAGAACCGGAGACGTTTCGGGACGGCACGCTCAGCTCCTGGATCCCTTGGAGCGAATCTGCACGTGGAAAGCCCCGGCAATAAACCCACTGAGAGCCAAGTGCTCCCCCAACGCCCTTTCCGCGGGGTCTGGCTGCATCTCGCACCATGCCAGGACGGCACAGGGAGGGGGATGGGCAGAGGGAGGGGTGGGGGGAGGGAGACGCCTGGAGAAGGGGGACACAGGCAGCCCCGGACGCAAAGAAGGGGACACACGCCTCACCACAGACCCCGCTGCCGGCAGGAGACCTTCACCTCCCCGATGGTTCCCTCTCGGCCTGCCCGGGCAGCCCCTCGGCAGCTGGAGATGGCGACAGGAGAGAGGGGGAACCGATCCAAAGGGAGAGGGAACCAGCCTGAGAGATGGGGGAAACAAGGAATGGGGATGGGCCAGAGGGCAGAGAGGGGGGAGGTCAAAAGGGGACAGGGAGGGGGACAGCGAGAGACCGAGAAACAGCAAAAAGCCGCAATGAGCGAAAGGGCAGAGAGACAGAAGAATTCAAGCGCAGGGACAGGGAGCCAGACGGAGGGTGATAAAAAAAACGGGCTCCAGGACAGAGAGGGAAGAAATTCCAACCCAGGGACAGGGACCTGGCGTGGCCCCGAGGCTCCGGGACTCACCGCAGCTCCCGCCCTCAGAGCTGCTGGCAGAACGGGGCGGCTCGGGGGTCTCTCTCTCCCCTCCCTTCCTCCTCTGCAGCTCCAGGCACTCGGCCGTCATCCACCTGAGAGAGCGGAGGGGGGTCTCACAGAGAACATACCCTGCGGGCACCAGTTCCGTGATTCTTCAGCTGCTTTACTGTTTTCTGGCCTCTCCAGCTTCAGCTGTGGCACCTCCTGCCCATAACCAGGGAGTGTCCGGCTGTCCCTGCTTGCCCAGCCACTCGGGGAATGATCCTGAAGGCAGCCCACACAGTCTGAGTCAGAGGCACTCAGCATTCCTGGAGAGGACCTGGCAGCCGTGTCCTCAGGGCTGGCGTCGGGAGAAGGGATGAATGAGCAAATGACCTGGGCTCGGGGCACCGCCATACTGCTCCTGGGGACCATGCATACAGAGTCAGTGTACGAACGCCAGGCTGCAGTACCACTACTAGTATGTAATAAAAGTAATGGCAAAGAAAACAAATGTTACAACTGCTCATCACTTGTCAAATGAAATGCAGCCGGTCGCCCTCTGAGCAGCAAGAGCCAGAGCCAGAGCACCAGAGTCCCAGCTCCAGTGCAAACTCGAGAGTGAGAAAGACCCTCAGTCCATCCCCAACTTTTACCCTGAGCATGACGTGTGATGCCATGACATGTCCCTTTGGTCAGTGTGGGTCAGCTGTCCGGGCTGTGTCCCCTCCCAGCCTCTTACAGAGAAGCAGCTGGGAACACAGGGGCAGGATCAGAAACTGAAACCATCCTCTAGCCAACAGGAACATTGCTTGGCAACAATTGAAAACGTTGGCATGTCATGAATATTCTTCTCAGCATCACCAAAACATGGCCTCAGACTAGCTACTGTGAGGAAAATTAACTCTGTCCCAATCAAAACCACTTCAGGCACGTGTTGTGCTGCACATACACCTCGGTCACAGGATGAACATGGCTGACTAATGGTGACAAAGGAGTCTACAGGCAGTTCTGGCTTGGCACTGGTGATTACATGTATTTGTCTTTATCTTACACTGAAGCAGCAGATTCTCAAGTGAATGCTCTCTTTTTTGATAGTAAAAATATGAACAGAATCATTTCCTTACAAGAAAATCCTGTAAGAGCTCTAAAGACCAAGATGTACATAGAACCTCCCCAGAGACAGGAGCTGCACTGGGGGCTGTGCCTCCACTGGAGGCCTCTCCACTTCTGCCCAATGTGACGTTCCCACCATCTGCAGGAATCTAAGATTATCCTGTGCCCTTTTTCCTGCTAGTGTTACCTTCAATAAATGGAACTCTGATCAATAATTTACAGAGTCTGAGTGCCTGTCTTAGTGGAGTCACAATGAACATTAGCCCAGTGCGTGATGAGCACAAGCCCCAGAGAAGGGGTCACAGCCTACTGGTTAGGGTCCAGGGCTTACAGGTCATTATCTAGTGACTCTAGACTTTCCCATTTAACACAGTAAGCCCTAAAGCGATCAACCGCACATCTCAGAACCCAAGTGGTCACTGGGGATTTAGATCTTACGGATGAGATTAGATTTTTACATCCCTGATCAATGAATGAGTAAACAGCACCAACTCACCAGCATTGGAGAAAAGTAACGTAACGGTGTTGTTCCCCACAGCTCCATGGTCCACCATCCAGAGGCAGTGCCACTGCAAACACCAGCTGACTTTAAACTGTCCTGTCACTTACAGCACTCCATGGCAGGCCTGCCAACAGCAGAGTGCCACGTCACCATCCTGGTCCCGGCTGCCCGTTTCCACAGGGCCATCTGCACACTGGGGCGGTCAATCACCCTGTTGGTGCAAAGGACAGGAAGCAAAGCTGGAGCAGTTACACCACTCCTGCTGCATCTCAGCACGTTTCAGAAGGCTTCATGCTGGAAGGCAGCACAGACAAGTTCCTGCCCCACTGAGCTCACCAGAGTACAGCCGAAGGTCTGAGCAGCCATGAATATGCCTAAGGAGTCAAAAGGGTAAGAAAGGCACTTCAACCAGAAACTGGTATCAAGATGTGTCAGAAAAGTTACACGACCCTGAAAACGTTTTTGCCTTCAGTGTTCAATCAGACGTACCTGTACTGGGGATGCCGCAGATCAGCATTTCTGGGCTGCTTCCTTGCCTGGAAACCAGTACAACTGCGAGGCTTGAAGACAAAGGTAAAATGTAAGCGTTCCTAAATGACGCTGTGTCTCATGTCCTGCTCTGCTGTCCATGGTAGGGTTTCCCTCTCGCAGATGTCATGTTTAAGGGGAATTCCAGTCCCCATTACACTACAGCCAGCACTACAACTCTCTGTGTCACACATGGCTAGCTCTGAAGGTGTATTTGGACGCTGGGGTCTTTGAAAGATGTGATGAGCAGTTTTGAGACAAGCATTATACCCATTTCCCTATCAATCAGAGTTGTTTAACAGGAGCAGCTTTTACAAAGCTAGGTTAAAAATTTAAAGAAGCCAAATGTACCACAGAGCTTCTGGTCCTGTCCATCTCTGTTCATCCTCCTCATAGTTTAATGGCCACATTGCAGCGTGACTCTGCAGCGCACAGGAGCTCTCCTACCACTTACCTGACATCTCCCAATCCTTTCTCCCATCCCAAATGCTCCAAATAGCCACTCCTGCTGCTGTCTCAATTCTTGATCTTTTTTCACTTCTCATCTGGCCTGATGCACCGCTTTGATGTATCTTGACTCTCCAAGTCCAGCTAAGAAGCAATACAAAACAGACAGCAGAGCAGTGCATAAACAGTCCGGCAGGAAAACACTGTGCTCTCCTTCGCTGCTGTCACTCTGGAACAAACCTCTGTCCTAACACAAGTGATCACAAAAAGGTCTCTTTGAAGGTTTCCATATAATAAACACGTGAAGCCTACCAGTGCCTCTAAATATACCAAAAAGGCCAGAAGGAAAAAGTACATTATTTTAAGTGAAGTTAAGGACATTAGATGTGCCAGGGCGGAAGGAGATGCTGGAAAGTAGACTATTTTCTACTACGCTTTTCATAATTGTTACTGGCTTCATAAAGAGAGGTTTGCTCTTTGCTGTCCCTTCTCCTAAATGAAAAACACTTCCTCAACATATATTCACATAAGTGATACTGCGCTTTATCCAAATGGGCCTCCTGAACATAAGCCATAGCAGTGTTAAGTGCTTAGTAACTACAGGCTCAATCCTAGGATCCCTCAGATGGACCATTATACCCATTAAACATCTGATGTGAATTAAACATTCTCATCAAACCTTTTTCAACTTATGTACAAGTGCAGGGGGGTTGAGTTTTTTTAAGCAAGAATCACGTCACAAATAATTCTGTACTAAAAGCTATAAAATACATATTTAGATAAAAAACAATGGCTGGGAATTCCTACCTACAAAATTGTTATGCCTCTTGTGCCAGAGAACACAGCAATGAAATCCAGAAATTTGGCAGCAGTCATCCCTACGTGATCTAAACTATTCAGATCGTCCCTTGTAAATGACTACTAGAAGAACGTACAGGATGGCTCAAATAACAAAAAGATGCCTTAAACCTTCCCTGGCACACTAAAGTTGTCACTGTAGGCAGGGCTTCTCCAGAGGATGCTGGGTGACACAGCATGGGAAGGGGCTGTAGCCTCTACTTGGCACTGACACGTCGAAGTCAGCCAGTGGAGTTCACGTTACAGACGCGCTGCAGGACCTCGACATGTTTTACATACTCACGGAAAATAAAAATACAGCCACAAGACAGTATTGAGAAACTCTGAGGTTCCAAACCCACCCCAACCCACCTGCTGCACATCTTAAGTGCCAGCCAGGACAGTGACCTCAGCACAAACTGCTGCAACAAGCTGCCAGCCACAGGCTGCAGCAGAGCAGAAACAGCCACCACCAGGAGCAGCAGAAAGATGTGGCTTTAGGCCACCTTACGATGTCAATCGTGGCATTTAAAACCACCAACCAAGCATCTGTCTGTCCCCAATTAGTACCAGCTATAATTAAGTTTGTCTTGCTACGAACAACTAATGTGAAGAATGCAGGGCACAGGTAACGCGATCGCTGTTGCCCAGCCCAGTGAACAGAACTGCTGCATCCGCACCGTGAACAGTCTCGAAGCTGTGGGGAAACCTTGATGAAAATCATGATAAAAGACACTGAAAAAATAACCAGGCTGCACAGTGAGAAAAGCGTGAGATGTTGTTCCAGTGTCAGCACAGGGTAAGTAGTGCCACGGTCTGGGTGAGCTCTGCAGCTAGAAAACCACCAGCAAAGGGGAGCAGAGATGGGGCAGAGGGCAGGTGAGGAGAAAAGCACACACCACGTGCCTTGCTCAGCCTCTGCCAGAGGAGAGGCTTGTCAAATCACTTGTGCATGGTTCCATGTTCTCTGCAGTTACACCTTTCCATGACAATGAAGAGAGCGGAGAGATCTCAGCATTACTACTTCTGAAGTCTTGTAAAGACTGATGAGAGTGGTAAATATTTCTCCAGTGAGACAGAAGGCTCGGCATCAATTTATTTCTTAATAGATGCCAGGTGATTCACGCAACCAGGAGAAAAGCTCCTGGTGCAGATGGCATTATAGACCACTGGGAATGCAACCAAAGGTGATGCAAATCGGAAGAACCTGAGACCTGCTTGCTCCCCTGCTCTCCCAGTGTTTGTCTTACCATGGAAACCAAAGGAAATGGAAGAGTTCCTTAACCTGCTAAACATGCTCACTGCTGGGTGGTAACAGCACACCAAGCAAGTGCAGATTCCCAGCACGGAGCCTTCCTTTCCAGGCTGTCACATCTGTACAGCAGGTGGATCTTTTTTGAAGGAAACAAGGCCAAAAATTTACCTGGCTCTGGGACAGGCAAAGGGAATGTCCATTGGGAAAGGAGAATGCGAAAGGCTGAAAGAAGCTGCTGTGACAGCATAATATGTTCATTATTCTAACAGAAGCACCACAGCCTTTCAGTCCTACTGGAACAAGTTACATTATGTGGAAATCCCAGTGCCAGGAGAAACATGACGAATTTCAAAACTGTATGCAGACTGTTCCAAGGTCTCCCATCATCCATGGCCAGTCTGGCTTCACACTAAGATCAAGGTGAGAAGAGCTTAGAAAAGCAGAGGGATGACCCAGTCATTGTCATCAAGGAAGGTTATGACAAGGCAGGACAGAGGTGTCAGGACAAAACCGGCATCAAACCTCTCAGCGCGGTCCTGCGCTGGATTGTATTTACACATCCCACCATGGAATTCTCTGTCCTCTCCAGACAGAGCACCGTTTAGGTTGCAGTGCTGTACAAACTGAATTCCTGTAACTCAAGTTTGGTCTGTCTGCTGGACAGGACTGTTGCTCTTCTTTTCCTCCAGATCTTGGAGGGGCAGAAGCGATGTTTCATTCTGACCCTTTCCCTATAGTGTTTCAGTAACATAATGGCTGGACTCACTGTGCACATTTGCAGCAGCATTACAGGGATGAAAAGGGCGCCATAAGCACTCTGTGAGTTTCCCCCAGTGCAGCCCAGTGACAGGGGCAGCAGTTCCTGTCGCGCTGTGCAAACCCAAATACACTGAGAGCTGCTTCCCAGGGTTTGGTGGTTTACAACTCTTTTTTAACTTAAGTTACAGACAAGCTCCTACTAAAATAACACTGTTACTCAGTCATTACATGCAGAAGGTTCTACAATGGGCAGTGGTAATTTGGCTTCAGTGAGACACGCTGTGATGTAGGTGTTTAATTGCACCATCACAGGCTTATTTTGCACAGGACTCGCACCGGGTTCAGTGCGCCTGTACTCACCCCACGAGCTGCTCTGCAGCACTGCTCCATCCTCTCGGAGTGCTGTGTGTCTCCATCCATCCCAATCTGTTCCTTCCTCCTCCTCACCAGATTTCTACTACGTCCTGTGCTGTGCAGGCCAGTCTCCTTGGCCAGTTCTATCCTCACCTACTTACCTTTCACCTAGTCTTAAATTCATCCTCTTCCATCGAAACTGAGGCCAAGCTTTTTTTCCTCCCTCAGCTTGTCCTAGCTCTAGATGCTTTCCCAAGTTAACTCAGGAGAGCCTGTCCCAAGCACTCCTCTCTTTTTTCCCATTGTTCTTCCTTCTATCCTCATGTCACATGACCATTTCTTCCCTCTGATCTGAAAGCCAACAGGACACCTGATTATCTCCAGGTTCTTTGTAACTCTTCCCCTCCCGGCTGAGGGAAAGGCGTGTAAGCAATCACTGCAGGGGCAGGGCTGTACGAGCAGCACAGCCACATCAGGGACCTGTGGGATGTACAGCCTGCTCCGCTGCCAGGCCCTGAGAACCCCCTCCAAGCACCCGCCAGTGGCTGAGAAACTCCAGCAAGCATCCACCAGCACCCAAGAACCCCCGCCAAGCACCCACCAGCATCCGAGAACCCCCGCCAAGCACGCACAGGCGCGTGTGCGCGGGCTGGGGGAGCGCGTCCCGCTCACACTTTCAGGTTTACGACTGACAAACCCAGGGTTTGGGTTTGACCAATTGTTCTTACCGAGGAAGCCAGAAGGAATGATGTTCTTTCACTCTAACATAATACAAAGGAGCTGGGAGGGGGGAGGGCAATCACCAACACTGGCTACTCTATTGTTTTCTCTAAAAAACTTGGCAATGCAACAAGCCAGGCGCAGCGGAAATGTGCTGGCTACAAGTTTCTCAGAACTTTGATCTGAGACAGACAGAAACTGGGCCCGGCACGGCCACAGAGTTTGTCAAAGATACCGTCACCTGAAAAAGGGCCGCACGCCGGGATCCGTTAGAAAACCCACCTGAGACACATTACTTGCACAGGCTGTAACCATGGTGCACGGGATGTTTTCTAAATTACTGCTGTGCTCCAAACGGGGGGGGTGGGGGGGGGGGGTGTGTCAAGGAGCACTTCCCTCATTTCAGTGTTTTTAAAAGCAAACAACATGATTTTAAAACAGGCCTACAAAGACTGTCTCAGCTCAAACATAATTTCCCATATTGGGGAAATTTGGAGGTGGAATGTTCTTTGCTCATCAGTTTGCAGGTTTGTTCAGTTTTTAGATCCTTTTGTACAAAACCCATTTGACATTTCAGGTTAGAAAGGAATCCCCTTCCGAACACACTTTCCTCAGTGTTTTTCTGGTGAAAAAGCAGGTACAGGACATTGTCTTGTGGAGGTTTATGGACCAGAAAAAGGGATCTGGGGGTGCTGGGAAACACCAGGTTGAACATAAGCCAGCAACGTGCCCTGGCTGCAAAGGTGAGCGGTGTCCCGGGCTGCCTCAGGCAAAGCACTGCCAGCGGGCGAGGGGGGTGACCCTTCCCCCCCTCCACTCCGCAGCTGGAGACTGTGTCCAGTGCCGGGCACCCCCGTCCAACACACGGACAGGCTGGAGAGAGTCCAGCTAAGGGCCACGAGGACGAGGAAGGGACGAGAAAGCATCTCTCCCGTGAGGAAAGGCTGAGGGAGCTGGGAGTGCTCAGCCTGGGGAGGAGAAGGCTCCGGGGGATCCCGTCGAAGTACTTAAACACCCGAAGGGAGGGGGCAGAGAGGAAGGGGCCCGGCTCTGTCCAGGGGGGCCCGGCAACAGGCCCAGAGGCAACGGGACAAAGTGACACTCGGGAGGTTCCCAACCATCAGGAAACACCTTTTCACTGCGAGGGAGGCCGAGCCCTGGCACAGGCTGCCCAGGGAGACGGTGGAGTCTCCATCCTCTGAGATATTCCAAAGCCACCTGGACACGGTCCTGGGCAACCGGCTCAGGGTGACGCTGCTTGAACAGGGGTGTTGGTCCAGAGGGACCCCAGGGGTCCCTGTCAACCTCAGCCCTCTGTGGTTCTTTGCACCAACTCATCTCTTCAGTTGGGGTATCCCATGTCTCTACAGCCTTCGCCATTGCTCTGGAATTGCTCGGTTCTCACTGGCAGGCAGTCACTGGCACGTGAGTAACAGAGACCTGGACTGAGTCTTAACACTCACAAGCCCTGAAAGGGCAGTAACTAAGGGCACAAGAAGCTTTCTAGCACCCTTCCCATACTCCGGAGAAGGTGCAGCTGAGACTTCCTCAAGGACAGAACTGAACCATAAAGGAAGTGTCGCAGAATGGGCGCGTTCCCTCCCCTCACTCGATGGGACACACTCCCCAGAGCCGCCTGGCACTGCCATCGCCACCAGCTGTGTCTGCAGAGGCGGGACGGTGTGCGCCCTGACACGGAAGCACCTGCCTCGCACCTCGTCTGCAGCCCCTCCTGCCCCCCCCCAGCCCCCTGCGGCGCCCCCCAGCCCGGTCAGCAGCCCCTCCTGTCCCCACCGCCGCACTCCGCCGTGCCGCAACCCCTACAGCCACCCCCGCGTCCAGGCGCGCCCTCGGCAGCGCCACCCTCGGCTGCCATGTTGGCTCCCAGTGGCCGCTCCAACGCGGCTGCGGGCCCCAGGGCAGGTGCCGTTTTGCTCCTTCTTCCTGCGCGGCTCGGCGTCCGCAGGAGCACAGTCACCACCCGGCCGAGCCCCCCTTCCCGACAGGACTCCCCCCGACCCGACAGGGGCTCCCCCCCTCCACCCGCACAGCGGGGCCTTTACAAGCTCCGCTTGGCCGAGGAGGCCCCGGGGGGGAGTGACATGGCCACGGCGGGGAGGGAGAGGGACGCGGGGAGGGAGAGGGACACGCGGGGGTACAGCGGCGGGGGGGGGGCAGTACGATACCCTCGCGGCGTAGCCCCGGCCGCGGCGATCGCACGCCCTGGGCGGGGGGGACGTGCCACCGCCCCGGCAGCCCATGGCGGAGGCCCCGCCCCGCGGCGCCGCGGGGATTCCTTGGGGCGGGGCCTGCGCCCCGGCCGCCGCGCGTGGCCCCGCCCCTATATAAGGGCGGCCTCGGCGCGGCGCGGGGAGCGCGGCCGCCGCCTCTGCCGCAGCGTCCCGCGGAGCCGGCGCCATGGCAGGTCAGTGCGCGCGGCCACACCTCCGCGCGCCCACCCCACGCACGCGCCGCGTTCGCGGGCCCGCGGCTGCCGCTCGGGCCGCGCTGAGGCCGCTCTCGGGCCGCTGCGCGCGAGCGGGCCGGGCCGGGCGGTGGTGGCGGCGCCTATTTTTAGGCGGCGGCCCCTGCAGGCGCGTGCTGCCCGGGGCGGGATGCCGCCGCGAGCTGGGGGGGCGGGGCCGCCCCGGGAAAGGGGGGGCGCTCAGCGGGGCTCGGTGCCCTGACGGGAACGCCGCGGGCAGCGGGAGCGTCCGGGGGGTCACGGCGGGGCCGCGGCGGCGCGGGCGGACACTGCCGCTCCGGGCGCGCCCCGCCGCTCCGCCCCGCATCTCCTTCGCCCGGTTCTTACCTCCCCGGCGGCTGCCGTTTGCCGCCCGGCGCGCTGCGCGCACCCCGCCCGGCCGCTCCGGCCCTCGGGAGTCCCGTGGTCAGAGCCGGACACTGGCCCGGTGCCGCGGCAGCGTGGGGAGCACCGTGCGAGCGCGGCCGAACCGCGGCTCCGCCCGAAACATGCTGAGGGGGGTTCGGAAGCGCCCGGACGCGAGCGGCGGTGTCCTCTGCGCCGTGGGACGGGGCTGCGCCTCGCTCGGGGTGCCCGCGCCGGTGTGCGGTCCCCGCAGGAGCTGCTGTGGCCCCGGTCGGCCTGCGGCGAGGCCCCGCAGCTCTCCGCGCGGTCGCAGCCGACCGGTCGCTGCAGGCTTAACGTGAACGGGACCTGCTGGGGCGGGGGCTTACGGAGAACGGGGAGACCCCCACAACCGGAACGCTGGGGTTCCGGTGGGCGGGCCTGTCTGCTGCAGGTACAGCCTCCGTGTGAAGCACCGACTGGCTTTGCCCGAACTGCCGTGCGGCCTCCCCAGAACAGGCCTGAGCGCGCTCCGGGTGAGGTGCGAGGCGGACGTGGTCCGTGCGGGGCCCCGGAAAGCTGCCCCGGTACCACCGGGCCGTGCCCTCCTGTCCGCAGCCTGAGGGTTCCGAGGGCGCGTAGCCGGTCTGCGGAGCTAGGAACCAGGTCTGCGCCATGCGGGCCGCTGCCGTCAGGGTGGTTCCGAGTTACAGTGTGGATGGCTCCCAGGGGCTGGGGAGTGGTACCAGCCACCCTCCCGGAAAGTCGAGCAGTCAGGGCTGTAATCCTGCGAGAGCTGGCAGTCAGCCTTTAAGGGCCCAGAGCCACGGCTCTCTGTCCTGATCTAACGGAGTTAACTTGCATAACGAAAAGTGGCAGTTGCTAAAATAAATCTGAGTGTGAAAATCTACCCCTGAAATTCTTGGGAAGAAACTGTTTTGGTGATGGTGTAAAAATGGTTTGGTGGAAGAGAGCGTTGTGGGAGTGCTGCAGTGTGGGAAGAAGCGCCATGCGCTGGTAGTTAGCGGTGAATGGGAGAAGTTACTGGTTGGATTTTGTCAGTCCCACCCTGGCAGTTTCAAACAACACGACAGCCGCAAGAAGGCGAAGCTTGTGCTCCATGGCCTCAGCAAGCAGCATGCGGCTGAATGAGCCGTGTGGTGATCCGGCTGGAGCGGGAGGTTGTCCGACAGTCCAACCGCACCCTGTGGCTCGAAGAGCAAATACGTGGTGCAAGTGTGAAACTGCTGGTGGTGGTAGCGGTTACTCCCTGCTGGAATCTTGCGCTCCCTGACAGAGCTCAGCCGCGTGTTGCAGAATAGCTCATCTGCAAAATCCTGAGCTGGCAGAACTCCACGCTGCTGTCCACAGTCAATTCCCTGCTTGCTTCCATTTGGAAATGAAACGTGAGGTTCACGCTGCCCCAGCCTCAGGGCTGAGAGCTGAGCCGGGGGTGACTGCAGAGTTCTGGTGCTGACCAGACCCAGTGCGAGCTCACTTGACTCCCAGTGCTTTCAGCTTACAGATAGTGTATTACTGGCCACAGTAAGGCTCTTTACACCTTTTGGGTTGTTTCTAACATTTGCTGTGACTTACTTAACCTGTGGGCAGACTGGAACTGGCTTCCTCTTGCAACAGTCTTGATTTGGGGGGTTTGGGGATTTTTTTTTACTGTGTTTTGCCACGTGTCAAGCTGCTGATGGCAAGTATGGGCACATCTGAGAGGCCTCACCACACAGTTGCCCAGTAACACTTGGCTTCTAGGGCATAGGAGTGAAGCAGTGGATCATACAAACCTGACCAGGTCCGTTTCTTCCAGACCAGTCTTTTGTGACTCTAGCCACAAATGACTCCTATGTGAAGGGAGCGCTGGTACTCGGCTCGTCCCTGCAGCGGTACAGAACTACAAGGAAGCTGACTGCGCTTGTAACGCCTCAGGTCTCCGATCTTATGAGGTAAGGTCACTTCTGTACTTCAGACAGCCTCAGCTCTTGCTGACGTGGAGGTTGACACACGAAAGTTAAATTCCGTAATAGTAACTTTCCAGCACTCTGGAAGTGTAACAGCCAAGCTGAGCACATTCCACTTGCGCTCCCTGGAATTCTCTAAGTTCTTCAAAGCAGAAAGTGGGTGGGTTTTTGGTTTTTAACAAATATTCTGTAGTTAGAGCACTGAACTGGGGCTTTGCCTTGCAGAAGCATTCCAGGTTGAGATAATCTAACACAAGCTCTCCTGAAATCCAGCAGACACCTCAAATTTTAGCATGAGGGAATAAAATGAGCAGAACTAAAGTAGCACCAAGTAGGTCAGATCAGTAGTTCGAGAGGCATCTGACAAGGTCCCCGCAGTACAACAAAGTAAATTAACAGGCAGCTGCTTCCTACAGCTGCTCTAGAACAGCCTCGGTACAGAGCAGGCTGGGTCCTCTCTCCAGATGTAAGAGGAGGGTAAAAAACCTGAATAACCGAAGACCCACGTGAAGTACAGACAACAGGTCGAGACTTTCTCCATGGGGAAGTTCTGAGATGGTGTCTCAGTCCTCAGAGCCAGAGAAGGGGCTCAGTGATAAAAGGAGTGACTCTGCCTGGGGTCTCTTGGCAGCTGAAGGGCTTCATCAATACAAAGATGTTACACAGAACATCCATTCCAACCTGAGCTGAGCGTGCTCTTTGGAGAGGAATCATAAATGCACTTACGTGCTAGCGCGTGCCAGCTGGTACTGTGCCCTTAGGCCAGCGCTACCTACCTACTGGTGTAACTGGAACTTGCGTTCCTCACGCTATACCCGCCACCGAGGAATGCCTATAGTCCTGAAGCGACTGTCGGTATGAAGGCAGCCTTGCAGGGCGAGTTCTAAAACCCAGTGACAAGCTCTGTGGCTCAAACCATACTGGTAACTCTGGAGCACTTGGGATACACTGTGGAACAGTGAGACTTTACAGGTGCTTTGTGTTTTAAGCAGCACAAACTCCTTAACCTCTCTTGAACTAACGGTAATACTGCAGTGGTGGGGAAGCAGAGGTTGGGCATCCACCACAGACGTTCACTACGCTGTCTGACGACCAGGTGTCGCCCTTAGGCAAAGGCCATACTGTGTCCAAACTCTGCTTGCACCCACAGCTGGGATTAAGTGAGGCTTTACAACTTCATGGGATAAAGGAAGTTTTAGCAACCAGGTGTAGTCAGATATCGAGTCGCAAATCCCAGAGGGTGTTGTCATAACTATTGCATAAACTTCTGTTTTAGTTGTTTGGGATTCAGCTGCTGCCCTCGGGGTTCTCTAACCGCTTCCCATTCCTTCACTGCCTGCTCAGAGTAGCCTGACTTGCCAAAAAACAGAGTCTGGCTGAAAAAGGCCAAGTGGAAAGTCTGGACTAGGTAGCCATGACCTTGGCCACAATGCCAGCTAAAGCCGTTTGCAACAGGAGAAACACCCAAACCAACCTCTTTGTTCCCCAAAATGTGCCCACTATAAACTAGAAGCCTTGAGCTCACAGTTGCCTTGTGCACGCCGACACGCGTGGTCCGCTCTCGCAGCATCTGAGAACTGCTGGGCTCCTGTTACCACTTCACGGAGTCTGCTGCATGATGTGATGCTGGGATAACAGTGGAACCAAGTCTTGGCGATGGCTCTTTCCCCAGGAGAGTGCTGGAAAAAGTCTTTGACGAAGTCCTGGTGGTGAATGTGCTGGACAGTGGGGACTCGGCGCACTTGGCCCTAATGCAAAGGCCCGAGCTGGGCGTCACGCTAACAAAGCTTCACTGCTGGGCGCTGACACAGTTCTCCAAGTGCGTGTTCATGGACGCTGACACGATGGTGAGTGGCCGTAGTACCTGGCTGGCCTGGAGGGGGGTGTTGGTCACTTTCCCACGGGTTGGTTTTGGGTTGGTTTGGTGGGGTGGTGGTGGAGGACAGTGTTTTGGGGTGTTGGGTTTTCTTTAAGGGGGGTGTGGGGGTGGGTGTAATAGAGGCCTTCAGCTGTTTGGACTAATAACTCTCAAAACACAAGTGCCTTTTTGCCTCACCTCATTCTAATGTAGCCTGTGGGGACTGTCTCCACAAAGTGTTGCCTTCCCTAAGACCAGAGCATCCATATGGGAACTTTCTGTCCTGTCTTAAGGTGGATGTCAAAATCCGGTACTACATGATACCCCAACTCCTAACCTAAAAAACTGGAAAACAACTTTTTACCCCTTTCCTGACTAGGTTTTGTCAAATATTGATGAGCTTTTTGAGAGGGAAGAGCTGTCTGCAGCCCCAGACCCAGGCTGGCCCGACTGTTTTAATTCTGGAGTCTTTGTTTACCGACCTTCCCTGGAGACGTACAACCAGCTGTTGCAGTTTGCCGCCGAGACAGGCAGCTTTGATGGTACGTACCAACGTGATACTTCAGGGATAGGCCAGAAGGGTACCTGTGGCTGGGATGGCTCAGTAACTCCATGTGTGTTGTGGGGACGCTCACAGAACTGTGAGCTCAGTGTAACAGCACGAACTCCACCCTTTCCCAAACAGACTAACATCATCACAGTATGTAGTAAAACTACTTTTTCAGACTTCATGAAAGAAAAGCCCCTCAGTTTGGCCTCCAAACGAGCAGCTGTAAGCATCAGCGATGCAGAACCGTGCCACAGGGAGTTGTGAGCTGTAGCAAGCACAGTGTCTGCGTTGGCAGACGGAGCTGCAGTGCTGTGCCTCCTGCATCCCTAACGCTCAGGGCCTGAATGTTCTGCGCTAACTCGGGGTGCTGCAGAAAAAACGGTACTGAGGAACTGAGGTGCAGCTTCAGCGAAACACACTGCTGAAGATGGGACTCTCCACAGGCTCTGTGAGGGCTTCCTGTCACTGTAAGGGTGGTGACTGTCTTTTTCCCAGTATCTAGTGTGCGTAGCCTTGGCTGCTTCCCGCTGTAGGTCACTGGGACTGGCCCCTGTGCAGATTAAGCTTGAGAAGCCAAGTTCCACTGTCTGCAAGGGTGCAGTAAGCACACACGTTGCCGACGACTGCTAAGTTAAAGGCTTCTGAATGCCTGTCGGTCCTGCCCTGCGTCGTAACCGCTGTCGTACAGCACAGGCAACTGAAAAAGCTACAGAAAACTGTGCAAAGACCCTAACATGGGACTCAGTAGGAGGGAATTAGCCAGCCCGTTAGCTCACCTTCCAGCACTTTGTAAAAAGTCAGGATTTGAGATATTACACTTAGTCTGCAGAATCAGCCTGGACACGGAGTGGCCTCCCAAAGGACATTAGTTGCAGTTGGATGCTTAATGCTACCCCATGAATAACAGGGTGGAAGAGGAATACTGCAGTGTAGTGAGGGGTCTGTCTGTGCCTGGCTGCTCACGAGCAGTTGGCAGCTCTGGGAGCGCTTGCGAATGCGCTACGGCCGGACTGTACAGGGAACCAACCTGTTGCAGAAAAACAAACAAAAACCCCCAAAAGAAACGCCCATCTCTGGGCAAACTGCCTGTTGAGTAGCTCCAAGAACACCTGAGACTTGGGGTTGATTCCTCCCTGCTTCGTGCTCGAGCCCAGCAGACCCCAGTCTAGGGCTAAGGCCCCTGCCCTTCTAAGGACTGGAACTTCTTCCACAATGTGCTTTCAGACTTGAAAGCTGAAGCCACAGAGTGGTGAAACTTCCTCAGTGACCTACACATGGCGCAATGGCTGCAGCTCTGAACAGCAAAAATAGCGGGTTCATGGTTTAGGCACCAAATTTCTAGAACTGTAACTTCAAAGTTTATTCTGACTTTATGAAATGGCACTGGGCTGAGCAGTGAGCCCACGGATACGTTACTGCCTGCATGAGCTGCTGCTGAGCACATGAACCTGGTGGGGAGGAAGCGGGTTTCATCTTTAATCGATCTAAACAGTGAGAAAAGCTCTAGGAAAGCTGGTCTAAGAGAAACAGCTGTGGAGGGTCACTGCCCCTACCTGGACACAGGGATGCAAATCTAGCAAGTCACAAGCTCTGCACAGCGCCGGTTGAGCCCCAAGCACCCCCGTACAGTCACAGTAGGTAGGGAAGGTAGGACTTTACGGAGTCTGTTTCCATAACAGCAGACAGGCCTCCTGTGTAGTGCTGCTCCCCAGAGCAGGAGCAGTGGCTGCTGACACAGCCAGCTCCTGTGTCTGTTCGACCTCTACCTTTCCAGACGAGGAGGGGTATGTCATGCAGAATTCTAGATACCATCTAAAAGTAGTGGAGGGGAAAAAATGTGTTTTTAAGAGAAATCTGGTAGCACTGATACCTTCAGATTGTTGCTGTGGCTTCAGCAATCCCCTGGCTCTCCAGCATGGGGTGTGAAACGGTTGCTTTCATGTACAAAGCCATAATGCAGTGAGATGTTAAGTCCACACCAGGCTGCGTATTGAATACATAGCTAATGTACCTACTGCCTGATTCCTTCCCCTGATGCTGGAGGTCTGGTTTGTGCAGCAGCTCTGCCGCTGTCTGACCTGAACAGCGAAACGCTGCTGGCACTGGCTGCTTTGGCACAGCCGCGTGGTCTGAAAACAGCCGAGTATGTAAAACCAGCCGCACGGGAGCAAGTCCTGTAGAACAAGTTCAATACATTGTGCCTGCCCCTGCGCTTAGGAGCTGTGTGAGCCGAGAGGCCATCCCAGGCTTCTCTTTCAGACGCTCTCGCTGTTAACGTGCGCGTTCCCACCACAGCGACGGGTTAGAGTGAACCGCAGCTCAGCAAGGATGGGGGCCGGGTGCCTGGGTTGCCTGTGATGGACACAAGTGTTCTCCTTCCTTACGGGCTGAGAGGCCAGGGAGTGGTTTGAAGTGACTGCAGCGAGTCTCCAGGCAGTTCCTCTCTGCATCCCGCGTGCGCTGACAGCTGGAACGTGACGCTCGGTGTCCTGTCAGAGTGCTGTCTGTGTGCCCAGTGTTGGGTGCTGCAGGTGCAAAAGGCAAATTCTGCTCGAATGTCAGTGAGGGTACAAACCTCAGCGCTGCCCTAAATGTAACCACAGGCCAGTAAAAACCCCTCTCCTGAGTCAGCACTAAGGCTGAGTGCTTTAGAAAAGGACAGATTGACATAAAACTCTCTTTTTGAAGCAATCCACTTACCTGTCCTCCAGCAGTACCTTGGGAGCGCATTTACAGGTGGGAAGGCAGGAAATGAAGGCTGAGGGACTCCTTTCAGTCTCCCTCCTAAGAGGAACTGCGAGCACTTACAGACTAAGTACGTTCACTGCAGTAAAGAATTAATGGGTCTAAGTAAGCAGTTTCTAGTTCCTAGCAGCCGCTCACAAACCAGGCTGCCTTGGGCCAGAGGTCGGGTTTTGTAGCTGCTCTACTATTCACGTACCAAGTAACTCCAGACTCCTTTGACCTCGTTACAACCTCTGCTCGCAAACTGAGAGGTGCCCCCTCCCAGCACAGTAAGTCTGGCTGGAGGTTAGGCTGTCACCCTTGCTTTGGGGTTAGTCGGCAGTGATTTGGGGCAGAACCAGGAATGCCAAGTGCCTGTGGAGGGATCTGAGGAGGCTCTACTAGAGCTGTCACTGAGACTGGAGATGCTTTCTTTATCCGATTGCAGTGCAGGTACCTGCACCAGGGCTGCAGGGCTAGGAAACCGCCAATGCCGTAACCCTGGCACTGAGATGTTGCTCGCGTGTCTGTCAGCGAAAATAATAAAACTGATGGTTGGCATCTGATCTGAGCTCCAGCGTTCCCGGAGCTGAGCCACACTCAGTTGCCATGTCCTGGTTTGTGCTGCCTTACACAGCTTGAACTTGAAGCCATAAAAGAAAGCGAATGGCAGGGTTTGAGAACAGCTTGCTATCTCTGAGCAAAACTAACCCTGCACATACCATCCTCATCCTCTGCCTTTTGTGCATTTTCCAAGCTGCAAGGCTTACAGGGTTCAGCAACCCAATGCTAGTGCTCTGTGCCAAACTCCTCCTGCGTTACCAACCCCTAATCAGTGGAGTGACTGGAAAAGGTCCTAAACCAGCTGTCTGATGCTTGTAGCCTATTAATGCTTTCTCTTTCAGGTGCAGATCAGGGGTTATTAAACACCTTCTTCAGCAGCTGGGCAACAACAGACATGAGCAAACATCTACCCTTTATTTATAATTTGAGCAGCACTTCTGTATATTCCTACCTTCCAGCATTTAAAGCGTAAGTTCAAAAGTCTAAGAAGACAGACCTTGCAAAGCGTATGTGAAGTACTTTGTTGTAAAAGTGAACAGGCAGCGTGTGAGCTTACAGAGTTTTCTAAAGGGAGACCGTTACTGAGAGAAGGAAGAACAGTTTCCTCTCCTTAAAAAAAATAAAAAGTTGAACTACTCCTGAAATTAATAATCTCATGATAAATGCAGGGAGAAAGCTGGGGCTGAAATCACTCATCCCTGGTGGTAACCAAGCTTGATTTAAATACTATGACAGGTCACTTGCAAGAGGACGAGCCACTACTCCAGTGGGGGATGCTGCCCATCACGGCTCTAAGCAAAGGCAGTAGCCCCTGAATGGGCTTGGGCTGCCCTTCGGCTTGTCCCTGGTGATACTGTTCCCACCTAGAGAACCCCCCCTTTCCCCACTCCCATTGCTTGGTATGTAACAGCCTAATCCACCTGTACCATCGGGGTAAATAGGGCGAACAAGACCTGTGTGAAGATAGAACTCTCTTCCCAACAGCCTCTCTAGGTGTCAGCCAGTTCTGTAGGTGACGGCGAGATGAAATGGCGAGTACAGCCACCCGTGGCATGGTCGGTGTCAGGAAAGCTGGCCCCTCCCAGCCAGCAGTACCGGCCTTGGCACGGGGTGAACCACGTCAGTGGTGGGGTCACTGAATATGCTGCACACACAAGAGGGTCAGGAGAGGGATGGGAAGCTGAAGTGTTACGCATGAGCTGCACAAGTTGGGGGGGAGGGGAGGGGAGGAAAGTACCAACTGCATAAAACCATGCTGGTGTCTGAATGCCGTCAGGTTATGAGTGTCTAAGGCAGCAGCCGGCGCGAGCAGGACTGTTGCTGGCTCAAGAGCAGGCTGTCTTGTGACAGAATGCCAGCGCAGTGCTGCCATGCTAAAAGCGGAACACGTACTTACAGAGATCCCCGCAGGGCTAAGAGCGACCGCGTGGCCCGGAGTGCTCGGTCAGCCACCGTCTATTGTGGAGCGCGTCCTCTTTCCACAGCCACCATTAGTCACGTGGCCTTGGATGTACAAATGACCTTGTTGCCACAAAAGACTAATTGGATCTGGGGCTCCTGACAAAATTCCATTGAACTGAACTCAGCAGCCCTTCAGAAGTGGAATGCTGGACATGCAGCCCTTTGCCGCAGAGGGCCCTGCTCAGTAGGTGAGCAGTTGGCCTGGGTTAGAGCACCCAGTTCTACGCCCGAGAATGCACAGTTGGAGTAACGTGAAATCTAACCCTGCTGCCAGCAGTAGCTGAGTGCTCTGCAGCTCTGTGCAGCGAGGCTGGATTTCACAGCCCTCTCAGTAATCCTTTTTCCAAAGGAAAATGCCAATTCATGACAAATGCTCTCTAACTTAAAAACATCGATGAAGGACTTTTCTGGGAGATGGGGAAAGATGGATTAGCTGCTGAGGCCAGTGTGAACATAAAGCTTCCTAACAGTTGAGCTTACATGTCCAAAGAAAGCACGGCAGAGCTAGGAAGCAGATCCTGAAAGCACCAGGTTGGCATCTGCGGCTGTTGTACAGGTCTGCAGTGGACAGGACACAGGTTGGACTCTGCAGTGAGTGTAGCAACAATTATGGGCATCCTCTAGCCTAAACAGCCCTGACTGTTACACAGTGACATTTCCTCCGAACAGCAGCAGCTGAAGATGGAGACAACTGGTCTGTGCAGTAGTGCTGTGACAGTCAACAAACAGCCGTCCTCTCCTGCCAGATCCTGCCACACGGAGTGGGAAGGGAAAACCCAGGGACTGACCTCTTGAAGAGGGACCAGCACGTGCTGAACCACATTAGGCAAGCTAGTCTGGCGTTATGACCCGTTTTAATCACGCTGAGAAGAAAGCCCAGTGCAATGAGAACTGAAGCAGGCGAGACAGCCGCAGTCCCTGGAGACTGGTATTGCTGGTTCACAGGCTGACTCAAGCTGAGCCCGAGTTCGGAGCCACAGCGAATGAAGGGATGCCAGCTGCCGGCTCTGAGCGGTACCTGCTTCAAAAGGGGCACAACTCATTTACACTCTTAATGCAAAAGAACATCCTGGTACTGTGTGGGACAAAGCTAGAGGTTCGTACTGAAAATGGAGTTAAACCTCCCCAAAACCCACCCATGGCTAAACGACAGTTATTTAGAGAAGGGGCTGCCTGGCTAGTCAGACCCTGCTGCACCAGGACCCGAAGTCCTCCAAAATGCCACAGTTCTGTGATGCTGGTGTGTTGTAGGCACAGAGTCTTCCTGCAGCAGGGCCTTCCCATGATCCGTTCTACAGGGCTGTGAACTGGAAGGGTGACTAACCCCGACCCTTCCCTACGCAGTGCTTGTAATGCGTGACTGCCTGGATCACTGACTCTTGAGTAGAATCTTTTTCACTTTTAAAACCAGTTCCGATTGCAGCGGCTGCTGGGGACGGCTCTCCTGAGCTATGGACGTCACTACCCAAGGACTTGAGTTGGCTGTAAGTATTTACGTCGCCCAGACTGTTAGGTTTTGGCTGTATTCTGACTAGTGTAACTTAGAATGCCGTTGGCATTTTTCGTTGTACAGTGATGCTTTCAGTCCCTGTAGGCATTGGCAGTTTGATCACGTAGTGTTTAGCATCCTCAATACATTCCTATTTCTGTTTTGTGGACACCTACAGAAACGGCAGGTTAAAAGAACCTGGCTGCCAGTCAAAACTCTTGTTTTCTAGTCACCTGCACAAACTGCAGGTCCTAACTTTTTCTGTTCAACAGGTTTGGTGCAAATACCAAAGTGGTGCATTTCCTGGGAAGCACAAAGCCGTGGAACTATACATATGACTCCAGAACGAAAAGCGTGAAGGGCAACGTGGACGACCCTAAAATAGTTCACTCAGAATTCCTCAACATGTGGTGGGATACCTACACAGCCAACGTTGTGCCTCTACTAGAACAGCACGGCATCGTTAAAGAAACTACCACGGGTGTAAACATGGTACGTGCATTACTATTCCTGTGGCAGGTAGCCCCGTGGCTGAGAGGTCCTTCACCATCCCACTGATGTCCTGCCCCTCGGCCCAGCTCACAGCATGGGTGCGGGTCAGTTTGCGGGGTGCAGGGTTTCTTGGTGGTGGTCTTTTAAGCTTGGAATACCTAATGCTGCAGAAGAGACGCATGCTGCAGCAGCCTGTCACGTAGCTGCCCGCTGGCCTCAACCAAGCTATGTAAGCAGCTACTGGTGCGGCAGACACCGCACCATAGGCAGTTCTTGAATACGTACAGAGAAGGGCCTGAACGCTAAACATGCTGCAGCCTCTGCAGTTCTCAAGCAGCACCACCCCCGTTCAGCATGCGATGGGTACACCCAGACCTCGCATGGCGAAACGAGTCTAGGTAAGCTTAGGGTGACGGGAACGGAGACAGACGGGCGGCGATGAACCCCAATACTTGTCAAAGCCAAAACTGCCTCTAACTCAGCCCCTCGTTCACAGGCTCAGCAGCCTCCAGCCTTCCCAGTCTTAGCTCAGTACTGGGGCCAGTTCAAGTTCACAGCCTCTCTCAGCCCAAAGTTACTGATCTCTCAAGATGTGCTCTCCCTCGCTAATCTCACCCCTTTCTAACGCACTGTTTGCAGCTCTCGGCCTTGGTCTATACTCTGGCTTTCTCTTGTGGCTTCTGTAGAGAGGTACGAAGAACTTCCACTTTTCTTTCTCCCTGCCAACTTCCGTGATTGCTTTGTGGTTTGCTAGGAAAGCTGCACCGCCCCGTCCGTCGGCCGTGCTTGCTGCTGTGCATGAGAACTCCACTTCCTTGTCCCCTTCTCTGGCCTGTTGCTCACTTTCGCTATGCCAAGTGTTTCCCTGTTTTTACGCTCCTTTCCTTTTAGGCAGAGGTTACAGAGGCAGTGTCTCACGTATCAGTATCGGCACCGTCGCCAGTATTGCCAACTGTATCCTCAGAAGAACGCAAGGAACGGTGGGAACAGGGACAAGCTGACTATATGGGAGTGGATTCCTTTGACAACATCAAGAAGAAGCTGGATACCTACCTGCAGTAGAAATGCCTGTCAGTGGTGATGCAAGGACTTGTTCGAGAACTAACAGCTAGGAAGGTGTAGGTGGTGGTCAGTGACACTTGGTAGTAGCTTGGTGAAACCTTGGCTGAAGGCCTCTGCAGTGCTACACATGAAGACTGAACAAAAGCTAGGAAGCAGAATTCCTTTGGGCCACCTGTAACTGCCCAATTTCCAGTTCTCCCTACTAGATAAAACCAGGTATTTTCAGCTTAAGTTTTCTTCTGTTGTGATCAATTGGCTCTACACCCTCCTTAAAGCTGGGTTTGTTACCCCACCGCGTTAAGGCGATTAGCATTGTTTCCTTTGCTTGCTGTTTTAGATGTAAAATCTAATTGATGGGATTGCTCATACACTAGTGGTAGCCGTTCTGCTTTCCCATCCACGTGTTAAGGGCATGGGATACGTACAGATGAACGGCAATAGCACTGCTTTGCTCTTCCAGTCCCAATTGCACTGAGGTTTTGACCAGGTTCTTACGCACAGTGCCTGCAGCGTGGCAGAATCAGCTTTCAGCTCTGTGTACTACGGCACTAGTAAACTGAGTTGTATCTGTTACTTGCAATGTTGCACTTGATACAAAAATAAAAAGTGGTCATGCATTTCTGGCTTCCCTACACTCCCCAGCCATGAAAGAGGGAGCTCTGAAACATCTGACTGAACTATTAAAGCAGTGTAACCCCTGAGCCTCGCTAGTGCTATTCCAGCCCTCGCCAGCAACTGTCCAACTCTTCAGGTCTGTAATTACCTGCAGGGTGTGTGGTCACCTGCCAGGGAGCTGTTTGGACCAGTCCCCTTACAGACTACCCTTGGGCAGCACAGGGCAGTAGAGGAAGTACCCGCTGAAACTACTCACACAAGCATCATGGGGCTTGGGAAGAGGGAATCCTTCTCTTAACGACCTGAAACATCATCCCTACCGTACACCCGGTACACTGTGACCTTGTTTTTAAGCACGATGATGCTGTTTTGGCAAAGAAAGACTAAATAGGTGCTGAAGTAGGTGCACCTACCCTTTCCATGTGTGCAGAGTATGGAAGTTGGTGCTTTTTTGCCCCACTGAGGCTCCAGGTTGTTGTGAGACACATGGAAAAGTGAAGAGCCGGGACCACAGTACAGGGGGTGTACGGGGACGAACAGGGAGGGGATGTTACCTGCACTGAGTTTTGAATCCAGCCTTTAGCCGAAAGCCTACACAGAAACAAATCACTTGGCTGCCGAAGGCAGAGCCCTACACTCCGTACTGGCCCAGGAACACCAAGAACAAATGTTTGCATTATTTCCTAGCAAAGGAGGATTCTGCGGGAAGCTGAGGGAGCTCAACTTTCAGCCTAGGGAGAAACTTGCAATGAGCTCCACCATTTGCTGGTGAAGTGAAGATGGAATCTGGGTGCGAGAGTTCATTCAGTTTAACTTCGTTTTCACTGGTTAATTGCTTAATTGCTCTAAGATTCCTTAGTCACCAATTAACAAAAATGCTGAAGGTGAGGTCCAACGCACAGTAGCTCACAGCTACTCCAAGGGGTGTAGCACCTGAACTGGGCTGTGACTGCCCTTGCCCTGCGCAGGTTCTTCTCTTGCTGCGCAGGGTTTTAAGACACCAGTGCGAGGTTGTGGAGGCAGGATGGATTCCTAGTTACAGGCTGCAGTGGCAACCCTGCATGTTACCAAACACGTGCAAGTACTGGAGTTGTGCACGCTCACAACATACTCTGGAAAATGGTACGGGACTTTCTTGAGGGCAGCTGAGCAGGCTCAGCTTTTTGCCCTTGTCTGTACCCATGCTGGGAAGAACCAGCCCGGTACAGGCTTTTTAAGCTTAGTTGGAACTGAAAGTGTAAAAGCATGAGACAACACCAACTGGAAAACGGGGTTCAGCGTGTCAGTTTGGTTACATTCATACAATACAGCGAGGGGAGGTGCTGAAGAAGATGAAAAACTGCGTGTTTGGGGTTAACAAACGGGCAGTAAAGGAAGAAAACCTTGACAACTATCCTGTCCCAGCCTGCGTGCCTCCCACTACTGTGAAGTGTTTACCCACAGCCTCAGGGAAGCGAAAGGTCTGGCACCTGTGCCGAACTGCAGCCTCATTGCAACAGAGAACTTTATGCCATTATCTGCCACTATCTCCTTCCCACCTACTGCAGGCAGCACGTGCAGAGATTCCCTTTATCCCTTGTTGCAGCACTTGATGCGGTTCCGAGCAGGAGGTGGGGATGTAGGTACTCACAGCCGTAACTGAGCTGAAGCACTGTACTCAAAACTGTTCAAAAGAATCACAGCCCCACTTCGATCCCTACTCCATGTGCCTTTAAGGCACATACCCTACGGTGTCCTGAAGTGGTGACAGCTCAGAGCGACTCCTGAAAGTTTAGGAGGGTTTTTTTTCCCCTTGGCGTGTTTTGTCGGGGTAGAAAAACCCCAGCAGGATGGACTAACAGCTCAGTCTTTGGAACTAAAACGTTCAATTTCTAACTCCAAAAGCTCACGTCTAGTGTATGCCACAGAACAGCCCACAACTCCAAGAAAGAGCACACCAGTAGCCAGCCTACTTACGGATCCTGACAACCCACCAGTGTGGGTTTCACTACCTGAGTCACTGAACAGCTCTGTCGGGTCAGGCAGGACTGTCCTGCCCTCGGCTCTGGCCTTCACCTGCTCTCTCAGGTACAGTAACAACTTTCCTGGGAGAGACCCTGAGTGCGCACACATCTTTGTGCAACTCCACTGGCTTTAGAACACGGAAACCATTGAGCAGAGGAAAAACGATACCCGCGATCATTTTCATAACAGTAACAGCCACTCTGCGAGCGTCAGCACAGTTTAACCACGTAACGATGCAGCTGGACTGGCCCCTGAAAAGCGGCTCTTCCTCACAGCCATTAACTGGGAAAGAATGACACAAAGCCAAATCTCGTTCATAACCAGGAATTGCTTCTCCAGGTGAAACATCAGAATCTGAACCACAAAAAACAAAGAAAGCTTAACTTACATAAAACTGAAAAACAGACCAATGGGTGTAGCTGTTTTCTTGGTGTCAACTTCGCAGTGGTAACCAATTCCTGGGGTTCATGCAGTCTTCTGCCTCTCGCCTCTTGAATTCTGCAGACTTGAACCATGTTTTTCTCTGCAGCTAATATGCTGGCTCCCCAGAAACTGCAGCAGCTCGTTGGGTTACATATCCCGAATTCTGTTCTCTCCTTCCACTGGCTCTTTCTCCAAACACCAGACATCTTCCCTTAATTTTTCAGTCCTTTTCAATTCCGTACATTTGCAATTCACCTCAGAATCAGCTGCCTGGTATTCTAAGACATAAGGAAAGTTGAAAGGCATTAGAAACATATCCGATTCCATCTCTCTGCTGCCAAACACACTTCCTGAATCTAAACATAGAATGTGAACAGCCGTCTCTGCCTCCAGGTCGAAGTGTGTTGCAGGGAGGCAGCATGGTGTTAATAAACCCCGTAACAGACCAGGCTCAAACGGAAAGAAAGATGGGAACATTCAACTCTTACTCAACTGAGATTCCTCAGTGCCATTTCCAGCTCTGCAGTGCAGGAACAGGAGTAGTTCCCGATGCTGCCTCTAAGTCAAGACGCGTGGGGCTCAACACTCCCCAGAGCTCTGTTGGACCGAGACAGCACTCAGCGGGACGAGAGCACAGTCAGAGAGCTGCCGCTATTAAAAGGATCTGCCCGGGGTGTGCTGCCAGGGCTAACTGGCCCCCTGACAAGCGGGCAGCTCATCTGCTCTGTGTGCAGCAGAGTTTGACGCACACGCAGGAGTCAGTAGACAGCGTGTTGGCGGCACAGGCCTGTGACTGTAGGTTTTATCCCAATGACCAACCCATCACTTTAAAGCGAATTCCACTGATTTTGGTAAAAGGAAGTGAAATATTAAAAGAAAACGTTTTACAAATCCAGGTCCCTTATTTTCACTAGCTCCTGGGGCATCACTGACAGGAACTTCCTGCTGCACCTGTGGATTACCCAGGAATAGTAAAAAAAAATAATTTAAAAAAAAAAATCTAAGGTTTGAGTCAAATGCCATCTTGGAACAGAGTCTGCAGCAGGAAGATCCTGTTAGGTGACCACCGACTGCCTGTTCCAAAACAAACAGTCCAGGTCTGTTCGGTTGGCGGGAAGCACCGAGACTGAAACATGAAGCAGGTTTATTTCTCGAGGGTTTTGCCTGAAGAACACCACGCACACACGTACCTCGTGCCACCCTGTCACTCCAAGAAGGGACAAAATCCTGGCAGGATACAGCACCTGAACATGCACGGCTGCTCTGGGAGATTTTTATGTGTTCTTACAAGTTGTACGTGATAAGCAGCACTCTGAAGAAGCGAACACTGGGAAGATTTCGGGAGAATGAAACAAGTTTGTGAACTTCTAAATTCACATTTCTGAGCAAATCCATTTTTATCATTTATTTGAAGAATTTGTGTTTTGACCAAAGACAGCAAAACCACAATTTAGCACAAGACAAGTAACTTGAAGAGCAGTATTTACAAAAATATTTAATAGCATTTACCCAAAATACCACAGTTTCAAGCTATGAATCGATTAGAGCTTTAATTTCATTGATTTTGGTCTGTTTTACTTCACTTGCTGACGGCTTTTTGGCAGCAAAGGCTCCTGCTGCCAGTTCCCTCTTCTTGGTCTGAATTTTCAGCATATTTTCTTCCACTGAATCCTTCACAATGAACTGAAACACAAAAGAATCCTGCTGAAATTAGGGGATTTTTTAAAATTACAAGTTTAGGATAAGAGGTTTAGGTAGTTTGGGAAAACAAAAATTCCCAAGACAAGCACCCAAAGCGCAGTTATGTTATCTCCTTGTTGGAGGAGGGAGGGGGATAAAACAGCTGGAGGAAAAATTTGGCATTTTAATTCTTTTGCCTTTTTCTTCCTCCCCTTTAACACTTATTGAAAGAATCTTTCTTCTTTGCAACGTGTAAGAGAATCTGTCTTCAGTTTCTCGTTAGTGACAGGGCACTAACGAGACTAACCAGCTGCTCCTGCAGCTACACCCACTGCCGGCACCAAGTGCGGTGTCCGCGAGGCTGCCGGAGGGTGAGCAGCAGCAACACCCCCGGCCCTCAGGCATCTCCCAGCGCCAGCCCACTTCAAAGGTGACTCTCACAGGAAGCAGGTTGCAGCTCATAAATTTTACAATCCAAAGCCCGTGCTTCAAAGATGATTCCACAAGTTCAGTTTAGCGGCAAGACATGGGTTTAAGTCTTTAAAATCTAGTAAAGCTTTTTGTGAAACCATTTGTTTATTCGTAACCAGGAAAGTGCTCAAACAGGTCATCGCTCAACTCACCTTTGTAATCACGACATCATGCTCCTGCCCCAGCCTGTGACACCTGTCGAAACACTGCTCCTCCGCGGCGGGATTCCAAGCCTGTGGGCAGCAATGACCATGTCAAATGCCGGGTGCTGTGGAGGGAGGTTAAGCTCCACATGGAGTTATGGGGAAGTTCCTGTACCAACAGCTCTTGAGCGAGCAGCGCTTGCAGATTCACCACCTCAACCGAGGCCTCAGTGCCTGAGTACCTGCTACAAAGCAAGCTTTGAGACCTCCGGGTCGGAGAGTCACAACAAGCAGGAGCTTCACACAAACCCTACACTACATTCGTCAGGAGACATCAAAACCATCTCGTTACTGTTTCAGGTCTGGAATAAACACCGCACGCGCTGGCTGCCTCAGTACCCGACAGTAGACTCGAAACAGCCCAGACACAGGCGGTTATTTCTCAGCGGACCGAGTCCCCTGACTACTGAGACAGCCCCCGTGTACATCCCCAAGTCAGGAAAAGAAGCACACAGTCGTGGAGCAGTTCCTACTTACCCTTCGGAGGTCACACGGAATACAAAGGTCTGAAATGCCAAGTCTGTGCTCCACACTCCTCCAGAGCGTTCTTTCTATCGGTAGGTGCAGTACTACTGCTTCTCACAGTACATTTCAATCTACCCCAAACATCACCATGCTGGCTGTGATGAGCAGGTCCTGCGCTACGCAGCCACCCTGCCACATCACCCCCGTACTGAAGCGATCTGAGAACGCTTCTTAAGGACGCCTTTCTATAGTGGGGAAGAACCAGCACTAGGTAGCACAAACAGTTCTGGTTAGATTCTAAGCCCCTCTGATGCCCAAAGAGACGCAAGGCTCCAAGATAAAAGCCAAGGCAAGCATGCCCTGTTTCCCCGAGCCAAGGCAGCGAGCAACACGACACCTGCTGGATGAGCGCTCTTGGCAGGCGATGCATGGCGACCATGCAGTGCTCGCCTGCCGCTACGAACAAGGTGATGTCTTGAGGGAAGACCTAGCCCAAACATGTGCAAGTGTGATCCATTTCACCTTTGCTGTAGTTGAGGAGGACCAAGGAGTGCACTACTCTCACCCTTCTCCCCTCGGTCCAGCAAAGAACGGCAGAGTTGCAACGCTCCCGTGCCCTTCTGCCGTGTCTCCTGCAGAGGGTAACTTTCACATGGGAAAATACGAAGAAACTTGAGCCTCAGAGAAACGTCTGTGCACTTGTGATGCTCTCACACTAAAGGTTCGTATTTCTTCCCAAAGGTCAGAATTCAGTCACTATGATTGTACTCAAACCAACAAACAAAATTACAAAGAAAAAGGGGAGAAAGGCGTTGATGGTTGGGTGTTTCTCCCTTGCCCTGTGGTGTAACACCTCCCACGGAAAGAATGCAGAGCTCTGAGGTACAGCCCTGCAACAGAGCTGCAGAATTTGAGCAGAAAACATGGTATTCCACTGGCCCCAGAGGTGTTTCTGCTTCTGAAACCCCATTATTGCTGCTAATCCACTTCAAGGAATGCCACCGTGTGACTGGATCTCATTTGGCACCGAACGCTCCAAAGGGAGATCACGTGGTCCCACTGCCCCTGCGACAAATGCAAGGGGTCACCCACTGCACCTGGGCCAGCTGCCCCCGTGGGAGCACTGCCAGAGGCAGGATTGTTCCATGGCGTGTAGAGGCTGCAACTGCATTTGGGTCTGGCTGGTGAGGTGCAGCACATAACGCAGGTGCCTCTGGTGACAGTGCTCACCTTATTTCCTTACCCCTGCCTGACACAGGACAGTGTGTGCATTGCACCTCATTAGCTACCCCCACAGAAAACTCTTGGGCTTTCCACAAATTTTCTTATTCAGAGAAGTGGTTTGGGTTTGGTTTTGGGTTTTGTTTGGTTTTTTTTTAAAAAAAGGCACTTGGACTAGACGGGGTTGTGGGGGTGTGCTGTGGGTCCCTTCCAACTGAACAAGTGCACATACTGCAGGATTTGTCTCTCTCCAACTGCCAAAACACGAGGACATGAAAGCAGAGGAGTAAAGAGGGGCAGGAAGGGAGCAGAAGGACTTCAGTTTGGGACAGTGACACAAGACGGGCCCACTTCCGTGCAGAATTCCACTTGGCTATCAATAGAAGTAATTTTTATTCCTTACAAATAATTCTGCATTCCCAAGTGCTTTCATTAAAGGAAAAGGTTCCTAAATTCAGGTATCACCATCTTTCTCGGTCTCCTACAACTACAGAAAGCAACCTCAGACTAACGTCCCTATAAATAAATTCACAAAAGTGACAGAACCGACGAGAGAAGCAACTGCACCGTAACATGGCCAATCCCACCCTGCTCCTGAGACCGCACCCCGCTCCCGCAGGTCAACAGAAGAAACAGGAAATGACATTCAAAAGTATCAGAAGAGAAAGAACCAAGGAAGGAACAGACACCAAATGCTGCACTGTAAGGTCTCCCTCCGCTCTGTTACCAGGGCCCCAGCATTCTTCCCATTCCCAGTAAATAAATGGACAGCACAAAAATAGTGTTAAAACAGAAACCCACCCGGGAAGTAAATGAGGAGGAAAAGCCCCATTTGCCCTTCTGACGGATACTCATCAGTGCCGGGCATTCCCTCTACCTCTTGGGAAAACACCAAAGGAGCTGCCTGGCCTTAAGCCAGATCATTATGAAAACCCCATTACTCACAGGATCCATTAAAAACACCCGGGAAGCTGCTGTCAGATTCAATCCAACTCCACCTGCTTTCAGAGACAAAAGCATTACAGTTGGGGATCCTGCCTGGCTGCTCTGGAAACACCGGATTGCTTCTGCTCTTTTCTTCTGCACCATTGACCCATCCAAACGGGTAAAGGCAAACCCGGATTCTCTGAAGAGTGTGAAAATGCTCAAGTCAACAGTCCAGCTTCTGTGACAGCAGGAAATAAATACATGAAACCCCAGCCTCTGCTTTGAAATGCTTATTTCACATTCTGCACTGACAGGTGATATGTTAAAAACAAGGAGAAGGAGATTCACAGCTTTATTCCATTACACAAAGCACCAAAGTAAATTTGTTCCTCTAAGGTTCTAAAAAGCAACAGGAGATTGTATCCCCGGAGAGCTCTTTCTATGACACCGTAAAGGCATGTCTTTATTAAAAACAGCAGCAGCTGAACTTACCTCAGGGGGTTTTCTATCAGTGACAGGAAAGCTGTGAACTGGGAAACAACCAGACACTTGGCAGCTGGATCATCGCTCCGCAGTTGTGTCAAAGCATGCATCAGCGCATCTATCTGCAACCAAACCAACACAGCTGTGCTTGTTCCGACTCAGGGAGATCCCACTCCTGCAGGTGCTTTGATAGAATTCCCATCCATTGACACATCCCTGTTCAGTAATACCTTTTAAAGGCACTAATCTGACCCAGTGGGCAGGGTTTCTTTCCTTTTCCAAGGGAAACTGAAGCGCTGAGCACTTGTGATTGTCACAAACTACAGTGACTGATGGTGCTTTGGGGAAGGGGGTTCCCCAAGTCCCCTAACTCCAGGGCGTATGGAAAAAAGGAAGAGAGTACTGGAACTCTGAGGAGTAAGTCTTGAGCAAGGGCAAGTGCTCTGCCGTGGCTGTAGTCCAGAAGCAAAACAGGCTTCCCACAGGAATAATCAGGCACATAAGCTGTGCATGACCCTCAGGCTGGGTATGGCAAAGGATGAGGTTGCACCAGAAGCGCTCTTAGGATCAACATGAGAACAACAGGAGCAAGGAATTGGATCTGAGGCAGCACATCACCAGTTTTCTCAAGCTAAGGACCCCAGACTAAAGAACGCAACTATCTGCTCCAGCTAAAAAGAATAAATACATTCATCCTGACTTATTCCAGAGCACGATGTCTTTGAGTAGTGCTTAGGTCTCCACAGAAAAATTTGTAGGGGATAAATTTATAACCAACTTGTGGAAGATCAATAACTTCATTACAAATGAAAATTAGAGATTTAGTGTGTCAGAAAAGCAATCCCAAAACAAAAAGGCCAAAGTACAAGCCGGGAGATTTAATCTCTGACAGCAAATGCACAGAGAAGGTGAGGCAAAGCCTGTGCTGGCAGCCCTTGAGACAGGTCTGCAAAGTAGAATAAAACCCCACTAGTTCATCTGCCAAGCAGGATACTGAACACGGGAGACCTGCGCAGTCTGCCCTCCGGAGCAGAAGACAGTCATTAGATGAGTCTTAAGAAGGATTTAGTTTCCAAAATAGATGAAGCGCTGAGGAATTTCGGTGGACACAGAACTGCTCTGGCTTCAGAAACACAAACTAAAGGCAAAGCGAGAGCTCTTACCCAGAGTTCTGTTTAACTAATGCCCACCCACATCCATCCCAGTGCCCAGTACCAGAGTGCAGGCACTGCTCCTGCTGTCATTTCCCTGCTGTACAACGCGTTTGTGACAAGAGTTTACCATGCGCTGTCTCTTGTGTTGGCCAGACATGCTGCACAGGCTTTGAAACAGTTTCAGGGACATCACGCATATGTCGGTGTGTTCAGCATTTTTACCCTGAGAATTCCAGAAGGTCTCTACATAGCCACAGTGAAAGACAGGTAAGACAACGGGAGGTACCTTTGAACTGGATATCCACTCCTGCTCAGACGTCTTTCCGTTACTGGAGTCTGTTTCCTCTTCTAGGGGACATTCCATCAAGTGCTCCACGCGCAGCTCGTTCCTGCAGAGAGGACATCTGGCATTCGGCTACGAGAAAGCACACCACCACAAGAAAGATTAGATGACCTACAGTGAGAACTAAAGGTCACCTTTACGAAGTGCCTTTTATGGGATGATCACAGGGGTGTGCATCCAAAACCTCCCCCAGGCGCACACACACCTGTAACACACTGCTCCATCATTTGTGATGTCATTAAAATATTTCTTCGTAAGAGCATGAAGGGGACATAAACGCTCCGTGTTTAGGCCACTCAGCCCTCATTAAAACGACCTTATTTCTGAGCACATTTATACGTGAAACAGGCGGCTGGAGAATGAAAGGTAAGCGATGCTTAGGCTGTGGGGGTAGACTATTTAAACGGCCAGAAAAATAAACCATCCGTCACAGACAAGATCTTTCAGTTACACACAAAAGACGTGGCTGAATGACC
The DNA here is from genome assembly GCA_027574665.1 of Rhynochetos jubatus. Classification (NCBI taxonomy): domain Eukaryota; kingdom Metazoa; phylum Chordata; class Aves; order Eurypygiformes; family Rhynochetidae; genus Rhynochetos; species Rhynochetos jubatus. The sequence continues at coordinate 235,215 of CM050657.1, forward strand.
CTTCACCCTTGTCCCTCGGAGCCTGCACAGAAAGAACAGCTGCTGGTGAAAGACGCTCTGACAGGCCAGCCACAAGCATCTTCTCTCTTTCCCCAACAGACAGGAGAAACTGGACATCATTTAACCCCAAACGCCTTTTCCCTCTGGAGCAGACTCCAGATGAGGCAGTTAGGAATTCATACAGCAGCACTTCCACTGCACTGCTCCCAGGATGAGCAAAAGGCAGTGTACTACACAAACCCACAACTTCGCCAAGCGACACCGACCCACACAGAACTTGTGCCCTTTCCACTGAGCTGCCCTGGTTCCCCTAGCCCCGTGGCCAGAGTCAAGGCATCTTTAGCCGGGTCACGACGCAGACCAGTGCTGGAGGCTGCTGGTCCGGAAGGAACCTCCACCCAGCAAAGAGGCTGCAGCCGTGGTCTGCACACAGCCAGGTACTGAGCACTTGAGATCGCTGTTCCAGAGACGGACACAAACTCATCTGCAACAAGTCTCCAAAATGCAGTGGCAAGTGAACCGGCCCTGACGTGGCAGCAACCCAATAATCCTCTAATGATGACAAAGTGAATGAATTCTAATAACATTTTCCAGAAAAAAAAATCCTAACAGTTCTCATAAAGCCTTTTTTTTTTTTTTTTTTTTTAAATAAAAGGGTCCCATGGCTCTGCATTCCTTCTCAAATGTAGCACTGTAATGAAAACCAAGAGAAACCCAGCACACAGCTGGCCCTGCCTACACAGGACAGACCTGCAGCGAAAGCAAACGGCAGAGAGCAACTCGCATTCAGCAGTGAGAGGAAAGTGTGTTTCAGTGCCCTTCCGGCAAGCGGTCACAGGGGTGCAGTTAACACACCCCGACATTCGGGTGCTGCAGAGGCATTCCAGCTTTACTGGGGGTCCTGCACAGGGCTGCAGCTGCCCCCACGGGGCTGCACGGGAGGCGGTAACTCCCCAGCTGTTCACCACTGAAGCATTTGTCCTGTTTCAGTAAATCCTTTTAGGTTATCAGGAAGATAAAATATCTCCAAGTCTGTGACACAATGAAAGTCCAAACCTCCCACTCAGCAGTTTCATGTTGGCAGCTCCACATCCCTTCCTCGCTGACTGCTGAATGCTCCCGTTTGTATCAACAACAGAAGCCACAGGCAGCTCGCCTGGATGGTCCTGCTCGAGCCCGAGGGGTTCTGGGGGAAGGGCTGTGTGCTGGTTTGCTCTGGTTTTCAGGCAGTAACTGCTTTCCCAAGCTCCACCAAAACCATTCAGGCACAGGAACTGCCCAACTGAGACACAGCACTAGGACAAATACCTATCATATGGAAACAGCGAATTCCCTGACTCTGGAATTTAGATGTCTCTGTTTTAGCTGGAAGCTGCAAAAACGTCCCTGGGAATTGATTTAAACCAGGACTCGTGTTGACTGTCAGAAAGGCTCACTCGCTGCTCCATAAACTCACAGCAGCTCAACACTGGAAGAGCAGCATCTACACCCAGTGCTCAGACTTCACTACTACAGAGTGATCCACGGAACCACGTGGGGTTGGACAAAGGCCCTGGTTCTGCAGATTCCAAGGTCCTTTCTAGGCAAAGCACAGTAAATAACTTGGCTGTACAGCTAAGTAACACAGGGTCCATCATGACCTAACATGATTTCTTTCTCCGTGTGCTAAACACCCCTGAGGACTGAGCAGCAGCACTAACTCTGCTGTGGACACGTCAAGAACCTCTGTGCGTGCTCTGTCCTTAGGGAGTAATTCCACAGCATCAGTTTCCCTCAGAATTCTCAGAAAGTCTGGACTGGGACATCTGCACCAGAACCTCATGTATCTGGCAACAGAACAAACCAATCCCTGTGCCAGACAGACACCACTTCCTACGTCTGTCTTGTTTGGGTGACAGACTATGCGTAAACAGGGGCAAAGTTGTCCCCTGCTGCCTTCCATAAAGGCCACCCGGCTTTAGCCTGGCCCCTGCAGCTCTGCATTGGCTGAAAAGGAGGCAGAAGAGCTCCACAGAGGAACTGCAACAGCTCTGGATACAGATACAGTGACACTACAGCACTATCACGGGTGGTTTAGGTGGGAAGGAATGTTAAAGACCCCCCCCAGTGCCACCCCCTGCCACAGGCAGGGACACCTTCCATAGCCCAGGGTGCTCCTAGCCTCATCCAGCCTGGCCTTGGGCACTCCCAGGGATGGGGCACCCACAGCTTCTCTGGGAACCTGTCCCAGTGCCCCCCACCCTCTGCGGGAAGAATTCCTTCCTGATGGCCCATCTCAATCTCCCTCTTTCCATTTAAACCCATCACCCCTTGTCCTGTCACTCTCTGACCTTGGGAAAAGTCAGATGGCTGCATACAGGAAAGGGCAGACAAGAAGGAAAAGCACAGCTTAGAAGGGGACACCAGAAACACCCACGCCCTGTTTTTCAAGAGAGCCATCAGAAGACACTCGTCCATATGCTCATTCCGCAGAGTCCAGAGAAGGGCCATCTTGATGGTGCTCCCCCACGGCAGCTGTTCCACTGTGTGAGTTTATCAGCCTGGGGTAAGGAGAGGAGACATGAACTTGTTCAACAGTCACCCCCTGATCCACAGCTTGGCATCTCCAGCACAGCAGTGCACACGTACATCATGCACATACAGCAGCGAAGAGGCATCCAGCCAGCTGGAGGCACACAATGCCACACGGGATGCCGTCACTTTTATCCTGGAGACACAGCGAGGTGAGAACCGGGGCCCAGGTCTGTGAAATACTGCTGGACCTTAACACTGTTCAGTTTGACTTCAGGCCAAGAGTTTTTGTAACCTGTCTGGTAATCCCTGGCTGAACCCCTCTGTTCACCATTTATGATTTAGAGCCCTTCTGGGCTACCAGTTCACCACTTCAGACAGCTGTGACCATTGGCTGTAGCCAGACAGCAACCAACCTGCTCGCTCCTGATGACTTCCAAAACACACGCCTTGCAGAACACATGCACACAGCGGGTTATCACAGGGAGCGTCAGCGATTCCAAGCAAATGGCACATTCCTCGTCAGAACCAGAGCTCAGAACCAGCTTCATCTTACTCACTAATGTCTCATGCAGGTCTTCAGTTTTATCATCTGCAAATACAGAAAGATACTTAAAACCAGAGATTTCCACACAGAAAACACTCTGAGCTGGCGTACATCGACACAGTTCCACTGAGCAACATGACGCTAGGACCCATCTCTATGCCATGAAGATCCAGCCTACAGTGTAAAACCATAAGCTGCCAAACACTACAGAAAATTCAGAACTACTATTTCAAATCTTACTTGGAAAAATGGTAATCAGAATGCAAAGAGCCTCCACCGCACACTCAGAGACAAGTACACAAGCAACGATGCCTAACGGGAATCGGCATCTGCCATATGGCAGCTGTTCACATAGTAAAAGTGCATTTAGTAGTTGGGAGTGCCCTATTTCGTAAATAAAGTCAAACCATACTAGTTACTCATTTATTTCTTAACAATTATCAACGAGTTATCCAATCATCTCCCCATCCCATATCTCTCAGGAACATAAAGGACAGCCTTCTAGAAGGGTTGAGGCCCTCCCTCACTTGTCTCTCAGTTCCTGAGACAACCCACACCAATGGCATCACAAACCAGAAGTTCTTTCAAATGACTGTATTTGAGAATTCTCAGATGTACAGGATTTCAAACAGACATTTTCTTCTGAAAGAAAGGCATGCGATTGCTACCGCTATGCAGCTGAACAGCTCTGGCTTGTCACACCCTGGGCAGTGCCTGTGCCCGTACAGCCCTCAGGTTAACAGTTCCCTCTTCTGCTGAAGAGGCTTCTGACCTAGGCTTCTGACCTACAGCCCTTCCCCAGAGGCCCTCTGCATCTTGTCTTCTGAGGCCAAGAAAGAAGCTGGGAGCACAAGCCCTTCTGTAAATGGTTACAGCAAGATCCACTGCTTTCTAACAAGCCCGCTGGGCTGGGCAGGGGTCCCCTCTGGTCATCCCTATATGGGCTCATCAAAGCTCATCAACTCCTGCTTCTCGCCTTTGTAACTACTCATACCTCAGTGCTTTCGTTCATGCCTGAGCATGCACTCAAGCACCCACTTCTCAAACGCCTCACAGTATCAGGAATAAAGGAAACAGAGCTGGAAGTTCAATAATCCAAGCTGGAAAGAGAAAACTGAAGGTAGACAGCTTGGCAAACACGCAGATGTGTTCCGGGTCTGGAGTATGTGCAAGTCCCACTTTTAGAAACGCAGGAACCGAAAGGCATCCACTCACCAGCTGCCAAACCAAAAGATGAGGTGTTTACACAGAGCCGAGGATGACAACAAAGCTGCCGCAGCCTGAGCAGGACACCAAGGACGTCAGCGTAGTGAGCCAGTACTGTCCCCTCCCTGAAAAACCTGAACGAGAGTGAGAGTCAGCGTGAAACGCTACAGCCTGCGCCAACGGATGACGCCAAGGGTCCGAGTCAAGCCATACAAATGCTGCTCTGATCTGGCACTTTCCTGTTGGAATGCATTTTCTCAAATCCTCTTCTGAAACATGGTACCAAACGCTACCAGTGGCGCGTTCCAGGAGCGGAAACGCCAACGTGGGGACAACAGTTGTCAGGCTCTTCTTTACGTGCCTGGCATCCCTCTGTGCCTCACTCAAGGCAGAACTTCTAATCCACAGTTCTGCAAGAGCCTGCACTTGACAGCACTAACTGTGCTCTGCCAGCCTGCGATCGCGAGCCCACGGCAGACGGACTGATGCCCTGGGCACCACAGCCAATGCCAGCAGAACTGTGGGGACATGGGTGTGTGACACCAAGCTTCAAGCTTCAGGGCCAAGAAAGCCCCGTGCTTACCTGCTAACAGCAGCTTTGCCCTCCTGCTTCACACGCAGATAGATCCGCCTCTCTTCCTCTGTAAGAGTAACATGCTGAATAAGCACTTTACGTTCTGGAAACTTCAAAACAGGTTTTCCTTTAACTTTACTTGTTTTAGTTCTTCTAAGGGTAATACTCCTCATCAGAGACTGCAGACGCCTAAAAATACATGTACAGACACTACGTTAGCCAGCTGGGGTTGGTTTGTGGTTGTTTGTTTCACGTTATTGCATAAACACGTGTTCTGTACAAAACCCAAGGCCAGGTGGACAATCTACTTCATTCATCTAAAACATGAAACACTTTGCATTACATAATAATTTGAACCCAGGAAGGGAAGCAGCGCAGGTGACCAACACGTTTCCATTTTAAAAGGCGAGCACCCGTTTGTCATGGCCCATCAGGCGCCCTCACAGACCCGCCGGGAACACTGCGTACCCAAGGCCTCCTGGAGCACCTGTCGTGACTGGACGCTGAATTGTTCTGTGCCACCACTCTCGGTCAGTAAAAGGCTTCAGCTTTAAGAAGGAAATAAGAGACCACAGATCCTTTACAGAATTCTGAATAGGAGTGCCTAAAGAGAAAAACAAACAAACAAGGTTGTAAAACCTCAAAGAAACGACAAACCACACATTTTTTAGTCACAGCGAATGTCCTGCGCTTTCTCCAGACCACTCATCGCGGACAAGGTCTCTCATGCCCTGGCTGACACGTCCCTAAGGATAACACGTGTTATTTTTTAAACTGAAACGTTAAAACCCACTTATACATATGGAGTGAGAAACCGGCAGCTCTCAGTGTCAGGAAGCCTTGGATGTTGATCTTCCCACGACAGCTTCATCCTCCACGGCTGCACCAGTTTTTTCAAATCCCATTTGGGATCCCATGCTTGCACAACCCCTGGCAGTTTTTCGGGTGACTGTCACATTGCAGAAAGCTGCTGAGGTTCGGGTACGTACAGGAGAGAGTTTCTAACCTGTTGTAACATGCCAGGTCCCAAGCAGGTCCCTTTTTACTCGCACTTCCACCAAACCCCTGTATCAAAGTTACTTCAAAATTTGTGTCTACAAACTGACTGAAACTAAAAAAACCCCAAACCCAAAAGCACGCACACCACCACAAACCAACCAACAAGACCATCTAAATCACCGCCCAAAGACAAGCTTTAAACCATTCCAAACCAATCTGACCCAGACAGACATTAACCATCTCCCAGGAAACGCCAGGCGGGAACGCCAGGCAGCGTGTGCCGAGAGGACGTGCGCTGCATTTCCCCCGGGGTCAGGTCCTTTACCTGTCAGCACCCACCGTCTGAGTCCCTCCAGAGACAGGGCAGCTTTAGTCTGCTGGGCGCTTGGATTGCGTATGCTGTGCCCCTCATCCAACACAATTCTCAGCCACCTGACCTTGTGCAAAGGGCTGTTACCTCTCACCTGAAACACAGCAGCCTCTTAATCTGTGCCTCAAACCAAAATACTTCTTGACACTTGGGTTAAGCAAGGTATTAACAGAGAGAGGACAGATAGTATTCATTCACATCTTAGTCATTTATCAGCACAGAAGAGCAAAACTAAGAACGAGGCATTCCTTCTCTCAGATTTAGCAACTCCTGGAAAATGTTACCACAGCCGTCCCATGCTTGAACAGGAGGAATGAACTACCACAAGAAGCAGCTAAGCCTGAAAAAGACTAAAGGCTTCAGAGAGCGAGAGAGGGAAAACAGATCAGAGAGCGAACTGGAAGTTTGTGTTATAGTTACAGGTACAGTCATCAGACTTTTCAAACGTTTGGGATGTCTATGAAAACATCACTTTACACACAGCCCATGTGCAACAACCATGGAATGATGGTTTTACGTGCTCCATATTCTTTGGTTTTGATAGGGAAAGGCAGAAACGAGAGCCTCATGCCACTGAGACTTTGGGAGATTTACATCCTTGACGTCAGTTTCTATTCTTACAAAGTCTCTTCCTTAAGCTGCCATAATTGCAGCCAAATAACCTTCTCTACAGGAGCAGATAAAACCCTCCCTTAGAGACCACGGCAAACACGTAAGAAAGCTTGTGAAGCCAAACCCAGCTGTAAGGTTTCGGGGAGCACCTGCACACACTGCCACCGTTACCCCGAACAACGGGGGCCTCGAACAACCCTTCTCCTCGTTTACTTACGCCAAAATCAGCAGCTAGGACGTTGTACGTCGTCAGTACGACATCTTGTTCTGAAAGAAGCGATGGGTCTTTGCTACGGTCAGAGCCGTAATAAACATAAACACGTACAGGAAAGTCCTGGTGGATATGTTGTTCAAACTGGTCCTGAAGGAAGAGAGTCAGGAGTCACCCAGACACACTCTGTCACTACGTATTGTCAGAGTCACGGTTCTGTAAGCTGTCTGAACTAAAACCACCTCCTCCAGGTCTGTGGCATCCACACACCCCATGGACAAGGTCACCTCCCAGGAGCGGAGGGACCAGGAGCAGTGTCCCCAGTCATTCCTAAGGGCCACAGTCCCAGGCACTAGGAGCTCTGGCTCTGCTTCCTGCGCAGCATTAATTCACACCCTGACGGAATGTGCCCTTCAAAGTCCATGGCTCCTCCTGCCCTTCAGCAGAAGAGCTTTTATGTTCTTTTTCACTTCCTACCTTCATCTTCTCTTTCTTCTCTCACTGTTCACACCCAGCATCCTGCCCGCACTGAATTACCCACCCAAGTTTTAACATTCCTGACAGCACACTCGCCAAGGTTTACTTTAAACCCGGTGTTCCCATTCCCTACATTTGTTCAGTGAAGCACTCTGCAGCTTGACAGACAATAAAATCAACAATTTCATTTCTGAAGCAGCAGACTCACCAGTTTTAACTGCTTAATTTGACTTCAAAGTGGCATTGCACTGGCCAACGTCCATTCCACTGGGACCTTCCCAGTGAGCCAGGACTACTGCCAGACAATGGGAAGGGGACTGGTGAGCTCTTCCACCGGCTCCATTGGCACCCCTGGCGCATCCCACCTGGCCCCAGAGACCTGTGTGTCTAAGTGGTGCAGCAGGTCACTGACCCCTTGGATTGTGGGGGCTCCACTCTGCTCCCAGACACTACCTACTGTCCCAGGTGGCTGGGCACCCTGAAAACAACTGACCTGGCTATTAAAGACTGAGGCAGAGAAGGTATTGAGTACCTCAGCTTTTTCCTCAGCCGCTGCCACTCCGTTTCCTCCCCCATCCAGTAAGAGATGGAGATTCTCCTCAGCCCTCCCGTCTTTGCCGATGTATTTATAGGAACATTTTGACGGCCTTCTGTGGGTAAGTTCTAGCTGGGCTTCAGCCCTTCTACTTGTCACCCTGCAAAACCTCTCAACACCCTTGTCAGCTCTGCACTTACAATCCAGTTGCTCAGGACAGACAGGGGACACACGATCAGTGTTGCTCGGGGGCCATCACCAGGGTATTTCTTCCCAACTGACTGACCACTAGCGCTACCTGAGCAAACAAGAGTCATTTAGTGACATAACAGTTCACTTTAAAGCAAAGTAGAAGTTCAAGCAACTTTGGTTCCCCAAAATCCTTTCTCAATTTCTTCACCTGAACAACATCAAAGCAACTGCCAAAGACATTTTTATATTCAGTCAAATATGTATAATACTTCAGCTTCAAAAAATGAGATGATTAATATTATCTGTTTAGCCCTTCATTACCTTTTGTCTTTCTTCGTCTTCCGAAAGCAGCAGATGAAGGTAGAACAGATGCAATGCCTGTATCTTCCTGGGTAGCACAGGAAGTTGCTGCAAAAGCCAGGCAAATGTAGGGTTTGCACACCATGCTGAGCACACGCATGCATTTATGACACATGACATAAACGTCAGTTCTGGTAACCAGATCACTTCCCTCTAACACAATAATGCAGACTTTCTAGCTGGAAGGGACCCATGCAGATCCTCGAGCCCGACTCCCTGCTGCTCGCAGGACTACCTAAATCTAAACCCTACAGCTAAGAGCATCGTCTGGATGCTGCCTGAGCTCTGACAGGGATGCGCAGAAATACAGTACCTACTTCAGGCTCTGAATCTCCAGGGGATGCAGTTCACCAGTCATTAAAAACCAGTTTAGCACAGGTTTCACTCCAAGTACTTTACACCTAAACTCAGTATCTGGAGCCCTTCCATTTTTTCTGTGCAAGATACTCGGTTCAAGAAGTGACACGTGTTCCTGCCCCTTCATGGTCACGTTTTAGGTGTTCTCCAAAAAGATGAACTTGTTTTTCCAACCCTCATGCCCTGACAGCACACCTACGTCAAATGCTGACAGTCTTCACAGCTCTGTGTTTGCCCATTGTTTGGCCACGCTCATGGCCTGTTACACCACTCACACAGTTCAGGAAACAACCTAGTTCAGACTAAAGCACTACTTTCCCATTCAGCAATTCCTAAAATTTTCTGCTTAAAGTCTCGGTTGAGTAATAAATAAATGGCAAAAAGCCAAGTAGTTAATTCCCCTCCAGCGTGGCTTCAGAAAGGAAGACACCGGGTGTCACAGCAGCCAACTACAAAACCACTCCCTGCAACTTACTGTCTGATAGTTGCAGCTGACTTTCTTCAGACTCCCCCAGGTCACTGCTTCCAGAGTATCTGGGTTTCTTGGCTTTGTCTCTAAGATATCGTCATAAAGAAAGAGGAAAAAAAATCCAAACCCCGTGACACTGCTACTGCTCAAATTCACATACTAAATCAAGAGCACGGACAGGGACCTCGCCGCTGCAGTGGGACACCAGCGCTACTTAGGAAAGCGCAGAACTGAGCTGCAGGCGAATGGGGCTCACAAAACACAGTGCACTTTAGCGCTGAGGTTCCTGCCAGCCGTAAGAGGCAGCTGGTGCGGGGGGAAGGTTGAAACGCAACAGCAAAGCGTCCCAGCTCCAGCAGCTCCAAGCCTGCACAGAATTCCCCAGCCACCCACAAACCGACTCGCACTAGGAGCGTTACCTCCCAGCCAGTTTTCAGATGCTGCACGCTGGTGTTACTAGACACACTGACTGCCGAGGAGACCCCAGACATCCCATCGCACAAGCCCCCTCGAATATGTCAGTGCTTCGGTGACACACCACGAAGTGCAGACAGGTACACACGAAGCACAGCGTGCTGAATGGCGAGGGGGAAGCAGGAACCTTTCAGGCTGAGGTTCACCACAACCAAGCACCACTGCACGTTCTACCCAAACCTACGGGGCAAACCAAGACAAGGATTACCCCAGCCATCTACCTTTTGGGAAGAGAACTTGAGTACTTCAACGGCGCAGTTCCCAGCTTGGGTCCGTTGGACACACCAGGCTCCGCCACACTGCTAGAGCCTTCACAAAGAAGAAATTGGTGATTATGAGAAACACCCGTAGTCTTCAGCCTGGGTATTACACCAACTGCAGCATAACGTGCCCAAGAACAAGGACACACGCCCTTAAAACCACCTTCGTTCAGCTCAGGGCAAGTGCTGCTGCTGCCACTGTCATCATGAGTGAGAAATGAAAATCTTCTCAAAACAATCTTCAGTATTGACACAGTCACAAACCATGTACTGAGTCTGCAGGCGGGCAGGGAAAGACCTCTCGGGTCCTGTGAAGCACGCAGCTTTGGCGACAGCTCTGACTTTCTGGTGAAGAGTGCTGACCCACGTGAGACACTGCACTTTCTCCCTTCCAGGTACTAACAAAAGTGACTTTGCCCAGGGGCAGCTCAGCCTGCTGCGTTCTCTCCCTGCCAGTCCCTGTCATCACTCCTGCGCTAAGCCATGTTGGAATGCCCTGGATGGGAGAGCAGCGAGGGAAGTTACTGCAAGAAAACTTCAAACCCCACACTATCCTGGGTCCTCTTCAAGAGCACGACGAGATGCAAAACATACTAACAGCAAGTGTCATCTCTCACACACCTACAAATTCTCCAATACAACCTGCAAACTACAGGTGTGATAAAATCCTTCCAAATACTCAGCATTTGATCATTACTTAAAAATATTTTTAAAAAGGGACTTGATACAGAACCCAATAAGAATTTACCCAAGAACATTTTCTGTTCGACCAAATGGGATTTTGACAGATGCGTGAGCGCTCCCAGTTCGTGTACAAGGAAGGGAAAAGGAAAGCAAAAGGAACCCAGAATACATTTCCTGGATGTGGGAACTTTCCTGGCAGGGCGCAGCCTTCACTCACCCTTCTCACGTGTCAGCTGACACGTCTTTAACTTCATGTTCTAAACACTTCCACATACTCTGTTTGTCGTGAGTTTGCAAGTGACATTAACTACGCAAACAGGACTGGCTGTTTCCTGGTTTGCCATTACCTTTACGCAGTCCGTGCCCAACGCTGTCCACGCTCTTAGCACCAGGTTCCTATTGAGAAACGGAAGCTTTTATTCCTTAATAGAGCAACTGGAAAAAATGCCAGTAACATCCCTACAGGACCCTGAGCAGTGATCAGCTCTGCTCCGAAACACGAAGACTCACTCAGTGTGGGTCTGGCACCCACTGGACGGTGCTGAAAAACCTAAACTTTTGTTTAGTAGCCACATTCAAAGGAGACTGTAGACACAGAGGAGAGCAGCTCATCCTGCAGAGCCGCCCTGAAAACACCACATGCCCGTAGCATCTCCCAGGTAACATTCTGAGGTCAAACACAAAGCGCTGTTTTGTTAAATTCAGGTAAGTTTGGTAAAACAGACAAAGCCCTTAATGTTGTCAGGGAATGTTGCATGAAAAATCACCCCATCCCAGCATTTATTTTATCTCATTGTCTTGAAAACCGTATCACGATGGCAAAAAGCACTGACAGACACTACCTAGAGGGGTGTGCACGGAGGCTGTAGGTCACTAACTGCAGTTTCCCCTTCTCTTCAAGCATTTGCCAAACGTACACCCCGTTAACTGCTGACTTATTTCTGTCTGTTATACCAAGACCCTCTGCTTCCCCAGAGTGTACCGGAGCCACACACGCACACCCTCAGGAAAACAACACTTGCTTCCTGCAGTCACAACCTGCCTATCACAGAAATCGATAAGAATCCGTAAAACTTCCCACTGAAAAGGTTTATCCTTCATCAGTTCTTCCCTGGGGTCTGCAGGCAAGTTATACACGCTGAACTAACACTCCACCTACCCCCACTGGTTGACCCCACCCTTCCTCCTGCCTGGGGACCTGAACAGGTTTTTCCCCGCAGAATCTACACAAAGTTGGCCATACCGGAAGTTCCGAGGCCGCACTTGCACCACCCAGTACATGAACCCTGTTAAACAGCCTCTCTTCCGTCTCACCTCAGTCTTCACACATGGGATCTTGCCAACAGGAAGAGGCTGGCCATCTTGAAAGTTCGTGAGAATCAGGGCTATGGTGGTCAGAGTTTTACCCTACGGAACAGAACAGAACGTTGTGATCGCCACAGACGAGAACGAACCAAACAGCCAACCTGCCAAGGAACAGGTGGGTTCTGTACAAGCCCAAGCTTAGTGTTATTACCAGGCCCATCTCGTCAGCCAGTATTCCTCCAAGGACATTTGCAGGTCGCTTCTTTTCTGCAAAATTTGTGAGTGTATTGTAGTAGAAGCCACTTCTCTCTTCCCAAAAGGGCGGCAAATCATTACTGTTCTCGCGGGAAACCATCCAAGCTAAAGCCTGCTTCTGGTGGGGAAGCAGGAGCGTGCCAACAGCCTGCAAAGGAAGGCGACACGTGACATGCTGTTCCTGTGTGCAAGGCCACAGGCTGAATCTGCAAGGGGGTTTTCATAAAGTCCTTTGTATATCCTGTATCTTTTCAATCATCTCCTGCGTTCAGCCAACAAGCTGCACGCCATCCAGGCGTTCGAGTTTGGTATGTTTATAGAGAACTGCTTCTAGCTGAAGAAATACCTCTGCTCCTTCCATTTCACAGGTTTTGTTGTCTTCCTTCAGATTCTCAAACAGCTTGTCAAATTCACTTTTAAGCTGCATAAATGAACATAAAAACCACAATTAAAATCACTACAATTAAAAATAACCTCACCAAGTAATCGATGACTGTTACAGAGACCTGCCATATGGTAACCCGCAGGTCCACCCCTCAGATGGGATTTGCTGGAACGCGCGTGTTAGCTACTGCAATACGGAAATGCCGCGGTTTTCCCAAGACAAGCACATGCCAATGCAAGCAGGAGCTTGAGACAGGGTGGCTGAATGCACCCACAGCCTTGTACAACATGCCCCAAGTAACTCCTTCGCTGCCGTTTGGAAGAGCAAACAAAAAGCACAACCAAAGCACCACCCCACCCTGCACGCATTGCCCTGGGCCAGGATCTGAAGACAAAGCCTGAAGCCCGATCTTATTTTCATTTGAGAACTTAAACACATTACCTGGTAAAGCTCGAGGCCAGCGGAAACCCAGCACCGCAACAACCAACCAAAACCTCCCCAGGTGACACGGGACTCGAGGCTGGCGCTGCGCACAGCAGGAAAGTGAAAGAGCTCAGAAGCTCAAGACGACTTCAAAGCAAACCCAGCGTCAAAGGGAAGAAGTGACACTCGCACCTCACCAGTACTGTCCCGTTAGTGAAGAAGGGAAAAGACCCTGCTGTTAACATTCCAAGTTCCAGATGTTTAAGTACGAAATACAGACCTGTTCAGCTGTCAACTGCACAGCAGCGTGAACCGGAGCACTGTAGCTTGGACCAGCTCTCCCAGAAACACCCTTGGATCCCAAACCACATTCTGCACCTGCTTGTCATTGAAGAGACAGCATTTTGAAACACAAAGTGAACAATTCCCAAGCTCAGCCTTCACTGGCTCAGGAGTAACAGCGCTGACCAGAGCGTGGGCTCCCAGACAGCGTCTTTCACCATTCACCCTTTACTCCCAGTCAGCCCCAGCGGCTTTCCACAAAGCTTCGTAAGCCTCACAGGCAACGAGGGATCCTCTGGGTCGGGATCCTCTGAGATGGCACCATGTTTCTTAAAAACCGCTGTTACACGAAACCTGACTCAGTAACAGGATGACAACCGATAACGCAAAACGCTTGCGTACTCCAAACTCTTTCCGTCAGCTCTGCATAAGAGAACACAGAGACACACGGAAGTCCGGTGCTGGGGCAAGTGAACATGTCCCTCAGCAGGCATCTCCATCCGCATGCATCCTTACTCCTGACTACCACCGCTTCCACACAGTGCCACCGCGGGAACACCGGTGCTTTCCGTGTGCGGCTGGCTCTGCAAAGCTTCTGTAGGCGACATCTCCTCTCTACCTGCTCACACCTCGCTGGTAGGAGACATGCCCTAGCACCATACTAAAAAGCGGCAGTGTCCCCGAAACCCTCATCTTATTTCTTAAAAACCCCATTATTTTATTTTTCCCAAGCCTGGAGAAATGCAGGGAATTTCAAGGAACTTTGGGAATCGAGGACATTGCTGAGGTTACTCAAATGCCTCTCCAATCGCTGGCAGGTAACACAGAAGATAAGACAAAAAATACACTTGCCCTAAGTTTCAAATCGACATCCCTGTACTCTGCATTATTTCCTACACTAAAAAAATAACGCTGTGAGTGACAAAACTGTGAAGAGCACTAAAGCCCTTAAACATTTCTTCCAAGCAGGGCCAGTTCACCTTGAGCGTGTTAAAATGGAAAAAGCCCAGATGGTCAGGACTCACCTTTCTGAGGAGGAGCCAGTTTAAATCCATGGCTCTGCAGCTGCTCTAGCACTGCTTCCCTGTTTTCTTCTCTTCCCCAGAAGCTCATTTGTACAGGCATAGTGAAGGGATTTTTTGCTCCATATGGGACAACCCTGATAAAAACCAGAAGAACCCCATGGCAGTAATGTCCAAGCTGTTTGATTTGTTATAGCCTTTGTTACTGCTTCAGCAAAGGGTGCTCAAAGTGCTGATTTTCATGGAAACACAGAATGTTCCAGAGGGATGTTAGTGCAGCTCAACCTTTTACACAAACCACCACAGGCGGTTTTTGAGCAGTACCATAACAATCTTAATGGAATTTGCTCACACCAGTCTCTACATTTTATCTACGGGAAAGAACCAAGTGCAGGCAGGTAGCTCAGCAGAAGAGCGGGGAGTCTGGAAACACAACCTCCCTCATTACCAAAAGCTGCCATTCCTGCCCAAAGGGAATACCTGCAGTTTCCAGAATTTGCTAGCGTAGCAACAAAGAGTTTAATCATTTATATTCCTAGAACCAGCAGCAGAACCTTCAGACTTACCCTTCGACCACCGCGAGCCTGCTGTCCATAACGCCTGCCAGCGCAGCTGCCAGCTCCCTCTTTATGTGGCCCACCTGCTCCCCGTTCACATTGTTTACTCTCACTGCATTTTTATCGTAAGGATTATTGGGCTCCCTCTGGAGTGCAACCATTTCGTTGTTATTAACCTAGCAGAGCAACACAAACCAAGGCCAGAACACATCCATTTAGTTGCCAGTTATTTGCAGACATATCTAATACCCGTTTACGTCAACACCGTGAAGTTGAATGTGGTACAGCACTCTGTCCAGTCAGCCAAATAACCTACTAGCCACACCCCAAAGGCTTTGCACAATGGCTACCCAAGAGATGGCAGCAATTTCAAAAGCAAGAACAGATCCAAAAGCTTGCTGCCTTCACTAAATCCTGAGGTTGGAGATTAAGTACTTCCCACAGAGCATGTCGAATACAGCACATTGGGGGAAAAATGAAAGTTGAACTTGGTCAAAAGTTCAAGGAATTCTTGAAATTCAATTAGATGTATTTTTATGAAGCTGACAACAACTTCTTTTTGCTGCTTTCTAGTTTACCATGCACTTACAATCCCCGTGTAGTATCGTAATCCCACCACACTTCCTCGCAAAGTTCCATATAAGACAGCTGAGTCCACATCTTCCTCTGCTCCTGATGCGTCACCCATGGAGGGGAAGTCCTCCAACCCAAGGCTGGAGTACAAGTCAGGAGAGGAAAAAGGGGAGTAGTTTCTCTCTCCTCGGTGGATGTTGCGCTGAGAGCACCCTCCCGCAGGATCTCTGATGACAAACAAAGTGTGAAACATTTGAAGACTTCAACAACGATAATAAGGGTTGTTACTTCCTTGTAACCTATTCCACCTCTTTACATACAGCTACCTACAAACCCAGTCTTACAGCTTTATTCAGGCAAGACTTACCTGGAAACATTCAAATAAAGGTTTCTACTAGGAGAAAAATTGTCTGCCATTTTTTATGCTCCAATAAATTATTTAAGCCAATTACAATAAAGAGCTGGCAGCTGTAATGACTAACCTGCAGTATTTGTGCATTCCACCCTCCCTTCCCTACTCAAAGGTGTTTACCTTTGCCAACACCACTAAGAATTACCCAGATTTAATTACATCTCTAATTACACCTGGCACAGGAGAATTTCCCTGTATTTCCTCAACAAAATTTTTTCTCATCCAAGAGAACAGTTAAAATGCTGTTTGTAACTGATGAACTCTGTAACTTCATGCCTGTATCCACAAAACCTGAAATGCTCAAGCTGTTCCCTGCATCTTTGTGAAGCTCCCAACACAAATTCACAGAATGGTTTGGGTTGGAATGGACCTTAAAGATCATCCCGTTCCAACCCCCCTGCCATGGGCAGGGACACCTTCCATAGCCCAGGGTGCTCCCAGCCTCATCCAGCCTGGCCTTGGGCACTCCCAGGGATGGGGCACCCACAGCTTCTCTGGGCACCTGTCCCAGTGCCCCCCATCCTCTCCGGGAAGAACTTTTTCCTGATATCCAATCTCAATCTCCCCGCTTTCAGTTTAAACCCATTATCTCTTGTCCTGTCACTACAGGCCCTTGCAAAAAGTCCCCTCCAGGTTCCTTGTAGGCTCCCCTCCCCCCCCGCAGTGTGTCATTAATACTTCATAAGGAACTGCAGAGTGAATCCGCCGCTCCACCTCCCCTGGGTGGCCACACTACAAAAGGCCGGCCCCCCTCCCGGTTTGGCTCCGCCGCTGTCGCGCTGGCAGCAGCTCCGGGCAGGCCTCAAGACGCGTCCGGGCGCAGGCCCACAGACAACTGCGTTAACCAAGGGGCCAGGAAACCTCAACACAAGTTTCAAGCGGTACGTAACAGACGCGGCCTTTGGCATATCCCAAACTACCACCCCGTGCTGCCGGGTTAACCCGGGGGCACTGCCCATCCGAGTAACCGCGTTCCACGCGCCAGCTCTTCAGAGCCTGGCACGGCACGCGCCACCGGCAGGGCCCGGGACACCGGCGGGGCGCTGGCTTCGGCAGAACAAGAAACCGCCCAAGAGGCTTCGCTCTGAACGGTCACAGACGCGCCGGCGAAGGGGAACCTGCGGCCGCTCCGCCACCGCCCCGCGGAAGGCCCCCCCCGGGAGCCCCAGCCGGACCGCACGACCTGCACCGACATCCAGCGCGGCGGAGGCTCCGGTTCCACCGCGCCGCACCCCCGGCCCCAGTCCCCACTGACACAACGCCATCCCCCCACCCCCGTCTCACTTGGGCGAGCTCCACGCCATGGCGGCGGCGGCGGTCCCGCGGGTACTACCGCAGCCGCCGCTCCCCAGCTGTGAACCCGCGCCACAGGCGTGACAGCGGCAACCACCAATCACTGCCAGGGGCCCCCACAGACCTTGGCCAATGACGACGCGGCGGGCAGGAAGTAGACGCTTCCGGCCAAGGGGGCCGCTGCGGCGTCCCGCCCCGGGGCGAGCGTGGGGCGCGGCACGCACTCCCTGCCCGGGGGCCCGGCTCCGGCAGCGCACTCGGCAGCTTCACCGCACGGGTGGTACCGCCAAAGCCACGCGTTTACAGTGGCAGAGAGCACGCGCGAAGAACCGTCAGTCACGGACAAGAAAACGCTTCCGGGTTGGCAAAGAGGCCGGGCAAGCGGAAGGGGCGAGGTTTTCTGAAGTTTATCTGGTAACGAGAACCTGGTGCGGAAAGCAGCAGCTGTTAGCCCGGCCGAGATGAAGCGTGTGGTGCACAACAGTCCGCAGGCGATGGCCGTGAGCCACAGGATCCTGCGCGAGCCCGTGTCGCCGCCGCGGCCGGTGCTCCTACGGCAAACACGGTCCCTTCACTCAGTGACACAGGGAGTGCTGCGGGGCACTGCAGGGACATGCTGGCCACGTAAAAAGGGACTTGGGACAGAAATGGAAGGCAGAGAGAAGGAAGGAGAAAGAGGTGAAAGGAAACGGCTGAATTTTGTATGTTAAGTTGTGAAATTCCTCCCAGCACCTCTGACTCCTAGGATTAGCCCTAATCAATAACACATTGTTCAGAAACAGGATGATTAGATGGTATCTAATCAAAGTCTAGCAGACGTTCAGGAGACAATAGCTAAATATTCAAGTGTTGCAACCTTTGTACTTGTAAATCACTGTGATCTCGACAAAGCACCCATCTGGAAGCACACGAACAAGTAACAAAAACACCTTACTTCTCACTTGACAATCGCCTGTCTGCCAAAAGTGACTGTGTTACTATCAAAAGGACAATCGATGGCCATAAAGACCATGGGATAATCAAGACAAAGCTGATGTAATCATAATGTAATCATCTCAGGAACAGGTGCCAGTAAGTAAGCGATGTCTGGAAGAGTAACGGATCTGTAATACGTACGGGCATACAAGCGCTGTGCCGGTGCCAAGCTGGCAGAGCACTTATGGTGGAAAATCCCCAGCGCTGCAATAAATACCTGCTGAGCAGTATGAAACTGTGCTGTTGAGCCAAATTTCTTTGTTTCAGAGGGGGGAATGGAACACAGACCCATCTGCGGCAGGGCTGGCGCCCCAGAAGCAGCTGCCTGTTCTCCTGCCTGCTCTGGACACCCAGCTTCACCCACGCAGCCACCCGCCCTCCTGCCGAAAGGGCCCTCCTGGCTGCTCGAGGCCTTACCCCAGCCCAGCTGCGATTACTCCTGGCGGTCCCCCGGCCGGCAGCGGCCTCGAGAGCGGCCGCCACTGCAGCGCGCCCCCACCAGCCCCAACGCGCCTGAGGCCGCGCCCCGCCCCGCGCAGACACACCTGTTCGCGCGCGTCTAGGAGAGCACGTGGCTACCGCCGCCCCACGTGGGCGCCCTGGGCTAATCAGCGCTCCCCCGCCCGGGCAGCAGCCAATAGGGAGCCAGGACGCCCGGACGCAGGCGGTTGGTGGCCGTTGGCGCCGCTGCAGGGTGGGTGGGAGCGCACGGCGGGTCGTAGCGCTTCAGCGGAGCGCCTCAGCGGAGCCGGGCGGCATGGTGGGCAGCGGGGCCCGCGAGGCTGGGATGGGGAAGGGGGTCCAGGAGCGCCTCTCTCGAGGCACTCCGGGGAACTTGCGGCTGCACGCGCCGCAGCAGGACTCGCAGGCCGCCTCTGCGTGAAGTCTCCGCGGTGGTAGGGCAGAAGGGCCGGGGAGGAGATCGGTGGGCGTGAGGTACCGGTTCGAGGGAGGCGAGGCAGCGGGGGTGGCCGGCGGGACATTCAGAGCAACAGCGGACGCCTCACGCGCAGCGGGGGCGGGCGGACGGGGCTGGCCCGGCCGGCGGCGGGAACAGCCGCCCGCGGCCGGCTCGTGCCGGGGCTCGTGCCGCCGCCCCCTCTGCCCGCCAAGTCGCAGAGGCGTGCGCGCGGCCAATCAGAGGAGAGGAGCGGGGCAGGCAGCGCGTGGCAGCGCGCGCTCTGCAGGGAGCCGCGGCGAAGGGGCGGGGCTGGCGGTTGCTGGGCGCCTCTCGCCCTGGTGGCGGGCGCACCGGGAGCCGGGAACAGCCGGTGCGGGGGCTTTGGGAGCTTGGTGCCAGCTGAATGGAAGTGGGAATAAGCACAGTTAGTGTCGCTGGAGAAAGCCTTGTGGCAGAAACACCGGGTGAGAATTAAAACCTGGACTCCGGGCTACAGATCTTGATGAAGCCACCAAGAACCCAGCAGAGAGTAGCCCAGACACCCAACTTTTTCTTTTCCAGCTCTGCTTTTTCCTAAATTGTCACAGTGTTACAGTAAGCTAGAAAGCCAGCTTATTTCTGTCTCGGATGTAAGACAAAATTGAGGTATTGAGAGATTAAACATACATGACGCAGTTGCTTAGAATCCAAGGGGCTGGCTAAAAGTAGGCAAATGCATTGGACTGGGACTCGCAGGTGAGTTCCCGGGGGAACTCAGATACCTATGAATTGCCAGGGGCTAGATATGTCTATGCTTATTATCATAGAATCACAGAATGGTTTGGGTTGGAAGGGACCTTAAAGATCATCTAGTTCCAACCCCCCTGCCATTTCCTTTATTGTAAAGGAAAACGTATGGAGCAGTCCTGTGCAGGAAGGATTCTTGCAACAGTTACCCATTACATGATTTGGCAACAAGAAAATTTGGGGCTATTATATGAAGAAGTCTTCCAAAGCTCCAGGAAGGTGAAAAAGAGACTAGGCACGATGCTAAAGACATAACATACGTGCAGCGTGGTAAGGGAAGGTGAATTTGTGTTCACAGAGACTATGTTGTCTTAAAGATCTTCCAATATTCTCAAAGTTGACTAAGGTGAGTGGAGTCTTGCCAGTGCAGACAATTTGATCGTTGAATTGTTGCTTGAGCAACCTGGAAAAGCTGCAGCAGAGAGAGCTCATGGGAAGATACAAGCAACAGCTGAAATCTAGAAGACCGGTAGCTCCATATCTGATTGTCACTGTTCTGTTTTGAATCTGCAGCGTGAGTGCATATCCATCCACGTCGGTCAGGCCGGTGTTCAGATTGGCAATGCATGCTGGGAACTGTATTGCCTTGAACATGGGATCCAGCCTGATGGTCAAATGCCCAGTGATAAAACTACTGGAAGAGGAGATGATTCCTTTAACACTTTCTTCAGTGAGACAGGAGCTGGTAAACATGTTCCCAGAGCAGTGTTTGTGGACCTAGAGCCAACTGTAGTTGGTACGTACCCAGCGTTAGAACGGTCAGTGTAAACGTGAGGATCCCCTGTGGAGTCCCTATCGTATGTTTTGTTTGTTTAGAACGTTCTAAAAAGATGTGTCTGGATGCTGCTTTGACATTTGAGGTTATTCTTATTTGAAATAACTGAAACAATGGTCTACAGGTAAGAACGACTGAACTGTTTTACAGTCTCGATACCCTTTCTAGACTGCTGCGCCGCAGCCAGCGGTTGGTTTAACTGCTGTCCGTAATCGTGCCTAGACCTGTGGTGCAGTTTTCTGAGTGATCTGTCTTCTCAGGTACAAACGTTGCTTTGCATTTTGCCTGATGTTTTCCCCTAAAAAAGGGACTGAGGTTGTGCCAACTGTTCAGGCTGCTCAGAGAAGCTGTGGATATCAGGGATGCAGCCTGCCCTCCTTGGACGTGTGTACATGGGCTGTTGTCATGGGCAGCACACACAGAGCTGCACCGGTCAAACCTACACTGTGCTGTTTTGTTTCTCTGCAGATGAAGTGCGAACAGGCACGTACAGGCAGTTATTCCATCCTGAGCAGCTCATTACTGGGAAAGAAGATGCAGCCAATAACTATGCCAGAGGCCATTATACCATTGGCAAAGAGATCGTTGATCTAGTGCTGGACCGCATTCGCAAACTGGTGAGAGTTCGTGCTGCAAGTCGGTACTGAAGTAACTGATAGAGCTCTGTAACTGCCAGAATGGTGCTCTGCTGGCATCTTCCCCAAGAATCTCACGCGTAGCTGATTGTTTCAAACCAAACTCCAGTCTTGCTGCTCTCCCCACCCCCCCCACCCCCCCAGTTAAATAAAAATTCAGTCAGTAGAACTTAACAATGTTTAGGCTCTGAAATACCATGATTTGAAAGGATTTTAAAGGCACCTCAGGAATACGCTAAAAGCCTTAAACAAGAGTAACAATGCTGTTATACTGGTTTGTTTCTTATTTTCAGTTTGACTCGTGTCATACAAAATATCGCCAGTGCCCTGGGCCTCGGGTTTTGGTGCAATGCTTCATCACTGCAATTACCTCTCTAGGCTTTTGCCCTGATGTGGTATCATAAGACACAAAACCCAAACCCCTTGTTTCCAGCATCCAGTTGGTACCTGCTGAGAGCCAGCGTGGGAACATACATGTCCCAAGGCTGTCCCTCCGCTGCACCTCACAGAACGTGTCACAGCAGCGCATGGTGGCTCTTGCGTACGGTAGCGTTCCAATGGCCTCGCGGCCAATAATGCCGCTTCTAAGCATGAAAACGCTCCTGTTCGGAAAAAGCTGTGTAGGGACACCGGCACCTCCGCTTGAAAGACGCACAGGGAAAAGGGAGGAGAATGCTGGTTTGTTACAACCACCCGGAACTAACAAACTTAAAGAAATGCTCTGAATGATTATTTTAACGCTGCTTGCTTCAGATTCATCACTCACTTGTTCTTTCTCCCACTGTTTCCCACCCCACTGCAGGCTGACCTGTGCACAGGGCTGCAGGGTTTCCTCATCTTCCATAGCTTTGGCGGGGGCACTGGTTCAGGGTTTGCATCTCTGCTCATGGAACGGCTCTCTGTTGACTACGGCAAAAAGTCCAAGCTGGAGTTTGCCATTTATCCAGCGCCACAGGTTTCCACGGCTGTGGTGGAGCCTTACAACTCCATTCTGACCACCCACACCACACTGGAGCATTCCGACTGCGCCTTCATGGTGGATAACGAAGCCATTTACGATATATGCCGTCGTAACCTTGACATTGAGCGCCCCACTTACACCAATTTAAACCGATTAATTGGGCAGATCGTTTCATCCATCACCGCTTCACTGCGTTTTGATGGATCCCTCAACGTGGATCTGACAGAATTCCAAACTAACCTTGTTCCATACCCACGGATCCATTTCCCGCTGGTAACCTACGCCCCTGTCATCTCCGCCGAGAAGGCCTATCATGAGCAGCTGTCTGTGGCCGAAATCACCAACGCGTGCTTTGAGCCGGCCAACCAGATGGTGAAGTGCGACCCGCGCCATGGCAAGTACATGGCCTGCTGCATGTTATACCGGGGTGACGTTGTCCCCAAAGACGTCAACGCCGCTATTGCTACGATCAAGACTAGACGTACCATTCAGTTCGTGGATTGGTGCCCGACTGGATTCAAGGTACTCGCACAGCTTTTCCAGCGCTCGTTATTTGAGTTGTTGGGAACTGGGTGGCATTCTGAGGTGCAAGTCATTCGGCAATGCTGCTGTGTCCCTGGGAAATGTTTTGGCAAGGTGCAGAATAGCAGTTAGCTGTTGTGTTGCTTTCTAACCACGCGAATCACAGCAGCTCACTGAAACGCGTCCCTAGGCCTCGGCACTCATGACACGTTCCCTTTGTTTTCTTGAAGGTGGGCATAAACTACCAGCCTCCAACGGCGGTGCCGGGCGGTGACCTGGCAAAGGTGCAGCGTGCAGTGTGCATGCTGAGCAACACCACGGCCATCGCTGAAGCGTGGGCTCGCCTCGACCACAAGTTCGACCTGATGTACGCTAAGCGCGCGTTTGTGCATTGGTATGTGGGGGAAGGGATGGAGGAAGGAGAATTTTCTGAAGCCCGGGAAGACCTGGCTGCCCTTGAGAAAGATTATGAGGAGGTCGGCATTGACTCTGTGGAAGCAGAGGCTGAGGAGGGAGATGGATATTTAGAAAACTGAAGTCTGGAACAACGTGTGTAAAAGGGGCAGCAGATCCCGTTTGTTCTTCTGGTTGGCTGTTTCACTAAAGTTGTACAGGTTCCACCTGCTGGTTTTCCGTTGCTGTGTACGCGTCCGCGGGGACCTGCTGGGCCTGGGGATGTTACTGTGTGCCCCCTCTCCTGTGATCCCAACGTGTTCCACTTGGATCTTTGGCTTCTCACAAGTGGGAAACTCCTACTTCAGGTCGTTCCAGCACTAGTAACGCCATTCCCTGCGTGGCTGCAGGCTACTTTTTCCCAGGAAGGCTGACCCCCCAGAGACGGGCTGGAAGCGCCAGGTCGGTCACCGCACAGCGGTGTCCCGGGGCAGTTTGCCAGGCCCGTTACGGCAGGTGACGTCACTCCAGTGGAAGGGCCCACCATGAGGTTACTTGCTAGGTACAACTTGCTACTTCAAAAAAAAAAAAAAGGGGGGGGGAGGGGATGACGTTATCCAGAAGGAAAAGTAAGCTTTTCCAGCCAGCCCCCCGCCCGGTTCAGACGGAAGGGAGGTAAAGGAGCGGCGCTGTTACCCGCCTGGGCAGCAGCAGCAGCAGCTGGTGCGGCCCGGCCCGGGGCGAGCTGCGAGCCCTGTCGTAAGGGAGGGTTAGTGCCGAGAAGGGGGAAACCCCGGGGTTTTGGTTCGGGTCGGTGTAGGTTCGGGTTTGGGCTTTTCCCTCCCGCGAGGGGGAGAACGGGGGCGGCGCGCGCTGCGGATGGCCGCAGGGGACGTCTTTTCGGAGCGCTCGTGACACGCTGTGCGCGCGCGCCCTGCTTGCGTTTAAAGCAGCCCCGCCCGTGGCCCCGCGCCCGGGAGACACGATCCCGACGGGGTGGGCCGGGGCCCCGCTCCGCACACGCGTCCCCGGCACCGGCCGGCTTCACCCGCTCCCAGCCCCGCCCCATCTCTCGCTCCCGGCTCGGCGCCCGCTCAGGAACCCCCGCGGAGCGGGAGGCGGCCCCTGCCGCTGCGGGCCCCGCCCCGGAAGCGCCGGGGCCGTGTGGGGCGCGTTGGGGCCCGGCGGCGGGAGGCGCCGCGCGGCTCCGCCATGGTGCGGCTCTACAACCTGCACCCGTTCGGGTCGCAGCGAGTCGTGCCTTGCGGGCAGGAGCCGGCGCGCTTCTGCTGCGGCCGCGGCGTGCTCTTCGTGGCCAGCTCGGCCGCCGGCTGCCGGGTGGAGGCGTTCGCGCTGCGCGACCGGGGCCGCTGCGAGCCGCTGGGCTCCTTCGCCACGCTGGGGCCGGTGCTGCGCATGGCCTGCAGCCAGGCAGGTGGGCGCGCCCGCCGCTGGGCCCCGAGCTCGGCTGGGGGGGCCGGGCGGCGGGAGGGTGCGTGCGGAGCTGCCGGGCCGAGGCGCGCCGCGGGGGTGGGGCTCGCGCTCGCGGAGGCCGAGGCGCTGGGACGGGCTCGGGAGCCGCTCGTTGGAGCGGGCCGGGCCGGGCGGCGCGGGCCGAACCTCACTGAGGCACGGATCGGTCTAAGGGCTGTTGCGAGCGGCTGGACGCGCTTGGGCTAGTAGCAGGGATTGCGTGGCCAGCAGGTTGGGGTTTTGCCCTCCTCCGTGCCGGTTGGAGTCTGTGCTCCTGCCCTTGCTTGGCTGCCGGTCCCGGAGCACGGGCGGGTGGGCCGTCCATCCGGTCCCACGGCTCTGCACGAGTCCGAGGCCTTCCCCGCGCTGCAGAGGAAAAACCCGTTTTCTCGGTAGTGGCTGTTTGGGGCGGGCAGCGGGCCCACCACCTTTGTCTGCAGCCAGAGCGCGGTGTGCGGGCCATTCTCAGCGCAAGTGACGTGTGCTCCATCCGGCGAGGAGCCTGCGCTTGGGATTCCATTGGAGGAAAATGGTGAAAACTGCTTTGGGAATTTTGTGTAAGAGTTGAGAATTTACAATGTTCTTTGTGATGTGCCAGGGCAGGTGAAGACCTCAAAAACTCTGTCATCTGTTCTTTAATCATGTGTTGGTATCGCTGCTGTCTTTAAGGAGAATACCTGGTAACGATTGAAGAAAAAGGCAAAGCGACTTTCCTGAGGGCGTACGTGAACTGGAGGTGCATGTCCACGGGGAGCGCCCGCGTTTGCGTGCGCATGGTCGGTCACAAGATGGAAGAGTCATACAGCGAGACCTTAAAAGAGCAGATGTCAGTTGTGGAAATGCCGCTTTCAGATCCTCCGCTGTGCGTCTCGTGTTGTCCTGTCAGTGGAGATCTCCTGGTGGGCTGCAGAAATAAACTGGTCCTGTTCTGTTTGAAGTACGTGGCCATAAACCAGGATCTGACTGTGTTAGACTTTGAGCGCTCCTTAATTTTACACATTGATAACTTCATCCCTGCTGAAGTTGCATTTTGTGCCAGACACATCGCCATAATGACGGAGCTGGATGTTCTGATCTTGAAACTGGAGCTGGCCCAGCAAAGTGCGGACAGGGTAGAGCGATGTGTGGATCGAGGTGGTGTGCCAGAAAAGCCTCGGGGGGGAGGTGAGTACCGAAATTATCTTTTTTAGGAACTGGTCCCTTCTCAGAGCAGGCTCGAGCAAGGTCACTGCCCTTCAGAAAACATTCGTAGGCCATTTTAGGACTGTCAGCTGGGGAGTCTAGTACATGAAAAGCTGTGCAACCTGCAGCCGGAGGTGACACTGGCACCAAATCCACCGTAGTCCTGCAGGCACCTTCAGGCCCGTGTAACCTCTACAGCCACAGGTTTGGGTCCTTATTGTGGGGTGCCACCACGGGCCAGATCAGAGCGATCATAGCTCAGTTTGCTGTGCAGAAGAAGGATTCCACTGGTGTCACTGCTCAAATAACTCTCTCTCTCCCAAGGGAGAAGCGGGAGGCCAGGACCGTGCATACTGGCGCGTGCGTTTGGGAATGCTTACGTGGTGACGCGTATGCACTTGTGTAACTGTTAGGAGGCTCAGAGCCTGCCTAAACAGTGTCAGCAAATCCGCCTTTTTCGGTGCTTTGTCTTCCTCGGAGGCTTGCCTTAGCATCCTAGAAATACCAGACATAGATTTGCTTAGTAGATGTTGTTCCCGTATTGCCAGAAATCAGTCCATACGTAATCAATTCCCACTGTTCCAAAAGTGTCAGATGAACACCAGCAAACCTTAGGAAAGTCCTTTGTTTATAATGGAACAAACAAAACAGAAAAGGATGTTCTTTAGAAATGGAAACTGTACCTGCAAGAAACTGTAAAGGTAAATAAGACTTGTCAGATAGGGAAGATACAAACTGGAATGTTGTTCACTGTGTGCAGATGGATCTTCCCTCAGATAAGGGCATCCAGCCTCTAGGTCTTACTACGAAAAAGTTCTAACTACTTTCTGATTGCTGTTAGGATTTGCTTTCCAGACTGAAGTGATAACACAGCTGCTGCTGCATCTTAAAACCTCTCCAGACAAAGGATGTGTTTTCATGGCCAGCCATTTGCAGCACAGCTTGACCTGGCCTTGCCCTGCAGTGAGCAGTTTCCCCGTTCTTTCAGGAGTCTTGACTCTTGGCTGTTCAGACTTAGCACAAGCCTTCACTTAGGCCTCAACATCTTCCCGTGTATCTGTGCTCCAGATCCCAGGGTTTGGGGAAGCCAGTGCTGGGCAGTGGTAACGTGTATTTCATTGTCATGTCGTTTCCTTACTGCTGAATGGAAGGGTTTGAACAATTAATACAGCA
The DNA here is from genome assembly GCA_027574665.1 of Rhynochetos jubatus. Lineage (NCBI taxonomy): Eukaryota > Metazoa > Chordata > Aves > Eurypygiformes > Rhynochetidae > Rhynochetos > Rhynochetos jubatus. The sequence continues at coordinate 262,336 of CM050657.1, forward strand.
TTTCCGTTCTTAAGATGTAGAAGAGGAAGACTTCTCAACACACACTTCGCAGCTTGAATTAGATGAGTTCATTGTATGTGAGAAGCCAGTGGAACTGCTTGGGGAAGAAAGCAGGCTGTGTGCGATCCCCGTCACGCTGGAATCCACAGAGTTACCTACAGAACACACAGAGCGCTTCCGAGTGCGGTATCTGCTCTTCAGGTACTTCATGTGTCTTTTCCCCTTTCGGGTTAATAATTTACTACAAGAAACCAAAAGGAGCTGTGGCTCACGTCCTGCTGAAATAAGATCCTGGGGGTTTGACATCTGGGGGTTTATAAGGGGCTTTTTGCACTGGGAAAAGAATGTGATACCAAGGTATATTTGGTTTGCTTGGGGAGGGGGCTACAGGGGTGACCTCTGAAAAGCTGCTGGAAACCTTCCTGTCCGCTAGAGCCAATGCCAGCCAGCTCCGGGATGGATCTGGTGCTGGCCAAGGCCATCAGGGACAGTGGTAGTAGCGCCTCTGGGATAACATCTAAGCGGGGGGAACCGGGAAGAGAAATCGCAGCCGGGGAGAGGGAGTGAGATGAGAGCAACAGCCCTGCAACCCCCCAGGTCAGGGAGAAGGAGGGGGAAGAGGTGCTCCAGGCACAGCAACAGACATTCCCTGGCAGCCCGTGGTGCAGCCAGCTGTGCCCTGCAGCCATGGGGGGCACAGACCTCCCTGCAGCCTGGGGAGGACCCCACACTGGAGCAGGGGGATGCCCAAAGGAGGCCGTGACCCCATGGGCAGCCCAGGCTGGAGCAGGTTTGCTGGCAGGACTGGTGACCCCGGGGGGGGCACAGGCTGGAGCGGGTGGCTCCTGAAGGACGGCACCCCGTAGGGGGGACCCACTGGAGCAGGGGCAGAATGTGAGGATCGTCCCCTGAGTGGCAGAGACAGCGTGGGATGGCCTGACCCAACCTCCATTCCCCGTCCCCGTGCGCTGCTGGCAGGCAGGAAGTAGAGAAATTTGGAGCAGAGCTGATCCTGGGAAGGAGGTGCTGTAAGATTTGGTTTTCATTCTCTTACTCTGATTGGATTGGCAGTAAATTCATTTTCTCCAAGTTGCGTGTATTTTGGCCACGGTGGTAGTTGGCATGTGATCCCTCCCTGCCCTTACCTGGACCCACGGGCCTTTCGCTGTGTTTTCTCTTTCCTGCCCAGCTGAGGAGGGCAAGGACGGCGGTTTTGCGGGGCACATCCTTGGGCAGGAAAGTAGGGTTGGAGATGGCACCATGTTACACGTAGCTCGGCTGAACATAAAGAGAGGGGAAAAACGGGTCACACTGAGGTGCAGATCAATGGCAGCGTGTCTTCCAGTGGTTCCAGCCTTTGGCACACGCCCTGTAGACAGGCAGAGGAAGAGGCTCTTTGGCTGCCGGAGCTCACAGTAGTTGTCTGGCTGTGCCATGTGCTGCTTGGCACCACCGCGCTGAAGCCCTCCGTGCCAGAGTGCGCGGTGGTGCCAAGCATCATACGGGTGGTGCCAAGCATCATACGGATGGTGCCGCTGATGTCTCCTAACGAGCTCACGCTCATTTCTCACTGAGGTTCCCTGTTGGTTTTCTGGATTTTTTTTCTCCAGACGTTTTACCCCTGACCAGTCGCCTTTTGGGTTCTGTGAAGAGACCAAGCTGCACTCCGTTCAGCTGCTTCCCGTGTACCAGGCAGGTACGTGGATACGCATGGATGTGTTACAGACGGGTGACAGGAGACCCAGGAGAGGGAGGAGCTTCTCTGTGTGTGCTGTTTTGGACGCTGGTTCCGTATGGTGTGTTCAAAATGAAAATCTTTCCTACCTTTTCAGTAATTTACACTGAGCTTCTATTAATAAAAAAGTCTTTCAGTTTCTCCAAGTTCTGCCTTAAACCTTGAACTAAAATATCAACTCACAGCACCAAAACAGGAGACAAAATCAGCTTTTAAAGTTCTCTACTGACTAATTTTACATACGAAACAGTCACCCTTTACCTTGTGTTAATAAAATTATCCTCAGCATTATCCTAGGCTGTCTCATTAGTCAGCAGTGCAAATCAGAGGAGTAAACCTTAATTAAGATACAGGTTACCTTTCTGTCAGGCTTTAATTAGAACTGCAGGGGGTGAACGCAGGTTTTTGGGGTTCGCTAGCTCAGGCCCCAGTAGAGGCATGGGAAAGCATAATGCTGTATGTTACCGTCAGCTTGCCTGACTGCTCACCCAGCGGCTGGCTTCAACGGCCAACAAGGGGCTGTGCAGTCTGAACTCAGCCTTTGCCTGCCACGGTGCCCTTAGGAGTAAATTCTGCCATTCCCAGCCCTGCTTTCCCTTGTGAGGACCTGTGCTTCGGCACGCTGGCTAAGTGTTCATCCCAGCTCCCAGGCAGTTGTCTAAAGTGAAGCTCATCATTCGGTCCATGGATGTTCGGTTGTGATGAACCTGCCAGGACTCTGATGCTGTTACATCTGTAGAATTCCTTCACAAAAGTACGTCCACACTTTTGCTAAAAATGTCTCCAGATGAGCTAACGTGACACACATGGATCCGACCTGCGCGCGGCACCGACCTGTGCGCTGCTCTTCGTACGGCTCTTTTCCTCCTCACTAGCCACTAACAGAACCCGCATGCAACCCAGGCAGGTCTGGTAGGACCTTCCCGGCATCAGACTTGCAAAGGAATTGCCAGGGTTTGACCTACGAGGTACATAAACTGCCTTTCTTATTGTTACATCCAGGAAGTTCTGTGACAGCCCATGAGGAAACTGAGACCAAGAGAGAACTGCTGAGTCTCTTCTGCTTTTTCTCCTTACCTCACGCTGGGTATCTCTACTCTGTTGGGAAGTCAGTGGAGCTGATTTCTACTTACCAGTATTCAGAGAAGTCAGAGCAGGCAGTTCTCACTCCGCAGTTCCTGCATGTCATTACAAGGTACTATGTTTATGACTTTGCTGGTGCTTTTATTACGTTTCTCTATGCTGCTGCCTCCCCCCCCCGCCCAGCTACATCCTTCGCAGCCTCCTGGAGCTCCCTGGGTTGGCTCGTGTGGTCACTATGGCTCCTGCCTTGGTGTCAAGGCCCATTTCTCTGGAGGAAAAAGATCCAGTTCTCTGTAGTTTTGGCTATTTAATTTTTGCATGTCTTCAGATTTGCCTTCATCCCTGTGGTTTCTCCTTCCCCTCAAGTGAGAGCCTGCAGTGTTTCACTGTGCGGTGCAGCGCAGCGGCAGCTCGGGATGAAGATCCATATATTGATACCACCGTGAAGGTGCGCCTCTCGTTATCTTCCTGAAAGAGCGGGGTGCCAGTACGGCACTTCCTTTCCTTGTGTTTCCTTCTGAAGTCCTGTTAGTTTCTGGTGGCTGAACCAAGAAAATAACATCCAGAATTAGTATTTTACCTCAGTCTATGGCCTTTGTATTTTGATGCTCTACAGCTGTCTCCATGAAACAAGCTGTTGTCACCATTTAAGATTCTGGGCCATTAGTAAATGTTTTCAAAACCATCAAAAACTGTAAAATCACATTTTAAACGAAGTTCCATGCTTTCCTGGATAAATCAGAATGAAGGAGGCAGAGTTTTCCCCTGTTGCAGCTGATGCTGTTTCTCTCTCGGGTGTCCTTGAAAAGCCGGTTGGAAGGGGAGCGTGGACACTTGAACAAGTGTGCCGCCACATGCTGTGCACGTGTTTTTTAGGAGGAAGGCTTTTGGTTCTTGGAGGTCTAGGCTTTCCCTTTTTTTAAACTGGTTGTCAGTAAAAACCTTCTGAATCGTGAAGACTGGGATGCACATTATTGAAAACACCAGGAAAGCTGGAGTGGGGTGTGTTTAAGTTGGCATTTAAGGATTTCTTTTGAGTGCGCAGACCGCGGACATCAAGAAACCCTGGCACAGTAGAACTATTACAGAATCCTCAAGAGCCAAACATGTAGTCTCTGCTCACCATGGAGGTGCAGAGATGTAGAATACAAACACGTGGCACAACCTGTGCTGTCCCTTCTCCACTCTCAGCGTTCTGTTTCCACTGTGGGTCACATTCAGCCCATCGCGGTTCCTTCAAGTGAGGCTCAGGCTGCCTCCTGCCCCAGCAGGAGGTTTGGGGAGAGGGGTGGGGAGTGGTGGTCTGCAGACAGCAGCCCCTCGGGGGTGTCTGTACTGTGGGCAGGCCCACCCTGGCATGGGTGCTCTGTGGGCTGCAGTCCCTCTGGGTCATCCCTGCCCTGGAATGGGTCCTCCGTGGTCCACATTCCGTCTGGGGAGCCCCTGCCCTGGAGTGGGTTGCCCACAGGCTTCCCTCCGGGGTGTCCCTGCTTCGGTGTGGAGTCTGAAGTGTGCTGATGGAGGTACTTATGCTCTTGGCTGGGTTTCGCACCGTTTTTGGAGCTGGCTGGTTCCTGACACGACTGGCCCAATTGGGAGCCGCCTGGTCACTGCTGCGGCCCTCAGCGACTTGTGGAGGTTTCTGCAGAAAGCGAGGAACACCCCTGATGCGGTTTCCTTACTTCACGGTGTCTGTTAACTTTTAAATATGGTGGTTTAGCTTCTTACAGCTGTAAATTTAAAGTATTTCTGGGCCAGTGAAGCTGCATTTTTCCATTTTCAGTCCAGAACAGATGACAGGGTGCATGTTACCTGTAAGGTGCATGTGAACAGGTCGGGGCTGTCCTACTGGGCGTGTCACATAACAGGAGGCCAGCAAGTGTAATACTTCTTTCTGTAATGGCATTTTATGTATTTAAATAGAGTTTAAAAAAACATAGTTTTTTATAAGCAACTGAAAGCAAGACTTTCAGAGCCATGTCAGTCAATCTCTTCCAACTTGTCCAAAACCAAACTGTTTGGGTGAAGTTTCCCAGCTTGGACATCTCCCTCAAGCCCAGTTATTTTGAGAGACACAGCTACAACTGTAGTTGCTTTGAAGTGTGAAATTACTATTTTTTAACCCCTTACTAAATTATTTATGTCATTAAGTATTGTTATCCTTGCTTGTGCTAGGAAAGCCAGTGGCTGTTTCTGGTGCCAGATCAGGGGACAGAGGTGACCTTTTTTCATGTAAAGGCTCCAAGTCCATCCTGAATGAAATTATAGAACAATCTCTTTCCTTTCTAGGCTTGTCCACCCGTCACACTGGATGTGTGCACGCTGCGAATGCAGCTCTTCATAGGACCAAGAGCTATCTGTCACTTCAAAAACCACGTAATCCTTTTGACTAAGGCAGACGCAGAAGATGTTACTGAGAGAAGAAAGCCTGGACGAATGATGCTGTAAGGATTTGGGCCTTTGGGAAGATGGTGTCTCTAGCTCTGCAGATGGTGCTGAATTTATGGATGCCAGAGTTCAGAGGTTCCTCTGTGGAAAACTGGTTGGAAATAATTCCCTAGTTAGTGCCTTAGAACAGAGATCAAACACTTGTTTCAGTTCTACTGAATTAACTGACCTGGGGGAAGGGAGGGCAGGGCCACGCCACACAGGCTTGGAATCAACAAGATAGGTTACTCCCTACAGCATCTCCTAGCCCACAGACGTCCCTATTTATGCATTTAAATTATCGAGTGAGTGGGGTATTTTTGGCTGCATAATGTTCATTTGAACACTGACAACTCTCTTCCTTCTCTCTAGTTCCAGAAAGGCTGACAGCAGCAAATCCAGAACACATTCTGAGCCAGAGCCTGGTTGGAATTTATATCTTATAAACACCGTGTCAACCGTTCAGCTTTTCAGAGAAATGGTACTGCCCGACTCCGGTTGTTCCTTGGTGACTCAAAATAGGTGCTGTTAGTTAATCCCCATGCATGTCAGTGCTGGATATAACGTGCTGTGTTTCTCGTGAATAGCCTGTAACCCTGTTTCAGAAGGCTGCCACCCTCGTCAGTATTGTTCCTGCATGTTCTTAGTTAGCAGGCCCAGTGTACCGTCCGTCTGTTCCAGGTAGATTACAGCAGAACCTACGAAAATGTGAAAACTGAGAGTTGCATCCACCTTCTGAGCGAGGCTCACCTGCTGGTCAGAGCAGCCCTAATGGACCCAGGTTTTCTGGACTCGGATGAGAAAGAAGAACTTCTCGGAGCATTCAGAGAAAGTTGTGCCTTCCTAGGAGACTGCTACAGCAGGTATGTGTCGGGTGTTGGTGATCCTGGTGAGCGTTCATTTCCAACACAGTAACCTTATCATGAAAATCCACCGTTCTGGTTCCTGTTAGTTGACGCACATTTGTATCCAACATAAACCTTTGTTCTAAAAATCCAGCTTGGTGCCGTCAGCTGTTGAGTGTCCGTTTGCCGTCACTGCACACCACGCAGCATCGCGCTGACTGAGCTGTGTCTTTGCAGACCCTGGTGTGACTCAGACTTTGATGTGTTAGTTTCGTTCTTGCCAACAGTGACAGCAGAAGCATCGCCCTGAGCTGTTTCGTTCTTTCCCTCCTCTCTGTTGCCTTCAGGTTTGACACGAGGGATTACTGCCTGGCTTTGCCGTACTACAGAATGTCAGGTTTATCCGTCACTGAAGTCCTGAAGAGACTGGTTTCAGAAGGTGATGAAAGACAGACGTATGAGAGAGGATTTATATTTTACTTAACTCACTCTCTTAATGAAGACATAAATGAAGAATTAAGTAAGGTAGAAACAAGGGATTTTTCTTAACCTGTTGATTTAGTTCCGATCTTAAGAACTGTGTATCAAACTTTAATTAAATTCCCTTTGCAAATGCTGAGCTGCTTATTCAGTTGTACAGTTTTTCTTTTTGACAGGGCTCTTACTTCCCACTTCTGCTGACAAACCAGCAAGCAGCACCTGGGATGCTTGGACTGCTCTCAGGCAGTGTGTGCTGGCTTTGCTGTCACACTACACGTTGCTGATGATCTGGTTCCCACTTGGAGAGACACCTGTGTTGCAGGAAAACTCACCTCAAATTTATCCTCATCTCCCATTTCTGTACCAAAACAAAGTGCTTCTTTGCCAAATTGTAGGGGTTGAATCCCTGCTGCTTAGAGATCTTTTACTTTCACCGGTCGGGAGGAGAGAGGCAGGAGGGGCCCTGGGGTTTGACAGCTAAGCTGTACCTGTGGTTTATGTAAGGAAAAAAAGACAAACCCTGCAATACTTCCATGTGCTATGTAAGACTGTCTGGAAAGGTCTAAACTGTCAAATGGCTTTTGTTTTCATAGGAAGCAGCCAATAAAGTTCTCCAGATATTCTGCGTTGCTGACCCTGTGCAGCTGCCTCACATCCTCTGCAGCCCCTGCATGAGCAACGTGTGTCCTTGGAGAGCTGTGAAGTGTCTTCAGAAGGTAGAAAAGACCCTGCCGTCGGTGGTCCTGACGCTCACCAAGGCTTTCATGGCTCTGAAAATGGGAGACCTGGAGATGTATGAACGTGAGATGGACTCCTATAAGGAGGTAGAGTATGCTTAACGCTTGAGCTGCTCACGTTTTGCAGAGCCCAGGTCAGTCGGTTTGTCTTTTACGGGAGAAGTATTGTCGGTCACTCTTTCTCCTGATGTGCTGCATAGCCTCTGCTGGGCACCTGCAGTAGCTGTAGAGCCAAGGGCTGGCTGCACTGGGCCTGAACTCTTCACCCTGCAGTTAGGGTAGTCGTCTTGGCAGAACCTTAGGAGGGAAGCAGAAGTTTGGGAGCTGTTAATTCTGGATAAATTAAATGCTTTTTACTGGGGCATTAGCAGCTCTGCGGTGCTTTACTCCCCTTCTCCTGTAACTGATGTGTGATACGCCCATGAAAACACCGTCTGGATGCATATAGAGCCCATAAAATTGCCCCTGAAGCAGAATGTCCACGGTGCCCACAAACTAAAGTTTCTGTATACAATTTCCTGTTTGTCTTATGTGGACTCAGAGCACCTGACCCTCACTAAGATCAGATCAGAACCGACATCAGTGCTGTTAAGAATTTCATAGAGTCACAGGATGGTTTGGGTTGGGAGGGACCTTAAAGATCATCCAGTTCCAACCCCCCTGCCACAGGCAGGGACACCCCCCACCAGACCAGGTTGCTCCCAGCCTCATCCAGCCTGGCCTTGGGCACTCCCAGGGATGGGGCACCCACAGCTTCTCTGGGAACCTGTCCCAGTGCCTCACCACCCTCTCCGGGAAGAACTTTTTCCTCATATCCAATCTAAATCTCCCCGCTTTCAATTTAAACCTGTTACCCCTTGTCCTGTCAGTACAGACCCTTGCAAAAAGTCCCCCCCAGGTTCCTTGTAGCCCCCTTCAGGTACTGGCAGGTGCTATAAGGTCTCCCCGGAGCCTTCCCTTCTCCAGGCTGAGAAGCAGGGGAACATCTGTAGGGGAAGAATGTCAGTGAAGAGTCTCTGCTGTAGATGCTCACGTGAGGTTTTAGACAGACCAGTCTGAACTGGTGACTATTCAGAGGTGACAGAGCTTGAAATACACAGTCTGTCTGCGAGCGAGATACTGGGGGTCTAGAAACTTTTCAAATAACTTGGAGCCAGTTCAGAGCCAGGTCGCTTGTCTTGCTATGAGGAGTCCTGGAGAGCTTTCAAAGCTTGCAGGCTTTGGATTGCAAGGTGGGAACTCTGGGAAGCTGGTTCAGTGCTGATACTCAGCACCACGTGCCTTCTTGGCAGCAGGATCAAGTGGACCCACCTCACCTTTAAAAAGCATTTTGTTGCAAAGTAGAAAAAATACCGCTGTGAGAAAGAAAAAGGAAGGATTGTTGGTGCACACAGTGGGGGGGGGGGGGATCTGAATCCTCCCCCAAGGGCTGCATGTATTTCCTGTGTGATTCATGTCTGTTGACTCCAATTTCCTCACTGGCTATAAGGTGGGGGTAGCGTCCTGTCATGCTTACCCCAGAGGCGCTCGGCCGTCTCTCAAGAGTTCACTGTCACACATAGTGCAGAACATTCTGGTCACCGTTTCGGGGTATTTTAAAACCAAAACTCATACCAGCGAAACCTCTGCTGGAATTTAGACTTGGAGTCTATTGACAGTTGTGCTGGGTTCAGTCAGGAAAGGGCTAACTCCCTTGACTCTGGTTGTCAGGGAACTCTGTTGCTGGACAGTAAGTGAAAACATTGATAAGGCCTCAGCTGGTGCTGGGGATGGCCTGTGCTGAACTCAAGGTCTTTTGTCCGATTCGGTTACTGTAGCTGACCCAGACTGACCAAGGCAGTATTTCATCCCATAGTACGTCATGTTCCGGTCTCTGGGGTGGGGAAGGGGGTCTGGTAGCCATCACTCTTCCCTTCTCTCTCTCTCCCTTACTCCCTTGCTCGTCTCTCTGGGCACTTGCTAACCCTCCTGCGTTAGCTGCTTTGCCAGCTCCTGTGCTGGCTCATTCGTGTGGGAGCTGGTGGGTTGTTTTGAGTTTTCTGGCCGTGTTATCGCTGATAGGGTTCACTCAGAATCTGCTGCTTCAGCTCCCAGGATCCGGCCTTCAGGCCGCGGCTCTCGGGCTGCGATCGCTCTGGGGCTGTGGTTCTCGGGCTCTCTGGGTCTGATTTTCATCCCTCAACATCTGGGGATGCATTGGTCGGTGGATTGTGGGAAATTGTATCATATTGTATATATTGTACCCTATGTTTAATTTTCTACTATTTTAAGTATTTATTATTAGTAGTATCTGTACGTATTGATTTAGGTTTAATTAGTAAATAGTTCTTATCTCAATTTTATGAGCTTCCTTATTTCTTTTTCCTCCAATTCTTCCACTGGAGGAGGAGAGGGGGATTTGTGAGAGCGGCTTCGTGGTGTTTTGCTAGCCGGAGTTAAACCACGACACAGTTCAGCCAGTGATCTTTCCGAACGCTGTATCAAATTCTTGGATTTCACAGTGAAATCTCTTCCTAGCGTGCACAGGAACTCCAGATTTAATAGCACGTTGCTTTCGGGGTTCAGGGCTGTTGCTTAGGGGTCACTGCTCTGGTACGTGGGTTGAAGTTCAGACTCTGAAGCGCTTACCCGTCACTTGTAGAGGGGATTTATTTCCTTCCCCCAGCTTCCCTTCATTTCATCCGTCTAAACTGCAGTGCCTGAAGAAGCGTGAGGTTTGCTGGGTTGAGTTGTGCGTGGATTGAATTCTTTCCCTGGTTCGTGTCTGTGTGTGTAGACGATTCTGGCCTGTGGCTTCGCGGGGCTGCCGGAGCTCCTGAGACAGCGCCAGGAGGGTATGGCTGTTCCGACTGAGTTTGCCGTTCACCTGAAGGGGACGCAGCCAGGTTTACTGGTGGCTGCCGCTGTGGCTTTGCATGAGAACAGCAAAATGGGACTGGAAGAAGCAGATGCCTTTTTCAAGGTTGGTGTGGGATCATTTTTTGTTTCTGTTTTCCTCATCGTGACGTTGTGAGTAAGCAAAGCAGCCTGGGCTGCTCCTTCGCTCACAGTTCAGCAGTCCTTCAGAAAGAGGGAGGTGAGGGTTGGATATATTCCATCAGGCGCTTACACAGAAACTGGCCCCAGAAATACTGGTTAAATCCAGCAAAAGAATAACCCTGTGACGTTCTTTGTTTTGAGCCTGCCATTTGGCTGCAGAACACCCTGATCTCCGTGGTCGTTCAGTGGCTTCCTGGGGCTACTGAAACGTAACACAGTTTACATAAATCAGTTCCACTTCTTTTGGAGAAGTCATGAGGGTGGGAACATACTTTTAAAGAATCAGACTTCGGTGTGAAGGTGTGTAGTGTTGTGATGTGTGTGAATGTAATAACAGAGAGAGAGCCTGCAGTTATGAGAAGGAGAAAGCTGGTCATTTTTGTGGTGTTGCTGGAGTCTTCTTTAGCTTGGGAACAGATAAACCTTTTTTGTTTTCTCCACACTGAATACCATTGTTTGGTTAAAGCCATGTATTCCTCAGCGTAGGTTCCTCTTACAACTGTTACTGTGAAAGACCAGAATCAGAAATACCAGTCCTGAAACTCAAATTAGAGCGCGTGTTGTTGGACAGCAAGTAAAAGTCCTTTCTGCTGACACACCAGCCCCTGAAGCATCTCCTCTGCGGGTCCTACCGTGACACCCAGCTGAGCTGCACAGCGTCTCCCGTCATGGCCTCTGGAGTCCTCTTCAGAGACACCTGCTTGGCTGCTGGCGTGCAGGAGACCCTCCCGATGAGCAGTCTGAGAAGACTTGCTCACAGTGTGCTGACCTTTCTGGTGGGGCCATAAATCCTGAAGAAGAAGAAATAAAATCTGTCCTTTAGAGCTGATTACCTGAAAATCATTCCATGAACTTTTTACTTTGCTTGACGCTGTGTTCTGTAGAATCATGTCCATCCGAAACACATCAGGGCAAAAAAAGGAACCAGAATTCTAGTAAAAGTGAACAGTTGTCCCTCCTGTCTCTTCTGACTTCTGCTGCCAATAATTACCATGCTCTGTGCTAATTTGCTAATTTGTTTTTGTTCTCAGATGCTGTGTGGTAATAGTGAAAACTCTATCCCTCAGCTCTTGATGGATTTTTGGGAAGCTCTTCTTGTAGTGTCCTCTGAGGAGGAAGTACTTCAGGAGCTGTTACTGAGGGTTACATCTCAGTATGTTTGGAGAATATCAAAGCAGCAGCTTCCTGAGACTAAGCCGTTGAAAACAACGGAGGATCTGGTGAGTGTTACGGCTCAGAGGGAGTTCTGTGGCTGCACTGTCCCTCCAAAACCTCCCCACATGCTCCCCTCAGTATTTTAACTCTGGACAGTTGAGCTCTTGGAAGAAGCAACCAAGGTGGCACGCAGCAAGCCATTGGGTGTGGCTGGCTCTGGGGATTCCTGCTCTCTGGGGACATCTGCAAATACATGGCCAACAGGAGTCTCGGCTCTGGGCAGGATTAAGGGCTAAAATGAAACAATGAGAGTTTTTCAGGTGGAGCGTGTGCAGTTTTCCAAAGCTATCTACATGAGAAAAATGGGCAAGTGATGGGTTTCAAAGGATGCTGGTTAGGAAATCTGAAATACAGAATAGAAGTTTCTAGATTACTGCTAAACTGTATGAGTCAGAAGGAGCAGCTGCTGTTCTAAATTACACTGTGAGAGCAGAATTTTCTTCACTTGGGGGTTTCACATGGAACTGTCACCATCAGAACTATTTCTTTTATTGCAACTTCATTCTCTTGTGTAGATAAACTGCTGTAATCATTTTGGGTTGATCTTCCCGTGGGTAACTACCATAATGGCAGAGGGAGCTCCATCTGATGAGGGTTACCATGAAGATATCTCAAAGCTACAGGTAGGAAACCCTTAAATCGTGGTGTTTACAGTTCTGATCCACCATGCCAGTGTTCATGGTGTATGAACAGCTTCTCTGGTAGACCCCTCCTCCTTCCGCCCCGGGTTACCCAGGTAAAACACTGAAGGGCTGTGGCGCTAACAGTGATGTTCACAGTACAGTCCACCCTCAACTGGCTTTCTCAGTTGTGAGGAACTCCAGAATTACTCCGCTAAGTAAGGGTTCTGGTCCAGGTTGTGGTTAGTAATTCCTTGCAAAGTTTGTCTTAAATCCAAACAGTACTTTCTTCCTGTTTCAGTCTCTTTTGTGTAGCCAGTCAGCCAGCATAGCTGCCCTTCTGCCGGTCCTAGTGCCTCTGACAGAGGCTGGTGCCGTCGGCCTCACCGTCCGTGTTCTCTGCAGCACGCGCCTGGGCAGGTACGAGGAAGCCATTGACCAGCTCCTTGCAAGGTGCCCTGGAGCAGCTGTGTCATACGCTCAGCACGAGCTGAAAGATGAGAATCGGGTGAGTGAACCACTTCCCGTAACGTCATTCAGGGCTTTGTGCTTTGCTGGTTTGGGTTTTTTCCAAACTAAAATGCTGTTGTATACCGGTGGACTGTGGATGGATCAAATATCCCTCCCTCAGACCGAGTCACTGCACAGCTTGCTTTGAACCTCTTGCTTGGCATTTAAACTCCATGACTCAGTCCCCGCTGACTTCAGTGGAGTGTGCTTTCCCAGTGTCTTCTGTGGCTTCTCGTAGTCGCTCTGCTCAGTGTGAAGGATGGTCTTTTCAGGTGGCAGAGCGCCTTGGGAAAGGGATACGTTCTTTTTCCACTGTATGTGTCCAAGTAGGTGTTCAGAACTGTTGGACAGTGGTGTGTAAAGTGAAAATGTAGGGATGAACCACCTGAGAACACAGTCATTCGGATGAAACCCCACTTAAATACATTCTCCCTGTGCTGCAGTGACACCTCCTGACCGTCCAACAGCAGAAGGTGCACGAGTGGAACAATCGTGTTCTCTGTGTCCCCTTAGGCCTCTGTACAGTCCTGGTTTTGGAACTGACTTTATTCCGGTGTTCCTGGAGTACAGGAGTTTGCTTCCATTGCACACGGTTTGCTGGCCGGTGTCAGCAAAGGTCAACCTCTGCCAGATGGACACAGACTAGGCCTGCGCAAGACCCATCCCGTGCTTTTTATTGGGATCTGACAAGTTTCTTTGGTGGTTGCCATGTTAGTTAGAGAGTTGGGTGTGGGGCTGCGATGCTGAGCAGAGGTGGGAGAAGAGTTGCCACATTTTTAAAAACAGGAAAGAAATCCCTTTCCCACTTTCCATTGCGATGGAGCAGACTGGACACACAACAGGGTGCACTGCCACAGCCCTGGGGAGTAGGTGGGGCAGGAGCCAGAGCAGCGTTCCTACGGGAATTTCCCATAGGAATGCTGCTCGGGAGGAAAAACCTTCATCTTCTGCCTGCATCAGTCTTGCTGATCATGTGACTCTTCTCATAGAAACGCATTTCTGTGGCAGTACGAGGGGACACCGAGTTAAGGTTTTTGAGTAGAAAAAGAAAAAACTGAAGATGGAACGCGTGTAAAACCAGAGCGTTTCAGAGCTGTAGGTGCATGAACTACTGAGCTCATCGTCGCCTGCCGCGTGCAGCTGAGCCTGCGTGTCTTCAGCAGGATGCGCGCCCGTCATCGCAGTCCGTGTGACTCGCTCTTGCTCTGGGTTTTTGCGGATTAGGCTGTGTGGTGGAACAAGCTGCTTCCTGAGCTTTGCGAGAGAAGCCGCGTCGCTGGACACGCCTGCCCTGCCCTTCTGTCATCTCTGAGAGGTAAATCCGCTGGCCACGGCTCGGCCAGAAGCCTTTGGGTGCCCTCTGACAGTCTGGGTGCTGCTCAGGGGCAGCCGACGGGACCGCTGGGGAAGGAGGGGAGCGTTTCCTGCAGCTGAAGCTAAGGCAGCTCCGCAGGCTCTCCAGGGATTAGCGTGGGATTCTGCAGCACACACAGGTCGCGGCATTCATTTTGTACTGACCGGTGAAACGGGGGGGGTCGTTGTTGCTGTATGGCTGCCCATAAACCCAACCGCTGACCAGAACTCGCAGGCCTTAAGGGGGGGGTTAGGCTGAGGGACCATGTGGTGCTGAGTGCTCACCAGCTGCTGTCGCTAACCCAGTGCCAGTGGGTGTTTGGGTGTCTGTGATTGGGTCACAGACTGAGCAACCACAGCCTGCTGCTACTAGAGCAGAGAAACCAACCCTGGCAGGTGGTGTACTCCTCGTGACGCGTCTGTAGGAAGTCGATGATAGAGGGGCCAGTGTCTTGACAGCGTAAGGAGATCGACTAAAGCACATCATGTGAAAATGTGCCAGAGTAATGCCTGGGGGCAGAAAGCCAGCATCACGGCGTGGCGCTGCACCGCTCGGGTTGCCGGGCGCCGTCAGCGTTCTGGTCTCTAGCGCTCGCGGTTTGTCCTTCGAAACGCTGCTTTCACACGGTAACTGCCGTAGCGCTGCCGACCGTCACGTTCCCCGGCTTGGGCTGAGCAGCTGCTTGCGGAACATCCCGTTTTGGAGAGGAGGCGTGAGTTGGGGTGCACTGTGTCTGATGCATGGGAAGTGCTGGGGCAGGCTTTGGTGAGCTTTGGGGTCACAGGTAGCGCCGACAGATGCAGCATCAATCATCTAGGGCGCAACTGCAGCTCACTCTTCGCATTCCCGATAGTTGTATTTGAATGGGTGTGGCTCAGATTTCATTCCAGTTGCAATATTTAGATAATTTGATTACTTCAGTTAGTAATTACATTGTTAATGTGGTTTTGTTTCTGTGTTCTAAACTCAAAATACCCAGCAAGTTTTTTTCCTTCCCCTGCTCTGAGCAGAAACTTTGTCAGTTGTTGCAATGGAACTGGAACTGAGGGATTTCCTCCGGCTTCTACCGGAGGATGGAACTGCAGCATTTTTCCTGCCACATCTTCTTCACTGCAGCCAGAGGAAGCTGCTGACCTAGAACAGCGAGAGTCTACGTCGCACTGAGCCCAGAGTGTGCTGGGATAAAACGTAAATTCAACAGCAGAGCTGCGTGGGAGGTACGGCGGGACTCCCCTCGTGGAAATCACCCTTTTTCCCAGCTGAAGCTGGCTGACCACAGCTGAATGGCAGCTCCTGCTGAGGCGAAGCAGCTGAGGTGGAGCTGGTAGATGGGATCACCCCTGTGTTCTGTGGGGGTGAGCCCGGAGCGAAGCCGGCAGCGACCGCAGGCTGCGCAGCTGGTCACACTGCGCCCGCTGAGTGAAGCCTAGAGTCTGTCTTAACTCTGTGCTACCTGCTTGGCTCACTGACGCGGGGAGCTTAACCGCAGGCTGGGGTCTCGCTCTGTGAGTAGAAGGCAGTGCCTTACTCCCGGGTGGAATTAGGCCCTGCTTCCTGCATTTTGCAGCACAGACATTCCCATGAGTCTGGCTGCCCAAACCAGCTGCCCACTCGGTCACCAAACCTGCACCCGCCCAAGCGTTACACTGGGGCTGTTCTTGTTCAGCTGGTCACCAAAAAGCGCCCTGCATCAAGCTGGAAGGGAAGAGTTCCTGGTAGGTGCGGACGGTACGGAGCACTGTTTGCTTCCCGTGTTCTGTTTTCTGTCTGCTGTGGTATGCGGTCAGTGGATGGGTATTTGGGTATCCCTGGGTCACAAATCCAGCTGGGGACTTTGCCCAGGTGCTCTGGTAAGCATCTCGGGTGCTTGTGCAGGTAGGTGCTGAGGTTTGCCCGGAGCAGAAACCACCCTTCTCTTCCCTCAGCTGGGATTCAGCCATTGTAAATGGTCATGATGTTCATGACCTTCAGCACGTGGTTTATGCTTTGGAATGAAGTTGGGGTCTTTTTCAATCTCTCACAAATAAAACAGTGACTCCGTGATCCCATGACCGTCTGAAGGCCTCATCAGCTGCCACTGATCTATCGCATCCCTCCTCTCTGAAGCTGTACTGTTACTAAAGCTGTTGCTTGGTCAGGAAGGGTCGCCGACTCGGCAGACAAAATTTATTCTCAAAACAGAGAGAAAGGAAGGAAGGAGGAGTTTCCCTTGTCTGTGCGGCGCTGCATGGCCTGGGGGGGTTGTGTGCGCACGTGGCGGGGGGGGACTCTGCTGCAGCCACGCTCTGGGCTGCTCTGGGCTCTGTCACGGCCAGGGTTTTGCTTGTTTGAGCAGAACGGTTCTGCCGTGAGGGAGGCCAGAGCCACTGACACGTGTTCCAGAGAAGAAACTTCTTTTGTCTGGTGAAGCCCACAGGTTTACATTGCCTGTCCTGTACACCCCTCCCTCTTGCTGGCACAGGGCCAACATTCCAAAAGACCAAATTTTGCTGTCCCCTGGGGTTAGTTACAAGCTTAAAGAAAAAAGGGAAGTAGATTAATTGGCTCCTCCAGGCTCCCCAGCAAAGTGCTGTGCGTTGGGCATCAGTGGGAACACGTTTCCCTTGCCAGGTACCGTTTTTATTTGGAGAAAAGGACAGCTATAATCTCTTACATCCACTCGCCTGTTTTAACAGAACAGGCCCTTTTGTTAGCCGTGGGCCACCAAAGGAAATCTTCCCAGATGTGGAGAGGGGTTGTGCGCTGAGAGCAGCCCGTGGAGACTCGCCATGGCGCGAGGTTCCCCTCACGCCGGTGCCCCTGCTGCCACCTTACACCCAGCCCGCGGGGACAGCCGCGGGGACAGAGATGGTTTGTCTGTGAGAGGGAGAACGGGGTTGGTACGTGCGGTTCACCCCCAGCACGGGCTGCGCGTGGGGCCGGCGCAGCCGCGATGAGCGCAGGGGACCCCGGGTTCGTTTCACAGCAGCGCTGGCCGGCGGGGGGGGCAGCTGGAACTGCACTTGACAGGGCGGGCGATGGAAGTTGCGGCAGTGCTGCTGCTGTGCAGGTTTGGCACCACGTGCTCTGTGAATCAGAGCGCTCTGTACCATGGAACTAGCGCGTCGAAGGCTCCAGGCTGGGTCTGTCACACAGGGGCGCGTGCACAGCTGGACCTACGTACGCATGTTCCGAAACATTCCCGCTGCTCTGGCTGCCGGCTCTACCTACGGCACCGTCCTGCGAGTACAGGAACATGCTGCTTTCGAAACTATTAACTTCGGAGAAACGAGAATCTACAAGATCCGTCCAGGTTTTTCCCAGCTGGCGCTGCAGCACAGCAGGAGTGTCTGCACACTGGAACCACAGCAGGGAGAAAAACTGGTCTCGTTTTTCAGCTCTTTAACTGCTGGGGAAGATGGCTTCAACTTCATATACCAGCTTTCCTGGTGTTTAAATGCAGAGTGAGAGGGAGCCGGACCTGCTGGTGCTTCCTGGGCACAGGAATGCTCTGGCTCATAAGAGTTCTCTTTAAATAAGAGCTGTGGGTTTAACTTTGTTGATGGGAAGCTGAAGCAACAGTCAGTTAACAGCCAGTTCTTTACCTACTGCCACTTCCTGAGCAGCAGAGCTGAGGCAGGGGTGATCGGCTGCCCTGTGCCACTCTGGCCTCCAGTGTTAGGCTGGGTCCTGCCCTTGGGCCGCTGCTCCAGGCTGGGGGACGAGGGGCTGGAAACTGCCTGGCAGGAAAGGACCTGGGGAGGTTGGTTGACAGCGGCCGGATACGAGCCGGTGTGTGCTCAGGTGGCCAAGAAGCCAGCGGCATCCTGGCTGGCATCAGGGCCAGCGTGGCCAGCAGGAGCAGGGCAGGGATTGTCCCCTGTGCTGGGCACTGGGGAGGCCGCACCTCAAATCCTGGGGTCAGTTTGGGCCCCTCACAACAAGACAGACCCTGAGGGGCTGGAGCGCCTCCGGAGAAGGGCACGGAGCTGGGGATGGGGCTGGGCCACAGTTCCTGGGGGGAGTGGCTGAGGGAGCCGGGGGGGTTCAGCCTGGAGAAGGGAAGGCTCAGGGAGACCTTGCCGCTCCCTACAGCTCCCTGAAAGGGGGTGTAGAGAGGGGGGGGTCGGTCTCTTCTCCCAAGGGACAAGTGATGGGACAAGAGGGAATGGCCTCAAGTTGTGCCTGGGGAGGTTTAGATGGATATCAGGGCAATTCCTTCCCGGAAAGGGCTGTCAGGGTGGGAAGGGGCTGCCCAGGGAGGGGGGAGTCCCCATCCCGGGAGGGGTTTCAGAGCCGTGGAGAAGAGGTGCTCAGGGACAGGGGTCAGTGGGAGCTTGGACCGGGTGGGCTTAAGGGTCTTTCCCAATGGCCTGTACGGTTCTGTGATAAGCCATGAACCAGCGCTGGATGCCTGAACTTGACGCGCAGTGAACATCACTGAGGCGGGTAGCTCCTACCTTCCGTGGGGAGCACTGTGTAGGTCGCTTCCATGCCTGCGTGAATGTGGTCTGTAACATGACAGTGTAACAGCCACGTTCCAGGGTTCTGCGGGGTCATTTCCACCGTCTGGAATGTCCCGGGGAACAGGTCGAAGACATCTGCCCGGTAAACCCCTGTTTGCTTTGGGGCAAAAAGAAATGGGTTAAAGTGTGTGGCAGGCCCAGCGGGCAGTAAGTGCCCCATCTCTTAGGCACAGGCCCCCGAAGGGTTTAATCGCCATCGCGTGGTCGGACACAGGCTGTAGGCCCGTTCTGCAGACGCATCCGCTGCACAGCCACATCCTGCTGAAAAGACCAATAAACCAGCCCCTCGGGGGCAGTGAACAACGGCTGTTGCCTTACAGCCACGCAAAGGCACAGCTACCTCGAAGCCCCACTGCGGGCAGAGTCCCTCTCTTGGGTGTTGATCAAACACAAGTTTGGGGCATAAAAACTTGGCAGTTAAATCCCAAGTCCTGCTCAGTATTGTGACACGATTTCACCAGAGGTGCCGCTCCCTGGTCGCGGATCCACCGCTCACCACGGCTGGGAAGGAGGGGAAGGACCCGTTACCTTGTACTCGAAGCTGTGCCCGTGGAAGTGTGCTGTGTGGACGTCCACCTCGTTGCCCATCGCCATCAAATACCAGGTGACCTTGTCTCCAGCGTGCATAGTCAGACCGCCCAGGTTCCCAAACACCTTCCCGTTAATGGCTAGCAGGAGGGGGAACAAGACCGAGAAAACACCACGTTGTGCACTGGTACTCTCCTTTTAACAGAACACAGGATCTGAAAGCCAGTGCCAGGCGAAGGGCCCTGTACGGGGTGTGGAGCCAAAACGCCCGGACAGCAGGTGGAGGAGCCTGCGTACATTCCCTGGTTAACTAGAGGGGAGGATGTGTCGGAGACAAGGCCTTTACTGCACACCAGGCCAACAGCGCGGCTCCCAGAGAGCTGCAATTCCTGCACTTCCCCGAGGCTGAGCTTGGCCAGGACACGCTTTCAGGCTGCGCGTTGCCGTCCCGCCTTCTCTGGAGCAGCCCCACGCTGGCATCAAATCAAAATCTCAGACATCATTTTTACTCTTTCTCTCCTCAATGGTATTGACAGTGTTTTCACACAGTCACAGAATTCTGTGATTTTCAAGTGTTTTCAAATCACTTGAGTGACAATTTTCAGGCCTTCCACCCCAGAACCGGCAATTTGGAGGGGACGAGCAGGTCACAGTTAGCCGTGGCACGCACTTTCAGCTGGTTACATGACACAAATTGGGCAACATACCATGCATTTTATTACTTTCAAGGAATTCCTCATCCTCTTTGTCAACCAGGTCTGGGTTGGCAGAATATGTTTTAATGTTTTCATCCAAGTACCACGACTCATTTTCATCAAAAACCATAAAAAGTAGAGCAAATTGAACTTTCTTTTCCATAAGAAACGATGGCAGGTAGTACTGACGGCACACCACAAGCGTCCCTATTAATCCACTGTAGGTGTCCTGAAATGACAAGTGGACAATCACGTAAGGTGCGGAAGCAGAAGCCCCTCTGTGCTAGGCATGCCTCTGCCCACTGCTGCTGCAGCTGCCGGGCTCTGGGAGGGAAGGCAGCCAGCCTCAGGCAGGGCACTCCGGTGCTGTTACGTGCTGCCCCTGGACCACGCTGAATGGCCTGGAACTGCCTCCGATGCATCTCTGGCTAGAAATAAACATTCCATTCTAATTTCTTGCCCTTTTTTCCCCCCAAACTCTTTAGAGTTCAGGATTTTGAGCTTGGTTTCCATTCAAAATACACTTCCTGACACATTTTTATTTGTGTTTGCAGAGACATGAAGGACAGAACAGATTAATTTCCACTACAAACCTAAGGCGCTTGGGCAGATGTGTGTCCCACAGCTGCGTGTCCGCTGTACCCGCACACGACTGCGGCGCTGCTGAGCGAGCTGTGAGGTGTGAGCGCAGAGCGAGCCCTGGGCGGGGGGTCTCTGCCAACGGCCGAAGAACCAGGGAGCAACAACGGGAGGTCTGAGACTCGAGTTCTGCCCTCGCTTTCTGGCCTCATCCAAGAGACATTCAAATTTAAAGGTGTGGGAATGGGAATGACCTGGCACAGGTTGCCCAGAGAAGCTGTGGGTGCCCCATCCCTGGGAGTGCCCAAGGCCAGGCTGGATGAGGCTGGGAGCACCCTGGGCTATGGAAGGGGTCCCTGCCTGTGGCGGGGGGTGGTGCTGGGGGGCTGTAAGGTCTCCCACCCAAACCGCTCTGTGCGTCTGTGGTTAAAAATGTACCTTAACGATGTCCACCGTTGAATGGTATGCCCATGCAATGCACTGTGGATCTCCTCTCTCCGAACTGGATCTCTCTGGGATTTTCCAGACATATGTTTTTGTTTCCCCTGAATTAAATAAAGACTGTGAATTTGAGAAGTTTTCTTTGTGCCGACCTAGGAGGGGTCAGTCATCCTGACCAGGGCATCTCCGTTTCCAGCTCCTGTTTGGAACTTCCTCTCCCCAGTTTCTGCCCTGGCTGGCTTGTTGGTATTTCCCCCCTGCAGATCCCCGCCTCTTCCTGCCAGCAATCTGGGGGTTCTGAGTGCAGCCGCACTGCCCGATTCCCCACCCGCAGGAACACCAACTGTACCGTTGGCAAAGACCACAGAGGAGCCAACCCAGCAGCAGCATGAGCTCTGCTTCCCCTGTGGAGCCAGATCTGACGTCTTTTGGGGAAGGTGCAGCCACGCTGCATTAAAAAATGACTGATCTGTCCGGGTCAGGACACAGCAACAGCTGGCAGAGCCATCGTAACGGCAGAAATATTCATCATAATCAGCATCAAAAATTTAAGAACTTGAGGAAGGAACACCCACAGAAATGCCTTCAGAGCTGCCGGAACCCAACGCTCGACAGACCTTAGCGGAAGGTTTGGTCGTGCCTGCTAGCACCGAGCAGGGGGTGTGCGCAGGGATACCTGGGGCAGCGGCAGCAACAGCAGCGCTGTCAGTTTTCACCCCGTGGGCGTGGACAGAGTAAGGTCTTGATGCCAAGTTCTTAAAAACGATTCGAATTTTGTCTCCAATGTTTGACAGAAGCAGCGGCCCTGGTGGATTGAAAGAAGGATTAGCTTGGTCGTACAAAAGGTCAGAGCAGGGAAAAGAGTCTGCTGTGTCCTGACAATCCTACCTGAGCCTGGGGCAGAGCGCTGGGCGCCCCCCAGAGCCAGGGCTGCGGCAGACCCCAGCCCGCAGATGCTGTACGGGGGTGGGGGGGACGGACACCTCCTGCTGCAGGTGCTGAGCTGTGGCGGGGGGGGCAGGGACACAAGGGCGGCTGAGGAGGGGTCGGGGGGCTGGTTCTGAGCACAGTCTGTGCCGGAGCTGCAGCGCGCAGCCCAACAGCCGCCATCAGCACGCAGAAGGGGGGGCCAGTAATGCAGGGGGGAACGCTGCAATGGCAGGATCAGCAGGAAGCGACGGCCCTGAAGCCTGGGGTGCCGGGCAGAACCGCTTCGCCCCGGGCGGCCGGAGGACAGAGCTGTCAATGTCGTCGAGAGATGCTGGAGCTGAGCAGGCCGGAGCTGCTGCCTGCAGCCAGCGCACGGTGGGAGTGGGAATCCGGCATCGCCAGGCTGGTGGGATGGCTCCTGTGACCGGGCCAGCGGGACGCAAGGATACAGGCTCCTCAGGCAGGACCCGCAGGGGAGACGTGAAGGGGTCTCCCTCTGTGCCAATGACTCGCTGGAGTGCCTGGAGCCTGGCTGGGGACGGATGAGGAGCCGACCGGGAGCTGATGGGTCAGGATTAAAGGGGGGCCAGGGGGAGGAGATACTGCGGCGGGGGTTTGCTACAGGCCACCCGACCAGGACGAGCGTCCCAAACCGCTCTGTGAGGCTATGAAATACACAGCAGCCTTGGCTGAACACAACTAAAACCCGTACGAAGGTGACGCCGCTCCCTCCGCGGTTCCAACGCGAGCAGCCGAGTCAGATGCCCACGCAGAGGCCCCACTTTCAAAAGCTCCCAGCACCTACTGTGCCTCTGAGGGCAGTTTGGCTCTGGCTGCCCGGTTTTATGGTGAAAACACTGACCTGTGACCAGGCAGGAAACCCGACGTCGTGGGTTTTCCTGGCAAAGCCAGGCGTGTCATTCTGCAGGAAAGCACCATAATAAAAGTAGCAATTTCATGAAGGTTTCGGCAGTCTGGGGGGGTGGAACTGCGCTCAGTACTATTCCAATGGTACCTTTTCTGGTTCACTGCAATTTTCCCAGATTCAAACCCGACCTTCACGATGCCCATACCTTGAATTTCCAGGTGCTGCTGCTCCTCCGTCCTGGCTTTGGGAGTACTGAATGTCTCATCAGTGTACTCGCGATACACTACCTTTCTGTATTTCGAGCCGACGAATTTGTCTTCTTTATTTAAAAATGGATTGCCAGGGCTGAAAAGGAAGAAACATCAGACTATGTCGCCCGTTTCTTCATATTTTAACGCGTCGTTTGCAGGTGTGTCAATTAACCATCGCCCAGAAGCCCAGCTCAGTGAACCTGTAAGTTCATATACCACTGGTTTCTTCAACATGGAACCATTCTTGTCAAGGCGGAAGGTTAAAACCCCACAATAAATAGACCGAGTCTGTACAGTATTTGAGAGAGAGGAGGCTGAGCGCTCGGCCTGGCGGGTGCTTCACACTGCAAGAAGTCAGCCACCACCTCGTGACCTGAAAGGCAGAGCCCGCAGTGACTCCCCCAAACCTTGCAAAGCTCAAGTGCCCTGCTGAAAGGGAACAGAGGGACTGGTTCCCTGCTGAGACCGTGGGGGTGGAGACAGTGGGAAGAAAAGCCTGAGGACAGCATAATCCATACTACTTGTGCTTAGAATTAGGGCAGAGCCCACTGCAGCGTGCAGGGCAAGGAAACGCTGCGAAGCTGAGGAACAAGAGGAAAATACAATGAAGTCAGTTAGAAAGTGTGGGCCGTTACAATCTGCTGCTTTATCCTCAAACACAGTTATACAGGTGGAACACACAGGAATTCACCAGGTCATCGTTTCACTGCTCTGGTAACTGGCAGGAACTTTTAACCTGATCAGTTCCCTCTTCCCGAAATTCAGATACTGGGAATTAAACACCAAGGCAACAAGCTTCACAGTGACCAGATTCGGTCATGACTTCCCTTGTGTAAACTAACGAGATGGAGAGGAGTGAAACAAGAACCTTACTCAGAGCACAGACAAACATGAGACAAAGACAGGCTACGCACTGTAAGTCATCAGGGATCAGGGCAAAGTAGTCAACGTATCTACAACGTCATGAGCACGTCAAGCATCCGCATCAAGGACTGGGCAAGATTAGGAAATAAGGACTGCCGGCCCCACGGGAGGTTTGTGCTGAGCATGTCACGCGCCGCATGCTGCCTGGCTCCCAGCGACATAGGAACATTGTGGGGAAGGACCACGAGCTCAAGGGAGCCCTGAAAATACATATGCCAAGAGAGTGGGTCTAGAAACGCCTTGTGGAGGAAAAGGTTCAGAGAAGGGAGCTGCTCCTTGGCGTTTTTGCATTTTTTCCCTGTGTCTGTTCCAAAGTACCTTTCCTCATGGTACTGATGCCGCTCAAATTCCCATGTCCGGTTAGGAGAATAGTCCCATTCAACCTCCACGGCAGCAATGTAGTATGTCTTTTCATGCAAATACATGGATAGATCCACATTCCACCAGTGGCACTGTTTCACCCTGTACTTCTGCTTCATGCCCCCCGTGTAGTGATCTGTTGTCAGGCATGACACTTCAAAAACTCCTAGAGGTCACACAAGAAACAAAGACGTGAGGACACAAATCTCTTACCAGGAGATCCTGGGGCTGTATTCCCTACGCTGATGTGTTCGGAGACTGTGACACGGTCTGCTGCTCACAGAAGATCCAAACGCGTTGCGTAGTACGGCCACCGGTAGCAATAAAATCAGGGCACACAGAAGCCAGAAATTCAGGCTTTAGCAGCGAAAGCTTACATCCTGCAGACAGGAGTCTGCTGCCCCTCCAACACAGCGACACATAGTCTTGGCACCCAACAGATCAGAATGTCAGCTATTTAAAGCTCGTCTCTAAGCATAAAATATTAACCAAAATCCAGTCTCTAAGTAGCGGCAGGATTTTTAAACGAGACCTTTACCTTCAGAATCAGGCTTCATGATGGCCGTAACAAACGTATGCGGGAACAGATTCGCTGTATCCCTTCTTGTCCCTTTAGTTACGAATGTGTTTTCTGAAAAGTATATCCCATGGACATCGACCTCTGACCCCAGGCCCATCAGGTGCCAGGAAACCACACTTCCTTTGCACATCTCCAGCCCCGGCTGATTTCCGTACATGTAACCATTCATGGCTGCAGAAAAATTGAGGAAGCAAACCCCAGCTTGATTAACATCACTTAATTCTGCAGTACAGACGAAATAACAGACACGCCAGATGTAACACGATGCCTGAGACTGACAAATATCAACAACAAAACACTTCATCACATCGGCAAAGCCCAGGGATCGGGTCAAACAAAACAACTTCCAAACCCAAGTCTTTGAGAACAATTTCAAATTTAGGATTTACACCCGCCAGGTGTGCAGGGTGCAGCAAGCATTCCTGCTTCACACCCCGCAGGACCCTCAGCCGCAGAGTGCAGATGACCTCCGGCGGTTCTTGTTTGAGTCACTAGTCCTTTCCAGCTACGGCTGTGCAAACCTGCCAAAGCCCGGCCCTCACAGGTACCACCGGACGCCCAGTGCCAAGGCTCTGTAAGCAGTAGGAAAGCCGCCCCGGCAACACGATCAGTGTGCCGCTCAGCTCTGCCCTGTGACAGCAGCAAAGCTGTCCAGCCGAAGGAGCCCACAGGGCTGGCCAACGTCAGCCACGGACACAGAATGGGCCAGCAACGTGCCCTGGCTGCAAAGGTGAGCGGTGTCCCAGGCTGCCTCAGGCAAAGCACTGCCAGCGGGCGAGGGGGGTGACCCTTCCCCCCCTCCACTCCGCAGCTGGAGACTGTGTCCAGTGCCGGGCACCCCCGTCCAACACACGGACAGGCTGGAGAGAGTCCAGCTAAGGGCCACGAGGACGAGGAAGGGACGAGAAAGCATCTCTCCCGTGAGGAAAGGCTGAGGGAGCTGGGAGTGCTCAGCCTGGGGAGGAGAAGGCTCCGGGGGATCCCGTCGAAGTACTTAAACACCCGAAGGGAGGGGGCAGAGAGGAAGGGGCCCGGCTCTGTCCAGGGGGGCCCGGCAACAGGCCCAGAGGCAACGGGACAAAGTGACACTCGGGAGGTTCCCAACCATCAGGAAACACCTTTTCACTGCGAGGGAGGCCGAGCCCTGGCACAGGCTGCCCAGGGAGACGGTGGAGTCTCCATCCTTGGAGATATTCCAAAGCCACCTGGACACGGTCCTGGGCAACCGGCTCAAGGTGACGCTGCTTGAACAGGGGTGTTGGTCCAGAGGGACCCCAGGGGTCCCTGCCAACCTCAGCCCTCTGTGGTTGTGTGAGGATCGCCCTTTCAGCTCCATCACCTGCAGGGCAGAGGTCGGGGTTGTGCTGCTGCCCAGCTGCATTCACGGGGGTTGCACGCGGGCTACAGCCCCGATTCCTCCCTCCGTCTGCTCGAAGAGGTCCTTAACAGCGCTAAAGGCCCAATTGTCATGTAAGACACTGAACTGTCACCTGACCCTGAACTAGCACATTCAGCTGCAATCCAAGCGCAGTCAAACCTTACTGTAGAAATACATATTTGGATAACTAATAATTTTCTTACAGTGCATCTTGTTAGACTCCTGGAAGTCCTCATCATCCCTGTCAATTTTATCAGGATTTAGTGTAAACATCAGAATATTGTCATCCAAGTACCAGCTCAGGTTCTCATCAAATACCGTGGCCAGTAGAAAAAACTCCGTGTTCACATTTTTCTGTAGAGAAGAAATAGCACAAAGGAAATCAGGAATGAGTGAACAGAAAACATCAGGAAAACTTCAGGTGGTGCTGCGTGTTTGTTAATGTGGCAGGGCCTGAGGGCACGAGGCAGGGATCTCCTCTTTGACTGACCTGTTTCCCAGAAGGAAGCAGAGCTCCTTTCCTGCACACCAAGAGAGGACCCACGAGGCCAGAGCTGGTGTCTCTGACTGCATCCACAGCTGAGTAGTACAGCCAGGTTAAACAGTCCGGGTCTTGGGCTGTGGGGCCCACATCTTCCGGCACATTCCACTCATACGTAAACGTAGCACCAGGCCCCACACGAGAGGCTGGCGACTCAGCACCTGCTGCAGAAATCAGCGT
Source organism: Rhynochetos jubatus (assembly GCA_027574665.1). Classification (NCBI taxonomy): domain Eukaryota; kingdom Metazoa; phylum Chordata; class Aves; order Eurypygiformes; family Rhynochetidae; genus Rhynochetos; species Rhynochetos jubatus. The sequence goes on from CM050657.1 coordinate 289,141, forward strand.
TAGGGATTACACCTAGCACACAGGGCTTGTGTTATCACCGCTCACACACCAAGGAGCACAACAGCTCGGTGCCTGGTGCCCGCAGGACCCCCGTCTCTAGGCGCACCTCTGGAGGCGGCCCCGTACGATGTCCCCTCCTCGCTCTTGCGGTAACTCACACCGTGGGGCTGGATGCTGAACGGGCGGCTGCCGTTGTTTCTGAACGTCACCCTGATGCGCTCACCCACCTCAGCCTTGATAACAGGTCCTAGAGAAGAGCACACGGTCTAATTACGAGCAACGTATGGATCCCCACGAGCCTGGGGCTGGCTGCTTGTCCCGGCACGTGAGGAGCTGCCCGTGGGCCCGTGTGGCCACGGACCAGGTTGCCGGCAATGGCCCGAGGCACACAGCAGCACAGCAGCAACTGGGCTGTTCCATCCCAATTGCTCATGGCGGCCCAGGGACATGCAGGACGGTTCCTCCCTCTGGAAGGGGACCTACAGACACTAGTGCCAACCTCAGCCTTGGCAGAGCCAGGTTACAAACAGGGCTGGACCCGCCTAGCCCGGCCCTGCGGTCAGAGCCCAACCCTCAGAGACTGTGGCACATTCCCACAGGCAAGCTGGGGGCCGTCACAGCATTGTCTTCACCAGCTTCGTTACACCCGGGGGTGTCCCTTGGAGCAGGCAACCAGCACCAGCATCTGCAGGAGGCAGGGGGAGCCACAGGCCCCTCCCTCGGAGGGAAGCGCTAGTTCACTCCCACAAAGCTCTGCCCTAAGTTCAGCTCTCTTACCCAAGAGTCCCAGGTGTGCTTCCTCCGGGAGCCTCTCTTTACGTTCCGTGAAAGAACCATCTGTGTATTCTCTGAAAACGGCTTTTTTGTAGGAGCCACCAATTCTCGTCTCACTTTGTTCAAAAAATACGCGAGATTCACTGTGTAAAACAAACCGCAACAGAGGCACACGGGTTACGTCATTGCGCTCAGCTTCACACGGGCAGGTGGGCCCTCAACCCTATTTTCTGAGGTAGGATGTGCCGAGTTTGCCTTTTGGGGCTCCTCTCGGGGATCTGGCCACACACTTACATGAAGTCCCACGTAAGGATGTGTGGGAATCTATCATCCCTCACTAACCTCTCCCTCAGACAAACACCCCCCCGAAAGCCAGTGTGCTTAGAGACCCATCAATGACCTCTGGTCAGCACTTCCTAACCTGGAATTTCCCTTTCTCTTTATTAAAAGGTACAACCGAACAGCAAACTGCGCCTCGTCCCTTGTGGCGCGGGTAAGGGTCCTTTAACGCAGGTGAAAAACCTGCGGAATCTGTGTATTCAGTGAGTTGTTCCAGGTCTTAAATATGTAATCACAGAGCAGGGGGCAGAGCTACCTAATGCCCGTTGTTTATGTAGGACGCTACAATCCACCTGCATCCCAGTGAAATTACCAGTGTTACAGCCAAGTTTACAGCAAGACTGCGAAGACAGCAGAGGCCTAGCTGCATCTGGTACTTAGCCTGGCGCTAACACTTAAGCAGAGGGGAAGAGAATGAGAAATTCTGCTTGCAAGTCAGTTCTACCATAGAGTTTACCTTATTTAGCAGGTTTGGAAAGTAAAACTTCTCTAATTAGAAGCACTTACCTGTCAGCAATTAATTCTTGTCCTGTGAAATGGTTCACTGCAGATGGGCCATAATTCCAGATGATCTCTTCAGCAGCAATGAAGTACTGTCTTGTCTTTGTACTCTCCCCATGAGCCGCTGGGGACTTCCCACAATCTCTTACTCTAAAAAGGGCCTGCATGCCACCTGGAGAAAGGGAGGAGGTAGAGAAAACCAGGGAGAAGGCAGCACCCTTTGTTTTCTCTCTCCTGCTTCCAATAGCTCCTCTCTTCCCTGGAGAGCCCACGCCGCTGGCGGAGATGCCAGTGACGAACGAAAGGGAGCTACAAACGCTGGCGTGCCAGCCGCGCCAGGCTGCAGGAACGCGGCCGTGGTACCCCCAGCAGCGCCGGCAGGCCGGGCGCAGAGGGCTCTCTGCGTGTTTAGCTGCGACTGGCTGGCGTGGCAGTTCGGTTGAGGCCAGGGTGGGAACAGGACTGATGTCAGCGCTTCCGGCTGACCCTCGTCCCTCCAGATCTCACCAGCAGCTGACTCCTGAAACTCCCGGGTCTCTGCACCGCAGGAGGAAGGTCTGTTAGCAAATTGTGTTGGAGAAACAAATCACAGACTGAAGCACCCTTTTACAGCTGCGGATTAGGCCAGTTCGTAGGATTTAAGTCTTGCCCAGCATCCTTCAGCCACCTCTGGACGCTGCTTGCCACGACGGCTGTTTCAGAACCTGCAGCCTCTGGGGAGCTGCGTCGGAGGGTTAAGGATTCCCTTTTACATCACAACTGCCAAACCCCGGGGAAGGATTTTGAGCTCTGTGCTCCTTCCCACTTTTGTGACAAATTACTTCTCAAACTCACTTACAGGGATCGAGATCACGGACAAGCGTGGCATTAGCTTCCTAGTGTTTCATATGGTTAACAAACTCTGGAAATGCAAGAAAACGCAGGGAAGAGAAACACAGATCATCCCTGCTCATTAGTCAATGCACTTTTCCAGAGCACGGCTAGGTCTGCAGGCTCTGCCTGCCCTGTGCCCCCTGCCCAAACAGCCTTTTTGCTGGCAAACCAAAAAGCGTGGCTCCTTGGCTCCAGTAAGAGGCAAAGAGCAGGCTGCTGTTTGTCCAAAGATGAGCCTTGCAAAGGTGCAGCTGTGCCAACTGCCAACGGATAACCGTTTCCACTACCGACCAGTTCCTTGATCTCCATGGCTACGTGCTCAAGCCCATCCAACACATTTCTAGGCGTTCCAACTTGTTACCTAGAGCAGAATATGGTCTGGCACACAGCCGGGCCAGGGGCTGTGCTGCGCTGAACTCAGCTAACTGCTAGCGCAAGCTAAGAACCCTCACCGCTGGAATTCACTCCTTACCTTCGATATGGTCGTTCACTTGGCAGCTGAGCAGCCACTCCCCGGCACCCCTTGGGACCATGACTGCATCAATAAATGTAGCTGGGAAGAGGTTGATGGTGTCAACTCGGTGATGCCTTTCTATTAAGGTCTGTCCGTGAAAGTAGGCTGAGTGGATATCAGCTTCGTTCCCCATGCCAAAAAGATGCCACTTCACCGTGTCGTGCTCACACATGGTGAGGTCTGGGAGGTGTCCGTACATGTACCCGTTGATGGCTGAAAGAGAAGTTACTTACTGCAGCTTCTTGGAGTGCAGGTGTCAACCGACCATCGCTCTGTTCTTCACAACGCAGCGCGGCCTAGAACATCCCTCCCCACCTCTGAGCGCGAGTCAGCGCATCCCCGCAACTACCTGCCCGGCCAACAGGGCTGCGATGACTCTGCAATCCCTGTTGGAGCCAAATCTCCCCCCTTTGGGACACTCACAGCAACCTGTGAGTTTTTAACCTGTGATGTTCCAGTACAGCCGTCAGGACTGAGGAACAGCACAAATGAACACAACTCCGCTGCGAGCACCTGGGAAACTTCCCTGGCAAAGAGGTTCTTGGCCCCTAAGGATTTTCTGTCTCATCCCCAAAGGTCTGACCGTGCAATACCTGCCACCACTTCTTAATTATTTTTTATTATTATTTAAAAGGATCTTTCTTAATCCTCCAAGAAAAAACTCTGCTTAAAAAAATTATCTGCAGTTCATCTTGAAAAGGGACAAGACATAACAATATTGCTTCACCGTATCAATGACAAGCAACCTTAACGTTCTCTCACAGTGCATTTTATTGCTTTCCTGGAAGTCTTCATCTTCTTTGTCAACTTTGGAAGGCTCAGAACAGTATGTCTGGATATTATCATCTAGATACCAACTCAGATTTTCATCCATCACGGAAAACATAAGGACGAACTCCGCATCGAAATGCCTGCCATTGCCCTTACTCATTGCACCTGCAAAAGGAAGCGACACGTGCTGAGCCTCTGGCAATGGGCATTACCTCTTCACCAGGTTCCAGCGTAGTGTCAGCAGGGCTGCTCACCGCTGACTTCCTATCTGCCGCTTTTCCTTAGCGGGAGCGCACACATACCAGCCCACAGGCACACTCAGAAAACCAGAGTTGGTTTGACAGACGCTGTAACATAACTTCACTGGAATAAATATTGTCTGCGACAGGATTACAGCCAATCTGTCCCTCATATCAGGATTTACACTTCCTTTTCATCACAAGCATGAAACATCTCGCTCATACGGATCTGTGGGCAAAGCATGCTGCGGCTTGTCTTTGCTGTCCCACACAACAGCAGACACCGTCCCACACTGCTGAAAGGCAGCTGAGAGGACAACCAGCTGCTCTTTCAGCATGAACCGCAATCTTCTCCTCTTCCAGTAAATCGTTTCACCAGTATGTAGCAATAACCACTATCAACCACCTTGCATACATATTTATTTACTTACTTATTTGTGGTTTACCTTTCTTGCAAATTATTAAAGGCCCAACAAGCCCTGAGGCAACATCTCTTGGAGCATCTACGTGGGAGTGGTAAACCCTGGTTACGCAGTCTGCATCTCCCTTCGCTGGACCCTGATCTTCCGTCACGTCCCACGTGTAGGTGTACTGGCCCCCAGGCTCCACAGCATCGTCTCTCTTTTGCAGATCTTTGGTGTTGTCCGGGTAAAACGCACCTGAGAACACCACGCAGCCTCGTTAGCACAACGCGTCCACGGCACGGTGTCAGGAAAACACCTGCCGTGCTCTAAAGCTGACTACACGTTGGATCTAAGGCACTTTCTTCATCAGCGCCCCTTCTGGCCTGGTACTTCGCTCCTGAAGGAAGCTGTCAAACTTCTCAGCTCCTGTTTCGAATTGACTGTGTCCTGATTTCGATCGTTACTTACCTGGCCAGTCTTGTCTGTGACGAGAGAACATCACTCACTCAGAGCAGCGATTAACTGTGATAAACTCCGGCAGCGCAGACCCAAGCTTACCTTCACTTTCCTTCGTGTACCTCACGCCGTGTGGGTGCAGCGTGTAGTTTCTGGTGGCAAAGTTTTTCAAGTGAATAATAATGGAATCTCCAACTTCTGCTGTTACAATGGGGCCTAAGAACCCCAGCCAGGAGGGTTTGTCAACTGCCACATTGTATGAAGGATCGGTGTACTGAGTGTAGACGGCCTTCTTGTAAGAGCTTCCTATCCTGCGGGGCCCGCGCCTGAGGAAGACTCCAGCCTGCCTGCAAAGAGAACAGACACATCTGCAGCGTCAGACACTCGTTTTAGGTTCGAACAGTGCTAATTAATAGGGTCTCAGCTAAAGAGCAGTGCTGTGCACGACTGCATCCGTGGTCAGGAGCAAGTATGTCCCTCTTTGTGAAGAGTCAGGCACCCAAAGAGAGGTTAAATACTCTGCACCAACCTGAATTTTTTTCTACCGGTTTGTAGACTGAAGAGTATTTGATACAATTTCAGGCAAATTTGAGAGCACGTGGATAAGGCAAATAACAGACCTCGTTGCTCGAAACGTTTGAACTAGTACGCTTAAACCGTTGTACGGTTTTCCACGGCCCGTTCCAACTGCTCATTTCCGTCAGCATGCGCCGATGCTGACCGCATGGCCCCTGCTCCACTGCCGAGGACCAGCCTGTGCCCACTGTCTGCGGGGGGCACGTGCAGAGTGCCGAAACGAGTGGGCAAGCCCCCAGCTTGCTCACCAGTCACAGACGAAGAACCACCACCACCTCCGAGCCTGACACGGTTCACCCTGGTAATGTCTCATTTTTACAGATTCGGCCCAAGGACAGAAACAGGCTACATAGCAGCAGGGAGTTAGCGATGACCTTCTCAATCACCAAGTGCCCGAACTACTATACCCCTGCTCCTCTCAATTAATTATTAAATTACATTTAAAATGACAGCTTGGTTAGCGAGGCAACAGCCTAACTGAGAGCTGAAGTGAGCTGGAGATGGTATTTCCTTCAGCGGTGCCAGTAACCGTGTAGCTACTGTGGACTCGCTGCCCAGCCACCACGGTGAGGGGTGACCCCCCAAGGCGAGGGGTCACGGTGTCCCTGACAGCTCTCCACTGGAGCAGCACTGGAGCCAACCTTTGCCTGTGCGGAGGGGCACGTACCGTTCACTAAACCAAGAAGAGTTATTTTTGAGGAAGAAGTGCTGATACTCGCTAACTACAACGGCGAGTGGAAGGGCCAGCCCTGGCTGCTCCACCGGCTGATGCTGTTATCCCGACCTCTGGAGCCTCTGTAACAACAAACCCTCCTGCTCATTCCCTGCAGATTTCAAGAAGTAAACCTGCTCCGGGAGGAGGCAATCCTGGGAGGCAGTGCAATGCTGCCCGGAGTTCGGCAGCCTCCCCATTTCACACCTTCCGTAATGGGGAGCCAGCCGACGGTTTCGTAGTGCCGCAGTGCGGAGTTAACGCTGCCCAAAAATGTGAAGTATTTCTGTTTCCCACAAGGCTGAGCACTGCTTGACGCATGGGGAAGGAACTGTTTGTGCCTTGGCAAGCTCAGGCCTGAAGTGTAATTCAAATGCCGGTTCAGAGCTCCATGGAAATGGCAGAACACAAACTTGGGAGCAGAGGCTCAGGTGCTGGCAGGCCGAGAGCGTGAAGCTTCTCAGCCCCAGACCACGGCGAAGCAGCACGTTACAGCTCTCCTGGGCCGCTCTGAACAGCCACCGTGTAACGGCAAGCACTCCTCCCAGCAGGACATCACACTCTTGCTCTCCCCTGCCTCTAGCCATCTCCACACGAGCACAGCCACAGCTGGAGCGCTTGGGAGGAGAGGAAGACTCAGAGAGGCTGAAGAGGAAGAGCAGGATGGGAACAGCTCCACCGCAGGCACACAACCACTGAAAACGGGAATTTGCTGCGCGTGCCGCAGGCTGCCGTGGCAGAGAACAGCAGCGATAGCGCAGTGAAGGGTGCTGGCTTGTTGTATGACAACACTGCTCGGCAACCCCCGGAGCAGATACCCTGCCTGTGCCACGTACCGGGTCTGCCGGCACGCTGAGCCGCAGCCACGGCCTTACACCGGTTTGAGAGTAAAACAAAAAGCTGGCTGCTTCGCCTCCTGCCTGCTGAAGGGGCAGGTTACGGTTCAGATACTGTTGGCTCTGACTGGAGAAAACAAACCACAGGAAATCTTCTAATCCCTCATCTGCAGACCAAATGAGAACCACAGGTTTGAGACTTTTCCATTTTCTGGTCTTCCTCTGCACGTCTCCTTTTAGCGTCGCCCTGTGTTATTTAAAGGCACCGAACAGAGAAGGAAGGAACAATTTTTCTATCTAAAGTATTTCTCTGATGCCTTTTACATCTGAGTTTTCTTTACTGACTATTCATACCTCAGGGTGCTCCCCTCCTCCTCACCATTCTCATCCTCACCCTACTTGTCTCTCACTCTGCACCGGACCCTCCTCACCTCACAGTCCCCCACCCAGCTCCTGCCCTGCGGACGGAAGGACCCGGCTGAGCTGCTGCACCTCCGACCGTGGCAACAGCCTGGCCAAGGATGAACAGCTACAAAGGAAACCTGTGCCCAGCAGGAAAGTTTTACATTTGTCCAACTTGTGCATTTAAAGCCAGAGCAGCACAAGCCGCCTTTTCAGCACGGGCACCGCAGCCACGCAAAGCGAAACGCCATCGGACACTCAGAGTCTTTCACTACTCTCGACTTGGCATCGAATTCCGGCAAATTCACAACCCCCTGCATATTCCAATGCAATCAGCAGAGCGTTGGGATTTGGCTCTCAAGCAAGCCAGGGAAAAAATCAACATTCCCTTCCATGTCCGGCAGACAGCGGAGTGACCGCAGCATCACTGCGGCACTGCCTCCACCGGGCTGCCAGCCGGGGGCCAGTGGCTCCAGCAGACAGTGCTGAACAATCACGCTGCGCCAGTGCCGACGGCTTTACTCACTCTTCTTCTACGAAGAGCTGCCCAGACACGACGTTCGTGCTGCCAGGCGCGTAGTTCCACACTGTTTCCGTAATGCCGATGTAGTACTCCCTGATCACAGCTCCGGCTGGGCAACAGCAGGAGCCCAGCAAGCAGCTGAGGAAGAACAGCTTCATTTCGCTCGGGGACCCTGTGGGAGACACGAAACGAAACCGGAGGATGGGCACAAGCAGTGTCCCTTTATACGCACTCGTCTCGCCCAGCTCCCCCTCCCTACCCCCCCGCCCTGCTCCTGTTTGCTTTGGTGGACACAATGAAAGGTTGCACAACGTCTCTGTGTGTCAAGAGTAAACACAAGGTTCTGGTAACTCGTCAGCTCAGATAATCTTCAAAGAACTGTCTTCCACTGCTGCCAACCCTCCCTGCGGGTACCGCTCAGCCCGTTATCACACTGTAAACCTTGTCACTGAACCGAAAGTAGATTTTAAAGGATTGACAGACTTAAGCTTAATTACACTCTTCACTGCCCTTATTGCTCGCTCTACAGCGGAATACGGAATACTGCTGAGAAAACAGCACCCCCTGAAGGAACGCAGCTTCCAAAGTGGGCGGTGAGCAGCCCTGAGTGACCCCCCTCGCTGGTGCCTGACACAACAACATCAGCTCCGCTTATCTTCTGCCTGGTCCCGCACCAGACAGGGCCAACCACATTCTTCAGTGATTAAAAGCGAATAGACTGTCCGGCTCATCCTGCCGCCCCTGGCTGAACGCATTGCCTGGCGCAGAGCGCTCTACCGCTACCTTGGCCACATCTGTGCGCACTCTGTGTCTGCCAGGCAGTCTCAGGAAAGGAAGAGCAGAACTGGACCTTAAACGTGGAATGTTTGCGAAGCACCTGGCTAAGGTCTGCAACTGCCCCTTTTCCAAAGCAAACCGCCATCGTGGCTCGTGAAAGCTTTAGGCAAAAGCCACCTGTGAACCTGCAAACTGGCAAGAGCTGTGGTGCAAAGAGCCGCTGTGACAGACACCGGAGCGTGCCTGAAGAGTCCCTGCTGCACCTGAGCACTGAGGCCCTCACACGCACACTAAGTTGTGGTTTCCACTGCATGGCAACTTAAAGATCTCTGCAGTAGCCACAATCACCTCCAAAGCTGTCTTTTAACAGGCAGGAAAATTACGGTTCTGTTGGAGAGCAGACCCACATTCAGGACACTGCTAACGTACGCCAGGCTCCCTTCAGTGGCAGGCAGTCCTAATCCTGTTCTAAGCAGGAGCAGGAACCTCTGTGTTTCAGAGGAATTACCAGTTCTAATCACAATTCATATAAAAAATCTCAGGCACTGTCAGAACTCTGCCGTTTGTGATCTCACCCTTTGGAACCTTCTCACATCTGCGTTAAATGGACTGTTCTGCTTCTGGCCAAAGTCAAGTTTCTGACACCTGACCAAACCTCTGATGAAATTCTGGAGTTTCCCGGGTTGGCGTCACATGCTCAAAATGATTCCGGTAGGGTTTTCCTTTGCCATGGATGAAGGTCAGTGATCCAGCGGAAAGCTCAGCTTGTACCGGCTGCACTCGCCCCATCTGCAAATCAGCGGAGGTGAAAATAACACCGTTATCTCCCTTACACTGCAAACTCCAAGTCTGAAACCACAATTTTCCTTGAGGAAAAATCAACAAATCTAAAAAGGGAATATTCTGACAAAAAATTCTCAGCAAACACTCCCTGCGAGACTGAACTGAAACCCCACAATTCCATGATTGCCTAATCCGAACGACGTGTTCACAGCCTGCTGCCCGCGCTGCTGAGCCGAGCTCCCACAAACCGCGGCAGCAAATGCTGTTTAAAATTCGGGGGAGCTGCGCTCAGTCCTCTGCCACCCTGCTCCTTTTCAGGGTGGAAACCCCCAGCCAGCCCGCGAAGGCTCAGCAACCAGGGAGCAGCTCTCAGCGAGGCTCCCTCCCACCGACTGCGCAGGGACGTGCCCCAGAATGCAGAGGCGGGTTTACTGCGAACCTCTGCCCACGATCCTCTGTGCCCACGATCCTCTGTGCCCACGATCCTCTGTGCCCACAACGGTCTGCCAGGTGCCGCGTCTTCGACACGGGACATTGCTGGTCCGGACACAGCACCGTGCCGCGCGGGCCCTGAGGAAGGGGTGATGCTGGACCTCTGGCTGCCCGGCTGCGGCACCACCTCCTCGCCCCGGGGTTTGACACCCGGCGGGGCAGGTTTCTCCCAGGCGTGCCAGGCTGTGCTGGGGGGGCTGCAGCAGGCAGCACCTGCGCCTCAGGTTCTCCTAAAGGGGGTTTCTCGCATGCAGGCGTGGGCCGAGCCCTGTCCTGGCTCTGCGGCCCACGTCAGGGCAAGGTCTGTGTTCCGTGGCCGCAGAGCCATGATGCCCCCAACCCATCAAAGTCCCCGCTGATGTCTGGGCTTCAAGCCACTGAATGACCCTTACAGGAGCCGTGGGTGTGCTACCAGACACAGCTCAGAGCAGCTCCGGTTAGGGGCACCATTGTTAGCACAGAATCAGGCTTAAACTGGTTAGATCAAGCCACACTCTGCCTTACAGCCGACAGCCCTGCGTGAAACAAGCTGCTAGCGCCAGGCGCGCCTGAGGCTCCCTCGTATTCCTCAGGTCGCGTAATACTTGATCAAAACCACCCGAAAGATTGCCTCAGAGTGCAAAATAGAGAGAAACCCCGGGCAGTCGTTAACGTGGGCTAATTAGCGCGGCTGAGCCCAGGGCTGTGTCTGACCTCTCCGTCAGGCCTGGATGCCTCACCCCAGGAGGCCTCCACAGACTTTTTTCACTAATTGCTTTGTGCAGGTAAGAACTTCCAAGGCAGAATGGGCAGGGGAGGCTGCTGCCTTCTGTCACCATCATGGTCCGTCTGTGACTCAAACTGATTCATTCAGAAATCACGGCTTCATCCAGGGCAGTGACTCTCAAGGACCAGCCCCTCCAACACACCGGGCTCTGATCCAGGCCCGTGCGGAGCAACCAACACTCCTACACTCTAATGAAGGAGACGGGAGGATAAAGCAGCCCCACAGCAGTTTCACAGCTGTTTATTCAAGCGAAGGGGATTTCAATACAAAAGCAGTTCCACAGCTTCAAACCTCTCGACTGTCAAAACAAGCCGGAGGGTAAAAAAAGCTGAAGAGTCTCTGCCAAGGACAACACGACAGGTTAGAGAACAGTGCAAAAAACGCAGATGTCAAGCAGTCCCAGTAACTTCATCTGAAACAGAGGGACTTGAGGGACAGAGCTTTAAGACTCAGGCTTCATTTGTCTTTGCAGCACCCGAATCTACCATTGCCCACGTCCAGAAGGTCATTTCTTTCTCTGTCTGGGGGCTGGGGGAGAAGCAGTGAGGATTTCCTTGCCATTTTCAGAGAACCCTGGCCTGCAAACACAAAGGGAAGGAAGTAATTGTCCTCTTCTTTTCAACTCAGGGACTCCGCCATGTCCAACATCCGCACGTGCGGGGCTCCAGAGGTGCCCCTGCTCTGTGCCCAGGGAACTCGCCTGCCTTCATGGGGACCCAGGCTGGCTCCCTGGCTCATAAGCCTCTTTCCCTGGCAAGCGGAACATTTTGAGGAAACTGCCTCAGGCCTTGACCTCCCCTCGGCTGCTGCTGGAGCAAACCCCACAAGAAGCCTTCCCTGCCCGCTTGGCCCTGCCCACGCTGCAGAGGCACTGCCATCCCGCCTGCCCCATCTCCACTCCCCACTGCACGGCAGAGCAGGTGTACATAGCCACGTGTACCCGCGTGTGCGTGCGTGTGTCCATGTGCGCCTGGGGGCTTGCTGCCTTTCTTAGAAATCTGCCCAGAGCAGAGCCCTCTCAGCTGGTTTCTACAACCTACTGAAACCAGCAGAAACTGCTGCCCAGACCCCGACCGCTCCACATGACCCCATGTCTGCTGTGACACCCACACGGCTAGAAGGTGACTTGAAACCGAATGCTGGAAGAAAGGCGCTCGGAAACCTCTGTGGACACAGGAGCCATGGACTCAGCATTGGTGCTGAATTCACAGCCACAGTTTTTGCTTCTCAATCCGAGCCTGAAAGTCAGAGTGAGCAGTCACCAACCCCTGTACAGCACAGGAATCAGGGGGTGGAGCAGACACAACAGATTTACTATCAGTACGTATCCTCTGGTAATAAACATGCAGAGAACGCATAAACCGAAAGGGTAAGTCCTCAACTGAGAGAAACTGCTGGAGCCAAACTGACCTGGAGATGCTGAAGAGACTTTGTTACCTGGACAAAAACAGAGTAGGTCCCACAGAGTGTCCGCTTCAGCTCTGCAGCCACTTTGAGGAAGCAGATGATCAGCTGCAGCCCACTAAGAGCCACCAGAACAGAGAGTAAGATGATGTGCCACTCCACCATGTTAGCAGGTTCGGTGCAGCGAGACCAAGCAGAGTAATCCCTGAGGTACCTGTCAGAGAAACAGTGACACAAATTAAACACGGGGGGTGCCAGTCAGTTCAAATACTCATTGGCTTATCTATAATATACAGAAAAGCCATACGGGGCTTTACACGCTCCAAGGCCAGGAGCCAGACTCCCATCTTCCATCGCACCAGCGCAACTCCTGCACAGGTTTGTCAAACTTGGCCGAGAGAAAACGGCTTCCCCAAAACCAGCTGCTTCACCAGTTTCCTGTCAGACACCCGAGTGTTAGAAAGACACTGCCGTACTTTCAAACGGCAGAAGCCAAGCTTAAAGCGGGAGTTTTGCCTTCACTGCTCTGATTTCAGCTCTAGGTTAAGTCTGCCGTCGGTACCATGCAGAGAGCAGGACCCACAGGGCATCACTCCGACCGGTGCACGCAGCCTAAACGGCAGAGCTGAGCTCAGGGCCACTGCTCCAATTCCCAGCTGCGCCAGAGCCACGCTCTGCCTCCTTGTGGGCCACCATGTGCACCATGACACGGACGTGCCCTTCGACTGGCCAGATGGGCAGTAAGAGGAGGTGAACTGCAAGAACCGTTGTTACTTGCTCAGTGTCAGTCGCTTTTCCCTAAACATTCGTACCTGCAGCGCTCTGGGACAAACCTGGAGCGCCCTGTTCAGCATCCTGCCCTCCACCTCTCGCATCTGTGTTTCCAAATAGGATGGAAAAGCTGGTGACACGTAGCCGAGAGCGCAGGAGGCACTGCAGTGTTTTAATTTAAAGCTGGCTTAAGTGATCATAGTTTTATTCCTGTTGGATGCTGACGGAATTGTTTGCGACCCTCTGACAAACGGCATCCCTCAGAGCATTCAAAAGCAGCTGGAAGAGCTTGGCATTAGATGGCCTGAAATATTCAAGTCATAAAACTTTGGTCTTTTAAAGGGAGAAGGTAAAATCTTGTGAAAGCAGCTGCGGGTTCCAGATCTGAATCTGACCTTTCTTGCATGGACAAGGCTCTGTCTGCCTCACTGGGGTGTTCTACGAGATCCAGCAGCTTATGCAAAACCCACCGGTGGTCAAACCTCAGACTTCACTGAGCTTTGGGAGGTAAAGAGAAACCTACCGTGTCATTCAATGCAAGAATGCCACCTATAATCCGAACCAAAACCTTTAGGAATCAGAGAATATTCTGAGGCTGTATCCGTCGACACGCACCCTCAGTTTGTGCTCTTAGCTGGAGGGACCTCCAGGGCTGAGCACTACTCACATGTTTAATCTTTCCTTACAAGGAGGCAAATCCCTTTCCCTGGGGGTTCTGAAACTCGTTCCGGAAGGCGAAAAGCCTTGCTGGCCGGTGCAGCACTGGGTTCAAGGGGCTGTGCCATTCTGTGTGGAGCGGAGCGGGATTGCCTACCCACCGTTTTGAGGAAGGGTCTCTCCCGCAGGGGCGATGCGGGCGTTTCTTACCCTCCAGCCGTGTCCTTGAAGATGTGGTCCCATCCACCTGACGAATTGCAGAAGGGGCCCTGGATCAAGCCCAAGGTAAAGACGATGCAGCTGTAGCCCGAGAAAGCAGCTCCCAGAAGGGCCAGCACGATAGAGAGAAAACTCTGCAGCCAAGAGAGAGAACTGCCAGGGTGCGGGGCCGGTGCCCGGAGCACACCCAGTCCTTCTGCCTGCCTGGCTGCTGCCCTGTCGCCAGTTTCCCATGTATGGCCCCAGGCTTCCCTGCGCAGCAGGAGGAACACGGGGAGAGGGGCAGAAAGCACGCACATGAAGAGGAGGAGTATGGCAGCACTTAAGGCAGCTTCCCAACTCCCAGGTAAACACTGTTTGGGGATTACTTTGGGTTTTTAAACTCGCACTTTTGCCATCTTTTTTCCCCAAACACTGACGAGGACAGCCATGCGTTAGACACAGCTGCATCCCAGGCAGTGTATACTGGAAAAATCTAACTCCCAAAGAACACCAGCAAGGGCGGAAGCAGTGTGGTTGAAGCGCTTCACGGGAACTCTGGGGCCCTCTGCGTTCTCATTGTGTCCCACCAGGGCTTCTGGGGGGTGTTCTGGTTTGTTTTTCTCTCATCCTGCTTATGCGCCAGAAGGAAGGAGCTACGCTTCCCGTGGCCTCAAAACCTGATTTAGAAACCTCCTCTGTGAAAGGAAGCGGGAAGAGCAGCAGAGAGGGCAGAAGGATGTTCTGGAGACACGGGAGCAGGAAGGGACTGGGAACAAACACACAGAAGAGGTCCTGAGCCCAGACTCACCCGGTAGGTCTTGTTACAGCTCTCACTCTGGCAGCACCGGTAGAACACGTTGCACTCCAGTGTCACGAGAGCCACTGCCAACAGGAGGATCTACGAGGGGACACGACAGGTCAGTGACACCAAACCAAAGTCTCCTTCGGCTGGGGGAGGCAGGGATGCTGAGACTGAAAGCTGCTCGCTAGGGAGGCACAATTCCTCAAGGCACACCACGGAACGGGCTGGTTTCATGGGGCCGTCACTGTCCTCGTCCCTTGCACAGCGTCTCCTGGCACTGCGCAGGGTTACGAGCATGGACGCAGCTGAAGGAAATAAAACCAAGCTCGCCAGTGACAGACCCCACACCAATGAAGGGAAGGACATTTCACTGATGCTGACACAGTGACGAGCCGCCCTGTTTGCAGGCGGATAACATGCACGTTTTTAATGACTTGGTCATGATCCCAAGGCTAAAAATGCTGCAAAATATGAAAGTCACTGTTGCAGTTAACCGCTCCCTAAATTTTCAACCATGCTCTTCAGTTCAAATTCTCTGCCCAATAGTTTTTTTCCTCTTCTAGAAAAGTTTTGGATTTTCTTCTGCTTTTGGAAGACCTCCCAATTTCAAAGGAATGTCTCACGGTTTAATACCTCTCCCAGTTGAGCATCTTCGTAAGAACACGTGCAGATGAGACCTTTCCTCAGACTGACTGTGCCCATGCACCCTCACTCCACACCTGCTTCCTGTCCCCAGGCTGCAGCTCCACGTGCACCCGGACCAGCACGGGCAGTAGGCAACTTGGTGATGCCTTATCACTGCAGGTGAGCTTATCACCGATGTAACGGAGACACCCCACTATGCCGATCCCAGTGAGACAATCACGTTTAGCCCAACACCAGCAGCACCTGATCCTCCCCATACTGGACCGCACACAGCTCTTCCAACCATCCCAACAGCTGTGAGCAGCTTTTCCAGGTTTGGTTTGGGGAAGAGCTCTAACTCGACCCCCGCAGAGGATTAACCCAACACAGTGCCTGCCCCCATCACACAAGCGTAAATTGCCACTAGCGAGAAGCCACCAGGGGAAATAGAA
Source organism: Rhynochetos jubatus (assembly GCA_027574665.1). Taxonomy (NCBI): domain Eukaryota; kingdom Metazoa; phylum Chordata; class Aves; order Eurypygiformes; family Rhynochetidae; genus Rhynochetos; species Rhynochetos jubatus. The sequence goes on from CM050657.1 coordinate 304,790, forward strand.
TCAACCCTGCAAAACGCCGTACGTGACCTCAAACAGCGCACAGAGCAGGGCACTCAGCATAGTCATGTCTCCTTCAGTCTGATCATGTTTTTCCGCCTGCAGTGGTTTTGCCAGGGATCTCGTTCTCTCGGAAGCACAATCACGTTGGTACACAGCCGCCCTGTAGGATTCGCAGCAGAACGCGATTCACTCAACCCCGCAGAGCCAACACTTACCATCCCTCCTGAGAAGCAGATCCCTTCAAAATACCACACGTAGTTGGGAAGCTGGTAACCAGCAGCGTCCGGAGCTTTCCCACCGGGGAAGTAGAGTAGGACGTTGACAACAATACTCCAAAGGGCCAGCGGTATCAGCAGCCAGCTCAAGCAGCCGCCACACGCCTCCAGGGCCATCGCTCACGCACTTCAGAAGGTTTTCTCCCCTAAGCTAGCAGGAGGGTACGAGGTTTAAACATGAAGAGTGCTTTGACCTCCTTGCTTCGGTTTGGTCACTTCACATCCGCAGGATCCGAGTGCCTGGGGTACAGTCCTGCAGGGGGAGAAGCACTTAACAGGATGAGTGTCGCTGCAGAACCTCATCGTCTTTCCTGAGCGTATCCCTTTAAGTAGCAGTTTCCCTTTGGAAAGATCCTCCTTTGTGATCTGCCAGATGAGATACCAGAGTCAGACTCAGGAAGGAACTCCCAGACTCTCATTTCCCAGGGGCTGCTGGGGACGCGCCCCCGGAGCCGGGGCTGGGATGCAGGTTCCCTGACACGGGGCAGGTTGCTCAGCCTTACTGCATCCCACTCCTCTTCCTGCCTCCCATGGGGAGGGGGCTGCCCACTGGCAGCGTGTCCAGGCTCTGTACGAAGGCCACATGCCGCAGTTGCTGCCAGGCCTGGCGGATCTGGTCCCAGGGGCGAGCCGACACGGCCCGTGACACGGGCAGCCCCGCGCAGACACGGCGCTGGGCCTCAGCCGCTCTGTGGCGGGTGCAGAAGCCCCAGCAACACCGGCTGGGAGCTGCCCGGCACTGTCACCCTTCAGTCCATTTCTCTTTGCTGCAGTGGAGCTGTTCCACAGGCACAATCCGGCCATTTCCCCCTCGGCTTATGGATGAGCATGCACTGCAGATCTGACCCTTGCACGGGACAGAAGGTCCGTCTGGTTCCCGAAACGCCCGGTGCTTCGCAGCGTGCAGAGCTGGGGCCAGGCAGCTGCCTGCTCTCCCCTGCCATCCCTCCCCAAGCCACCACGCCTCCATCCCAGCGGCAGAGCCGTCCAGGCGCTCCAGAACGACCCAGGCTTCACTCCTGGCCCCAGCGAGTCACCGGGACAAGGACCCACGACTGGGCGTGCGGCGCACACGATGGGAAAGCTGTAGTCAGGGACCAAAATAACCGGGGCTCCATCGAAAGCGAGGAGGCCGGGGTCAGGAGCGACGACGGCGCGTTTGCATTCTGCTTCCCCTGAGCTGTTTTGGGCGCTGCCCACGAGGCCCCAGGCTTCGCTCTGCAGATCTTCCCGTATTCCCTCTTTCGCTCCTTTAGCACAACTGACCCTTTTTCCAGGCCTCTCTCCAGTCGAAACCGGAGGCTGAGCTGCCTCCACAAGCACAGGCAGGGACAGAACCCACATCGGCACCACGTCCCCAGGGCTGATTCCCTGTCACAGGACTTGGGGATTGTGTAACAGCCTGAGGGTTTTTTTTCTAAAAGCGAAGGCCAAAACTACCAGTGGGCAGCTCCGTTTATCATCCCTTTTCCTGCAACTCCCAAACCTGTTCTGACCAGAAGCTTGGGAAACGGCACCCAAGGGAGCGGCCACCCGGCAGGACGGCAGCGGGCTCACGCTGAGCTGAGGTGGGATTTTGCTGGCCCACTACGCCGCGAGAACAGGAAGCAACTGCTTTGCACCAACGATTAAGCAAACCTGGCAACCAGCTCCTCAAACCCCTCACCAAGTGTCGCAAGAACCCTTTCACGTTGCTGCCAACGGCTGCGAGCCACCGCCAAGGCCTTTACCGCAAAGCCGTGTTTGCTCTGGAGGAGCCGCTGCTCCGCTAACGGGAATGAATTTAACCTAAAGCAGCTTCCCCCCAGCGGGAGCGCCAAAGCGCCCGAAACACCGCTGTGTGTGTCCGGGAACAGGAATTCAACGGGCCTCCTTGGAACGCCAACACGAACGGCCAGCAGCAGCGCTGCGTGAGCGCTACGCAAGCCTGAGCTCTCCCGTCGCAGCTCCAGCCCCATCATTCTGGCCACCGGAATTTTTAAAACCGCTGCAGTGCTTTAATTAGCTGACTGTACCAGAACGACCACTAACGACTTCTCAAGTGTAAAGGCAAAAGCCGGAGTTTCGTGGGAACTACCCCTACTCCATGGAGCGGCTCTCCCTCTCCTCTCTCCACACTTCCACATGCAAATCCCCTTCCACACGGTGCTTGCGCACGGACACCAGCACAGCAACGCGTGCGTGTGTACACGCGTGTGCGCACCCGTGTTCTCCTCCCACCCATGGCAGGGCAAGGCAGGGATAAACAGCCACCAGGAACGGGAACAAAGCCTGCCCTCAACTCCCCTACACATTCATGTAGGAGCGACCGGTGCCGCAAGCAGCAGACGCCCCGGGATGCTGAACAGGCTTCTCCCACCGGCATTCATCTCTTCTTCCCCAGTGTCTGTGCTGGGCAGAGCCAGCTGTGAGGACAGCCTGAGATACACCTCAGGTTTCCAGCTACCTTCAAGGACCACCCTCCTCACTACCAACAGCACTCAGCACACACGGACACACTGGGAAATTCTCTCCCGTGAACAGAAACTTGCCTGTTCTCGAACACAGCGTGAACTGCCACATTCCAAAACTGCGCAGAAATGGTGACAGCAGCCTCGTTTCTCTGAAAGAAAGGGCACAGGGCACAACACATGTTGGTTTTCACTTGAAAAACACCACTGCAACACGCTACGGGTCAGACTTGAGAGGCTCTTGCCCAAGATCTCCGAACACTCCCTCCAGGCTGCTTCCTGGGGAAGGCAAAGCTTTCCAACTAACCTGCTGCTGACCTGAGCTTGCACGGTGCTTTCTGCCCTCTGCTGTGCCTGGGGCTGTGCTGGCTGAGGTAAAACCGGGAGCCAGACCCACACCCTAGCCCTAACATCTCCAGACGGACCGAGCGCTCAGTTCAGCCCCGCTGGGGAGAGCAGCGGAAGGGACACAGCTGCGGCCCAGCAGCGCGGGAACCTGGCTCCAGCCCTCAGAACAGCCACTGGCAGGCGACTGCTAGCCCAGACCCCCGGTAACAGCTCTGCTGAGCTACCACACGCTCTAAAGCAAAGAGCGAGCAGCTCCCACCGCCAGAGCCTGCTGGAGAGGGGAAGCAGGGCATAACCTGGCAGCTTCGCATCCGTGTTCCCATGCCACCCCTGCCCTTCATGGCCAGGAAAGCAGCGTTCCAGCCTGGGCAGGGAAAGAACGACTGCATCTCCGGGGTATTTTTAGTACAAATCTTTATTTGGGAAATACAGGGGAAGTTCAGAAACATCCTGAGAACTTGGAGCGCATGTACCTGCCCTCAGTCACCCACACGGTGCTGCAGCTTGGCTTTCGCTCCGGCTGGGCGTTCACGTCTACCCAGGCCAGACCAGGTTGGGTCTGTGTTCATTCCAACATCGGAATGGAAACACAGCGTTATTGGGAAAGCAGCAAAGAGCGCAGAGCTGCTGTGTCGGGGGGGAGCATCTTCAGTGACATGTTCAGGGAGTTGCCTCTACTGGGATGAAATGAGCCAAAGAAATTCAGGATACATTTTGCCCTTAGACACAGGCATGTCAGCGGAAAACCTGCACGAGGCTCCCACAAAGGTTGGCCCCAAGTCGGTTAATTTGATGGCAACGGCACAGTTTGACAGCAATCGGCATGCGGTCAAGTAGGCACGGAATATGTATAAATAAAGACACCACAGAACACTCAATGGACTACACACTGCGCCGGTGTCAAGACCCTGCCGGGCTTCTAGCAGACGTATGTCTGTGGGGGGAACAAAGAGAAAGAAATGCGTATTAAGGGGAAGAACGCCAACGCTGTGTTCAGCTCCGAGAGGTACAGTTCCCCTGGCCACGTTCAGACAGCCAGAGCATGGCTCTGTACTGCAGTCCCAGCACGGGGGCAGGAGCGAGGGGACAGTCAGAGCTCGGGAAGAGCCCCAACATTCAGCCACATCTGTCGAACAGGTGAAAAACACTGTTAGCCATCCCGCGTGTGATGTAAATGGTATCGGGTCGTACCTTACGCCACCGCGATTCCAGCACTATCCCGACGATGCCCATTTTAACAACATGCTCAAACCGCAGCCAAGGCTAAAGAAATCTGGAGGAAATTCCCCTCCCTCACTCAACCCCCCACCTTCAAAAACCCCTTCAGATCCGCCTGCAGGTTCCGCTCGCTACGTGTGACTGGATCCCTCCTCTTACCCTGTTTCACTAAGCACAGCCAGGCTGCTGCGGTGTTCACCACCCACGGCAGGTGCTCAGCAACCTCCCGGCTGCCGTGAGCGAGACACAGCACAGTTGTAGTGCCCAGATGGTGCCGATGGCCACAGGCCAGCGGGGGGAAATGCCTTCCAGCGCCGAAAACCCCAACATAGCAGGCTGCAGTCGTACGCTGAACTGCTGCTTAAGAACGCCTGAAAACCAGCCACCGAGTGACCGCGCGGCACATCGCTACGAAGCGCTTCCCGTTCACCCGAGGCGCAGCTGTAACCACAAAGGGCTCACCTCTTCGTGGCTGCAGCAGAGCCCACAGAGCCCGCCGAGCACACCGCGGGCTCCCTGCACAAGGCACAGGATGAACTCTATCGCTCCCAGCACGAGGAGGATGGAAAAGAGGGTGACGTTCCACTGCACGATGTTCTGAGGCTCCTGGCACGCCGACCATTTGTTATACTCGAACAAGTACCTGTGCACAGCAATTCAACACGTTACCACCGGGACGGAGGGGGATGCTCACCGCACGGACCAGACACGATCTGTGTTAGTGCAACTGCACTGGGATAACTGCTGAGGGGGAAGAGAAGATGCAACGGTTTATTCCATGCAAAGTGTGCTGTTTGGGAGCACGTGAACTATCAACCAGACATCTCTGCTGTCTTCATTTCTTTTAAAAACCCCAATCTGAGCAGGAAGGCAGAACCCTCCATTGCTGATTACTGCCAGGCACAAGCTCAAGAAAGCGGAAGGAGCAAAGCTGTTTCTCCGAACACCCGCAGAGCCTTTCAGGACACGGCCTTTGGACTGAAGGCAGCAATTGCTGATCTGGGGCACATGGGTCACTCCCTCCCTGTGCTGCTCTGGGCCCCCCATGCCCACTCTGGAAGAGCCACATGGAACAATGCAGGGGGGGCACTGCATATTCCAGCTCCCTCGCACCCTCCGACGGGCAACACTGACAGGCCTGCAGCAAGGGCTCGACCGCGGCTGTACTCAGTCATGGGGGGGTGGGGGGAGAAACGTCCCCGCCAGGAGACGCAGCCGACATGGAAAATTCAAGCTCCCTGCCGCAGAGGACCCTGGCGCGGCTCCTTGGTACTCGAACCGTCCCCAGTCTGGCATCAGCCGTGACCTGTCCCTGGAGACAGCCGAGGGCACTGGCCACAGACACTGTCAAAGCGTGTCATGATCCACACCAGACCCTCTGCCACTGACGGGGTTTGAGTGGATGAACGGTGGCTAGCACACAGCTCAGCTACAAAGGCCTCGTTTGCTGAGGAACCCTAATTAGGGATCATTAAGAGCTGCTGGCTCTCCCCAGCCCGCAGTGTGAGGATTCTTACGGAACTCGGCTGCTTTCAGTTGCGGAGGCTGCGCCGCTGTCACGAGGGAAGGCGTGAGCCAGTTCACGCTGGCACAATGCGACACCAGCCTCCCAGCACGGGTTCTTGCACAAGCGGTAAGACAGATCTCACAACTGAGACTGACGGATTTCTGACCGCTACGCACAGCTCGGAAACCCCTCCACGTCCTAAACCCTGCTGTTCAAGATGCTCAAGGGCACGCACAGTACATGTTCTATGGATACTACTGCAGAGAACACCCGGTAGCGGTAACACGGGCATTCTCGTAGATATATAGTTTGTATGCCCAGATCCCTCTTTGCAGGCCGTAAGATTTAGACTGCTTTGGTTTTAACCTGCGGCAGCGTGGGTAACCGACGCCCTCTGTTCAGTTTTTCGTGAGCCAGAAGCGAGGAATGGATGTTGGGATTTGGTCAGCAGCAACGGCTGAAGGGTAAGGAGCATGTGTACGGGGGGTGCAGGTGGAACATCCTCAGGGACAGACAACTTACCCTCCCGAGGATTTGGTGAAAGGATAGACCCAGCTTCTTTCTAGGTGAGTAAAACAATACGGTCCGTGAGACAAGCCCAGTGCCGAGATGATTATGCAGTAGCCGGACCCAAGGATCCCCACGAAGGCTGCCAGGACTGAGGCCAGCACCTGTACAGCAAACACAGCCATAAGCTTCCAACGCAGCCAGCACCTTGCCCCCAGCACTACCTGGGGCTGGCGCGGAAAGGCTCGCTTACCGCACAGCTCTTCCCGCAGTCCTCCTGGCCGAAGCACCCGCAGCAGCCATCGTTGTGGAGCCCGATGAACACTGCGGCTGGAATGAGCACCTAGGCACGGGGAAGCAAGCCACGCCACTTTATCTGCTTGCATTCAGCTTTACTCCTGTTTAACACAGCAGGCATCTCGCCGCTGCCATCCGCAGCGCCACGACAGGAATGCTGGCATGTCCACGCTGCGGACACACCACACTTGGGTGCGCAAGGAGCCTGTCAGGACAGAGCCTGTGAGGTACCCAGCTCATCCCTACTCCAGAGCTTTTGACATAACATCAAGAAGGAGCAGCGCTGATTAAACAGGGCATCTCCCTGCCAGCACTAACAGGACGCAACAGTTGGCACTTTTAAAACCGCCACACCCAGGAGAACCTCGGAAAACCATATGGAGGGAGCAAACCTGACCTGCAAACTGCGGAGACTGACTTACCAAGACTCTAAAATAAAAACTCCCCAGCTGAGCAGTCACAGACTCATCAGCCCTTACTCAACCCTTTTGTTGAGCCCCAGTGCTGCAGGTCCAGACGAGGTTCTGCAAGTGCGTTCCAGGAGCACTTCCAGTGACTCCACTGCATTATCCTGGGTGTAACGCTCAGTCTTTGCAAATCCCGGTCTGGGTTCCAGTGGGGCTGTGCCATAGCCGTGAGCACCCTGCACAGACCGAGGGCCTGATCATGCCTGTGACTTGCAGACACCCCGAGGTCTGTAGCCTATTTCTAAGGGGACTTTTAAAAGCAAACAAAAAAGGAAGCCTGGAGTCAGGGAACTTGGATATGCTACAACTTGGTCCAGAAAATTGAAAAAGTAGAAAACAGCAGCTTCAGATTAACAATGTCCTACAAGGAAGACACTCAATCCTCCATCCTTTGCTGTTCCTGCAATGCAAAGTGTTGGTAACTGCCACCCGACCCCTCTGAACGAAGAGCTAAGGCAGAGGGATAACTGTCACCATCTGGGATGACAGAAATTAAGGAATTGTAACTAAATGCTAGCGATTCAGGAACGTTTAAGGGAAGAATTGTTTAATAATAAACCAAAAATGTAAGATTTCCTAGACTCACAGCATGGTTTGTGTTGGGTGGGACCTTACAGCCCCCCCCCAGTCCCACCCCCTGCCATGGGCAGGGACACCTTCCATAGCCCAGGGTGCTCCCAGCCTCATCCAGCCTGGCCTTGGGCACTCCCAGGGATGGGGCACCCACAGCTTCTCTGGGCAACCTGTCCCAGTGCCCCCCACCCTCTGCAGGAAGAATTCCTTCCCCATGGCCCATCTCAATCTCCCTCTTTCCCTTTAAACCCATCACCCCTTGTCCTGTCACTCCCTGCCCTTGGAAAAAGCCCCAACCCCACCCCTCCAGCTTTCTTGTAGCCCCCCAGGCACTGGAAGGGGCTCTAAGGTCTCCCCGGAGCCTTCCCTGCTCCAAGCTGAACCCCCCAACTCCCCCAGCCTGGCCCCATGGCAGAGGGGCTCCAGCCCTCGCAGCATCCCCGTGGCCTCCTCTGGACTCACTCCAACAGCTCCGTGTCCTCCTGCTGTTGGGGCCCCCGAGCTGGACACTTTATGCAAACTGTGAGCCTCTGAGGGGCTTGGTTCCAGTTTTCCATTTGGATTCTGCAACGATTTTGTCAGCTCTAAAGTGACATGATGTTGCAGATACGATAACTGACAGTAACTAATAATACCGATGGGTAATATAGCTAATTGCTTTTGACCGAGCTCTAGAGGTTCCTGCTGATGAGATATTTGATCAGTAAATTAACGTAACTGGTAAAGAAACGTAATACCCAATCGCTCCAAAATAAACTTGAAAGAAACCACTCGCTCAATACTTACCAAAAAGCCCCCGCCCAGAATGCCATGAAGGCACTCCACGTATCTGCCAAGGTGATGCTCGGAAGCAAATCTTGTCTCGCCATTGGGAAAATAGAGCAAGATGTTGGCCACAATGCAGAGCAAGGCAAGGACAAGCAGCTTGTAACCAACACAGCCGGCGCTCCTCCCGAAACACATGTCCTCAGCCCTACACGTCCTGCTCGCACTAGTGCAATTCCACCTCTCTCATACCTGTCCACACCGAAAAGAAGACCAGCCTTTACCCTCACCTCCTTAAATACTCGGGGTTACCTGGCTGCCCGGGTGACGTGCACGGCCCTTCGCAACGACCGTCCCCAATTGCAGAGGGAGGGAGCGGGGTGGCAGGACGCCACCACCCTTTTTAAAAGCAGTAATTGTTGTCAAACCAAATGCAATCACGGAAATACGGAATACGAGGTGATTTCACTCTAATACACGGTGCCTGCAATGGTCACCAGTCAACACGATCAGACACGAACAACAGGCTCAAACCACAACACACGCTCGGTTTGGAACCGAAGGAAGGTGTTTTCTTTGTGAGCAGCACCTTTGAGGTTTATAGACTGATTCAGAACCACCCGAAGCCAGGGACAGACTCAACAGCACTGAGTCAGAGCTTTGGGCACAGCGAACCCGGTCTACAGCAATGAGGGGTGTGTAGAGCAACCTCTCCCTTCCCGTCCCGATGGAGCAGAGCAAACCTCACCCGGAGACGGGAAAGCAAATAAAGGGGACCGGTAGGCTTCTCTGAGCATCCTTGTTCTCGCCATTCTAAGAGAAGCTGGATGTAAATTAGCAGCCATTTGTTAAAGCAAAACCAAGCAAACACCAGTGAAAAATCCTGCTTCAGAAAGAGGATTTTAAATGCAGTCCTTGCACTGAAATGGCAAGTAGAGAGGAATGACAAAGCCCAGAGAGAAACGCACGACACCAGGGCTCAAGGGAACCAGCGCAGTAAACGGAGATACAAAGTGACCTGGGAAAATGCCCATCTGGCCTTCGCCCTTTTTGCTCATGCAAATTCTGTTAAGAGAGCCCGAAGCTTCCGCCCCGCGCGCCCAGAGCCCAGCGGCACGAGCTGCCGTCGCACGCCAGCCGCTAACCAGGAGATGCACAGGCCAGGCGGGATCCGGGAGGTGCCACTGCTGCCGTCGTCGTCAGACGGTGTAACTCTCATTCCCAAACCCAGCTAGACAAACCCAGCTTGGGAACGTACAGGGAGCTGGGAGACTCTTGGGAGGCTTTTTCAGTTATTTAAGGGGAAAAAATACTTGGTCAGGTTTTTTGGTTTGGGGGGCTGTGTATTATTTTTTTAACAGTCAAATACCACAGTCAACACAAGTCCCGGTCAAATCCATGGTATTCTTGGAAGTGATGTGAGCAACACAAGCTGGGAGAGCACGCAAAAAGGGGGCTGGGCGGTGGCAAGAGATGGTGCAGCTGCGGTCCGTGATGTAACGTCTCCGGGTATTGTAGCTGTTGACCTCGGAGACTCCCTCCCTTATGAGCAACATCCTCCAATTGTCAGAGCACTTCCTCGGCAGGGCGAGAGGGCTGCTCGACCCAGAGCCCCTACCGCGTGTGCCAGACATCCCAAACCACTGCCCCCAACCCCTCCCCCGATACGGGCGCCGGGGAGCAGACTGACGGCGCGTTCCATCTACAGCCAGCAGAGGTGTTTTCCAAACATGCGATTTGAAATGAAACTTCGCATGATCAAGACCTACCGTTAAAATCACTTCAGAGCGTTATCAAGCACGGGGGGCTGTGTGGGCGCTGCAGCCTGCAGTGATTACCAGCCCCCCGCACTACAACAGCGGTGCACGTCACCCCCATACAACCACGGGGGTTACAAACCCCAGGAACCCGCCGGCTCCACAAGCCCCCACCTCGCCACGTGGCGGAGTCAGCGGCAGAGGGCTTGGGATGCGCTGCGGGCACGAGGGGGAAGTGACGACCCTGACCCACGCATGGGCAACAGCCAAGGACGAGCCGGTTGTTAGCCCGAGGAACAGCAGGGCCAAACGGCAGCACGTGACGTGCTCCAGCACCATGAGACGCCTGCTCACCAGAGCAGAACCAGAATCCGGGCTTGTGCCAAAATCACAATGTTTGCACCGAAAGCCGTAAGAGAATTCCTTATGTGCTCAGAGGTGCTTCCCCACGGTCCACGGGAGACTCCACCTCCCTCCCACAGGGCTGTTCCCGCACCTCTGATGCCTGTCCCGCATGGAGAACACTTGTTAAAAGGCCACCAGTCACCCAGCGTTGTTAGAGACGCTGGAGCCTGAATTCCGGCCGCAGGTCCAGACCCCGCTCTGGCCGAGAAGCGGCTCCATTGGCGTGGCACAGCGAGGACAAGACTAGGAAAGGGGCAGCGGAGCAGTTCCCACAGCTCACTCTGTCCAGCAAGGACCATGGGGAACGGCTTCCACATGGCCTGCTGGCAGGAGCGGCTGTCCTGTGCACAATTACAGCAACTCATTTGTATCCCCAGACCACCAGTTCTGCGGGACAAAGCCTGCCGGCAGAACCGCGCTGCACGGAGCGGGACACGGGCCCTTCGTGCTGGCCGAGTGGTGACATTAGGTGCCAAGTCCAGTTACCGCGGTATCAAACAAGAAGCCCGAGTTCACAGGGTCTCCAGCCCCTCCATAAACCAAACCCCACCTGAACAGCCCCCGTGGCTTTGGCTCTTCGGCTGCTGCTCCCACAAAACAGAGATGTCAGAAAGGGGTTAGTGCTTCCCGGTGCCAAAAGTGGGAGATCTGGAAGAGCAGAAGAGGTCTGTGCAGTCAAGCTCTGAGAAGCTGAGCATTCTCCAGCTTGCCGTACCTCATCAGCACGACAGGCGTAAGGAATTGCCACCTCCAGCTCAGCGGTGTCCTGGAAGCCCTCGCTGCATTTCGGACCAGGCCAAAGTCCGCCTGTTGTAAAGGGAAGCAGTTTACCAGAGGCTGGCAAAGTTACCAAACACTTGAGAGAGGGAAGAAAACCCCAAACCCACAGGATTTTATCACGAAAAGGAAAGCCGCGAAGGCTCACGTTTCTCCTACAAAAGCAAACTACTTCAACTACAACCACATCTCCCACCACCACCCGAAGCCAGACGCCCAGTGATTCAGCGTGATCAACAGACAAAGCTCAGTTGTGACAGCAAAGTGCCATACAAAAAAAGAGGAATTCTGGACTTCCTTAAGGTATTTTCATGGCCACAGTAATCCTGGATCCATATCCCTCTGCTAAAGCGCAGCGGGGGGAAGGGTACCTGCAGGGTAAATGCAGAAGGGGTCGGGCAGCCCTAGAGCCACCGGACAGGGTCACGCAGACCAGGCTCAGCTTCCCCGAGGGGACATGGGGCACGTGACCGCATTCGAACAGCTGCACGTGCACACCGTGCGGCTCCCGTGCTCCGAGGATGCCACAGAACCCTCCTCCCTTGGCTCCTCGGCACGCGGTCAGGGCAGTCTGGCTGCTATTCCCTCCGCAGAAACAAGATGTTTACAGCTCAGAGATCCCACATCGCCAGTGTTGACCTTGCTAACCCTCCTAAACCGAACGCTGCGCTCGGGTTGTTATTTTTCACACTCCTTTAGCACCTACAGAGGTTCTCATTCATCGCAGCCACACAGAGTGCAAGACATCTGCAACAAGCATTTCTGCCCTAAGTGCTTCCTGAGCAAATACAAGCGCTCTCCTGCTTTAAATCAAACATGCCGGAGGGATGGAGGGAAAGATGGTGCGTTTCTTCCCAGCAGCCTCCTCTCATGCTCCATGCGGCCAGTCCTATGCTTCCCGCTGCCCCGTAGCCACCCCAGACATGGTTTGCCAAAAGACACCACCGTGACCAGCAGACACTGCGGAAACACAACAAATTACCTTGAAAACGACCTACAGAAAAAACAAAAAGCCTTGAAGCAAAGTGTTTTACATGACAAAAGGGGGTCTGACACGAGTTGAGGGGGCCACTTGGCCGCCCTGTGCCACAGCTTCTGCCAGAGAGTTCTCACGGTCCATTTTCTTGCAAAACTTGTGGTTGCACCCACCGCTGGCAGACGGCTGATGGCAGAGAAGTAGCTCTTGTGGAAGTACTGGTGGGGTCTGGTAATGGCACGGCATCGCTGACGACCCATGGCCTGGGCAACAGCAGCAGGGGCTGCAGAGCAGCGTCTGGAAAGGCTGGGCAGCCAGGCACGCGCTTTGGCACAGGTATGAGCTCGGCCTGGGACTGCCTCGTGAGCTGCTCCCACTGCTCTCCCTCACTGCTCACAGAGGCAAACGCCAGCTCGGATCGCTGCTGCGAACACGTGAGGATAACCCCCGCTAAGGGCAGCCTGGACCAGGCAGAGCTCCCAGTGACCTCTGGGATGCCCACGACTTCCCTTTAACCTAAGGGAGAAGCAGCTGGCCACGCTGCCATCCGTTTCTCCCGCTCCGTTGCTCATGTTTTCCAGCCACTGCCCACAACATCACTAGGCTGCAGCTGTAATGGTCCTCAACACGGCACCTCCAAAGCAAACATCAGACAGCATCCCCACCCTGGCAGCCTGCGAGAGGAAACCGCTTCCCTGAAGTCCTTGGTGCCTATGGTCTCCCAGCCACAGCCAGAAGAAAGTTTGCAGATCACCTTTATTAACGACACAACATGTGATGACGAACTGCTGAGCTGCTGCTGAGGAGGAGCAGCCACCCCTAGCCACGACACAGACCACTGAAGGTAAAGCCAGTGGCTCCTGGTGCGGCTGTAGCACACACGCTCGCTCACTATCCCTGCCATCGCTCTGGGACGGAAAACGGAGCTGAACCGCAGAAGAAGCCAGCTCGAGGCGAGCGCTCACACTTTCCTACAACAACACACACTGACACACAGAGAGACCATTAAATTTGTTAGTAACACTGACCTAAGCAGTCAGCAGTGATGCAACAAAAGTAGTTTTGAGAGTTAACCACCCAGCCCGGAGATTCAAAAGCTTGCGATCCGGGCAGCGCTGCCCCTAAATGAGTCTCCAGCAACTCCCCTCTTTGACGGACAGCCCATAAACGTACTTCAGGACGATGACTGACCCCAGCCTTGCAATGCTGCTGTAACGACACCCCACAATCAAAGAAACCACTTCAAAAAACTGTTTTCTGGTGACACACGAACCCCGCGACGCAGCCTGCGTTCATTTGCTCTTGCGGCGATGTTGTTACGGTGCAAGTAGGACAAAACACAAATTCTGCTGCTGCCACGGCCCGTGGGAGAAGCCCTGGCCACACGAAACCACCACCCGGAGTTTGTCTCCCTCGCACCGAAGCACACACACGCCGGCCTGCCGCCCGCATTTCGGGTCTTTCCTTAGACCTGCGAGTTCCCACCCAGGTGACACAGGGACGAGCACCGTCACCGCCGCACTATGCGCGCTGTTCCGGGAATCACAGCCGGGGTCGGCTTCGCACGCGTACCTCTGCACGACCGGGCTGCCGTCAGCCTGGAACCTCCCCGACCCCCCCTCGCAGCAACACGCACAAACAGACGTCCAGAAGGAGACATCCAACCCTGACCCTTCAGAGAAGAGGGAACAAAACCCACCACAATTCTGCCTTTGGCCCCTCTGGTGCAAAAGGCGGCCGTTAAGTAGCTCTGTGCTTCTCACGCCACGACCCTGCGAGTAGTTTTCCACCTACCTCGAATCTAGCAAAAACCTCTCCCCACCATACCGTGTATTCTACACCCGTAGGCTCAAAGAAGGGAAGGAAGAAAAGCAAAGCAAAGTCTCCACTGCCCAGTTTGGTTCGTCAGCAGGTGCTTCAAGCAGTCGTGGCTCTGGGACGAGCCACTGGACGCCAGGTACAAACATTCAAGTGATTCTTGCCAGATGATGCCGCAAGTGCTGCTTGGCCAAGAACCGTCCACGTGCAGCTCCCACCATGGTGAAGTGTGAAATCCAGGGGTCACAATTAACGGGTCCTTCAGGGCGGGATACTGCTGTGTTTGCTTGCAAATCGTCCAGCACCAACAGGAACTGGATCACGTACATCACAGTCAGAAGGGTAAATTGGATCAAAGGCCCCCAGAGGAGGATTCCCCAAGCAGCACTCCCGCCCTCCACCAGCCCGTGGGTGCTATCGTCATTTACTGGACCCCTGAAGCTCCTTTAACAACACACACTCCGTGTGCTGGATTTTTGCTACCGACTGGCCCTTACGGCTGTCAATCACACGGCCAACTATTTCACGCCCACCTTCCCCCACCGGGCACACGAAGACCTCAGAAGCGCTATCCAGATGTAGCACGCGTTTTTAACTGCGGCACGTTAATTTAAAAAACCCCCACAACTGGAAACTACAGTGAAGGAATCAGTGAGAGTCCAGAAGATCCCTTTTAACCTAAGCAACATCCAGCGGAGAAAAGCAGCAGAAAATATTTAACGCTGACCATGTTTAATTCATCCCTAGCCTCCTGTAAGGAAGCATCCCGGGACAGGACGGCGCGGCCGTGTCCCACGCAGACACAGGGCACAGCGTGCCAGGCTTCGCTGGGGCAGCTCCCTTCACGCTCCTGACTCCTGCCTGCGGTGCCATCCTAACGCCCGGCCGTTTGGCTTGGAGGGCGGGGAAAGGGCAAGATCCCGAATTAGGAGTTTCATCTTGCTCCGAACTGTAATTACAGCTGAAGTTTCCGTGTCACCAGTGCACTGAACCATGGATGTTGGTTCCAGAGTGGTACCCATCGCACAGGGGCAGATCCTGCCCTCCGGACTCGCCAGTGCTTGGCAGACAGCCCCAGGATTCCCAGGAGCTCCCTCTGGTGATAACCAGGCTACGACAACCAGGCTCCAGGAGCTCTCTTGGAGGAGTTCAAGCAAAGCCAGGCTGCAGCTAAGGCTTGTGGAGGAGTCAAAGTCCAACATGTTGAGTGGCAGCTTCAAAAATAACCAAGTTCTACAGCGCGGCCGAGCGTATATAACGCAACAAATGCCCAAAGCGTCTTCTGACACTCCCTAGGAAGACAGAGGTTTGGCACACAAGCTGCCCTTGTGGAAAGTATTTTAAATTCCACGTCAGAGGCCTGACCATTTTTCATCGTGGGAGTTCAGTGCAGACACCCTGACGCCAGCAGAGCCAAGGGCTTGTCACCAGCTGGACGCAGGGACTGCAGAAGCAGCGATTTGCGCGCAGGTCCTGCACTGTCCTGTTCTCGAGCCTGTGTTCTACTGAGCACACATCTCCGGGCTCTGCGGGAACGGCAGGTGCTCCTGTGCGACACAGGAAGAGCTTAGAAGGAAGAGGGTGTTCCTGCAGCCCTTAAGAGCATCACAAAGGGAAGGAAAAGGACGAGGATTACTGCAGTGAACCAAAGAGACGCCCAGAAGCACACGAGGCTGAGCGCAACCCTTGCCCACACCTGCCCTGGCTGGGTTTGAGCTGTTTACAAGCCCGTGTTAGCTCTCACCTTCCATCAGCAGGGGCTACAACAGGCATACTAAACACATCCAGGACAAGCACAAACCCAGGAGTGGTTGCAGGCTCCAGCCAGCACTCTGCCTGGGGAAGGAGAACAGTTCTTGGGCCCACCATCCCCTCAGCCGTCCCAACTCTGTTTATCCCCAGCACGCTCCACAGCAGCAACCAAGGAGGGCCACAACGTGCACAGACCCCTGGAAAGGGCTTTCCTCCTCAGATCTGCCTTTGCGAGAGCACAGCCCTTGAAGCTCTGGATGTCAAATTGGCTTTCCTAAGTATTTCGCAACTCTTTTTGGGTAGTATGTGCCAATTAGGAGATTTAGAGGCTCTTTAACACCAGAAAATAAGCAAATGGACCTGCAAACACAGGTGCGTGGGCTAACGGACAACACACAGATCAGGGCAGGAGGGCTTGGTGCGACGGCAGGTTCCTACATCCTGCCTGGAGAGCGGAAACACCCCCCAGAACAAAAAACAGCAAACGCCTCTACCCGTCAGTACACCCCCAAACCCCAGTATTACTTGCACCTCCCACAGATTCTCCCGTCACCGGAGGGGCACAGGAGTCCCCCACTGCCTGCAGCGGTCCCTGGGCTGGAGGGCGACAGGGATATTCCCCCGGTGCAAGGCCGGGGAAGGTGGGGGACACCTCGCCTCCTGCACTCGGCCAACACACGCCTCGGTCACTTCTCTCCTGGAATCTCCCATCGGCCACGCAGACTGAGGACACGGGCAAGAGGCTGGAACTCCTGCCCCTTCTCCAGCTGCACGCAGGCCGCTTTGTGTAAAGCAAGTGAGTTCCTTCCGTCACACAGAGCTTAACAGGAAATACGTGCTCCAAACATCTGAAAATGAACGGCCTGGCCTGCAAGAACAGTACAGTTTGGGCTCTGACCTTCTCCAAGAGCCTTCACACGTACAACACGTTACACTGGGAAATGCTTTCTCGCCTGTGGCGCCAACGCTCAGCCCTCGGGACCCCGTCCTGTGCCAAAGCCCACACGTGCCCTTGATGAAAGAGCAGGCGCTGCCTTGAGGATCCACCACCATGAGGTGAACGGCCCCAGCTCTCACAGCAAGACATGTTCAGAACTATACTGCCTTGAAACGCAGCAAACAAGCAGGTGTAGCACACGAAAGTTTTGGCTGAGTTAAAGATCAACCACTGCATACCTACAGGACATGACTCAGCCCACGCTTCGAGCTGTCTGCTGATGCCAGAGGGTATATTGGGACAGGCAAGTAGCAAAACACACCACTAGCCCACACTTGCTTTATTAAAGCAAAGGTCTGTGTCAGTCCAGACTCCTCACCCTAGTACTGAGCTGGAGAAAATTTAAGGAGGGTAACTCCGATTCGGTAGTATAAACCGTACCCTGACACGCACGTGACACCAAGTTTCAGATGGACACTTGGAAGTGACAGATGTCATACAAAAGACAAAGTATTGGATGGAGCCAAAGTCCTCTTACAGCCACGCAATGCCTGTATCAATAAGGTATTTCAACCTTATAACTAATATTTGGTTAAGCTCAAACACAATCCTGCCAATAAATTAAAATAAACACACCTATCTAAAGTACACAAAGCCAGACTAACACAGCCTGGTACTTAAACACATGGAATGTCTACCCATGCACGAGCAAGCACTGTGCTCGTAAGCCTTTCCCGCTTCCCTCCAGTACGGCCGGCACCTCACAGAACATCTGGAGGACTCTTAGCTACAAGGTCTCGCTATGCCCAGACCCCACTGAGTCTGACCAGCCTGCAGCTTCCAACAGCTCCTGCCTGCCAAACACGCTAATGAGCAAAGGTCGTTCCACGGGAAGGACAGTGCTGGCAGCTGGCTGGCAGGGACGTGGAGCCACGTGGAACGTGTTTGGAGAGCTCCACCGCAGCGTTGGCCTGGTCCTGGGATCACCTTCCTTCCGCTCTGCACGCTCGAGTGCAGGCGCAGCTCCTGCCGTGCTGAACTCCGGGCTGAGGGCAGAGATTCCGTCCTCTTGGAGCGAAGGTAGGTCCTGCCGTCCCTCTGCCCCCAGGCAGGATGCTGCGGACACCGCATTCACCACCCCTGTGACAGGAGTCGGTCCCAAAGGAACTGTGGACCAGAGGCGCAGGCACCTACGGATACACAAAGATTCAGTAACTCTGGGGTGTGCCGTGGCATCCACACGGATCTGACCACACGGCCCGAGACTGAGTGTGAGCCACATTCTTCCTCTTGTTCTTCTGCTCCCGAACTGTCCAAGCAAGAGTTCCAGTGTGGTTCAGGCAGAAGGGAAATACCGTTCGTCATTATGGAGCAATGTTTGAAACCGAACATCTTGGAGCATTTTGTTTAACGTCAGGGGAAGACACCAGTGCACCTCTCCCATTGCTGTACGTCGCCAAGTATTAGGAATAATTAGTCTGCAGATTAAAATAAGTCTTTACTGCAATTTATCAACAGTTATTTGCTCTTGTACTGGTGTCCATGTTAGAAGCAGTGCAACAGTAGACACAGACGATTCCTAGCGCTGTACAGTCCCCTGCGCTGCACAACAGGAAGAACATCAGTACAACTGCGTATGAAAAGCAGCGGAGAGTGGAGGTATTCCTTCACAGCACAAACATGCAAACTCCCAACAGCAAGGCAGGGGCTTTCCCTGCTTCCCCCAGTCAATCTCTTAAAGCAAGAGCTGAGCACTGCACGCCAGCAGAGTTCTGGAGCCGTGACCCAGTCGGCTGTGAAGAAGTGCCCACAGTGTCCTTATGGCTACGCGGGGGGCAATCCTCAGCCTTCGCACGGAAGGGATTTCAACTGCAGGTTACAGACGTGTTTTCCAGCACTTGAAGGTCAGTTACTACTCGGTGCATTCAGGGTCAGATCGTGGCTGGTTTAGTACTCCCAAGAGCTTAAAAAGCTCAGGACCTGCCTGCAGAAGGAACGTGCAGTTGGAATGGTTTGGGAGAAGCACGTAAGATGATGAAAAGCCCTCTCCCTTCAGCACAGGGTCTGCAAACTACCTGTTTCGGGCTAGAAGCCCAGACCACACATCTGCTTGCCCTCAGAGGATGTCAGTAGAGCAAGATACCTGTGCCTCCTTGCAAGCATGCACATCCCTAAACCCCGGACACCGCTGCCGTGGCTCTGGCAGGGCGCAGGGTACAGCTCCACGGGCGAGTGGCCGCTCTGCTGCAGCCTGGCGTCTCTCCAACCCTGTGGCTACTTGAGGTTGCAATTAAGATGAGGAGAAGGCGCTCCCAGCCAGACTAGCCTGCTGATAAGGGTTTCACATGGTGTAAGGCACGGGGTTTAGAATGCCCTCGAGCTGCAGAAGGCCTGTGCCTTTCCTCATGCTGGGCAGGCATTTCTGTGACCTGTTGTTAAGAACTGGGCACCCCAACAACTTCTACAGCTGTGCTCTGAGAGCAGTGATGCTCGCACTACTTTTAAAGTGTGCCTCTGCACACTGAATCGCCACAACCTCCAAAATTCCTTCTTCCCTTTGACGGGATTGAGGCATGACCCACTCCTCCCCTTGGCCAAGAGGGTATTCCAGCAGCCAGCTGCCAACTCCATCCCCAAGGATGGCTGCAGCCTCAGCGCAGGCGGCACAGCACCCGCGGGAAGTCAGTGCCAGCTCCGAGGCCCCTGTGCAGGTCTGGCTATAGATCGTATCCAGACGGATGAAGCACTTCCCACTCCTCTTCCAGCATACATCATCCTGGCAAGCCACGCTCCGGCCCCACAGAGTGCACGTGCAAAGGTATCTGACGGTTCAGCAGCCGTGCACACACACGCAGGGCACTAAAGCAAAGCCCTCCTTTAATGCTGAGCTAACCCAGCTTGTCTTGCTGAGCCTACCGAAAGCTCGTAAAGCTTTATGTCTGCTCCCAAAGCTGCTACGGGTCGGGATGGCTTGGGTTCAGTATTACTCAGCACATGGGTTTTCCTGCTTTGAAAATAGGAAATCCACTAGCCCAACAGGTAGCCCATTAGTCCTGAGAGTCTGTCTTCTGTTGCTCAACCTGGACACAACTCCCGCTGATGCAATTAAAAAGTTTCCTTGAGTAAAGGCTACAGGCACGGGAGTGCGTGCAGCCAGGGATTTCACCACAGTCGGTGAGCCACGCTGCCGGCTTCTGCTCCTTTCTGAAAGGATTTCTCAACAGGCAAAGGGTGTGCCGCTGCGGGACGACTAGCAACTTTTTCCTGGAGCCTTGGATGGGAAGCCACGCTTGCTCCTAGGAGTAGGCAGCGTGAGGTGCTACAGGACACGATGTCTAGCAGGTGGGTGCGAGCTCAGTCAGCCTCACGATGATGTTACCCAGGGAAGCTGTGGGTGCCCCATCCCTGGCAGTGCCCAAGGCCAGGCTGGATGAGGCTGGGAGCACCCTGGGCTATGGAAGGTGTCCCTGCCTGTGGCAGGGGGTGGCACTGGGGGGGCTTTAAGGTCCCTCTCACCCAAAGCGCTCTGAGATTCTATATCCCAGAAAGGTGGCAGATTTAGCGTCTACACTGACCTTCGATGCTTTGACAAATGGCATTCCATGACGTGGGATGGTCTATTAAAAAATGGGGGAAAAAATCATTCACATTGGTGACTTCCATTTCAAGACAGACAAAAAACATGGAAAGCATGCCATCAAAACCCAGGAGTTTTGGAAAAAGTCCAAGTGCAGATCTGCTGTGCCCGGGAGCAGCTGGTCCTACCTGCGAGCAGAAGCACGGCTCCAAGCGTGCGAGTGGAAGGTGCAACAGCTACGTGAGCAGAGCTCCTCCTGCCCCAAGGTTCTAGAGAGGCGGCAGCTTTTCCCGTGGACACGCACACATGAGATGGCCTAGCGCATTTCAGCGCTGTTGGCAGATTTACAGGGGGAGCTCCACACCCGAGGGACTGGAGGTCAGTCAAAGCAGCAGAATACAAAGATGAAGCTGGGTATTGTATGAGGATGACACCACGTAGCAGGTAAGGCAGCCCTGAGTTATTATAGATAATTACATTGCAAGAGCATACGATGCTTGTGCTCAGAAAGGCAAGGTGTGGCCGCAGCCCCAGCACTCGCCCGCGGCCACCCAGTGATGACAGAGGAGCTGTGGAGACTCCCCTGCCAGCCCAGTCAAGCAACTGGTGTGGTTTTATGACACATCCTGGGGAGGATATAAAAGAACCTTCTTTGCTACAACCAAGCTATAACATTTACTGAGGTTTTGGAACATATTCACCATGTAAAAAATATTTCAATCCCCCCTCAGTGAAGAGCAAGACCCCTAGTTAAATTTGGGAACAGTTATTCCCAGCTGCTCCACACGCTGTAGGGATTAGCTACCACCACAGGAACGAACAGCAGGAACAGCCATTCACACACCCCCAACCTGAAACCACCAGAAGAAACCCTGAGTTCCACACATGCAAGCCCAGTCTCGGTTCCTAAAGTCACCCCAGGCTGCTGGTAGTCCAACAGGGAAAGCCAAAACCCCTCACGAGGAACTAAACCGGAAGGCACCTCTACCTGAGGCAGGAGATGCCCGTAGGTTTGTGTTTCCAGCCGCATCCTGCTGCCCCCCCCTCACACAGGTTTCGTTGGACGCAATGCCAAGACATACTTTAACCATGAGCAAATCCGCCCGCGGAACCCCAGCCGGGGTACGGCCCACGGCTTGCGGCTGCCCTTCCCCGGGCAGGGAACACCGGGTGGCTCTTGGGAGAGACCCGCTTCCAGGGCGGCTGCCACGCCGTGCGCCTGCTGCCATGCCTTTGGAAAGGCCAAAGGAAAGGGCTTGCCTTGGCTTTATTTGCCACCAGCCGAGCAGGAGGGAGGGCAGGCAAAGGGGCCGCTCCTGGGTCTTAGCCAGGGACATCCAGAGCAGCCGAGGGACAGGAGGAGCATCCAGAGAACAGCACAACTTACACATTCCCACCAGCAGCATAAACACTGGGCTTTACTCCCACCTCCCACAACAGGGCTGGGAACACTCCGCACTGAACACTTCCAGGGATTTCTCTGGGAAGCAAGAGCAGGGAGCCTCAGCATCCCACCACTGCCCCCGAACAGCCAACTCCTGCATCCACCTGGCTCCTATCACACCCATTAACGGAGCTGCATCCCCCAGGGTGAGCAACATCCTCCTGAGGGAGCACCCCGTTAATGAGGGCACACCCAGGCCTCCTGCGCCAAACAAGCTGCAGCCAGCCCAGCCTCCCGGCCTCAAACCCAGAGACCAGGGGCAGGGTCAGAACAGGTTACCTGAACGAAAGCCGCATCCACAGGACGTTAATGTTACTGACTCACACTACTGCATGGGGAGCCCCAGCACCACAGCACGGAGCTGCCCGGCCCCACAGTGCAATTTAACTCTTGACTCAAGCTGCAAATTGTTCCTGGAGACCCGGTCTCGTTCTCCACCTGCAGCCATATATTCCTGCTTCTTCCCTCACATTCCTGTGGTCTGGCTTGGACCGGATCAGAGAACTGACGTGGGTGAAGCCTAGCCCCGTGCTGGAAATTCAGATGGCGAACAAGCGCCCGGTTTTCAGCCCCATCAGCCCCTTGGCCGTCTGCACGGACCAACGAGCATTGCTGCTGGCGTCATGCCTGCTCCCGGCATGGTGATGGCCAGCCAGACGCCAGCCAGCTGCCAAGGGAGAAGGGGCAGAAATGAAGCCACTCACTAACCGCCAAGGGAGAAGGGTCTATCAGCTCCCACGGTGCTGTTCCGGTCCCCCTTCCCACCTTCCCCGCATCTCCCTTACCAGCATCCCCCTCGCAGAGGTGAGGTGTGCTGAGCAAGCACGGCCATCGGCGCAGGGGAGCGGCAGGTGAGGCCGAGCAGGGACGGGGGACACACTGCCCGTCTCGGGGCGCAGCTGACCTCAGCGCTGGTGACAGGAGATGCAGGAAGAAGACACCTTGAAAGACAGACATGAAAAAAGTGAAATATGAAATCTAAGGGCCACGACAGCCCCTGACCTCTGGCTGGCTTCACAAAGGTCTGCGTGCTCTTCCCACCGAGTACGGAGAGCTGACCAGAATGATCTCTAAGTTATTCTTATTTCTTTCCTGGTCTAATTTATTTGTAACTTTTTCCCTAATCACTCTGAGCAAGACCAGACTTAGGCTCTCGGAATCTTAACATCTGCACTGCTAGGATCCATCACAGCGCTATCCCAGATACTAGCATTACGACAGGAGACGCATTATCTCTCAGAACAATACGGGAGTGTTCCCAGAGTAACAGGGCACAGCCTGGTACCATCCCATTAAATATTAACATAAGTGATAACAAACCTACCCGAGGTGAGTCAACTCTGCCCACAGTTTTAACCGTTTACAAAAAAAGCAGCCTAACAAATCAGGCCTAAGCACACGAATTACTGCTCAGACACTGCGTTCCAGTTTGGAGAGGACAGGCCCATGGGAGAGGGCTCAGCAGTTTATTCTGCTGTTTGGGAAAACCAGAAGGTTTTCTGACCAACCTGGGCTTGGAGGTCGTGCACAGCCCAGTCTTTGCATGCCCACAGGGCTGCCTCCATGCCTCCAGAAACCAAAGCCCTACGCCCACACGACTGATCTCTGAAACAAGCGGTGTCCTGGGAAACCTCTCCGGGCCTTCCAACTGTATGGAAGCCAACTTCACTTTGAAGCAGAAACAGGAGCAAGAGGGTTTTTGTAGCACCAATTACCAGTTCCTCAGCTCTAGTCACACCAGTAAACCCAGTAAAATGTCACAGCAGACAACAAAACGGCGGTGTCCTGGGCTTCCTCCCGCTGAGCTCCTGTGTGTGCTTTCAGCAGGGATGAACCAGCACCGGCGACAGGCTCTCCCTCCCAGTCACCTCCTCGTTCTCGCTGGCATTTGGTTCTCAG
Organism: Rhynochetos jubatus; assembly: GCA_027574665.1. Classification (NCBI taxonomy): domain Eukaryota; kingdom Metazoa; phylum Chordata; class Aves; order Eurypygiformes; family Rhynochetidae; genus Rhynochetos; species Rhynochetos jubatus. Next base: position 328,539 of record CM050657.1, read on the forward strand.
CAACCTGCAATGTTACATGCCCTACGCAAGGTTAAGCACTCACATTTATCTGTTTGTGACACGGAAATCTGCTGTAGCTGCCCACCTGTTCCTACACGGAACGGCCTGTCTTCCGCAGTCTTATGTTTCCTGAGATGAAGTTCCAGGAAGCAGAGAGAGTTGCCATGGAAATAAAACCAGTTTAGCAGAGGCTGCTGCAAAACCTCCACTAATTAGCCTGTTCATGGTAAAACCATTCCTCCCTTCATCAGAAGTGGCTGGCATCACGTCAACAACCCAACAGCCACTCTCCACTCCTACACCCCGGCTCAGCGCAAAGCGCGTCCGCACGCAGCCGCCCCCCAACCCTTCCTACCGCAGGGTAATGCTCAACCCGAGGGGGTGAGAAGGAATTCACGACTTGTGTCGACTCTGAGCACACAAGCAGGGACCATCCATAAACATGAACGTAACTTGGTCCTGGAAAAAGCAGCAAAGATTTGTCTTTCTTGTTTTGCAACAAAAAGATCCGATTTAGGCCCTCAGTTTAAAATTTCTTTCAGTTTCTGAAGCCCAGACTGTCAAATTCTTTCAGAAAATGTTTCGTGCATGTTTTCAGTCCATGCTGAATCTCAGGAAACAAAAAAACCTTCAGAATGTACCAACCGACAGCTCTGTGAAACAGCCACCGTACGCCAGCTCCGCTCCTGCGTGGGACTGCTGCACCACCCCTGCACCGCACGGGCCTCCCCTGCGAGGCAAGATCCAGCTTCAAGCCGGGACAAACTGCCTGGCAACAAGGGAAGCTGTCACTAAATAAAGGAGCAGCTGGAACATCCTTCAGTCGCAGCAGAGCCCTCGACAACTACCGTAAGGAGGGACGGAGCACGCCCCGGGGCAAGATTCTCAGGGCTCAGGCCCAGTGAAGCGAGCTGTTCCCAGCAGCGCGATTCTACCCCTCCCCTGGCAAACCCAGTACCGAGTCAGTAACCGCCAGCCGCCAAGGGGATGGAACACAAACGCGCCCGTATGCCTTCCACCATCTGCACGTCTGTTTCCAGAGCAGCCAACCCGCTGCCGTGCTACCCAGGCTCCATGGCTGCCCGCTGATGCGGTGGAGGGCGGGAGGAGGATGAAACCCACCCACCCCCCCCCGAGCGCTCCTTCAGCGGAACACGGCAACCTGTGCGCAGGAAAGAAGGAACTGAAGGGGTTGGGAGGAGGGGTGGGGTGGGGGGTGTCCCGTCCCCCCGCCAGAACTCCAGCCAGGACATCCAAGCTAAACTAAAGTAGCGATAGTCTGGTAACAGCAATAGCATGTCGCGTGCCTGGGGGGAGCTCCTCCTTTGCTCCCATCTCCTCCAAGTCCAGAAAGAAAAACAAGAGGTGTTCTCTTCCAGGCGACTCCATCTAAATCTGCAGCGTTATTCCTGCTTTACATTTGGGGCCACAGTTTGCTCCTAGGCCAGGTGAGCTAATGAACTCACAGGAGGATCTTCTCCTCAGCTGCACTGGTATCTAGCAAGGGGCAAGAACCTCCACCTCTGGAGCCCACCTTCCTTTCAGACCACGCTTGCACGTGACCTCTGCAGCCAGCGGAGACAGGAGCAGCCTCCACCTACGCCAGCACGGAGACACCAAAATCCATGCTGAGCCCCGTTCACCTACGTGATGAGAGATGAAATATCACCATGAGAGATAAAACCCACATCTGGTTACCAAGATTAGCAGGAAATCCATGGCACCAATAAAACGGATCTTCTTGTGACCGTAGCAGTGGTGGTACCCGGTGCGGGCGCTGAGCAAAGGCTGGCTCAGCAGCGCACGCTGCGCCCAGGACAATCTGCTTTCCAGGTTACCATCTATGCTACATCTGGTTCTGTTCCAGAGCCGCTGCTTCCCATTATCGAACCCTCCCATTTACAGCTCCCCCTACCACGCACACAGCCCTGAGGTGTGTAGCTGTATCTCTGTTTATCCTTTCCACCCATCAATCAGCCGTTCTGACTCCTCGGCCCCTGCACACCCTGCAGACCACTGCCTGTCTGTGGCTTAAGAAACCAGGCAAAGAATCGCTAAGGCACCATCGTCACTGCCCACGTCCTCCTGAGACCACCCCAACGGAGGGGCTGTCCACTCCATTTATCACAGGAACGTCTCATTTCACCTTTCTCTGCCCAGCATGGACTTTGTATGACCACAGAGAGGAGGAGAAGAGGAAACACCCAATCCTTGCATGAAAAGGAGTGCCTGACCCCACAATCGCTAGGATTGTGGAATCAGGGCAGGATGACACAACATCCATCGACTGGCCCCACCCCAGTTACCAGCCACAGAGTCTCCTCAGAGGAGGATTTACTCCAGGACAAGCGGTTGTGGCTAATGCTTGACAATGGGCTCACTGGTCCTCCTCGCAGGTAGATGACCAGCACCGGAAAATGTGGGCTAGAACAGAAGGGAGGAACCCCTTTGAGAGGGGCTGAGCGTGCAAGTCACTCAGCTTTTCCCTGGAAAAAGATTTGAGTCAACGTGAGTTGTGTTTTCCAGCTCATGCTGGATGCCACTTCCCCCTCAGCCAAATTACAGATGCTCTCTACCCACTGGGAACGCCACGAAAGCCTATTTAACGTATCCGGTGAAGTATGGGGAGTTTCAAGCTCTGCAACTTTGCCATGGAAGCAAAAACAGGCCATGGAAAGCCACACACGCTGCTTACACCGGCCTGAGGCCAACATCCTGCCAAACCCACGTGTGGGTGCTGCTGTCACCCACGACTGTCGTTTGTTTCTCCCTGCTTCTCTGCTGTGCAGCACTGGTCCTTCCGGGAGCGGAACGTCGAAGGCACGAGCAGGAGCCTTGCGAAAGGCTCTCCTGGGTGGTCATGCACACGCTGCTTCACGCTCCTTTAGGGGCCCAACCAACACACAGTGGCGGCAACAGACTGGGCGTCTCGTTCTGCTGCAACTCAAGACCTTTTTCACGTTTACAGATGCGTATCTTTATCAGCCCGCAACATCTCGTCGTTGCACCAGCTGCTGTATTGATTTCGGTTACAGAACCATCTCATGACGTGTAAGAAGAACCTGGACTATGAGTACGCAATGCTAACAGAGTTACCTTATCAACGAATTAATAACCAAAAAACCCAGCCGAAGGGTTCTCTACCATGGACGTAGCCAACAGGAACTCGCCTCCTGCAAGACCTTTGCTTCAGGTTGTTAAAGGCGGAGCGCCAAGTCAGTGGTACTGGCACCAAACGCACCTACTGACACCTCGCCGGACACACCATGCACAGAATTCACCTGGAAGACTCCGTGTGCCGTAGCTGAGCAGATGACAAGGGCGTGTCATATCTGCGTAGCTGAATGAATGAGAAAGCCTTCGCCTCTCACTGACTGATGTGATTCAGAAAAGGTCTTCCATGCCCGGCGCAATGTCACTGTAGAGCAGGCAGGCCATAAAACAGGAGATGCTGCCTGCAGGAGTAAACAAATTCCCACCTGTACGGAAAAACCCCTCCCTGAGAGCAGTTTTGGGGTTTGGTTTTTATAAACAGCCTATCTTAACTGGGTGTAATGAGCTGAGCAGGACTGAAATCAGACCTGCCGTATTCTGGTGTGACATGCATCCCTGCGTGGGCATGATCTGAAACCCGCGCTGTGGTTCTAGATAAGCTCCGGTGGCAAATAGATGGATTTTATCCCATTACTGGGTTTCTCTCTGTTTTCAAATCACAGAATGTTCAGGCTGGAAAAGCCCTTTAAGCCCATTGAGTCCAACCGTTCCCCCAGCACTGCCCAGCCCCCCCCACTGACCCCTGTCCCTGAGCACCTCGTCCCCACGGCTCTGAAACCCCTCCCAGGATGGGGACTCCCCCCTCCCTGGGCAGCCCCTTCCCACCCTGACAGCCCTTTCCGGGAAGGAATTGCCCTGATATCCATCTAAACCACCCCTGGCACAACTTGAGGCCGTTCCCTCTTGTCCCATCACTTGTCCCTTGGGAGAAGAGACCGACCCCCCCTCTCTGCACCCCCCTTTCAGGGAGCTGTAGAGAGCAGTAAGGTCTCCCTGAGCCTTCCCTTCTCCAGGCTGAACCCCCACAGCTCCCTCAGCCGCTCCCCCCAGGAATTGTGCTCCAGCCCTTTCCCCAGCTCCGTGCCCTTCTCCAGACACACTCCATCACCTTAAAAAGCTCTTTGCCTAAAAGCCTCTAGGTTTGGCCCTCCAGTCTGACACCACCGCTCACACCCTCCTGCTCCTGCACAGAAGCCCCAGGCTGACGGGCCCAGGCTGCAGACCCAGACCCAGACCCATCTCCTCAGCATCAGTGCTGCCGCAGGGTGTCCCTGTCCCTGTCTGCCAGCTCCCTTCTACCTGCACGACCGGCGGCCTGGCTTGTTGATGGACCGGATCAGGGAATTAGCCTGGATGTGCAGTGACTTGGGTTTCTTTCTGCTGTGTCATTTCTAGAAGGATGGTGGCTGTGAAAACCAGCTTGTTCAGTGTGGCCACTCGACCTGATCCACAGCCCTGGGCAGCTCCGGGCAGTTCTGTGCTCCACGGCATTTCGTGACCCTACGAGGTGCAAGATGTTTCTGGGCTGCCCATCCTTGCAGAGATCCACCGTACGGATCAAAACAAAGGCTCAAACACCTTTAAGAGAAGGCTTATTTCAAATCTGAATGCAAATTTCCTGGGCTTTGCCCCCTGAGCGAAGTGAAACCGTTGTCCAACTCAGAACACATGGAATTCTCACGTCCACATGGAACAGCAATGGAACTGCATCTGTCAGTATTTGCTGGGAATGAAGGTTGGTGTGAAAATCATCCAAGCACAAGTCCTACAGGACAGTATATGAGGTCTGAATACGGAGAAGGTAGGTGTCAGCTGAGAAGCTGCCCAGCGTGCTCTCAGGGGCGCGTGCCGAGGAAAACGCTGCCGGCTAGGCCAGCGAGGCTCTGCGTGAGCCGTCTGTCTGCCACGGGCAGCGTCAACGCAAGGGGGAATTTTGCCTGAGTTCAGACGAAATGCTGGGCTGCGAGGGGACACGCTATCCTTAGAGAACACAGAATGGCACACCAGAAGGAGCAAGTCCACTGAAGCTTTCCTGCTCACGCGCCGTCACTCAGAGGTGCGAGCTGCACAGCGCTGCCGTCGCCACAACTCACTGTTGGAAATCCCGAACCTGCCCGAGTGCTGCAAAACAACAGACTGGCTCACTTCCCGACAAGGGCCCAGGAACTCTTCCACTGCACACGGCTGTTGTTAACATCAGCTTATTCCTTGTGCGCCTTCGTGGCGGCCTTTACGCAGCCGTTCTGCAGCGGGAAGAAGGGCCGCGTGTTGTAAAACCGAGGATGCAGACCGGAGGGTGTCTACCCGTGACCCGAGCCCAGATAATGGAGTGCCTCATTCCCAGCAGTAAAACATTAACAGGGGTTATTGGTTGTCATAGTAAAATGAGGGGCTGCTCCGAACGGAACTTCATTTACGGATGTTGAGAGAATTGACATCACGGCTGCGATAACGTATAAATAGCCAGCACGCCGCGTTTCCGACCGACTGCCACGGCTCCGAGGGGAGCGTCCGACAGGCTCAGCTCCGCTGCGGGCACAGCAGAAGCTGGGTTCTGTGAAGTACCTCGGGAGCTGCTTTCCCCAGAACAGACCGGAGAAGGCCTGCGCTCGCCGTGTGCGGAGGAAGCATGTGCACGGGCGGCTGTGCCAAGTGCCTGGGCGCCACGCTCGTCCCCCTCGCCGTGCTGTGCACCCTCGCTAACATTCTGCTCTTCTTCCCGGGAGGGAAGGTGGTCGAAAACAACACACACATTACGGATGAGGTTTGGTACTTCGGAGGAATCTTGGGATCCGGCGTATTGGTGAGTACAGAAATCCAGGCTTTCCCACCTCCCCCCATGACCCTGCGCTGCTGAATGTCCTCAGCGCCCCAAATGCCAGTTCTGACACCGCAATTTCTTCTCTGAGAGAGAAGCTACAAGTAATCCAACAGTTCTGCAATGAGGAACTTAATTTAGTGACAAGGAAAAACGCCCCCCCCCCCCCCCAAACTGTGACATTTAAAAGGCAGCGTAACTCCAATTCACCCCAGTTCAAACCGTGTCTCTGTTGTTGGCAGATGATCTTTCCTGCCTTGGTATTTCTGGGCCTTAAGAACAACGACTGCTGTGGATGCTGCGGCAACGAGAGCTGCGGGAAGAGGTTTGCGGTAAGTGAGACCTGCCAAAACCGTAAAACCTAAGTTGTTCCTGGTACGACAGACTTATCTGCTTGCGGTCCTGGTGCTCCTGGACAGGCTGGCGGGAGTGTGGGGCGCACAGCCCCGCGGTTTGAGGCTGGGGAGCAGCAACAGGCTGCAGAACTGTGCTGTGCCTCTGGTGGCGTGCGGGTCCAAGCGCCGTGCCTGCCTCGCGGCATTCTGCCGTCACGGCACCTACAGTCGCTCCCACAATTAAAGCCGCTCGCGAAAGACCCGCGCTGTTGGCACAGCGTAATGGCTCGCTTCAGCCCCTTTTTGGAGGCAGTTTTAAAATCCTGCTGGCAGTTGGGCGCGCCATCCCAGCTCACCGCAGACGCCTGCCATGGGCTGCGTGTCGGTGGGTTCCCGGGAAACGTCAGGCTGGAAGAGACTGCGGGAGGTCACCTAATGCGACCTCCCGCTCAAGGCTGGGCAGCCCAGGCTCCGCGTTGAATCCGTAGCCTCCTCTCGCACTCCAAGTGCCGATACCTTCGGACACCAGCAAACATTTCAAGTGCTTCAGTTTAAAGATGAGATCAGAGGAAAAATCAATGTCTTTCTACTATGAAAGCTGTTCTTCTGAAACAATCGCTTGGCTCAAGGAGATCCCTACACCTTTTTATGAGTTTTCAATGGAAGAAAAAAGACAGACCAAGTAGGGAAAGAACCAGGAGGGTGAGGTTAACACGGCCTGGCAGTAAGTTTCTTTTCTCCCTCTGCCCGTATCACTTTGATCCGATGAGAGACGCTACCTCTGCCTCCCAACTCCGGCTGCGGGCGCTGGGCATTCAGCAGGGCATTTGTTTGTGAGCGCCTGACTTATGTACGGGTACAGCTGACAGTGATGAAGTGGGAAGCCAGAGAAACAAAGACACGCCCCCCACCCATCCCAGCTGCACTGTCAGAGCTGACGATGACCAGTACCTGCCAGGAGATGAAGTATTCCCACAGGAAGCCTGAAGGGGAGACTCAGGAAGGAGAAATAACACTATTTGGTCCATGTTTGACTGAGACAGCAAAGAGAACCTGTAAAGGGCACTGCAGAACTCTTTTTAATGCCTTGAGTGGTCCGAGATGCGAGCCTTGCTGATAACCTCGAGAGACGCCCAGCTGGGTGAAGCGCAGGCAGTGACGAACAGCGAGGGACGGCCAGGCCGGAGGGCAGCAGTGCCATCTACCGTGGCAGCGCCCACCCCTCTCCTCAGGCTGAGGGTGCTACGCTTTCCAAGCTTCGAGTACCAGTGCGGGCAGGCGCTGGACCTTTCCTGCATAACCGCAAAGGAAACCCTTCTGCCTGTTCAGGAGGCAGACTGACTGTTTTGACCATCAGGAGGTGAAGTTAGGGAGCGCACGTTCCCATTAACAGGGTACGTTCTGTTGGATGAATGACCACAAAGATAACACCACTTTTCTCTTCCTCAGATGTTCTCTTCTGTAATATTCGCTGCCGTTGGAGTCCTGGGAGCTGGATACTGCTTTGTTCTGTCAGCAGTAGCCATGAACAGAGGCCCTAAATGTGACACCGGAACAGAGTGGACCTACCCTTTCCAGGATGGGTAAGACAAGACAATCAGAAAAGAAGTTATACATGTTTTAAGTTTGTGATGTGATTTAACTTCCAAATCCCTTGTGTGAAAATGGGAATGATCCCGTTTGCCTACAACACCAAAGCTCCCCGAAGAGCCAGCAATGCACAGCAACACTGTCAGGTTCAAGGTAAGGACTGGCACGTACGGTCAGCACTACCGAGTGTCAGAGGGGCCCACACAGCCTTCCAGGTTGTCCACGGGATGCTCTGCGGCGTACAGGGATACATTGCACCCAGACGTACGGCAGCAGCATCTTAAGTTGGAATCTGATGGTGTTCAGACAATCAGTACCTACACGTCACTCTGACGTGGTTACGGAACCTGGAAGCTGTTCCTCCCCCTCTGCAGCTCTACGTACTGCTTCCGGAAAGGTGAAGCGCCTGCAACCCCCGCAATCCGACTGCAAACAGGGTACGGTGTGCTACCAAGGAGAGCAGGAGGGATCAAGGAGGGGTGCAGCGAACCCCTCGCCACCTGAGAATCTGTAACGCCGCCACCCTCAGCCAGGAGCGACCAGCAGCCTTTCGGGCACGGCACACCACAAAGCGAGGGTTCAGGGCGAAAGAAGAGAGGGATGACGGTGTGCGTTACAGGCTGCTGTTCGCGCACCAGTAAGGGCTGGAAAGCAGTTGCTTTGCTCTAATTCTGGGAGTGTTTGGGAAAACACGCTCTGTTTCAAACACAACTGTGGCTGCAGCCAAGGAATCCCTTGACAAGGCCAAGAAGCAAACCAGCATTAAGAACACGCAGCGGAAACGTGGCAAAGCAGGTCACGAGTAGATCGAAGCGCGAAGGGAAGAATGACGGAAAACGCTTTGGCCTAAAGCTGGGTTTGGATGAGGCACCCAGACCTGCTACGGCTGTCTGCCGGCTCAGTGGGGCCGGGGCAGCTGGTCCTGCAGCACCTGAGGTGCGTTAGGAACACGGAGGTTATTTGTGTCCTATCACCCCGTTTGGACACTCCCTTGTTCCTACTACAGCATGGTGCAGCAGATTAAGACAACTATTTAGATGTAGACACACACATCCCCCCCGGGGGTTCTGCCAAGGAGGAGTTACAGAGGGAGCCACACTGCCAAGGAGACCCTGCGAGTCCCGCATCTGCGGGTGGGTTACATACCGGCAGATGCCGGCACCCCCTCGGCAGCAGGGAACCACATCATCCCTGGCAACATCCCCCCCACGAGACGTCGGCACAAACACCCGTTTGGCACAAGCCTGGCTAAGATCCCTGCTCCCTAACACACGAGAAGCCGTCCCTGGTCCCTCTGACCCCGGCTTTCAAACCAACTGCTCCAACGAATCTGAAGGAACTCAAACGGAATCACGTTCTAGCTAAGCAGCACCAGCGCGACGGTGGGAATTCTCCCACAGCACTGAAGGCAGAACATCACAGCGGTGGCACCTCGTCACCACGACAGACCCTCTCTGCGAGCTCAGCCAGCCTCACGATGATGTTACCCGGGGCAGCTGTGGGTGCTCCATCCCTGGGAGTGCCCAAGGCCAGGATGGATGAGGCTGGGATGAGGCTGTGGAAGGGGTCCCTGTCCGTGGCAGGGGGTGGGACTGGGGGGGCTTTGAGGTCACTTCAACCCAACCCAACCCAGCTACGATTTGTAACTGCTGTGTTTCTCCCCCAGGAATTACCTTGCTAACCACACACTGTGGAGCGCGTGTAAATCACCCGAAAACATCATCCCGTGGAACCTGACCCTCTTCTCCCTGCTGCTTGTCATGAGTGGGATCCAGGCAGTGCTCTGCGGCATTCAGGTGGTGAACGGCCTCTTCGGGATGATCTGTGGGGACTGCAAATGCTGCGGATGCTGTGGGGTGAGCAGCTGATGGTTTTCTCGCACCGTGTCGTGTGCTGAGGTCAGTTAATCCACACGTGACGGGCTGGCAGCCCCATAAACTAAACTGGCCTTTGCTCAAAGCCAGGATCACGTTTTCTAAAGCACAGCCAAAACCCTACGGCGTTCCCAGGCGCTGAACGTGAGCGCAGCCTGTATTTACGGTGACACCTTCCCACAGCCACTGGGAAATAAGAAAAACCTGTGGAAGTCACAGGAATAGTAGCCACTAAATCCCTCTGTGTTTTCATTCTTGCAGGGAGATGGAACTGTCTAAGGAGCAGGAATACTGCAGACAACCCTCCCTCTCTAGGGAGGCTCCCTACTGCAGCCAGGCCAGGAACCAGCCCTCGGCTCCATCGCCTCTGGCTAAGAAGATGAGAATGAAGGGCCCCCCCCCCGCAATGTCTCCAAGCCCTGACTCCCCTTCCAGCCTTCCTGAAACACTCTTCAGGGAATAAAACAATGAAATTCAACTCCCACATTCACCGTTATTTTTGTAAACCAAACGAGGGTATTCTCAGGCAAAGTACCTCCTCTCCTGAGTCAGCTTTCCAGGCGGGGGCCAGCGAACCCGCTGGCAGGGGCACAGCGGTACCGCAGTCGTGCCTCTCCTCTCGGAGGTTTATCAGAAGGAAACACCACACGCGTAACTTCGTTTGAGTACGTGTTTACGTTACGTGGAAACGCGGGGACTTCTCTCTTCCAGACCTGCTGTGATGAAACTGCTCCCTGCAGAGAGTGCCTCTCATTTGTGAACCCCACAGCGCGGCCTCGCTTCCCGACGGCACATCGGGTGGGTGCCTTCCGCGGCGCTGCTGGGCAGGTAAGCACAGCGGCAGAGTAACGGGCAAAGAACAGCACTGGGCATCCCAGCCTGAGGCGCTGCGAGTCATCCCAGACACTGCGACAGATGCCGCGACACCCTGCTTCCCGCGGCAGCTCGGCGGGAAAGGCCCGCTCGCAGCCCTTCCTCTGCAGACGGGGGTCTGGCTGCTGCAGCAGCCCACGATCAGCTTTCCTCCAGGCGCTCACCGGGGGCAGGTAACACCACAGCATGGCTGCAGCCCACGACGCCGAAAACAGAAGGTGCCAGAGAGACGTGTAGAGAGATGTCCCCAGCCTGCAACTCTTTGTACCCCAGGGACCCCCTGAGATAAAGGTTCCATCTCTGATTTCCCTCTTCTTGGGGGATTCCTTCTCCAGGAAGCTGTCCTGTTGTTTCCTGGATCACAATATCCCTTCCATAGTCCAACTTCCTGTGGTGGGAAGAGCCTTTGTTCTGACCCTGTCAGCTCCTCCTCTCATTCAACATCTCCTAGCTCGTGCCTGCAAGGAAGAGCACCCAGGGCTCCCGTCCCCTCCTCACCACGACACCTGATTTCACAGGGTCTCTCCGGTCTCCTCTCTGCTGTCCCAGTTTTCAGCCTGGAGAGCGTTACCACATTTAGCCATTCCTCACCCAGAACTTGTCTTACCTTTATCTGAGGTTTTCCCACTCCACCCCTGCACCGTGGAAGGGGGGGGGCAGAGCACACGTTCAGGCAGAGGCACACTGCCCCAGCGCTGAACAGTGATGGTCAACGGCAACGGTCAGCAGCTGTCAAGGCGAGGACGAACCGCAGCCGCACCGGTCCCTGCTGGGAGCGCCCCGGGTCCCGTCAGCGTGCCGGCTGGTTTCTCCCACAGCACATCGCCTGCGGCACTGCTCCAGATGACCGGCAAACGGAGCCTCATCTCCACATCTCTGACACAACACAGGATTGGTACCCGTGGAGAGGGACATGCCCTGTTTAAACCCCGCTACGTGATGAGAAAACTCAAACTTCCACATACGTGTCTGCCGACACACTGGTACGTCCGGTACCTGCAGTCCTTGTCTCGAATCTCTCTTGTACAGAAACCGCGCAGCCTGCACACTCTGAAGACGCAGAAACAGCCACAGTAAGTACCAAACCTGTTTCTGCTTGTGAAGCAAAAGGGCTCTCAAACCCCTGTTCGTGGCATGAACTAACCAACCGCAATCGCTTGTCCCACAAAGGTGATGTGGTCACCTGGATGAAGAGGTCTGGGAGGCCTCTCTGGAGCCCACCTCTGTGCCCAAGGCAGTGCAAACAGCACTTAAATAATGCTTAAGATCTGTGTAACCTGTTCTCCTAACACCAAAGGCTTTGTTCGTACACAACCACGCACGCCCCGGCACGACGCCGTTCCCTTCCCGGGGGGCTTATGGAAAGTCCCCCCCTTCACAGCAAACTTGTACCAGTGGAGGCTACTCGCACGTTTCCATCTCAGCGCTGACAAACCCAACCGATCACTCACAACTGATGTTCTTTCACACCTCAGTACCCATCCTGCCCCGCTGCCAGCGTCTCCTGCAACCTCCCCGGAGCTGAGCCCCGGCGTGGTGACTTCACCAGGGGTTACACTCGCTGCTCCGCAGCGCTGAGCAGCCCCCAGCTCCTCTCCCTAACGCGCCCAGTCCGTGTGCGAGCGCTGTTTACTCAGCTTCCCGCACGAGTTCCACCGAGCTGGGCGTGCACAAGGCTGAGAGAGGCGAAAGGGAGTTGAAAGGCAAAACCACCTTTTGGAAAGAACTACTCTCTTGAAACTTGAAAAAACATTTCCCAAAGATATCAAGGGGAATGAAGAGGGGTTGGAGAAGTCTGAGGGATTCAGGTCAACTGATACACTCCTCCAGAAATTCCTGAAACAAACCTCCTCAAAGCAGCCTGCCAGACTGGATGTCTCCAGGCTCCTACTCCATCAACCTCGTTGCCACATCCCTTCCCTGCGACGTTCCTCCTGACGTAGCCTTCCACAGCTGGTGCCTCCAGGACGTGTATTCCACATGCTCTGTAACCTCGCTAGAGATACCTCAACAACTTCAAGATTTCAGAAGCCCTAAAAGCGGGCGAGCAATATGCAAAACCCTTAAATCGGTTAAACAGGGACTAAGAGTCACGTTAATAAATGCAAAGTGGCCCCAGTGATGTTGTGCAAGATGACAAAAGCAATTCTAACCCCTCTCCAGCAACAGCTGTGCCCACCTGCTCTGCAGCACTGCGGGGGGACGCGGTACACCCTTGACACCCCCACCCGCCCACGCAGCCACCCTCCATCTGCTCTTCCCCCGGGGTCAGCAGCTGCCCACCACCTCCTCCCACACTTGTCCCGGTTATTGATAGAAGCCTTCGGGAACACGGAATGTTTCTCATCAGCAACCAAAGAGACGGGAAGCTGCCATGAATCTTTGTGGGAGACTTGGGGTAAGAAGTAACAGACAGGAGGCTGTGATACCCAGACCCAGCGGGTGCTTCCTGAGCCTGTGCTTCTCAGGTGCCCAAGCACATGGTGGGTTTCTACCGCGAGCTCAGCTATCGCAGACGCTCACGTTCCACCCTGGGGTCTGGGCTGCGCTGGCACCTTGGCCCTGGGACTGAACGAACTGGAACCAGCAGCTCCGCGTTCCGAAGTGCCAACAACCGCGTTCCTACACCCATTCAGTTACACTTGACATCCGAGGTTTCCCCTAGCACTTCATTTCAAGGGAATCACACCGCTCCAGGGCCAGTTCTGCAGCAACAGAAGGTGGTTCTGTGATTTTACTGAGCAGAGTGTCCAGTAAGGTCACGGAGAGGGACGGATCCCAGACCGTTAAAACGGAAAGAGGGAAGGGGTCAGTGGTACTCCTGGGAAATTAGCCCCAGGTAACGAGAGGACAGTGCCAGACCGGGACAGGAAGATGATGGCAAGAGAGGAATCACGAATAGGGGAGCTGACAGGGTTAAACCAGACCTCGGTAGCGCTGACCAACTCGAACACCAGCTGGGTTTTGTGTGCACAAACAGCAACTGTTACACAGACGCAGAAATCCCAGCAGCCGAAAGGGAAACCAGGAGCGCTGTCTGTGAAGTCTCGAGGTGCCCGCGTTAGCTGAAGCTCCGTCACTCACCACAAACACTGGCTGCTCAGTGCCTGGTTGCCAGGGTGCTGAGAGCACGGCAGGTCTGACCCTGCACAGTGCCGCTGCAGCTGAGAGTTTACATAAAAAGAAACATCAGCTGTTTAACAACTCGGACTGCAACACCTGGAGCGCTCGCCTGGGATTCTGAGCCCATGTTTCAACCTCAGCCTGGCAACGGCTGAACTCTACCACGTTGGGTCTCTCTTGTTACTGCCTCCAATAAAGATGTCTCACTGTAACAAACTGATTCGTTAACCCACAGTACAGTGTCACCTGTCAGGGAAGGACGCCGTGTGAGGACACATGCTTCACCTGGCAACTCTTGCAAGAGGTTTGCTTCTACAAACTAGGAAGCGACATACACAGAGTTAAAAGGCATTAGCTCAGCCAGGAGCATCCTTCTAGCCTTGAATGGTCATCACCTGCCCCAGGTCAACCTCAGCTCCCCCTTCATGGCCCCACATCGCTCAGGTGTAACCCACAGCTGGGCAAACAAGGGCCAACTCCGGGACAGCCCCTCCTGCCCGGGGGTGGGACACCAGCCTGTGCTGGACAGGGACAGGGCTGGGTCCTTAGCCCCGGGTGGACACTGGTATCCCAGCAATGGACGTGAACAGAGACCCAGATAAAACCCCTCTGAAGTTTCTGCTTGCCAAGTTACGTTTCCACTGGGAGAGGACACGCAGTTAAATGAAATCAAAAAGCTCTGCCAACAAGGGGGCTCCCTTACTGCCACCTTCACCACCCCCCCGTGCCACCGCTGACCCACCGCTTTGCTGAAGCACAAATTGCTCCCACCTGGACCCAAACAAGCCGAACCGGGAAGACCCGTTAGCAGGCACTGCAAAACACACAATTAACCGCGCCAGCCAGAGCCGTTTATGGCGTTCGGAGGCTGCCAGCGCAGAAACAAGCGCCGGTGAAGGGTCTGCACAGCCGCCGGTACGCACGGCTTGGCCCGTGTGGGAGCTCACGGCCCGCCGACGGTGCAGGGCCGGCCCCGCGGCCCCCAAGCCCGGCCCCCCAGCCCGGCCCCGAGAGGCGCCCCGCAGGGCCACGGTGTCAGGGGCCGGCCCGGCCCTGGTCGCGCAGCTCAGGCCAACGGGGCAGCCGGAGCTCCCGCGTGCGGAGCCACGGCCCTCAGCCCGGGGGTCCCCGCGGTCTCCCTCACCCGCCCAGGGGTCCCCGCGGCCTCCTACCTGCTGCGGCCTCCTACCTGCTGCGGCCTCTGCGCGGCCCCGGGCGCCCGTCCCTGAGGGGCCCCGGCCAGAGCGGCCCGGCAACAGCAGCCTGAGGTGGCAGCAGGGGCCCGGAGCGAGCCGGCCTGGGAAGGGGAACGGGCCTGGGAAGGGGAACGGGCCTGGGAAGGGGAACGGGCCTGGGAAGGGGAACCGCCCCCGCCTCAGCCGCCCCCGCCTCGCTGTGCCCGGCCACGCCCGCGCTGCGCTCCCATTCCCCTCACCCTGGGGAACGTGGGTGCGCCGCTGTTTCCAGGAAAGCTTGTTTTCAGGGAAACCCCCCACCACACCCCCCCAGCACAAGGTTTAACTACCCCGGGCTGATGCACCGGCTCCGGGCTCCGCAGGTCGGAGGAGGGGGCGGCGGCGGCGGCGGCGAACGCGGACAGGCACAGGCACAGGCACGGGGAGCGATGGGGACTGGGAGGAAAACGCGCAGGAACAGCTTCAACTGAAGCACCACGGGCAGAGCAACGCTGCCGGGATGCTGTCCCGGCACAACTCCAGGGCCAGCAACGGGAGCGCCGCGCACCCCACTCATCCCACTCACCCCACGGCGTGGGAGCCCTCGGCGCAACAGGTTCGGCTCGCTGACCTCCGGCGAGCAACAGGAAGGCCCGTCCGTGGGACCGCTGCTCATCTGGGGAGGCAGAGGCACAGGGCGTGGGTGCACCAGGCCCAGGACATCCCTCGCCGAGGAGCAGGTTCATTCCAGTGCTCGGGTGCCGACCCACCTGCCAGGAAGAGCGCTGTTGGCGTCCTCAGGAGCAAACGGAACACACGCTTGGTGTTTCTGCCAAGGAAACTTGATTAATATTCCCGAGTGGATTCGGCATGAGTGGACAGTCACGTTTCTCAACGCGGGGCGGAAGCCACGGCACGCTGCACTGCTGTTCGGCGGAGCTTCCAGAGCTTTGCAATCTAAACACAAGATACTGTTAGGAGCATTCTAACAATTAATTAGAATAAATTATGCGAGGGAACGATTCAAGGAAGGGTATGAAAGTCAATTAACAGTCACAGCTGCGCTGGACCTTAAATCCCCCAGGTCTTGTTCCGTGGCAGTCGGTACCAGATACTCAAATACAAGGCAGGGGTGGTCAGGTCGCAGCTTGTTCCTGGGAAAACAGCCGGTTATTTTCTTAATGCAGGACTTAAGCAGCTTCTTGAGTAAGGGATCGGACTGAAAACAACACGCTCCTGCCGTCCCCAAGGCAGAACCTCACGGCAGGTGGGCTGGGTGCCCACTCTTCTGCGTAGGGGTAACGGTGCCAAACCGTGACAGCGTGTGTTGGCCAATTACGAGGTGCCATGCAAAGAAACAAGTAACAGTGGCACTGGAGAGGATGCTGTAAGCGTGATGAGTAAAACCCCAACGGTCAGTAACGGCCATAACAACTACTAATGAGCTGAACCCCGTGGTAACATCACCCATTTCTCATTTCACAGATTCAGAGTGGTGGGGGTTGGAAGGGGCCTCTAGAGATCACCCAGCCCAACCCCCTGCCACAGCAGGACCCCCCAGAGCAGATCCCACAGGAACAAGTCCAGGGGCTTTGGAAAGTCTCCAGGGCAGGAGACTCCCCCCTCTCTGGGCAGCCTGTCCCAGGGCTCTGTCACCCTCACAGGGCAGAAGGGTTTCCTCACGGTCAGGGTGAACCTTCTGTTGTCCAGCTGATGGCCATCGCCCCTCGTCCTGTCACTGGGCACCCCTGAGCAGAGCCTGGCCCATCTTCCATTTCATGCACAACGCACGCCGTCCGCACGGAGTCACAGCCCTTCCACGCAGGGCTGTACGCTTCCCTGGGAAGCACATCCCGAGACCCTCCAAAGGAAAAACCAGAAGCCATTTAATAAACCAACATGCATCCAAGATCTTTAAGCTCATTTATATTTGTTTTTCATGTACAAGATCAAAGCAATAAAAAATCCAGAACCAATCCCTGGATACAACAGTTTGCTTCTGATACACACAACCTGTCGCCAGGTGCTCGGAATCAAACCGAGCACTCACGCAGCCCCTACCAAAACGGACAAAGTAAATAAAACAGTTACAAAGGCAGCAGGTACATGGCTGTAGTGTGTTAGGAAACAAGTTTATCTCAACACCCAGATTGCCCGGTATTTAACACAGACGTTATAAAACCTCCCTTCCCCCAAACAGCGTTTGTTCTCAGAAGGTCAAAGCCCACCCCTCCCCCAGTTACGTTCTCACTGTATTACCAGAATACAAACTGCAGACCCGGCCCCGCTGCGGCGGCATCACCCGCTCACAGCCGTGGCCGGGGCGCACTGCCCGGCTGGCACCGTCGCCGGGTTCACGCCGCAGGCGGACAGGGTACGTTTAGTAAAGTAAGGGTTCGGCACTTGGCACAGTACAACGAAGTATCGTCAGAATGACGTGTACTTTGAAAAGTCCAAAGCTCTGCCATAAGCCTGTTTAAAGCCAGAAACTTCTAAAAAAAGAGAACTTTAACAACCAGATGTCACTGTTCCTGCACTTCCCCTGAGCCCTCCTCTCCCTTACAGACCCACAGCTTGCAGCGCGGAGAATCGCTCCTCGCTTCGCCATGCGCTGGCCCGGGACAGAGCTCAGAGCTGACCCAAGGCACCACAGCTGCTTTACACCCAGGTTCCGCTTCCCACAGCGCCTCCTGCTCCCATCCTGCTGCCGCAAACACAGCTTCTGGTGCTGTGCCAAGACGCTCAACCACCTGCCGTACCAAGGAGAGGAACCATTTGTGGCTCCCCGACCGCGACACGCACGTGACGTGGCCAGAGGAGTGCAGCAGCTCTCCCGGTGCAGCACGGCTGGGAGCAGGGGGAATCACAGTCCTACAGCCCAGCTACTTCACGCCAGCCGAGCACCCGGGCGCCTGCTCTACCTCTTACTGGGCCAAAACTTCCACTCACGGCAGCGCACACTTAGTAGCAACCAATCAAACTGCATTTTCTAACACAACCTCCCGATGGGCGGCACCCGCTGAACAGTACCAGAGCTCAGACCTGCAGCTACGGCGACATGTCCAGCACCAACAGTCTGTCAGGCCAATCCTGCCGTGCTGACGAGCCGGCATCACAGCCAGATGCCAAAAAATCTCCGATTCTTTCGCCAAGGTCAGCCACGTCACTAGAGACAAAGCCTCGGCACCCTCTGTCGTTCATTTGGGCCAACAACCTGACAAAATCCTCGCGAGAGGTTGATCAGAATCACAGCGACACTGCCCAGCCCTGCCCGGTCCCGTCTGCTGAAAAGGCATTTCTGCTGTCTCACCAGTTAGCGTTAGCAACAGGAATTAAAACCCCAACAAACTACCCCTCCAGCGGAATGAAGCACAATGCCTACCCAGTAATTCCATCCTGCGCAGACCCAACTCCGCTGCCAGACCTCATGTGCTAGCAAAAAGCCAAACACAGAGCTACTTTTCCCTATTAAATACATCACGACTGTAGGTCTTTGCCTTCCACCTCTTTTTCCAGAATTTCGGGGGGTGTGCTCTTTATTTTCCACCTCCTGCGGGCACTTACACCCTGCAGCTCGGGCCCCAGAGGGCAGGCTGCTCACTGCACGCTGGCGCGTCCTTCCCTGCATGTCCCTACCTGCCGCCTCCCTGCCCGGCACGCAGCTGCGCTTGTTGGGTGACCCCTCGTCTTCCTGACCTGCTCCATATTCCCACCGCTTCACCTCTGACTTTCTCACCTACCTTCACCCAACCAGATGGACAAAAAGGCTTTGGGGATGGCCGTTCTGGTGCAGGGCTATCATCCTGTGAGGCGTTACTAGGCCTGGCAGACACAAGTTTCCACTGAACGCTCCATCTCCTCCTCTCCCTGCACAGCCTGGATTAAGCCGAGAGAAAAGTTCCAATGCCTTTCATAAAAAGGCGTAATTTCATTATAAAAAGCTTAAATTCATGGATTATAAATAATATCATTTCAAAATATTTAAGTATTTTAGGACTTCATTTGCATTTCAGGGGAACTAACTGCCAGCTTCACGTCCTTGATGCCTTCTCAGTCCCAAACCTGGGATAAAGGAGCACTTGTAGGACATACAGCAGGTGGAGACACAGGGAACAGGCCCGCGTCCTGCGCAGCGACCGCAGCAAGCCAGCGCCTGAAGGGCTAAGCGACTTCACCAGGGCAGCTGCAGCGCTGCCCTAGCATCGCCCCGACAAAGCTGCCCCTTTGCACGCATTTTGGCACTGTCGGCGAAACACCTTACTCCCCACAGCACCAGCAAGGGGGTTCCCCACGACAAAGGACGTTAACAAGTTGTGCCACGTTCCCCAGACCTGACTTTAAAAGCATGTCTTTGCATTTAAGATATTTATATATAAAAAATCGTTTGTTCATGTGTTAAGTTACAAAACTGTAGTGCTTCATGTAAGAAACATAAAAATCTAGGATCTTTTAAAAAAAACGCTTGTTCGTACTACATTGCTTGGTTTTAAAAAGGCAGCAGTCAGTACCAGCCTGGTTTGTTTTGCACCAACACTGTAGTGTAAAAACGTTGCTCAACAATTCTGGCACTTTTGAGTTGGAAGTACTTGTTTTCCAAAAACTGTACAGTAATATACTGAAAGAAGAGCCTGCGACAGTACTGTTTGTGCCTTTACAAACACGTCAGGAGAGCTGTTAGGGCTGACACGGACCAGGTTTCATCTCCACTCCATACAGCGCCTTCGCGAAGAGGGAACCGGTAAAGTAACAAAGCTGCTGATAGCCGTGTCATAAGCACAGCAATAAGCCGCTCTCCGGGTCTGGTGCTGTGCGTTCTGAACCCAGCGACCCACGGAGGGTTTGTGATGTCAATGGGTGCGTAGGAGATCAGAGACCTGCGCAGGCAGCACCCACCTTCCATTCTTACGGCCAACATTCCTGCCTGGCCCGAGCAGGGAAAGAAGGGTACAGAGTGCGAAGTAGTGGGCTTTTTTAAAGAGGAAGAAGTATATGTGCATATATGTGTTTTTATACCTATATACGTATTTTATAGTTAAGTTAGTGTCAATCAAATCCAGGCACAGATTAAACTGACCACAACGACGATGTCACAAGTCACTAAGGCAGTAAGGTAAGCCATGTCTCTTGAGGACGTTCAGATGTTCTACCTTTATCTCAAGAGGAAAAAGAAACCCTGAATTGCATCGTCGGCCGAATCAGCACCGAGTGATCACAGCCAGGTAAGGAAGGGCTCGTTCTTGTTGAGCACTGACTCCACGTCGTTGAGAATAGGGATCAAGTCTTCTGACTCCAGAGTCCCGAGATCAACGTTTGTTCCTGGAAGACAGTCGAGGAAATCAGGGAAACGGGTTTGTTGTGGATTTATGTTCATCGCTGTGGGTGCCAGTGATTCTCCTAGGAAAAGTGAAGAAGAACTTTTGAAATTCCAAACTCTTCTTGTGGGTGATTTAAAACAACACAATCGGTATAAAACGAGCCCCCCCCCCTTCCCATAAGCCCTTGTGAGCACTCCCGTCCTCTACACATTCTGTACGGGCTGGTGCTGTGCGGGGGCATAACGGGAACAAGTGGGTTACAGCAGCTCAGCTCTGCAGTGTTACAGGACTCTGTTCATAAATGACCGTGAGACAGACATGAAAATCTTTAGCAGAGAAACCTCTCACCCTTCGCATCATCTGGAGCTTCCAGTGACTTCGAAACAGCACAAGAAAGTGCTGAAAATTTCACTACCTGGAAAATCTTGCTGGTTTCCGACTAATTTATTTCAGTATTTTAAAGACCACGAGGACTGATGTAAGAATAAATACACCTCAAAACCTAAACGAGCCGAATACACGTGGCTAGGTACGTGCTAAACCCCACTCTGCCAGTGTGAGAGCCCTGCTGAGGAGATGCCTTCCCAGATGAGAAAACACAGGGATCAAGAACGTAACCCCAGAGCGGATTTTTACTCCTCCTGCCTTGGACTGTGGTATGAAACCTCAAATTGAGGGTCACATTTTCCAACGTTTACTTATTTTACTTAGCATCAGCCTAAGGTGGAAGTGTAGAATCTGGATCTAAGTTAAAGCTTTGAGGCATTAAGTACCTTTAGGCGTTTCCCCCCCGTCCCAGTCTGTTCTCTCGCACAGGAAAGCGAGACAGGACTGTTCAGTTGTGCGATTACAAACCACTGCTGGTTACAACACGACGTTATTCGGATCTTTATACTTTAGGATAAATCAGAGTATTCTACCTGTATCCATCTCATCTACGTTGCCGAGGAAGTCTTCAGGTGTCGTCGGGATACTGTAGCATCCCAGTCCCAAGCCACTGTCTGTACTCTGCTCCCGGGAATGGTACGGCCCGCTAGGAATTGAAACACCAAAAAGCCTCAGTGAACACATCCCGTTAGACACAGCCCCTGATGGTGGCGTTTGGCAGCGACAGCTCAGCCGGTCGGTGACTGGTTCCATACTGAGCCACTAAGCCTCACTCTCAACCGCTGGCCACGAACGTGGGCACGTCACATCAGCCCAAATAAAAAGCAGCTCTCGTGAGGCCACTCTGAAATCCAGAAATTCAGCTCCAGGAGTGTGGAGGAGGCAGGAGAACCTACTGCCTAGAGAAGGGGACACAAACTTGCCTGTTCAAGAAAGGATCGGATCCATTATTTGTAATGGGCCTCATGTCTTGTGCCATGGCAGACGCAGTCGGAACCGGGGCCATGCTCTCCGAGTCCATGGGCAGTTGTCTGCACAGAGCAGCTTCCTGAAAAGGCAAACCAGGAAGGGAGGGGTTATTCCAGCTCAGAGGTTCTGCAGCCTTGCAACAAGTGAGCACGTAGTACGTACACATCCCCTTACGCAGGAGCGCCGTTCTAAGCGATGTAACTGATGACTGTTCACGCCGGTGCAGAGAACGCTGCAATGCGACGGAGGGCATCCCTCGCACCGACCGGCGCTGGCTGAAGCCACCCCAGACCCACCACGCGGTTCCCACTGCAGCTGGGGCCGGTCCCGCAGCCCTGCCATCGGCAGACGTGCTGGGCATACGGAACCCGTCAGCGTCACACCAACCCGGAGCGCCTGCCTGTTCGAACCAGGCTGCTCCTGCGTGAGACGGGCCACGAGTGCTCACACCAACGGCTTTCCGTGGGTGACCATCTAGCGAGGGGCAGGCCTGGCGCAAGCACAACCGCCCACAGAAGGGCCGCACCTCTGCGGCCTTGCTGGCTGAAGAGATAATCCCCGTAACATCGCACTGTGACTTCAGACACCTTGTGCGTCCCCTTGTCGTGGACCACTGAAGGGCCCGCACATGACCCCCGACTCCCGAGAGCCCGTCTGCACCTCACGGGGCAGCTACTCCAGCCGCGGGTCCGCGCGTGCCTGCGCGAGGCGCTAACGCTCACGTTACAGTGCCAGCTTGCTGTTCGCTGAGCCACGTTCGCTGCGAGCTGGAGCAGCAATAATAAACCCTGCAGGCTTGAATGCGATCTCCCACGGCTCTGTGGCAAACAGCTTACCCGCAGAGAAACTGTTGTTTGAACTGGAGCAAAAGAGAACGACACCCGGCGCAGAAACGATGTGAGCGGCTACGAGACGCCAGCTTGCTGTACACCGAGGCGGAATATCGCTTGCAACCATGAAGTACTGAACACGTTAGAAGAAAACCACTGGAACCAAGACCTTGACACAACAATCATTAGAACGGACCCTCTGCCTAGTACCGAGCATCGCCCGGTGACAAGGACACTGTCTTTAGGGTGACAGTGGAGCCATCGGAGCCAAAGGGAACTTGTTTTGAACACGCTGCCAGCCTTCTCCCTGTGAAACAACCATGACATCTAGCGGTGCACGGTCTGTGCGCAGGTTGGCTGGCTCCACAGCCGCGTTCCACACAAACACCCTCAGACCTTCCAACAGTAACGCTCCATCTGCTTTCCTCCCAGTTTACACAACCTCATCCGGCTTTTTTAAAGGAAATACCTTGTTTAAATCTCAGCAGGAAACTTTTCTCCACTGATTCAGGCAGTCATTCTCCTGAGTGCAGAAAAGATTAACATGTTTTTGAGGCTAGAATATTGTTTTTCTATGATTTCAATTGATTTCTTCATCGGGCAGGACAGTTCTGGTCTCTTCATGAATAACATAACAATTCTTCACTGGGAATTAACACATACTGGTGCCCATTACTGCAAGGCCTGCTTTCTAATCGAATTATCAATACATTCACTGATAAATAATGGTTGACATTGGATAGCGCAATGATTCAGCAAGCCTTAAGAACAGTCTGAAGATTCCTAATCGCTTATGTGTGGCAGCTGATGCCTGTCACTGCATCTGCCACCTGACAGTTGCAAGGGTAATGCTTCTAATTAAATCAGCTGAAGCCTGTGAAAATGCACAAACCTTACGAAAGGGGCAGCCTGTGCCTGCACGAAGATACTGCAAGTATTGTCTGAAACGAAAGAACTGCAACACGGCCAAGGGTGATACTGCAGAGACAGCGAGAAAGACAAAGAGGAAAGTCAGCCAGAAAGAAAGACAGACAGAAGGAGAAAGGGAGAGAGAAGAAAAGGCAGCCAGAGAAAATGAGGCAGGATATACTGAGCTAGGGGTTTTTAAAGTCCAGTGCAGCAATGAAGCTCATGGGTTTGATACCTGGGCAGTGCATTTTCCAGTCTCACAGGGCACTGCTGCACACTGACAAAGCTAAGGCCAGAACAGGGGAGAAAAAAAAAGCGCCTTTCCCCTAGTTTGCCAGCACGGAAAACACGTTGGATATCATTCTGGCTGCTGTTATTTCTAAACATCAAATGTACCACTGAAAGTAAAATAACTGAGAACGTCCTGTTCAGGATCCACTATGTGCCTCTTTCAGAGTACTGTGACTAATGCTGGTTGGATGGAAATGCCTTCGCTTTGCGTCTCTGCACATGTTAGTGCTCTGGAAATACTGCCCCAATAGCCCCCTTCTTTACTGCAGGGGTGATGGAGCATTGGAACAGGTTTCCCAGGGAGGCTGTGGAGTCTCCGTGCTTGGAGATGCTCCAAACCCGTGCGGCTGCAGCCCTGAGCAACCTGCTGTAGCTGGCCTTGCACTGAGCTGGGCCGTTGGGCCAGACCATCTCTAGTTCCAACCTCAACCGTCATGCGGCTCGATGAACCCCAGATTGGCCACGTGCACACACCCATCTTTCGGTACAAGACCTGGCTTTTCTGTCTGGGACAACCTTCTTGGGTTCCTTGCCAGCTGCCACGCCGTTTGTGTTCAGTCTGGACTGCAAGGCCTCAAGACGACTGCTTTGTGGCAAGCATAAGCCTGGAAAGCTCTTGCCTGTAGGAGGTGGCGGATAATCCCTTCTGTGTCCAGCAACCTCCAACGATCATTCGGTACGAACCTGTGTCTCAGCTTGTTGGGGAGTGTGTATGGGCGTGCTGCGGGGTGAGGGGAGAGCTCGCCCAGCTCCCTGCTCACGGAAGACAGAAACTCAACCAAACCCACGCTGCCCGGAAACACGTCAAAGCTGAGAAGAGGGTAGTACCCATCAGCCAGAGGTGACGGGGGCCAGCAACCAGCTGTTCTGCCAGAGCAGTGCCGAAGGCAGCGCTGAGGAGAAGTCACGCACCTGCGGAGAAGTCAGGCCACTAGTTAAGGGTGTGTTTGGTGACAAGTAGTAGGTGGATTCACAGCAAGAGTTTTGAAACCCTGTTGTTAAAAATGCCAGATGCCTAGCAGGGACGATATCCCAGTGCCTCGTGTTTCCCAAACAGGTAATGACGCACGGACAGCCTGAAGTGCTGAGTAATTAATTTTACACGATTACCCTCACTATACTGCCAAGGGCAGCTCGTTTCTGAGACCGGTGAATTCTATTGCTCAGGAGGGCTTGTGTCACCCCACTGCTTTCCACAGCCACGCAGTGGTGCTGGCTTTGAGACAAGAGATGCGTACGAAGGAGGTAGGGAAGGTTTCCAAACAACACTGAGAAGTCTGTACAGTTCCACGGGGTTGTTTTGAAACGCAGACAGAGAGAAACCCCTTCTGTATGGAACACATTTAACTAAACGATCACAGGAAACACGAGGCTTTCCTCATTCTTCGTGTCGGCCTTCCTCCTCTGAGCTCCTTACAGGAGCACACCCCCCTCCCCTCCCTGAAGTCCGCGATTCCTCCGGCAGCTTTCCAAACCAGCAAAACACAAAGCACCCCTCGAGGTTTCTGACCCTCAAACGAATCGCAAAATGCGGCTGCACATAAAATCAAAGGACATGACACAAAGCACAGGGAGTTCACGAGGGGAGTTTCATCTCTTCAACCCTCCGTGAAACCGATGTTCTTCCCCTCGCACTGAACTGCACGGAGATAGGCAACAGTTTCCTTACAGTTTTCATTCCCTTACAGACTGACTCAAAACGTGACCAAATAAACATCGAACGACCAAATACGCATCACTGGAGAGAGCGGAGAGCTCCTTACACCTACTGCTGCCGGCTTGTTCTGCCGGCAAACCACGCAGCCGGAACCACCCCTCTGTCCCTAAGGGCAGGCCGACAGGGATGCGGGCTGTGCTGGAAGGACACTGCTCCCAGACCAACCCAAGTTCCAAGGGGAGGTTTTTCTAACGCCCAGTGAGCTGCTCAACTGCCAGGGCCAGCGTGTCCCGTGAGCGCCAAGAGCCCAGGGACGACGCGCAAGCCCTTCGCTGCATACGCGGTCCCGCTGCGCTGCGCAGGCCTGGCAAGGCAGGTCGGACCTCTCGTCTCCCGTTCCACCAGAAGAACTCTCTGATCACGCAGTGCCGGTGCCACTTCAGTGCACCGCTACGACGGCCCTCGGGACGACCGCCCGTCACTGCCAGGAGCCTGGTGACAACAGCGCAGGTTTTGCTGTGGGCCGGACGCCCAAGCACGTGCCAAGGGCAAGCTTGTCCAGGCCGAGCCAAAACCCGTGTCAGCGGCACGGTTACCGGCCTGCGGGCCTTGCTGCAACCCTGCCTTCTTTGTACACCCTGCCCCCAGCAGGACACCACCATTTTTCTGTGTCACACTGCAAGGGAAAAACCTGCAACACTGGTCACTTTGGCCTCTTGCTCTCTGCTCCCCCGGCAAGTTAATCTGCGCAAGTAGCTCAGAGTAGACTACTGAGCACAAGCGCTCAGAGATCGCAGCGCTGCCGTGCAGCGGGCTGTCTGCCCTGCGGTCAGTAAGGTGAACAGCCAGCCACTGCGGACGGAATTTTGTTAAACTCCAAGGATTTTCTCAGAACTGCCTTCCACAAACAGGAGCGCTGCCAAGTGTCCCCGCTTCCCGGGGCACTGGACTTACCGCTCCTGCACAGGTCCCACTCCAGGGACGTTTAATCTACTGCCTGACGCACAGAGGCCCGGCAAAGCAAGACAATCTGCGAGCTGAAAAGCCTCCCCTGATCCAAGGAAAGACTCAGACTGGCGCGTCTCCCTCAACGTGAGGAAGAAGTTCCTTACTCTGAAGGTGCCACGCACTGCAACGGGCTGCCCCAAGCGGCCGCGGAGTCGCCTGCTCTGGATGTTCAAAACCGCCTGGGTGCATCCCTGTCCAACCAGCTGATGCCACCTCTAACTACTTCCATCTCCCAGAGGCTCTCGAGCAACACGCGGATTTTCCCTTTCCCTTGGGAAAGCTGACAAAACCCAAGCCGTAAGACAGAAGAGTAACTCCCTGCAGAACGACACCCTGAGGAAGGGGACGCTGAAACAGAAGCTCTCGTCTGGGTCCCTGAAAGGCTGCCCTTGCGTGCACTCAACCTGCGGCTCTGGGGGCTTCACCAACTAGACGAGGAGGAGGGCAAAGAAGGGAACATTCCCTTGGTGGAGCGCTTCCAGAACTGTGTATTCCTGCCCGCTGGGTGTGCGGCTCCACCCCAGCAGCTGTGCCAGGAATGGCTGTGGGCAGCCTGCAGCTGTTGCCGGGCCAAAAGTGGATTTGGGACCCACCAAAAATGTCTCCCCCCTTGCCCAACCCCCCTGCACCTCCCTGCAGAGAAGCACAAGCAGGGCAGGGCGAGGGCAGGAGAAGCACTGATGGCTCCAGAGGGATTTGTCACATCCTCCTCAGCTGCCAGGGCTCGGGAGGGCTCGGGTTACTGGGAGGGAGTTCACTGATTGTGTCAGGAAGGATGGGGTTTCCATCTTGGTTTCCTCAGGTGGGAAGTGGTCGCTCCCCGGGAGCCACAGCAGCTCTGACGAGTGCGGCACCGACAGCGGCGCTGCCCAGCTTCCAGCAGCGCTGAGCTCGGGCGCCGTGGTGCGGGGGATGCCGGGCACCGTTGGAGGCGTGATGGTCCAGCTCAGCTGCAGAGCGTGCGCGTGCATTCATGTCAACATAAAACGCTGTCAGCAGGGCAGGGAAACCAGCCCGTGTTAACGGCACAGCTGCTGTGAAGCTTACTGTGCTCTTGTCCTGAAGCAAGAACAGAGCCAACGAGTAAAAATAGCCAAAGGCGCTGTTAGCACGGTGCCAGCTGTGACTAAGCTCATACCAGATACCCCACTCTCTTCCCACACCCAGCTCTATCATGCTCTGAGCTCTCGGTAGTAAAGGGGAAGGTGTGCCCCTGCCCTGAGCACAGCTCTGCACACGTGACGTCCCGTAATTAACTCCCCAGACTAGGGGTAATGGAAACCAAGCAGGACACAAGACGTCGGTGTCTGCAGTTTCCAGGCTCAGGTTCACACCACCAAAGTCAAAACCAGCCCTGACACGAGCAGGTCAAAAACTTCAGGAACTCTGTGGGAATCGTGTCTGCCCTTCACCCCTGTTCAGCGAGAGCACCGAGCACTTGCTTGACTTCCAGCATGTTGTCGTGGCTTAGCCCCATCGGCAGCTCAGCACCACGCAGCCGCTCGCTCACTGCTCCCCCGGTGGGATGGGGAGGAGGAAATGCAGGGAAAGGCTGGTGTGTCGAGACCAGGACAGGGAGGGGTCACTCACCCGTTATGGCAAAACAGACCCCACTGGGGGAAAAAAATAAATTATTAGTTACCAATCACATCAGAGTAGGATAATGAGAGACAAAACTGAATCTCAAGTCCCCTTCCCCCACCCCTCCCTTCTTCCCAGGCTCAGCTTTGCTCCCCACGTCTCTCCCTCCTCCCCCCCAGCGGCGCAGGGGGACGGGGAACGGGGGTTGGGGTCAGCCCATCACATGCTGTCTCTGCCGCTCCTTCCTCCTCGGCAGAATTAAATGTTCTGCTTATATTAGCATTTTGTTTACCCAAAACAATGGTTAATCTTGACATCGAGTAACAGAGCTGCCGATTGTACCTGGTAAAAACTTGGATGCACAGAACTAAAGGTTCGTGAACAAAACAAAAGGGTATTCTTGGCATTACCTGTCGCAGTAACTCCTCCTGACGCATCCTGATCCGCTCCCTCTCCATCTGGATTCTCTGGAGCCTCAACTTCTGCTGCTGCTGCGCGGTCAGCGCGCTGGGCAAGTTCAAGAGCCCTGGCTGCAGGGCCTGGAGGGAGCGGCTCTGCTGCGACATGGCTGGGCTGGGTGCGAGTTGGTGCTGGTGATTCAGGACTGTGGGAAGAACATAAACCTTGGTTGGTCAAGTGGAATTGTGTTTTAAGGGAAGAGCGGGCCTAGGACACATGCTACGTGTTTCCAGGCCAGAGTTCTTCGAGTCACTGTGTTTCCAGTGGCTAACTACTCTGTCTGGCAAGATCTGGTACTAGCAATTGCTTAATACATCGTTTTTAGTATTCCTATGTGTATAAAGCACGAAGAGTTACAGCACGGCGAGTATTTGCATTCATCCCGGTCCGTTCAGGCATCTCCCTGGGGGTCCGCAGCAAACCCCACGCAGGGTTTTCTATCTGACAACTCCTCCGCAGATGCGCGCCTGTGCTAGGCCGTGAGCTCGCAACAGCGCCGCAGTCGTACACCTGCCTTCCTGACAAATCCACGCCAATCGTTGTGACAGTAACCCCCAGCATAAACAAGCACTGTGTCTGGTTCCCACCACCGCCCGTTTTCCAAACGGCCTCAGCCGCTCCGCGTTTCAGGATGCGGTCAGCGGGTTACCTGTCCGAGTTCACGCCACGGGCACTGCTGCCCACAGGCAATCAGTGCAACTGCAAGTTCCTAACACCTCATAGCCCGGGTTCCTCACCAAACTCAGCTGAAACCTCCGCGGCTGCGGACTGCCAGGACTAGCGGTAGCGTGGGGTTGGTGGCTGGACTGGGTGCTCTGACAGGTCTTTTCCAACCCGTGTGATCCTGTGGCTGCCCGAATTCACTGCCGCTTTCAACTGCTGCGTCAGGCAAGGACTGAGCTTAAGGAGCTCTTGGAGACAAGCCTGTATAAAATCAACCCAAAAACGATGCCAAGGCCAGGCCGGCGTAACTCCTCTCAGGAGTTACCGAACTCAGGTACAGCTGCATCTACAATTCATGGTTTCGTTTGCAAATGGAAACGGTCGCATAAATTAGAGATCAAGGTGTCTGACTTTAGACCCGATTTGACACCACAGAGGGATGTGTAACTCCCTGGGCTCTGGAGAGGCATCACCACACTGGAGAGTTAACGCCTTACAAAGGAAACCAAAACGGTCCTTTGCACATCTGAGTAACAAGTGAAACCTCCTTGGTGAGGTGCGCGGACCTGGAAGGGACCCATTCCTTCCCCGCCCTTGGCAGGATATCCAGGTTGGTCTGGGGATTAGCCCCAGAGAGGCAGGTGAGAAGAGGGGCCGCCCGTGAGCAAACCTGGCGGGCACCCACGAAACCCACCTCAGCTCAGCTGCACAGTGTTGCTGCTGCACGGTCCTGTTGCTCAGACCGTTCATGTCACCTAAATCAACAAAATCTTTGCTGCTCACGTTTAGAAACTGTGAATCAGAGCGTAACGCTCTGCTGGATGGGCGTTTTCATCTGCTAGGAAGGACACGGCGAGCATTTGTGTAGCTCCGCAGGCACAAAGCTCAAATCACCATGTGGCACCTTCCAGAGCAGGTACATCGGCCACGGGACCGGAGCCACTGCTCCCGCCTCGGAACGTCTCCCTCCCAGGAACAGGCTTGGAAAAACCAGGAAGAGAGTGAGACGGGGGGAGAAACGGCACAGCCTCCATTCATACCTCCTTTTTATTTGGGGTAAAATGTACCGTTCCCAGCAACGCCACCTCACTCCTCCTGTGAGCCGCGGAGCGAACGGTTCCTGCTCCTTCCCACTTCAGTACAAACCACGGCGGTACCTGACGCCAGGCTGGACTGCAAGTGGGAGCCATGCACTGCTTGAAGACTTCACAGACATTTCTGCAAGGACTCTTTCCCTAATGGGCCAACAGCATCATTAAGACGGCTCCTGGCTTTCCACAAGGACACCCCAGGTACTAAAACACTCCCTAGAAGAGAAGAACGTTTTTCCGCCTAAAGGACTGAGATCCGCAGCCTTTTCCCCTCGCTGCTCCTACCCCAGGAGCCTGCCGGCCCCAGGCTGCTCAGCCCCACGTGGATCTGCACACGCGTGGCCCGGGGACGCGGCACAGCAGGCGCTGCTCGCGTGCGGGAGGAGATGCGTGCTGGTGATGTCACGCGCCCGATCCGATGCACCCGTACCCTGCAAACTGCCCAGCTCGCTCGGACAGCCCCAAGCGAAGGAGTTTCTGGAAAGGCTGACTTCGTGCTGCCTCTGACACGTGCTGCCTCAGACCCGAATCCAGTCTGTGCTCTGCCTGACCAGGGTCATGCAGGTCCAGCACGTGACGATCACGGAACCACTGGAGAGTGCGGCTGCACGGTGTTTGAGTTTCAGTGTCAAATCCAGCTCAAGAAATACTCCAAGTTAAAAGCAGCCCCGCAGCAACCCAACCGTGTCACGGATTCCCACCAACAGCTGTGTCCACACAGATGACATCACGCTTCCACAGAACCAGCCTGTTGCCTTTCATCACCCTCTCCACACCCAGCTGCTCGTTCCTCCCCGGCTACCCCTCCACTGGGCTGGCGAACGCATGCTTGTGGCCACACAGCAAACTAAACACGGCCTGGGGATGAGCAGGTGTCTGCTGGCCACATCAGTTCCCAGCAGAAGTAGCTGGGTGGCCGTGAAAACGCTTACGTGCAGCACCACAGGAGTCCGGGCGGGAAGGTCAGCTGGCTGCTGGCAGGAGGGACCAAAGGCAGCCCTGCTCGGCCACGTCCCAGCGGTAAAACCCCGAGCAAGCTGCAGCGCTGAGAGGGGCAAGGCAGGCGAGAGCTGAGCACAGAATCGCAATGGGGAGTCAATGCAGGGAAGCACATTTTAAGATGCAGTGAATCTACTCTTATTCACGTGAAAGTAAGAAATATTGTAAGTGCAATTACATAAATTCCCTCAGTGTCAATCTGGCGTTAAACTGCCAGCACCACAGGCACTTGGGCAGGAATTTAACCCTTCCCGTGTGCATAGCCACCTGCTTAAATTTCTGGCATGTCAGTGCTTGACTGAACAGAACAACCGTGCTAAGAATCCCGGCTGGCTGGAGGCTCAGCACAGCAAGCTCTCCAGCAGAACACTGCTTTCACCCCCGCAGCACGTGCAGCGTCAGAACCAGGCACAGCACAGATTCACAGCCGGCGCGGTGCGTGGGACGCACTCGGGGTAGGGCTGTAGGTGCGATTTGCCATGGTTGCTTGATGCCTTTGCTATATAAAATCCTCCCTTCTCCTTCATCGGCTGACCTGTGCCCACGCTGTACCACAGCTGAAATTGAACAAGACAATAGGAAGATGCTGAGGAATACTTCTCACTGAGCTACGGTCCCCAGTAACCCCTAGGTCACTTCTCATGGGGACAGACAGAGGATTTAGGTACAATGAACTCTACATCTTGGAGTAAATCACTTTTGCAAGCACTACTACCCATTGTTACAGCCCATCATGGAACTACAGGAAGCTCAGGACCGGATGAGGTCCCATAAGCAAACTTAGGACATCTGTGGCCTGCATTTGTGAAGGCAGAGCTAGTCTCTGGGCACGTGCATGCATCCATACAATGCACAGTAAGTTAATCTAACCTAGTTTAGACCAAACAGTCTAAGCCTAAATCTAAGTCTTTTTCCCCAAGTCGAGCCTGTTTTGCCCATGACCGTAACTGGTGAGTGACCCCTCCCTGTCCTGGTCTCGACACACCAGCCTTTCCCTGCATTTCCTCCTCCCCATCCCACCGGGGGAGCAGTGAGCGAGCGGCTGCGTGGTGCTGAGCTGCCGATGGGGCTAAGCCACGACACCCTGGTCCTCAGTAAGCTTAAATTCACTAGCAGGGTTTGGAACTCCCAGTGCGACATTCCCAAGGTTCTGCAAACAAGGGGAAAACAGAAATCTCAAATCCAGCACTCCATGGTAAAGGAGAGGGGGTGTAACACAGCAGGTGGGAGGCAGTCACCTCTCCAGCCGACAGACTCAGGTATTCCAGTTCTCTCGGGGAGAAGCAGCTTTGTGTTGCAAAATGAAGTAAACCAATAAGCAGCCATTGCATGATTTCCCAGCTCAGTGAAAGCCAGCAAAAGTGTGGAGCTACGTTCCAGACCTGGACTACGTGGCTGGAGTTTTGCTGCCCACGGACTGACAGCTGTTCAGGTCAGAGCTATCCAATTTTCTTTTCCAGTTAGAGGGAAAACAAAACAATTATTTTATTGCTTGCTTGGTTTTAAATTAATAATTACATTCTAGGATTAGGTTTTCTGACACTGCAGGAGACCTTCCTGTGACGGCTTTGCTGAAGGTGTGCTAAGCAAGGATTACCTCGTGGGCAGGAGCCTCTGCAGGCTGCAGAGCACAGCAGGCCGGTGTGGATTGCTTCTGGCACATGCTTGAACCCCCCGACCGGCTTCTACTGGTTTAGTGTCGAGTGTCTGGATGCAACCGTGGATCTCTTTCCCTGCTCGGTCTGTAGGCAGCCCAGAGCCCGTTTCACATGAACTGGCCCCTGCCAGGTGTCACGCAGCCCAGTCTGATGGAAACCAAATGTCTACAGAGGTTAAAAAAGGAAAGAGGAAAAGACAGGACGGACCCAGCCGTACTACAGTGCCACCAAGTCCCGACACTGCCAAGAAAAGAGACGAGGCTCCCCTCCTCTGCTCTCTGCTGCTGCCAACAATGAGCTGCTTGTTTCACTCATTTCCCAGAAACAGCATCAGCCTTCCAACAAGGTCAGCAAAAAATGCCGCTTTTCATTTGGGTGCATTTTGTTCCAAAAATCTGTAAAGTATTAAACCAAAAAGCTGTGCTATCCCAGTGCACAGAGCCTCCTTTATCCGGACTTCTGGGCTGGAAACATCTATACAGAAACTTCTCAACAGTTTCAGCCGTTGTGAATTCTGTGATATTCACGTTTAATTAACTGATCTTTCCTGTCCTGGATGACTCAAGCTTCCAAAGCCCCAAAGGAACGACCTGCAGGTGCAGCATCCCAGCTAGGAAGGAGCAGGAGGATCAGTCACCCTGACAGCGCTTCCAACAGCAAACTGGTAACAAGTAACCGTGGGGGCTGCTTGCCCAGCAAGGCGGCTTTAACGCTAACACCCCGTTGCTGACGAACACTGCGTTTCAAGCACTGATGATTTTCACTGTTGTTTCATGCAACCCTCACCTCGGCATTTCATTCACTGTGCCACGAGGAGAAGGACTCCACTCGCACTGGCACATGCCTGGGTACCAACCTGGGAGGGAAGCGCTCAGACCAACAGGAGCTTCTTTGTGTTAAAGCTAGAAACGAGCAGGTTCTGAAACAGCACCGACACCTCTCCTGAGCGCATCAGCCCCTGGCACTGCCAGCTCACGAGGCACTCAGTTCCTGGTTTGGAGGTATGCAGCCTTTGAGACTATCAGGTCAATTAAATCCAGGTACTTCCTAGTAGTCCCTGGAACTATTAGCCACTGTCCTCAAAGCATAAATAAATTACTCCATTTGAAATCTGCCTGATAAATTACTTCTTAGAGGTTCTAACAGCAAATAACCGAACGCCCCTGTTCTTTGGCAGAGCTGCACCATACAACTCTCGCTCCCACAGAACGTGCAAGGCCTCTAACAAAGCTTTCAGCTCTCCTCTGAGTACCATTTCATTAACCAGAAGCCAAAATTATTCACACTGGCCAAAACCAAATTGTGTCGGCCTCTTTCAGGATCTCCAGTAACTCGGAATGACCTGGAACAGGAAGCCTTTCCACGGCCCAGCTGGTGCGGGGCCCCGTGCTACACAGCGGGGACAGCACGTTCCTCTCGATGGTGCGTGTCTGCAGCCAAATTTCCAGCCCTGCAAGATGCAGACCGTGTCATGCAGGCCGGTTACCACCAACACACCTCCCACCAGGTTTTAAACACCCCGGGAGCTTCTGCGTTCCTGTCTCCAGAGGCTCCCTGACACGGCAGGCAAAGCTGCGCGTCACCACCGAGAGCAGCTGCCCCTCTCTTCTCAGGCGGGAAATGGAAACTCTGGTTCACGTGTTTATTGCCCCGAGACAGGACGGCTGCATTGTTTCACTGGCTGGGTTTCCTGGCAGACTGATGAAACGAAGGCAGCGGCCAAGTGCCGTAATGCCCAGCTGTACCCAGACCCAATTCCGTTACCGGCAGCAGCGCCGCTGGAAGCGGCTCGCGTTAAACTCGCGGGGGAACTGTGGTACAAAAGGGTGTCTCCCCGTTGAAGTCTACCGCGTAACACCCATCCCTAGTTAACACTGCCCTGCTTGTGCCCCGGGGTCACGCCTGCGGGTGGACCCTGCCACAACAAGCTTCTACAGGCAGGAGCTCCCCCTTGGGCGGGCAAAACCCACACCTCATCCTTCCCAGCCGGGTGTGACAGAGGGAGTGAACACGGCAGCAGCGCCTGCACTGACCCTGGACACATCAGCACGGGCCTTCACACTGGTTTACGCCAGAACTGCTCGATGCACAAAGCGGAGTGTTAAACCACGACACGGAGGTAGGTCCTGCCAGCTCCCAGACGTGCCACCGTGGTTGGAATTCCTTACCCTCTGCTACACGCACCGATGGGGTGAAAGTGCAGGTATGGACTGCAAGCACAAGGGTGTGCAGCACGCTCCTCCCTCTGCCGGAACCCCTCCCTGCTCTGAAGGGTTCCGGAACACATTCCGGAACTGCACCAGAGTGCCCAGGACACAACACCTGCTTCCTTGAGGCTCTCCTGCCCGGTGAGAGCACGAGAACTGCACCAGGACACTCTGGTATCACAGAGGGTTTCAAGACCCGCTCGGATAAAGCCCTGAGTGCCTGGTCGGGTCTCACTGGGGTAGAGATGTCCCAAGGCCCCTTCCCACCAGAATTATTCTGTGATGCTTCCAATCTTACATTCTGCAAGGCCCAACCCTCAGCTGTGTGTGGAAACCCCTCGAGCTTCTTGTCTTACCCCAGGAGAGGCATCTGTGCTGGCTGTAGCCAGGACAGAGTTAATTTTCTCCACAGTGGCTGGTATGAAGCTCTGTGTTTGGATTTGCACTCGGAAGAGGCTGGTAAGGGTTTTTTAGCTGGTGCTGAGGAGTGCTGGCACCAATTCAAGGTCCTTCCCAGCTTCTCATCCTGCCCCTGTGTTCCCAACTCTCTCCCTGCAGGCAGTGTTGGGGGACACAGTTCACACAGCCAACTGTAACTCGTAACATTATTAGAATCATGGAATCTTTTAGTTTGGAAAAGCCCTTTAAGCCCATTGAGTCCAACCGTTCCCCCAGCACTGCCCAGCCCCCCTCACTGACCCCTGTCCCTGAGCACCTCGTCCCCACGGCTCTGAAACCCCTCCCGGGATGGGGACTCCCCCCTCCCTGGGCAGCCCCTTCCCACCCTGACAGCCCTTTCCGGGAAGGAATTGCCCTGATATCCATCTAAACCTCCCCAGGCACAACTTGAGGCCATTCCCTCTTGTCCCATCACTTGTCCCTTGGGAGAAGAGACCGACCCCCCCCTCTCTACACCCCCTTTCAGGGAGCTGTAGGGAGCGGCAAGGTCTCCCTGAGCCTTCCCTTCTCCAGGCTGAACCCCCCCAGCTCCCTCAGCCGCTCCCCCCAGGAACTGTGGCCCAGCCCCATCCCCAGCTCCGTTCCCTTCTCTGGACACGCTCCAGCCCCTCAGGGTCTGTCTTGTTGTGAGGGGCCCAAACTGACCCCAGGATTTGAGGTGCAGCCTCCCCAGTGCCCAGCACAGGGGACAATCCCTGCCCTGCTCCTGCTGGCCACGCTGGCCCTGATGCCAGCCAGGATGCCACTGGCTTCTTGGCCACCTGAGCACACACCGGCTCGTATCTGGCCTCTGTCAACCAACCTCCCCAGGTCCTTTCCTGCCAGGCAGTTTCCAGCCGCTCGTCCCCCAGCCTGGAGTGGTGCTGGGGGTTGTTGTGGCCCCAGGGCAGGACCCAGCACTTGGCCTTGCTGACCCTCCCCCAGTGGCCTCAGCCCATGGATCCAGCCTGTCCGGATCCCGCAGTGGAGCCGTCCTGCCCTCCGGCAGATCCACACCCCTGCCCAAACTGGTGTCATCCCCAAACGGAGTGCGGGTGCACCCCGTGATCCCCAATTACCACCTGGCAGCTATCCCTCAAAGCCCGACAGCTGAATGAGTTCAGATTCACTCCTTGGAGGATGCCAGAGCAGCTGACTGATAACAAACAGCAGCACAAAGATAAGCACAACAACCTGCTCCAGAGCAGGGAAAAAGCAGACAGGGTAAGAGAAGATGCTCAGCTCTAACGCGTAAGTGATCCACACAAACACAGCTCTGCTCATCTCTGTGTTGTGCTCCTTGTCACTTCTTCCCCGACAGCCAGCTCATCATGACAGCGGCTTTCAGAGGCCCTTCCCCCCAGCAATCCCACCCCTGTGCGAAGCCTGAGGAGTCGCACAGGCTCTCCCGTGCACCCGCAGTGGAAAACACCGAGCGGTAAAACCAGGTACGAGTTTCTGTGGTGCTGATGCTGGACCATCCACTGTCAACAGGCAGATGACAGGGAGCATCAGGGATGTCCAGCCCGGTTGGACTTTGGAGAGTTTAGCTTGACCGGACGCACACGACCCCAGTCTCTAGTTAGATAAACTGAAAGCTCCCGTCCCTGCCCAAATAAACTCAAAGGCGGTTTTCATGACGTAGCCGAGTGCCCAAAACTCTCAGCCCACCAAACTCTGGGCACAACTTAACACAACGCTCAGTCGCTCCCTCAGGACCTGGAATAACGGTGCTTCGCAGCCTGGAGCTGGTACTTGCTGCGAGGCCCAAATCCTCCAGCCGGCTGCACCACGCTGTAGGCCACCCTGCCCAGAAGGTCCTGGGGGGTGTTTCAGATAGAGCCTGCTCCGGTCGTACCAGCTTCTTTAAGGAACTCACACACAGAAATTCTAACTAATTCATGCCGAAAACACAAATACTATCAGGGGGGTTACTATTTTAAGTCAACATAAGCTGCAAACTGTTAAACTTGGAAACCATGTAGATGCAGACCAGACTGTGCTCCCCGCGTGGATGACGAGTACAGTCCCAAAAGAAGCCTCTTTCCCACGGCTCGAAGGAAGCAGGGTAACGACGCAGTGGGTTCGAGTGCTGCGCAACGCAGCACAGGGAAAGGCTGCAAAACCAGCACTGTTCAACTGGCAATTGTTGCAAAAGGAACCTTTGTAAGGATCTAATTTTTCCCCCGAGCCGAAAGCCATCCTCCACACTCTCCTTACACCAGTGGCTCCCAAGCTCGGACTCAGGCACTCCCGGAGTTCAGGTCAGCCGTCTGCGGGAGGCAGGAGCCTGACCGTTAGCCCAAGTGCGCTGCAACTGCTCTCTCCGCCCTTTCCCTCACAGGGAGTCCACGGAGCTGTCTCCTAATTCAGGGACCCAGGTCAGAGGCCTAAACCAAGGGTGTACAAACACGCTCCTTCCACATATGGTCTTTGATTCTACCTCAGTGACGCAGCTGGCTGGCAACAGCCAGTTAACAGTTTATCCATCAGCCGCAACAGACCGTGCTTCAGGATGGGCAGGACACTCCCGCAGCGCAGATTCAGCACCCACGTAAAGAGGATTCATGAAGGGCTTGTGAAGACGCAAGAAACAGTGTTTCTGGATGTCTTCAGCCAGGGGCTGATCATCCTCCCTGCTGCATTCCAGCCACAAAATACCCAGTTAAAAGATTCTTGTCGAAGGTGTCCTTTCCCCAGTACATCCATCCACAGACACAACAAAGGCACGACATCTAGAAAAAGCAGAGTGACGGAGCCTGAGCACGCACTAACCTGCAACAACACGCTTCCAGCTCCAGACAAGCGTCCTGTTTCGCTCATGAAACGTGACCAAGTCGGTGGTGGTGCGGGAAGGTGCACAGCCACCTGCCCAGCGTGTTAGCTGTCTGTGAACTGGACACGAGGCATCCCCGGAGGAAATACCTTCAGCTGCCTCTGTTGTGCAGCTTCTCAAAAGCAACGCTTTAAGTGCTGGGGAGAAAACTAACGCGGCTGAAGCTACACGAAAACCAGTGCAAGTAGCTCCTAAACACAGAACCACAGTAAGAAGAAAGGTAGAAAACCACAGCCAATTTTTCAGGGCCTGTCTGCTCATTTCAATCAACTCCCCCCACGCCCCTCCGCCCCGGGCACAGGCACGCTGTGCGGTGGTACCGCTCTGTGCCTGGGCAGAACGCAAGCGCCTCTGCACACTTCCCAGCAAGCACCGCTGCAGGCCTTGGTAACCGCAGCGCGGGCTGTGCCCACCAGGCCGTACTGCCCAGCTCATCCTGAGGCGCTTTCGAGGAAAACACGCGTTAGCAACTGAAGTGCAGACCAGCGCGCAGACCTGGAGCACTGGAATCCTTTTAAGCGGCACATCTTCAAAAGAACTTCCCTCAATTCCTACAGCACCGAAAAGCACCAGGGCAAGAGAGACGCACAGCCGGCCTTTGCTGAAAGGCTACAGAATCGCGGCCAAAGAGCAGCCTGACTGGGCGTCCAGCTTCCTCCCGCGCCCTCCGAGCGGCCCTGGCACAGTCACCCCGGCTCGGCGGCCTGGCTGCCAGACCAACAGACTGCTCGCTTCCGGGCCGGAGCGGGCCGAGAGCACCGGCCCAGCAGTACCCCTGGGCGACCACAGGGGAGCAAAGACCCTTCCTCTCGGCCAAGATAATTCCACAGGAGGGACGTTCAGCTTCAGCCCCGGAAACTGCACTCACATGCGTTTCAAAGCGCCACGTGAAGCAGTCAGAGGCTACTGCACTCTGTCCAGACCACTGCAGGCTCCCAATTCCCCTGTCTGTACGCACAGTTTCTAGACTGAATCTTTATAAACATATTTTTAAATAAAACAGCGTCACACTTGGCGTGTTCAAACAGGAGGATTGGAAAACACGGGACCGCGATGCCGAGGTGCCGGCAGCGCTGCTCCGCTGTGCAAACAGTGCGTGCTCCCGCAGCGTCCCAGCGTGCCGTTGCCAGGCCACCCAGCTTCACCAAAACATACTGACAAAAGATTTTCTCAGTTAACGAACTACGGGCACTGTGGGAATTTTTACAGGCTGTTTCTAGAGGGCTAACGTTTGCAGTTCAGTCCCAGACCTGAACCACTGTGCCACGCAAGGAAGTAGAACCTCCCCTATGAACGTGCAGGGAACTGACTGAAATGCAGTCTGTAGCCAGAGAGCCCAGCCCGGGGACATGCCCCTGCTGGGTGCCTGAAGTCCCTTCAAGGACAGACCCTTAATTAGGTGTATGCCGTTATTCCTAATGCTTTGTGTCTCCAGACTGACCCTCCTCAAATTCAGTGTGCACGTGCTCCTGCACAGCATTTGGCTGACTCGCTTCCACAGACAGGTGACCGCTGCCAGCCGAACGGTTACCATGGCCCCGGTGTGTGAAGAGACAGCCCTGACGAACCTTACTGCAAATGGAAAACCACGAAATCATGAGACCAACTTGTCAAAAATTAACCCGCATGAGAATCTGGTCTGTGCTTTTCAGACTATCTGACGCAGCTCTGTGATCTGGAGCCTGTGAGCCGACCTGTCTGGTCCTCATTTTCTTGAGTGGTAGGAAAGCCAAAGGTGCAGGAGTGAAATGTTTGGGGCTATGGTCATTCCCAGTTACACTGGAAAGTGTTTTCTTCCATTTACATCTCTCCTTTGAAACTGTCAGAGTTTTCACAGCGTTATGTTCACGAAGGCTCACATCGAGCAAGACCAGAGGAAGGTAAGCTGATGCTTAAATTGAAGCCTGAAGTGCTAACCAGAGCAGCAGTGGAACCGCAGCAGTTACGGAAGTCTTTAGGTAATTCGTACTGCAAAACACCTGTTAGTATTTTGCAAACAGCTGCCAGTGCCCAACAGAACTATGGAAAGACCCAAACACCCCACCAGCATAAACAAACAAACAAAGAAGCAAAGCAGCTACCACCTCTGACCTGAGAGACAGGAACGACTGCGGACAGACAACCTAATGGCACCTGGCACCGTGAACCCTGTCCACCTCTGAACGAGAAAGCACAGCAAGAGCTTATCTTACTGCGTTCAACACCGCATCACAATTTGTCTGAGGCTCTGCAATGCACGAGACGTTAGAACTTCACCTCAAACAGTACGGCGGCCCTTGCTGCCAACTCTGAGGAGGGGGAAATAAGAAAAGGAAGTGGAGAAGATACTGTTGGGCCCGAGAGCAGCATCAGAGCTGCCCTTCTGAAGCACGACTCACTTTGTGACCCCTGCTGAGGAAAGGCGGCTCTGCCCGCGCGTTCCCACCAGCGGTGGCGTGCAGCACTCACCGAGATTTGGCTGAGACATTGCCATAGGCCTCTGCGGTACCGGCGTGGGAGCTGCCGCAGGATGGTGGCTCATGTGATTCAGCGGCTGGTTCATGGTTTTTCGAGGATCTTGCCATGTCGTAATTTTTTCTATGTGACTACGAAAGAAGAGATAAAACACAAGCTTAACACAAAATACCCAGGTACACTATATACATGGGCAGGCTTAACGTCACCAGAGTCCCATTTGGTTTTCTTATCCCACACTTTTCTACCCTCCCCATCCCACCCTAAACCACGTAGAATTGCTTATCATCTCGTAATTTTTTTCTTCTGATCTTCTGCCCCTGCCACTGGACCTTCTCACGCACTACTGTTAAACAGCGACTGCTGCGTGGACAGCTGGTGAATTCCGTGATGACACTGAGAATCTGTGGTACACACTCACCTTCCAGATTATTTAATTGTCCAAAAGTTGTTTACTCTTGTCCTGTCTGTCTTTTTCTACATACTCAAACACCCAGCCATTCTTTGTTCAGCAAGATAGGGTCGTTCTGCTGAGTTTGGAAAAGACAAGTGTTTGTTTTGCCAAATCCAACTGCTTTCTTCCCTACCAGCCCATGAGAACCGGTCAGAAACATCAGAGCATGTTCTCACGGCCAGAAGGGACAGCTCATGCCCTTACGACCCGTGTGCAATCACCACCGTCTCTGTAAAGGCACTAGTGGTTTCCACTGTGAGGTAGCCAATGCTCCTCGCGTACGTTAACCCGCGTGTACCTGTATTACCCTGAAAACCGTGGAGTAGCGCAAAAATCCGCACGAGATTTTACACCGAGGTAGCTATGAAGCGTGGGAATACAGAGTGCAGTGGCAAAGGAACTCTGGGTTTACGGCAACTGAGGGTTTCCCTGGAAACACATCAGCTTTGGAAGAAACTTCTCAGGGGATGGACTTTAAGGAGCAGCGTGTAATTGTATGTGGAAGAGGAAGAGACACAGAAGTGCCTTACAGCCACCAGCCGTCTCTGTCCATGGAGGCACTGCCTGGCCCCACATCCAGCTGTGGCCCAGCCCACTCACCAGGCTCCTGACTACCCCCAGACCCCGGTGGGCTCCCCTCTGCCAGCCTCTTGCTAGAAAACTTCAGAAGAGGCCAGTCTTTAAGAACAGGTAAAGAAAGATGGAAGTGTAAATCCTGGAACACCTTTCAGTGTAACAGTCCCCACTGAAACACTTGGTTTCTGACCACCAAATTGCGATGAAACGAGCTGTCGTTCTGTCAAGGAGCTTTTTCCACACTGTACCACGAGACAATTCTCCATCCCTTTACTCTTTTTTTGAAGTATACCCGCTTGAAATGTCCTGCCTACGAAGGACTATGAGGGCCAGCTCTGCCCTTTGCCTTCCCTGGACTCCGAGCCTTCTTCCTGAGCTGGTCAGGTGCTCAGTCTCAGCCCAAGGCAGCACAAAACATGAAGAAACACAGAATCCAAATCAATGAACAAGGCAGTATTTTCCAAGTTAATAACTTTCTAGGGTGCATCTTTCTTGCCTTGCACATTTTCTCCATTTTCAATTGAAATAAGACTTGCAAGTTAGAAATACTGAGCCGAGTTTTAATAAATTCATAAAGCCTCTTCGCACACAGCCGTCCTCGGGAGGATGGATAAGCACGTCCTGCAAATCGCTATGCAAAGCAACCAGTCAGGAAACCGAGCTGAAAACGAATACTGCTTTGGTTCAAAACCTCTTTTATCCTTCATCTAGAGGAAACAACCCGTACCTCAATCACACCAGAGAAGCAGGGCAGCGACCACCATTTAGCAACACTTACAGAAGAACTGAAAATCCATCAAAAACGTCGGGATCATAGACCTTAAAGAACCCAACTGCTTTACACCAAAGCAAAACAAAACAAGCCCCAGGAATTTTCTGTGCAAACACGATAAGTGCTCGGGGGCCGCAGCCAGGACCCACGAGTGGCTGTGCTCACCCTTCCTGCTGGCACCCTGGCAGCGTACAAACGCATCTGCTTCACTGACACGCATGCAGACAGAGTGGCTGAGACACAGCCCTCAGATGTGGCATCGACAGTACGATTCAAGGCCAAGCACAAGCCGGTTGTTACTGGAGTATGTTACTACAACCACTACATCAGTTTGGCTTTAGCCAGTTATTGAAGAAAAGGCTGATCAACCTTAGACAACGCTTATTTAACCACTTCTGACAGTCGGGCTGAGAACCCAGCGGTTCCCTAACGCCAGCACGAAGGTTCTAAAATAAGGAGCTTGGTTTCAGGCCAGGGACGCCTCCTCCCGCTGATTTCCAGGGTTTATGTAAATCCCTGCCCTCCCCCCCGCTTATCTCTACACAGGTATTGAAAAAGTTATGTCAAACCTCTGCAGAAACAGGTACCGGTTCTGGTTCATTCCACTTGAATTTTATTGGGTTTATACTGGGATAACGGATCTAGGCCCAGTATCTTTTTCATCTACACAACACAGGAGAACGAAAGGAAACGTAGCAGTGACAGAAATGAGCCTCTCCTAGATTCTTACAGCCCCCAGAGTATCAGAACTGACAAAAATCAGTTCCGAACAGCCTCTTTTTTCTTAGGGGCCGATGGGAAAACATTGCCCGTTACAGGTGGATTTCAAACCCCAAAATGCAGCAGGCTGTCCCAGAATGCAGGACCTTCACCACCAAAACCAGTGCCAGGGCAGTTACCAGTCCCCAGCCGCCAAGCGCCCGCGTTCCCGTCCGTGGCCCAGTGACACACGGCCAGTACCGCGGTGTCGGGCAGCCCCACCACTCGGTCCCAGGGCGCAGACAGAGCAGCGTTTCGCTCCCGACTGCCCCCCGGGACTGCTGGTTTTCTGAAGTACGATGCAGCTCCACGTAAGTCAGGCCAAAGCCGCGATTCTGACTGGCCGAGGACGACCTCATCGGTGCCGCTGCCGAGAGGGAAGCCCGCGTCCCGGCCACGCGTTCTCATCCCGTTCATGGGCTGGCAGCGGTGATCCCGCTGGCGTGCGGCCTGCCAGGTCGGGCAGAGCCGACCCTTACGGCTAATGCTCACTGCGCGTTCTTTTCTGTTCTGCCGACTGTTTTTGCCGGGCTCCCATCCAACCGCATGGGAAGGGCCAGCCATGGCCAGCCTCAGCGGCGGAAGAGCCGCAGTTCTGGTGTGAAAACACTCCCTTTCACCAGTTTACTTCAGCCCTGCAAAAACTCCCTGTGCTCATACGTGAGATGTCATTGTCACAAAGGCCTGAAATGCGTATCCGTGCACAAGAAAGAATAACGCTACGGAGAGAACCCCTAAATATCCTTATCTGGAATTGTATCAATCCATCTGAGCCTTGTTTTATTATTTCCAGAACTAATAATCCCGGAAGGATTTTGTTCTTGGCACACACCACACAGCCTACGCCGAGACAGAAAACAAAGCCTCCGACAAACAGAGCTAGCACAGGCCAGAAGTCCTGCCGCCACTGCTGAGCTGCACCCTGCCTCTCCCAACACCTGAGCTTACGCTGCTGCGGGACAGAGACCAAGCATTTCCCTTCCAGGGTCACTGAGACCATGGGGTATCACGGAGTTCAACCCCGGCCTAAGTGTCCCCTGCGGCACTGACCTGCACGCTAGTTTCACCCGCTTTCTCCAGTTATTTGCTCTTTTCTTACCATAATATTCTACTATTTTATGTCTATTATTACCTCTTCCATTGGATGCCGTTTCC
Organism: Rhynochetos jubatus; assembly: GCA_027574665.1. Taxonomy (NCBI): domain Eukaryota; kingdom Metazoa; phylum Chordata; class Aves; order Eurypygiformes; family Rhynochetidae; genus Rhynochetos; species Rhynochetos jubatus. The sequence continues at coordinate 372,849 of CM050657.1, forward strand.
TGCTCATCACCCATGCACGTTATCGAAGAGACAGCCCAGGGGTCTGGAGAGAACTAGTGAAACAGTTCTCTGCTACCCACTTTGAAGGTAAGAGTCTCCGTTACACATCAACGGATCCAAAGAGAAGGAGCCCCAAACTGTAACGATCCCTTGCCTAGTCTGGAGCCTCGCAGCTTCACTGGGGAGCAGAGGGAACTGCTACGCGGAAATGGACTGAACTTGTAGCACTTGATTACACAAGGTTCTTCCTTCAGGACTATTCAAACACATGGCGAAGTAACCCCAACGCTCATATTCAAACTCTCAAGGTTTTCCGAAGCAATCTTTGCTTTTTTTGCTATTAAAAATCCCAGTATGAGCGCAGCGATTCCTCAACAAGGTCTTCCTAAGTAAGCAGGTGGGAAAGAAGAGAGAGACATTCATTTTAACTCCTATTTCTGCATCACAGATGAGACCGAGGGGGGTCTGCACAGGCAAGAAGTTTAGTAAGTAAGATTTCCAAACACACATAGCTGGGGGCTAACACTGCTCCCACCGAAATCAGGGCAAGTTATGTATTTACAACTCAAACAAGTTAAATGTTTCATTAAACGCCTCCTGCTTGGGTCTCTGCGCCCCACTCTGAAACGCCGATGCTCTTCGGCGCCCAGCCGCTGCTGTGTACGGCACTTTTCAACGGCCAGGCTCCAATCCCGGCCTTCCCTGCAGCCCTGCCAAGGCCACTCCGTCACTTTACCTCAGCAAGCAGCAGCGTGAAGCGTGCTACTTCTCCTTCTGCTTGTCTTAGCGCCAACCAATGTATCTCAGTGCGTTCTATTTTCAGCCCTTTTTTCTCTCCCAGCATGAGGAAACCGAGATATACTCATCTAAGGTTTGAGTGGATCTGAGGAGAAAGAACTGAAATACATCATGCTGTAAGCGCGTCTCACACGGACCAACACAACCTTGGAGCCTGGCTAACGCTGCCGTCCTTGTACGGGTCCTTTGTCAGGGCTTTGTCACAGGGACTGAGAGTGGATTTTGCGACGGAGCCACATCAAAGCGAAGCTGCTCCAGGGCACTGGGAAGCTGGTGACTCACCGGCACCAACAGCTCTCATGTTCTGACTCATTAACTGCTCCAAACGGGGCCACAGCTCGGCCTGTGCTGGACCACGTCCAGCCTCTGCTTCCGGCTACACCACCACCGCTAAACATTGGGAAATCTGTTTACATCCCTGAAAGCAGAGCCAAAGCCTTGCCCAACATCTCTGCCACTCTGCTCCTGGGAAACAAGAACGGGACGAGAAGGAACCTTGTCTCAAGTAAGAGGCTACGCACAGCGCTTTGGTGGATGTGGCAGAAACACTTTTATCCAGATGGAAAGTTTGTTAAACTTAAGAAAATGACCTTGGGCCACAGCATCCCTGCCTGTCGCGTGAGCCAAAAATAGCCAGCGAGGCACACGTGCTTTGCTAGATTTGTGGTATGAAGAACTTTCACAGCTGCCCCCTCGCAGACGAAAGACGTTGGCCTGCTCTTGGGGCACGCTCACAGCACCCACGGGCGCTCCAAAGGAAGCTCCCGTCGCTACTCTGCGTTCACAGCTGCTGCAAAGCGCCGCGGGCGGCCCCTGCGGACATCCCCGACACAACTGGTAGTGGGCAGCCAGAACAGCTGCTCAGTGTCATTTTCTAACTTCAGCATTTCAATTATCTGCTGACACTGTTCAACAGGAGAGCGAGAAAGCTTGCCGTGTTCCAGGCCAGGACTGACAGAACTCGGCGCACGGTACAGCCACAGGAGAACACGACTAGGCTGAAGAGCTCGCGGTCGGTTTCACTGTACTGTTCGCTTCAACAGCTGGGAAGAGTAAGGTTTCGCCTTTCATCGTCCCACCGAAAGCACGCCGACAGGTACACACCCAGCGTCCCTCCGTCAGCTCTCCCTGGAAGGCGCAGGAAGCGGTAACCACCACCCCGCAGCTCAGATCGTGACCGCAGCGGGTGCAGGAGCCTGGCTGCAGGGTTTCACCCGCCAGGGTCAGCCGGTACCATTCACGGCTCTTCCTTTTTCAGGCTCCGGGAACGTTTCGTGAAGCTCTAACAAGGAGACGCAATGTAATTATTAAACCGATTGACCCACGGACTTTGTGCCACCACTGCAGGTCCATCCTCAATTCTAAGCTTGGCGCTGGAACGTTACATATTTGCATACTTACTAGCCTGTGCTAAGTACTAATTAAAATAACTTCAGTGAAGAGCTGCTCTTCTCCTGCATTAGTCCCAGCATTGTCTGGTACCGCAAAGGGAACTTTGGGAAGGTCCTGCTACGCTTCCCTGTGGCTGAGGGATCCCTTTGTCAGCGTATGCCGGGGACTTAAAAACATTAAACTAGGTATACCAATGGAAACAAAACTCCCTTTGAGTCCTGACAACTTAACCTTCAGAGTTTGGATGAAATCCCAATTCCTGAGAGAAAGACAAAGGGCTACTGACTGAAACTATTATACAGAACATCATGACGGGATTTTTTAAGGTATACAATATATAATGGCCTTAACGCATTTGTCCACTTGATGAGTGCCTGTAGCGCTCATATTTAGAGCCATATTCATGATCCCTTTAATTGAGTCTCTGCTTTATTTTGGGGGAAGATGTGATAGTCTGAAGACAACAAATTCCTTTGTGAGATGTGGCACCTTCATACTCCTGATGTTACAGAAGTTGTTAAACGGTTAGAGAATGAAACCCCCTGAGCTGTCCCCCCGTGAGGGCCGTGGCCAGGCTGTGCTGGGAACGCCCCACCGAGGTCCACGCCAGAAGTGACCGGATCTTCGAACGACCGGGGTTTGCACAGAGGACAGAAAGCGGGGCTGCCTTGTAAGAAGGAAGGGAGAAGCAGCCCAGGCAATACAGGTTCTTGTTCCACCCAGCCCAAGCTGTTATTATTCTAACATACCCTGCATTCCAGTAAAAACAAACAAACAGGAAACCCCCTTCAACTACGCAGAATCCACTGGCAGGGACATGATCGACACCTTCCCGGGCGAGGACAGGACAGACAAACCATGCAGACCAAGCCAGGTCAGAGAGAGCCCCCACAGCTGCGGAACATCGGAGCTGAAGCCGTGCCCCCCTGCCCGGCCGGCGGCAGAGCCGCGCGATGCTGCACCACTCGGCCCCAGAAGCCTCCGCCGCGGCCGAGGCCCACATCTCACGTTTCGCGCCCGGAGTCTGTCAGGAAAGGCCCGCTAATGCTTCAGAGCACGGTGCTTTCCGCGTGCGCATTTAAAAAGGGGGTTGTTTTCTGGCAGCGGCGCCCTTGGCTCAGTTACCAGGGCTGGACCCGCTGCCGCGGGACCAGTAAGGCCCTGCTCCTCGTGCATTAACCGACTGCTGGGTGCTGTCACCTCCCAGTACCGCGAGGAGGAACTGTCAGGGGGTTCAGATCGCTGCAATACGTTAACGAGCACGCTTTCATTAAAGATTTTTGTTGCAGAACTAAACTATTTTCTACTCCAGAAGTGGGCACAGCCACACCCCTGTCCACTTCTGGACTGGGTATCCGAGACCAGCATTTCTTACAAAGCCAACCAGCTGGTGCTGACACACCATTTCTTCCCCCAAGTGCACAGCAGTTGCTGTAACTTTTTCCTAGGACAAGCTCTCTTTGGCCAGTTCTGCTTGGTCAGAGTCTCCAAACGCTAACAGGCACTGGCTCGAGGAGCACATTTCCCAACCAGATGACTCTCCTCCGCTGGAAAGGGAGCGCTCTGGCTCAAAGCACACGTTTGCGCACGCTGTTCCTGGTATTGCAGCGCTCACAGCCTCGGCGTTCAGGTCAGCGCACTCGCTACGCTCCCAAAAAAGCCAAAGTAGCTGCTTCTCTCTGAACTTTGCAGGCAGCAATCTTCATCTTTTAATGCAAACGCCAACGGCTAGAGCACAACAGCCCCGCAGAGCCCAGCTGAACAATAAAATACGTGTTGCCCTCCTCCTACGTCCTCCTGAGGTGAGGAGCAGAAAAGCCAGCAACCAAAATTACCTGATGGATGCTAAGGAAAACGGAGCACAGCTCTGTTCTCTTCCCTGTAAGATTAAGAAATCCATGAGGACTGCTGGTATTCCGAACACACCCTCCCTTTTACCTCCTGGAGAAACACCTGATGGATTCTGTGAAAAGGAGGGCAAACACCTGTCTCTCACCACCATCTCCACTGCTCACATCTCCCTCTTAGGGAGATCCCTCAACACGGAAAACTTCCAAGGGTCCCATCTCTTACACCCCACACGCACACGAGAAAAGCCCCACCGGTTCCTCCAGTGAACTGACTCACAGGAAACACAGTGAAATGGGCCAAATCGCTGGCAGCACCCGTGGGGTTGCGTGTCTTTACCACCCCCCGGCTTCTAATGCTGGAGGTCAGCTCAGGAACTTTAATAAAGAAATGGCTCTTCCCAGAGGCAGCTCTGGTTACCCGCTGCCCCCGGCTCGCCCTTCCCGCGTGGGCGATGTGCTGCAGGGCCCCAGGACCCCGCTCCCCTGGCAAAACGGGATCGGGTTATAAATAACTTTCATAACCTTTGCAGGAGTTTCTCAGGGTTTGAGTGGTGGACTCGGGGGCGAGGCGTGCTGCAGGGGGGGCTCCTCTGAGAAGCTGCTGGAAGCTCTCCTGGCTGCAGGTGAGACCCTCCTCTGGCCACGGCCGAGCCAGTCTGCACCTCCGGGATTAACGTCTGTAACAGGGCAAACAAAAGTGAACCTGCAGCGGAGAGAGGAGAGCGATGGGAGAGACACCTAGGCAGACCCCAGGGCACTGCAGAAAGCAGGGAGGGGATGCCCGGAGCAGGGGGTGCCCAGAGAGCCTGTGGTGGGAGGGCAGGCTGTGCCCTGCAGCCAGGGGTTCACGAGGGGCACAGACCCCACGCTGGCGCAGGGGGTGCCTGAAGAGCCCGGGCCTCCGTGGGAAGCCCAGGCTAGAGCAGCTGCTCCTGAAGGACAGCACCCCGTGGGGGGCACCCACTGCTGCATTCATGGAGAACTGCAGCCCATGGGAAGGGCTCACGTTGGAGCAGTTGGTGGGGGACTGTCTCCCATGGGAGGGACCCCACGCTGGAGCAGGGGCAGGGGGTGAGGACCCTCCCCTGAGGAGGAAGGAGCAGCAGAAACAGTGTGTGATGGGCTGACCCCAACCCCCGTTCCCTGTCCCCCTGCGCCGCTGGGGGGGAGGAGGGAGAGACGTGGGGAGCAAAGCTGAGCCTGGGAAGAAGGGAGGGGTGGGGGAAGGGGACTTGAGATTCAGTTTTGTCTCTCATTATCCTACTCTGATGTGATTGGTAACTAATAATTTATTTTTTTCCCCCAGTGGGGTCTGTTTTGCCATAACAGGTGAGTGACCCCTCCCTGTCCTGGTCTCGACACACCAGCCTTTCCCTGCATTTCCTCCTCCCCATCCCACCGGGGGAGCAGTGAGCGAGCGGCTGCGTGGTGCTGAGCTGCCAATGGGCCTGAGCCATGACACTTACAGAGCTCTGACTCCCAAAACACTGGTTCTACCACTTCAGAAAGTTAGACTACACGAAGGTCAGGAGGTGTCCTGTTCTGGCATCTTTTTCTTCATGATCCATGCTGAAGGTGATTAGCTAGCCGCTGGATTCTCCTTGGACCCTATTTCCACCTTCATGTGATGAGCTGATTAGTTCCCATGGAGAAAAGGCAGTACAAATAACCACACTAATCACCAGAGTCCAGAAAGTTGGCCTTTTACAATCTCAAACTACCGTGTATCCAGGAAATCCTGCCAGACAGTCACTGCTTGCAAATGGCTGGGAAACGTGATCATTTGCCATGAAAAACAGAGGAAAAGCACGATCTGGTTAAAGGACCGAGTCTTTGCCCAAACAAAACCCTTCCAAGATAAAGAAGCCATGTCTGGTAGCTGAGAGCGGCCCTCGGCTGAGGAAGGGGGACAGGCCAGCGCGCTCTGTACCTAACCTGGGAGACGCAGCACGAGTCCAGAACTTGCCGTGAGATTCGGCTGAACGTAGGGAGCTGCCGTCAGTCCCGACCCCGCACACTACTGCGATCAAACGCACTCTCAGAGGAGCGCCGTCTTTTTAAACTGTAAGTACACGGGTGGGCAAGCGAGCCCTCCCTCCGGCCACGAGGGACGGACCGAAACAGCAGACACCGGGCGATGCAGGTGCCCCTCACTGCGGAAGGGTGGGGTGCACCGTGCACCCGGAGCTGCAAGCCCACGCCGCGGCGAGCAGCGCTGGCCAGGCGGGAGCAGCCGCGCACCTTTCAGAGCCACGGCCTGCGCGGCACGTGAGGGGGACAACGTCGGGGTAGCGAGGCAGCACGCTGACCCCCCTTTGGCAGTTCAGACGCAGGCCCTAAGCCCATTTATTCAGTAAGGCGAAAGAGTGACTCGTGGCCATGTTTAACCCACACATCAGACTAACAAACATCATTCCAGGGAAGGGGCGTGGGATACCCTCAGAAAAGGTGAGACTGTTTTAATACCGGCAAGCTGTACCGTGGTTACGAAAATTTCTGGCCTTGATTGAAAAACAAAACCACTAAAAAGGCAGAGTCATAGAATGATGTAAAATTTCCTAAAAAGCCATTTAAAACCTGGTATCTAAGGTCTGATCTTTAGAATCTGGTCAGAATGAAGTACTTTAGACCAGCTTCCTACCCGGCAAACAGATGGCCGGTGTTTCAGCTGGACTGCTCATGGAATAAATGTAGAATTATTCCAGAGAAACACAGAATATCCTGAGCTGGCAGGGACCAGTAAGGGTCACCAAACCCAACTCCTGACTCCACACAGGGCAACCTAAAAGTTAAACCAGGTATCCCAGAGTTCTTGAACCACTGGCATGGGGCCACGATCCCTTCCCTGGGGAGCTTGTTCCAGCGTCCCACCACCCCACCAGCGAAGAATTTATTCCCAGTATCTGATCTGAGCCTCCCTGACACAGCTTTAAGCCATCCCCTTGTGTCCTGTCACCAGGAGGTGGTATCACCAGGGGGAAGAGACCAGCATCCCCCTACCTGCTCGCACCACGAGGAAGCTGCAGACAGCATACGGCCACCCCTCGGCCTCGCCCTCTCCGAGCTGCACGAACGAAGGACCTCAACTGCCCCGCCGGTCAGCCCTCTGCTCCCTTCACCACCGCTGTATGCTCCCTCACAGCCGCTCCTTGCCAATATTTCTGACAGACTGTATTTTACTGAGTTCAAAGCCTGAAAGTCCCTCACGGTCGTGAAAAAACCCAGAAAACCACAGGCAAAGAATCTGTAACATCCAGTGAAACAGTAAATGAAAATGAACCCCTGAGCAGAAACAAACTACTCAGAGGCAACAGAAGCCGTGAGAATGCTGACCTGCAAGGAGCTGTCATCCGGATGGCGACGTGTGATGCTTTACTGGCACGCTGCCTTCGGAGAAGAGCAATAAAGCAGTCCCGCTCAAAAACGAACGTGGTCAAACTGACCCGTATGTCAGCACTTCCATAAATACAACAACGCACGGAATCACATTATACCCGACAGGGAGCTTCCACCGAGCGTACACACTTTGTTCGTTCTTTGCAGTGTCCCAGGGTCTCCCAGTGCCGAGGCTATTACCGGGCTGTTACCTCCAGGCAGCCAGTGTGGGCACTCACACCAGTCCCTGTGGGCCAGGCGGCACTGTGGAACACAAGCCGACACCGGTCTGCTGACAGAAAACCTATAAACAAAACCAGACAAGCGCAGGAAAGACACCAGGATTGCTGGGGTTTTCTCATGGCAGCTACCCGCTTTCTGCTGCCACGCACGCCGGACCCAGGGCGGGCGTGAAGCCACCGATCCGCTCCGGACCTTCCGCACTCTAAGCCAGGACAGTCGGTCAGTGATCTGAGCCAAATCACAGCATCACCTGTGATTACTGTTCCCCCGCCCTCCCGGATGCTCTCTGCAGTCCCCCGCCATGCCCCCAGGTACGCACATTTCTTACAGGCATCGCTGAACCCCGCATGTTCTTCTACCAAAGCTGAACACATGGAGAAAAACCCACGAGACCTTTCTTCAGGTTCACGGTGAACCGAACCGCCCACGGAACAGCTCCTGCGGGGAGCCTCCAGGCTCAACAACCACTCTGCAGCCCGCCCGGTGACACAGCTCGGCTTTGAGCGACGCAAAAGGAGACGATTCGGGGCCTGTAATTTCCACGTGAGTTTTGTCACCCACAGTTAAGTGTTACCTTAACGTCTGGCGTTCCTGGGGCAAGGTTTTGGTAGCTGGAGGGCTACAGGGGTGGCTTTGGTGGAAAACTGCTCGAAGCCTCCCCCATGTCCAACAGCGCCAATGCCACGTATCGATTAAACTTTGAAGGACCAGCATAGCCTTGTCTCAAGGACCCTCAGGTAAAACACAAGTGGCCTTCGCAGCGTTGCTTTTTGTGAAAAGGCCGGGCACCGCCCGCCGAGCACACACTTCCCTCCGGCCGGTACCCAAACGGCCACACCAACAGCCCAGCTCCCACGCCGACACGCACAGCAGCGCCAGGGGAAATGCCGTGTCTGCGTGGAATGCCGCACCCATACGCTCCTTCCCTACAGCCCCAGGAAGACCTTATTTTCCTCCCTGCTGTTCCTAATACAGTCCTCAGGAAACAATACCACTTCCAAACAGCTGTATTTATTTATGAGGAGAAAACCTGTGTTCTGCAATCCAGAGCCTAAAAGCCACCCTGGAGCCTGTGAGGGCTGAGCCGGTGCCAGCCGAGCTGGGCACTGGCAAGTAAATCTGGCAACAGAACTACCAGATCCATTGAACTGGCGCGGGCCCGACTCCGCCGTGAACCAAGCGGCACCGCTTCGCATCTGACCACACATCCAGCTCCTCCTGGCGCTACCTCAAGGCCGAGGCCTCAGCCGCACGGGCGAGGCGAGTTCCCGACGGGTCTGCACGTGGCGCGCGCTCTCCCAGCGCAGGGAAGGCAACCCTTCCACAGACGACGGCATTTATCTGCAAAGCGAAAACTGACCTTCACGCGTTCTCAACGCAACCGCTGAATGACGGTTTTTAGGGAGTTCTTCGCGTATCTGCCACAGGGCGGACGCCGAGAATAACAAGGTTTTGAGGGTTTCATATGCGCAGTGGTGTTTTGTTTTATAGCAAGCTCCTTTTAAACTGCTCCTCACGTGAGGGTCAGGTAATCGGAGAAAGCGGCAAAACTGCAATACCCCTCAGTAGCTAACAAAGGGTTAACTTCCAGTTTGCTTTACACCTTCACAAGTTAAACTGTAAGTAACAGCACGCATTTTTCTTTTTCAGTCTCCTTTCCAGCTTCCTGTTTTTACTAGAAAAATGAATGAGACATTTGTTTCTCCAAGATAAAAAAAGACTACTGAAAATATTGTTCCAGTAGAAGCTGTCCTGACAGAAAAAGGAAACGTTCGTGAGACAATACCCTCAGCAAGAGGCCTGCTTTCAGTAAAGCAGACCAGACAGCACCCCAAGCTACCCCAAAACGCAAACGCGGGTCTGTGTGTGCTGGAAAAGCAGCAGAAAAACGGAACCCGACAGTGCTCCTGCATCTCCATCGCGTCCCCGTCTGTCCCATGTGCCGGCCTGTGCTTCTCTTTCACCTCTTAACGTGCTTCCCTGTCACAAGAAAGATCTGTGCCAACTGCTGGAATCCAGCATGTCCAACGCCCAGAACCGAACAGGGGTTTTGAGTAAGTGCTGGACTATAAATACCCCGCAACTGTCTGAAGAGGAAGAGCCGGGTAAAGAAAGTGAACAGGACATACACTGTGGATTATGTGGAGGAGTTGCCTTACGAGAAGGCACTGGACTAGATTCCTCCTACACCCCACGTTTCCACAGAATACTCACTGTAGCCCAAAATTCACGTTCAGTAGTCCCATAGCAACAGCTTTTTGGCAAAACTGTTAAAGCGCCCATGACCAGATTTCCCATTCTGCAGAACATGAGGGGGTTTAACACTGCCACAAACAAACACGGTTGAGAAAACTCTCCTGCAATCTGCCTACACGAAAGAACCTGCCCCTTGACATTTTTTGCAAACTTTTGGTCTAAACTGTTTTTTGGGGGAGCTATAAAGGTCCCAACAACACACAGTTTTGTAGCGTCCCTCTCTTGCAGTGGCCTCACTTCACTGATTCTCCATCGCCATAAAGTCTTTCAGTAGCAGATAAAAATCAAAATGCCACAGGTAAAACATGAATAAAGAAGCACAACCCTCTGCCACCTCTAAAACTATTAGTTGTGTCTAAAATCATCATCTACTGTTTGGGTGATGTCAGGGCTGAGGGACAGTGAGAGCAGTGATCTGGGAGACCATCATTCCATGCCCGGAAAGGTCTTCACTCAAGGAATGGCTGCCCAGGAGCCCTGCCAGGTGTCTCCTCGCAGCGTGAGGGGCTGGTACAAACCACTGGCATCACCACACTCCTGCCAGCAGGGTGGCCATGGCAGCTAGAGAGCAGTGGTGCACACATACACACATTTATCCACCATTCAGATCTGGTCCTCGATGTTCACGTCACCATTCCATCCCCTCCGACCCCCCTTTCTGACACGTGCCTGTGCAACGGAGCCACACAGATCTGCAGAAACCCAGAAAGCCCTGACCTCTCCAGGCACAGGCAGCTGCATGTCTGCTTAAATGTACAGAGTAGGAGTACAATGACAGCCATGACAAGGAAAAGGCAGTGTCAAAACCCACTGTGAAATAAAAAACCCTTTTGTGGAGGACTCCCACACCAAATTCTGTTCTCGTAGGCTCAACAGTGTTGACCTTTCACTACGTTCCCCACCAAGCTGTGCACGGTGGCCACAGCGCAGGCCGTCCTCATTTACCCGTGCAAGGTGCCGTTGCTGGAGGGCCCAGCCAGCCGGCCCGGGCGAACAGTGGCCCGGGCTTCAGCACACAGTCTGCCTCAGCACACCGGGACCTTCCACAGGCAAGAGCAGACGCCAACCAGCGCTTAATGCGCAGGCCCTGCGCCACCAGCACCTCCGCCGGCGAGCCCCCGGTGCCTCAGCCTCTACTGCGCCGCTGCACGCGAGCTACTGGAGAGTGGGAAAACGTATTCTTTGGGTTTTGCGCAGCACAGCTGAGGGCGCAGAGATGACCGCCTTCCGAAGGTCACCCTGCAGCACAGCAGGAACCGCTCTGCCGTTTCCTCCAGCCTGGGTCAGCTTCCCAATGACTTGTGCTTCCTGCTTCTCCGACGCTGCTGTCTGAGGGGCTTCGGGGGAAGGTGAAGCCTAAGAAAACACATCAGTCAAGAAGTTTTCAGAACTCCTTTTTAAATTTTGTGTGGTTTGGCTTTTAAGTCAGCTATGGCCTTTAAGAATCTCACACGCCGAAATCTCACCATTCAAACGCCAGTTTTCATCTCGGAAACACAACACGCTTCAACACGACCCTTACGAGTCCCTTGACAGCAGACAGACCCCGTGTTCTGCGACGCTTCCGCCACTGCTCACCAACCACTGAGCAACGGGAACACGGAGCAGGCCCACCGGCAGCAGGAACGCCAGGCCAACGGACTGCAGGTGGAACAAAAGCATTACCTGCGACACAGGGAAAGGCTCGTGTACCAGGAGGTGTCCTTCTACTCACAAACCTGACAGACTGTCGGAATACCGAGCCCAGGAAGAACCAGGGACAGACCGGTACCCAGTGAGCAAAAGGGTGCGTTCTGAGCGAGTGGACAGAGGGGCAGCAGGTGCTGCGCAGGGCACGGGCAGGAGCTGTGCCCGGTCCTGCAGCTCCCCCATCGCAGCTGCCCACGCACCGTCAGCCATGGGGAAAGGCAAGGGAGCTAACTCCTCCTTCACACCCCTCACACCGCAGCCATTCGTGGGGACGCTAAGTGACGGGTTTCATTTGAACATGATATATTCTGTTCGGGTCTCCGTCTCTTCACTGTAGCTTCAGCCACATCTGCCTTAAAAGTAGTCCCAGGCAGGGAATACTGCCATACAGTGCAGAACTCCCAAGGTTCACATTCTCCGGGAGTTTACACGGCAGTCACAGGCCCCCGCCCTCACGCTAGGTCTGGCCTTGGGTCTGATGAATGTGAAAAAATCCCCAAACCAAAAAAGCCCACCTCCACCCCACATCACACCCACCTCCCTCTCTCAAATGAAGAGGGAAAATGCCACAAGCCCGTGTGTTGAAATCCAGCCCCCAGGACAAGGCTTTCCTTCGGGTTTAATTGCTTCCATACAATGTGTGTCTGCTCGTCACGCTAGGCCCAGCGCGCTAAACACGCTCTGACAAAGAGGCTCTTGTCCCGCAACAACCTCCTTAATCAAAGCCACGGAATTATGGGTAAAACCAACCCAGCTTCATCCAGAGCATCCGAGCAGGGAGCAAGTCAAAGTCTAACCCCGACAGCAGGACCTGAAGAGTGAACAGTAAAAACAGGTGGTTTGCTGCCAGATCCACCTCTGCATCGACAAAAGCACAAAGAAATCAAATGGCTACAGCCCAACTCTCGGTTTCTGTGCAGACGCTGCAGGTTTCGGTTCAACCCGCTGCGAAAGCAGTGCTGGGTGCAGAGGGTCGTTAAACCCTTCCGATCAACGCAAGAACTGGCAACAACCAAATAAATGAAAACTCCACCTGGACGCCGTTGTCCTGGGGTAGGTAACAGCGGATCACACAGGATTTTGGCAGGCAGTACATACACTCTGCGTAAACACACTACAACAGAAAGCTACAAACATCTTCAAACCAAACCCACCAGCGCTGCCCCGCGATGAGCACGGGAACCTCGCTGCCGCCTGTGCCCGCTCCAACAGCTTATGCACACCGAGCGAGCAGCACCGACGAGGGCTCGCTCAGTGTCTAGTGGAACATATCGATAACAACACATCATTAGAAGCCAAAAAGGCACCTGAAAACTCCCAGGAAACAGCATTTCTGCCATGGAATATCCAACAAGAATTAACTTGGCACGCAGGTTACTATGAAACACTTACTGTCACGGCCTGTCAGCATTTGTTACGGGATACAGTCGCCAAGGACAGCAATTAAGAGCAGCTTCTCCCGATGTTTCTGGCACAGGGCTGCATTCTGTACCGCCACACTGACCCGCGAAGTCCCGAAGCTGCGGCAGCTGAAACGCAAGCCCTGATGGAGTCACAGCTACGCGGTCCTGGCCAAGCACCACAGCCCGGAAGATGGAACGGCACGAACACAGGCCGGTGTCTGGCTCTTCCCAGTGTGTCCCAACAGCAATTCCTGCACTAACAGTTCTTTAATAAAACTAAATACTCTCGTGATTGCTGGTTCTGTTCTCTCTACGGCACGTTGACATCTGCACACCCATTTTGGAAGCATATTCAAGCTCACGTTTGTAACCCTCTCCCCTACCAGAAATTCACAGTATTCTGTACTGAAGACAACCACTACTGAATGACGCGCCAGGCCCACGGCTGACATTCTCGCTGGCCTCGACCGGGCAGAAATCCTATCGAGGCCTGACGTTCGCAGTAAGTAATTAGCAAATTAAACAGTCTCGTTTTGAGACACAACTTTGAAATTCCATGGCTCCTGCTCGTACACAGCACCAGGGATCATCACACCAAGAGAACACAACAATTGATTTCTAACCCTCTTTTTTTCCCGTATTTCTGTGTTTCACGTTTTCATTCGCAGGAATTCACTGACCTCCCTGCACAAACGTGGAGCTCAGTGCTGACCCTCGGCGGTGGGATCACACCACAGGCCCCTCTGACCAAGCCTGATCGCTCCGGTTTTGCCAAAAGGAGATCCGACCCAATCCCCGAATCGAGGGACCGAGGCCATGCTGATCCCAGGAGGCAGGAAAAGCCACCCTCCTTTGCACAAACGTGAAGGGAGCTCTGTGGATTTGCAGCATCCGAATACCGACTCCAGCGAAGGGAGCGCTTGGGCGCAGCGCCAAGGCCGCCAATCCCAGCTCGCCAGTTTAGTTTTGGTGTGCACATTCCCGTCGCGGGACTGCCTAAGCTCCTCTACAGCGAGTGACGGAGGTGAGCTACAGCGGAACTTCCACCGATTAAACCCCGTCTGTGTGCTGCGTCACGGCTTCCCGGCCCCTCGGGAGCCCCAGCCCAGCGGAGACGTGCTCCATCCAGACCGAAGCACCAGCACGCCTCCGCGCTGTCTTGCGCGTTCCAGGCTACCTTTAAGGGAGGGATGCTGGCAGGAGGAGCCGCGCAGGCACCGAGTCCCACGCGAATTACCACTGGAGACGGGGAACAAACACATCCCTTAAAGCGTGGATTAGACTCTCGGAAAGCCGCGTGCTTGCGAGAAAGCCCTTCCCAGTGCAGCGAGGATGCCCGGGCTCTGGCTTGGCGCTGTCCTTCTACAGGGGCCAAGGCAAGAGACCCCGCCGCCAGCCCCACCTCGGGGGGGCGCAGCACATCCACGAGTTGCGGGCGACGATCCCGCAGTGTCGCGCCAAGGGGTCAGTGCTTCCCGTTTCACCGGAGCTCAGCGGGCCCTCACGCACGGACCAGCTCCTCCCTCGCTTCCAGCTGTGTAACGTGTTCCGGAGGTGGGAAAGCATCCCCGTTCGAACGCTGCACAGCACCACAGCGCCAAAAAGGAACTACCCACAGAACTAACACAAACGGCTTCCAGGGCAAGGCTGTACTTGGAAATCCTTTCAGCACTTCCACTGGCTGAATACCGCCAGACGTGCCGTTTCCAGAAAATAAAAGGTATTTTCACAATATTCACGTTACTTTTCTTCCCTGCCGTCCTGCTGAAACGCTCGGTACTACAAAACCGCGCGCTACATCGAGCTTCCCCGCCAACGGAAACCAGCAGGAAGAAAACTGAGCATGTCAAGGAAACAAAACGCTGAAAGCAAGCGGCCTTCTTTCCCCTCGAGCGGGATGTGCGGGCGAGTACGTCCTGGTGCGGCAAACGTTCGCTCCAACATCTGAAAACACATGCTGCGCTGCAGGTAACAGCGGCCGCAGCGCCACAGCCCTGTTCACCGCGAACCCTCCACATTTTGTTTGCCTTCAGGAACGGAACCAGCCTGCCCGGGAAGGGCCAGGCCCCCCGCCCGCTGGGAAGGCACCAAACCCTTCGTGCTGCTGCGAGAGGGGAGGCTGTGCCCCCTGAGAACGGGTGGGCGCAGCGTAACGCTCGAAACGTTCTCGTTCCAGCATGCGCGCTCAGCTCGGCGCGGGCACGGCTGACGGGCCGACAGCCCCACTTACCGGCACCAGAGCCGCGCAAGGCCGGCCGCCGCTTGCCAGAGCCCCTTTTTATCAGGAGCACATCACACTTGAGGGGTTTTTCCACACATGCACGCACAGAGAAATGCCTCAGATAACAGCGCCCTGGGAGCGCTCCCCAGCCCGCTGCCACCCCACTTGTGCGGTGTGGTATTTAATTACAGGGTGGAGTGGTCCCCAGGCTACTTATGTTTCTACCCGGCACAGCCAGGAATTTCGGCAGGAACTGACACGCAGGAGCGTGACTGCTCCAAGCCACAGCTGGGTCCCGCTCCCCAGGGCTGGCTCACGCCACGTCCCACCGCTGCTTCGGGCCCCCGAGTCTCGAGAACGCGTTTAAAGACAACGCGTGGTCACGAAGGCTTCGCCAGGACCCCCCCCAGCTACTCGTCCTTAACCTCCTTCTCCATTTTCCTGCTAATGACGGTAACGAACCTCTGAGCCAGAAAGAAACTTTTCGGACAGAGCGGTCTGGAACGCAGGCAACCGTAACCCGTAAACCCCCAGGTCTGGACCCTGGTTATGAAACGTTCCATTTCACCAGCAAACTGGGCCGCTGCGCGTTTATCGGGTTAACACGGCGCCGCTCGACCTGCAAGGGGCCTGGAGCAGGGACAACCCCCCGACACAGGGCACCGTGGCCTTGCCCCACGGTTATTACGTATTCGCCGGCCTATTCAACCGCTTCGAGTCAAATTCCGACCGGCCAGGATAAACCGCGCTGCCCAAACCACCGGCCAGAAGGGACGGGCAGCTGTGTCACCACACCGCTCAGAATGTCACTCCGATCGGAACCCCCGTGTCCCCGAAGACAGGGGTGCTATAAACACACCCCGCTTGCACGGCAAGCGCGAGGAGAAGCCACCCCCGGCAGGAACGCGGCCCGGAGCCCAGAGCCCGGAGCCCGGAGCCGGGGGCCCAGAACCCGGCGTCCTGAACCCGGAGCCGGGGGCCCGTAGCCCTGAGCCTGGAGCCCGTAGCCCAGAGCCCGGGGGCCAGGAGCCCAGACGCGGGGGCCCAGAGCCCGGCGCCCTGAACCCGGAGGCCCGGAGCCCAGGGCCCGGAGCCCAGAGCCCGGAGCCCGGAGCCCAGAACCCGGCGTCCTGAACCCGGAGCCGGGGGCCCGTAGCCCTGAGCCTGGAGCCCGTAGCCCAGAGCCCGGGGGCCAGGAGCCCAGACGCGGGGGCCCAGAGCCCGGTGCCCTGAACCCGGAGGCCCGGAGCCCAGAGCCCGGAGCCGGGGGCCCAGAACCCGGCGTCCTGAACCCGGAGCCGGGGGCCCGTAGCCCTGAGCCTGGAGCCCGTAGCCCAGAGCCCGGGGGCCAGGAGCCCAGACGCGGGGGCCCAGAGCCCGGCGCCCTGAACCCGGAGGCCCGGAGCCCTGAGCCTGGAGCCGGGGGCCCGGAGCCCGGGCACTCCCCAGGCCGCTGCAGGCCGGCAGGACAGACGCGCACAGCGCCCCGCTCGCACACCGCCAGCTGCCCGGAGCAACTGCCGCCGGGGTATCAAGGCACCCGCTGCTGGATGCCCGGCCCAGCGGGAAGGCGCCCGCACCGGCGGCTCGCAGCTGGGGCCCGGCCCGGCCCGGCCGCCTCCTGCCCCGCGCAGGGCGGCACTTCCCTCCCCGCGCTTTCGCGTCCACCTCGGCCCCGGACAGCCGGGGCGTCCCGCCGCCTCCGCCTCACGGCGCGGCCTCCCCCCCGCCCTCCCTCACGGCGCTGCCCCCCGCCCCGGGCACCCCCCGGCCCGGCGCGGCCCCCCGCACTCACTTGAGGAAGTAGCGCTGCCCCGCGGGCGTGAGCGCCATCTCCCAGCCGGGCGGCAGCGGCGGCTCCTCGGCCGCCCCGTCGGAGCGCTGCCGGCGGTGCGCGCGCTGCTGCGCCGCGGCCGAGCCCGGGAGCGAGGCGGGCGAGGAGTGCGAGCGCACGTGCTGCGCGGCGGCGGGCGGCGGCGGGGGCGCGCCCGAGTCCGCGCTCGACTGCCGCGAGTGCGAGCCCGAGTCCGGCTCCCTGAAGAAGGACTCGGGCAGGATCTTCTTCCTCCAGGAGCTGGGCCGGGGGTTCATCACGGCGTTGAAGAGCGCCTCCAGCTCCGTGTCCAGGTCCTGCGTGACGTGGATCACCTGCTGCCCCGGCGGCGGGGCCGCGGGGTTCATGGCGGGCGGGGGCGCGGCGGCCGGCCCCGGGGCCAGGCCGTGCCCTTCGGAGCCGGGCGGGCGGCTCTGGGCGAGCGGCGCCTCTGCGCCCCCGCCACCAGCGTCGCCGCGCCGGGGGCCGGCGGAGGGGCGGGCGGGTCAGCCCCGGGCAGCGCGGCGCCCTCCCCCGGGCCGGGCCGGCCCCTCCCGCCCGGCCCCCGCCAGCCCGGCCCCCCCTCGGCCCGGCTCCCGTCCCCCCGCCCCGGCCCGGCCCGGCCCGGCCCCCGCCCCGCCCGCCGTTGCGCAACGGCCGCCGAAACGCGGGGGGCCCGGAGCCGCGCGCGGCCCTCGGAGCCCCCCGGAAGCGGGGCCGGGGCCGCCCCCCGTCCCGCGCGAAGCTGTCGGGGCCGCGGGGGCGGAGCCACGGGCGCCCGGGGCCGGGCCGGCGCTCGGCGGGGGCCTTAGTTGGGTCAGGAATGCGGTTCTTGCTTGCGTTCCGGCGTTTTGGACGGACTCGGGCCATGCTGACCGGTAACAACGCACCCTCGGGAGTCAGCGCTCCATGGGCAGCGTCCCGGGAAGTACCTTCTTCCTGACCTGCCTCAAGGCTCTGACGTTGCTGGAGGCGCAGCGCGACCCGTTCTGCGCTTCCCTTGGCTTCTCCAGCTCGGGGCCCGGCCCCGACTCTCCAACAGCCTTTGTGCCCTGAGCGGTGTCTCCTGCCGTATCGGTCACGATTCTGCGAGTCCCAGTTGAAGACCAGGATCGCGAGCTCCGGAGCAGGGTCAGCCTGCGCTGTGCACAGATCCCGCTTGTGCATCTCCTGACTCCCTTGCTTCCACAAGAACGCCCTGTCAGTTATTTTTCCTTACATTCCCTGTCCGTGTTTCCATTGGCTCGGCAGATCTCCTCCTCAGAGGGCCTTTTTGGTTTGTTTTTGGGGTTTTTTTGGCCACGTCTGCAATGTTTCTGGTCCGGAGACGCAGGGCTCCTGGAACCTGCTAATGCTTCCCTTCCCTGAGAATTTTCCACGCTGTCCTCTCTGCCCTTTCCTACGGTTGCCTTGCTGGGCCGCTACCGTTTTTCCTGGCCCAGGCAGCTGTGCTAATCCAGCGCCTGCTGCAGATACTGTTAAATAGTATGTGATTTTCCTGGTTACAGCGGCAGACACGACGTCCCATTTTCCCTGTGAGTTCCTCCTTTCGAACCGTTGGCTGTCCGGTGGTTCTGCGCGTGCTCGCCTGTGGGTATTGCACAGATAACACCTGGACTGGAGGCGTTTGTCGTGCCGCCCTCACAAGGGCTTTTTCGCTTCCTCCAGGCCGCCGTGTCCCTGCGGGAAGCCGCCCCGGTCTGCCTGTTGCATTCCCGCGCAGACGACGTGCCGGTTCAAGGCAGGGCTCTGACAGCCTCGCTGTGGCGCCGTCTCATCTGCGCTAACGAGGCCGCTTCTGAGCCACCGTGGCATCCCACGGGGAAGTGTGTGCCCACCTGCGCTCGGCCCCGGCCGCGTGTGTTACGGCCAGCGCTGCCTTCCTCAGGGTGGATTCGGCTGCACTCCGCACCAAACAACGCCGTTCGCTGCTGTTGTACCGCTTGGTGCAGGAGAGAGCGTTTCTCCCCTACTCTGAAAGGGATTAAAACCGCGAGCGTGAGCGCCCATAGTATCGTCGTTACTGGGCTCTGTGTAGAGAACAGTAACTTCCTTCTTGGGGCACAAAGATAGGATGTGGCCGCCAGCTTTTATGGAAAGCGAGTCCGTGTGTTCAGGTCCACGGAAGACAATGGCACTTCATCACAGCGGGGCTGGACTGAGTGCTAAAGGGACCAAAGCACAGACGTGCCAGAAAGCCTCCTTACCTCTGCTTCTCCCCTCAGTCACGTGGTACATCACACCGAGTCACACAGTCCCATTGTTCCGTCTCCACTCCATGTGCTGTTGAGGTGGGTCTGAGCAGAACAGGCTTTCTCTGTCCGCCTGAAGGATTTCCAGAAGTACCGCGCTCTGGGCACACCCTGCCTGTCCCGCATTTCCCAGCAGCAGATTCCATCTGTACCTCCGTGCAAACCCCGGCAAACAGATCGGCGGCAGTGCGCTTCCAGATGATCCCTTCGATAACGAGCATCTGCCCGTTTAAAGCCACGCCACCACGTGCTGTCGTCTTTAACCCAGACCCATCCCG
This sequence comes from Rhynochetos jubatus, assembly GCA_027574665.1. Classification (NCBI taxonomy): domain Eukaryota; kingdom Metazoa; phylum Chordata; class Aves; order Eurypygiformes; family Rhynochetidae; genus Rhynochetos; species Rhynochetos jubatus. Next base: position 392,419 of record CM050657.1, read on the forward strand.
GCTTTGTGTCAACCCCCTCCAGCCATTCATTTTTCCCGCGCAAGCCACCATAGGTGAAGACGCAGGCGTGATGCTGCTGCAGAGCAAAGCGTTCAGGACCCCCTGGAAGAGTCTCACGCTTCCTGGGAACTGAGTGCCAGCTCCCAGAGCAGACCGGGAAGAGCGCCCAGCGCCTGCCTCCCGTTTGGGCACCACCACGCACGGGGGCTGGAGGCGGTCACTAACTGCATCAAGCTGCTGCCGTATGCTCTAGCCATGTGTGAAAAGCAGCTTCTATTCCTCCGAAATAAGCAGTGGGAACAAAGAATCAATGGGGCAGGAAGGTTGGGCGAAGCGTCCCTGCGCAGGGCTTCACGTGTGCGTCCTGCACGCACCTTTACACCCGCGTTTCTCCTGCAAGTTCATGGGGTTTATTTGCACCCGTGGCAACCGGGTATTGCTGGAGGGACTTTGTTGGTGTGTTACGCTCTTGCCGACAGTTCTGTATTGAGGTGATTTCCACCTCAGGCAATGGGTTGTGGGTTTACCAAGCAGTCGGTGCCCCAGCTGCTGGGTTTAATCCGTGACTGTTTCCCAGGGAGCTCGCAGCTTTCCGGCTTTGGCTGGCGCCGCACGCAAAGCACGTCCCGCGTAGCCAACTGTCACCTGGCTGGTTTAACACAAGGACCCGGTGTGTGTTCGCAGAATTTCACCGCAACAGCGATGTCAGCACACCTCCCCAAGCCAGCACAACCTCTAGCGTGGGCAGCCTGCTCGCCAAAACAGAAGGTTCCGTCAGCTCAGTTCACGTTGGCGTGAGTCGCGGTGGTGTCGCTGGCCAGACAGCTGAGCGAACGCTTGTAGTGGGTGGCCGCTCGGACACTCGGTTCCGAAACAGCTGTGCCAACCAAAAAACTGCACCAATGTTCCTGTCCCGGAGGGTCTTCCTTCCCCGCACAGCACAGCCAGGGGAATGGGGACAACGCGGCTCATCCCCACCCGCGCAGGCTCCTTACACCCAAACCGCTTGCAGCCGGGATTTGGGGAAAGCTGCAGCGGGTAGCGTGCCAAGAGCTGAAGCTGTGTCATGAGGCACCGCGCCAGAGCTGCTTGTCTCCCCTGAGGTCAGCGTGCTCCCTCCCAAGAGGATGGTGGGACAAACGCCACGGCCGGTTTGTCTCCAAACCCCGTGAACACGAGGTTTCTCACGCAGCTGACTGCACAGCAGCGACTTTGGAGACAAGTTCACATCGATGGAAACGGTGGCAGCGTTTAGCGGGCAGCGAAACAGCTTTCCAGTTCCTCAAGGCAGGTTTGGAAGGTGAGTTGTGGCCAAACTGTGTGGGGTAAATAACTCCTAAAACAGAAATGTAACGTGGGACCCAGTCAGCTCTGGTGCTTCGAAATGGCAGTGAACGAAGAGACTGCCCAACACGGTGCGACCCCGCTGGCGGGAGTTGTGCCGGAGCGGCTCGGTCTGGCTGCCGCCGACACCCGGGGAATTACCCCGCTGACACGCTCAGGAGTGCAAAGGGAAGAGGAAAAAGTACTCTGGAAGAGCCTGGCAAGCTTGAGCAGCGGGTAGCGTAGAGCAGGGCTGAGACACACCAGCATGAGGAGCATTTGTGGCGGAACGGGCAGAACTTGCAGGAAGATGCAGCAGGACAGTTTCCTTTTCTGCTAACAGAACCTGCCCATACACGGGGCCAGCTTTCTGGTGTAGGTTCTGCCAGGAAACAAAGCTAATGGCTTAATTCCAGTCAGATATTCTGGGAGCGTCTTACAGTTTGAATTTCCTGGGGCCCACACAGAGGGCGTATGATGTGCTCGAGCTCAGCAGGGCAACTGGCCACAGTCTCCAGGCCAGACTGTCAGCAAAATCCAGCCCTGCCACCCCAGCAAGAGCCGAGCGGTGTTGGGGAGACTGGCGAGTTCTCAGAGCCAGAAAATGTCAAAAATGTAGAAAAGCAAAACCAACGATGATTGGAAAGGCCGCCCACGGCAAGTTACGCACCAATTCCTGAGATTCAGAACAAACCCGTCTCAGGAACAGTGCAAGCCCCAGCCGAGGGGTTTGTCTGAAGCTGGGGCGCACCTGGGGCTCCTGCTGCCGGAGCTGGCGGGGCAGGGAGTGCCTGGTGCCGTGTGGGGCTCTGTGAATGCCCGACGCTGGAAAGGCCTGGCAGAGACGCCTCCTGACTCCGGCAGGTCCGGCATCCTCAGTGTCTGTTGGGAGCACGAGGAATACTACTCTGAATAGTCACGGAGTAAGCCAGATTCCATAATGTGAAATTCCCTTTTACGTCACTTCTGCCCAAAAAATAACCCTTTGGCAGAGCAATAGTTAGGGAAGGGAAAAGGGGAAGAGCAGCAGCAGGTTTTTACGTGTTCAGTGACGGGGAACTGTATTTAATGTGTTTCCGGCGTATTTGGTTGCTGTGGCTTGTGTCTCAGTCTCACTATTGTCTGCATTTGGGGACAGTCACGATGCAGCTATTTACAGCTTCAAACGTCACTGGTCTGACAGATGGACTGAGGGTGGCCTCTCCTTACGTACGTAGAGTAAGGTGTCATAAAGCAGCTGGAATAAGCAAGTCGAAAAGCTGATGGTCATGGCAGCTCCTAAAACGTGTTCTGAAATTGTCACACAGTCACAGCACAAACAGCACGTCTGTGCACCTCCAACGGCCTGCTCACGCTCCATCTCCATGTGCAGACCTGTTCACGCTCCATCTCCATGTGCACCTCCAACGGCCTGCTCACGGCTCCATCGCCACGTGCAGACCTGTTCACGCTCCATCTCCATGTGCACCTCCAACGGCCTGCTCATGCTCCATCTCCATGTGCACCTCCAACGGCCTGCTCACGGCTCCATCGCCATGTGCAGACCTGCTCACGCTCCATCTCCATGTGCACCTCCAACGGCCTGCTCACGGCTCCATCGCCACGTGCAGACCTGCTCACGCTCCATCTCCAGGAGAACGACTGCTCATGTTTAAAACCTGCCACCTTTCAAATAAAGCACAGCCCAGCACCCTGCGTGAAGTGACTGCTTTATACGGATACGAGTGATCCGACGGATGAGTAGGATTCCAGGTACAACCGCAGCAATCGAACCGCTGCAAAGGATGGTCACCTCGGAAAGAAAACCAGCAGGAGTACCTGAAGAGAGAGCCTGTGCGGTAACGTCCCTGATCCCGGCCACGAAGCCAGGCGCGGGGGGGCAGAGGCTTCCTTCCCTCCCGTTAGATAAGCAGCACAGCTTTACCCCTGGGGTTGTGCCAGGTTGTTCCTAATCTTGGACGTCCTTCCCTGCAGGTTATCTGTTGTTAACATCACACAGTCACCATGCAGGAAACAGCACTGGAAATCACCGCTCGTTCCGCTGAGCCTGTGCACGGCCACATCCCAGCACAGCACTGAACCTGCACGCGGCTGGGGCATTCGGTGCCGACATCAAGACACAGCGTCGAGACAGACCTGCATCCGGTGGGTTTTATGTTCAGTGACAGCGTGCGGCGGGTTCTCCGGTCAGTGAGGGCGTGCGGTGGGTTCTCCGGTCAGTGGGAGCGTGCGGTGGGTTCTCCGGTCAGTGGGAGTGTTCAGCGGGTTCTCCGGTCAGTGACAGCATGCGGTGGGTTCTCCGGTCAGTGGGAGCGTCTGGCGGGTTCTCCGGTCAGCGGGAGCGTGCGGTGGGTTCTCTGGTCAGTGGGAGCGTGCGGTGGGTTCTCCGGTCAGTGGGAGCGTCTGGCGGGTTCTCCGGTCAGCGGGAGCGTGCGGTGGGTTCTCTGGTCAGTGGGAGCGTGCGATGAGTTCTCCGGTCAGCGGGAGCATCCAGTGGGTTCTCCGGTCAGTGGGAGTATTCGGTGGGTTCTCTGGTCAGTGACAGCGTGCGGTGGGTTCTCCGGTCAGTGACGGTGTCCGGCGGGTTCTCCGGTCAGCGGGAGCGTGCGGCCAGAGCCGTAGTTCAGGTGCTGGGTCACCTGTGTGCGGGTGCATCTGAACTAACCCCACGGCCGTTCAAGCGCCAAGCTTTCCCCGCGTCCCTCAGCGCACGCCTGCTGACGCGCCAGCGGAAAGCTGGAGGCGTCTTTAGTGCACGGAAAGCTGGAGGCGTATTTAGTGCGCTGGCAGCTTGGAGACAGCGTGGCGGGGACGAGCGGCAGCACACGGAGATAAAGGTGCCGCGGTCGGAGTGCTGCAGAGGGGGAGCGGGTTACGGCGGGACCAGAACCCTGAGCGCAGGGCGGGCCGTGGCCACGCAGCCTTCGCTCAGAAGGTCGGAAGCTTCGCCTTGGGTTTACTCTGCTGGAAATACAAACATTTGACACCACCAGCAGCGCACATCGGCCCGAGTGGTGAGAACTGGCCAAGCGGCCTAGCAGATTAGCAGGTTGGTGACACAGCGTTTTACAGTGGTGGGAAACGAGGGGTTTGCTGGTTTGAGTCAAAATCGATCACCATTCGGGAACAGAAGGTGAAACACATTCCAAGCCACGTCTTGCCACCACGAGCAATTCTTACGGGAAGACAACCACCGGGAATGATTGTGTAGCGCCACTTCTCCACTGATTGCAAACCCCAATTCCTGCCCTCTGCTGTTTACACCAGGAATAAGTACACTGGGATAGAAATCTGCCGAGAAGCGCGTAACCCTGAGCTCGTTCGTGCCGAAACCAGCTGGGTGTTGGGTTTTCCATGCCCTGGGCCCTGTGCTGGCACAGAGCTGGCTGAATTCACGTGTCCGCAGGGCGCGGGGAGCCCCTCACAAGTTGCTCACGGCACAAACCCAAAGTCACGGGGCAGGAAGGGCCGCTCTGCAGCTCCGGGGCCCCAGCAGCAGGAGGACACAGAGCGGCTGGAGCAAGGCCAGAGGAGGCCCCGGAGATGCTCCGAGGGCTGGAGCCCCTCTGCCATGGGGCCAGGCTGGGGGAGTTGGGGGGTTCAGCCTGGAAAAGGGAAGCTCTGGGGAGAGCTCAGAGCACCTTCCAGTGCCTGGGGGGCTACAAGAAAGCTGGGGGGGGCTTTTTCCAAGGGCAGGGAGTGACAGGACAAGGGGTGATGGGTTGGAACGGAAAGAGGGAGATGGAGATGGGGCATCAGGAAGGAATTCTTCCCGCAGAGGGTGGGGGGCACTGGGACAGGTTCCCAGAGAAGCTGTGGGTGCCCCATCCCTGGGAGTGCCCAAGGCCAGGCTGGATGAGGCTGGGAGCACCCTGGGCTATGGAAGGTGTCCCTGCCCGTGGCAGGGGGTGGGACTGGGGGGCTGTAAGGTCCCTTCCAGCCCAAACCACTCTGTGATTCTGTGAAATTTAACATTGCTTTTGGCAGCTGGATGCCAGAGTGGAGTTTCAAGCCTGTGAAAAACAGAGTGGGCTCAAAGCAGCCACATGACATGTCTGTGTGCTGCCCAGGTCTTGCCTGGGGGCTCTGTAAAGCAAGTGCAGATTCATGAGGGGAAGCAAGTTACCCTGAGGGGCTGGAGCGCCTCCGGAGAAGGGCACGGAGCTGGGGAAGGGGCTGGAGCACAATTCCTGGGGGGAGTGGCTGAGGGAGCTGGGGGGGTTCAGCCTGGAGAAGGAAGGCTCAGGGAGACCTTGCCGCTCCCTACAGCTCCCTGAAAGGGGGGTGCAGAGAGGGGGGGTCGGTCTCTTCTCCCAAGGGACAAGTGATGGGACAAGAGGGAATGGCCTCAAGTTGTGCCTGGGGAGGTTTAGATGGATATCAGGGCAATTCCTTCCCGGAAAGGGCTGTCAGGGTGGGAAGGGGCTGCCCAGGGAGGGGGGAGTCCCCATCCCGGGAGGGGTTTCAGAGCCGTGGGGACGAGGTGCTCAGGGACAGGGGTCAGTGGGGGGGGCTGGGCAGTGCTGGGGGAACGGTTGGACTGGGTGGGCTTAAGGATACCCAAACGATCCCGTGACTCCATTCTGGATGGAGTTTACACTGAAACTGAAAAATCCAGATCCCCGAGTGGTTCTTATTTCACCCCTCTCTGTGGGTCACCGAAGCACATGCTTTTTCACCCTTCAGCTGCCCTCCAGAACAGCAGCCGTACCACCTCCCCAATTCCAGCGTGGCTAACTCCAGCCGGTACCCCCACCCCGCGTCATGCCCTGCGCGTTCACACCAGAACCATCCTTCAGATGGAATTCTGCCCTGCCCACACATCAGCCTCCTGCACCAGAACCATCCTTCAGATGGAATTCTGCCCTGCCCACACGTCAGCCTCCCGTGGCGGCAGCTGCCGTGACCTGCGGATGGGGAAAGGGGCAGTTTGCAGCGTAGAGAAACCTGCTCCAGCCCCGTCGGGCAGATCTGAGCCAAAGCCCAGCTGCAGCACCCGCTCTCCCAGGCTCAGCGCCTCCCCCAAAACCAGAGGAGCCCCCAGAAGCAACGCGCTGGGTGCAAAGGACCTACCTCCGTGCTTGTCGTCCCGTGCCTGCTCACCGAGCACTGCCAGAGGCGGAGGTTCTCCGAACTTCACCCAACTTCAAAGTTTAACCTCGCCCATCCTCAACTCGGGTCGTCGCTAGAGGAACCACGACGGCTCAGTGTCGCAGTCGCTACTTCTACCCCGCGGGAAGAAGCTTCCCAGAAAGGGAACGGGCGGGCTGACACGCTGCATCCACAGAATCCGCTCTGAAGGGTCCGTTTGACTCATGAGCGCCGAGGGAAACCCTCCCCCCTCTTCCCGCACGTGCGAGCTGCCAGCACAGACCGCGACGCCAACTCGCTCCGCAGCGGCACTCTCTCTTGTGGAGCGGCTGGAGGGGAACGTGCCGCTTCACAGGGCCGCGGTGGGACACAAGAAGCTTCTAGAACGCGTGGCTGAACCTTCGTTCTGGTGCCGAGTCCCTGACTGCGGCCGTCGTAGACGCGCTGGCCTACGGGGGCTGTGCCTGTGCTCCACCTGGAAGCGTTACCACAGGCAGCAGCACTGACGGCTCCCACGCAGGAACATTTGAGCCCATTTAATTCACAGGCAGAGAATTCTGGGATTCTGTGGCAAAAGCCAGCACACCGACGGCGATGCCCGTCCGGGGGCGGACACGGCTGGCCCCCGCTGTCACCACGCTGCACAAAGCGGCTGCAGAATAAGCAGCTCCAGGGCACTGACCTCCTCAGCGGCAGCGTTACTGATGGAAGCATCCTGCCTGCTGGTTTCAGCGGAAACGGCGCCGCTCGAAGGAATTCGGGGCAAATCACTGCATCTGTGAGCGTGGGAACGCAGTGAATACCCATTTCTGGCGTTGCTACAGTGGTTACTGGCGGAATGTGCACGATAAGGCCCCCCCCGCCTGTCTGTCCTCCCCGGTACACCGTAAGGCCTTTCTGGTGCACCCTCACTAGTGACAGCGAAACGTTGGTTAGTAAAACCACCTAACCTTCGTCACAAAACGCTGCGAGTGCAACGGAGCAGCGCCTCTGGCCGTGACCGCCGTTCGGCACTGCTCCCAAACACGGAAAGGCATCACGGATGTTGCAACACTTGGCCAGTCTTTCCCTTCTGGGCACTGCCCAAACCGGGCACAGGCGTCGCTGCACCGCAGCACCAAGATCGGATTTGGCAGAATCAACTCGTCATCTGCCTCCCAGCCCTTGGTGCGACCCGCGCGCCTTCTCAGCTCCAGCGTGGCGACTCACCTTTGGGCCTCTGGGTTTGCCACGGCAGCTGCGACCCGCACAACGCGCAGGCTGCCGTGCAGGGGGCACGGGCAGCGTTACGATGGGCGCGTTAGCCGGACTGTGCCGCCTTTCCCCGTACAAGGGCAGGAAGGCGGCCTAACAGCCAGCCCGGGAGCTGAGCGAATCATCTGGGGGACAAGGGCGCAGGCCCACGTGTGCTCACACCTACGTGAGCCCAGATGGAGGAAACGCTCCTGTGAAGTGTCGTGCCATTTGTTTACAGAAATTCAGAATAAGCAAAACCAAAGGAAAAAGCTACTTGATAAATGTAAAGATAAACGTGCAGCTTCACACATTGAGACAGCCCTCCTTCAGGCAGGAAAGCTCCTCGAGCAGAGCTACAGCGACTCCGAGCTGAAGCGCCTCCGCGTCGCACGCTGAACGCCTGCAAGCACAGCGGCGGCAGTTACCCTTCTCCCGTCAAGCAGGTGTCGAGTCAGTGCCGCAGACACAGCCGGTAATACTGGCCCAAGGTCCCAGCACAGGAAAGCATCTCATCTGATCCAGATGTTTATTTTTCCTCAGAGAGCACCTGGGGACACGGTCCGCAGCCGTTTCGCAAACCGCGCCGTACGCCGGCAGCCGCCGGCCCGCGCTACTTCATGTTGCGCACTATCCTCCTGCAGTGGTTTGTCTTCATCTCCCCCAGCGCTTGGTCCAGCTGCTGGATCAGGTGGAGGAGGGTAGACGGGTCGGTTTGCAGCACCCGGGCCGTGTGATCCTCGTTCTGATTAAGGTGCAGCTTCAGTGTCACCGCAGGCTTAATCTGTTGTCTCAGGCTCCTGCTGGCAAGCTGCAGGGTGGGGATGAAACGGGAAGGGGGAACGGACAGACAAGAGGGTTATCAAGGTTGACCTTCCCGCCCCAGGGCAGCTGGGCAGGGCCTGCCCCGAGGACTGACCGTGGTTAGCTGGTTTCATCATTAGGCAGCACTAATCCACTTCAACCAAAGCTTTCCCAGTATGTCTGAAAATTAGGCGATAATTAAGGCCGAGTACGTTCGGCGTACGCAACCACCGTTAGAACACCAACGGAGACCTGGCCTCAGCTTCCATAAAGCCACAAATGCTTTGCATCACTCCGTATCCCGTCCCTCTCCTAACGAGCTACCTTCGGCGCAGCAACAAAATCATGGCAGTTTTAAATCCGTGCAAAACCGCCGCCTCAATTACTTGGAAATGATATAAATTCATCGTTTAGGATGTTCAAAAGCCATAAAGTAACACAGAGAGCACTGAAACCGTGGAGGAGGTACCTGCACATCCAGCCTCCACTCGAGATTGTGGTAGCTGGGAAGCTTCGGGACCAGCTCGCCGAGGATGCTTCTGATCTCCTTCCTGTTCTCAAGGTACAGCTGGAGCAAGAGTTTGTTCAGTTCCTCCGGGAATCCCAGAACGTGAATGGAATCCTGGAAGTCTGTCTCAGAAATCTAGGAATATCAATTACGGCCTTAATCCGGAACTGTGTGATAATCCTCGTTTGCCAAAAACAAACTGTGAGGAGGCATTACAGACGGGAGGGGCGGCTCTCTTCCTGGGGGCACGCGTGGCCAGCTCTGCAGCAGGACAAACCAGACCACCCAGGCTGTAAGCGACTGACACGTGCTGACATGCACGACCTTCGGAACCACTTTAGATCAGGGCAGCGTTTTTAAAGACCAGTCCACACCCTCGCGCTTTAGCCCTCAGATCAGAGAATGAAACGCAACAGGCAGCGGCAGCTGAGCTTTGCCGCCATGGAGCGCCTACGTCCATCATCAGCGCGTTAACGTAACGTCCCTAGGAAATGACCAACGCCCTGGGATGATCTGAACGTCTGCACGCGTCACGAGCGCCGGGTGCAGCTCCAAGGCTCGCGTCGCTAACGCGGAGCGGCCCCAAGAAGCCGATTCCCCCTGGTCACGCTCCTGAGCTGAACCGGCGGAGCTGGTTCCTCGGGGAAGCCGTTCCTTACTGAACGGAAAACGTGACACCTTTACGACACGTGTGATACTCTACGGTAACACACGACGGCGGATCTGCCACCCAAATCGCCGTGTTTCGAGGGAAGGTCCTGCAGGACGTCAATCCCCTCCCCAGCTGCTCTTCAGAGCAAGGCCTGCTTGAGCTGAATTTGCAGTTACTTTCTCCATCTCCCTTCTCCGTGTCTCTGTTGTTCAAATACTGTATCAACAGGGAAAGGCCTTTCCAAAGGGAACAGTAATTATCCAACTATTGTGCTTTTAGTAACTGCTTACACCCACCCAAACTGCTGATGTCAGGAGCTGAGAACACCCTCAAACCTATGACATCAGACTAAGAACACCTCGCAGGGGTTAGCACAGCACACGTGCTGCACCGTGGCTCCGCAACACCCGCTTCCCTCAGGGTTTGCTATTCGGACAGCACAAACCTGCAGCTCCCTTCTCTGCGGCCCAAACCACTGCGTCTCCTTGCTGCACGCTGGTGAGACGTTGCCAAGTTTTAGCCTCAGGCACCGAACACCAACTCAGCCACCCAGGCGGGTGCTGCTTCAATGGGAACAGCATCAGGCACCTGCTTTTTTAATTCAAAGCAAGGTGAGCAGAACCCCGAGCCCGGCTTGCTCCGTTCGCCAGTACACGCGGAGCGCACGTGTCGAGGAGACGCCCCGAGCGCATCCCCCAGTTCGTTACACGCCGGCGTCCTCACCATGAGCTTGGAGCTTTCGGTAAGAAGGTAGGTCAGTCCTTCCACCGCGTGCTGGACGGTGTCCGCGCCAACGTCGAGTTTTCCTGGAGAGCGAGCACAAAGCGCCCTTCACCTCCCTCTTCACCCGCCACGGCAGCACCGCGCAAACCCGCACGCCCCCGAGTGACAGCCAAGGGATCAGAGGCGAGGTGCAGCGCCCACCCCGAACAATCCCCAGGAAACCCACAGCAACGTGCAGTGGCGCGATGCGGCCCCCCCCGCGCTCGCCGGGCCCCCTTCCCGCGCTCTCCCCGCGCTCGCCGGGCCCCCCCCCGCGCTCGCCGGGCCCCCCCACGCCCCGGCCCGGCTCTTACTGGCGGCGGCCTCGCAGGCCCGCGGCGCCGCGCCCCGCCGCAGCAGCTCCACGGCCAGGCGGCCCAGCTCGCCGACGGCTGAAACGAGAGGAGGCGACACGGCTGCAGGCCCCGGCCCGGCCCCCGGTCCCCCGCCCCCAGTCCCGGTCCCCCCCCCGCCGGCCCAGACGGCCCGGGGCCGCGCGGCTGCCGGACCTGCACCGCCGGCCCGCGGGAGGCAGCCCAGGTGCGCCTTCTGCTCCTCCGACAGCACCAGCCGCATCGCCGCGCCCCGGAAGCACCGGCGGGGCCGGCCGCCCCTTCCCGTGCGGGGGCGGCAGGGGCGGAGCAGCCCAAGCGCCGCGGGAACGCCCCCGCGCGGGCCTGGGGCACCCTGGGCCCTCCGGGCCCCCTCCGGGGGGGTTTTGATGCCCCATCGGATCCACCCTCCGCTCCCCGTGCAGGGCGCGGGCTGCAGCAGCGTGGAGCCCCTCTCCCCCCTTTGGGGGCGCTGACCAGCGCTGGGGGGCCACGGGCCAGGCCCCCGCAGGCTGCAGCGGCCGCGCCCCGCGCGCCCGAGCACCGGCGGTGCTGCTCCGCACCCCCGGCACGCACAGCCGCCCGGCCGCGGGCCGGGCCCCGGACGGGGCTCTGATGTGGTTCGGACAAGACCGAACCGATCGCGCTCTGCCACCGGACGCGCTTTAACCGCCCGAGGGGGCTCGAGCTCCCGAAACGCTGCTGCGAAGGAGGGAACGTCCCCGCCGAGGCAGCGCGGTGCCGGCCCCCCGCTCCCCCGTGGCACCCCCAGTAGCACGCTGCCGAGGATCCCCGCCGTGCGGCACCGGCACCGCCCGGGGCTCCGGGGCCGTGTGGGAAGGGCCGACGGCCCAGGCACCGCAGGGCGAACCGCGGCAGCGCACGGCACAGCCCCGGGCCCCGCCACCCGCAGCGGTACCGCACCCCCCCGAGCCCCGCGATGCGCGCGGGGGGCCTGTCGGGGCTGAACCCCGCGGCGGCCAGGCACCGCGCCGGCGGGCCCAGGAGGGGCGCGGAGGAAAGGAGACGGAACCCCGGGGGCTGGGAAGAGCCGGCTGGCGACCGGAACGGGGCAGGGCAGGCCCCGCGCTCCCACGCGGGCCGGGGGCTCCCGGCTGGGGTGGAGGCAGGGGCCCGCGGCAGCACGGGCCTACGGAAGATGCCGCTTCTCCGCGCGCGGCGGCCGCGGCAAACCTGCGCCAGGCCGCGCTCGGGGCGCTGGGGAGCCGTGACAAGGCCACGGCCGCGCCGCTCGCTTTCCCCAGGGAACCGAGACGGGCGGGACGAACCAGCGGCGGGAGCACCGCCCGGGCCCGGGCTGAGGCGGCCGCCGCCAGCGGCCCCCCCGCCCCGCCCCCTGCCCCGCCCGCTGCCCCGGCGCAGGGCGGCCCCTGGCGGCGCGGCGGAGGAAGCGCCTCCAGCCCCCGCGGGCGGGGCCAACTGGGCGGGGCCTCGCTCCGCCCACTCACCTGTTAAGCCCGCCCCGCGTCACGCGCCGGCGGCTGAGTGGCAGCCCGGGCGAGCAATGGGCTGCCCCGGTTGGACACCCCCAGCGACGCTGCGGCGGGGCGGGACTTCCGGCGCGGCCGTGAGCGGACGGAGCGCGCTATGGAGTCGGCCTAGGCGCGGCCCTCGGCTCCCCGTGCCGGGCCCTGTGCCGGGCCCGCAGGTGAGGGCCGCCGGCGCGGGGGGTGCGGTCGCCGGGTCCCCTCGGGCCTCTTCCCTGCCGCCGGGCACCCTGGCTTTGCGGCCGTTGAGGAACTGCTGGGCTCGTCGCTCCGTTGCGCAGCGCGTATTCGCCTCCACCCTTGGAGCGCCGAGGCGGGGCCGCCCGGCCGAGCGGCTCAGGCGGAGCCACGGTGGGCCCCGCCGCCCTGGGCCGGGCCTCCGCTGGGCCTCCGCTTTCCCGCAGGCCCGCACCGAAGTTTGCGCGGCGATGCGCCCCGGCGGGGGGAGGGAAGGACGGGAAGGGCGCGGCAGCGCTCTCCGAGCATCGCTTCCCGAGCGCTGGGAGCCGAACCCTTGCTCTGGCACTTCCCAGCTCGCGCCTGGGGGCGGTCTGTGCGCTGGGATACTGGTTGTACTGGGAAGACAAGGAGCAGCGTGGAGCCCGGCAGGCTGCCTCCCAGCTTGCTCGTGGAGCTGAACGCGGAGCTTCCCTTGTGTGCGCACGGTCTCGGTTCCGCGGGTAGGCCTTGGGCGGAGGTTCGGGTCAGTAGTGGCACCAGGGCCTCCCAGGCACAGAGACACGGGGTTTTTTGGCATACGCGTGTAAACGATTGGTGATCTGTGACGTTGTTCACCCTCTGCGTGAGTTTGGAAGGTGCGGCCCTGCCTGCCCCGTACTTGGGCTGTTGGCACTGAGTTTGCGGCAGGACGAGGCTTCTGTGTGTCCCTAGGGTTTCTGTGATGGCTACAAGTGTTGCAGCCCTCTGTGATGCTAAAATAGAAGGTGTTTGTTCAATACAGGTGTGCAGGTCAGTTTTCTCCACCGGCGGGAGGAGAAAGCTGTTTTCTTGAGGAAGCTGAAGCATGGGCCTAACCGTGTGGACGAGGGGCTGCCTTGGGTTGTCTTCTGCTGTGGAACACGTTTAGAGCTGATTGAGATACAAACTTCAGAACGTCTTGTAGTTATGTGCACTTTGTGGAGCTTGGTGTGTGGGTAGTTGCCCAAAGCTCTGACTGTCCTCATCTGCGTCCCAAGCTGCAGTTTCTTCATGACATCAGCTTAAACGTGCTCCCAAGGCTGTGCACGTTGGCAGGTGCGAAACGGGGGTTTTGGATGGGTTGCAGGGACTGTATCCAGAGGAATGTTTCCCACTCAGGTTGCTGTTTTGGTCTGGGAGTCAGTGTATTGGTGTATGAAACGCCCTGTTTCATGGCCCTTGGGGTGAGTCAGTCACTGCTGTTGCTGTAGTACGAAGTAGGCCAGGCCACCTGCTCTGTGGCCAGCACAGCGTCGTCAGCTCTTGCACTGAGCTCATTTAGGATCCTTATCTTCAGGTGAGAAGGGACATTTTGCTCTCTTCTTCCTTCGAACGTGTAATCAGGAATGTTTCTGTTGTACCTACAGTAACATTACTACTGCTTTACCTTCATGGGCCGTTCCTTGTCTGCTGTGTTCCAAACTCTGAGCTCCCCAGGCTTAGTTTGTTTTTTGTTTGCGAGTTCTAGGATGCAGAGTGGGAATAAAAAAAAACCCCAACTCCCAAAGGAGAGTTACTTAAGGAGAACTTTGTCTGTGACCCTGGAAAATTGGGTGTAAAGCGCTGAAGATGAGCATGGAGTCAAGTTGAACTTCTTTTCTGTGGGTCAGAGTCGAGTCTTTAATTACAGAAATGGTGGTGTATGTGTGCTGTAGGCGGCCTCGTTCAATTAAGAGTGTAGCCTACGAAGAGCCACGGAATTTCAGGAACTGTGAGGCGTTTTTCTTGCATCTGAGTAGTTCTTGGGCCCAGAATAATGCACCTGTGTGTCGCCGGCAGAGAAGACCGCACCGAACATGCACGTTGCTCGCAAGGACAGCTGTAATTCTGGGGGTTTCGACCTTGCTCTGTGCTCCGAGGGACGTGCCGGGTTTACCGTGTTGGCCGAAGCACTGTGATCGCGTCAAGCGTAGCGTTGCTCCTGCCCCAGTAACAACGGTTGTGCTTAGCGATTGCTCTCTGTCCTTCCGTTCTCACTGACGCCTCTTTGCTAGTGCAGGCCGGTGAGGGAACCCGATAAGCCTTGGTTTAAACCCCATGCATTTCACAATCCGTTGCAGGTTCCTGTAACTTCTGCTCCGCTGACCAGCTGAAAGTGTCGCAACACTCCGTGTGTCCGAGTGGCGAGTCAGAATCACGGGAACCGTTCTTGAAAATATCAGCTGTTTCTTCTCGTTACTAATAACGAATTTTAGTTGTCTTCGTGCCAGTGTCAGTTTAAATCAAATCTAACTCGCCAGTATTTGCTTTAAGTGGTGTTGAGGACCTCAGCTTGTGGGAGGACGCTTTCTGCTTAAAGCCCCGCGAAGGACAGGAAGGAAGACGGGTGCATGGCTGCTTCCTGGTCCCGACGGAGGATGTCATAGCCTGGGCTGCGATTTCTTGATTAAGCCAACAAAGTCAGCGTTTTCAGAACGAAATCTCTACAGTCGGACGAAAACAAACCCACACGGAGCCATTTAAATAAGCCTCTACCTGGAGGTTTTCAACAGCCACACAGTTTGGGTGACCTAATTGAGTTTACTTGTTTGTGAAGTGCTTTTAATTCCTCTGGTAAAGGTGAGGGGAGACCCAGGTGTTCCGATACCAGTGTTACTAAGCAGGTACTGTCTGCTTCTGAAACCTGGCCCGGAATTACGGCGGCATTGGATCCAGCACATTTGCTGTTGGTTTGTGCTGCCGCTAGTCTAATTTCATGTCATTTGGAGTAATTTCTTACTGTGAGACCAGAAGAACTGCTAGAGAGACGCGGTTGTCCACCTGTGGATGGAGCAATTGTTTCAAATCCCGGGGTGAGAGTGGTTGGGTTCACGCTGGGTGCAGCTCTGGGCTGTTGCTTGGTTTGTCTCTGAAGCGGGTGCACTGCCTCACGCGTTTTGTGTCCAGTGTGTTGGAACTCCGACTGTTGGCTTGCTTAGCTTGGTCAGTTGTTATTTATGCCTCTGTGCTCTTCAGAGGTTGCCTGCACGTGGTGACCTTGCAGCTGAGCCTGGGAGGAGTCTGGCGTCCCTCCGTAGGCAGCTCATCATGCTCTGGCTGAAGGCTGGGTTAGGGCTGTAGCAGCAGTACAAGAGGGAATTGTCCGTGTACCGAGTCCATGGAGAGCAGGGGTCCTGAGCTTTGGCTGTGTGTTTGCGTTTCGGAGCAAGAGCTCAGGAGTAGGTTCCCCTGGCTGCTTCTCTTTGGCTGCACCATTCCGATGCCAGAGGATTTCTGGGAATTGATGTACACTCCTCTCACTGTGTCCCAAGTCAGTAAGCGGGAGGCTGTTAGGGTGATTCTCCATTACTGTTCCTTGCTCTGACGAGCTTCTGTTGTTGAGAGGTCCCCCTCAAAGGAGAACAGAAGTTGTTCAAGCACTAAAACGTGGTACCTCACTCGTAGTTCTGTTTGGAATAACCTTTCTGGTCGTCTTTTTTAAGACCACAGTCAGCAGATAAAGAGTCTGTTGTCCAGGTGGATCATAACGCAGAATCCCACCGCGTGTTCCCTCTCGAGGCTCCTGTGCCCATCCATAGCTGTCCTGCCGACACTGGGTAGTACCGTCAGGCTGAGAGCGTGACGCAGCAGCGAAGGAGAGCTGTTCCCTCTCGGGTTCCGAGAAGGAGCGCTGCTACTAAATGCAGGTTACTACGCAGGGAAAATGCGTCCTTTTCAAATGCAACCTGGGAAGACCTCTGCCGTGCCGGGAGGAGCCAAAGGCTCACCGTGTGCTCCTGGAGATTGTGTACTTCAGTGACTTGCGGAGTCGTGACGCAGAGCGTGTTACGCTGTCGCTTGGAGATTGTACTCTGGTGTTGGGTCCTGTTCGACTAAAATGAAGTTGATAGAATATTACTTCTGGGGAAAAGCGAAAGGGTAAAGTCAGTAAAGAGGTAAAGAAAACAAACACTGGCTTAATTTTTATAGAGGACACTGGGAAGGAGAGAGGCAGGACAGTAATCCATCCTCTGTTGTGGGAACTTCGTACGGGGGAGAAGCCTCTACATGTAGCTCATGAAAGGTGGGGAGAAGAGAGCTGGCATCTGGCCAGGATTCTTGTCCAGTTCCATGTCTTTCCTCGCTGGAATGCTGTCAGGTGCTCCGGCGGCTGGAGCCCCTCTGCCATGGGGACAGCCTGGGGGAGTTGGGGGGTTCAGCCTGGAGCAGGGAAGGCTCCGGGGAGACCTCAGAGCCCCTTCCAGTGCCTGGGGGATACAGGAAAGCTGGGGGGGCTTTTTCCAAAGGCAGGGAGTGACAGGACAAGGGGTGACGGGTTTAAACGGAAAGAGAGAGATGGAGATGGGCCATCAGGAAGGAATTCTTCCCGCAGAGGGTGGGGGGCACTGGGACAGGTTCCCAGAGAAGCTGTGGGTGCCCCATCCCTGGGAGTGCCCAAGGCCAGGCTGGATGAGGCTGGGAGCACCCTGGGCTATGGAAGGTGTCCCTGCCCATGGCAGGGGGTGGGACTGGGGGGGGCTTTGAGGTCCCTTCCCACCTAAACTGTTCTGTGGGTCTGATTCCTTTGTCAGCTGTTCCTCCAGCAGAGATTGCATTTCTCAGTAGCCCAAGGTAAGGGCAAATCCCAGGCTGCCACGTTACTGTGGTGTGGGAAGCGTATGTACAGGAATTTAACCCGCCCCAAAACCACTAGGCAACTTGGGGGGGAAGTATTGAAAGGTACGGTTTCTGTGGAAATGAGGAACAGCTGTTTGTCCAACGTCAGTTTATCCGTTTACCCTGTGTATAGAAACGGCGTGTCCTTCCCTAAAGCCCGTTCTGTTCTCCCCGGCGGAGCCTTGTGTCACGCAGCGAGTGGCGCGTGCCGAAAGACGAGTCCGTTGTGTGGAAGGCTGAAGCGTCTTCCTCTCCCTTGCCCAGCCCAAGCTTGTGGATACTGGATTTTGTTTGCCTCCACGTGCATGTCACGGAATTGCCTCTGCTTGGTACTGGGAGCCCGGAGTCCCACCTCGGCTTAAACACCCGTGGGCACGGGGTTTCGAGCCTTTTAGACTAAAGCTCTGCAGGGACACCGTTTCTCACCGCATTAACCGTGGTGTTTGGTGGATGTTGCGGCTTTGTTCATGTGTTTGTGGGTTGGGGGAGCGTGTCAGACACCGAGTGGGCTCTGTGGTCCTGAGGAGCAGCCTTTATCAGCCCTGGAAACGGCTCTCCAGCCTCAGTCGTGTCTGGATCGGCACTCTCGCTGGGAGAGAGAAGGGACCTGTAACCCTGTCGGGGAATACGGCGCCTGGGAGCAGAGCCGTGCTGTGGGCTGTTTCCCTAGGTGTTACTTTGCTGGGAAGCATTGGAATGTCCACCGTTCAAACATCAAACATCTCCAGGTTGGTGGTGTTTGACGGGCCAGGTTTTGGGGTGTCCAGGCACGTGCGATTGCGAAATCGGCCCGTTTCCCACGTGAGATGTGTCACCGCTGCAGTTGAGGCACGTGTTAGCTCGGAGGGGGAGGTCAGGCGCCTGCCCCTGCCAATGTCTGGGGTATTTCTGTATGTGTTGAGGGTCGGGTGGTTGGCGGGTGGGGTTGGTGTTCGGTCTTTTTGGTGGTTGTGTTTTCCTGTGGTTTTTTTTGAGGGTAACGTGATTCTCTGTGACCTCAGTGAGGGTGCAGGTACCACTGCTCATATGAGAAAGGTATTCAGGCCCTTAATTTGTGTTCTTAACATGTTTTTTAAAAAAATCTTTGTATGGCAAAGGGAAAATATAAACCCACTCGGTTTGCTTCCCCCTAACCCCTCTCCTCGCTGTGGTTTAGTTTGATTGATGGTAAACCAGCAGTTTGGGAGCCGGTTTCCGTCAGCGGACGTGCCCGTTTCCAGTCACGGGCTGTGGCTCCTGCTGCGGTTGCGATGGGCATGTCTTAACGAAGAAGAGGAACGTCCTGTGCCGTCGTGGGCTGCCTTCAGCCTGCTGGGGTCCTGGCTGGGAAGGCCTCAAAACCCCACGCGCTTCCCGGGGGACGACGTGTGCCGCCCGCCCCGCGAGTCCCGTTGGAGCGTTTGGCTTTTGCCAGAGCTGGCGGAACCGGTGGGCGTTCGGTACACCCCACGGGCCTTGCACGGGTGTATTTGCGAGAAGCGCGTGCGGTGGAATTGCGCCGGGTGCGTGGGGAATGCCGCCGGCTGGGATTTGTGCTGGAAGGGGAGGTGGGGGCTGCCTGAGGATCCCTGGGTTCGCACCGTGTGTGTGGCCGCCCCCGGGCACCGCTCGCGTTGCCGTGCGGCCCGCAGCGGTCTGCAGCGCTGCTGTCGCAGGCTTTGTGCTCGACGCGCTCCCGTGGAGGCTCCTGGCAAACGGGACGCCTGCCTCCGGAATGATCGTGTGGATGGGGCCGTTTGTCGGAAGTACCCGTCGGTGGCGCTTTGCAGAGTGCTTCAGGCAAAGTCGGAACTGAGCAGTGGAGCCCCGTGAAGTGAGGGGAAATGTTTGCTGTGTGACCTGACCGTGGTGTTTGTTGTTGTTGCAGGTGTTAAATAAAATATGCTGCTGTCCATAGGGATGCTGATGTTGTCTGCCACCCAGATATACACGATTGTGACCGTTCAGTTGTTTGCTTTCCTGAACCTTCTGCCCGTGGAGGCGGATATTTTGGCCGTAAGTACAAGAGTATTTTTCTACTTTGATGAAATGTCTATAAAATTGAATCTTTTTAAACTGTTCTATTAATAGATCAGCTAGCACGGTCGGTGTTACAGCTTGGGGTGGGATTGCCTGGACAGTTTAGTTCGGTTAAACAACATGTACCTTTTCAAACGTGCGTACAGATGCGGTGTGCTCAGACCCTGTGCCAGTGCCGCTCCCCGGTGTCATTTCAGGGTTGCAGTCTGACCAGACATCTTATCCCGTGGGATAACCCTGTTACAGAGTCCTGTATTATTTGGTTCTGACAGCAGTTTGAGTTTTGGTGATGGATGCCATTTGTAGGGTCGCTGTATATAGTGGGATATAAACTGATGGCCCATGTGCGCTGGAGGCCTTGCCTGGGGAGTTTTGGCGTATGTTACACCCAGGCACACACTGTAAATAGCTGATAGTCCGTGCTGTCCTTAGGAGTAATACTAGCGTGGCCAGCAGGTCGACGGAGGGGATTCTCCCCCTCTGCTCGGCTCTTGTGAGAGCCCACCTGCAGTGCTGTGTCCAGCTGTGGAGCCTCAGCATAAGAAGGATATAGACTGGTTGGAGCGAGGCCAGAGGAGGCCGCGGAGATGCTCTGAGGGCTGGAGCCCCTCTGCCCTGGGGTCAGGCTGGGGGAGTCGGGTTTGTTCAGCCTGGAGAAGGGAAGGCTCCGGGGAGACCTTATCTCAGCCTTCCAGTGCCTGAGGGGGGCTACAAGGAAGCTGGAGGGGGGCTTTTTCCAAGGGCCTGTAGTGGCAGGACAAGGGGTAACGGGTTTAAACTGAAAATGGAGAGGGGCCATCAGGAAGGAATTCTTCCCGCAGAGGATGGGGGGCACTGGGACAGGTTCCCAGAGAAGCTGTGGGTGCCCCATCCCTGGGAGTGCCCAAGGCCAGGCTGGATGAGGCTGGGAGCACCCTGGGCTATGGAAGGTGTCCCTGCCTGTGGCAGGGGGTGGGACTAGAAGATCTTTAAGGTCCCTTCAACCCAAACCATGCTGTGATTCTTGGATGTGTGGAGTTTGAAGCGATCAGACTGACGCACAGGATAATGAACATGGGCTCAGTGGCAGGAGTTGCTGCTGGGCTCTTTATTACCGGTGCTGCGTGCAGTGCGGTTCTAGGGGGAAGGTACGTGTGTCTGTAGAAGGGAGCGTAAGCCACAAGTAAGGAAACCCAAGGTGCCCTGTTTCTAGACCCTGCTAGTTACAGTGACACCCAGGAAAGCTGTTAACAGAGCATCAGTTAAGGCAGGAGAACAGAGCGACAAACCCTTGATGCTAAATGTTAAACACGGGTTGAGGAATACTGAATAATAGATCTTGGGGTTGTAACTATTTGATTATTTTTTGGTAAATAAAAATTTTAGGAGGCAGTGCAGATAGATGCTTTGTTATGGAGCTGACATCACCATGCCGTTGGGAAGTTGTAAACTGGCTGCCTACTGTACACCTGACGCCCCTCCCCTTTCCTCTCCCCAAGCCCAGGCTTCCTCTTTTCACAAAGAAACTCGTGTTCTTTCGTGCTACTTCCTTCCTTAGAAAACACGTTATAAACACCAGGCCCAACTCAGCGGAAACAAACCACCCCCTGCCCTCAGAAATAGTGAAAAAGGCATTCTCTAAGTTTAGTGGCTTCTATTTAAGCTTCCGTGCGCAGTTTTGGGGAAGAATTCGCCTGAGAACGAAGGGTCTGTTGTTCCTGGATGTGGAAGTGGCAGGTCCGTTCTGTGAACGTCTCTGAAGCGGGACACGCAGAGACGGGCTGGGTGCTTACTGAAACGGCTCTGGGACGGAGCGGGTGGAATGCGTAGCGTAGCGGGAACGTTTGCGCAGTGTCACGTGGCGCTGAGGGCGTACAGCTACCTTGCGGTGGGGAGAGATTCCGTGGTTTAGTCGTTTGTCCATTTGGGGAGCAAAACTCCAGCTGAAGTTGTGGGTTTGCCCACGAAAGCAATTCTTCCTTTCTCTGCTGACTGAGGAGTGGTGTTACGGTTCCGTGGTCTCACATGGCTGCAGAAATGAAGGATTATGTCTGTGTGAAGTTCTGTTACGTATGTATGGAGCATCAGTGGTTGTTTTTTAAATGTAGGATAATAATAAATGGAATCACAGAATGTTCAGGCTGGAAAACCCTTTCAGCCCACCCAGTCCAGCCGTTCCCCCAGCACTGCCCAGCCCCCACTGACCCCTGTCCCTGAGCACCTCGTCCCCACGGCTCTGAAACCCCTCCCGGGATGGGGACTCCCCCCTCCCTGGGCAGCCCCTTCCCACCCTGACAGCCCTTTCCGGGAAGGAATTGCCCTAATTTTCTCTTGTCCCATTGCTTGTCCCTTGGGAGAAGAGAGCGAGCGAGATGGTAGGGTGGGAGATGAGGAGGGGAGGTTGTGTGGGGCGATGGAGTGCCCAGAACAAAGACGCTGCCTTGCAGCGTAGCTCCGCTCCTGCCTCTTTCCTCAGTTTCCTTACAGTCTGGGACGGGATAGCACACGGAGCCTGGGTTTTGCCTGCAGTAAAGCACCTGCTAAAAGCCGGTCTGCCCTGTGCGCAGGTGACTTCAAAGCCAGAAAACCAAGGGCAGCACCACTCTAAGACCCCCCATAAACTCCAGCACTTCAGATTTTTGCTGCCTGGCGTCGTTCGTAGTTTTCCCTCTGCAGGTAGGGTGGTGTTTGCTTTGGAGACAGTGGAAAGGCAGCTTTAACGTACAGATGATTTAACGACCTGTCGCTTTCTAGTTTGGACAGCTGGGTAGGGAAATGCTGCTGTTCCTGCGAGAGGGGGGACAAGTGGGAGAAGCCATTCTGTGATTGCGTTGGCACGGTCACAAGCAGTCCCCTGTCTGATAGGCGTCACTCTACACCCATGTCCCGTGTTGTTTCTTTACACTTGTTACCTATTTCTTTCTTGTTGCAAACCTGAATTTTCTTTAAACTTTATTTCTCTTAGTATAACCTTGAAAATGGAACCCAGACCTTTGATGATCTACCCGCTAGATTCGGCTACCGACTGCCAGCAGAAGGCTTGAAGGTAAAAATACAAGTATTAGATATATCCTGACAAAATACAGATATATGGGCCTGTATGTGCTGAACTCTTCTTGTGCAAGTTGAAGAAGATGGAAGTTAAATGAAAACAGTGCTGAGGAGAAACAATCACAGAAGTGATGAATCACTGCTCAGGCAAAATGGGTGTGCAAAGGGGCTGATGGGAACTGCTGCCTGTGAACAGCTTTCCCTCCCAAGAGGAGAATTTGGCTAATCCCACCTTCTGTGTGTACGGGACCATTCGCTGGGTCCTGCTGACCAATAAGAGCTGAGTGATGGGACTCTGAGGAGCAGGTTCGTTGACCCTTGTTTTCTGAGTCGGTGGCGATCCCGACACCATACCTCGCGCTAGTGCCCGTGGGTGCCGGGTTGGATTTTGTCTTGGTGTATTCAGAAATCCTCCAAGTGGTTTTTTTTGGTCTCTGGAGGGTCGTGTAGGGGCCAGCCCTTTCACACCATAACTCTAAGAATTCCTCTACAAATGAACCTCAGGAAGACTTCATTTTCACACCCAGTGGGTCGTGTCCTGGGGAGGAGCGTGTTAGGGCTGGAGGGTTGTGTGCTGAGTATACAGAGAAACAGCGGGCGATTAAGTGATTTACCCAACTAATGAGCCAGTTTAGTACCTCAAAAATAGGCGTAAGGAGCTTTGATTCTAACCTTTTAACTGTTAGACAGCTCTGTCTTGACTGAGGAACATGTCGTCACCTGGGTAGGAATAACGAGTTTAGTTCTGAACATAATACTGACGTGTTTTGTCTGCATTAGGCTTTTAATTGTTCTTTTTAAATGCTGTGACATTGGTTGAAATAGGGTGGAAACGGTGAACTCCTTCAGTGCTTATGATCAGGATTCATTACACGCAGCTCGCAAACCACGGGCTGTCAGATTCTGTGGTACCTGGTGCCACAGCACAAACGCAGGTGCTTTGGGTTTGGCTTGCGTGCCCTGGGCACGGGGCGCTCAGCTGCTTGTGCCTGCGCCTTAGAGGAACAGCTCCTCGGCTGGGGTGCGTGCGGTAGCACTGGGACGAGCCCGGACACGTCGGGGTTAGTCCTAAGTTTGCCCGTCAGCAAGCAGAGTACAATTTCCACTGGGCGTTGCCGGTAGTGATGGCAGCCTGCGTAATGCTGGGCCTGTCGCCAACCCTAACCCTAACCAGACTTGGCGAAGAACAGATTGGTGCAGCTTCGCTCCTGGAAACAAAGGTGCTGTTAACCGTAAGTATCTGATTAACATGTATCTACGGATAAAACGTAAGGTTAGGTATAAAAGTACGTGTAAACGGACAGTTTATATACACACACGGTATAGGAACTCACATCTGTATTTAAACTGGCGGTTTGCAGGTGGTTTTATGTGTAGTTATATAGTATTTAATGATTCTGTATAATCATTGCTGTTTCTGCCCAGGTGATGACATCTCTGTGTATGCAGTGCTGTCAGTGGGAGCGGTTTAAAGCTCTCCAGGATACATCTACAACTGTACCAACAATTTCTTGAGCCCAGAGCAGTGCAGCTTCTCATGATCTTTAGTTGCATAAAACAAATGAGTTTTATTCTTCTTTTCTGGTAGTTTACATTTCCGTATGGTAATTTGCTCTGGCTGTAAAACCGATTTAAACAAACGTGAATGTTGTGGGAATGTCCTTATGCCGAGTGGTATTCCACTGCGTTAGCATCCAAAGGCCCCTGTCACACGGACGGTACCACAACCCCCTACGGAGACAGTGATGTTCTGTTTCAGATGAAGCGAAGGCCAAACCTCCTCACAGGAAACCCTTTGTGTGCTGGGTGGGTGGTATCTCTCACACCTAACTGCTTTGGTGGCCCTTTTCATCGCCAGGAGCTGAGTTGGTGTTAGTGCCGCCTCGGCTGTGACAATGCGGTTCTCTTGAGGAGTCACCCCGTGTCTTCAGAGTTCCACAACACAGGTTCACAGAGTGGTGGGGGTTGGAAGGGGCCTCTAGAGATCACCCAGCCCAACCCCCTGCCAGAGCAGGACCCACCAGAGCAGATCCCACAGGAACAAGTCCAGGGGCTTTGGAAAGGCTCCAGGGAAGGAGACTCCCCCCTCTCTGGGCAGCCTGTCCCAGGGCTCTGTCACCCTCACAGGGCAGAAGGGTTTCCTCATGGTCAGGGTGAACCTTCTGTTTTCCCGTTGGTGGCCGCTGCCCCCCCTGTGCAGTCTGTTTTATGCTGAATTATACTGCAGACTCTGAGTTAGGCCCTTCCGATGATGTAACTGGAAAAACTGTTGTGTTCTGGTTCTTCAGATGCAGAACTGCTGAGTCAGCATAGACAGTCAGGGACGTAGCAGACACCTTGCTGGGATCGAGCACTGGGTTGCTAATAAGGATTAGTTTACCGGCTGTATGGAAACGGACAGTTTTCTTTCCTCGTCTGCCAACCCGTTTGTTAAGACAAAGAGAACTCAAGCTCCTGTTTCTGTTCCCATTTTCTAGGGGTTCCTAATAAATTCAAAGCCAGAGAATGCGTGTGAGCCTATAGCCCCACCCCCGCTGAGGGACAACTCCTCCAGTGCTTTCATTGTGTTAATTCGGAGGCTGGAGTGCAACTTCGATACCAAGGTACGCTTGTTTGGGGGTGGCTTGATTGGGTTTTTCTGCCTATCTGTTTCAAGCTCTTCAAGAATCCACTGTGTGCCCGAAAAATCTCCGCAGCCAGCAGCGGGAGGGATACTGGTGGGAGTGGGAGAATTCTGCTGTCTGCAGGCAGCTAGAGCCTATGTCACATCGCCCGCTTAGGAGCCAGCTCACCTGGCAAACAAGGATGGCGGATGCTGCAGTGCTACGGTAGAAAGCATTCGATATTGGCCTTTCTTGCCGGTCAGACGCTGCTGCCAGGGATCGCTGGGCGGATCGGGCAGCCCAGGAATCTGCCAGCCGCTTTGCTGGTTTGTCTTTGATAGCTGGGTCATGCTGTGGCTCACACTGGGGCCCCGTGACCAACGGGGGAGTGGCAGGCTTGGGAACGGGTTTAGACGGGTACAACAGGTAGATGTTCTAGTATGAAGTGTTTGTGTTACAAAAATGCAGACCCACAGCAGAGGTTTGACCGTGTTACCCTGAAAATGCAGAACTAGAGTCAGTTGTGTTGACTGTCTCTTGAGAAGTTGGGGCAGTGTGTGTATTACATGCACTCTCCCCTCCCCTAACTTCGAGGGTAGAGCTCTTGAAAAAGAGCACCAGCCCCCCTGGTTTCCAGATCTGCTGATGAGCATCCGCCGTGGAGGAGACGGTGGCGATTTCTGGGTGGTGTGTAGGACGGGGTCCCGTAAGGCTGGGCTGTACGTGTGGGCGTGTAAGGGTGGTGCTGTGGGTGAGGGGTGGGGATTAATAAAGCTGTTGTGGTGCCACGATACGCAAGTGCTCCAAGCGTTTCCCAGTTTGAGGTGTGTGAAGCTGTGATCTCCCGTTCAGTTGTACTTGGTGGTGGTTTGCCCCTTACATATTGCATTCTCCTTAGATAATCTAGCTGGGCACAAACGCCACTACTCCTCCGTTACTAGCTCGGTTCGGAGCCAGTCTGTCCAGGCACAGCCAAGCTCGTTACGGCCTTTCAAACAGGAGTCGAATACAGGATGAAACCCAAATGTTCCTCGAGGTTTTCGAGTGCTTTTTGCATCCCGTGATGAGCTCCTGGTCTGTCGTGGGTGCATCAGAAGCAGTATCCAAGACGAATAGTTGTAGCTTAACGATGTTTACGTTGGTAGTAGTAACTGCAGCCAGTGCCACTTACGTGGGCCTTGGGCTTTGCCTGCGGGGCCAGAAAGCTGCTGTGTGCCAGACGTAACTGCTGCACCAGGGATTGGTAGTTCTGTGCCCAGTTTGTGCTTGTACCCCCCCACGAGGAAGGGTCTGATACCTGGGCTGTCAGGTGGGGTATTCCCACATCCAGAGGTGCAGAAAAGATACTGCTCACATGACTTTGTGAGTGATGGAGTGGTAATTTCTAGTTTACCAGAGTTAGCGCCTTTGTTTTCCACTAGGATTAAATACTGTTTTTATCTAATAGAAGGGTTTTAATCCTGTTTTTAAGATATGTGAGAACTGTGTGTCTGCAGACAAGATGATACGATTTTTCTGGTAAAATAATGGAATCACATGGGTGTAAGAAGAATGACATGATTTTATGAAAGGTGACGCATTGCAAGTGATGTTGTGCTGTTTGTAATCCCCTGGAAGCTTACCCTGTCCGGGGGGGACGGCACAGGCCGGTCACCGCATCGGAAGCGGTATTTGAGGCAGAACGCTAACACGTGTGTTGTGTGGCTGCAGGTGTTAAACGCACAGAGAGCTGGCTACAAGGCAGCGATAGTGCACAATGTTGACTCTGATGACCTCATAAGCATGGGATCCAACGACAGTAAGTACAGGTATCACTTCTTCTCTCCTGTTTGAAAATCACCCGCTGGAGTGTCAGTGCAGAGCAGTGAGGTTGACTCTCACTTGTAAAAAAACAACCAAAAACCCCCAAGCCACCACTGAAAAACCAACCAAACAAAACAACCCCCAAGACCCAATGAAGCAGGAAAAGGCCTCGCCCCAACCAGAAACCCTCCGACTTTAAACTCTTTGAATGGCAGATGTCCCGTACGAGCCCGTGCGTGTACCTGTGTGGGGGTTGTGGCGTCGGGTCTGCACATCCCCTGAGTGTGTTTTCCTTGAAATGACAGTCCCGGTGTCCGGGGCGAAATGGTCACGCTTAGGAGGGATTTAGGGCCCGATCTGGGAAACAGCTGACATGGTGTTAATTCAGTAGAAATACCGGGAGAGTAAACCAGTCGGCGCTCGAAGGACAGCAAACAGGAGTACAGCCGTGTAGTGTCTGTTCGTGGCTCCGTTCTGTTGTTGCACAAGGTTTTTCTGCCCCTTTGGCCAAACGGATTCTTGTTTCATAGGGCTATATATTGCGTGTACATGTTTTCAGTGCTAGGGTTGAGAGACCAGCGGGCCGTTTCTGGAGTGATTCTGACACGAGCGGTTCCGATTTTAACCTTTCACGAGTGGCTGTGTTCAGAACATCTTGTAATCATGTTGGCTTTGTTGTACGAACGTGCTGCCTGTCTGCCGCACGGTCACGACTGGCTGTGGCGTTCCTGTCTTTCGTCCCCTCTTTGAGCTTGCTCCCCACTTTCAGTGCACTGCCAACCCCTGCGGATCTCGCTGTCAGGCTTCCCCGAGAAGTCAGTGTAGAAGGAGCGCCCAGCAGCACGGGTGGGCCCTGTGAGGTGGCACTGAGCCTGAGCCATGCGTGCGTTGCTGCGGGGAACCCCAGGGCCAAACACGAGACGCTTTGGCTCTTAAACGTGAGGCATCCGTCAGGCGCAGGCCCGCACGTGGCGAGGCTGAGGAGCGGCTTTTCTAGGCGATGGGATCTGTGTTTCAGTCGTTCCTCGTTTGTGCTGCATCCCTTGAGCTGCTCGGTGCCCTCGCTGGTAAGCAGAGAAGGGGAGGCGGTTCCGTCCCGTTTCTATAGCCTGAAATAAAGATGGGGGATTACTTCTCTCCTTTTTGCCCTGTTCCAGCCCCAGCTCTTCACAGGGGGTTCCCTCGTGTTCCGGGTGACAAACAGGGGAGCAGGGCTAACTAGAATGCACGGTACCGGGTCACGGAGTCGTACAGGTTGCCAGAAATTGTGGGAATCGGTGTGGCTGTGTGACTTCATCAAGTCCGAGTGAGGATGGTGCTCTGGGTGAGCTCGCGCTGGGGACGCCTCCTGTGTTTGTCAGAGTATTTTGGCTTTATGCTCCCTCTAAATACTGCGTTACGAGTTCTGGTCTCCGTACCTGCCACGGAGTCCCTGGGTACTGGGTAGGAAAACCAATTTCACTTCTTAGGTGACGTACAGATGTAGGCTGTGTGCGTGTCAGTCTGTCGTGTTTGGCTACGTGTTCCCGTCGTGGCGGTCTCGCAACGTTCAGATCGTACCCTGGAGGGTGCCCGTGCGGTCTCCGTGCAGTAACCGCTGTATTTTCCTGGTTTGCAATCCAGTTGAGGCTTTGAAGAAGATTGACATTCCGTCTGTCTTTATCGGCGAGACGTCAGCTAATGCCCTTAAAGAAGAATTCACTTACGAGAAGGGGTAAGTTACCTGCCGCGCAGCTGTGTTACTCCTCGCGTTGCCCCTTCCTGACGTTTAGGGGTTTGCACAGGGTGTTGTGCTGGCAGCAGCTGTTGGCGTTCCGAGTGAAGCCCTCTGCCCGAGAGCAGTGGGCAGAAGGGGTTGTAAAATGGAAGAGAAACTGCTTTCCGGCAGGGGGTTACCATGGATTCGTTAACTGCTGTCCCTTTCACTTCCACACGGCGTTAAGCAGGAGTTTAGCTCACGACCCAGGACCCGGCGGTGTTTGGGAGTGTGCGTTTCTCAGACCTGAGGGCGTGTTCCTCCCATGGTGTGTGCCAGTTCCCTTGGAAGGCAGGTGCTGGTCTTTAAAAAAGCCAAACCAAACACACGGACCCCCCTTTGTTAACAGTTCCAGAACAAGCCCCAGGTACCTTCCCGTGCAGGGGAATCCGTGGGTTGTAGAACTACCAACGCTTTTACCTGCGGTGCCTCTCGGGTGTTTCTGACTGCCTGTGCCAACAGCGTGACGATGGATTGCACTTCCCGAAGGATCCGAACTTGCTCGTACCAGGTGCAGCATCTGCGTCAGGCTCGCTAGGGAGGTGTTTGGCTCCTCCGCTGTAACTCAGCGACTGCAGGGGACGGAGGGCGCGCTGTCCCGTGCTGCGTGGTTGGGAACGAAACCTCGCGGTAACCCGCAGTGCTGCAGTAAAGGGTGACCGCAGGAGCTCTGGTAGTGGTGTGATTTTCCCCATTTGACACCGCAGCTGCCATGGAGTTGTGTTCCTGGCCGCTTTGGATTTATTTATGGCTGAAGTCCATAAGAAGTTTTAACTCCCAAGAATGTTCTAAAGCAGTTTTACCCTTGTGTTTGATTGGCTTTACGCTCTGGTACCCGCTGCGCTGCGGGCGTTGCTGCGCACAGGTGGGTGTTCGTCAGCCTGTCCAGCGACAACCTTTTCTGTTGATGGCTTTTCACTGTATTTGTGCTTTAAGTCCTGGTTCGTTCCATTCTAACCCGCTTAGAAAGTGTTCTCTCTTTCTCCCCGCAGTGGCCACGTTGTGTTGATCCCAGAATTCAGTCTTCCTTTGGAATACTACTTAATCCCTTTCCTAATAATAGTAGGGATCTGTCTTATTCTCATCGTCATATTTATGGTAAGTTCCCCTTTTAATAACATCTTTCTCTCAAACAAATCACCCCAGAACTGCCTCTGCCTGCAGCCCAGCGCCAGGGTGCAGTAAGGAGCAGCGAAAGCTCTCTGTACTGTATGTACTGGTACCACGCTTCCCTGGCATCCTGGGTTTTCTCAGACAACAAACAGAATTTTGGCAGAGGGATAGCAGGAGCCCTTAGGATGTTCTGCCTGGCACGTAATACTCACCCGGAACTGGCAGCAGGACAAACCTGCCGTTTCTGCAGGGGGCTCATTGTTAGCTGGGGTAAAAAGGGTCTGAAAGAACAGTTTAGATCCCAGTATGCTTATAAGGTGAAGCCAGGTGTGATGCAGAAGGATAAGTTCTGTTTTGCCAAATCTCATTACAGTGTCAAAGGGCCCTAATAACCTTTGTCCATAACACACACGTTCCTGCTTTAAGAACACCATCTCTTTGGGGTGTACCGGTGCCGCTCGGGTTCCCAGGGTGAGGGACCTTGACGCTGTTCATGCAGTGTGTGGGGTGTAGAGCACCGCTGTGGAGTTCAGCGGGCTGGTTGGGGTGTGCCTTGGGTCGGGCCTGGTGGTGGTTCTGTGTTTGTCCTCGTGGTTGAAGAAGGATGTCAGATTCCAAACTGACGGGAGTAGCGCTGGGGACTGTCAGGAAAACGGACACAGAATCTTTCGTACAGCTGCAGACAGCGAGTAACTGTGGCTTGAAGTAAGCCCTTTACTCCTCCCCAGACTACCTCTGGGCACGATGCAAACGGGTGGGCTGAATGTGGGAATAACCCTCTGAGAGTCGCAGTAGGTAAACCTGGGGCAGAAGAGTCGAAAGGAGTGAGCTGTGTTTGCTCCGGCAGTGCCGCCCCGCTCTGCGTGGCGCAGTGCGGCAGTGTACCAATGGCCGCTACTTTATGGGGGATGGACACGGTTCTTTCCCTGCTTTCCTTTCAAAAAAACGCTTGTATGGCTTCAGTTTCAAGTGCCATGGTCATGGAGAACGTCCCTCAGGCTTGTTTGGCCTCATCCCTTCGTCGGGGCAGGGGCAGAGGTGACTTGCTTTGGGCTGGGTTCCCTTTTGATTCACTTACTGCGGAGACTTACCACCCAAAGCTCTTACTGGGCCTTTACTGCTTTAACTTACTGTTCGTGTTATCCCACTTCTGTCTGTTTCCAGATCACAAAATTCGTGCAAGACAGACACAGAGCAAGAAGGAATCGGCTGAGGAAGGATCAGCTCAAGAAAATTCCTGTACATAAGTTTAAGAAAGGCAAGTGGATTGTTCTCGGGCTCACTAGACCCGTTGTTCAAACACCAGAACACCTCTAAATCACCGTTTGGAGAGTTAGGACTGAAAGCACACAAAGGGTTCGGCTGGTTCTCTCTGAGAAGTTCCAACATTCCCTTGGTGGAAGCAGAGCAGGCTCCGTATGCAGACTGGGGCTGGGAGTTAGTGTTGCTTCACGTACCACAAGTGAGCGCAGAAACGCCACCCAGCTTCCCTGTGGTGCTTCCGGTGACAGTGACCACCGCAGTCAGCCACGGCGACCTGTTGTTGCCATGACTTGGAACTCCCACCTGGAGTCCTCAGCACAAGAAGGACATGGACTGGCTGGAGCAGGTCCAGAGGAGGCCACGGGGATGCTGCGAGGGCTGGAGCCCCTCTGCCATGGGGACGGGTTGGGGGGTTCAGCCTGGAGCAGGGAAGGCTCCAGGGAGACCTTAGAGCCCCTTCCAGTGCCTGCGGGGGGTACAAGAAAGCTGGGGGGGCTTTTCCCAAGGGCAGGGAGTGACAGGACAAGGGGTGACGGGTTTAAACGGAAAGAGGGAGATTGGGATGGGCCATCAGGAAGGAATTCTTCCCGCAGAGGGTGGGGGGCACTGGGACAGCTTTGGAACACTTTGGTTCCACTTTGGTGAAATTTCTCCCTTACGTTACTTCCTCAAGTCCTCCTGCCAAAAGGACAAAATGTGTGCCAGGAGTTGCTGTACCTTTGGCAGCTGCGATGAAAGCGCGTCGCGCCATGGTGCGTACGAGAGACGGGGTGTCCCAAGTCGCCCTTGTGAAATCTGCTCGCGTCAGTCGTCTTGATGCTACACCCAAGCTAGCTTAACCTTTCGCTTTGGTGGGGTGTGTGAGAGTGGCTCCTGTGCCCTGTAATCCTGGATTGAGGAACGCTGGATTTCCTTCTGTCTCTGGGGAATTCTTAAAAATCCGTTGGCGTTGGAACAGACCAGAGCGTTGGTCAGACGCTGAAGCTGAGACGCTGAAGCTGCCGGCTGTTCTCCGGCGCTGCTGCATGTGCCGCGAGTCTCCGCCTGTCGATGGCTTCACTCCTGGGGAAGGCTGCCTTTCCGGGATTGCCGGAACTCGATCGGCAAACGGTGTCGGGGAGGGGATTGTCCCGTAGGGGCGATTGCACTCGGCCGTACCCGAAGGATCAGTAACAGCAATACACGAATCATCAGCCGATCAGAATATTGGGAGGAAGAGCAGCTTAGGAAAACCGCGGGCTCTCGGGTTTGTGGGCGGTGTGTGCTGCAGAGCTCCTCCCCAGAGGCAGCGTACCGTCAGTCCCGGGCTCGCCGCACGGTGCGCGGACGGCATCTCGGCGGAGGCTGAGGAGGCTTTCAGACCTCGGCTGCAGTGAGGTGGCCGCGTCACCTCCACCCGGCAGGCACGGGAGCGCCGCGCCTTCAGTGCGCATTGGAGCTGCGGGATTGCTGCGGGCACAGCGTTAGGACGTTGCACACGAACGAAGCCGTGTTTTCCTCCACCGGAAGGTGGGACCCCGGCTGAGCGGGCAGGTGGCTGATGAAGGACCATCGCTGCATCCGCAAGCCTGAACACGGTGCTGTTGGGGTGAAAGAGCTTGCCTTCGCTTTGGAGCGCTGTACGTGCCCGTGGGAAAAGCCCCAGCGCGCGTGACCGGGCTGCACGAGTGCCTGTGGCTGTAAGCCGCCACGTGCGTAAGCACGGCGCGTGCTGAACTGCGTGCGTACCGCCGGGTGCGGGCTGACGCATGTGACGGAGCGGCAGCGGGAGGTTGGCGTGCAGCGGTGCCTGAAGTGGCCCTGGCTGCGCGGCCGCTTCCAGCGCTGACTGGCGCTTGCGGAATGGCGAGCGGGGAAGGTGGCGGCTGGCTGTTTGCAACACGAGGTTTCTCGGAGACGCGATGCCCTGGGCAGCGCCGACTGGACTGGGGGTATCGTTTGCTCCTGCGCTGAACGTGCTACCGACGTGCTGGTGCTGAAGGAGCCCGGAACGCAGTTAGACTAACGGCAGCAGCGGGGAGGAGTGTCGTGGCGACAGAGGAAGCCGTTTTTGGGAAGAGCTGTGGCTGGAACACTGCTGAGCGGTTACGGATGAAAACTCGCACTCGGGGCGCAGGGCTGGCAGCGGTGCGCTCCCGTTAGTCTGCCTCTTCCTCCCCGCCCGTAGGGCACTTTCTCTCCTGCTTCCCCGTCTCTCGTGCTGTGTCGTTCGGGGCTCTCCCATCCTTGCTCCTGAAAGGCCAGCCCACAGCAGGGCGGTTTTCCAGCGAGGTCGTCAGCGTGGTGTTCGTGTGGAATAACACGTGTTAGCAAACCCACGTGAACCACGTGTCACAGACCTTCCGTGCCGCCGCAGGAGCCCTCGGAATTTCCTTTGGAAACCGCTACGGGTTTGGTGTTAATCGTGGATTTCTCTCGTTTGGCGAGCAGGGAGGTCCTGACCTGCAACTCCTGCTCTGACTTGCTGCCCGCCAGGATAAAACTGTCGTCTCTCTCCCACTCCTGTAAAGGAGGGTTGGCAGGATTTACTACTTTGCTCTTGTGGAAATGGAACGCTTGATGTTGCAACGCTCTTCCCATACTGTGAGGGTTTTTTCCCATTAATCCTCCTGCCGCCGCCTTTCTGGGTTGAACCGGTCTGCATGGGCAGCAGCGTCGTTCATGGATACGTGCCGCTGGCCGTAGTTTACCTCCGCGGAGGGTGAAGCACGCTGGGGACACGCCCCTTCGTCGAGCGCTGCAGTCTTGCCACCCTTCTCTTTTCCCTGTGCAGGCAGCAGCCGCAGCCAAGCTGGAATGCGAAGGGCGTGCTGTGCCTTGCTGGCTGTGCCCGTAGCGCTGGCTGCTTCGTGGCCAGGTCTGTAGCCGCGCCAGGCCGTATTGGAGAGCAGCCTTGTGGTCAGAGGTATGAACGGGTTCTGGCATCGGTCTCACACCCACGAATGGAGAAAAGCTTTTACTGAGGTGTGAACCCGCCTTCTGGGGGTATCAGTGTGCCTCGGGGAGCAGCGTGCTGCGTGGCAGCACCGCCAAAGAGCTGGGTTGGTGTCACCCTGGGGAGCGAGTCTGGCCGTTACTGTTGGAGAGGGCACCGGGCTGCGGGGGGATCCAGTGGGAATTCTGCTGTGGCGTCTTGGAATAGGAGAAATGGAGCGTAAGCAGGGGTTGGTAAAACGAGAGGGTCACTCTGCGCTCCTTGCCTTACCTGGAGAGTTTCAGCTGCACAGGGGACACAAACCAGCTTCCCTTGCTGCCTCCCCAGAGCACGCCTGGTCCCGCCACGGACAGCCCTTCGCCACCGCACGTTCCGTTCTGTGCTGCGCTTCTGAAGCGTCGGAGGCCGTAAAACGTACCATTTTAGCAGAACAGCAGCGCCACAGTCACGGTCCCGCACGAGATCCGACTCCATCTATTCCGCCCTGCAGAAGAAAGGTTCCTGCATTTTGAAGAACATGGACAGCGCCTGTGGAAAAGCCCGGAAGGGAAGGGAGCGGTTCCCAGGAATGTGCTCTGTACGGAGGTGCTCGGCCCGGGGAGCGTTAGTGGCTGTAGGCTGCGGAGAGCCGTGCGCACGGCAGCGCCGGAGCCGGCGGGGAGATGACGACGAAAGTCGGTCTGGTCCGGCTGGGATTTTACACACCGTAGTCGGTGTCTTGCCATCGGAGGGATGCAGAAGGCACTTGACGGTGCAGCTAAACCCGAGCTCGGATCAGTTAAGCAGCCCCGTCATTAAGCTTCCTTTTCCCAGGGAAGGGCACTGTGCCACGTACAGAAGGTCCTGGCCAAGCTGCTCTGCAGAGCTGTTGGGTCTCAAGGTTTCCGTGTTGTGGCTTGGTTATTACTGATTGATCTGAACGCAGGCAGAAAACTAGCACCTCTCTGCCTCCGTTCTGTCACTGAGCAGCTCCGTCGTGCTGATTCTCTGTTCCCAAACCCGCGTTTCCTGCGATACTCGAGGCTGGAGCGGTGATGGCGACTCACCTTGGGTGGCTGCGCCTTGCGGAGGAGCCAGCGGCGTTACCTGTGTTCGCTCGCAGCTTCGGCGGGAAGCTCGGCTCCTCTGGGGCTGGGGCCCAGCGCCGAGCTCTGCCGGGATGCGCGCCGCCTCCTCACGCGCTGAACGGACACAGCGCCGCCGTGCAGAGGGGCGCGGGAAAACGGAGGGTTTGGTTAAAAACGGGCTCTGAGGCGTCTGCGGGGACGTGCTGGGTGCAGCCGCGCGGTACCAAAGCGAGCGCTGAGCTGAGCTCCCGGAGATGCCCTGCTGCCGTGGAGTTTCCTCGCGGCGAAGGGAGCGCTTCGTCTGCGCGCTTCCCAGCAGCGTGGGGGAAGCTTACCGCCCGGCTGCGGGCCTGCTGCAGCCTCGCCTTACCGCGGCCTGCCCCGGCACTTCCTCCTCTTCCCCAGAGCAGCACTTGGACGTGTGTGCCGTAGCACTTCTGGACAAGCTCGGGGCGCGATTTGTCCTGTTGCTTCATCTCCTGCGTGACCTGGGAGCGCTTTGGGAAGCAGCACGGGACTTGCTGTGAACCGCCCCTGTGTGCCAGGCAGCGTGGTGCCACCGTCGCTGTGGGATCAGGGGTGGGGAGCTAAGCGCGTCGGAGGCTGGCGAGGTGGCCGAGGGCTCAGGCCCCGGCACAGCCGGCCGTACCCTCTGATCTGACCCCCTGGGCCACCCTCGGTGCCGGCACCAGCCAGGATTTAATGTGGCCGAGTCCAGAGACGTTGGTGGAAGTTCCCTGGGAGAGGATGCAGGTGACGTTGCGGGGGCAGGAGTGGGGAGCGGAGAGGATGTGCCGGGGTACTGCCTGCGGGGGGCCCAGGGCGCGTGGGATTTGGAAGGATCTGGAAGAGGTTGGAAGGAGGTGGGGAAGGCTGCCCTGAGGGCGCTGGGGGGCCCCCGGAGCGTTGGGATCGCGGGGGCCTCGTTGCTGTCATGGGGTCCCTGCCTTGCTGCATGCCTTTTCCCATGGGGATTTTGGTGGCGGGGAGCGAGCCAGCTGCGCACACGCGCCTTCGGATCGGCCACAGGGCCGTGTTGTGAGGGCCTTGGTGAAGCCCGAGCGGGAATGGATTGACTCGGGGGAAGCGTTAGTGTCTTAGCTGTGTTGCGTGCCAGTGATGGATGGGGTGGGGGGCATGTTGTGGAACGGGGCAGACTGTCTGCGGACCAGACTGTCCTTCCGGATCGTTTCGGTGCTGGTGCACCCGGGGTCTTTGCTGGTTCTGTGCAGAAGTTCTTGGAGTAACTGGTACCTGCCTGGAAGACTGAACCCTGCCCTTACCTCGATGAGGACAACAGAACACTCCAGGGAGCGCTCGCTCGGTTCAGAGCGTCTGTGAACCGGGGGGAAGGTGGCTGCGCTGCGGCCCTGGGAAGGGGAGAAGCCTGGCAGGCGGCTCAGGGACCCCGTCCCCGGACGGGCCCGGGAGAGCGGTGGCTGCTTCCACCCTTGAGCCAGGGCAGCCTCTGCGGGTCTTGGGGGAGGCCTGGGCGAGTCCTTGAGGGTAAACTGGTCCCCGTTGTGTGCCGTAGGAGACGAATACGACGTCTGTGCCATTTGTCTGGACGAATACGAGGATGGAGACAAGCTCAGGATCCTTCCCTGTTCCCATGGTAAGCAGCTGCGCTCCAGGTTTGGCGTCTGCGTTGGAGGAGCTCTCGGCCCTGTTTGTGGATGGATTTATGGGATGTTTTTGCCAAGATGCAGGAGTGTGTGTGTGCAGCTGGGGAAGAGAGCAAACTCCTCTGTTTTTGAAGTACAGAAGGCCAGCGTTCCCACTGCACTTCGTGGGATGGGCACGTGAACGGAAATCTGGGCTTGCCACCGTCCCGAGTGCCTGTGTGTAGTAGGGAAACACGTTCAGAGTTACGTTTTACGGTTTCAGAAATGGGCTTTCCCTTTCTCTAAGACAGTTAAACCCCAAAACGTGATCCAGCTGTCAGTGACACAGACGTGGTCTGGCCTGCAGCCCTGACTGCGCTCGGAGTCAGCGTGGTTGGTGCGCAGACGGGAGTAGCTGCACCGTCAGCAGCCCTGCCCTGCCTGAGCCGTCGGCATCAAGCAGCCCGCTGCGGGGGATGCAGAGTGCCCCCTGCCCTGCTGTGAGGTGCCCTTACCGCATGCAGGGACGAGAAGCGTTTCAGCAGCCTGTGTCTGGTGATCCGGGAGGGGCCCGGGCCCCAGAGCGTCCCCGGATGCAAACCTCGTTCTCGTAAAAGTTGTGTAAACACGACCAGGCGAGCCGGGGTTCGTCCGCCCCGGCTGGAGCCCCTCTCTGCCCCAGCCCTTGCCGGGTAGCGCAGCTGCGCCGGCCGGGCGCAGCTCTGCCTGGGCTCCGAGGAGCAGGGAGAGAGGCCGCTGATGCCGCAGCTGCTGGCCGTCGGGCGCGCGGCAGGCTCGGGCCGAGCTTTGCAGGCGCTCGGACCTAGAAACCGGTTTCGAAACAGCAAGAGCGAGGACTGATGCGCAGCATCTGCCCCAGCCGGGGAGGGCGGAGTTTACTGCCCCGGCCACCAGACAAACGATCCCCCAGCCGCCCCAGAGCTCACGCGGGCAGCCCTCTGGGGAGCAGGTTGGGGCGCAGCACTCGCCGCCGCTCGCTGGCCCCTGTACGCTGTCAGCGCTCCGCTGGACGGAAGCCTCTTGGCAGGCAGAGCGAGGGCTGTAATTCCCGGAGTAAGACGCTGTCAACCCGTTTCACACGAGGCCAGTCCCGTGGCCGTGCAGCGGCTGTAAAACCCGTGGAACCGAGCAGTAGCCGTGTTTCACACCAGGGTGCTCGGCGCCTCGTGGTGGAGGTTGCGGCGCTGGGAGGATAGCGGGGGTGGGCACGTCTGCTGCAAGGGGGCTGCGGTTCCTCAAGGGGCTTTTACGCGTCAGGCGCGGCCACCGCAGGGCCGCACTCCGAGCCGCTCTGTAGGGAAGGGGGCGCTTACTGCATGTGTCCCTGTGGCTGAGGTCCTGATCCCTCGGGTGCTGGGCACGGGGACAGGCGCCGTGCCGGCGAACCTGGCCCCAGGCTCTCTGTGGGAGTTAGAGCTCCCGTTGCAGGCCGTAGGTGCCGGCGAGCAGGTCTCCTTGCCCTCTGCCTTCACGGCATGTTGTGTTCTCCGGCAGCCTATCACTGCAAGTGTGTGGACCCGTGGCTGACCAAAACGAAGAAGACGTGTCCCGTGTGCAAGCAGAAGGTGGTCCCTTCTCAGGGGGACTCTGACTCTGAAACGGACAGCAGTCAAGAGGAGAACGAGGTGTCTGAAAACACCCCGCTGCTCAGGCCGCTGGCCTCGGTCAGCACGCAGTCCTTCGGGGCTCTGTCCGAGTCCCGCTCCCACCAGAACGGGACCGAGTCCTCGGAGTACGAGGAAGACGACAACGACAACATCGACAGCAGCGACGCGGAGAACGGCGCCAACGAAGAAAGCGTGGTGGTCCAGCTGCAGCCCGGAGACGGGGAGTACCGCGCCGCAAATGCCGTCTGAGGCCGCCGTCGAGGAGCAGCGTGTGAGCAGAGGCGTCGCCACGGCTGTACGTTACGCACCTTTACGTAGGGAGTATGTTTTAATCTGTAATCCACTTGGTTTCCGTAGGAGCAGCAGCTCACGTAGTAGTACTATGGCTAAATCATTACAGGTAGATGATCTCGGATCGGGGTGTTCGGTCCTGTCCTCAGCAGGAGCGGCTGACCCGGACCTCACGGCTCTAACCAATAACGTTCATAGTTCATGTCCGTAGCGGTGTCCCAGGCTCTCAATGCACCTTCTGAAACGGGGTTTCTCTGGAAGTAATCTGTCTCCGCTCTGTAGCCACAGCTGGGTCACGCCGGCAGCGATGCGTGGCGTGTGCTGCGTCCCCTCGCCCCACAGCCCTCCCTGCATGTTTGTCGGTTTTCCCTGACGCCGTCACCGCTGCTGAGCGGGGGCGCGGGCCCCCGCAGCGCGCCCGCCGCCGCGGTCAGGACCAAGCCCCCTGCCCTCAGGGCCGTGCTCCCAGAGCACCCCTTGGAGTTGGCCGCGGTAGCCGAGTGGGGGAGTTGGGCCGAGCGGTTCCGGGGGGCGGGAGCTTGGCGCACACGCTGTTCCGAGCAGCGCGCGAGGTACGATCGCCCGAAGCGCATCGCTTACCCCTCCTGGCTGCCGCCTGCGGGCCGGGTTCCCGGGGTGGCGCGGGCGTTGGGGGGGAGGGGCGGTGGCCAAACCCGGTGTGTTCCGTAGAAAACCAATCCTGGGTAAGTATCCTGCCGACCCTCCCGCGTTCCCTCTCCCTGAGGAGTGCTGCGCTGCACTGTGTCGCTCTGCTCAGCCGTGTCTGGAAAACTCCTCGCGGCCCTGGCTGGAGGCCGAGCGCCGGTGCTGTCCCCAGAGCTCCGAGCGCATCCCGGCACCGCGGCAGCTCTAACCCCTCTGTAGCCACGTGAACGCCTGTAATCCCAGCGCCGAGATTTTTTTACACGGCCTTGAGTAAGGAAAGCTTGGAAGAGCGTTAATAAACATGTTTTCCACTTTAGGCGTCGGGGGGGCTTCGCTGAGCTTCCGCCTCGCTGGCGCCGCGCGTGCCCCGCGTTTGCCGTGGGGTGCAGGCGCTGCCGAGGGTCGGACGCGCTGTGCGTTCCCAGCGGGCAAACTTGGTGAGCTGGAGGGTGCCACGGAGCGGGCTCCCGCCGTTGGCGCGGTGCGCACGCACGTTCGTCCGTGCTGGGGCTTGGGGCGCGGGGGGAGCTCCAGCACCTCGACCCGAGGGAGCGGCTGGGCGTCCACGGGGGCGTTTGCTGCAGGGGCAGGCCCAGCCGCGCCCTTTGCCCCGCTCCTCGCCCGCTGGTCCCTGCGCGGAGCTGGTGTGCGGCCGGGGTGCTCGGTGCCAGCCCGCGCCCCCTGCGGCTCCGGCAGCGGTTCCTCTTCTGGAGCGCCAAACCTGGGGTTTGGTTCAGCGGGCCCCGGCGGCGCAAACGGTGCGGGGATCCCCCTTCCCGCCCTCCCCCCCCAGAGACGGCTGCGCTGGCCGGGGAGCCCAAGGGAAGGGTGAATGGAACTGGCTTCGTTAGTGGAAGCCGTCGGGAGCCGCAGGGTCTCTTGGCCTCCCGTGGAGGCCCTGGCGAGGCGGCAGCGCTCGTGCGCTGAGGAGCCGCTGTATCCCGGAGGGAGGGGTGGCCTGGCAGCTCCGCACACAGACCCAGCGTTCCCCGTCCAGCGGGCGCTCCCGGGGGAGCTGGCGGGGCAGAAGGAGCCCCCCAGGGACGGAGGGGGTCCGGTCCGCAGTGAACGTTCCTGCGTGTGCGGGGAGACGGAGCGACTCGGGGACCCCCTTAACGCCACCCCTGGATTGCGGCCTCCCCTCTCCCGGCCCCGTTCCTGCCGCTGCGCTGTGGGATCTGAGCGGAGAAAGGGGGGCAGGGGGTGCGCCCCCTCCTCGTGGCGGGGGGGGGCTGGGACAGGAGATGCTGGGAGCTTCTCCCTGGGGTGGGGGGTGGGCTGTGCTGGCCGGGGCAGCGCCAGCAGGAACCGGGGCGGCTGCTGGCAAGGGCGGCCGGTGGTACCGTGGGTGGCCCGGCCCAAAGCGCACGGAACTGTGCAGCCGGGGGGCAGCCGGCTGTGGTGTGGCACAGGGCTGGAATTCCGCACTGAGACCCGGTGGAGCTTTGCCACATCCCGGGAAGCCGGGCAGTCCCTTCCCTTCCGACGGCTCCATGCGAGGGAACAGCCGCGTGGGAGACCCCTTGGTGCGTGCACCGGGTGCTCCGCCGCAGACGGGGCTCCAGTGGGAGATGGGCCCGGTCCAGGCTCGTGGAGGGCGTGTTCTGGACAACGGGGCGCAGCCGCCGTTGTGCCGTGGGGTCACGGAATGGTTTGGGTTGGGAAAGTGTCAGGTCCAGCTGTTCCCCCAGCAGCAGGCCAGGTGGGATTCTGGGGTTACAGCACCCCGAGAGCCCTCCCCCCAAGGGCACGGCCTGCCCAGGGATGATACGGTGGCCAAGGGCTCCT
Organism: Rhynochetos jubatus; assembly: GCA_027574665.1. Lineage (NCBI taxonomy): Eukaryota > Metazoa > Chordata > Aves > Eurypygiformes > Rhynochetidae > Rhynochetos > Rhynochetos jubatus. The sequence continues at coordinate 432,992 of CM050657.1, forward strand.
CCAGCTTCCGGGACTGCACACTCGGCCTTTGCATGGCAGGAAAACCCCCCTGCTCCCCCCGGAGCGGGTCCGTGGAGAGAGACAAGGAGTGGCCTCCCGGCCTGGGGAGACCCCGGCCCTCGGCCAGAGCTGCAGGCGCGTCCCCCGTGCGGCACCGCCCGGGGCCCGGAGCAGCCCCGGGGGAGGAACTGCCAGCAGCCGGGTTGGTTTGGTTGGAATAAATTTATTTCATCTGTCTGTAAACAAGGTGTTTAATAGTTATGGCATTTGTTGAAATGCATATTAAATCAGATGAGTCAGACTGTATCCCAGATGTAACAAAGTGCAGGGAAAGAACGGACGAATCAGCAACGCGAATTGGGTTCAATCTGTACATTATCCACAAGGCCCGACGACAGAAGCGAATACGAGAATGTCCCTACAGCGGTGCCGTTGGAACCCCCCCTCGTGGTCAGGTACCATCCACCTCACAACAGCAACGGTTCTGGTTCCGGACAACAGTATGGCACAGAATACAGAGTAAAAAATCACCACAGGACAGCCGAGTCAGCCTTTCCAACACCTCCCACCGATGCTCTGCAGTTCCCTACGCGGACAGACGGGTTCGGACCGTGCCTGAGCCGAGCGCGCGGTTACAGGCGCCGCTTCGCCCCTCGATCGCCGCAGCGAGGGGGCGAGAGGCCAAGTGAAGGGGCTGAATTTAAAGGGGCATCGTTCGGGCGGCACAGCCCTCGAACCGCCGACCCTCACCCAAACGGCGCCCTCGGCGCGGGGCTCGGCCGGAGCTCCCCGTCTGGCCGAGGGCGGCAGTTCCCCGCCGCTTCCGATCCACCGCCAGCAGCGAACCCCAGCCCGCGCGCCCCCGGCTGCGGGTCGCAATTGGTCCTGGGAAGAACTGGAAGCAGCCGCGCCCCAGGCGGTGCCGCCGGGAGAGCGCGCGCGCAGCGCGGCAGCCCACCCCGCGGCGGCTGCGGGTCAGCGGCCGCCGAAGGGAAGGGCCCGAGCTGCTGCCCGGCTGGAACGTCGGGCTCCTCGGGGCGGCGGTTCGAAGGTGGCGGGAGGAAGCGCGGCCGTACCCTTTCGCGGTTTTGTGGTTGCGCTCGTCGCCCGCCGGAGCGAGAAACGGGGCCGAAGCCTACGGCCGAGCGCAAGGACAAAACGGGCGTCGCGCCAACAGCCCCAGTGGCAGACCGGTCACAGCAGGCACTAAGGGGTGAGCAGACAAAGGTGGGTTTAAAGAAAAGAGGGGGAGGGGCAGAAGTGAGATGCGCATGCACTGTCTCCTCCCAGCCCTGCCGCGACAGGAAGCCTGGCGAGCCCTGGGCCTGCTCCAAGTGCTCGGGAGGCGTCGATCGAACCGGACTGTACCACGGCACCTTGTTCAGCATCTGAGTCGGTTTAGTCGTGTCACACTAATCGCTAGGACAAAGCAAAGCCTACGCTTGGCGCGTTCCCCTCCCCGGAGGTTTTCAAGGTATCATGCATGTCTCTGCGGAGCAGCGGTGGGGCCGGGAGCGGGACGTGGTTACATACAGTGGTTAACGTAAGTGAACGGAGGGCAGGGGGTTACGACGGGGGGAGACGGGTAAATAAAAACACAACTACCATCTACGGCCTGGTAGCACTGAGCACAACTGGGTGGTGGTGGAGCTGCGAGGTGGATGGGGAGAGGCTGCTCAGACGTCAGACCTCCTCAGGTATAACGCCAGTTCATACGCTTTCTTGTTGAGTGTCCCTCCATGGACACCTTCCTTTCCCATGACTATAACCAGTGCTGGAGTACACAGGGAAACAAAACAGAAACGAACGGAATTAAAGAGAAAAAAAAAGAAACACCTTTCCCCACCAACAGAGGGATACAAAGGAGACCCAGGTTCATACCCCATCACCCTGCATTGCTAGTAAAGTTTCCAGAATGTAAGGTTTCAAGCTCACCGCCAGGAAAGTTTAATAGCAATCTTCCCCTAGGACTTAACGGTCTGCCTAGCCACTAGAACCCAGAGTCTCTCAAGTATTTTGCCATTGAGTATGCCTTCTTATTCAATCCGCCTCCATGGACCCCTTCTTTGCCCATTACAAAGACCAAGACTGAAAGAGAAAAGAAAACAAGTTTTAAAAAGAGCGTGTTAGACAAGGAAACGTCACGCGGTTTGGGCAGCGCAGCAGCGCGCTCCGACCCGAGCCCGAGTCGGGGATCCTGGGCTGCTTTAACGGGGCTTCCGTAGGGCTGCGGGCAGGGCAGGGGGGCTGGGAGCGCGTCACCCCGGCGGCGTCACGGGGCTGCGGAAGCCCGCCACGCTCGGGGCCGAGGAAACGCCCCAGCTCAAGCAGCATCTCGGAGCGCCTCTGCCCCGGCGAGGACACCCCGCCGCACCCAGGGGGAGAGCGGCAGCGCTGTCAGGGACAGCCGAGCCGTACGGGGGGCTGACCGGGAGCGGAGGGGGATGGTGTTCCGCCCTGCCGCCGCCACTGCTGGCGTAAGGGCCCGAGTAACCTCCCTGACGCTTGCGAATCCCCCCAGGGCCAGGAACCAACCGGTGCTTTCTGCGGTCCACGTGACGCTGACCCCCTCCACCCCCGCCACTGTGAGAAGTGTCCCAACCCCTGGGGAGAGGGACCGGGGGTGACCCCGCCGCCACTGCCAGCAGGTGTCAGCAGCAGGCCCAGGGCCGGGAGCCCTCCCACGGGAACGCCGCAGTCAGCCTGCCTGCTGGCCGCACAGTTCCCTCGCAGGGAGCCTGCACAGGTCGCCCCTTGGCGTGTCAGGCTGAATCGCCTGTATCGCTGCCGCGGTCTGTACCCGGCGGCAGAGCTGGCTGCGCTCCCACCCCTCCCGCAGCGCTGGGCCAGCCGCTGGAGCCCGGGCCACATCTGCCGTGCCCAAGCCCAGCGCCCTCCCCGCAGGGGCTTCGCCGGGCGCCGAAGGGGCAGCGGGGAGCGGCCACGCCAGCACCGAGCAGGGTTCTTGGTGACACCCAACTGGACGGGCTTTTGTGCCCCAAGACAGGTCTCAGAGAGCTCAGTAGGAAGCGCAAGGAGAGTTAGTGTAGAGCTTGTTAACAGGCAGGGCAGGAGGAGCTCGAAGCAGGGATGCCCAGCTCTGCAGGGCAGACTGCCTGGCGAGAGGTGGCCAGCGCCTACAGCCGCTTCACCATGGCTCGGTAACAGGTCCTGCCTCGGGCACCCGCTTCTCCTACTCCAGCCGCAGCCTGCTCGTCCCTGCTTGTCGGAGAGGCCGTTAACCCCCCGGCAGCCTAGCGCCCGCGGCGGACACAGGGACACGCGTGCTTCCCGGCGGAAGCCCAGACCGCGCCTCCCGCCCCCCTCCCGGCTTAGCCGCTGCAGGCAGCGGCCTGGCTTCCCTCACACCGGGGTCTGGGTTTAGGGTCCCGTTCGTTCGGGGCTGTGAAAGGGAAAGCGGTGCTCACCTCGGCCAGCTCTGCCCACGGCGACGTTGTACGTCGGCTCGCCGCCTTGGCTCTTCGTCCTGATGTCCATCGTGCAGTCGCCGTCGATGTACAGGCTGTCTCTGATCACCGAGCACTTCTTCGCCCCCAGGGTCAGCCCGTTGGTGAAGAAACCCTCCCGGTCTTTTCCTACAATCAGATCTATTTCCGCCGGCTGCCGGGGAGAGAAGCGCGGGGTGAGCGGGGTTACGGCGCAGCGTCCCGTCCCGCGCGGGGGGCCGAGGCAGCGGGTGCTCTCGCTCCCGCGGGCCGCGCTCCAGAACACAGGCCTTTGTTAGCCCGACCGCACCGGCCGCGCCCGGTAAGCGCCGCGCCGGCTGCCCCGCCGGCCGCGCCCCCGGCCCCCGGCCCAAAAGCCCGGGCCGCGCCAAGCGCCGGCACCGGGCGGCGGGGCTCGACCGCCGAGCGCGGGCCCGAAACGCGCCCGGCGGCCGTGCGGGCCCCGCCGCAGCCCCGCCGCGGCTCGGCACAGCGCCCGCCCTCCCGCGCCGCAGAGGCGGCCCCGGCCGGGCGCGGCCGCCGCCATCGATGCCGCGCGCGGGCAGCGCCGGGCCCGGCGGGGAGCGCGGCCGCGGGGGTCGGGCGGCGGCGCGGGGCTGCGGGGGGGGCGGCGGCGGGGGGGGGGCGGAGGCACGGGCCCGGCCTCGGCGCGGCGGCCTCAAAGTGCAGCGTCACGGCGGGCCCGGCCCGGCCCCCGCCGCGGCCCCGCGGGCCCTGCCCGGCCGCCGCGGGCTCTGCCCGGCCCCGCTCGGCCCCGGCGCCGCGCCCGGCCCCCGCCCGGCCCCCGCTCGGCCCCGGGCGCGGCGCCGGCCGGCGGGTGGCCGGGGCAGGCCGCGCACGGCTCGCCCCCCGCGGTCCTCAGGCGCGGGCGGCGCGGGCACCGCAGCGGCGGGCGGGCGGGCGCGGGGCGGCGGGCGCGGGGCGGCGGCGGGGGCGAAGGGCGGGCGGGGGAGGGGAGGGCGGAATCAATGGCAGTGCGCCATCTTGGCGCTGAAAAACATGGAGCCGGCGGCGCGGGGGGCATTCACGAACGCCTCCTACGCCGCGCACGTAAGCCTCGCCGCAGCGCCGGGCCCGGCCGCGGGCGGCCCTACGCAAGCCCCGCCGCGCGCCCCGCGCGGCCTCTCCCGCCGCATCGGGCCCCGCGCCCCCCGCCCCCCCCGCCGGGAAGGGCCCCGCTCCCGCCGCGGACAAAACGGCGGCGCGGCCGCGCGCTCCCCGCCGCCCCGCAAGGTGCCCCCGGGCCCCGCCGCGCTCCCGGCCCGGCCCCGCCGCGCTGCGGGCCCGGCCCCGCTCTCACCGTGATGCTCTGGAAGACGCCGCCGGCCGTGGCTGCCCAGACGTACTTGGCGTCGCAGTAGCCCACGATGGCGGCCTCCTGGCAGCAGCCATCGCACATCAGGTTGTCCACGTAGCTCTGCCAGCCGGCCATCTTCGCGCGGGCGGCGGTGGGGGCGAGCGGGGCGGGCGGCGAGGCGCGGGCCGGGCGGCGGGCGGCGGGGCTGGGCGAGGCGCTCCCGTCCCTCTCTGGCTCCTCGGCGGCGGAGCGGAGCCGAGCGCTGCAGCGAGCGGCGCGGCCCAGCCCAGCCCTCGCGCTGCCGGCGCCGGGGGGCGGGCGGGGGGAGGGGCGCGGCCCGGCACCGCCCCCCGCGGGGGGGCACAAGGCGGGCAGCGGCGCCTTCCGCCGGGCCGAGGAGCGCGGGGCGGCGGGGGTCGTGCTGCGACCCGACCCGACCCGACCCGACCCGACCCGACCCGGCGGGGGTCGGCAGCGCTGCCGGCCCGGCCCGGCGGGGGGAGGCGCAGCGGAGCCCGGCCCGGCGGAGCCCCCGCCGCAGCACAGCGGCCGCCCGGAGCCACCCGGGGTCGGGGGTGAGTGCCGTGCCGTGCCCCCGGCAGCCCTGGGCTGGGGCAGCGGGAGCGCCGGTGCCCGGGTAACCCCGGTGTGTTCCTGGGGCGATGCGCAGGTTCGCCGTCCCGTACGCTGGAGCGGAGCCTCCGGCTGCCCCCGGGGGGTCAGCTCCCCGGGACCGGCCGTGGGCGGGGAGGCAGGCTCGGCTCACCGCGGGCGGCCCCTTTCTGCACCTGCCGTGCCTTCGTGCATGACGTGCCCAGCGGGACAGCGCTGGGGGGGCACTGGTGTCGGCCGGGCCCCGCTTGCCTCGAGCACGGAGCCCCCGTCCCGGGGCGGGTAAGGGGCATCTCTGTCCCCTCTCGCGTAGCCGGTGGGCTCCCCGTCTTCCACACCTGCCATGCTGCGTCCTGCGGGGCGTCGCAGGTGGCGGTTTCAGGTTTTATTCTTCCAGGTTCCGCCAAGTCTCGGGTAGTTTGGTGTTCGGGGCCCGGCTGAGAGGCCCGCGTTTTGCCGCGTTGGTGCTGGGCCCTGGGCAGGGTCGCCGCTCGAAGAGCGTCCTGCTGCAGGAATGCCCACCCGCGACCGCAGGGGCACGTCAGGGCAGAGGCGCCGTCCTGCTCAGCGCCGGGGCGGGCAGGGGGCAGGTCGCCTCTTCGGGCCGTGCGGTTTGGCCTGGCTGGGTGTCTGTTGCGACTCCCTGGGAAGTGGCGACGGGCGGGACGGGAAGCGGCTGTCCGTGCCGTTAACGCTGACGCTCTTGTTTCAGGAGTTAGAGCTCATGCGGGATTCCGCCGAGGCACCCTGGCCTGCCATGACTGAATCTGACTCGTCCTGCGGTTACATCCCCAGGAAGAACATTCGCCGGGGATTTCTGATGGGTGCCCCTTCGGGGTGCCCTTGGTCCTCCTAAACCCTGCTTCCGTGCCACGGGACGGGCTCTTGTTTAGCTACTAACAGGGATTTCTTAGGTTGCTAGATGGTTGCCAAGGAGCCTATTCTGCGCCTTCTAGCCCAATTCCACAAGTGTTTTCTCTGTTTTCACAGCGCCTCTCCCCCTCTGAACGTGGACAGCACCACAGCTTTGCTTTATCCCTTCCCGGCCAGCCAGGTGTACCAAAGCCACCCTCGTGTCACTGTATCGACCAGGGAACGGCAGGCTCGGAATCTGCTTTTGGGATAGCGAAGTTTGGATTGCCTTCGTCGTCCTCCCTCTGCGAGTTCCTTCCGTGGGCAGGAGAAAAAGCTCGCTTCTGCCCGGAGCTGCCGTTGCGGGTCGTTTCTGGGTTGTAATGCTCCTCCGTCAGGGGTCCCAGTTTAACGCCGTCCCTCGTGCAGAGTGGAACGTGCCCGCCTTAAACGAGCAGGAGGCTGCTGGCTCTGTCAGGTTTAGAGTTCAAGCGGAACCAGTTCAGGCGGGTTTGGCTCTTCTGTTGGCTTTGCAAGCTGCGAGAAGGCTCCCGAGTCGTTTCGCTTCAGTAAGTGGATTTAGGAAATGCAGAGGCAGACGTTGCCCGAACCTCGGGAACTGCGGAGCTGCGTTTGGCAGCGTCGCTGTTGGAGCGCTCCGCCTGGGTGGCTTGGGGTGAGGGTGGCGGTCCCTCGCGCGAGAGCCGGCGGGTTTCCAGGGCTTTACCAACGGCTGTGCCGCCCCTTGCCCGGAGGCATCGCGCCTTCTTGCACGCGCCCTGCCGTGCCCTTGCCCGTCCCTCCGGCCCGAGGACGGAGCCGGCGTTCCTGGGCCGGATGGCAGGAATGCGGAGGGCTGCGGGGAGCACCGCCTTCCCCTCATAAACTGGGTGAGGGGCAGGGTGGGCACTGTTTCGATGAGTGGATCGCGTTAGCAGCACCGGGAATGCGCTTGTCTGCTTCTGAGGAGTTAGGCTGGAAATAACGGCTCCCCCGAGCACAAACGGGCGGGCGAGCGGGAGGGTTTGCCGCCTGCTCGGTAGCCCGGCTTTTGGTCGCGTTATTTATGAAGTAGCTCTGGAAGTATATTTAGAGCGCGGAGTCGAAAGTGGGTTACCGTTATTTAATGTTATGAAACTGCCAGGTAGCTTGTCTGATTTGCAGATTCAGCAGCCGCCGGTGCTTGCTCTGAAGACCATCACCCTTTCGTTCCGTTTCCACGATCGGGTGCCTCGCTGGGTCATGTTCTGTGCCATACGCTCATCGTGATGCTGCTTGTGTAGGCACGACGGCATTGGGGTTAGGGGGCACCGGCGCCTTTGGGGCTGGTCTGAAACAGGAGGATGCGCTGTACCTTGGGGCAGGGAGGAGTGCCCCTTTGGCGTTTTGTCACGCGTCTCAGCTGGAATCTCACGCCCTTGTGAGGTGGAGGGTTTGTACCCAGACAAACCCCCTTGTCGGAGCTCCTCGGTGCAGCGGGTCACTTTAAGGTCCGTGCCTGGGCTGGTCGGCGCGGTGCTGTCTGCACATTGCCGTACGGTATGGCCAGTGGCTGCTAAACCGCCAGGTCTGGTGTTTCAGTCTTGTTCTGCTCGGCGGCTCTTCTTCGCGGGAGGTGTTTGCCCGCTGCAGCCGCCATTCGGTTTTCTTAGCAGTGCAGCAATTAGTAGCCTTTTTGCTTCGGTTCAGAACTTTGTCTGAAATTTATGTTGGACCACATCTAAGAAAAATAATCCTTCGAAAGGCTTTTAAGGTACCAGCCATGCTTAGCCAGAGGGTGCTCTCTGTAGCCTTGTGAGGAGCCTGACTGCTCCTCCGCCAGCAGCACGGAAGTTGGAACTGGCGCAGGCCCTGGGAGGAGGGCGTATGGTTTGTGAGCCGAGCAACGCGCAGTCTGTGTCCGGCTCCGTAGGTGCCAGGGCAGCTGCTGTGCTCAGAGCAGTTGGGCAGCTGCAGGGAAGGCTCCCTGTGTCCCAGGTTCTTCCTGCTTTGCACCAAACTGGCCCATGTGTTGGTGGCTTGAGCCAGCCTTTACGGGTGGACAGGAAGGGCCGGTGACCACCCAGAGACGGCCGTGTGGCTCGTGGGCAGGCGAAGCTTTACGGCGCCGGAGCTGCCGGGATGCGTCGCTCGTCGCCAGCCTTGCCACCGCTCGCGCCATCTGCGGTGCGCTCTGGCGGTGGGTGTCCTGTGGCAGACCTCGTTACCACAAGCGCTTTCGGGAGTGCAGAGGGTGCAACCGGCTGCCAAGTGTCACAGCCCAGCAGATTCACCTCCGCTGTCAGCGGCCAAGGAGCGGCCTGTCCGGTAGCCTCGTGGGGTGACTGGAGCCCGGGGCTCGCAGGGTCCCCCCACAGCTACCCGAGAGCCTTGGCTGAAGGGCGAGGGAGCCTGCCAAGGCTGGGACGAGCGTTGGCTAGGCAGAAATTGTAAAGATGACATATTAATGAGCGGAAAACTTGAAGCTAGGCTTACAAAATGCGGTGATACGCAGTGCGGCAACCGTCAGGTAAAGACCACAGCGCAGCGCTTTCGTGCGTGGCCAAACCCGCGCGTGGGAAGGCGCTGCCCAGCGCTGCCTTAGCTGCGGGTGTGCTGCGGGGGCCTGTGCAACAGCACCGGGAACAGAGGTGCTTTTCGGGAGAGTCTTGCGTGGCTTGGGCAGGTGGTTTAACTGCGCAGAGGAGGTTCTCCTGGTCGGCTCTGCCAGCAGAGCCCGCTCAGCAAAACCTTTGTCTTTCTAAGGATGAGCTGGGTAAGCACTTACGGATTTCCCTTCCTTATCCTTTATTTAACCATCAAATTCCAACCTTCTGAGGTCAGATGCAAGCTCAGGGGCATTGCTGTGTCACATGCTGAGGTATGAGATTGCTTCCAGTTCTGTGGCTTCCAGAAACGCTTTAAATCCGGGGAAGGACAGCTCTTTGTGGATGAGGTTTATAGACTGGGCAAAGCGCTACGAAAGATGTCTGAAATCACGGGACTTTGCTCGGCTTTCGGATCCTTGAGGGAAGTGCTTGATCTTGCCGGTGGCCAACAAAAAATAAACCTTAATCCTAGAAATTAAAGTATGTTATATGTCAGTTCTTACCTGTGCAGGCATCCTCTGTTTCCCAGTGGTTTCGGAGGCGAGAGCCCGATGGGGGAGACGTGCGGAATTAGGCCCGTGTCACCCAGCTCCCCGGGCGTTCCCGTTTCGCAGTCAGGCTGCCCAGTGCACTGAGACCCTGCAGTGTTGCGTTCGGCTTTGAACCAAGCCAACAGGACCCAAATAGGGAGCCCCCTGTTAACTCTTGAATCACGAACCGAGGGCGTGCACTGTGAATTCAGAGTGTCTGTAGGGAGCTTGGCACCGTGGAGGGAGCCCGGTAGCATCTGCAGTCCGAGCTCTTTAGTTTACTTTGTCCTGCCTGAGCTCAGCGGGGCTGGTGACGTGCCTCGGTGAAGCGACGCGTCCGAGGGTGGCGGGTTGTGGGGAGGTTAACCTGCAAAGGGAAAACTGAGGCGAAGAAACGCAGTGAGGGAGCTGGAGCAGCGCAGAGCTGGAGGGAGGGGATGGAGCAGGGCAAGCGTGGGCTCGGCGCGGCCGTGTCACCGGGTGCCAGTGCAGGGTGGCGATGCGAGGGCAGCTGAGGGCCGGGCCCTCTGGTCTCTGCCCGCCCGGGGAGGTGATGGTGGGTGGAAGGGGACGTTTCACTTTCCCCCGCCTTCATCTGGCTTTTCCTGGGCCGCAGCTGCCTGGTGTACGGCTGCACCTTTCCAGCGGGGGGCTCGGGGGGAACGCCAAGGCGTGGTGCAGGGCGTTTCCTCCGTAAGGTTTGGGTCAGCGACAGGATCTGTACGGACGCTGCTCTGGGCGAGCGTTCCTCCGCTGACCGCGAAGGACTTTGCTGGCGAAGCCTGTGATTTGTGACAGTCCAGATGACTTTGGATGGCGGGTACCTACGTTTATCTGGCACGTGTGTTTCTACCCAGAACACCCACTGTCTGCAAGAGCGTTTTATAACAACTCTGAAGTGTGAAAAGCCGTATTCTCCCAGGGAAATGACACAGCTCTAACCGTACAATGCCCTGTAAAATGACAAACATGCATCATCTTTGGATGAGGCAGAAGTGGCTGAACACTGGGCGTTTTCAATCCCATTTTTTAACTGAGTACCAAATTTCTCTCTAGGCACGAAGCACTTGACTCTAGCTAGGAGTAGCCGTCTGTCAGCTCACCAAGGACGAGACAGTGTATGAGCATTTAACAGTTAGATTTGCACGACTTTGTTGGGTGAATTTTTGGTAGTTGCAGTACTACGTGGTTTCAGCACCCGGAGTTGCTTCTGCCAGAGCTTTGCTCTCTGTCGCATCTCGGTCAGTAGACACCACATCTGGAGAAACAGTTCACGGAAACTGTTCTGCTCAGGTCTGCCTACTCGATGGCAAATGAAAATCAAAGGAAGAGTTCTGGAATATGGGAATTGCGTGCTTGGAAAAGGAGTGCTCGGCCTGAAAGTGTAATACGGCCCAGCTTGGAGCAGCCACTGGTACGGGTGGGAGGAAACGTTGGGAATCTGAAACTGGGAGGAACTGGGAGAAGCAGAACTGAGTCAAGGGGCAAAAAGGAGGTGGTTTCACTTAGAATATCTTCCTTCTGTTTGAACACCTCACCGAAGGACTCGGGTAATCCCGTATCTTGACCAAACAGCTGTTCTGAGAAGGGAAAGTGCTGAGAACGTTACGGGGAGGAGCGCCGCGGGGCTGAGGCTCCTGCGGCATCGCGGGAAGCTGGCATCCACGGGGATGCATCAGATGGCTTCCGGAGGTCGGGGGTTTGATCGTATCCCCGTCTTGCTGACAGACTGTGCCCCCGGCACCACTTGCTTTCATGGAGAGCGGGACCTGGCGGCTGCTCTTTGGGAATGGCTCGCAAGCACCAGCGCCGGGGTCTCCCTGCGGAACGAAGGGGCATCTGGTTCTGGAGGGACTCGGGCTGCCGTCGCCTTTCCACACAACCCTTTGAGGGTGCTTGGCAAGAAATGGGAAGACCAGGATTCAAATCCCTTCTTTTTCTGAGCTGTTACTAATTTCCCATTCTCGAGAGTGCCCTAGCTCCCGGCGACGGGCTTTTGGGAGGAGTGTGCCACCCTCCCTCGCTCCCACCTGCGCCCGGCACCCCGGAAGGGAGAGCAGCGCAGAATTGCGGCGCCGATCGCGGAGCGGCGCCGGGTACGCGCGTGGCTCCTCAGGCTGGCGCTCCCCTCGCTGTTGCAGCGGTGTGTTTCCAGCACTTTGTCCCTGTCTGGGTCGTGCCACGTTCTCCGTTTGGTCCAAGGTGCGGCAGCTTTAAAGTTAAGCCCTAACGCACCGTAATTCCAACCGGCTTCACGTCTGTGGGTCACAGCCTGGAGATGCTCGGCTTGCTGCTTCTTGATGGCTTTGTGAGCGTGTCTGCTATTTTTGGACTGCAAATCCGTCAGTAACTTCCAAAACCCTGGCACTAGATGGAGCTTTAATCTACTTGCACTTAGAAGTCTGTTAAGTGTAAGCACGAGTTAAAAACAGGGGAATAAATGAAGGTGCGTACGCCTGCCGCTACATTCGCAGCGCCTTTTCCCCTTTTGTGAGCAGAGTGCCGTGGGTTATAATTTAAATTTAGTGTAAATGAACATATATTGCAGCAGTCTCCCTGGTCCGGTCGGTGCTTCGCTCCCCCTGGCACCCTTTGGCACGCTCCAGGCCCACGGGAGCAGTGGCCGACGGTGGATACGCTGCGAGGTGGAAGGGCTGTGCTGGACAAAGGTGATGCCGTTTGCCGAGCAAAGTCCTGTTTATCGTGCCGGATGGGGTGGGGGTGACCAAGCCCTCTGTTTGCGCCGCTCGTTCAGGGACGTGTTCGCATCTTCACGACACGCGGCCCAAGCCAACCGTTCGGAACCGGCTGGTACCAGTCACTTCGGTTTTTCTCCATGTGTTACCCTGGACAACACTGAACAAATAGAAACAAATGAAAACCAGCTGAGAGGCTGTAAGCGTTTAATGCTCTCCCCTTCGCGAGCTCCCCGTCTCACGGGCTGCCCAGCGCATGCTGGAAATTTCTACCGTGTCTGCCTTCCACAGAAATACCTGGAAGCAGATTTACTTTGCTCCTGGTGCCCGTGTTCTTATCAGCCAGAGGCTGGTTCAGGCAAACCATTGGCCGGACGCGGAAGTAGCAAACTGCGTAATCAGTCCTGGCGCACGGCCTCTGCTCTTTCATTAAGTGGTTTAACGCAGTGAGCGAGGGCACGCGTACTGCGGAACGACGGCCGGGCACGCCGCGCTCGGAGCACTGGAGGTGGTAAAGAAGGGGGTGTGTCGCATCCCATTCCCATCGCCTTCTCGAGGGCTGAACCTGCAGTGTCCCTCACCGCTGTCAGCAGGACTGAGGGACGGCACGTAGCATGGGACGGAAACCCTTGTAGGAGACTTTACGCGCGTGCAGTCTCGCCAGCGCGAGCGAGAGCACGGTTCCTACTGCAGTACAAGCCTGCTGAGGAGCCATAGTGTATGTGGGAGAGTATGTGCCGTATTGTACGCCGCGGCGTTGGCGTGTGGCGGTCGGGTTGCGGTATTGGCTGTAGGGAAACCTCCTGGCTTTCGGGCTGAGACCCTGCTGAAGGACGTGATTGCAGAAGGGCGTTTCCTAGTTGACCTGGCAACGTTTTAGTTGCTGCTAGGACCAGGCTAAGTGTGTCCAGAGTCGTAATTTCCATATGAATCAACAGAATTCTGGTGCATAATGTTTGAAGAATTTGTTCTTAGGGCTTGTCACCAGTTGCACTCAGGCTGTAAAGTTGTGTTAGCACTGGCTTCAAGGGAAGTAGTTTGCCACCCTTGGAAGGTGGGAGTAGTCGGAATACGCTGACACCCGGTTCCTCAAAGGCATCTGGAGAGCGATGAGAAGCTGTGATTCCTGGTGGCGTCACGGGTACGGGCCACAGAAGGATTGCATGGCGTTATTTCTTTACGCTTCATTTCCAGAAGCAGCTCCTGAAGTTGCCGGGTCGAAGGGTGCTGGAGCGTTCCTTGCTGCCTTTGGCAGCTCCCCCGCTGTCGTGTCTGGATACCGTTTCGTGAGCTGGGGAGACGCCCTTCGGCACTGCTGTCGTTACCTAGAAGGCACATCCACAGGAGTAAGGGTCCTAATGTCAGCACAGCGCTTAAACTGGCTTCTAGTTCTTTTGCAGCCGCTCTTTGTCCCGTTGTCCTGTACACCAATTAGTGTGGCTGGACAACTCTTCCTTTTGCCTTGCAAACCGTCCGTGGAAACACCGCATCCCTACGCTGCGTGTTCCAGTTTGGGTGTAGGGTTTGCCCGCAAAGCCTCCTCGGAGCTAAAGGTCTGGGAAAGTTTCCCCCTTGCGCATGTGGAGGTTGGGTGGTAGGCGAGATGTACATGTCCACATAAATAACTGTAAGCCCTGGAGTCTGGATAACATCGCAGCAAGTAAACTGAGCAGGCCCAGGGAACGCGGCACGGAGGAATCCGCGGCTCAGGACTGATCGGTTTTACGGACTGTGGCAGCAAGACCGTGTTTCTGTCACCCGCGTTGTGCGCTGCTTTGCTGCTCTCGGTCTAACTCCGGCCCGGGGTGTGGTCGATGCCTTGCGCTAGGGCAAGCGTGGTTGCGTCTGCACGGCCGCCTTCGGTGTCCTCCTGAAACGTGGCTGTGCAGAGCCGGACACAACTCCTGTCGTTGGTGCCAGTGCCGCCAGCCGGTCTGGCCTCAGCACCGCGCTGTGTCGCACACGCTGTGCTGGCTCCCGCCCGCCGGTTGCCGGAGGGCGATGGGTCAAACCGAGCCCTGACACAGCCGGGTCCGTCCTGCTTGGAAGAGCCCGGCTGCACTGTTTCTGCTCCATCCCTGCACGTCCTTTTGTGCACGAGACTAAATCTGCCGTTAGGGATATTTGAATGTAAGAGCTGGTGGGGGAAGAAATCCGTCTTTTTTCGGGCAGCCTGCTGGGTACGCGTTCCCGTGTAATTCATGAGGTTCTTGTAGGGTTTTTCCCCTTTGAAGACTACTTAATGTGCAGTATTGGGACTTCAGGCTGGCCACGGAGGGAGATTACAACAAACCTGAACTGCTTAGATGGGCCTTACGCTTGCAGGGCTCAGTCCCGTGAAACCAAGCAAGGCAGCAGCGAGCGCGCTCCCGCCTCTGTCACGGCAAACCCCCCGTAATACCACGGCACCGAACGCGGTGGGTCTGGAGCAGCGCGTGTTAGCGCATTCTGGGAGGGAAGCTCTGCCTTCCTGACAATTACTGATTATTATTAAAATCCGATTCTTGTAATGTACTATTTACCTTCTCTAGCAGATGGTTTTGGATCGGATGCATCAGGCGCTCGAGGACAGCGCGCTCTGTGAGTACTGCTTCAGAAGAGCCGGGGGGGGTCTTCCCTGGGGTGGACAGCCCACGTGGGAAGCGGAATGGGCAAGCAGACAGGCTCTGTAGCCAGCCAGGGCCTGAATCTGGTCGTGCCCTGTTCCCTGTGGTGGTCTCACTCCTGATCTCCCAGAGATTCCCGATTCAACAGCAGTAACCCCAACCGCAGAGAGCAGCTTGTGACCTGAGGCTGAGGCTGCTCCTCTTTGAGCATCAGCGGCTGGGTTTGGCCCTCCTGGCAAGCTGTGCTAATTGGCCAAGGAAAGAGAGACAAACAACTGCCCTTTGATTAGGCCAGTGCTTTGATGTCTGCATTTTGCCCTGACCTAAGCCAGCGATAGGCAAAACCAGAAGTTGGGAACTGACATGGTGACATTCTTGAGAAATTCTGTCGTTAAAGCACTGAATATTTGTGGTTGCTTCACTACAAACGCTGACCTTGCGCTTCAGGCCTGGCTTTTCCCAGTCGGAGCAGAAGTGTGTGCCTGGGCCGAGCTGGGCGCCCAGAGCCCGGAGCCCTGAGCAAGGCGCGTGTGTGTCTCCTGCGCGCGGTCAGGCGTGCCTCGCAGAGCGTGCATGAGGAGCTGCGTCCTGCCCGCTGCTCGCCGACTGGCTGACGGGTAAGGAGAGCTGCGTTCCCGTAAGGAATCCTGCTGTTTGTCTCAGGAATGCCTCTGACATTCAAGGCAAGCTTTTTGAAATCCCACAGACAAACTTCGCAGGTTTACTGTGTCATTTGCCACCAGGTCACCCTGCAGCCTCCGGTGGGGCAGGTGTCACATCGATCACTGAAAACCCTGCGCATTAATTAAACCCCCCAAACCATGCTCAACCATTCTGGCTCATCTCTATCTCCCTCAGCGAGCAAATGAGGGCAAGAGCCAAGGTCTTCCGTCTCGGCCAGGGCTGAGTACTGAGAGGGGAGCAGGAAGTCGTTTTGTCATGCTGCCACTCTCTGGAGGAGGCAAAACCAGTTCTGTCGGGCTTTGGCCCGAAACAGGCTGCTCAGCAGCGGGGAGACCGACCTGCTTCCCAGGAGGGTCTCTTTCGGGGTCTCTGGGGGTTGGCTTCGGACGCACAGACAGTGGTGAGTTCAGGCGGCTGGTGAGTGGCAGTGTTGGAGCTCTGGGTCCATGATGTGGCTGGAGCCTTCTGGAGGCTCCTGGGAGAACGGGGGCGTTTGCCAGAGCAGGAATTGGACTCAAGTGAGCCCCGTCCTCTGCCTTCCGTGTGCCCTTCCCTCTGCGGCAGCCCATTTGTCCGAGTTCGCGGGCCATGTGCTGCGGTGCTGGGCTTGGTTTCCAGAATCGCCGGCGTGAGACAGCCTGCCAGGAGCGTGGAGAGCCCCGTGGTGGGTGACAGCTCCTGGGAAAGGCCCATCGCCGACGCTTGCTATCCTCAGTGGAACGCGGGTGATGTACAGGTTTGCCGGCCGAACGAGGCGTTTGCCTCGTGTGCTGATTGCAGGGCGGCAGCAGGCACCGCGGCGGCCGTCACACAGGCCGGGGGGCCCTTTGGTGTCGCTCGGGCTGGGCTGTCGGGGGGACGGGAGTTGGTGAGCTCTGCCCGGTGCCCCTTGCTGCTCCGTGGCCGGGCTGCTTTTGCCTGCTCCCTGTGAGTGTGGGACCAGGGCAGGGGCACGGGGAGCAGCAGCTCTTCCCTGCCGTTGTACAGGTGCAGGGCTGCATGTGGTTCACTGGGGCAGGTTTCTTCTGGTGGTATCAAAACAAACCCAGTTCCAGAATTACAGCGTTCTCCCGTATTTCCCCTACCTGCCGTTTTCACAGACCACACGGCAGCATTAACGGTGCTGTTGCAGCGTGTTCCGAGTGCGGGGGAGCGCCCGAGTCTTGCGGAGTGACGCCGACGCGGAGCAGCCGCTGTGTTTACCTGGAAGAGCTCCGTGCTGCTGTGATTGCCGTTTCTTGGCTGTAGAGCATCGGCTTTTGGTTCTGGTTGTAAGTGAAAAACAGTGATTCCTAGAGTAGGATTATTTCGCTGCACTACCAAAGTGTCACCTCTCCCGCGGGATCAGGCTGCGTCGGGAAAGCCTCTGGCGGGATACAGAGATCCTGCAGTCCCAGCACCTAGCACCCTAAGGCCCTCGCTAGAGAAGATCCTTTGTCCTTCAGGCATTAAGGAGGAATTCCTTTCCGCTTCCAGCTTGGTCATGGCAGCCGGAACACTTGCCCTAGCAGCTGATCCAGCTAAGGGAGCGGTTGTTTTGTGTTTCTCGGAGGCTAACGCGGCCTACTGCTAAATCCGTGCGGCTCTGTCATGTTAATGCCGAGAGAGCGAGCACTGGATTTTCTTAAACCAAAGGGACTGGCCACAAACCCTGCCTTCTGTGGTCGGCCCCTCACGAACGCCCTGGACTCTGCCCCCTTCTTTCTGCGGAGCGTAAGGCCCGTGTAAAGCTTGCTCTGAAATGGATCCAGCCCACACCTCTTGCTCGGCAGTAAAGAACAAGTTCCAGGCGGCAGATCCTTCCTTCGTGGTCCGTTTTACAAGCTCTGTCCAAAGAACGTGCAGTTAATTACTCAAGGCATCTTGTAATTTGGAGGCACCGCTCGTAGGGGGAGCGAGGACGCTTTTGGGAAGGCGCCAGCGGTTCTTGCTGCCCGTCGTGTGCCCAGCCGAGCCCTGCGCCCGCCCCCTTGCCGAGGGGAACCCTCGCTGCGCCTCATCTCCTGGTGCTCCAGCACAGGGGAGGAATAACTGACACCGGGTGAGCCGGCACGAGATCAGCACCGTGGCGGGAGAGTTTGGGGCTGCCGGGGCGCGGGAGTCGAGCTGACCTCTCTGCTTACCCCTCTGGCCAGTCCTTCCCACGCCGGAGCAGAGGCGCGCAGGGGTGCCGAGGTGGTGCCGGCTGTCACGGGCCGCTATGCACTTGTTTTTCCAGTGGGTCACCGATGATCCTGCAGTTCTGTGTTTTCGGATAAACTGTAAACTGGTGGTGATTCAGGTCTGGTTTTCAGCGTAGCTGCACCTGATGATGGGAAGTCCTTCTGCTTCAGCAGAGCCTGGCGCTTCCCAAAAGGTCTGGCATACAGCTTTCCTGCCCCCTTCTCCGGCCCAGGGAACGGCAGTCGCATTGCCATCTTCAGGGAAAGGCCCTCGGCATCGGGGATCCCTGTGCCCACCCTTAGGGTGCCCAAGATGGGGCATGCTGGGGCGTGCTGAGCCTGGTCAGCAGGGAGAGAGGACCGAACGCCGGGATGTCGTGGGCAGGCCACAAGGGCTTCTGCCCTCCCGTGAGTCCTGTTCCTGCTCCAGACCGGGAGCTTGGATGCTGCAGGAGCACTGCAAGAGCTCCTTAGCCTCCCACAGCACCGGACCCGGGTGTGGGGAGTGGGGCAGAGCGTTTCGCTTGCCCACAGCCCATGGATGCCAGCCTCCCGCTGCCACCCGGGCTGGCCCTCTGGGGTGCTGGCATCCGAGTGCCGCTGCGGCCTGCGGACGTGGCGACAGCCCGCGTGGTTCACGCGCTGGGCACGCGAGGTGGGAACCGCTTTTCCTCGCGCGCCGCATTAGTCCACAAAGCGGAGGCTGAACGTTAATCCCCTGGGGAAGCTGCCGTAGGAGTCGCTGGTGAGGACCATGGCAGGGCAATTAGACCCAGGTGATAAGCGAGGGAGTGGTGTGGCTCCGCTCCGGCGCCGAGGGAGCACGTGTTCTGTGAGGCGAGCGGAGCTGGGCCTGGGCCTGAGTCCTGGCTTTGGGCGGAGGCAGGAGCTGGAGCACTGGCTCTCAGGATTGCTGGTCTCCATTCCTGGCCCAAGCAGAGCAGGGGTTAGTAGCCAGGGCGGGAGACCGGAGTGCCCCGGAGATGCCACGCAGCACTGCAGGCGTGGGACGGGATGGGACCCTGTGCGTCGCCATTGGCCGCAGTCCCTTCCCTCCTCTTGGAGAGGCTCAGTCGTGCTCCCGCCCGGCAAACGCACAGGACAGAGCTCCGGTGCCCAGCATCTCGTTGGCATCCGAGGGCGAGGCTCACAGTCGTGGCGGCGGGGCCGCTGCAAAGAGCAAACCGAGTGACCTAATTGAGCGCGGCAGCAGCGCTCGGCGTCCCTCGGCAGGCTCCGTGGCGGGCCGTGCCGAGCTGACTCATCGCTTCCAGCGTGGCAGGGATCGGAGCTGTCGGGCCCTAAGGATTTCACTGTTTCTTTATTAATTTTAAATTGATTAAAATGAATTTTTAAAGTACCAGGAGAGACTTGCCTAAAGAGTTGGTTATGAAGGAAGGAGGAAATAGTCGGTCTGGGGGAGTTATTAACGGCGTGCTTGACAGTCACTGGCTCATACAGCCACGAGCACCCGCTGCAGCTTGGAGGACTCTTGTGGCAGCTATTCTGTCCCGGTGGATTAGCAAACACGGATTAGTCCGTCATTGCTGTAAAAAGCGAGAATTATAAACTGTCCTTCTGCCCAGCGCAAACCCCGCGGCGTGCACATCCGTGGCAGGAGGGTATCGCAGGCTTCTGCTCGCAGCTACGAGGCTGTGTCTGGGAGTCGGGATCTCCCAGGGAAGCGCATCGCTGCAGGAGCATCCCGTTCTCCCAGTGCCTGACGAGCCTCCTCAGATGGTCCAGAGGCTCCCTGGGGTAGCCCGTGGGATGTCTTGTACCAGAACAGGCTGTCGGGTGCTCTGCTCAGCCTCCACGAAAGGTGCCGTGGCGAGCGTAGGCAGTACCAGATGGGCAGAGGGTCCTCTTTCCCTTTCCCCCTCCCAGGAGGGCAGGCACAGACGAGCTTTTCCCCTGGCCCGCTCTCCCTCCGCCGGGAGGAAGCTGCCTTCAGTGTGAAGCGGGAGGGTTCCTGTCCCCTGTGATTTCCATCTGCTCCGATGTCACTGCCCAAGTCAAGGCTGGGCAGATCTCGAGCTTCTCTCTCTGCCAGTCCCCTTCCACGCTGACGGGGAGGGGGGCGCAGTCCCCCCCCGCCACGGAACCCCGGGGACACCAGCGGACCCACCTCAGCCAGCACCAGTGAGGACCCTTCTGTGCTGTGGTGGACTCCAGAGATGTAGGAACACCCTTGGATGCTGCAGAAACAGGGTCCGAGCCCCCTCCCATGGAGCTCATCCTGGGGATGCCGTCCCTCAGCACCCCACCTCCTGCTCTGGAGGGGCAGGGTGGGCAGCGGCACGCAGCTCCGTGGTGCTGTGCGCGTCGGTAGGGACTGTTCTCCCTCCCGATGAAGGGCAGGGCGTGCTCCGACAGCACACACCGCAGATTAATTGGTAAAGATTTTTGTCCTTTAAATAAATACCAAGAAATTGTCACAAAAAAAGGCAGGTGGAAAGCTCTGGTTCTTTGGAGAGGACAGAGCAGGCAGCTGAGAGGAGTGAAGGAGCAGAATGTGGAATTCACCTGGAGATAATGAAGCAGCAGGTTTTGTCAGCCCCTTTTATGTCTGTCTAAAAAAAGAGCTGCTTTCAGTGAGACAAATAAATGATAATAAAAACCCCTAGAAAACCTCTGCAAAAAGGTTTGACACTTGTTATGACTGCAGGTTGGAGCACACAGAGTTCTAACAAGTTGCATAAAAGCATCTTGGGTCTGCTTTAAAAATCCCCCTGGAAGACGCTCATACGCTGTTCCCCTCCCTGTCTCTTCTCGTCTCCAGGTCTCAGGCTGAACTGCTCTGAATGCCGAAGCAGATCCTGGTTTTCCTGACTCCGTGCCCGCTCCCAGCGCTGTCTCCTGCAACGCTCTGGAGTGGATCCTGCTGGAAGAGCCTGGCTGATGGGAGACGCTTAGTCCTGCTCACCTTGAACATCGAGCGGGTGGCTGGGATGGCTGGAGAAGCCCATCTCCTGCCCCCTGCTCTGAGATGAGGTAGGACGGGTTCTTTCTCAGGCCTTGATGTCCCAGAGCCGGCAGCAGAGCTTTGTCCTGGGTGGGTCCCCCTTTGGCGGTCGGCTCCCTTTGGCAGTCGGCTCCCTTTGGCGGTCGGCTCCCTTTGGCTTCTCCTCGGGGACTGTGGAAGGCGACAGAGGAGCAGTTTTTGCGTGGCACGAGGGCGGATGGTTTATCTGAGAGTGGCCTGGTTATGGCATGGTTAGATATTTTGCGACTGAAGTGCTTTCCAAATGGATAGATGATACTAACGAGTTCCTTCCCCTGCTTGACAGGGGTTTTACTCAAACTGGGAAATTACCAGGTGTGCTGGGAAGAGCACTGGCTTACAGAATGTTCTTGCTTCAGTCATTTCGTCAAATGCATTTTTAGTTTTCATTATTTATAACAGCCCATAATGTCCTGGTTAATTTAGAGTAGCGTATTCCTGTGCAGTAATGGAATTTGTGACATGAGACACTGCAGTACTGGCTGTTTACTCTCTGCTGAGTAACTTACACATTAGTTATGTGCATAGTAGACTGGTGTTAAAGTAGGTGTAGACTCAGCTGGAGGGCTAAGGTGTTTAGGCTTGTTCTTCATGTAGTTAAAAATTGTGTCCTCTAAGCCCCGATCCTAAAGCAGCGCATGGAGTCAGTGTGACTGTTCATGGGAGGAAGGTTCTGGCAGTGTGAAATTCCCTCGATCTCCGTGGGGCCGGGCCTTAGCCAGCAGCACTAGAGAGCACGGTTCGGTGTCCTAAGGGCAATATTCCTGTATGAGGTTATCTTCCTCCTTCTAGTTCGGAGCTCGCCAGCACGACTGCCTTCCCCAGCCCCGGCGGTCTGCAGCCCGCCTAGGCTGTGCCTACGACGAGCTGGGCTGTGGAGCCGCGGGAGCGCTGGCCCCATGGGCCGAGGGCATGGCTGACAGACAGAACGCCGTCAGGCGCAAACAGGCTGGAAAATAGAGAAAATACGTGTTCCCGTCTTTCAAGTTTTCTCCCTCGGCTGCGCTGTTTGCAGCAGTCGCAGGCATAACGTCTGCGGCAGGAAGTGTGGCAGACCCGGTCGGCTGGCGGGCCGCGGTTCCTCTGCGCTGATACCACGTCCTGCCGCCGGTCCCGATCCCGTCCTGGAAGTTGTGTAGTTCCCCACTGAGGCACTGGCCACCTTCATTATGCATTTCCACGTTCTCGAGATGGAGATAAGGCATGCCCAGCTATGCCAGGAATTAAAACAGCCTGACACGTCCGTTCTTGTTCCGTGACAATGCTGCCCTGCGTTCTCCGAGTTACATCCCCTGCGCTGGCACTGCTTCCGCGCTTCGGTGGCGATAGCTGGTGGGTGTCAGAAACCCCGCAGCAAGCCGAGCCAAACGGCACTGGAGGGTGTTCTTCCCAGCCAGGGCCCTGCCTTACTCCCTGTCCTGCTTCTCTTTGCTCCAGGCTAAGGATGCTGCCTCGGGAACGGGAGTGGCTCACCCCCTCCGGCTGCGCCAGCAGCCCGTCTCCGAGGGCTTGGTTTTCCATTACGGTGGCGCGCTGGGAAACCCGG
Source organism: Rhynochetos jubatus (assembly GCA_027574665.1). NCBI lineage: Eukaryota > Metazoa > Chordata > Aves > Eurypygiformes > Rhynochetidae > Rhynochetos > Rhynochetos jubatus. The sequence goes on from CM050657.1 coordinate 455,036, forward strand.
GCCATCCCTGCTGCGCCCGGCCCCGCGAGGGCTGCCCGCAGGAGCGGAGCCCCGTGGGCTTTGCCCCTCCGGCGCAGCGCGTGTGGATAGGTCACAGCAAGTCATCGAGCTGCCTTTTCCTTCTCCCCGAGCCTTCCCTGGCGGAACTGCCGTCGCCTGGCAGGGCCCGGAGCGGTGCGGCCCCGTGGGTGCCTCGCCAGGTGAGCACTGCTGCGCTCCTCGCAGCTGGCCAGGAGCGGGGCTGGGCGTGGGAGACGGCGGGTGGGGAGCTCCTCGCGCAACCCCTGGGTGACCCAGCAGCCCTTTCACCACGCGGCTCCGGCCGGGCTCCCCGCACCCCGGGGAGAGGCGCGTCCCCCCCCCCGGTGGGGATGGACACGGGGGAGGGTGGGGATGAGCAAGGGTGACGGGGCTGGGAGAAGCTGGCTTTATCTGGGGGTGAAGGGTCGGAGGGTGGCCTTTGCTTTAGATAACAGCTATCGCCAGCTGAGTGGGTGTGGGCCCTGGAGCAGGGAGGGAGGGATTACGTGGCTCAGCCCAACCCAAGGTAAAACATCTCAACAACTGGCAGGGGAATGTCAAAGAGAGCGACGGGCTCGAGCTGGCGTCAGCCCCCTTACCCCTCCCCGGGACGCCCAGTGTCACGCATTACGGAGGGGGCAACGGGAACCACCCTGGGAAGGCGACTGAACCGGGTGCTGCAATCGCCGACACCCCTTCGTGGGGTATTTTGGTGCATTTTGGGTCCCTCGCCGGGTCAGGAATCCTGGGTGCAGGCGGCGGCAGGGTGCCGGGCGCCGGCAGGGCCAGCGGCTTTGGGCCATCTCACGTGGCACAGTGCCAGCCTTGTGACAGCCCCGTGACCCCGATCCTGCCTGGTGCCATCGCCCCAGGGGAGAGCTGCCCTTTGGTGGGTGTGACAGTGGTGGTGCCCGGCGTTACTGAGATGTCACGGTGCTTCACTGCACAAACACACGTGTTTCAGTGCAGCAAAGCATCAGTGGACTAGTTAACTGGGCTGTTAACGCGCCTGCACTAACGGTGGAGGTTGATCTCCAGTGGATGACAGAAACCGACCATAAGATGTTCCCGTGTCAAACACAAAAAGCACTTTCCTGCAGAAAAATGGGAACACAGGATGCAGCCAAGGAATGCGAATTTTCTCCTTTCTGAAAATGCCTTCTGCCTCTGAATCTGTCGGCTCCTACCCCATTATTGCTTTCCTACGAGCAGTGCTTTCAGCCGCGCGCTTTACCGTCCCCTCGGCTTGCGCTGCCCAAGGCTCAGGCGCTGCAGGTGGTGCTGAGCTGCGCGTCAGTAGTGGCATCAAACCCAAGTGTCCCCTTCCCCAAGCACCCCGGGCCACGGTGTGTTTACGGCCTGGCGCCCGGTCTCACGTACTCCACCCCCTCGTCTCTGAGAGCCCCTTCCCCAGGGAAACTTCGGAAAGGCACAGTGTGCGTGGGCTTGAGTCTCCGCAGAACTGGTGTCCAGGGTAGAATTTGGCCCATGGTATTTTGGCACTCCAGCTTGTCAATAGTTTTGCTTCTAAGCGCAGAGGTTTGGGGAAATAAAAATTCCAGCGCTGCAGATGCGTGCCGTACAGCGTGGGGGGCGGGGGTGAGGAGCTGCCCGCGTTGAAGCAGAGCATCTTCAGGCTGGAACGCAGCTCCCAAGCAGCTGGCGCACGCTGGTTGTACAGCGGTACCTTTGTTCACGCGCATCCGTCCAGAGGGACCAGACTGGCTGCGCTCGGCTGTAGCAGGTTCTTTGTCACGTGGCCTTGCTGATGGTTGTTAGGAACAAGCCGCCAGTGGCTGTGGTTTTCCCTCGCTTTCGTGCCACGACCATCCCGGCGTGGTTAGTAAAACTGACGCGTGCCTGAAGCTGTCAGCCGGGCGCTGCCTGTCCTGAGCCCCGGAGCACGGTGCCAGGGCCCCCACAGAGCTCAGGCCATGCCGCGGGGATGCAGGGGGCGGCCGCTGACGGGCTGGATGGGACGGTGAGGTACTGCAGTGTTGGCCTCCCTCTCCTCCTAGTAGGAGAAAACCGCAGCGGTTGTTTGTGCGAGCCGCTCAGCACGAGCTTGGGCAGGACCTGTAATCGTGTTGGGCGACGCGGAGTCCTTCGGTGGCAGTTGGTTTCTCACGTTTCTTTAACGAATATGTGTGTGTGTTGCAGACAGGCAGAAAATAATGGAAATAATTACTCGGTTCTTTTTTTGCCTCTCTCTTGCTTGTCAGGGATTTTCTGGAAGGAAACCTGGGCAGTGAAGAAAGTAAGGAGATCCCACCAGGAGCAGCACCCGCGTGCAGGTACCACGTGCCTGCGCGCACCTGAATCCAGCCGGTGCGGAGCAGCACGGCGGGGCAGAGCGGCCGGCTGGAGGGTGTCCCGTGGCGAAGGCAGAAGCCGGAGGCAGAAGCGCTGAGCTGTGACGCATTCCTCCTGGCTGTGAGTAGAGTGTGGGCAAGGAGGGGAATGGGGATGTCTCGGTTTGGTGGTTGGCTGAGTGAACTCCCGTTCGTGCTGGTTTCCCCTGGCAATCAAAATGTTGGAGGGATTTATATTGTTATATAAACATTCTTTTAATATACGTGGGCTGAGGCCGAGGAAGCCTGGGTTATAAAAGGCTCCAGAAGCACTGGGCTCTGTCCCTGAGCACAGAGGGAAGCAGAAGGTACAGAGAACCTTGTCAGGGTTCCCCTGGGCCAGGTGACTTACAGCTGTGCAGGCTGTGTCCGTGTGTGATTTGAAAGAGCCGTTGGTGGTGGGCGATGGCGCGCACGTTGCGGGTCGTTGCTGCGGAGAGCGGGGAGACGAGTGCTCGGCTGCCTGCAGCATCTCCCCACCGCACACGGGGAGTGGGTGCTGGGGCTGCGGCTGCATCTTGGCAGTGGGGGAAGGGGTGAGCCTGGGGGCCGGCTGTGAGGGTCCTGAGGCTGGAGGAGCCAAGGGTGGCTGCAGAGGCTTTTGGCAGGAGCCCTTGCTGCCAGGACGCCACTGCTGATGGGCACGCGTGTGTCACGGTGCAACCACGACCCCTTTTCATCCTGCTCTCACCTCGTCCTACCGTGCCAGCGGCTCGAGGCTGGGGGTGCCTGAGCGCAGCGTTGTAGGGTGGGGGCGAGACCTATGGCCGTCCCTGCCCCATGCAGCTCCCGTGCCCTGTCATGTCTGGCTTCCTTACAGCAGCAAGGGTACTGTTCCGCAGACGGTTAAAGTTGCTAGGCTTCCAGTGTTTCCCTCACCAAGTCAAAATGCCTTTAGTTCGGTGCTTATCTTGCAGTCTCAGTCTCGTCATCCCTCTAATTTTAATGTAGGCTGAGTCATTTTCATCCTACTGCTTTAAAATCAGGCTGTGGAGCGTGGTCTTGTTCTGGTGTGTTGGGGAAGTAGAACAATTTTTCTCTCTTAGTCAGATCGGTCCTGCCAAGCTCCTATCGCTCGGTGCTCTTGGGTATAAAAATAACACAGCGCCGGGGATGATTTGCAGGGTTAGTTTTAATACTGTAAGCAGAATTGAAACGTGAAGGATGCCAGCTTACATTATGCAGATTGATTTATAAAAATAAATGAAAAGTATTAGTCCCAGTGAAATATTTAACCTTGTTTTGACATAATTCCTTGGGGAAGATTTTGGGCTGTGGGTGCAGCACAGTGGTTACCCAGTACTTGCTTTCTCTACCCGGTTTGTCAGACGCCGGCTGGTGTCTGCCCACCAAACCCTCCTCGGGGTGTGCAGTTGTCAGTGTTTTCGTGCTTGAAGTACTATGTTGTTCTCCAGTCTTGTTCATGAAAGCAGCTCATTCGGGTTTTGCAAATCCCAGGCTTCGACCTAAGACTCTTGGCGTGGAAAACAGAGGTGGAACAGTTGCCGTCCAGCGATGCTGTGAGCTCCTGGAAACGGTTGGGATGCGAAGCCTTGAGAGTAGGTAGAGTACCCCAAGCGCCGTGTCTGCGAGCACGAGCCCCTGTACGCACGGGAGCGGCAACAGAACGTACCAGGAGATACAAAACCACAAAATACGATGCCGCGGTACACGTGTGGGGCGTCCGAAGTGCCGCACCCCTGGGGCCACGGTGTGGGCAGAGCGTGGCAGAGCTAGAAGCGTTCTGAAAATGGGACAAACCCAAGACTGAACGAGCTTGATCTGTTTATGTGCAAGATGTGGTTGTGAAACCGGGCCGAGCTAATGCAGCGCGCACAGGTTGGTTTCTTCGCACCAGCGTGAGCTGTGGGCAGTGCCTGGGTTTACTTCTTAGTGTACTGATCCGTTTTTGCTTTGAGTTCAGCTGAACCTCCACCTCGGCAGCAACTTGGGTCTCCCGACAGCGCCGTCCCTGCTCTGGGCGTGTGGAAAGCCGCGGTGCCGGTCCGGCTCGGAGCGGGGGCCGCCCTGACGGCGGGGGCGGATGGAAGTGGCCGGAGGAGCCCTGCGGCTCAGCACCGCGGTTGCGGCGGCCCGCCCGGGCTGGCAGGCGTCTCCCCTCCGGTGTGACGTGTGGCCTTTGGCCCCAGCGTGCCGCGAAGCTGGGTGAGGGTGTGTTTATTCCCGCTCACACGGGCGCTGAGGATCTCTGCCCCCTCTCAAGCGTGAGCCCGTGCGCACGACCGGGAACCCCGGTTTGCTAGGCCGGTCCTGGCGCGCGCCGGGGCTGCTCCTTGCTTAGCGAGACAGGTTGTGACTTGCACTTCTTTTTTTCCTTAAATCAGCTTTTCTAGCTCTGAAATAATGAAATCCACCAGTGCAACCGGAATGGTGTTTCTAAAAAGCTGCCTTGTTCTTCTGAGCCTTTACAAAGCCATTGCAGAGCCTTTCACGTGCTACAGATACAACAATCATCGGAGCGTGGCAGTGGGGGGGTGCAGAAGGCCGGGGGAGAGGGGTAGGTGTCTTTTAAATCCCTGATAGGAAGTCAGGTCCCCTCTGAAGCAAGATCAGTAATCCCTGGGCCATCCTGATGGCTGTTGCCCCCTTTTCATCCCTAAATGTGCCGCTGGTGGCATCCCGTGGCCTGTTGCAGCACTTGGATACCCAGCTGTAGGAGCTCAGCCTACTGCTTCCCCCAGCCCCAGCCTGTTACTCCTTGACCTGCTCTGGGAAGAGGCAGCATGGGTCGCTGTCCTCCGAAGGATCTGCTGTGCCCACCCTCAGCTTCCTCTAGACTAATCTCCCCTTCTTTCTGTTTCTCGCAGACCTGAAGGACAGCTGAGGTGGGAAGGGACCTCTGGAGATCACCTGCTCCAGCTCATCGCAGCAGGGGCGGCCGGAGCAGGTCGTGCAGAGCTGTCGGGGGTGTGGAGTGTCTCCGAGCTGGGGGGGGAGACACTGTCCTGTTTCCAAGGGCAGGGAGTGACAGGACAAGGGGTGACGGGTTTAAACGGAAAGAGGGAGATTGAGATGGGCCATCAGGAAGGAATTCTTCCCACAGAGGGTGGGGAGCACTGGGACAGGTTCCCAGAGAAGCTGTGGGTGCCCCATCCCTGGGAGTGCCCAAGGCCAGGCTGGATGAGGCTGGGAGCACCCTGGGCTATGGAAGGTGTCCCTGCCCGTGGCAGGGGGTGGCACTGGGGGGGCTGTAAGGTCCCTTTCCCACCCAAACTGTTCGGTGAGTCTGTGGGGACTGCCCAGCCCCTCCGGGTAACCTGTCCTAGGGTTTGACCAGCCCCACAGGACAAAGATTCTTCTCTCGTGCGTGAACGGGTGTTTCGGTCAGTGCCCATGGCCTGTTCTGTTGCCAGACCCCACCGGGAAGAGCCTGGCTCTGCCTGTTTACCCCCTCCCTCAGTACTTACACACTGACAGAATCCCCCCAGGCCTGCAGGCTCCAGCTCTCCCAGCCTCTCCCTGTATGCCGTGAGCTCCTATCCCTTCATCCGCCTCCTGGCCCTCGTTGGACTCTCCTCTATGGCCAAGTCTCTCTGGTGTTAAGTGATTAACGTCGCTGAATCTTGAGGTCGCCCCATTCCCGGCTGCTGTTCCGTTCCCCGGTATCCGTGCCGTGCACAAGGACCGTTCCTTCCCGGCGCTTTGCGGTTCTTTTCCCGCAGCGCGGTGCCCTCTGAGTCACGTCACTCTCTGGACTGACCCTTACGTAAGCCTCTTCCTGGCTGGCGACGGTGAAACCGGACGCCACGACTGCGGCTGGAATGGGAAACAGGGTTTCTTCTCTCCCTGGTACCAGCAGTTTGGTCACTTCAATCACCCTTCGTGAAAATGCACTTTAAAAAGCAGAATTACAGATCTCAGAGGTAGAAGATTAAAAGATTTAGAAAATCCTGGGAAAAAATTCCCGCTTCTGGCTGCGGTGGAGAGGTTGGAATCCATGTGATCCTTCTGTAGATGGCGAGCTCCCGTCTCGGGCAGCCGAGGCTCCGGCGGTGCGGGCGGGCCAAGGGCGCTTCCCTCGGGGAGAAGCAGCAGAACGTTGCGCTGGCTCGGGCGCGCTGCCCCGTGGGGTGCGGGTTCGGGGGCAGCAGGAGGGTGTAGCAGGCTCGGGGGCTGAGGGGGGTGTTTTGGTGCTGGTCTCTCTCCGCCAGCTCCGCAGGCACAGCCGGGATCCTGGGGGTGTCTGCACGTGGGGACCTTCACACGCGGGCTGCCAGACCACGGACGCGTAGCCGGCGGGTGGCCCCGGGTTTGCAGGGGATGGCGGGGCGAGCTGCCTGGCACCCGGTGGGCAGAGGACGTCTGCGGTGGACTTCTCCGCCGTAGGCGCGCGCCTTAGCTGCCCGCGCGCTGCCTTCTTCGGGCAGGCCGGCTCTCGGATCCCCACCGGATCCCCGACGTGTCCTGGAGCTCTGCCGGGAGCCCGGATGCCCTCGGGAGTGCCCCCCCAGTGGCACGGGGGGTTCTTTACAGCAGGTTTGGTGTAATCCGTGCAGTTCCGGGACTTTACAGTCGCAGTTTTTGGCCATGGAGAGATCCTGGGGTGATGGGACCGGTGTAGCCAATGGCTGTGCCCGGAGACCCCCTCTGAGCGTGGGGACGCTGTGTGCTGTGCTGATCCTGGGGGAAGGCAGCGTGGAGGCACACAGAGCTCTCGGGGAGAGGCAGCAGGCGCTTGTGGCGGGGCATAGGCACGGCAGGGTGGTACCCGGCCCCCAGCTGGGTTGCGCAGCGGGTTTGTCAGTGCCCAGTAACGGGGTCTGGGGACTGAGCAGGGGGTGAGGCTGGAGCCTCTGGCTGTTACGGGGCAGAGAGGGGGAAAGGGTCAGTGGCTGGTGCTGCTGCGTTCCCATGGGATTAACGTGCTCAGTGCAGAGCAAACGTGATTATTACAGAGCGGCTGCTCTGGTCACTTAAAAAGTGCCCTTTTGCGTCCTTGCCTTCAGGAGGGGCTTATTCTCCTGTCTGTAAAATGAGAATGACAGGCCCTGTCCGGGAGCCTCGCTGTGCCGTGCGGTAGCAGTCACGGAGCTGCTCTCACTGTCTGAAGCCGTCTGTCCGTCCTTCCTTGGGCGTCGCGGTGCTTGTGCTGGGCAGAGGTACGGCTAGCCCGGGAGGAGTGAAAACAGCGAGACTGTGGTGCGCAGGGAGAGGAGGCGGCTCGTCCCAGTAAACCATGGGGCGGCGTGTTGAGGTGGATGAATCCAGGCCACGCGTCCAGCCAGGATCCGCCTGAGCTCTACCTGTGTGTGGCAATCGGGCAGCGGCCGCGTTTGCTGCTGCCGTGGCTGATGGTGTTTTGGAGAAGGGCTCTGGCACAGACATGCCTCTCTGATGATGATGGGTCCGTGAAGGGAGTTACAGTCTGCGCCCCCCGAACATGGCAGACGGGACTCTCGTCCTCCTCAGGGGAGACTCCGGTTTATCGCAGCGGGGGCCGAGGCTTGCCTGGCAGAGCCGGTGTGGGGGTGCTCGTGCAGAGCCCTTTCCTGGCCTCTGGTTTTACACTTGTGCTCCCTGCCATTTCCCACATTCTTCTGTGCTCCAGTTCTATTTTTTACTTACCAGTTTGTGTTCCAGCCGTCTCCTCTGGCCTTCCGCTCCTCCCCAGCTCCCGCCGGCACGTGGTGGGCAGTGCCAGCGGTCACGGCGTGTCTGGCAGGGAGCGGACGGTTCCCACCGAGTCAGCCCTGGGGCAGCCACAGCAAACGAGCTGTTTCCAGGTTTGGTCTTTGGTGTGCTCGGACCTGCCGTGGTGCAGCAGCAGAACTGATGGCTCCCCGAGGTCCTGCGGCACTGGATTCTGGCTTTCGGCGCCAGCCGGAGCTGTTCTGTGCAACCGGAGAGATGGGGAGCGGGACTGTGGTGTGTGATTGGGATGGGACAGGCTTGGCCCTAAGAGGGCCCTCTGCTCCGCCGCAGTGACCCGCTGAAGCCTTGGGGACCCTTCAGGCTCCTGCACACCCCTGGTGCCTCCTCCCAGAGGCTGTTGCGTGTCCGTAGCCCAGCCTGTTGCCTGCCGACGCAGGGCGTGCCGGTTCCGATGACGCGCCGTCTGGCACAGCCGGGCGGTTTCAGTGAAACTCCGGTTGACGAGAGCTGACGTGCCGCCGTGCCGCGGGCTGTTGGCAGGGGCCGTGTCGGCACCGGTGTGCTCCGTGAGCCGCTGCCCGTGCCTGGCCGCAACGCCGCTGCCGGGGGAATGTCTCTCCGTGCAGGTGGGTTGCATCCTGGGCTGTTACCCGGCGGAGCCGCCCTACGGAGCGCTGGTGTGCATCACCAGACCCGGTGCCACGGGCTGGCTTTGGCTGTGGGAGGGCTTTTCCATAGCCATCTCCGCACCAAAGGGCGCTGGGCCCTGCCCTCGCGCGGGATGCTGTGAGGATGAACCTGGTCAGGCGTACCAGAGGCACCTACTTCCACTGCATCCAGACGCCTCGGGCGTTCGACTGTAGGAACGTCTGCCTTGTCAAACACCCGGAGGGACAGAATCGCTGTAAGGGGGTGGTGTTCCTGGTTTAACACTTGATTTCTCATTCATCACCTGGGTTAGAGCCGTCGTTCCCAGCACAGTCTGAACTGCCTCTGAAATCAGGCATGTGAGTGCACCCAGATGCACCAAATCCCTCCTTCCTGCTTCGGATATCCCATCCTTTCTCTGCTGTTCCCCTTAGGGCGAGCAGCCCTGGGTGTGCCGCGATGGGTGCGGCAGGGAGGCCGCTGCCGGCCCCGACCAAGTCACTTGCCCAAGGTCGTCCAGTGAATCGCTGGCAGCGCCAGGACTAGCACCCCGAGGCCCTTGGCTTGGGGTCCCTCCAGCCCACCCGAAACTCCGCCTGTTCCTGGTGAGCAGGGTCTGATTCATAATGCAGCAGTTCCGCTGTCAGGCCGCTGCCTCCCGGCGAGCTGCGCTGCTGCGGGGAACAGCCAGGCCCCGGCAGCGACAGGGATGGCACATGTCTGTGCAGAAAGTCTGCGCCCCAGAAATGGTATTTAACAGCTTATCTTATCTCCGGAGCAGCTCATGAAACGTACTGACTGGTTAAAAATAGCTCTTAAAGTTCTTGGCAAACGTCTCGAACTTTACATTCTTTGGTTTCTCGCTGCAGCACAAAAATACCATTTCAGTGATTCTGATTCATGTGGGCTTTTTCTGGGCTTTCTGGAAAACTACCAAATTATTGATGGGCGGTTTTTTGCTTTTAATTGTGCTCTTGAGTGCTAAGCCCATTCCTGCTATTTGCTAGCAGCATGTTTAGGCTATGTTTAGGCACATGCAAATGTGAGCGGTTATTCAGTGCCTTTGGCGCTCTGAACAGAATGTACCCAGCTCCTGGGGCCTGTTACAAAGCCGCAGCCTCCAGCGCTGACAAAGCCTGCGGCGCGAGAGCTACCTGGGCTCAACAGGGAGTGCAGAGGGTCTGGGGGGATCCTGGATCAGGAATGTGATCCAGGTTTTGTCCTGTGGATTGGGTAGATGAAACAAAGGGGCTCCTGCCCGCGTCCTGGCAGCCAGGGGTGCTCTGGAGAGGGTGGCCACGCTGTGCGCGCTCGCCGGTACCGCTGGGGCCGGGCCGATCTGACATCGTGGCCTGCAGATCCTTCTGCAGCGTGTGGCTCGCTGACGGCGCTCGTCTGGCTGTATTGCCTCTCAGCTCCCTCTGTTCCTGAATCCTGATGGAGGCTTTCCTCCCGCGAGCACCGCGGTCGTTGGAAGTGAAGCGAAAGAGCGCGCAGCCGATGCCTGCTGCGTGTCCGTTGGCGGCAGCTCGGGATTTTTCCAGTTGTTTGCCTTGTTACTCAACCTATTTTAAGCTCTGATGGAATAAGGATGGCATTTGATCTCCGCACTGGGCACAACTGTTTGGCTCCTATAACCCATGTTTTAAACCAGAGGCTTTTTCCATATATGCTTGTGTCTTTGGATAGCTGTAGGCTCGTGGCTTTCGACGGCGTGCTCCCTTTGCCTCTCACGAGAGAGCTCCCGGCCTTCGCTCGGCCAGGTGTTGTTCATGCGCGTGAGCACCCTCAAAGGCAGAGGGTTGTGGTGATGGGAGGCACGGAGACTGGACAGAGCGCCTCCTAGGCTCCGTGCTCGGCCTGGGTCTCATGATGGGGGTTAAAGATGTCTCTGTATCTCTGTTTTTATTGGATTTGCTTTACCATCCCTACCTGTGTGCCATTGTCTTCTGATCTTGGCTCTGAGCTCGGGTTTATGGAGTAGGTGGCACGCTGTGTAGGGACTTGAATCTCTCGCGCTACAGGAGAAATCTCTCCCATCGTGGAAATGATCAGCTGCTGGTGCTGGTTCCATGTTCATCTGCTCTAGCCCACTGAGCGAGCAGCCTCCGTCCACCGCGTGAAGCCCTGAGACCCGGGGTTTACCCCAGGCGGTGCTTTGGGAGCAGCCCGCCCCGCCAGCTCGGGCCCTCAGCTCAGCTGCGTGCCTGGTGGGGTGTTAATGCTGTGCAGAGCAAGGCAGAAGGCTTGTTTCTGCTCCCAGACGAAGGCAGCCGGGAGGTGAGTGTTTGCCATCAGGGAGGAAAACCAGGGCTGGCAGCAGCATGAAGTCAGGGCTGGAGGAAAGACAAGGCAGCGCTCAGCGGAGAGAGGGCCAGGGCCGGGGGACAGAGAGGAGGGGAGGCAGGGAGGGAGGGGCTGTCGTGGGTCCCCCTCCTCTCCTCTCCTTACATGACAGTCCAAGAACCTCCGGAAAGTAAATCACCAGCACTGTTGCTTTACGCTTGTGTCACGGCTCGGTTTTGGGTGGTGAGGAAAACCATGGGACCCCCCGGCTGCTTTGTTCCATACAAGTGTTTCTCCAGGCCCATGCAGGTAACCAGCTCCCGTGGAGCTGACGTGCATCTCCTGTGGTTTGCAATTAGATTCCTACCCCTGCCTTCGCCTCCTTTCGTGCTGTGATGACCAGGTTTTTATCAAAACCCTGCCTTTTCGGTTTTACATTCCCAGCCTGCACGTGCCCGCACCAGCTTTGGGGCAACTGTGCACCACGTCGTGCACACACGCATCCCTGGGACCGGGGTCGGAGACCTCGCTCCACGCTCTGGCCTGGGGAGCCCCGCGTGGGAGTGCTGGGTGTTGTGCAGCCTGGTGCTCGGTGCGTGACCATCGCGTTGTGCACAGTCAGCCTGCAGCTGCGGGAGGCTCCGTGCTGTGGGTAACGGGGTTGGAAAGGAACCCGGCACAGCTGGTGCCTTCCAGTGACCTGCAGTTTGTGGTGCGGGGCCCAAGGACAGCCTGTTCCTGCCCATGCCGCTTCCCCCGGAGAACCCCCGCTCCCTGTGGGAGGGAAATCACAGCGGTTCGGCCACGCGCAGGTGGAGGACACCCCAAAGGCCGTGTGCGCCGTTGCTGAAGGCGATGCTCTTGGAGCCAGCTTTCCCTGAGAAATGCAGTCTGGCAAATTCAGGGCCTAAATCCAGAGTTCAGCCAAACGAACCAACCCCTCACGCACAGAAGCAAGTTCAGGGTGTTTGTGGGAAGGGAGATGGCCTTCACTGCTGCCTCCTTAGTATTCCCGATAGCATCCAGGGCTGTCTGCATCACGCACTCAGGAATAGATGGAATATGTGGTCCTTAACAAGGCCTTGTTAAGCTGGAGCATGAACCACTGGGGTGTGGGGGAGACGGGCAGGTCACGGACTGGGCTCGCAGCCCCAGGGTCTCAGAGCTGGCTGTCCCTCCTGGCTTCCCTGGAAGGCCTGGGCAGGTGAGGAGCTGACGCCGGGGCCCCTCGAGCAGCTGCGGGGCTCTGGAGCTGGGCACAGGCGGAGAATCCTGGAGTGGTCTGCACGTTTCTCGGCACCCACATGGGCTTCAAGAGCTCCTTCCCTTGCCCTGGGCGTGGGGTCTGTGGGCATCATTAGCCTGGCAGCGCGGGGGCCACATGGGCTGCTCCGAGAGCGTCTCCATACCACACTGGGATCTGCTGCGGAGCCACTGTGAGCGGCAGAGCCCCACGTCACCATCCCCGGCCCACGGTGACGCTGGGCGCATTGTGGGCACGGAGCAGGGGCGCAGGGTGAAACCCTCCTGCCCCTCTGGGCTGCCCGGCTTTCTCCCAGGCCTGTCTCGGGCCAGGACGTGGGACCCTCGGGGCGCTGAGGCCGGTGCAAGGCCCCGCCGCCGTAGGGCCCTGTTCAGGATCGCTCCCAGCCTCCGAGCCTGCGGAGGGATGTCTGAGCGCCTGCCCTGGAGCCGGCCTCATGCTGCTGGGCATTGGGCTGTCAGGCGGGGGGGGAGCCACCTGTCAGACAGGGGGGGTCCCTGTCTCCGTGGGCCTGCAGAACGGCCTAGCTGTGGGCCCCCTGCCTCACCCTGTCCATGGACCTGGGGCCGGCGCGGCAGTGCTGGGGGTCTGCGGTGCTGGGGGTCTGCGGTGCTGGGGGTCTGCGGTGCTGGGGGTCTGTGCTCACCCTGGGCCAGGGGGCTGAGTGATTTTATTTTCCCAGGGAAGGTGGAGGTGTGAGGAGGGGGTGCTGCTGTGCATGTCCCGCAGCCCGCTGAAGGCGGTGGGTGGGGGGTTTGGGCAGCTGGCCTGGCCTCCCCCTTGGGGTGCCGCAGGGCAGGCCCAAGCGAAATGCGGGCAGGCTGCCTCGGGGCGACACGTGCAGGGGCTTTGCAGCTCAGAACCGTGTAAGACAAGGCCAGCGTCGAATCCCGCCCTGGTTTTGCTAAATCAGATTTATTCCGCCCCCCTGGATCTTATTCTTGCCCGTGCTTATTCCTGTGTCCTCTCTGGGTTTCAGGGTTACGGACCGTTCTGCGGCAAGCGCTGAGGCAGCCAGATCCCAGCATCGACCAGGGCCCCTGGGATTCGCTGGTGGTTTCCAGCAAGGTTTCTTTAAGGTATTCCCGATTAACACTGTGCGCTCATCAGCTTCCGTCCGGGGGGGCTGAAGTGCCGTAGGAGCTTCCTGAGCGGGGCCCCTTGCCAGGAGCTGTTACGCTTCGCTCTGCTCAGCTTGTAATCTCCCAAATTACCCGTGGCCCGTAGAACCAATTCTCACACAGCTTTGGAGGCGTTTTCCTTACTTCCCGGGGTGTCCCTGATCCAGGCTCTCGTTGGGGGTGAATGTGTGAGAAGCTGGAAGAGGAAGGGCATTACTTTTCTCGTGTGCTGGGGGCCATGAAGCGGGACCGTCGTGGAGGAACTGCTGGAGGCAGTGCTGTGCGTGCACTTGAGAGCTGCGTCCTGCCCCCGCCCGGCTCTCCGTTGCCCTTAGTGCATCTGGGTGGAGCCGGGAAGGTTCCGCTGGGCCGGCGAGGCTGGCTGTGGGCTCCTGTGGGTGCCGGCGCTGCGCTGGCCCCCGGGCCGCCCGCCCGCCCCGCAGCCCCCGCGCCAGCTGCTGACCCTTTCCCTAGGAGGCTGCGACACGATGTATGGTGAGCAGCTGCCCGCACTGCGGTGGGCTGGGGACAACACCGGCCGGACTCCCCCTGGGCTTCGGGCTCCCCCCGTAGAGGGCAAATGGAACACTGTGGGTTTCCTTATTTGTGCGGGCCCGGTGCAGTGTCCGGAGCTGCACAGAACGGTTGGAGCAGACAGTGTTTGTGCTGGTAACGGGGGTTGGAATGTTTCCTGTCATGGAAAAGATGAACAAGCCAAACCCACATCACCTTTCTTTTCTGAGACCCGTGAGTACCCTCAGCGTCGCCGCTATTTTAATTTGTGAGCCGCTGCCCTGCGTGGTATCGACACCGCTGCTCTGCACAGCCAAGTGCCACCTCCCCAGGAGGGCGTGAAGGGGGTGAGGGGACACAGGCTCTCCGGGGACTCCCTCCCGTCCCCTCTCTTTGCGTTTTGCTGTATCACACCACGCAGGCCACAGCGGGGGCTGGAGGGCACAGAGACCAAAGGTGTCAGCAGGAGAGGAGGGCATAGAGGGACCAAAGGGAGGGGAAATGCGGGAGCAGCAGGTAGGGAAGGCCAGGGCAGCATCCTTGGTGCCAAAAATCTTCCCGTGGCCTGTGCTGAGGAAAGAGCAGGCCTTCAGGAGTATTCCCTGCCCTTCCTGGCTGGTGACGAGCCTGGCCACGGTGGCCGGTACGTTGGGCGAGAAGGAGCCATCCCTTCGTCCTCACGGAACGTCCTCAGGTTCCTGAAGGAACCTGGCCAGCCCCAAGGAAACCCATCCCAGGAGTGTTCCCTGTAGTCAGCGCTGCGGGAGTCAGACCTCCTGCTCTGGCAAGCTCCGGGGGATGTTAGTGAGTGATGAACTCGCCTGCTGCAGCCCTGGGCTGCTTGAAGCTCTTGCTCCCCATCAGACACGATGTACGATGCTGATGGGTGATGCAGTACCAGCAGGTGAAGCCTGTACGGATGGACTCGTCAGCCGAGTTGTGCTCGGGGGGGCCTTACGCACCTGGAAGACAGTCGCTGTGTTTGCTGGAAGCAGCCAGAAGGTGCAGAGCTGTCAGACAGCCTCTTGGCTTCTGATCCGGCATCTCTGGCCAGGGAGCACTGACACATGAAGTAGAAGAACCTGCAGGTTCTTGCCGAGGTTGTTTTTTCCTGCCACAGATTTTTCTGGAGCTCATAGCTGCAGTGAAGAGCTGTGGGTGCATCTGCTGCCGTTACGGGCGCTCAGTGCCTGAACAGCAGCTCGTATGTGTGCACCAGGTGTTGGTGCTCGCACTTGGAGAACAAGATGCTGGTGGCTTCGGAGGCGGCTATCTGCAGGCGTTCTGCAGGGGACGGTTGGACAGGAATCCCCCTCGGTGAGTCTGAGACACTTGGGTCCTGTTTCTGCCAGAGGGGGAGGGCAGCCTCCTGATCCCTCTGCGATCATCGCCCACAGCACGGTGCATCACCTGGAGCCAGCAGACACCCCTTGCAGTGCACGTCGGTGGTACAGAACCAGCCAGCCAAGAAATGTGCTGGAGATCTTCCTCTCCTTGGCTTCCTCAGGAGCAGAAGCTTCTCCCGCCACCCTCAGCCACCGGAATCTGCTCTTCCCTGGAGTGACGGGGCCTTCACTCAGCAGGGTTGCCCTGTCTCTGCTCCCTCTGCCCGCTCTCATCCAGCTCGCTCCGTTGGGATGCAGCCGACAGCCTTCTGCAGCCTGGTATGTGGGAAAGTCCCCTGAGGTACGCGGCCAGGCGCTCTAGGGAGGGGAGTGGGGATTCAGCGGTGATGCTGGCAGAGCCGGCTGTACTTTACACCAAGGCTTGTCCCTCTGTGTGTGGGCACTCGTGCGTATCTCCTCTTCAGCACTTTATCTCCCTCTTCTCTGTAGTGGTTTATCTCACCCTGCTCTGTAGTGCCCGTTATCTCGTGCCAGCTCTCTGCGTTACAGGGTGTAGGACACCCTTCAGGAGGAGTGCTGCGAATCAACCTTGCCTGTGGTCTCTGAGCGCGCCAGGCGTGTGTGGGTGATGCGTGCTTCACGTGAGCATGCTGCCCCTGGGGCAGGGCGGTGTATACCTGGCCTTCCTGCTGGCTCTGTAGCACATCGCACACTCTGGTCTTTCTGTCTCTGCTCGGGTTGTCCTTGTAGGCCGCTGAAGCCCAGTACCCTGGCAGCCGCCTGTCTGCAGCTCCACCATCCTGCCTTCCTCTGTCGCTCATTAACGGGCGGATGCCTGATGCAAGCGCTGCTGATTAGCTTCATAACCTGTAAATCATTTTCTATCTCCATGAGGAATGTCTGCAAGCTTCCTTCGCGTTCCGCGGAATGACCCTGGTTCTCCTGCTTCTCGGCAGTGCGGCTCCGCTGCACACGCGCAGGGGTCAGGCTGGAGTGAGCAGGGACAACTGTCCCCGGGGGGGTTTCTGCTCTTCATGGTACCTGAGCACCAGAGAAAGTGGCTGGTGTCCAGAACGTAGAGAGCAAGTAACCGGTTGCCTGGTTTGTGGTGAATCTGGTGAAGCCGCGGTGCTCAGGCGGGCAGCGTGCTGGTGCGGGCCCCTCCTGGGTTCCTCTGGCCACAGGACACTTCTCTGCTCAAATGGGAGCCTGGTGGGCTGGGCCCAGCCTGATTTTTGTCCCCAGCGCAGCAGCATTGCTGGTGGGGTGCTGCCCTCGGCCCGTGGATGCCGAGGATGAACGGCTGCAGGAAGGTAGCAAGGCTGTGCGGCCCCAACACGCGCTGCCTGACGGCTGCCGTCGCGGTGCCCAGATGCGTGGTGGCTCCAGGATGCTGGGACCTCCCTCCCTGCTGCGGTAGACACTTCTATTATTAGCTCAGTGGCAGCTTTCCATATGCCAACACTCGTGACTGCAGGACTGTTTAATTTTCACTTCTCTGAAGTATTTAATCTGTCAGCTGTTGGCTTCTGCTCGTGAACGACCAAACCTCCCAGGCCTTACCTAGATTTTCACTCCGTTAGGGCTGAAGCACGGATCCTGTCTGAACGGACCGTTGCACCTATGCAGAGTCCGAGGCAGGGTAAGGTCTTAAATCCGGCAAGTCAGTCGCTACTGGGCTACTCGGTAGAAAACCCGACCTCGGAGGGGGGGTCTGCTCTCCCTTCTGTTGTCTTCTGCTCTGGTAAATGCAACGTCAGTCCTGCCAGAAGTGCTGCCGCTCGCGCGGCTGCGGGGGCGTGGTGTGCCGGGGCCAGTGCCCGGCCGCAGGTGCTGGCCCCTCCCGGGCTGAGGGTACCTTCTGCTGTGCGATGATCGCCCAGCAATTCACTGCTGGGGGCCTCTCGTTAATTATTGAGCGCCAGAACAGGTGTATCTTGAATTACCTTGCTGGCAAATACCATCTCCGGCATCTCGCGTGACCCCGATATTCTCGTTTTCCTCTTGCGTGACATGAAGTCTCCAGGCTTCTGAAGAGTCAAGGTGTGCTGTTAGGCACGGCGTACGTAGCAGTGCCCTTCCCCGCAGCACGCGGCTGCTCCCGTCTGAGTCAGCCCTGCGCTTGGCCGTGCAGCAGGCTGAAGCCGGGTGGGCGCGGGGTCGCGCCAACCGAACCCGAACGGCCTGATTCTGCTCCCGCCTCTCGAGCATCGGCTCGGTCCCCTGTTGGGGACCGCCTGGCTGATGTGTCCCGAGGGAACCGCAGCCCGCAGCTCTGCCCCGTGGCACAGGGCGCTAGGAAGTGTCCGTGCGGGGCCCTGCCGGAGTCGCTCCCACAGCACAGGGAGATGGGGAAGAGAGGAAGTCGCCGCACGCTTCTGCCACCTTGCAGAGATGGAAGTGAAGGCCGGTGTTCGCCCCCATCCCTCCTCTGCCGGCTCTCCGGTACGGATGGCAGGCGGTGGGTCTGCCAGCAGCGCTTGGGAGATTGGCCACGAATCCCCTGGCCTTCAGTTCCTCCAAAGGCCTCTGGGTAATGTGGCCGTTGGTGCTGAAGGACACGATACAGGTGTTATATGAGAACATCAGAAGGATGTCAGCCAGTTGGAGTGGGTCCGGAGGGGGTCACGGAGATGCTGCGAGGGCTGGAGCCCCTCTGCCACGGGGACAGGCTGGGGGGGTTGGGGGTTCAGCCTGGAGCAGGGAAGGCTCTGGGGAGACCTTAGGGCCCCTTCCAGTGCCTGGGGGGCTACAAGAAAGCTGGGGGGCTTTTTCCAAGGGCAGGGAGTGACAGGACAAGGGGTGACGGGTTTAAACGGAAAGAGGGAGATTGAGATGGGCCATCAGGAAGGAATTCTTCCCGCAGAGGGTGGGGGGCACTGGGACAGGTGCCCAGAGAAGCTGTGGGTGCCCCATCCCTGGGAGTGTCCAAGGCCAGGCTGGATGAGGCTGGGAGCACCCTGGGCTATGGAAGGGGTCCCTGCCCGTGGCAGGGGGTGGCACTGGGGGGCTGTAAGGTCCCTTTCCCCCCAAACCGGTCCGGGATACGCGTGTTCTGTGCAGATGCGCCGAGCAAAACCCGTCGTTCCTTCTCGGAAACACAGCGTGCCTCCACCTCCCAGCCTGGGCCGAATTCCCTGTGATCCGGCAGCGGGTTCCAGCCGGAGCGAGGGCTGCGGCGCCGCCGGGGCCGAGGTTCCCCACCCGCCGGAGGTGGCGGGGCGGGGGCGGGCGGGCCCAGCCTCCCGGGAGCCCCAGCCCCCCCCGGAGCCCCGCAGCTGGGATCCCGAGGGACGCGATCCCGAGCCTGGCGCGGGCAGAGCTCCCTCTGCCGTTGGACACGGGGAAGGCCAAGGCGGCTACGCCGGCCGCCGCCCCCGGGGACCCCCGGGCGCCCCCCGGCCGGGGGCTGTGCCCGCGAGAGCTGGGGGCGGCGGTCCCGAGCGGCGCTGCTGCCGGCGGCACGGCTCCCGCAGGGCTCTGCAGCTCGGCCCCGGGGGCGGAGCGCGGGATTCCGAGCCCGCTGAGCGCTCGGGTGCCCGGGCAGCGGCTGCCGGGGTGCGAACGCGCCGCTGCGCGGTGCCCGCAGACCGCCGGGAGCCTGTGGGCTGGGGGCTCCCGCGGAGGGCTGGGCCGAGCCGCACGTGCCGGGCGCGGTGGCGGTACCGGGGAGCTCGTCTCCGGTTGTGTGCGCTGGCGTTCCCGATTTGGGTTCGGCCTGGCAGAGGGGAGTGCGCAGGCTGGTCCCCAGCATCTCCCCCCGCGGTGCGTGACCCCGATGGCGCGCCCCCTGCGGGGAGCTGTGGGCCCTTTTCTGCCCGGAAAAAAAAAAAATCCAGGTTTTTTTAACTGGATTTTCCTTTGCCGTGAAAGGGAAATGCAAACTCCTTGAAGGGAAAAGGAGAGGCTCGCCCTTATCCAGCACAGTACTGCCCATGTGGCCGTGTACTGAGGGACCCAGGGGGTGCCGAGTGTCCCAGGAGTCGGAGGCCAGGACCTGGACGTGGGATTAATGCCGGCCTTTGCCGTACGTGTGGAGGTTCTCGCACCTGGGAGCGTGTGACTGCTTTGGAAGGGATGTTCCATGGACACAGGGAGGATCCAGGGCAATGTAAGTCGTGGTGCAGCTGGGCTTTAGGTCGGAGAGATGCTGCCAGCGCCGGGCTCTTCTGCTCCAGGCTGGAGCTCCGGGCTCCGCGGCCGCTCTGCTCTCTGCGCTGGTCCGGTGCAAGCAGAGGTCCCGTGTCCTTGCTTGGCCTGCTCCTCCTGGCCAGCCTGCGGCCGGTGCCTTTGGCAGAGGCGGGTGCTGCGGCTCCCCGGAGCTGCGGCAGGAAAACGCAGCTCGGCAGGCGTTCCGTGGGGTGGGTTACCGGCGCTGGGTTCGCCTGTGAAGTGACCCGCAGGTGTCTGACGACTGTGTGTGGTGGGCTCCTGCCCGTTAACGCCGCACTTGCTCATCAGTAACCTGTAATTCAGAGCTTCACCCCGTTGGCTCAAATGCCTTTTCCTTGTCAGTGGTTCAGTGTGCAGAGCTGCAACAGCTCCATAAAATTGCCACGAGCAATCGAGGCCCCCCGTAACACGCTCTGAAATCATCCTGCACGGCGGAGCAGCCCGGAGCGTGGCCACTCGTCCGTTCGCAGCAAGAGGAGCGACAAAGCGACACGGGACACGGCAGCTGCAGGCACTCGACCTGCGTGAGGCTGTGCCACGGGGAGCCCGCGGAAACCTGAAACGGCTTTCAAAAGAAAGCTCAGAAAACGTGCCGGCAGCCGGGGAACGGGTTGCAGATGGCAAGCGTGCGTCCCCACGGGCTGCCGGGGAAGGTTCGGTTTGACGCGGTGCAGGTGAACCGTCAGCCTGCAGAGCGGCAGCCCGCAACGCAGCAGGATCGAGCATGCCCAATGCTGATTTTTGTGGGAGAATTCACCAGCTCCCACAGGCCGCGGAGAGATCGAGGACCCTCCGCTCCCGCCAACAAGGCGGCGGGGTTTCTGCGCGTCGCCTGTCGCCCCGCGGGACCTGTTCGGAGAAAGATGTGCCGTTCACCCGGGAGCCGGGGCACGGCAGCGAAACGGGCTGTTGGAGGCGGCAGAGGGGCGAGTGGTGGTAGGGAATGACGCGCCAAAGCCTCGCGCCCTCGGCGTTGTCCCTGCGGGGCTGGAGGCGATGGGGTCCTGGAGCGGTGCTCACAGCAGCTCTGCCCAGCACCCTGGTGAGCCGCGTGGGGCGGCAGCGGCTGCTGCCCGGGGATGGCAGAAGCAGGCCGGCCGGCCGCATAGCCTGGGCAGGAACAAACGCCCCTTGGTTTGAGTTTGGCCAGTGTCCCCTGCGCTGAGCTGCTGGCGAAACGTGGCTACGGATGGTGTCTCGGAAGCTGCAGGAGCTTGGGGCTGCTGGAAGTGAAGGGCTGTCCCTGAGGCCGCTGCAGCCAGTGCAGCAAAGCTGCCCGCATCCGCGGAACCACCTTGCCTTGGATGGGCTTGAGTAAGGCTGGAAGCTTCCCCAGTCCCGAGACAAGGCTCCGGCCGTGGCCACGTGGCCGTGCTTGAGGGGAGTGAGGGCAGTGGGGGCTGTGGGGCTGCAGCTGGTCAGTTGGAAGTTGCATCTAAAGCAGCTGGAGTGTGAGTTTTCTCTCTCTGGACCGTTGAAAGTGGGGAGGGAGGCCACCGATGCGTCCCTTCTGTGATTCCCAAACCTGCACCTTGTGAGTGCATTACCCTGTCCGGCTGCTGCCAGACCTTTCCGCAGCAGAGATGCTTGTACAAAGGAATTCAGCAACAGTCGTGGAATTCGCTTGTGGATCAGATTACTGTTGTTTCTGGCTGGAAGTAGCACCAGGAATACTGGCGGGGATTTCCACTTGGCCCTTGGAAAGATGCTCTGCCTGATGGTGATGGCAAAGGAGCTGTTTGGGAGGATAATTCATATACATTGAGGGACAGGGAGGGGGATGGGCCCCACAAGGCTGCCACAGCTGTGAATGCGCGTGCGTAGCTTTGCGGTCACTTTTGGAACGGGGCTCGTGAGCCGCAGCTGCCGCTGCTCGGGAGC
Organism: Rhynochetos jubatus; assembly: GCA_027574665.1. NCBI lineage: Eukaryota > Metazoa > Chordata > Aves > Eurypygiformes > Rhynochetidae > Rhynochetos > Rhynochetos jubatus. The sequence continues at coordinate 476,253 of CM050657.1, forward strand.
AGACGCGTCCAGCCCGGATCCGCGCTCCATTCAGGCCGCAGCTCTTCACACCGACTGTGCCTCGGTGCCCCCGAGTTGTGTCCGCCGTCCTCCGGCACGTGGGGACCGCGCAGAGCGAGGGGAGATGCGGGGGTGACGTTCAGAGCAGCGGGCGTTGGTGACGCTGGTGCACGGGATGTCACCTTCAGCTGAACTTTCCATTCACTGGGAGGTGGGTCAGGAAATTCGGGCGCTTCGGTCGCGCTGGTGGATGGTCTGTGCGTCGCAGCTGCCTTTGGCGACCGCTTCTGTCCGCTCTGCGATGCTCTGCTCGGGGGCGGCGGCCGAAGAGCTGGGCCCAGGGCGATGGAGCCGTGCAGCCCGCGGGGAGCAGGGGTGCCAGGCCCCCTCCCGGCTCTGCCTGTTGGCAGCGAGGCGTTGCGTCACACTTCGGATGCAGGGACGGGGCAGGCGTCTCCAGCAGCGGTAGCTGCCCCGGGGTAGCCCAGCACAGCGCAAGCTTTTAACGAGTAGGTACCTGCTTGTGGTAACGCACACGGGGGGTTTAGGACAGAGTCCGCTGGTCGTAGCCCTCAGCGCTGAGAGAAGTGGCGGAAGGCAGGGATGTCTGCCACGGAATGCAGGCCTTTCTATTCCTGGCAAACTGGGAATCTGAAAGAAAAGAAGAGTATAAAAATGTTTTATGAGTTACTCTGGCAGCGGGGCTGCGCAGCCCCAAAATAGCGCGCGTGGTGTCTCGGAATGTCGCGTGAAGTCTTGCTGAGCCACGTGGTGGTTTTGTGGCCGTCGTGGCTGGGTTCCTCCCTTCTGCGGATGGACGGGCACAAGGGAGCGTGTTCCCCAAGGAGCGAATTTCCTGGCTCCTGGGAAAGGCACGTGAAAGGGGACAGCAGCACGTGGTCTCGGTGTACCCCGGGGATGACGGGGGAGCCTGGGAACGCTCGGTGCCTGCAGCCAGTGTGGGAAGGAGGGAGGAGGAGGGACAGCGCAGGGAGCTGGTGGTGGCAGGGGCCACCAGGAGTAGGAGCAGCAGCACAGGGTCTGCCGTGCTGGCCTGGCTGTGCAGGCAGGTCCTGACCACAGGCATGGGAAGAACAGGGCTCGGACCACGCTCCCTCCTGCCACCTGGGTCACAGCGGAACTGGGAGATCCTTGCAAAGAGCCGCGGGCAGCACCAGGACCAGAGGATGCAGAGATCCCGGCCGGACCAGTGTCAGGGCGGATGCTGCGGGAAGAAGGGAGGAGGGTTCAGCAGCAAAACGTGTTGGCGCTCAGAGGATTCCGGTGGGAGCGGAGCTGGGAGCACCCTGTGGCTTTTCCAACTGTACCATCACGAGGGGACGTGCTTATGGATCAGGAACTCCAAACATACAGAGCAGTGAGCTGAAAGTGCCCCGGCAGCAATCCTGCGCAAGGGGCAGGTGAGCACGGCCCAGGCAGACGGGCGCACGCAGGGTCCTCGCGCCGCACGGGTCTGCGTGCCGCCCCACGGCGGGTCCTCCACGCGTTCCCGCCCCGAGGTGGAAGCAGAGCGGCTGCTTGCTCGGTGCTGTGGGTGCGCAGCGGTTACGGCGGTGTCGGGGCTACGCCTCTCATGCTGGGTATTGGAGCAGCCCCTGGGGCTGTGAATAACGTAGTTACGCGGGCTGCGTTTCCTCTGCCCGAAACGTGCGACGCGCGCTGAGGAGGCCGGGGCAAGGCCCTGCTCCGCTCCATAGGTTTGCTGCACTCAATACAAGCCCGTGCGGTTGGTTCGCAACCGTGCTGACAGCGCCTGGGCCTGCTTCCGCGCTGCGCCCCGACCGTGTTGAGCAGGAGACGCCTTCGCTTCCTTAGCTGTTGACGTTGGCATCTCCCCGCGTTGGCGGGAGCTGCGGCAGCACCAGCCGGCCGTCGCCTCCAGCGTCCCCGCACGTGGGGCCGAGCGACGCCGCGCAGCGGGATCTCGCAGTCGGGGCCTCTGTGAAAGGGAGGGGGGCGAGAACCGGTGGCATCGACACCGGGGACTGGCCCAGACTGGGGCCGGACCCACTCCCTGGGCAGGAAGGGGTCTTGACCGGGTCAGGAAGTCGAGACTCGCTGTCTTTCGGACTATCTGTTCATGAACTCTTGGTCATCCTGTGAAGACTTAATTGCGTGAAGTTATCCAAGAACTGTAGGAATGTGAATTTTTCTTCAGTCTTCCCTCCGGTGGGCCGGAGCTGCACCCCAGAAACATTAACGCGGCAGAAAGGCAGTCGCTGCTGGGGCTGGCACGTGAAGGGGATGAGCGCGCAGCACGGAGGACTTGGAGCGGGAATGGCGTCGGGCGCTGGCGCAGGGCAGCCGATGAAGCTCTTCCGTGTGCCCCTGGGCGTGCGTCCCGCAGCCTGCCCCCCTCCCATTCTTCAGTCCTCCTTCCCGCACGGCCCAGGTGAATGAACAGATGGCTCTTTCCAGCTCAGCGATGAGGCAAACCCAGCACTCACGACCTCTCTGAACTCGGGGCGCTGGAGCCCCAGCGTGTCACCGGCAGCTTGGCTTCCCCCCGTTCCCGTCGTACCTCTCCTCGTCTCCTGTCATTAGCCTGCCACGTGGCTTTGCCCGTTCCCAGCGCGCTGTGTCGGACGCGTTCCTGCGCCGGCGGTGGCTGGTGCCGGCTCTGTGCCCTGGCGCTGAGCACAGCGCCCCGTTTCTGTACAGTGATGCTGGTCTCCAGGTCTGTTCCCGCCACGGTGAGCGCTGGGCAGGGCGCGCGCCCTGGCAGACGGCTCCGCGTGCGCGAGGCGTGCCAGCCTGCCAGTGCGTTTCCTCATGGAGCCGGGAGAGGCGTGAATGGGAGCTGATTTTGTGATTCTTTCAGTCAAGAGAAATCAGGGACGTGACTTGCTGAGCTGTCATCGCTGCAGCGGCTGCAGGGCTCGTTAAGCCTCCGAGTCTCGTTCCGCGCTGATGCCGTTGTTGTCAGCTCCAGCTGTGAAGCGGGTGATGCGGTTTCACGTCGCTCTGCTGCTGCCAGGGGGATTGTCTGATTCCTGTGACCTGACACCCAGCAGGAACACCAGGACCGCCTTTGGAAATGCATTAAAAGGTCCTGGGTTTGTACGCTGATTTTTTTACTGCCGCCCCACTGCTGCCCCACTGCTGCCCCACTGCTGCCCCACTGCTGCCCCACCGCTGCCCCACTGCTGCCCCACCGCGACCCACGCAGGCACCAGCCCTGGTCAGGCACCACAGCCAGGCCCCCGTTGGGCAGAAGGTGAAGGTTTGCTTAACACAGCTACACCAGAGCTCACTGACCTGCAGCTCTGAAGCGGGGAGGCCGCTCGTTTCCGGCGCCGTGGAGCGGTGCCGCTCTGGCTCTGTGCCTCAGCGGGACACGGGTGTCCCCGGGCAGTGGCCACCCGCGGGTCCCCGCTGCATGTCTCCGGGACACGCCGTCACGGAGGGTGTCGGAGCTGGGGATGGCAGCGGGTGCAGCTCTGCCCCTCCTGCTGCTGGCACAGTCCCAGCACAACCTGGTGCTCTTCGGGCCCGATGTGCCGTGCTCCATGCAGCCCTGCTCTGGGTGGTGGCACGGCCACAGCAGCGCGCAGCCCAGCCTGCCGAGAGCCGGCGGGAGGGTGGGAATTCCAGCTGCAACTGGGCTTCACGGCATCGCATCTGCCCGCAGGTACTTCTGCACGGCTCTGGTCTCCCCGTGTTACCCCTCGTGGATCCCAAACAGGTGTGAGGGAGGAGTGCGGTGGGTAACCCGGGCCCTCCCGGAACACCTGGGCACGGTCGGGTGTGGGAGCGCGGTGGGGAGGTTCGTTCTTCTCTGGAAGGTACGGAACATGTAGATGGAAGCGCATCCCTCTCAGGACTGCTGGGGACCTCCATCCATCGGAGCCGTGGCATGGGAAACTTCCATAAAACATGGAGGTGCGTTTAAACACGTCTTTAGAGTCCCTGACGCACAGCCCCAGGTTTCTGACGTAGGGACTGCTGCTGACGGGAGTGACTGAGCTTCATCCGCAGGGAATCGACCTCCCTGGTGCACCTGCAGGTAGGAACACGGCGTCGTGTTAACGGCTGACTGGCGTTGTCCCCCGTTACAGTCTGAGCCATCCCGCAGGATGCACACAGGGCAGAAGGTGCCACAGCAGGTCTTCCACACGGAAAACCAAACGGGTGGAAGCTTCAGAAGTCCCCACCAGCTCGTGCTATTCCTGGGGTATGTCCAAGGTGGCTTCTGTCCCTGGGGCTGTCTGCACAGACCGGGGGGGTTCTGGGGGGCTCAGTGTCTGTCCCTGGGGCTGTCTGCACGGACGGGGGGGGTCTGGGGGGCTCAGTATCCGTCCCTGGGGCTGTCTGCATGGGCGGGGGGTTTCTGGGGGGCTCAGTGTCCATCCCTGGGGCTGTCTGCACAGATGGGGGGGTTCTGGGGGGTACAGTGTCTGTCACTGGGGCTGTCTGCACGGACAGGGGGTTTCTGGGGGGCTCAGTGTCCGTCCTTGGGTCTGTCTGCACAGATGGGGGGTTTCTGGTGTGGCTGCACCGTGAGCTCGGTGCGTGCTAGCAGGGACTAAAGGTGACGCGCTCGCTGCAGGTGGATGTGTGAATTCTCTTGTGTGGGTAAGCTCCGTAGGGCAGCTGATTTCCTCCTGGGTGTAGGTGAGCCCGTGGGAACAGGAGTGCTCTGCAGCACAGGGCGCGTCCCGGCGGTTGGCATCCCCCAGCCCCAAGTGCTTTCTGGCACGGCCTGCCAGGCTCCCGGGTGCCCCTGCCTTGGCCCGTTCCTTGGGCTGGGCCCCAAGCGCTGGCTCCCGCGGTGCTGCTGCCAAAGCCGCCGGAGAGCCGCCTCCGCGCAGCCGCCCGCGCCCGAGCGTCAGGGCTCCCCCTCTTCCTCACGGCGGTTCGCGGAGAGCGGCTCGCGGCGTTAGCGGAACGAGGCGGTGCGGGAAGGAGGCTGGGGCTACGCCGCCGGGTCCTGCTGCCCTCGGGTGCTGTTACGCATCCCGAAGGACCACCCTGGGACGGAAGTGCAGGCGAACGGAATCGGGTCTCTGGCGAACGAGGCGGTGACGCACCTGCCGCTTGTTTCCATTGCAAACCCAAGTTCCTTTTTAAAGAATTCATCTGTGGGAGCAAAGCTCCGAACGGGAGCCGGGAACGTTGCCTCTAAGGGAAGCGTTTTGGCGTTCCCAGGCTCGGTGGCGTTCCGTTTGCTGAACCCTTCAAAGTCGTTTTCCACGTGGTCTTCTCCCTCTTGGAGCATTCTTCAGCTGCTGCCTCGGGAACCCGAGTCTCTCGGAGCGGGGGGTGCCCGGGGAGAGGCCGGCAGCGCCCAGGTGCGACGGGGGGTTGGCCATCCCGACGTCTGCATCGCGTTAGGGGAAACGGGGTCTGGCGGGGGCTCCGCGGTCTGGCACGGCGCACGGGTAAGGAGATGCGGCGTAAGGTTCGCGCGGGCTGGCGCAGACCAGCCGCTCAGGATACATAGCGCAGATACGCGCACCGAAACGCCGTTCCCCTCTTCTCTGCAAGAAGACGAGCACTTTCAGAGGGAAACGATGGGCTTCCACAGCGGTTTGTCGGAACCGCTGAGGGTGCCGGGTCACTTGGCATCGGCAGGGCAGGCTGCCGGCAGCCGTACGGAAAGTTCCCGGGGACTTCCTTGGCCTTTAGCACCTGAACCCGGGATCCGGCGCCTGGCCTCCTCTGGTGCTGACTGGTGCGATCACCGCGGCCCGGCCGGCGTTAAGGGAATTAGCTGGGAATCTTGCCAGGGCTCCGGTGTCTCAGCCAGTCATTAGCACAGAACCCATGTAAGGATTAGCCGCTGTTTGCTGTCTCGGTGCTGGTGGCGATACCAGCAAGCAGCCGTCTCGGAAGCGGTACCATCTGCGGGAGGCAGGGCCCCTCTGCCTGGTAACCCTCCTGGCGAGTTTTTAAACACAAGTACTTCCCCGGGGAATCATTCTGGGCTATTCCTCAGCAGTTTAAGGTGTCTCTCTCTTTGCAGCTGGCAACCCGCCCCGGCAGGTTCGGAGGTTCTGTACACCTGTGAGGCGGATTTCCTCCCGAGAGCCTGGCTGTCCGGCTGTCCAGCTCTCTGCGGGCACTGCGGGGGTCCCCCAGGGAGCGGCCAGCGGTGCGGGCGGTTGGGGATGCGGCTGCCGGGCCGAGGCGCTGCTCGCGAGCGGTCGCTGGCTTGGACAAGCACCCGAGAGCAGACTGAGGTTCTGCAGGGAGGTGGGGGCTTTGCTGTTCGTGTTTGGATGAGAAATCCCGGTCCTGGAAGTGTGAGCCCTTACTGAGGAAGCAGTGGGGAAAGTAACATCGCTGAGGGCCCCAAGAGACCCCTGGCAACTCAAGGCCGACTCAGCGTTCCTTAAACAAGGGGAAGCCCCCAGCTCCTTCCTTCCCGGCTCCCAGCGTCTCACACGGGTTTGTTCTATGAATAAGCCAACGGGCCAAGGCCAGGGTGAGGAGGATCAAGGATCCCTCTGCTGTTCCTGGGAGCACCCTGCAGAGTGCAACTGAAGGCGTTTTTTGAATTGATTTCGCTAAGCCGGGTCAAAATCCCCTCGAATCTTGCCCGCGGGTCATGGGGAGCTGCCTCGGGAATATCAGACTGTGCTCGCTGAGAGCACGCCAAACCCGTGGCCTGATGTGAACGAGTCTGCGCTGGCCCTTAGGCCACGCGCGTGCCCAGTTGTAGTTGAGGAGCCGGTGGTGGGCACGGCTCGTGGCCAGAGGCTGTGATCTGCTCGCTCTGGGCCGAGCGAGACCGTACGGATTGATCCGACCAAGTCTGAGTTTCCGCCGATGAATCTGAGATACAGAAAGCCCCCGAAGAACTTCCCAGAACAGTGAACCTGTGGGGATTTCTGCCCTGGGGGTTCCAGCTCTCTCGATGTTGCTTTGTTTCCAGCCCTGTGACATCCAAGTGTTCAACGCGGAAGGGTCAGCGGGGGTAAGCACCTGCCTTTGTTCCTGAAGAAGCAGCCGGTCGGTGGGCAAGAAGGCAGGGCTGGATTTTGGAGGGATGGAAAGGCCCCCGGAGGCTGGCAGAGCTGTCTTGGCGGCAACGCAGAAGTTGCTGTGCCTGGGAGGTGCCAGGGGGTGCCCGGAAGTGCCCAGACTCGGTGCGTTTGCCTCTGCCCCGCTCACTCCTTTCGGCTGTCGGGAGGGCCGAAGCGTGTCTGCAGGGCGTTCTGGGGGGGACGGACGGTCGGGGCTGCCCGGGGTGACCCTGCGGCAGGAGCGGAGCGAAGGGACGGGGAAGTTCAGTAGCCGGCTCCTGCTGCAGCCGGACGTCTTCAGGTTAAGCTGCTGCTTCAGGGCCGGGTTTCGAGTGTTCCATAAACGCCATCCAGAAGCCAAGGAGAAACCTCCTGCTCCAAAGGCGCCTCGTTGTGCGTAAGAACCAGTTACTTCCGTTTTCACGTGTCAGCGCCAGAGAAGGCAGGCTGCACGGTGATGCGGGTGTGTAACACGTGCGGGACGGTCCGTGCCCGCCCGCGGTGCTCCGTGGCCTCAGACCAGAACCGCTTTGAGTTTGACTCAGGTCCCACGTCTCAGCTCTACGGGAGTTGCCCATAAAAGGGCCGCGTTGCCAGCCGCAGCGCCTGGTCCCCCAGCGCGGCGGAGGGGACGGTCAGCTGCGCCGTCGGCCTGAGCTGCTCGTGCTAGCAAATTCTTTTCCAAAAAGAGGTGTCGGATCGTTCAGCCGGCTGAAGTAATCCAGCTGGCGGGAGAGCGGCTCGGTTCAGTAAGCGGAATTTTCCCCACACTGTGGGTCTTTGTTTGACAGCCAGCTTCGGCAAAGTTAGCTCCAGCTCTGAAATAATTTCTCCCCCGCCCTGCCCGTACTGTCCCCCGTCCGCATCGCCACCTCTCCTCACTGCCTCCCTTTGCCCGGTACCCACGGGCGCCGGAGCCGTGCCGCACGTCCCCTGTGGCGATCGCGCGGCCCGGGTCGAGCCAAGGCACCGGCGCTCTGGATTTGAGCCCAGGGAGTGAGGTGGCTGGAAGGGACACAGGAATCCGCTTCTCGGGAGGGAGGGGGCCCAGAGCGCGATCTCAGTCTGCCCGCAGGCACCGGGCAGGGAGCACCTTCGGCTGGAGTTCCCTCAGGTTCAGCTGCCACCCACAAGGTGCGCGGTCCGAGCCGGTGTCGCTCTGGTGTCGCTGTCCCGCGCTGAGCGCCAGCGGCAAAGCCGGGGAAGTGAAACGCGCTCGGGACCTGCCAACACCTTTGCGAGGAAGGACAAACGCGGTGCTGCGCCTCAGCCGGCAGCGCTGCTGCTCCTCGCATCGGGACAGAGCCCTTTCTCACTTTCTGTCCGGCTGGGACGAGGACACAGCTGCCCGCCGGCTGCCGGCAGTTCCTGGTGGGTGCTGCAGCCATGCTCGGAGATGCTGCTAAACCTTTGCTCTTTGTTTGTCTTCCCGGAGTGCTGCTCGCACCGGCCGGGGCCGAGGTTCAGCGTTGCACGCCACCAGCAGCCCTGGAGCCTTTTTCCCACGGTGCTTCCTCCCTCCTCCCGGCCGGTGCTCCTCTTCATGCCGCCCCGGCTTTGAGAAGAGCATCGCTGTGGGGCAGCGGGTGCCTCCCCGGTGGGGTGTCACTTTGACCTGTACCTGGAAACCACGCAGTTTGCGCCGCTGTGCCCTGCAGGGACGGAGCTCTGGGAATACCGAGCCCGGCTGGCGAGGCCTGAACCTCCGGGCAATGTCCGTCCCCGCGCCCTGCTGGCCGTGCTTTCCTGCAGCCCGTGTCCAGCTGCCGGGCAGGCGGGAGGTGGGGAGGGGAGGCCGTGTACAAAACGCCCTTCCGCGGGGTTCATCCCTGCGTGGGGGAGCGGCTGCCGGCGCCAGTGCAAACCTGCCCCGAGACGCCGTCGGAGCATCCCGGGCAGCGCCGGGGGAGCAGCGCGGACCGTTGCCTGGCTGGATGTGGCACCGCTGCCTGCGAGGGCGACGGGGAGCCCGGCTGACGGAGGTACCCAGCGAGTGCTGCTCCCGCCTCAGCCTGGCAGCCGCGTGTCACCCCCCGGCCCTTCGCTCCCCCTTTGCCTCCGTGATCGCCAACAGGCGCATCTGCGCCTGGAATTCCGTCCACGGAATTGCAACGGCAGTTCTGACCTGCCCTGCCGGTGGATGGATCGGTGGCGTTCCTCCGGGTCTGCTGGGGCCTGGGGGGCGTGTTCATAGCCCCGTGGAGGGAAGCCCACGCGTGAGGGAAGGAAGGAAGGATGGAAGGAAGGAAGGATGGAAGGAAGGAAGGATGGAAGGCAGAAAGGAACGGCAGCCGACCGCCGGGCGTGGCCGTTCATCCTCGGGCAGGGACGGCCGGCTCCGCATCCAGCCCTGCTGCAGGGCACGGCAGGCACAGCGGAGTGCTACAACAAAGGGGCAGTGACACGGGGGGCTCGGGGGCCTGAATGCTGACGCTTCTGCCCCTCTGCAGTGACCAACAGCAGCGGACAACGCTGCAGCCAGCGCGGGTTGGCCAGTACCCAAAGCGCAGCACGGAGCCCTGACAGCGGGGATTGCCGCTGGGACACGCGGCGCTCTCCCGGCACAGCTGCTGTATTAGCCTAAGCCGGTTACTTCCCTTTAATCCTAATTAATGCTGCCTCTGCCCACGCCGAGCCAGGTTCTCCGGCCAGCAGCAACCCCGGGGCCTGCTGCTGCTCTCCCCGCAGGAGCCCTCCAGCCTCAGCCTGGGCCTGGTGCTCCTTCTGGGAGGGGGCAGCTGAAACCACCACCGAAACGCCGCTGATAACCAGGACTCAGGGCACCCCCCAGCCGGAGACATCACCGGGAAAGGTACCCGTGCTGACACAGGGGAGAGGGAGGGGGCGAGGGAGGGGGAGAGGGAGAGGGAGGAGGGGGAGAGGGAGGGGGCGAGGGAGGGGGAGAGGGAGAGGAAGGAGGGGGAGAGGGAGGGGGCGAGGGAGAGGGAGGGGGCGAGGGTGAGGGAGAGGGAGAGGGGGAGGGAGAGGGAGAGGGAGGGGGAGAGGGAAAGGGCAAGGTCTGTCCCTGCTGAATGCGGACTCCTGCCCTGCCTGCCCACACCGTCCCAGCCCCGAGGGCACCTGCCCACCTCCCGTGCAGCTTGGGAGAGGCACCACCAGGCCTCTGCCAGCATTTCACCCCCAAACCGCTGAGTGATGCACAAAATAACGACGGGGGGCGGGAGGGAGGGGCACAAGCCGAGGTGCCAGGCTCCTCCAGGCAGCGCTGATACTCCCAGGCGTTACTTTGCCCCCAGCACTGCTCAGATGGTGTTACACAGGGGAACCGGGAGCTGCGGAGAGCAGCTGGCTGTGCAGGGCAGCGTCTGTGACCCACGCTGTATGTGGGTGTCACCAGCGCTGCAGCCGTCACACCGTGTGTTTTATGGTGTCGGACTGTGGGCACAAACAACGTGTTTCTAGTCTGGGAAGGCTGAAATGGGTTGGGCTCTATGTTTTTCTAATTATAGAATTTCATATTTTCTCAAAATAGGTCTCCCGGTACGTGCTACAGAAGATTTCGTCCGAGTGCAGCCGGAGTGGATCTCGACTGGCATCAAGACATCAGAGCGGTGGCGAGGGGACGAGGGCGCAGTACGTCACACGGCGGTTTCTAACCACGCAGGAGGGGCCGGTTAGCTGGGTTTGCACTTCGGTAGAGACAGCTGGGGGTGTGAATGGGCTGGCGTGTAAGGTTGGAGATAATGAGAAGTTCCACACTTATTTCTTGGAGACCCTGCCTTTCCGTGCAGGCACAAGGGCAGGGTGACGCTGAGGGACAGGGAGCGGCGCGGGGCGCCCGGCCGGGTGATTTCTCCTGCCCACAGCTTGTAGCCGTGCCCAGGGCACTGTTCGCAGCCGGCACGTGCTGCGTCGTGTGCGGCTGCCGCTCGGGACGCTCCGTCTCGCACAAACCTAGCTCAGCCGGGGTCCTCCCCCCGCCCGCCGCAGGAGAGGGCCGGTGAGCTCCCTGCGGCCGCACAAGGGGCCGTGCAGCCTGCAGATGCGTTTGGCCGGCGGTCCCTGCCAGAGCCAGGCAGCCAAGCGCGGCAGGAGGGTGCAGTGCCAAGCGAGGAGGGTCCGGTTTTGTGAGTGTTCCCCCAGCTGGCCCCCTGCTGCCAACAGCCGAGTATCCTCACCGCTCCCCCCGCCCCGGGGTACCCGGGCCTTTCCCTTGGAACCTGCCTGGCGACACGAGCACCCTGAAAACGTCTCACTGCCGCCCGCCTGCACCCCTTGACGGAGCCCAGCCGTTCGAGCTCATCCACCACCCGGTTTGGCACCCGGGATCTCCCCAGCCCACGCGCAGGGCTCGTGGCTGGAGGGCTTGGTGCAGCAGCGCCTGGCTGCGACTGTTGCGTGGGGCAAGGTTGGTGGCCGTGGCGTTGGGCACGTTTGTGTCTGTGGCAGGAGCCCAGTTGTGTTCCGTAACCCTCTGGCGTGGCCCCCCAGAACTGGCCGCGGGGCGGGTGCTCACCGTGTGATGGCTCGTGGCCGGGGAGCAGCGCGCTGCCGCAGCCCGGCTGGCGGCTGTGCTGTGAGGGGGGGCCCAGCTCTGAAACGCCACCAATCCCGGTGCTTGCGTTTGCTGCAGGGATATTTGCATCCCATTAAAATCACTTTCTCAGACGTATGGGTCAGTTTCCGTGTTTTCCTGAATTAAAACGAGCCCATTGCCACGTAAACCCGCCCGTTCACGTGTTTGTCCACACGTACACCCGACCCGACCGCCGTCACACCCGGGTTTGTGCAGTCGCTGTTGTCCAGCGCCCGCAAACACTTGCGCACATCCACAGCTCTGCGCAGGAAAGGAATCCCGCGCAGGGCAGACGCTGCGTAACCTCTGACCTGTCTGGAGCAGCAGCAAAGAATTTGGGATTGGGAAGTGGCTGCGTGGTTTGGACTGGGGTTGCGTTGCTGCGCGGACGGACCGGGCCTTGTTGTGCTGGGTTCTGCAGTTTGTGCTTTACGACTCCGCAGCCTCAGCAGCACTGCTCTGGTCTCGGTCACACGTTGTTTTCCAGAAAACAAGTCCGGTTTATTAAATTAAAATCTGTCCTCCAACAGGAATTGTCTCCAGCAAGTCCCTCCGCGCTCCCGTTCGGAGGTGTGATGGGTTCCTCCTGTGCCTCAGCTCGCACGTACCAAGGGAGAACGTAGATCCTTTCATTCTGTCTGGCGGGCTTTGGCGGGGTTTCTGCAGGCGTCGGGTCTCTGACCATCTTGTGGCTGTAATGCTTTGGATTCGGTTCCATCCCTGGTTTAGTTTCCCGTTTGTCGTTGGCGGCGATACCCAGCTCGGTGACACTGGGAAGGAACAGCTGGAGTGTGAGCTCACTTGGGGTGTGAGCTCACTTGGGGTGTGAGCTCACCTGGGGTGTGAGCTCACCCGGGATGTCAGCTCACCCGGGGTGTGAGCTCACCCGGGATGTCAGCTCACCCGGGATGTCAGCTCACCCGGGGTGTCAGCTCACCTGTGGCGCTCGGCCCAGCAGGAGCCACACAGAACGCAACCGCGGGAGGCTGGTTCTCAGGCTCTCCCGCCTGCGGCTGCGCCTGGGGTGATTCCGGGGCTGTTGCCGCATCGCGACGCGCACGTACACTCAACCTTTTTGCAGCAGCTGGGAAGCGACGCAGAAGTGCAAGAACGTCCCGAGCAGCGTCTTCGGAAACCTCGGCCGTTCTCAGGGCGCCGGTGAGCAACGCGCATTCTGCCCGAGGGGCGACTGGTGCAGGTGGGCGTCTTGGCAGGAAAGCGGAAGGGAATCGGGCAGGGCATGGGATTGACGGGGCCAGCGGCTCCGGGAGCGTGCAAAGCCCCTCGTTCTCTTCCTGGTTTCAGTGGGCTTTCCTTTAACCCAGAACGTGGCCGGAAAAACTGCCTGGAAATATCTGACCTTCGGAAGGGGCTCCGAGGCGCAGTGACCCGGTGCTCGCTGAGCCGCTTCACGTGGTTCCCACTGCAAATGGCTTTGCAGGCTCACCCGGGTGTGGAAAGGGCTCTGACCGTGTGGAGGAGGGCACAGGAGGAACTGGAGGAAGGAGAGAAATGTGCCAGGGTCTTTACTGCTTGTGTTTGCTTCCAGGGAAGGAAAGGGCGAACGAACGAAGCAACTCGAGGCAGCTGCCGGCTCTGCGCTGCAGAGGAGGGTGCTGGGGGGAGCCCTGAGGTACCGCCAGCGCTCCTCAGACACTGTCCCACAGAGCCAGGATCTGTCGAAAGCATCGCGTGCAGCTCGCTGAGCCAGGTGACAAGTTCTCTTCTTGCCCCCAGTACAACAAAGCTGCACCGAAAGTCCCATTTCCCAGTGCCTTTTCCTCCCTTCCACCCTGGGCTGCCTGGCACACGGATCGCTCCGTGCTCACGGGGCGCCAGCCGTGCCCTCTCTGCAGGGGTTGCAGCTCTGCACCGCGGGCTGCGGGCTGGGACAAGGCGGGCGAGCTGTGCGGGGCTGCCAGACCCCCTCGGACAGCCACCCCGCGCAAGGCCAGCACTGCTTCCGCTCACCGCAGCAGCAGTACGGGGCGATGTGGGGTGGGTCAGGTCCCCTCCTTTTGGAGGCTGGACACGGCGCACACGTCTGTGCTCCTCAACGCGTGCCCGTTCTGGCAATGTGTTTGCCTGATCCTTACGTTTACGCGTCCATTGGGCTACTCAAAGCACAGCAAGCTCTGCCGAGCCCGGGCGGGCGGCTGCGGGCCGCAGGCGATGCCCCAGCTTGCTGAGAGACGGCGGGCAGTTGTCTGCCGCCCGTTAACCGCTGACCCCAAAGGGGAGCTGGCGTCGGGGCGAGGGTGCACTGGAAGGGCGTGAGCTGAGCAGTTAAACCGCAGCAGAGGGACCGAAATACTTGGGAGGGCTGTACTGGGGCCCGTGTTTAAGTCCCCGCAGCCCTGTTTGGGGAGGGGCTGCGTTAGTGCCGTTTGCATTGCAGTCAGGGAGGGAGAAGGGAAGAAATGTTCTGAGAGCACATTCCATCGACGTCCTCTGCCATCTGCCAACAGCATGTGTGAGCGGCTCCGCTGCCAGGAGATAGCATCGGAGTGCAGAAAATTGCTCCGCGCTGAAAAGGCGCCTCTCGTTCCAGGTGACTTGACAGCCCCGCGGGGCGGGGGCCACGTCCTGCTCGCCGGGCGCTCGCACAGGCCAGTAGCGGCTGCGTCCTCGCAGGGGCCCCCTTGGTCCTGCTGAGCCCACCGAGCGCTTTCCTAATCCGCTTGGCACCACGGCCTTGTCGCGGCCCCAGAAAGGACATTTAGGGCGGGAGGACGGTAGAAGGCAGAGACGGGCTCCTCTGGGCAACTTGCAGACAAAACTGTGGGGTGCCCGTCAGTGCGATACGAGGAGGACACGTGGGGTTCCCCGCCCGTGTCTCTTCGGGGGTCAGTTCTCATTCCTGCGGCGCGTGGCACCACGCCCTTGATCGCCCCAACAGCAGCTCCGGGGCCAAACTGCCCCGGTCCCAGGGTGAGTCCCTGCGGGAGCGGTCAGAGCCGTGTGCCGGGGGCCTCCCTCTTGCTGCGCAGTGGGCACGCGGGGCAGGGGATAACTGGACACGATTGCCGGGCGTGAATTCTGGGCTCTGCTGCAGCCGCTGCCCTCCCCGTGGGGCCGGCACGGTGGATCAGCAACAGGCAGGGGATTCGCGCCTGCCCCATCCCTGGGAGGGCCCAAGGCCAGGCTGGATGAGGCTGGGAGCACCCTGGGCTATGGAAGGTGTCCCTGCCCGTGGCGGGGGGGGCACTGGGGGGGCTTTGAGGTCCCTTCCCACCCAAACGGGTCTGTAATTCCATGATTCCAGCCCCGCTGTGTGCACTGGGTTGCAACGGCTGGGCAACAGGTGAGGCTGGGTATCGGGAAGGAAAACGATGAAGCCTAAATCGTGTGAGACATGCCGGTAAGGTCTGAACCCGACGACAGGGTGGGGTTTGCTGTTTGATGCAGCCTGTGAGAAAAGCTGGAGTTCTGCTTGCAGCCAGCGCGGGTGCCCCCTCGTCCAGGACTTGGCCTGTGGCAGCTCAGAAGAACGTGGGCAGCGGCTCGAGGAGGTCAGACGTCAGCGTGGCACTGGCACAAGGCCTGGCCGGGCGCTCTGACAGTCCTCATGGAGGCGGAGCCAGGGAACAGGGCCTGCATTTTGCTGTGGCAGCCTGGGGGGGTGCATGTCCACCCCCACCTCTGGAGCCGGAGAGCCGTGTCGGACAAGGAGGGGCTCTGCACGGCTCACGCTTCCGCTTGGAGAGCTGCCTGTGGATTTCAGTGGCACCTGCAGTGCTGGAGCCAGCACCGAGTTTCCCGCTTGGCGTTGCATTATGAAACAGCTGATCACACGTCTCGGAAGGGAGGGGAACTGTTTGTAGGCAGCTTTTGCGTCTCTCACCTTCAATTCCCTGTCAGAGTAGGTGCGGCAGCGCCGGGCGAACGCAGGAGCGCGCCTGCTGCCGCAGGTCTCCGCCGGCGCCGCTCTGCGCTCCCCGCACACCCAGAGCTCTGGTGGCTCAGGCGCTGCTGAGGGATGCGCAGGGAACGCCAGGCTTCTACCAGCGGCGTGTGAGCGCCTGCTTCTTGCATCACTCCTAACACCCTAGTGCAGGAAGCGAATAAAACCCTAGAAGAGGATTACAGCCTTTCTTGGGAAAGTTCTTCCGTGTGCCGATGAGTCCCACATCCCTTTGGGACCTACAAAACGTCTCTGGCTGAAACTGAGAGAGATGCAAACTCATCACTCCCGGAGGGTGGCACGTTGTCTCATCAAACCCAACTGCTCGGCTGACGCGGCGGCACTGAGCAACGCCCGGGTCTGAGATGGCTGTATTTGTATCCCGGGTCCCCGGGGAGGTGGATTCTCGTGTTCACTCTCCATCCTCTCGGCGCAGGGCAGCGGTCTTTGGAAGGACCCCAGCCCTTTGTCCCACTGAGTCGCAGGCCCGCTGGGAGCGGGGACGAGCCAGACAGGTGGAGGTGGGGGGGGATGAGCAGCTGCCACCACGGATGGAGCCTGGGGTCTGGTGTGAATGTCGAGGGGGAGAAAGAGGGGGAGAGGAAAAGCAGCGCCGTAGTCTCTAGGTGAGGAGAAGTGCCAAGGAAAGGGTGTTGGTCATGACATGAAACTGTCCTCTGCAATGTCGGCCAAGTTCCCAGGGTGCCGAGGCTTCCCCATTCCTCCTTTCCTGGACGCTGTCCCTCCTCCTCCTCCTGAGCTCGCTTTCCAGAGCCGAAAGGACACGCGGTGTCCAGTTCAATGCACGTCCATCCCCCAATCAGGCTTTTCTACATCTGTCCAAGGGCCAAGGCCAGGGAGGGCAAAGGATACCGGCATCGTCGAGCCGCTGGGTAAACCTGCGGGTTTGGATCCGAGCACAACGGCAGAGCGCGCTGGGTGTCAGCTCCTCCAACCTCAATACCCACTTAGAGCCGGCTCATAAAACCTCTGCGGCGCTAACAGCGAGGTGCCTGTGCCTCTTCTCCCGGCGGCTCCGGGCGCTGTTGCTCAACGCAGGAGCACGTGGCGGTTTGTGCGAGCCGAGGGGGAACTGCGAGCGGCTCCTTAAATAGCCCGGGCTATGTTTAGCGAAGGCTGTTCCTGAAGGCTGCGGGCTGAATAAACACATTGCCCCAGGTGACCGCCTGACCTGTGCAGATGGACCTAAAAACAGCCCGTCTGCCAACTGTAAATACCTCCAAACGAACCCGAGCAGACACCCGGCGCCAGCCGCGCTGCCCGCGCCGCGCCCGCCGCCGAAAGCGGCACCCTGCAGGGGCTGGGCGGCGGGGCAGAGCGCAGCGCAGGCCTGCGGCACCGCAGACCGCCGCAGAACGGCCGGCCCGTCACGCACCCCCGCGGAGACCAGCAGACTGAAACCCCCCTGAGGTACCCCCTGCACCGAGAGGTGCAGCGACTCGGCCCGTGAGCGGGGATGGGGATACCCAGCGCCCTATTTCGGTTACTCCTGCTGCCAACGCGGTCACCGTCCGCGAGTCCAGCAGCAGCCTGTGCCTGCCAGTGCCACCCCACAGCTCCCGGGGACAGGGGCACCCGCTCCCTGCCCGGAGCTGATGGCCTGGGTGGGCACAGCATTCCCCGTCGTGAGTAGGCCCTGAAGGCTGTCGGACCTCGCACAGGGAAACGGTGACCTGCCGGCATGGCCCTGCCAGCGGGGCGCAGGCGAGGGGGCGCAGGCGAGGGGGCGCAGCCCACAGGACCAGCTTCCAGCTTGGCTGTGGAAAACACCGCTGGAACTTTTGGCAGAGAAAGTCCGTGACAGAGGGGACAAACATGAAGCTGTTTAACGCCTGTGAGGGTTGAAGAGTTTGTGGCGACAGCTGAGTTAACGCTGGGCCTGGCTCTGGGCCCCGCTGCCTCCCGGCACCGCTGTCCTTCCCCTCCCCCCGCAGCGATGTCGCAGCTTCCCCACCCCACATTAGCCACGTGCGCCATTAGCGTGAACAGCCACGCGTGAACCGGGACATAACGATTACCTATTGCGCCACAGAAGTACAGGAGCTCTAGTCACAAACCCCGTGCCCCGCTGAACGCACCCAGCGGCGCTCGGCACAGCTACACGCAATTCCTCAACGTTCGGGGTGGTCAGTCACGTTTTCTTCCCCTGTGTCCCGGTTCGGACAGCAATGGCCTCCGGCGCTCCCCGAGCAGGGCTCTGGGTCCTGCTGGCGGCACAGGGGATGCGAGGAGAGGCCGCCCCACCGCTGCCGAGTCCTCGCAAGGGCTGCCCAGTGCAAGGGTTCACCCGCGCGCAGCACCTACCCACTTTGGCACCAGCCTCCTCGCCATCAAACCGGGCTCGTAGGACCCCCCCGCCCCGGGGCCGCCCCAGCAGGTGACAGCCCCTGCTGTGTTCTTCCCTGCGGCACTGGCAGCCCCCCCCGCCAAAGGTCCCCCTGTCCCGTTGCCAGGCTCCCAGCTTTTCCGCTCTCCGACTCCCTGCATCGCTCCCTCTGGTGTCACCCCGCTGCTGTCCCTGGGATTTGGCTGGCTCTGCCGGGAGCCACGAGCTGTCCGGGAGCAGCGGAGGGATGGGGAACGTACCTGGGTGGCACCGGTAGAAGCTGGAACTGCATGGGACGCGTAAGGGCGTTTTCCAAGGGCACCAGGACAGGCAGCTCCGCAGGGGACTGGCATCCACGCTTGTGCCAGCGCCAGGCCAAGGAAGGGCTGATGGGGACGGTGCCTGCGAGGGCAAAACCTCACGAGCCCCTGGCAAACTCCTCTGGTGTCCCAGGGCTCCAACTGGAAACGGCGGCCGAGAACGGCTGGAAACCTGCGTGAGACAGACACGGCTGCCCGCCTGCTCCATCCCTCAGAGCCGCTGGCCCATCTGCCCTGCAGCCCCCGCGCCCCACTGCCCCGACCCCCGCCCCTCTGCAGCGCCGGGGAGACACAAGAGCTTTGGCTCCCAGCGAAACAAGGATGAGTCGCGCTGCTTGGGGGATGGCTGAGCCTGCCCGGCCTCCGGCCCACACCAGGCCATCGCCCCGCGCACAGCAAGGGCGCAGCTCGGTCAGCGGCCGCAGCCATCTCCTCCTCCTCGACACAACCCCTCGGGGCACAAGTTAAAACGCGCCATAGGCAACAGTCCTCGGTAGCAAACCTTCAAAGGGATTGCAGGGCCTTGTTTGGGAGCAGTTATGGAACCGTGACTGAGGTAGCGGAAAGCAGTAGCGAAGGAAAGGAACAAGGAGTCTGTCCATGCAAGTGGGTGGGCACGAGACTAGCGGTACGGTCCGGAGCGGAGCGGCGCGTACCAGGGCGACGGAGGCCTGTCCCAGGTCCTCTGGGTGATCAGTCGGGGCAGCCCTTCGCCCGGGGCAGCCCTTCACCCAGCGCAGCCCAGGCTGTCGCTGCGGTCCAGGCCGGTTTTGGATGGGCGCGGAGCTGTGCCGGGCCGTACAGGCTGCGCTCATGGCAGGAGGCTCATGCGACCCCGTGCCTCTCTGCTTACATGTGAAGCCATGCCAGCACCATCTGGGCTGCGGGGAGAAAGGACCACCGAATCCCCATGCCCCAGTGCCAGACAAAACCCAGGAGGGTGACTCCCACCGGGAATGTGAGGGGTTTCCTGACACCTTCCCCGCAGCCCCCATCTCCCGCCTGCGCAGGGCCAGTGAAGCTGCAGGATAACGTGTAAGCAGAGACAGGGATCAGCCTGGCGCGTGCCCTGCAGGCCAGAGCAGCTTTCGGCAGAGCTTTGTGAGCACGGCCCCGGGCCGGAGCTACGTCTGCTCCGCTCCGTGCGGTCCCAGGACAGCCGAAGCTCCGGGTACAGCTCTGCGGTCCGGGAGAGCACGCAGGGTGCCAGGACACTCTACCAGCCGCTGACGGTGCAGGCGTGATCCCAGCACGCCCGGGCGGCCGCCGCTTCGAGGATGCTGTTCCCCAGACCAGAGGCCTGCAGCGCTGGCGTCAGGGAATGAAAGCAGATCTGTCTCGGGCTTGTTTACGCAGACTCGCACATCCTGAGCATTAGCGATCACTCGGAGCCGTGGCTCTAAATATCCACGACCAACACCACGTCCCTCCGTCGGAGACGTGTTTCGAAACACTCCGCCAGACTTTTCCGCAAGGGGCGACAACGCTCAGAAGGGGAACAGCGACACAAAGCAGAAAAGGGCACGCGCCGGTGGAAGGGGCAGGCTGCCCGAACCCTCAGCCGCGCGGCAGAGTTACCGTGCCCTCAGCGGAGCTCAGCTCCGCTCCCGCAGGCAGGCGGCCTGGAGGCTGGGCACGCCGCAGCGGCCCTGTGCTTCTCACAGCTTCAGTCCTGGGGCACCAACCGCAGCTGTCTCAGCGACGGCAAGGCCACGTGCTGGGCAGCTGGCTCGCTCTAACGCGCCTCTGCCCGCCTCGTGCACGCTCTGAACCCAGCCCAGGGGCATTTGCTGCTGCCTGACCCTCACTGGGCCCCCAGAGGGATCCATCTTGTTTTTCCTCCCTGCCTTCTCCAGAATTACAGGCCGTGAAGCCAGTAAGCGGGTGCAGGAGCGCTGCTGGCCAATTCCCTGTGCCGAGGACGTGCAGGCAGAGGCAGGGCTGCTCGTGCCGACTGCGAAGGCGGCATTCGGGCACCGTGTCAGCCCGGCACGGCACGGTCAGAGGGCGATCCATGTGCAGCGCTGGACCGAGCCGCACGCCTGGAGCCCTTATGACCGGCACTGTCTGGGAGGTTGCTGGCCCTGCAGCAAGAGCAGCCACGCGGCACACGGCAGCCTCTGTAAAGCCATGCTTTACAGCCCGGTGTCCGCAGACCAAGGCCCCCGTCAGCCCCGTGTCCTCGCCCAACCCAGCCGCAAGCAGACCCCCACCGAACCGTAAGAAAAGGGCAAAGGTATCCGCTATTTCCCTGCTCATCTCCCAGCCTGCCACGCTCCGGGTTCAGGAGCCGCTGTGGGCTCTTTGCTCATGCCCGCTGGCTCTGCTCCGCGTGCTTGTCCATTTTCCCCTCCAGCCCCTGAGAAACTGCAGCACGTCTTTGCAAACGCCCTGCAGGGCCAGGCCAGTGCCCCTCAAGAGGGATGGCCTCCTCTGGCCTGCTTTGAACCCGCCTGGGGCGACCCTTCGCTCTCTGCAGGCACCCTTGGCCACCCCGCTCGACGGCTCGTAGCACGCTGCGCTCGCTGCGGCTCCGCCAGTGCTGCAGCTGTTGGAGATGGGGCAGCCAGAATGCCAGCGGCGCGCAGCATCCGCTGAACCCGGGACGCGCACCCTACCTTAATTACGCTTCTGCTTTCGCCCCCTAATCGTTGCCGCTGCTGCTTGCTGCGGTCTGTTGACCCCTGCAGAGCACTGGCCCGTCCTTTTCGCCATGTCTAGCACAAGCTCGAGGGCTCCCTCCTGCCTGGAGCGGCCAGCTCCTTTCTTACAGGTGAAGCTGCGGTGTTTTCCTAGTTAGGTCACTTCACCGTTCTAGACACTACAGAGAATTGCTGTTGCATCGCCCGGTGCTCCGGCTCGGCAGGGTCTTGCGCGCTGCCGCGGTATCCTGAGGCCGGTGCTAGCAGTCTGTCGCGCGCTGGGCTGCGGGCTGCGCTGAGCCAGGAGCCGCTGCGAGTTCCGCTCACCATTGTCCCCCCAGGGTCAGCAACATCCGAGAGCGCCAGGGCAGGAAGCTGGAGATGGTTATGGCATCACTCATCGCGGTTTAATTTGCTGTCAGCTGTAAATCAGTGCCTCAGTCCAACCGCGATACAAATCTTCGTGAGCTCTGCAGTGGCCCAAGCTGTTGGGGCAGCCCAAGTAGCCTGCTCTAAAGAGTCGCTATAATCCCTGTTTTCACCAAAGCAGGTGATTCTGTAATCGCTGGGTGTACTAGATCCCAGCTGGAAATCCTCGCTCCAACGTGAGCCGCTCCAGCACGCTCGCTTTGGGCCGCGCCAGAATACACGATGGCGGCGTTAGTTTGCTTCATTCTCACGTCACACACCGTGCCGCCCCGCAGCCCACGAAGCCAAGTTTCTCTGTGCCGTTAGTGAACAAAAAAGAGCAGAGTAGCATCTTTTTCGAGAGTGATGAGCAAGCATCTTTGCTCCGATGGAGACGGGAAGTCTTGTGGTTAGACACCCACTCCGGAGCCACAGCCCTTGGCTCGTTTCCAGCACTGAACAGATTTTTTGTATTATCTCTGAGCCCCAGCTTCCCCGTTCAGGAATGCTGTGAAGTTCAAGTGATTCATATTTCCTGAATTGGTTTCTCTCCTTCTCCTGTAACCGTTTTGGCTGACGAGGTTTGTTCTCCTGCAGCAATTAGGTGTAAATATGAGCCAGCCTGGAAGCAATCAGTAGCAGGGATGCACCGGCTTTCCCTAGAGAACGCTCCCGAGCGTGTGCCTTTGTAGAACCCAACCGTGGCGTGACGGCACTGTCCACGTACAAGGTCAGCTTCGCTCGTCCCAGCTGACACAAATGGGTTCAGCTCAGAGAAGCCGAGGACTCGGCCGTGATGACATTCATTTTCCTCCTGGAAAGGAAGGACTAATGTGCTCCCCTCCTGGAACGCTACAGCAGCTTTCCACGGATTGACCCCTGCGAACAAAGAACTCGTGAGACGAGTGCCACGAGCCTCGAGACCCCTCGCTTATTCCCAGGACACGTTATTGCTGACAAGGTGGTGAGAACCTCCCACGCATCGCCTCCTGCGCGTCGCCTCCTGCACGCCGACCCAAGGGTGTGACTCAGGACGGCCTCTCACCGCGGACAGGACGGCAGTTCTGGGCTTTCACCACAGCCAGACGCGAGAACATAGCTGGCTGTACCAGAGCAGCCCGTTCTCGGGATGGCAGTGGTAACAGCTGGCACGTTCCTCACCTTCCCAACGGAAAGCCCTTGCTGCGTGACCCCAGACCAGAGCACAGCCCGTGCTTCCCTTCCCCTCCCTCCCAGCGCGCCCGTTTCCCAGGCAGGGCAGGCGCTTGCAGGGGGATACATCCCCATACGCAGGGCGGCTCTTGGCACCGTACGCTCAATCCCTCCTCGTGGCAGACCTGGGCTAGTGACAAGTGTAAGAGCAGGGCCCGAAGCCGGCAGACGCCCGGGGCAAGCGCTGAAGACGTCTGCTTTCGGTACCCGAACCTGGCTGGCTTCATCGAGGGACCAAAAACCCTGCCTGGCAGTAAACATCTGAAGTTCTCCCGCAGAAAAACCCCAAACAACGACCACCCATCAGGCCCTGGGGATGGAAATCCCGAATGTCGGGACGAGAAGGGCGCGGCGTGGTCCTGCCCGAACACCCGGGAGCGTTTGTGGGTAGCATGCCTGGTGTGTGCTGGTGAGACACGGGGCCAAGCCCGCAGCCGCTCACCCACCAGCTGCATGGTCCCTGTCCCTCCTGGCTGCTGGGGGAGCAGGCGGCGCCAGGGTGGGACAACGGCCGGGCACTAGGAAAGACCCCTCGCGCCCACGGTTCATTTCCCAAGCAAGGGTACCTTGTTCTCCGGTGCGAAGCGTGTCCATGGCCGTGCTGCGACTGTTCTCCGGAGGGTGCTCCAGCCCTTGGCAGTGGTGTGGGACCACCGAGAGGAACTGGGAAAGCCAACGGAGCGAACGAGGTGAACGGCACCAAACTTGCTGGGGGGAGGGAACGTGGGTGCAGTGCTGAGCACCCACACGTCAGAGCAGTGAGGCGATGGGGGCGAGCGGAGCAGCGGTCGCCTACGGACGGCGTTGGCCTCTGGTACGGCACAGCTGAAGCACACGACCGGAGGACAGGCTCACAACTCGGTCGCGGGGCGGAAAGGCGGGCTCAGCTCCTGCCGCGGCGCTGACGCGTGGAGCTGGCCAGACTCTGCGTTTCAAGTTGCAGAACTCAAGATTTCACATCCCAGCTTTATGAGCGCTACACGGTGGCTTTGCCACGTTTCATCTATCAGGTTTCTCGCTTTAACCCGCTTCCCACCGGAGTCAATTAACCCCCTAATGCTGCCTTTCCTCCCTCGTAAGCGGGCGCCCAGAGGGCAGCTCCAGCCAGGCCGCGTGACGAGCAGCGTGGCACTGGCTGTGAAGTGCCCTGGCCTGTGAATGAAAGACGGGATGGTGATGCAGAGCATTATAACACCTTGGAAAATTAAGATAACAACAAAGCAGGGCCACGGCTTTTGCTAGCGTGGGAGATTCAGAATCGCTGCCGCTGAGCAGCGTTTCCATGCCAGGGACCTGCACCAGCTGCTGCGGCCGCAGACCAGCCCTTCGGCGGATACCAAAGCACGGGTTGTGCTCCAGCTCTTGGACTCCCTCACCTCTGTATCCCCAGGATTTCTTCAGCACAGTCATTAACAGCTCACACATACCTGCCACACCTTCCAGCACACGCCTCTGCATTCCTCGCCCTGCTCCAAGACATGCCTTCTTCATGGAATCAGCGCTCGGAGCTCACGTTCACCCTCTGTCTTACTCGTGGGGGACCAAGGAGCCCTGTGAAGTGCTGCTAAGCTGATGAATTTAGCCCAAGCCACCCTGTCCCTGGAAGAACAGATCAAGGGTAAGATCAGCCTGTCGCTCAGTCAGTACTTTTTGGCAGTGTTTACAGCTTCCATGAAGAAAAGCAGTGCTGGAAGTTCCTGGTGTACACACTAGCACAAGCCGATGTCCATCCCTTCACGCGCTTGTGTCCGCTCTCCGATCTGTGACCGGAACTTGCAGCCTTTTCTCAGCTCACAAAGCCTTCCCTACCGCCTCTCACGTTTACTGGGTCTGCAGCTCCCAGCGCTGCTGGTCCCTCCAGCTCTCGGGACCAGCCCGGTCTGCCAGGGGATGCAGTACCCGGCAGCTCTGACGGAACAAGCCGAGGGTCACAGCATCTTGCCCTGGAGGGTGCCTTGACCGGCCCAGGGCAGCTGAAAAACAACCCCACCTTCCCCCTGCTCGTTGTCCTAACGCGGCGCCCCAAATCCACAGCTCAGGTCAGCACAGCTCCTATTGCTGCTTGATTTGCAGTCTAGAAAAAACCCATCAAGCTCCTCATTTCCAGTCAGCACGTGGGAACCAGCAGTGGCTGGCAACCTCCCAGCCTTGGCCAAGGGCAAAGGCAATAGTTAATCTATCACAAACCTCTGCTTCTTACCAGGGCAAGGGAAAGGCCGAGCCCTTGACTCACGTTTAAGTGCTCAGCTTGGGCTGATTTCATCTCCCATTTTTCTGTTCTAGTCTCAAATATTATGCCTTGATTTTCAGTTTAATCCTTTATTTTTAAGGTTTAGCTGGCATGAACTGCTTCTCAGAACTCTTAATTCTGCCCATTAATTAGCCTTGCTAGCTGTTCACCTAGCGTGTTACCTGACTATAATTAAAAAAGGATTGTGTTCTGAGGAAATCAATCAAAGAAGAGAGATCTCGAGGAGGGTGTGTTGGATCTGTACGGTAGAGCAGGTGTCCCAGGCTCCGGGTGGGAAAGATCTCTCACCCATCACCCCGGATGTCTGCCAGTCGCCTTTCAGGTCCTGCTGACCGTCAGGCGGAGGGTCAGGACAGGGTAAGGCGTACGTTTTGAGAACATACGGTCAATCAGACCTCGCTGACCGAGTCACCTCAGCCCCTTTGCAAAAGGGCTGCGTTTAGGAGAGCTGCCTGGGAAGAGGGATGGAGGCGCGGGCAGAGGCAGCCTGTGGTCGCCCAGGCGAGGGCGTGCGCTCCAGCTGCAGGGCAGGCACCCTGCGTGCCTTCCCAGGAAAGGAGCCCGTGGTGGGAAAGGCTCTTCTCCGGGACTGATCCCAGCCCACGCCTGCTTTGAGGCTGCGCGTTTCTTCTCTTGGCTGGCTGCAGTACTGTTTGGGTTCAGGAAACACACACCTCGAGATGTGCTATCACCGATGGCACCAGAAAGCCTCCGGCCTCGCACGGGTGCAAGGCTGGCCTGCTCTCGCGGCTTGATCTCCCACACTGAGCTCTGCAGTCTTGCATCCACGCTGTGCTGGCAGACCCAAACCTGCACTTTAGAAGCGGCCAGGCTGTTTTCCTGGGAAAAACCCCTCCTCCTGGTAGTTTTGCTCGCACCAGTCCCCAGAGCACAATCCCTAACACAGGGACCACATTCCTCGCTGAGGTGCCAGAAAAAAGCTCATGGCTTTGACCGAAATCGAAGTGTCGGTTATTCATGCAGCACCCAGTGAGTCACTCCACACCCCTGAATCATTCCTGGCAGACGCAGAACGCCTGCTGCCGAATCCCTGCTCCGGAGGGCCTTTGGCATGACCGGTTCATCGCTGAACGCGAGCAGACTCATGGTTTACAGTGCTTCATCGTCGTGGCATGTGTCACCCAGAACACGATGACTTGGGAAACCAGACCCACCTATTTTTTGCCGCAGGCTCACTGCCTCCAAACCCCGCCGGCAGCCGCACAAGCGGCATTCACGCGGGGCAGGTGTGCGCAGAGGCAGACCCAGGTACCCTGCGGTACCCTGCGCTGCGGTCGCAGCACAGCTGGGCAGAGGAAGGGAAGCCGATGGGCTGCGGGTCTACGAATTCACCCGCAGGGACGACACGGAGACTGAAGCACGAACCCGAAGGCTCTGTTCCTTTTCCCTTTCTTGCCTTCTCTGTGCTGCGCAGCGTGCTTACCGCTGGCCAAACGCTCAGCTGCAGTGCAAGTCGTGCGCGGTCACTGTCCCTGGGCGAGCAGCGGGCACCAGACCTTTCCGGCTGCGAGCCAAAGCTCCACTCCGTGCCCCCAGCCTGCGCGCTGCCCTCACCCTGAAGCTGGGAGAGCAGCCTGCCTTCACCCGCAGGCACGGTCACTGCACATCACTCGGCACAGGCTGGAGACGCAGACAAGCTTTCCTCCACAGCCTGCAGAATCCAGGATGGGCTGTTTCCCAAAGGCTTCTTCCTGAAATGAGGGGTCCCCGGGCTGCCCCCAGGATTCTCACAGGTCTGCTTTCTCCCACAGAGAACAGCTCTTCAGGGCCCCAGCACTGAGGGGGCCTTCTCCAAACGAGAGCCTGTCCAGAGCAAGAAGGCAGTGGCAGTGAGGATGCGCTGAGAGGTACCGGCAGCTCGGAGCTCCCGCTGAGACCCGACCCCGCTCTGGGGTGCAGCTCTGCTGTGACCTGCTGCGTTATGAAACGGGAACATGCCCACGGTAATCCAGCTGCCGACTCTGAGATGATGCTAATGCCACGAGGCTCAGGCTGCTCAGACGTAACCGCTGTCCTGGACACGACACTGCACGTGTCCCAAAAGACGGTGCGGTGTCTCACAAAGGGGAGCTGGGCTGAGCAGCCGAGCCCTCGCTGCCGGAGCAGACCGTGGAGCAATCCCTGAGGTCACACCTGCAGTTAGTGAAAGGGGCAGCCGTGGCATCACCGGCGCTGCGGGTGTCCCAGCGACGCTCCCTAGCAGGTGGCCGCCTCTGGGTCCACCTGAGGCCGAAGACGTTACCTCTGCAATGCCGGAGTTTAGGCTGGGATTCCACCTTTTTCCTCTATGGAAACCTCTGTCGTTCAGCAGCTGTGGAATCTATTATTCATTTGGCTAATTAAAACCAAAATGCCTCCCTTCTCTTAATTCACGGCCGGTCGTGAGGAGACCTTCCTGCTCAGTAATGGCTTCTGTGCAGGGTCAGGGCTTTTCAGGGGGTCAGGGGGAGTGCTGCCATCCGGGAAATCTGTAACCGCGGTGGGGGCCGCTGCAGCTGGGCATGGGCCAAAGGGTCAGGGTCTGTGCAGATGAGTGAGGGCTGGTTTTTAAACATGAATTTTACTGCCTTAGGGGCACCTACACAAGGACATCGGTGGAGGCTGATCCATCATCTCTGTCTCGGCAGCAGCCCCACCGGATTCTGACAGCCGAGCAGAGGCGATTAATCACAACGGCCAGGTCCTGTCACTTTGGTCACACTCCCTGGATAATTCAGTCTTGGGCATTTCAGGCGGCTCCAGTGGGGACACGACCGAACCTTTTCATTTCCCCCTAAATTCTCTGCCTCTCCGAGAAGAGGCTTTATCCCCGCAGCAACGACCCTTTGCGTTGTCGGGGTGGGCGGACTCGCTGCTGCGCTGGGTGCCCGGGTTGGTGCTGACCCCTCGGCAGAGCGGCCCGGGCAGCGGCTGAGCAAAGGTCCTGTATTAACACCCCCCTCAAGAAGGTTACGGGGGATAATGCCACGAGTTTGGCAGGAATAAAGAGCCCTTTTCTTGCTGCTCTAAGGAGGATCTATGCTAGAGTAAGCAAACAAAAATCAGACCTGCTTTCACATCCCTCTGCTCCCGCGGCTGCCCTAGCCGAGGCAGCAGCTGCTGGGGACGCAGACCTGTGCGTGGCTCCGGGCTGTCCATCCTCCCAGGGGAAGTGCTGCTGTTGCGCGGAGCTATGGCCCAGGTTCTAACTTCGCTGTGTATACAAACTCACTCTCCGCAGCACATCGACAGACCCTGTGGGATGCGTGTGGTGCAGGGCAAACGATCGGGCCGCAGAGGCATCTTTAGAAAATGCCAGTTTTGCCTATTTTACACGTTTAGAATCATCTCTGGCCTTATTACCACCGCCCATTTTCCACAGCAGCTTTCCAAGTAGCCTTGGTTTGTCTGGATATTTGACACGGCTAAAGAGCGCTTAAAATGCCAGATGCAAGGAGAGTTGTTTGGGGGTTTCTCACTGCTACAGCCTAATACAGGGACCCCCGAGCCATCTCGTCGCAGCTCCTGAGCTCAGAGCGAAGCTGAGCGCGTCACAGCGCAGCACAGACATACCTTGGGAAGGGACGGAGGCATCTTCAGGCGCCCACGGCGTGCAAACGGACGGCCCGTGGCGTTTCCTCACCGCGTCCGCAGCACGTGCTCGCTTTGGTTTCCTGGGCATTTGAAAACAAAACGGTTTGGGGTGAGATAGCGGTGTGGATGAGCTAATAACCCGCAGTCATGATGGACAAGTCTTATTATGCTGCTTACTGTCTAAATTATCCTCATCAGAGCTTTTCCTTAAACATTTAATTACCTCCGTTCCCCGGGCTCCTCCCGTCAGCGGGGACTGGACTGGGCTGGGAAGCGGATTCTTAGGGAAATACAACAGCTCTGTTGCTGCAGCAGAACCACCTGTCCCTCCCTGTAGCTGCACCAGAGTAGTGTTACACAGTGTTCTGTTAGGAATTATTTTATTCATTGTGGCTGAAGTACTACTAATAAATAATTTATGGACCCTCTTCAGAAACCTATTCCCTGCCCAAAGAGAGCAAAGGGCTACACCACCTTCTTTGGAGCAACCCCTGTTCGACCAGGACACCACGATCTGCCTGCGGGGCCGCCCTGGGCTGCAGCGGGGCCTGAAGAAGGCTGGTCTTGGGTAAGAGAGCACATGCGGTTTGCACAGCGCCGAGGCTGCCAACTGCAGACTTCCCCGCGGGACTCACACCAGGAGTGAGCGCGTTCCAAAGGGAATTCATAGGGCACCTTCCGCAGGGGCACTACGGCTGCGTGGAGGCGGCTAGGGAGGCGGGTAGCTGGAGTCGCAGACCTTCAGGGGATCTTCCCCCAGCTCCCCTGGATTCAGGCAATAGTCTCCAGAGCGCCCGCTGCCCGTCACGCTTTGTCCCCCACGGTGTCCTCTGCAGTAACGAAGACAGTAGCCAGGCTTTCTGTTCTTGGTCCTTCCCATGGGCCTGCCCAGGGAACGAGGGACTCCGGGCCCTCTCCCACGCCAAGGTCAGTCTACCCAAGGAGCCGGACGCAATGGTGGCACCTCGTAAGACCGCTGGCTGTTCATTTCGGCACTGCACGATGCAGCACAAGGGCTAAGCAGGATGTGGAATTACAGAGTGATGTGCATCTGCCAACGTCTGCACATATATGAGGTCAGTGGGTTTACATTCCTCCAGGTCAGGAAGCAGAACAGGCGTGATCTCATCCCCGTGCCAGTCTGTCCACATTACAGAGTCACCGCAAGACGTGACGACACAGTGTTCCTGCTGCAGGATGGGACCGAGGGCCTGCCTGCACTGCTTGGAAGAACAGACTGGAAGGAACAAACACCCACAAGCAATCTTGAGGTACGAATGCAGCGGAGAACAAGCACACCTGTCTTCCCACAGCACAAAACAGCCGAGCTCACAGTATACACCTCCAAAAAACACTACATGCCTGGTCTTCACTCCGTTTTACTGCGGTCATTCATGGTCCTTAGTAAAACCACACCGTATCTGCGAGGGGCTGCAAGATCTTAGCGACCACGTTCGGGGCTGGCCGCCCACCCGGTGAGCCACAGATCTGCCACTTCAAAGGGACACACGCGATCCAGCGTCCAGCCCCGACGTG
Source organism: Rhynochetos jubatus (assembly GCA_027574665.1). NCBI lineage: Eukaryota > Metazoa > Chordata > Aves > Eurypygiformes > Rhynochetidae > Rhynochetos > Rhynochetos jubatus. Next base: position 505,993 of record CM050657.1, read on the forward strand.
CAGCGAGGGAAGCGGAACAGTGGGAGGCAGCTACGCAAAACCTCCGCCGAGGAGTTGTGTTTTCCCACTCCTCATCTGTTACTCTGTGTGGCACTGTATTAATTCCTTAGCTAAACTCTTCAGATTATTTTCAGAAGCCTTGCTGATGTCACCCTGAAGGTGACTGTTATCCCTGTAAATACAGTCCCCTTTCTGGAGGGGTTTTAGCCACCCAGCTAACATGGCCTGTGACCCGGAGAGCAGCACAGTAACCTCGGCATGGGAACTGCAAACCAAGCGAAGCTGGGGGTGAAGGCTGCACTACATACCCCTAAGGCTTACCCACGGAGCAGACCAGACCTGTAAGTACCTCCCCCAAACAAGTATCGTTCTGATGGGTTTCATATGTTTCTTAGGCAGAACTCGACAACTTCAGAGATGCAGCCACGTGTGCAAACCAAAGCTACGGTGCTGCAGGGGTGTCCTGGGTTAAGGGAACAGACGTCGTACCACAGAGGTTTACCTGAAGGACGGGAATTGCTCAGAACTGGCATGGGTAAAGCTTACCTTTACATTTCATTCCTTTTGGCTATATCCAGAGGGCCAGACCCCATCCTGCACACCTCTGCTCTCTTCCTGCAGCGTCTGTCTAGAGTGGAAACAGCCTCGCACCGAGCGGGGCCGGGGCTTAGGCAGCTCTGACGGGCGGCAGACTGGCGAGCCGCCCTTGGCATGGGGTTGGCCCCAGCAGCGGGCTCAGCCACGTGCGCCCGTACGGGCAGCCACGCTGTGCGTGTAACGGCAAAACAGCGCTGCTGCGGGCACGGTGAGGCCGCCGCAGGGGTCCATCGGAGGCACGGGAGGCAGCGCATGAGGGGGGCTGCAACACTGGCAGGATCGAGTTGTCACGTTTACAGGCTACGTCTCAAAGACCTGGATGGTCTTGATCCCAGAAGCAGGGATGCATCCGTCCCCCTCCAATTTAATGCTAACCCCCTGGACTCTCCTTAAGCGCACCGCATGGCGGAGCTGAGGTTAGTGTTGGGGAAGAGCAAACATGCCTCTGACACCCGTTTGGATCGCGGTTCAGTGCGCAAGGACTGTCTGCACGGAGGCAGCACGGATTGCGTGTTCAGGAGCTATTTTCCATGCGCAGAGACACAGTTTCCTACTTCTTTTTTTCAGAAGCTACACAACCTCAATACACTAGCTACCTTTGGGCCCAGCCCTGTACATCCTGCTCCCATGAATAAGCCTTATTCATGAACACTCTCATGTCATGAGAAAGAGCTGTTATAGAATCCTGTTTTGTAAGCACCAGGGAAAAGCTGGGCCAGATAGTACCGAGATAAGCCGTGATGAATACGCGATGATCAGTTTTTCTCACTTATGGCCAGACCCCAACGCCCACAAATGGCCACACAAGCTGAGTCACCAGGAATCAACTCTTCATTTGCTAAAGACGTACCTGGATAACACAATTATTCTTTTCAATGCATAAACCTTGAGTAGGGCTCTGGGAATTAGCAACATAAAAACAATGATGACGGTGATGCATGTAAAATGCTCTCCAAACAAGAAACTGAGGAAGTCTGTAGAGAGGTCTTGTGGTGAACTTGATAAATCTTTCCACAGTTTTTAATTCTGAGTATTAGTTATTTCCTAATCTCCAGTGCTTACTTAGCAACTGCTACAGGCTGCTGAATAAATGGTCCTGGCAACATATGGCCTGTGCCACAGGCCAGGATCAGCAAACGGAGCGCAGATCATTTTGTCATCCCAAATCTGCCGGTGCAGTGTTATAACTGCAGATCTGAGGGCGATTAACAGTGCTGGATATTCATCAGCCTGATTTCGAAAACGGAGTAACTGTGATATAATGAGATGAAGAAACTCGCCTGAGATCACTGAGTGACTGAGTGTCCGCACAAGGATTAGAGCACGTTTCCTCATTCCTCAGGCCGTCCGCAACCCACCGCCAAGGACGCCGAATCCACTCCTTACTGCTGCTCACCATGTTTCCACAGACTAGGGCATCGGCGCACCAGGCATCGGGTCTTCTTCACCTCCCAGGGGGTTTGTCAAGGAACTCTGACTAAAAACAGAAATGCTGTTACGACTTGAGCGGTGGCAGAAGGGCCATGATGTGCTCTGTCACCACACAGCTCCTGGCACGGGGCTGCCCCTCCCTTCCCTCGCTCCATCCTCCTGACGGACCACGAGTCCAGCCAAGTGTTAAGGCCCGCAGTGACATTGCTGTGACGGGTCCGTGCAGTTGCTGACCCTCGCAGCACATAGCCAACACCACTGTGATACCAGGACTTTCCCTGGCTCACAGGCTCGTTTGTTCCGCATCACTCGACCCCACCAGAGGCGAGCAAGGCCTGCCTCCATTGCTCTGATTTGGAAGGCGAGCAGAGAGGGATGATCGTGACCCTCATCGACTGCCGCGTTTCTGCTGACACAGCCCCGGATGCCGTGGGCACTCGGTCCAGCCTGCTGCCCACCACGCTCCAGGGCCTCTCCATTAGAGCTTCTGCCCGGCCGCACCACCGACGGGCTTCTCCCCGCCCAGGTACAGGGTTTTGCATTTGCCCTTGTTGAATTCGTAAGGGCCACTCCTGCAGCCCCTGTACTGCGGCGTGCCAGCTCTGTGCGTTTTTTCCAGTGATAATGATCCAGATTGTGGCTTATTGCAACAGGAATCCTCCCGGCACCAAGACAATGCCTCGCTTCAAGGGCGGCTTTGCTCCAGCGAGGACTGTTATTTAGCTTGGTCTGTCGTGGCTTTTTCGGGACCGACTTCAGATTCTTCAGTAGTTCACACAAAGTCGAGACGAGGATCACGATTACGCAGAGGTGATTTTCTCTACATACACAAGTGTGGGGTTGGGGGTCCTTTTAAGCTTCAGGAAGCCGCTAAGAAGAATAAAATAAGAACATACAGCCTTGATATTTTTATGACATTTCCTTCCCTGGGCCGTTTTTGGGGTGGGTAATCAAATCTTTAGTGGGTAGTTGGCATACGTTAAACGATTGCGGCAGAAAATGTGAACGTAGGGAATTGAAGCAACCAATACGCACACCCAGTCATTTCCATGACATCCCAAGATGTTGTGATGCTTTCCCTTTGCGACACAGCGCGGAGGAGACCGGACAAGTGCTTTCAAGTTTGCTCGTTATCAGAGCCGCGATGGGAGCTTGTAATTCAGGTTCTGGCTCGTCTGGGAAAAGCTGTAGAGTGCTCATCACTGCCCCCTGCACCCACCCAGATGGGGGATCAGATTCTGATCTCTTTAATCATTAAAACCTTTATTATTTCAATTAGCATACTGTCTAGATAGATTCCTTACAGCCCAGAATGCTGCTATGCTGCATGTCACCCAGCCTCCTCTGCTCTGCAGATCCCCCAAGGGCTGAAGTTACCGTGTGTTATTCCATGGAAGTGTAGTCCTGCAGCCACGATCCTACCGCCAGTGCCCTGCCCCAAAGCTTCCGCCCTCACAGGTGAGTGGGCTCGTGTCAGCAGCTGCCGCAGAGGGGACTCGTCCGGGCTGGCGTGGGGGCCAGCGGGGACTGGGAGGGCATGCCTTTTCCTTTTAGTATTTCAGAGAGATGAGGCTGGGAGGCAGCAAGTCTAATGATTTACAAAGCAAAAACAGGGTTACAGGCTTCTATCTATGTGCCACTGTACGTGAGTCACGGAAGGAAGTAGCACAGGTTACACATTCTACAGGGTAAAGTCACACAAACTCACCACTTGGGGTTTCTTGGTACACAAGGCAACGGCGTCAGGCTCCTGTTCCTGCCTTCACATCACGCGCCACAGCTCGTCTTTGTAACAGCGGCCGAAGGACAATCCCCATCCAGCTGCTGGCTTCAGCTGTGCTGACTAAGCCGAACGCACATTCTAGCGTGCGACCTCCGGCAGTCCGCGAGGATGAGAAGGCCTTGGCCTGCAGTCCCCAACGTGCTGTGCTTGCGAGCTTCGACGAGCGAGCAGGAGGCGAGCAGGAGGCGGCCAGCTCGGGGAGCCACGGCAGCCAGCAGCACCACCAGCGGAGGATCTCCCCCGGGAAGCTAGCGCATTTCCTACCGCTGCCGCACAAGCCAAGGGGGAAGCAGGAGCGAGAAACCAAATGCAATATGGAGATACGCCCAGAAAATGTGCAAGGGGAGGGAAGTGAAAGCGTCTCCCTCCTCCTTGCACAAGCTTACCTCCAGCTTCCCAGGCTTCTGCTCTGCATCACCTGTTTAAGCAGAACCTTGGTTCCCCGCTTGCCTGAGAGCACGCAAGCAGCCCGGGCTCGGAAACCCTTCAGTAATTTAACACTCAAACCCACTGTTCGCCCCATGGCCCGTGGGGTGTCAGTGCATCTCCAAAAATGAGAAACAACAGACCAGTGCAACACGTGTTCTACAGTCCGCAGCGACATCTGAGAAACGGGCTGTCAGCATTCCTGAAAAGAGCCTTTTCAACTAAAGGATCACGTGTACCCTGCCACGCCAACGTGGACAGCGTCCCGCGGGCACATTTTACCTTCCCAAAACTCTGAACCTCTTTCCTGCTCCTTGCGTGTACATTGATCTCCCCTACCCTTCAGGTTCTTACAGAGCTCACCGTGACCTTTCCCGTATGCTAAAGCTATCGTATGATGTATTTACTTACCATTATAAAAGTCCTTTACCGCAGGAGTAAACACCGAACTATTTACACAGGTTAACTGTGATACTGGTCTGCACAGCACAAACACAGTTCCCCTGCGCTGTGGTTCTGTATTTCAGCATTACGCTTCCACTATCATCTTTGTCTCCCCCAGTTTGTCCTGGCCTACCTGCACTCAGGAAGACCTTGATGATACAATCTTTCAGCCGGGGCAGACTATGACTGGCCAGTCACCCCTAGATCACCCTGGGAAGAAACTCTGATTCACTGCAGCACAATAAAGCCATCGGAGCAAGAACGACGCCCTGTGCATCTCTCACTACAGGGATGTGTTTGCCACAGCCACCTCAGCCGGGGTGGGAGAGCGCAGGAGCGTGCCCAGCACCTCCCCGACACGGCTGGCAAGGCGAGCCCCGTGCCGACACAGCACAGAGCCACCCGCGCTCTGACAGTAACATTTCCCCACGGCTGACATCCTTTCCCTCAGAAAGCTTCCACGTGGAGTTCACAGCTCGTGCTCAGCGTGGTTTGCGCTGGCTTACGCACGCAGGCGCTCGATTAGCATCTCTCAGCAGGACGGGCTCCCGGTACGGGCCACGCAGCCCGCAGGCGTGCGCTCCCACCAGGGTGTCTGAGACCCGGAGCACCGCCGCGACCTTCTCTGTGTTGCCCGATCCACTGTATCGTGTTGTGCGAGCTGCAGTTCTGCAGCAGGGAAAACACCGACCTCGCTTCTCGCCTCTGCCCCTCGTTACTGGCACCAGATGAGAAGAAAAAAAACCAGCTGTGAGATACTTTGATGGAGAAATGTCCTAAAACGTAAGACGCCAGGGCAGCTCTGGTCGACTCACAGCAAGGAATGTAATCCTCCAAGCAGGGGGGAAAAAAGCGGGCAGCTGAATGGCTTCTATACGCCCATCGTAGCTCGAGGTGCTACTGCTGAAAGACTAGGGAAAAACTTTTCCCTTTTCCTTAGCCAATCCTCTTTTTGTATGGCTGTGTCATCTAAAAACGGCATATGACTTCACGCGAACAGAAAGCCCCAACCCGCGCCCCTGGGGAGACCACAGTAAAAGTGCTCACAAGCGGAATTAGTCACCACGCGCATTCCTCCGCGCTGTCGAAGTGAGGTTCCGGCAGCGAGGAGCAGTCAGCACAAACAACGCCTATTGTCCCCCCGTGGTACTCGGGACTGAAACCCCATCTGGCTGCCACCTAAGTAGGGCTGATGATTTTTTTCAGTTTTCCAACATTCCATAAAAACTGAAAAAGAAACCAAATGAAAAATACAGGCCAAGTTTGTGCTGAGCTGGAGTAGGGTTATTCCCGTGGTACAACAACCCCAAAAGCATTTCAGAACCATTCTCAAGGGAACCACGCTCCTGTGAGCTACAAGTGTTACTGTCTCTAGAGGAAAAAAAGGTGAAAAAGCAGAATAGGCAAGCATAGGGTTCGCTAATCCAGAGGGAAGCAGTCCATACAGAGCAATGCCCTCAGAGATCCTGGCTAACACGTCGGATAACAGCTGCTGAGCGTCGCCTTCGCTGGGGGTGGCCCATTCTCCACGACGGCGTCTTGCCTTCACAGGTCTGTGACCGCCGTGCTGGGGCAAAGCTTGCAGCTCACTCCCGTCAGCAGGGGAGTCACCTCTGTTGTCTACTGTTTTTCTAAACCATGTTTGCTGGCATTTGGAAGGGTATTGAAAGAACCAGCGATAACAATTTGACGCCTGCAACGTCAGGCAGCCCTCAGCACGGTATTTAATCCCTGCATCACCTGCCAAAACCAGGCCACGGCACGAGGCCACGGCACGAGGCCACGGCACAGAAAGGCAGCAAGCGTCCTCTGTGCTCACTGCCCTTCCGACCACGGTCACTGCACACGCTGTGTTCGCACGCTCTCGCTGTGTCTTCAGCGCCATTCCAGATCCAGCCAAAAACCCCGTGAGAAGGCCGCGGGCTCCGCCAGCGGCTCCAGCTGAGGCGAAATCAGCAGCAGCGCCGGCACTTCGCTAGCACGGTAACGGAACAAACCCCACGGGTGGGCGCATCACAGCGCGACAAGCGTCCCGACAGCTCTTTCCTGGCAGCAGGCATCGCTAAAACTTGCCAAGTGCTTGCTGACACCTATTGCCAAACTGGATTTTGATGGGAATTCTGCTGGAACAGGGATTCCAAGGTTGAATCCTGCATTTCATGCGTGCCTCCTAGCATTAATTTCAGCTGCTCAGCTCCGTACGTCTGCCGTAGAGCAACACGACCGCCAGACTTCATTCCCCATCCCACCTGCGCCGTTCCGTAGATTTGTCCGCAGATGAGGAAGTCCTCGGGTTGCTTCTAATTCTGTCACTAACTAGACATCCAGGCACGAACTGCACTTTTTGATGCCACAGAACTACTTTTGGTTTGTAGCATCAATAACAGTATTTGTTTTTCCCAGCCAAAATTTGTTTCTTTTTTGTGGCTTTATATATCGCGGTAAGCAAAACAGCAGCTTCCTCTTCTGAAAAGGAAGGACAGCAATTCATTTCCTTACGCATCAATACGGAATTGTTACCAATAAAATGGCCCAGCCCTTAGCTTTGTTTACTACAGCAAGGAAACCGCTAAGGAAAACTATGCTCGGCAGCGAAGATTTGGCCGGCCGCAGCCCCCGGGTTGTTTTCCATGGCCCCAGCACATCGCTGCTCTGCAACCCGCGATGCACGGGAACTTCTGCCGGCGCGGGCAGGACAAAGAACTAACAGCTGTAGCTGAGGCTGCTGCGGGAGTAAATAAAGCCCCGTCATCAAAGGGGAAATGCCAGTTGCTGGTTAGCGTAGGCCAAAAGGAACGCTGGCCATTTTCAGTGGAACAGCACGGGCTGACGTCAACCACCTCGGGAGGGGAACCCACGCTTTTCCTACTGGGATTGCTCTCACGAGCGGGGCACCACTGCTGCTTTCTGACAGGCGCTTTCTGCTTCCTCGCACAGAACGTACTTGCCGACGACCACGGAAATCGGTGTAAGAGGGACTGGCAGGCTCCTGCCTGCTGACAGCAGCTTCCAGAGCAGGGCAGTCACCGCCTTGCCAGTGCGTACCTGGGCTGTCCGCGCGGTTCTGACTCCTGCGCTGACGCGACTGCAGCAGACGCGGAGCAGGGAAGCAGAGGGGGCTAAGCCGGGGCATCAGCTCTGGTAGCACAAAGGTGAGGCACTGGTTTCTTGTGGGGCACCTCTTCTGCCCGCCCTTCCCGTGCTCCTGATAAAGGCCTGTGACAAGCTCGCTGTGACCTTCCGACCAAGCTGCTGAGGCCCGCAGCGACTACCGTGGGAATGGCAACGGCTATCAGGAACGGGGGTTCTGCATTACACACCAAAGGGAGAGCAAAGGGAACAGCAGGGCAGGCGGTGTCCTCCTGGAAGGGAAAGCTCCCTGCCTCCCCAAGCGCAGCCAGCCTGGACCAACGTGGACCCCAAGAAGCCTCGCCTGTTGCCTAAGCCACGCACGCGGAGGGCTCGACCACCGAGGGCCTCTCAGGGTCTGCAGGTGCCTTAACACAATAGAAGCCCCTCAGAAAAATACCCTCTGGTCTTGACTTGCAGCACGTACAAGCCAATCCTTACCCACACAGAGTTACTTCGAGTGCAGCTGGGGGAAATTCCTCCTCCAAAGGAAAACGCTGAGTATGTCACCACCATTGCCATGTATTGCTAATGAGCTTCCACGCTAATTAACACCTTTGGGTCAGTTCCACTGAGCAGTCTCCTCGTGCAGAACCTGTCAGGCCTGCCATGACACACGTGGTTCCTATGGAAATCACAGCGGTGCTTTTTTAACTACTGCAGTATTTTTCCTTTAACCCAGGGGTAAGTTTGTGCCACCTCCATCAGGTCACTCCAACAAGCTTCAGGATATTCACTTCCCCAGATGCCCCGTTTTCTCATTTTTCACCGGCCCCCAGGACAGAACTCGGTGTTTTGCCTGTGTGCACACGGACACATCCCGAGAGCGCTTCAGCGTTAGCGAGGGGCAGCAGACGGCGCCTGACCTGTCCATCAGGATTGCAATGGAAGTGTTGCACTATAACCCAACGGGAATTACACTGTAAAACACAGACCATCATGAACGATTGTTTGTGTACTTGTAACACTGATGTTTGCTGAGCAATCTCTCCAAACACACAGTTCTGTTTGGGGGCATTTCAGTGGGACTACTGCTGTAAGTTTGAAAACAAAATTCACAGAAGAACCGAGACTTACACGCACCGAATTTAGGTTTATCTTCCCCACGTCACTGTGGCGTCAGGCAGGATGAGTGTGCCAGTAGGTGCAAAGTCACAGGCTTTTATAGCACCCGACAATCCGATGAGAAAAGCAGGAATTGGCCGCAGCAGCGTGACGGAGGCCTTGCGCTTCCTACGCGGCTCCCGTGTGCGGCCAGAGCCCGTCCATCCGCTACCCACGATGACAACATCGTCTGTGCTTCTGCAGAGAAGCGGCAGCTCTCGCGGAACACGAAGTTTCGCGTAGCGTGTTTACGTGACGCGAGGCCAGGGAGCCAGCGCTGGCTAATGAGTATCCCGCACGATACGGCGGCGATAGATCTGTCAAAAATTACTCAGGCCCTGAACATGGAGAAGTTCCCACACACCTTTATTTATCTAGCTTTAATCTTTGCTCTTGAACGCATGCTTACCAGGTAAAAAGGAGAAAAGGCATTGTGTGTGTTGAGGTGGAACGTGAGGGGCAGAGGTAGAGGTTCACCTTTGAACCCCAGCAGCTCGCATACCTGAACAAGCGCGCGCTGTCTCGGCTGGCTACGGGGCACAGGCAGCTCCATTCCCACTCGGGCTCCCCGCAAAGTCTGGCTGAACAGGCTGTCTCCACGTTGTTATCATTACAGAGTTGCAGTCGCTTTAACAGCCGCTCTGTAACTGCTCTCACACCTTAAAACCAGACGATCTTTCTACTCCGCACTTCCTCTCACGCTAAAACAGTACGTAAGGACCTACGCTTTACGAACTCAGCACTGCAAACGCACCTACAACTACAGGTCGAGCCATGCCACAGGTTATTTAAAGTTTCTGACTAGCTACCCCAAGTTTGCGTACGTTCCCTTTCTGCTTGGACAACGTCCGATGATAAATAAAAACCAAACGCCCTGCCATTATTCATGCTCTGAACACTGAGAGAGAATTGATAGAGCTGGTAAAACCCCTGAGTAATTGTTTATACATAAAGCGATTACTTACTGTGCAAAGAAGAATTACTCAGGAGAAGGAGCAACCTAGACTCCCGGAAATCCAGCAGCGAGTTCTCGACACATCCCTGTAAGGTACGCTCGTGCCAAGCGGAAAGGCCCAAGACACACAGGGTCTACCGAAGAGAGGGGGATTTTCTCCGCCATGGATGCTCCTCTTTACGCAACGTGAGGTCAAAACATGAGAATATGCTGCTGCCCTCCGTGCAGGGTATCTGAAACCAGCCGCAGTGCTCCTCCAACGAGGTTAAATGAAACCGGATCTGGATTCCACACCATCACAAGGCTGGAATGCTGGAAATGCTGTCATCCATTTATACAGCAAACTGAAGCACTTCTGCGTGTCTTCAAATTTCAGTGCATTCACAAAATGTCCCCAGCTTACAAACTCTTTCCTGGTCAAACCGAGCCAGGACAGACAGACCAACCTGACCCACTCACTAGGAGCAGCATTTATTTCCTGGCTTTCAAGCTGTGGGCCAAACCCAGGTGTCGCTGCCTTCCCAAAGTGCTGTTCCGGCAGCACTAACTCACGGCTGGTGCCAGCACGCGGCGGTTGCCTTACAATCACTACAGAACACACAGCTTTTTTCCAGCACCAAGAACATACTGCAATTCCAAACTGGACTTGCAGCTCAGATTTGACTTACCCTTCTCTTCTTTCTGCCTCCAAAACCCAAATAATTCGAAACAGGGCAGAGAGCGAGGCTGAGGTCAGCTGTGTGGGTGAGGGCTGCCAAATCAAACAGGTGAAAACCACCTGGGGGCTTTCACAGCCCAGAAGCAGTGGCCAGTAATTGGGCTGTTAAGGGACCAGCTCAGAGTGCCCTGGTCAAACAGCTCTCCCGGGTGCTTTCCCTTCCCGGCTCTAACCTCCCTAAATTCATCCCCTAGTTCTCTCGGTGTGCAGGATGCTCTGCAGCACGTTCCGCTGAGCAGAGGGCAAGTCCTGCCCCGCACTGCTCCAGCCAGACAGCTCCTGGCACGGGGACCAAGCCAAGGTGCCCATCATGAAGCACATTTATCTCTGTCATTGAAGCATATTACGCTCGAAACCTCTCCGTTCATCCGTACGAACATCCATCCGAGGTTTCAACACAGCGAAGTGAAACAGCTCCCGCTGACAGCTCCTGGGTTTTGCCATTGCCTTGAAGGGGTCAGGATCAGGCTAACAGCAGCCGAGATTTCCTAACGCTTACCCGCTTCCGCCTGCGCTTCACATGTGCCCCCACGTGTGTGACAGTTTCCAGCAGGTCTCAGCTGTTGGTCATATTTATCTTTTTTCATTCGTTGGTGCATTTAGTGCCTATTATTTTCCATATAGCAGGCAATGGATGCTGCAAATACAAAAAGCAGATTGTGTTAGGGTCAGGCAAGAGGAAATTTCCATGCTTTGGGTCACATGAGACTTTATGAAGAGCCTGGAGCCAAATCCTGCAGCTACTGTTGGCTGGTTCTCCTGGTAGTTAGTGGCCTTTATAAATGCAAAAATCCTACTTAGAGATTCAAGTAATTCCTTTGCCCTTTCCTGTGCCCTTCTTCCCTCCAGCAGTCTGTAACCTGGAATTTGTCTTCCAGCCCTAAACTGAGTGTGTCTTGAACTTGAAATTTAAAGGGACTTGAAATTCACATTACCACGGCGTTTCAGTCGGATTGAGATCATCTGTGGTAATCTAGATGAGTTTTAAAAACAAGAAGAATCTGGATAAATGTCTGTCTGGAACCACCAGTTCAGTCAAACAGAAAATGCACAGTTTCCAGTGAAGGGATTTCTGGTATTACTGTATATTTTAAAATCTGAGGTGTTGCTGCAGGCTCGTGCTGCCGGAGCCCCCAGAAAGGGAGCGCACGCTTTGACCGCCGCGCTGGTTTAATTTTTACTAATGCCTACATTTCCGTTCAGATTTGAAAAGAACCGAATGATAAATGAATTGCTTATTGCTCGCCCATTCTCGTGCCGGTGTTACTGTTTCTGAGGCAGCACCCCAGGGCCTGCCCACAGCCTGGGGCTCGGTGCTCAAAGCCGAAGGCGGCAGGCAGAGTCTGAAGGCTTCTCTGTGTCTGCAGACAAGGCAGGCTGCTGGACGGGAGAGGGGGCAAAGAGGCACAAGGAGGGAAGAGTAACTTGTGCAAGGCCACGCTGCAGAGAAATCCCAACTTAGGTGTAAGGCTGAAGTTAAAAACCTAATCCCCTGCTGGCTCCCCCGCAAACGGTGTTTCAGCCCAGGCTCCTGACGCTCGGTAAAGGCGCCATCGGCTGGGTCACGCTGCTTCCCCAGGCCAGTTCCTAATCTCCACCATAATCACCTACTGTTATTAAAGGCTAAGAAATGTGAACCCATGAACTCCATATACCAACAGTCCACCCCCCGTGCCGATTCCTCCAGCTTTCCTTTGACACCGTCGGCTGCGTGTTATCGTTGGGGATCGCAAACGTTCTGCGTTTGCATACACACGTGTTACTGTACACCTGCACCCACGCAGGCACACACCTCCAGACCCGAGCTCCCACGCGCCTGTGCAAACTCCCCGCGTGCTCCAGGACATACAGCTTGAAGCTAGGGGCGGGGGGAGGCCCATTTCAAATCACATAAACAAACAAACAGAACATTTATGGACATGATCGCTGTCAGTGTTTGAGCTCCCAGCTCACACGCTGCAGAGCAGCTTCCTTCTTGGTCTTCTGTCATTTCTGCTCTGCCTCTGAGGGTCAGAGATTCTGTGAAAGGGACAGGGCTGTTGCATGACTGGTGCGTGATCCTCAAATGCCAAAACAGGTAAAATCACCTGCGGTCCCCGAACAGTAGGCCCACAAGTGATCAGCGGTTAAGGGCCTGGAGCACCTTCCGTGGGAGGAAAGGCTGCGAGGGCTGGGGCTGTTCAGCCTGGAGAAGAGGGGGCTGAGGGGATCTGATCAATGATGATCAATATCTAAAGGGGGGTGGCAGGGGGAGGGGGCCAGGCTCTGCTCAGGGGTGCCCAGTGACAGGACGAGGGGCGATGGCCATCAACTGGACAACAGAAGGTTCACCCTGACCGTGAGGAAACCCTTCTGCCCTGTGAGGGTGACAGAGCCCTGGGACAGGCTGCCCAGAGAGGGGGGAGTCTCCTTCCCTGGAGCCTTTCCAAAGCCCCTGGACTTGTTCCTGTGGGATCTGCTCTGGGGGGTCCTGCTGTGGCAGGGGGTTGGGCTGGGTGATCTCTAGAGGCCCCTTCCAACCCCCACCACTCTGTGAACCTGTAAAGTGTGGAAAGCCACTAACAGCTCTCACTGCTGCTGCAACTGTTCCGGACCCTCCCGGTGAAATGTGTAAGGGTAGAAGGTGGAGAGGGTGGAAGAATAGCACACAGCAGCACTGGGGGTCTGCTGCCCTCACCATGCCTGACCAATCTGTCCTCGCCAGATCTCGAGCAGACAGGAACAGGCGCGCGCGCACAGGAGCCGCCGGGGTCCCATCCGGCTGACACTCCCAGGAACGCCAATGGGAGCCACGGGAATTCCTTTTGACTGTGTGGCAGATGTTTTTCTTGAAGGCAAAAAGAAATACACACATGCTTGACACTTAGGAAAAATATCAGCCTGTTTGTGCCCAACATGCTAGAATATGGTTCAGCACTAAGTCAACCTTGCATCAATATCATCGGCGTAGCGCTGCCAAGGCCCTTGTGTGAATCATTGGTGTGTATCTTGGCTCGCCTGGCCACGGGCCGCAGTGACTTTTACGCTTGACTCTTCAGAAACCTTTCTGTTTTGCTAGGGAATTGGTTTATCTTGTTCATTCTTGTTCCTCGTCCTTTCCCTGCTTCACTTCCTTTTCTCCTTTGCTAGACTCCACCAAACGTCAGCCAAGCGGCCCATTCCTCACTACGTTGTAGGCCCCGTTAAGATATCCACGTACACACAGCTCGGGAATAGGGGCGTTAGCGAACGGCTGCTTCAATCTGGGATACAAACACTTTATTCTGAACCACAACCGTGACTAATTAATGGATTTTAAAATAGCATCTTTGCTGTTTTACGTTTCAGACCTACCTAAATCAGAGGACCGCTCTGTTCTACTAACGCGTATTTTCATCGCGCAGGTAACATAGTAGCTGCATAAAAATGAGAAGAAAAGAACTTCATCTTGGTCGACTGCACGTCAGGAAAACCTGTCCTCAGAGCCCAGCAGCCCAGCGTTCAACGGCTGCTGTAGCGTTCAGCGGTGGGAAGTGGTGCAGGTCTGTACCCCGCTGCGCTGGGGCGGAACGTCATCCCACTAATTACGTATGGGTCTCCTTCCTGTGCTAGTTTTGACAGATCACCCCAGGGGCAGGTCTGGCAGAGCAACTCCGGCCGCTGTTTTTAAGGCCCCTTGCCCGTTTTTCAACTGTCGCTTCCTGAGGGAGACTTTCTCGAATTCGCCCTTTACTGAGGTGAAATACAAATGCACACAAATCCAGTAGCTGGCCAGCGAGGATCTTCACAACTCCTTTATGTCACCATACGTTTAATACATACTATTTTAAAGCTGAGAAGACGTTACGTGCCATGGTTTGGGGGAGATCGTGCCACCTTTGCTCATGACACTGACTGCCTTGTTGACTGAAAGGTTTGTGGGGCTGACTCCGTCTGGAGCTCTGGCATCCTGCACCTTTCCACTCACAGGCCTATTATTTATCTCTCTGGGGACTGAGCTTCCAAGCGTATTCCCATCCAGGAAGGATTTACCATACGCTGTCCTGAGCATATAGGGTTAATACACCCCAATCCTTTCGACCTGAAAATGAAGAAATCAAGAAGGATCCATGTACGAACGTTCTCTCAAGTCTCCTATTTCCTGCAGCTAGCTGGGCCGTGCCCCGTGAGGCTTTCTCAAAGATTATCACCACGGGGTTGACTAATCACTTGTGGCCCTAACGATTGCTACGCGTGCCCCTGCTGCTGTCCATCATTCCTACAGCAGGAACCCCTTGATGCTGGAAGCAAGGGCAGGAGTTCACTGCCACGTAAGACCCTATAAATTGGCCCAAACGGTCCAGGTGGCGATAGTAACGGCAGACACCTTGAAACTGTTGTAACCTGTGAGTGGTGTGTTTTAGGAATTACTGCAGCAGAAAGCATCACCAAGCCACAGATCTATGGCGCACACGACCCCAGGTGCTTCCTTCGCCTCCCTGCAGCTTTCACACTAACCTGGAACAAAAGAACTCCTGCTGAGCTCCCCGCGGTCTGGCAAAGAGCAGTGCTGTGTCACACACTGCGTTGTAGCGCGTCTTGCGCCACACAACCCTCCCTTGGCTATTCAGCCCTCCGTTGGGGTGACCAGCTTAAAGCTTCCGTGCACATCCACGTGCTGCTTGTTGAAATGGAACTTGGCCTGCCCCAGCAGCATCGCCCTCTGCTCTCTGACCAAATCACACCTGGCTGGCTTGCAGACCAAGGAGTAGCAGTTCCTGGCTAACGGCAGGTTTAGGGTCTAACGCCTCACGTCCCACGCCAAAACCACACTTTCTCGTGGGTATAAGGCATTTCTTAGATTGAAGTACAAAGTTTTAATGTTGCATTTGGCCATTAAGATGATATTACTCGTGTTTAACGATCTTGTACTGCGTACCTGCCTTTCCTTTCTCACGTCTGTACATCTGAGCGCAGGCTGTGAGGGGGGCGCAGGAAACAAAGGACGGCATGTTGGGGGGGACTTGCCTGGGAGGAGGTTTGGGCTGCATTCCCTCTCCAGTCAGGGCTGGACAGAAAAGCTGAGTTCTAAGAACGCAGATTCGATCAGAGGCCTAAGAGATGGCAGCAAACAGGAGGGAAAGAACACGTTTTATCCTCCAGTGGGTACCTGCTAGAAGCCGCTCCAGACAGTGTTGCCTGAGAGAGCGCATGTCGGACCAGGAGTGAAAACTCCTGTACACCAGGAGGAAATCCAAGAATTACAAATGGAGCTCAGATGGGAATTCAAGATCATTAAGGAGGAGAAAGGATGCCGCACAGACCGTTCATCGTCTCCTAACACATGCAGAATGGAGAAACTCTGGAAGGCAGGCTTTGAAGAATGAGAGGACAGGAAATAATAAGGGATGAGCTAGTACAAAGAGAAACAGAATCGAAAATAAGGTTCAAAGGAGCGTCAGAAGAAGTAGGCAGGAGACAAAGTGCCAAGCAAGATGAGAAGAAAAGCAAATCTTGGCACGCTGTATGCACACAGGCATGAAACCCAAGGATGTCACACCAGGAGAATTCACGAGGCACTGCAGAATGGAATGTTTCCCGGGAGCAGAACAATCGGGGCATAACCTGCGACTCAGGACTCGAGAGAGACTACCCAGGGTGTAGACAAGGGACAGTGCTCTACTCGGAGGGCACGCAGAGAGGCTGGGGTTTGTTGCCAAGACTGACCCGAGGCTCAGGGAGACAACCCCCCGGTTATCTTCTACAGTCGGTCAAACGACACTCCCGGATTCCCACGGGAATGCACCAGAGCATCTGCACCAGCTGCTCCCAGAAACCAGGCTGGGTGCTCCCCAGAACTCTCTCCTCCCTGGGAACGAGGAGGTGCAGCGGGATGACGAAGACAGAGGTTCAAGGGCGGAGGCTCTGACCATTGGGAGCCTCTGGTGAACAGAAGGCACTGGTAACACGGCCAGTGACCCAGACACCGCCATAGGCTTCCTGAGCTGGCGCCAGCACTGTGAACACCAACTTCGAATGACAGCTGGAGGGAAGACGCAGCGGACAGGCGCTCGCCAAAGGCTGGTGTAGCGGGTAAATTTACCAACGCGGCCCCTGCCCGAGTTCCCTCTGTTACTGAGCGCGTCCAACCTTGCTCACAAAGCCGGGACGGGCCCAGGGCAGCGGCAAGCGTGACGGTGCAAACCAGGAGCACAGACCCGTGCTGGCACGGGGGCTGCAGCGACAGGAAGGGGACAGTCAGGGTCCCGCACGTGGCACCAGGGATGTAGGAGCGGCGCAGCCACCGCGCGCAGGCCCCTCAGCTGGGGTCCGGGCCAAGCCGTGCGCGCTGTGTGCCCGGGGCGAGGCGCCGGGGCCGGCGAGCGCTGAGGCGAGCGCTGAGCAGCGCGGGCCGCCCGCCACCGCCACGGGCCGTGCGCCCGGGAGGGCCCACACTGGGGGAGGGGGGGGGTGTTAGCGGGCGGTGGCACATTCCGCGCAGCCACCCCGCGCCACCACTCCCCTCCTCCTCCCCCGGCCGAAGCGCCGTTGGGCCGTGACGTCACCACGGCAGCGGGGGGCGTGGCGGGCGGCCTTCCCAGGGTGCAGCGCACAAGCTGAGCCCCATCTTGGCCGAGCGGAGCCGCAGGCTGAGCCCGCGCTCCCGGGGCCGGCGCCGCGCAGCGGGGCCGCCCGCGCCGCCTCGCCGTCGCCGCCGCCTCCTCCGTCTCCTCCTCCTCGCCGCCGCCGCGCCGGCCCGCCGCCCCCGGGGAGGTCGCCCGCGGCGTTCGCCCGCGGGCTGGTTGCGAGCAGGGATGCGCCTGGCGCTGGTCTCCAGGTAGAGCGCGGAGACAGGGCGCGGAGCGGGGGGGACGGGGCCGCCAGGGCCTCGCCCGGCCGCCGCGGGGCCCCTCGCGTGGGGCGGGCCGCGGGCTTGCTTTTGCGGCCGCCGCGCCCGCCCGGGGCCCGCGCCGAGGCCGGCAGGAAGCCGCGGGGCGCTCGGCCGGCCCCGCCGCGTTCGGAGCGGGGGCTGCGGCGAGGGGGAGGCCCGCGTCCCGGCCGCGGGAGGAGGGCTGCGGCCGGGGAGGAAGAGGAGGAGCCCCGCCGCCCCCCGCGCGGCCCGCCAGCCCGCCGCAGGAAGCAGCCGGAGGATGTGCGGTAGCGCCGGGGGCCCGGCCGGCACGTCGTGACAGCCCGCCCCGGCACCGCGCCCGCCTCGCCCCGGCCGGCGGAGCCCCTCCCCGCCGAGGGAACATGTCCAAGATGCCGGCCAAGAAGAAGAGCTGCTTCCAGATCACCAGCGTGACCACGGCTCAGGTGGCCAGCAGCATCACCGAGGACACCGAGAGCCTGGACGACCCGGATGAGTCCCGCACCGAGGACGTGTCTTCCGAAATCTTTGATGTTTCCCGAGCCACCGACTACGGCCCCGAGGACGTCTGTGAGCGGAGCTCCTCCGAAGAGACTCTCAACAACGTGGGCGAGGCCGAAACTCCTGGCAGCGTCTCTCCCAACCTCCTCCTGGACGGGCAGCTGGCTGTGGCCGCTGGTGGGGCAGCTGCAGCTCAGCCAGCTGCGGCCCCCAATGGAGGGGCTGTGCCCAAGAGCTCCGCTGTGCCCCTGCCAGCTGCCGGCGCTGCCGTGGCAGGAGGCAGCAGCGCTCAGACCGCCTTGCCCTCCACAGGGCCTTCTGCATCTGCCACTCCTGGGACCATGTCTCAGACGGCGGCCGCCGCGTGCAGCTCGCGCTTCAGGGTGATCAAGCTGGACCACGGTACAGGGGAGCCCTACAGGCGAGGCCGATGGACGTGTATGGAGTATTATGACCGGGACTCAGATGGTGGCGGTGTCCTGGGCAGGACTGGAGATTGCATTAGGCACAGCAGCACCTTTGAGCAGGCAGCTCAAGAGAGGGACAGCGGCCTCGGTGCCACTGGAGGTTCCGTCGTGGTCTCGGCTGTGCCAGCGTCGGCCCATGGCCCCGATTCTATAGCTGACAGTTCCCTGACTGCTGTGTCACAGCTGCTTCAGACCGAGAAAATGACCCAGTCCTCTCTACAGCAACCTAATTTTGTCATTGGGCAACAACAGCAGCAGCAACAACCCATAGGTGGGGCCATGCCTCAAAGTACTGCTCAGCCTATGTTTTCTGGGGCTTCGGTAGCAAATCAGCAAATGATGGTGCCACAGCAGTCGCAGCCACAGGTAAACGCGCAGGGTGTTGCACAGGCTGGACCCAATGGGAAAGGCATGGCACCTCCAAATGTGACAATAGGGCAGCCGAGCATTCCTGTGGCACAGCAGCAGGTGCAGCAGGCAAGCATACCAGTGACTCAGCCTCAGCAATTTGCTTATTCCCAGTCTCAGATTCCACCAGTGCATCTACTGCCGACGCAACCTTCTGGCCAGACCGACTACATGCAGCACATGACAATTATGCAGTCTCAAGGAGCTATTCAGCAAGCTACTACGGGCTCTGTTCCAAGTACTGTGGCTTCCAGCCTTCCCGTGGGGCAGGTGAGCGGCCAAAACCCCTCACCTGTGGGAGCGCCAGCGTTGGGGGTGTCGGCACAGCCTGGCGAAGCGGCCGGACAGGGATCGGGATTGATGCAGAGTGGCCAGACGCAGGCTGGTCAGGCTGCCGTTCCACAACCGGGAGGTGTGGTGCAGCAAGGCATTGGACATGCTGGGGTTGTGCAACAGAAATCTGTGACTCAGCATCCAATGGGTGGAAGCAGCCAAGTGTCCGGAATGCCTGGTGCTCCCCACGCTGTGGTCTCTGGAGTTCAGAACGTGCCTGCGGTTGTGCCCGGTACTGGTGTGCCTAGCGTGTCTACCACCGCTTCTGTTACTATGCCAAACGTCCCTGTTACACTGGTCCAGTCCCAGCTGACCAGCCACACTTCTGCCAGCAGAAGCACCGGCGTTGGCCCGCCGCAGCACGTCAGCCACTCCGTGATGCAAGGCACGCCTAACGTACCTGCGAACCTGCCGCCGTCAAACCTCGGACAGTTTCAGAGTCAAGCTCAGTCCTTGGGCCAGATTGATGATACTAGAAGAAAATCGGAACCCCTACCTCAGCCACCGCTTTCTGTTATAGCTGAAACTAAACCTCTTGTGAAGCCTCCCATTCCAGACACTCTAGCAAACCCTCTTCAGTTACCTGCAAGTACTCCTATGAACAGTCTTGCCAGCTCTGTGTTTGGCATATCTATTCCTGTTGATGGTGATGAAGACAGGTATGAATTGTTTTATAATGCCATAAAACCACTTTTTTTTTAAGGGGGGGGAAATCAACTGTCAAGTTATTGTCGGGTGGTTTTTGTAGGTTCATATTTTCGGAGTGGTACTGACCTTTACCTGGGCTGCTTTGGTTCTTGAGGGTGCAGGCAGCGGGGTGTTCAGACAGGCACTGAACTGTGCTTGTTCTCAGCTGGGAGCGTGGTTACCTTTCTCACAGGGCAGAAAGGGGCCCCGAAGCTGCTTAACACACAGATAGTATGACCTCTTCCAAATCAAAGCCTGAAAACGCCCCTCACGCCCCTTATTGCTGAGGGTGCGAGGGATTCTGCTCTCTGCTTTCCCCTGGACATGTAAGGCACTCGGAGGGCAGGTTGACATGGGTCTACCCACTGCCACGCTGCGGTTGTTAGCGTAGTGCCATCGCGGGGCCCTCGGGAGAGGGGCCTTGGAAAACTTCGGGGCGTGTAAGACAAGGTTCTTGCTTTTTATCCTGCTGTTGACTGTGCTTTATGGTAGCAGTAAGAAAGGCACTGGCATCGGGGTGTGAATTTGTACGCCCTCACGGAGTGAATGCTCTATGGATTATGGCCCTTTGGGTTGACTAAAAAGGACGCTGCTCACTTGGGTGAAGACACAGGCGCGGTGTAAAGTACAACCTTACAAGGAGTTGGCTGTGTCGGAAGGCAGTTTGGAAGTGCTGGTTGTAACAAAGGTGTGTGGCATGGGCAGGGTTGTCCGAGGGCCTGGGAGAAGGAGCGTGTGTGTGCCCGACCCCGCAGCCTCTGCGGCTGCTCTGGCAGTGGGTGGGGGCTCAGACTGCGCTTAAGGGAGAGAAGGCTGTTGGGGAGAGCAAAGTTTGAGCACTGAGTTAGTGTCATTCCTGTTTACTGCTGGGATGACTGCAGCTGGGGGAGTGAAATCACGTGTGGGCTGTGTGTAGCTGTATTTTTCAGAACAGGAGTAAGGCCATGGGGAGGAGGTGTGATGTGTCAGCCTTCCCTCACCTTGGGAGACTACCAGACTCCAGCATGTCAGTCAGTGTTGCGTGGAGCGCCTCCTGCTAGAGCGGCGGGGCTGCAGGGGCTGGGGAAGGTACCTCAGTGACGGGTTAGTGTGGGGGGAGTTAGGTGAGCAGTGATGAGGGCCTTGGGCTCGCCGGAGCTTTGGCCAACGCCGTCTGGGACAGTGACCGCGATAGCTTTACGTGGGCAGAGTGGGGTCGTGGAGCTGGGCTGACTGTGATTACAGCGGGAAAGGCCTTGGTTTTTAACCAGGGAAACAGTTAAGTTTCTCTAGCAGTGGTGCCTACCTTAAGAGGATGGCTGACCCAGCTGGCAGGCTCCTCTTTGTGCAAATAAGGCTAGGTTTCCAGCCGCTCGGGTTTTCTCATGGCTCAGTGTACTATCAGAAGATGATTTGTCTTGTGTTTAATCATTCCGATGGTTAAGGAGGCAGGCAGGAAGGAATGCATCTCGCCTAGCTCCTGATACTTAGTATTCATACAAGTGGTAGTAACAGACACGGCTCTCTGTGACAAACCAACCCCTTTATGTAACAGTAAGGAAAAACTTGGCCTGCTTGTCCCAACTGAGGCCGCTGACTGTGCCGCGCGCCAGCGAGACGGGTCTGGGTACGCGTACCCCGACCAGGGACTCTTAGATTTTCTTTGCACTCGAGCCACCTTGCAGCATTGCTTCGCACGCTGGTCACCCCTGAAGGAGCTCCTCGGAGGCTTGGCCCTGAGAACTGCGGGTGCGAGGTCACGGCGGGCTCGCGCCGCGCTTGACGTGCTGCGTTACGTCGATGTTCAGAGAAGGTAGCTTGTGGTTATCTGAGGAGAAAGGCTGCGTGCTTCTCGGCTGTCGGCTCCTGCTCTGGCTGATAAACTGCTGCCCTTCGCCGGGGCGGTGCGCGAAGCAGGGAGCTGTGCGGTGCGAGCGTCCCTCCGGCTCGGGATAGCTTCCCGCCGTAGAGATCCCGAGAAGCGATACGAGCTCATCTGAAACGGGCCTAGAGCTCGGACAGGGGAGGAGGTGCAGGGCTAGCAGGTCTAAATTCGTTCTGTGCTCCCCTCGGACTGTGTCCCGACTTCTACTGCTTTCAGGGAGAGAAAGAAAGAATCCTTAGTAGCTTGTCAAGGCTGTTTTACCGCTTTGGCTTTATTTGCTTTCCTGTAAAGCTGTCTGCTCCCTTGCTCCTGCTTTGTAACTCTTTCCAGCCGTTCAGGTACACCTCTGCTCCCATGGGCCTGGGCCCTGCTTTATCTGCCCAGATCAGCGGGGAAATAGCCACTGGAGACCTTCGGTGTCATTAAGAGGCCGAGGGCTGACACTGATAAAACCGGTGGGGCGCAGAGGGAGTTCGCACGCCATGAGTCACCGTTTCGGGGTCAGGAAGTTAGCGCTGGGGTTTGTTCAGAGGTTACTTTGTGAGCACCGGAGCTGGACGTCAGTGGAAAGCTTTTCTCTGGTGTTAACATTAACCTGTAACTTACCCAGCTGGGGGGTCAGTGTGTGGGCAGGCAGCTACGTTTCCTTGACACTCTTGGTTATGTTTGGGGGTTCGTACGCACTCGGCGCTGGAGAAGCCTGTGTAGCTCATTCTCCTGCAGTCACCTCCTAAAACAGCGGTTCGTCAGGGAACGCTGCGTAGCTCTAAACCCCCTGCGTTTCTCTAGAAAGTCATTCGGCAGTCTGCACGTGGAGAGGAACTGGTTTCAAGGTGAAATAATTCAGGGTGGGGAGTCCCTGAGCGCAGGGTTGTGAGGAGCGCAGCAGGTACCAGACAGGTTCCATTCTCTGTGTTATTCCTGCCTTGTGGCCTGCCGGTTTGAATCGACCCGTGCCTGAGAGAGCGGTGGAGCCGTACGGTTACAGAGCCTGAGGGGTGGGTAACAGAACTGTACCTGTAGACCTGGCTTTTCTCGGAAGACGTTCCCTGAAACCCTTCAGTGTCCTGTTCTGATAGCCCAGCGCGCTCTTCCAGTGTTCTGAAGAAACCACAGGCAGAACTGTGGTTTCTTGCTTTGTTCTGATGAATAATGAAGGATCAATTAGTCTTGCCGGGGGGAAGAGAGGGCAGGTAGGTGGGCCAAAGGAATTAAAAAAAAGAAAAGCAGCCTTTGGCACCTCCCTTTGAAAAGCAAAGCTGGTTTTCTCGGTGCCTTGGGTGGCCGTTAGGGAAGATGTGCAGCGTAACATCGCTTTGTTTTCCTCTCCCCTCCTCACGTGGCTCCACGTAGAATAGACTGCAGCAGCGGCGTTGGAGGCCGGAGGAAGCAGCGCTCTCCCTGCGGCAGAGACGAACTGCGATGTGCTTCGCATTCGGAGTCCGACAGATCCCGTAAAAGCACGCGTAGGGCTGGAGCTCGGAATCGCCCTGGCTCCTGGGCTGCTGTCCTGATTGTTTTGGACGGGCAGTCAGAGCACCTGAGCGGTGGCGGGATCAGTGCGTGGCAGTTTCTTCGCTCCCCTTTTGCCCGTGTATACACAAATTCGTAGTTGACAAGCATAATATTCCAGCTGGCTTAATGACTTTGTTTTGGCTCTTGGGGAAAAGAAATCTGTTGCCTCTGTTAAAAGAATGTGACTGAGAAAGGTTGTTCAAACCTCCTACATGCTTGGCAGGCTCTTGGGGCAAAATACCACTCGGCATGTTGGAAAAGGAGCGGGGCGTAGATCGTTTTCCAGAGATAGCTGACCGGCGCGAACCGTGCAGGCTGTATTCCAGGCACGCTCATGAATGGCTGCGATTGTGAACTGTCCGCTGCCGCAGCGAAACTGCTGAAAACCCGATTGTGCAGCCCTCTGCTCAGCGCCTCCTGGGCTCAGCACGGTCGTGCGCTTGTACGGTGCGCGGTCTCTTGATAAAACCGAGCTCTTGGGACCCTGCTCGGAACGCAGGGACGCGCCTGGGCACGGGCATTAACGCAGCTTGGAGGATTTCCTAGTGCGTTGCCCTGGGTGCGCGGGTTTTGTGCTCCTGAAGGGGGGTGAAGGTGCGCGGCGAAGGCCCGCAGCGTGCAGCGGTGGGACGGCCTGGCTGCTAATGCTGTCCCTCTCTTCACGCTGCTTGCAGCGTGCTGGAGCTCTGAGCTGTGCAGCTCCAGGCCTGCAGTCGTCAGCTCTCTGTGAGGATTCTGCCTGAGGGGTGAGACCGAAACGTGGGCACGCTCCAGCCAGGAGTGACTCCGGATTGAGGGCCAGAAGGTGGTTTGGGCAGGCGGGGCTGCCAGGCTGCCCTCCAACGGCTGAAGAGCTGGAGTTTCTCTCGGGCTGTGCGTTTTTACCGGAGGGACCGATAGTCCCTGAATTCAGGCAACGCTGTAGTAAAAAGGAATTGTTCCTTGTGAACGTCCTGGTGTTGGGCTATCAGCCTGGTGCGTTTTGAGGTGAACATAAACGTTCCAGGTCTACAGCTGGTGGTCAGCGCTGCCAGCCGTGTCTGTGCTTTGTGCTGCAGCGATCCCAGAAGAAGCTTCCGTGAGACGGCTCCTGCTGAAGTACCACTGGTTTAGCTCTGGTAGATGATCCAGGTTGTCAGCCACAGGTGCCTGCTTTTATTCTGGTATTTGGCAAAGGGTAAAGATGGAAGCGCTCACAGCAACTGCGAAAGCTGCTCTCTCCTGGGGAGGTTGAAGTGCAGTGTAAGGCTGCGTCTTCGTTCCTCCATCTTTAAGCTGCATGCTTTTTCAATACAAATGTGTCGAGGGCTAGCGGATTCCTTGCGCTGTGGGGTAATCTGGTTTTCCTCGCGCAGGGCAGGTGAGTCACGCAGCCACACGGAGGGCAGCTGGATGCTTGTCTTCTCTTTGCCGGGCAGAATGAAATTATGACAAGAGGCTTCCTGCATGTGTCTGTTCTGCCTTTGGAGCCAGGGGTAGTGCATGTGTCTCGTGACAGCTCGATGAATGCTTTTAATGGTGCAGAGAAGGTAAACTAATAATTAGCACCATAGGGAGGCGTCGGTTGTCTGTCCCAGTGGCAACTGGCCTGTTGGTCTGGTAGCCCTGAAAGATGGCAGACTGCCAGGGGCGTCCGTGTTGGCAGCAGCAACTGGTCACAGAACTACAGAGGGCTGAGGTTGGCAGGGACCCCTAGGGTCCCTCTGGACCAACACCCCTGTTCAAGCAGCATCACCCTGAGCCGGTTGCCCAGGACCGTGTCCAGGTGGCTTTGGAATATCTCAGAGGATGGAGACTCCACCGTCTCCCTGGGCAGCCTGTGCCAGGGCTCGGCCTCCCTCGCAGTGAAAAGGTGTTTCCTGATGGTTGGGAACCTCCCGAGTGTCACTTTGTCCCGTTGCCTCTGGGCCTGTTGCCGGGCCCCCCTGGACAGAGCCGGGCCCCTTCCTCTCTGCCCCCTCCCTTCGGGTGTTTAAGTACTTCGACGGGATCCCCCGGAGCCTTCTCCTCCCCAGGCTGAGCACTCCCAGCTCCCTCAGCCTTTCCTCACGGGAGAGATGCTTTCTCGTCCCTTCCTTGTCCTCGTGGCCCTTAGCTGGACTCTCTCCAGCCTGTCCGTGTGTTGGACGGGGGTGCCCGGCACTGGACACAGTCTCCAGCTGCGGAGTGGAGGGGGGGAAGGGTCACCCCCCTCGCCCGCTGGCAGTGCTTTGCCTGAGGCAGCCCGGGACACCGCTCACCTTTGCAGCCAGGGCACAGCCCCGACCCTTTCATTTCTGGGAAGGGGTGAGTGTGGTACCTACGTGAGGTGGACGGGGAGAGGTGTGGAATGGGTGTGAAGTGAGGTGCCCGTTTCTGTGAAGTGTCTGAAGGTTTTGTGTCTGTAGAGCAAGTTTAACTTGCCTGGTTCATTGGAGGATGGGGGATCAAAAATGAGGGCTAAAACCCCTGCTTGTTCTCTGTCAAGTTCTTCCAGCTGCTTCTGCAGGGGTGTAGGTGATGACCCCGGGGAATGTCTCCTGTGTAGAAGACTGGCTGGTGGGAGCAAGGACCATAAATACCTTGACCGACCCGACAAACGCCCTTTTGAAGCCAGAGTTGCCTTAAGGCGAGCAGCAGGCTGTGCTGTGGCGGAGCTTTGGTGGGAGCTCGGCTGGGTGCAGGCTGGGCGGGAGCTTGAGGAGTTGAACGGCCTGGCGAGTGGTGCCAAAAGGCGGGCAGGGACGGCTAGCCGTGCCACGCGTGGCCTTGGTTCCAGAAGCTTCGTTCTTTAAAGCTGACTCTGTAATTTAAAGTGATTGCTATGAGGTGCTTTCAGTGTCCCAGAGGTAAGGATTTGGGATTTGGCTGAGTCTGCCTGAACCCTGTTCTCCACTTGCTTTTTTCCCCCCAAATACTGAAATGTGTTGCTCTCCAAAAAGCAGGAACCACTTGTATTTGTAGATAACTGAAGCAGCTGAAACAGCAGTCGTGCAACTTAGTGGGGGAGAAAAGATCTCGTTTCGGGGCTGTTTCCTTAAAAACGAATACTCTGGCCAGCTGTTGCACTGTGCCAGGCCATTTTCGCTGGTAATCACCAGCAGCTTTCCCTTCTGTCGGTAGGTTTGAGGAAATGTAGCTTTGGGGGCAGAGCTGGTCCTCGGCAGTAGCATGGCCATACCTATTCACAAAGGCCTTTTGCTTTTCCAGCCAAGTTGTGCAGAAGTCACTGTTTTTAAAAGTCTTAAGATCTCTTTCAGGTTTTCACATGTGTGATGCGGATTAGCCAAAGTGGATCTTCTTAGTCCGGAAATGAGGAAGTTTCCCTTGGTTTTTACTACCTCCTTTCGCCCTGGTAGGGCCTGCTCAGGGCTTGCCAGGCCTGCTGTCTCAAAGGGGATGCCTTGCAAGCGAGTAACGCAGCGTCGTGATAACCGGTGAGTTCTGCTAGGTGCTGAGGGGCTCCGTCCCTTCTGAGGTGAAGTTCAGGATGTTCGTTGAGGCCATGTAAGTTCCTTTCAAGATACCTTTATTTTTTTTAAGCTTGTTTATTTTCTTCCAAATGTGGATAATACTGATGGGCTTTCCCTGCCCTAGCCAAAGCCTAAGCTCTGGCTTTCCTCGACAGCTGACAGTGGCAGGAATCCCTGCTGGGTCGGGCAGAGACTTTCTGTAGTGCCATCAAGTCGTTTCTCTGACGATGTGCTGTACCGTGTTTTTTCCTGAAGCGAAGCTGTGCGTGTGAGCTACTGCCTCGGATCCTCCCTACGGGCACTGAAGGCTGGCCTCACCCGCTGAGAAGACAGGTCACTGGTACCAGAGAGACCACCGCTCCCAACAAGCGTGAGGTGGCAGCAGCACTGGGATTAGTCCTTACCCCGGCTGTAGGACTGCGTAGTGAGAAGTCAGCCTGACGGACAGCTGTGGCAGCCTTCGCAAACAGCCCAGTGTTATTAGCAAGGTGTTGCAGTAAGGGAGATGTCTCGTTTTTCATGTGCCTGTGCTCTGCTGATTCAGTGCCCAGCAGGGCCTTGGCCGGCAGAAATGGCAAAGTGACGTTAATCGGAGGAGGCCGTGAATGGCTCGTAGCAAACACTGGTGGACAGTGAATAACTGGGTGCAGCTCCACCTGAGACACCTAGACTGGTCAGCTTCGGTGAGGTGTGTGCGGAGCGCCTGTGCTCGGGTGTTGTGTACTGGCTGTTCTCGGCGGTACGCAGTGGAAATTACTCTGAGCTTGCAGCTAGGGACTCGGGCTTTGCAGACTCGTCGGTACTAAGCTATTGCAGCCAGCGAAGATGTGAGTTTTTAATGCCGTCAGAATGCCAGATTTCCATGTCAGATTTGCATAGTTAAAAATGCAATCCTTAAAAAAACGCAACCCAAACCCCGAAAAGAAAACACAACCCCCCAAACCCAACACCCCCCTTGCTGCTGTTCATGGGATAACACTGAAGTGTAGGGGCGAAGCGTGCGCACCTCTTGTCCCACAGCCAGCGTCGCTGCGGGCCTGCCATTCGGGGGTGGGGTGCACCCCTGGACAGAGGTGCTGGGGTGCATCTGCCCTCACCTGGTACAAGGCTGTTGAAGGCTTTGAGTGCGTTTTACAGTAACGGAGGGTGGAGGATGGAAGTGTTTTCTGCAGCTCTTCAGTGCCAGGGCAAGAGGGGAAGTTGTTGGCATCTGCTGTGGGTTGAGGAGAACG
Organism: Rhynochetos jubatus; assembly: GCA_027574665.1. Taxonomy (NCBI): domain Eukaryota; kingdom Metazoa; phylum Chordata; class Aves; order Eurypygiformes; family Rhynochetidae; genus Rhynochetos; species Rhynochetos jubatus. The sequence goes on from CM050657.1 coordinate 533,868, forward strand.
GTGGTTGTCCTCAGGCGAGGGATGTGATACCGGTGGCTGTCCTGTGCTCAGGGCCGGAACCTTGGAGCAGCTTCTGGTGCTCACTAAATACTTGGGTGGTTTGCTCCCTCCTCTGGTGTGACCGTTAGTGTTGAGCTGCCCCGCTGTCCATGCTGCGTTCTCACGGCCAGTTTTTGTAGAGGTGGTTTTGGTCCTTTCCCTGGTGACTGAGAAATGTTACCGGGCCGTTCTCGGGGAGCCAGGCCCCCAGAGCAGGGGAAGGCTGATCCAGCAGCTCAGCAGAGCAAGTGGGCAGCGAAAGGCCTCTGCCGGGCATCCTTACCCTGCGCCCCGGAGACAGTCAGATCTCATCCGCCTCTCCTGCAAGACTTCTACAGTGCGGAGGGTTACTCCCCAGCAATCCCCTTCAGAGCAAGGCGCAGAAAGTACGGGGTTGCTCTGATCCTTGCTGTGGGAAGGAGGATGCAGCTCTGGTAGTAAACGGTGAGTCTGGGATGCAGCTCCTTAAACGGACCTGCTGAGGTCTCGTTCTGGGTGGCATGTGCTGCTTCACTTCTCTCCCAAAGCTACCTGGCGGTGGCTTCATCCCTTCTGGCAGCGTTGGAAGGGGGCGTGTTAGTGTCTTTGAAAGCTGCTGAGACTCGGTGATGGTGCCACTGGCAGGGTCTTGCTCGTGATAGTGCTGGGGTAGTACACCTGGGTGTTCACCTCCTCCCCATCGAATTGTTACAAAACTGTGGTTGGCATGTCCCAGCTGGGTGACTCTTAGCACTTAAATCTGTGTATCTCTCGATTTTCCGGTGATCAGCTCCGTGCCGTTGCTTTCTCTCCACTGTTACGGTGTTCTCGTTCAGAAGTGCCTGGGAACCCTTTCAAGCCTGTTGCGGTGGCTGGGAGCCGCTGTCCCAGAAAGTGTCACGCAGGCTCTAATGCAGTCAGCCTTTCCTGTCACCCGCAGCTGGAACCCACCTGGAGCGGGACGTGAGCCCATCTCGCTCTCGCTGGTTTTTCAGGGTGTGTGTTTCAGGTACAAGGGCTTTAAGGAGCTACGTGACCAGGATACGTAATTGAACACAAAACTTAGGAGCTTGAAGTGTTGTCGGCGCTCTCCTGCGAAGCTTTGTGCTCCAGTTGCTGTTTCGGAGGTGGAGTCGCGTGGAGTGGAGTGGTTCGGAGCTGCAGTTGCTATAAATAGAAGGCGATATAAATAAAGTGGAGCGTCGTCCTTTAAAAGCAGAGGGATGGAGAAGGAGTTGTGACTAGCGCAAACACGCTCTCGAAATCAGTTAAGCTTGGCGGGGTTTCCTGGTAAGCTGATTGCAACCCCCCTGGTTCCTATCCTAAATAAACCACGCTGAGGGTTGAACTCGGAGACCAGCGGTGATGGGGTTTCCTTGCGGGCCGTGACCCGGTTAAACACAGCCTTTTACTGGTGATCAGCGTAACAACTGACTCGTGCTTGGAATGCTCTGGGCGCAGCACACCCCGTCCTTTATACGCCTCAGAAGCTGCGGAGGGCGAAGTTTGTTGTGCGTTAGTGCTCATCACACTGGGCTGTTGATGGCTCTACCTTCCTGTATGTTTTGGGCCTCGATTCCTTATTGATCACTGTAGTAAAGCCACATCCGTATGCGCCGCTGGTTCTCTTAAGCACAGACTGTGTGCTTACCATCGGCTCTCGGTGGCTGAGTAACAGTGGAGTTCTGACCTTGCATAAGGGCCAAATAGTGTGCTGACTTCATAGAATCACGGAACGGTTTGGGTGGAAGGGACCTTAAAGATCACCCAGTTCCAGCCCCCCTGCCATGGGCAGGGACACCCTGCACTAGCGCGGGCTGCTCCAAGCCTCCTCCAGCCTGGCCTTCATCTTCAGGCTGGCTTTGAGTTGCTTCTCTCAGTGTTTAGCTCACTTTGGGCGCTGTAGAAATAATGTCGATGTGCGAAGTGACGTGCTAGCGTCTTCTCTTGGGGTGTGGCTGAGGCTCAGTTTGCTTGCAGGCACGTTGTCGGGCTGCTGGAGCTTTCCCTGCCAGGAGCGGGAAGCGAGGCGCTCGCTGTTGAATCCCCGGTGCTGCTGATGCACCGCTGTGTGGTTAATGGCTGTACTTGTGTCTGGGAACACGAGAATAAGGGATGTTTTACTGCTCCTTGGTGCTCCAGTGTGAGCTTTGTCGGCAGCTAAGAGCCACTTTGGTTTAGAACGATCATTTCTGGCTTTCCACCAAAAAGAGACATAAAGTTTACAGCTGAACGGAAGGGCAGCTGGATTTCCATGTAGAAACTAGCCTTTCTTTACTTTCCTACTTTGTAGTTAAGTTTGGTTCCTGCAGGAGCTGATCCTAGCGAAAGGCAGAACTTCTGCTTTAAAGTTCTAACGATACCCTGAGCTCAAAGAATTGCGAAAGCTGGGGCTAAGGGCTGATCGCAGACTTACGGGCCTGAAGTGATTGGGAGCAGTAGCTGCTTGATCTCTTCTAGAATGACAAGTATGTGAATCCCCCCACTTCTTACACAAGTCTCCTTGCTGTGTGTGTGGAAGACAAGTCTGGCATGTAGTTTGAGCTTCCTTTGCAGTTAAACCCCGTAGTGTCTGTGCTCTGCTTACACCAACAGCTGTGAGAACAAGTTTTCTTCTCCTTTGCAGATTCTTTAATGTGTGTGAAGCCTGTGTCTCTTCCGTCTCTTTTAAATGCTTAATTTCCCTACTTTATTATTGGGAAAAAATTGGAGTGTGACATGTCTTCTAGTGATCTTGCCTGGACTCCTGGAGACCTACAGCCTTCTGGAGAGCTGGGCTCCCAAATGGCCGTGAAGTCTAAGCTAAGGAAGGCCCTTAGAGTGGAGTTCAGAGCGTGTGCAGCCTGCGCAGGAGCGCTGAGTGTGACACCTCGGCAGTATTTCTGTTTAAGTCCTGTTTAGGTTCTGTGCCGTGGAATTGCAGTCAGCTACTCGTTCCACGTTTTGTACCTCTGCAGCTGACTGTCGCTACCAGAGCGGAATACTTGGTGCTCGTCCTTACTGAACTGCACCCTCTATTTCAGAGCATTGCTGCCACTGGGCAAGATCCTCCTGAACTCTATTCCTGCTGTCCAGAGTGCTTGCAGATCACCTGCAGGTGTACACAGGCTGTACTCTGCTGTCCCGGTCACGGATCAGTGTCCTGTAGCACGCTCGGAGGAGACCCCTGGCGAGCTCTCTTTGCATCCTTGCACTGAACCGTTGGAGAGCCGCGTGTGCAGGGTAGTTACCCGTGGTGGGCCCGCTCGTACAAGGCCTGTTCTGACAACGTCCTGCAAGGTGGCAATGAAAGCTCCGCTGATTTGACAGCGTGATCTCATCTGCGTTCTTTCTGTACGGCGCCCGTTAACGTTTCTCGGGGGAGGCTTTGCCTCACACAGGTGTCTGGAAAGGCCATCCGTGTTGGCTTCCTGCTGTCTAGGTAATAATAAATAGGGGTTCTGCTTTGCTTTGGTTTTCCTCTGAGGTTTTGAGCACAGGTTGAGAACCGGTACCCGGCGCTGCCCCAGCCAGGATCACCGTTACGCCAACAGGCTTTTGTCCGCGTTGGGGACAGCGGGCCGACTTCACGGGCATGGTGTCTGGCGAAGCGGAGCTGTCTGGGATAACGCTTGGATTTGGCATGCCCTTGTCCCGCTTAACGGCATTGGGAGGATATTCCTTCGGCTGGGGCTTAGACTCCCCTTGTAAAGGGACAGCTTCAGGTATTCAGAGAACTGATAAAATTCTCATCCTTTAAATTTAGGTCAAATTCCCGTTGCACGAAAACCGTTCTTAGGAACCGTAACGTTGGTGTGTGGTGTGAATGTTGACGTTGGTGAGCTTTAAGGGAATAAACACGGGATGTGCTGTGGGGCTTTACAGAGACCTGGAGGCGTGTTTTGCCCATGGAGATACAGTTTGAGTGTTAAATGTGCCCCACCAGTTGTCCGTCGGCCTCTGGGGCTGGAGAAGAGCCCCTGTGCCCCTGGGAATCCTGCCCTCCTCTCGGGAGGGTGAGGAAGGGAGGTGCCTGCTGTACCTCCTGGGGAAGAGGAGGTGGGTGCTAGTTCTCTGGCTCAGTGCCACGGACACCCCTTTCTGTCTGGCTGTTGGCTCTGCCACAACCGGCACCGAGTCCAGACCTCTCAGACCGGCCGTGTGCTGGGGGCACCCGAGGAAGCTGCTCTTGTGGTCCAGGCTGCCCTGACTCGGTCGAGGCAGTGCCAGGCCGGCTTCTGGGGCTTTGGCCGGGCTTCTGGTCCTGCTGCTGCAGAGCAGCAGCCGCCTAGGCTCTGCTACTCACCGAGGCCTCGACTGGCTCTGCAAAGGGAGTTTGTAGTAATTCCCTGATCTTGGAGGGGCTGATGGTGTTAAAAACAGATGTTCTGACAGTCTGAAGCTCCATTGTGTGAGTTCAGACCTGCACACGGGGCATCATTCGTGCTACCTCTCTGCATTTGTGTTCCTGGTTAGGCAGCACCTAAAGAAACGTGAGGCAACGTTAGTACCAGCTGAGGAGTGTGATGTTATCAGCTTGGTAAGCAACTTCTGCAGCTGGTTTTAGCCTGAATTCCAGATTCACATGGAATACTTTCAATTTGGGGTGGCGTGGTGAAGGGGGGAGGAGGAGTGACTGCCGCTGCAGCACGTGAGGGCGGCTGGTTGAAGTACCATTCTTGCTGTGAACTTAGCAAAGGGGTGGGCGCCTGCCTGTCTGATGTTGGTATAAGCTGCTCCTTTTAAAACTGACTCTGAAAGGCGTTTGAACTAACACTGGCGGCTCTGGAGGGGTGTTCAGCTAAGCTGTTGGACTCTTCTCTGTACCAGTGAAGGCCCAGCGGCAGGGTTGTGCTTACGTGTAGTGCTCCGGCGCAGCCTCGAGCAGCTGAGGACTTTGACTTCGCTTCGTCTAGTTTCCTGCAAACAGTGAGTGTTCAGATGAGGGTTTGGGGAATTAAGATTTTCCAGGCACGCGCTCGGTATAGCTGGCGTGGACGGGGCAGGCGGTCTGGGGTCTGGCGCTGGGGGCAGGATTTGTGCCGTAGCGCCCGGCGCTCAGGAGGGTTACAGGTGCCTGTGGGTGGCGGCTGGAGCGCTCCGGCTCACCGCTTGGCAAAGCCTCTCCGAGCAGCAGTTGCCCCGATAAACGCTGAGAGGGGGAAGCGCGAGAATGACGCTGACAACGGCTTCCGGAGTTAGCCAGGTCTTGGGCGCCGCTCCGTAACTCGGCTTTCAGTTGTACCGTCGTCTGCCACCGCTTGGCTGGGACGCGTCCAGCTCGGACTGCAGGGCTGCCTGGAGAGCGCCTGTTTCGGACACGAAGCAGGGTGCTGCGTAGACTAGAAGTGCTGGGTGCTGCTAGCAGAGGTGTTTGAAGTACAGGCATGTGAAAGGTATCTCGTGTGTGGCGTTAGCGTGGAACACAGCTGACCTAGACAAGGTTGTGGGTGCGATGGCTCGTTAATGGTTTACAGCCGTCTTTGTACGGCACCAACAGGAAATGGCAGGAAAATCCAAAGGGCTCACGGATTGCTTTTTCGTTTTGGATCGGTGTGTCCTTAGTGGAACCAGTTAAGGCCTTTCAGCCACGGAACTGCATTCTGACGTCTGACCCTCTGGATGTGAATTTGACCTGTCTGCAGAGCTGAGGTACCCCGTGCTGCGGGTCGGATGAAAGCGTTGGTGTCTGGTACGTACCCGTTTCCAACGTGTCTGTCTGATTCTTGGATCTCGCAGGAACCCGTCAGCTGCGTTCTACCAGGCGTTCCGTTGCAACAAGTTACGCGAGTCAAAGACCTTCTGGGATAGGTATGAACGCGTACGTGTGGAATGCATGCGTGCCGAGGGACGCATGAAAGCTTCGCTCCGCAAGTTTCTCGTCATCGTGTGCGCGCAACTGCCGCTCATGTGTGGAGCCTCGCCGCGGCTGTTGCAGCCTGACGCTGGAAGCAGTCACGGCGGGGAAGTTATTGGTGCTGAAACTCAAACCTAAAGTCGTCTAAAATGTGTGACGTGACAGTCCTTTCCTCCTGCCATTACGCCTGTATCCTGCGTGATGCGTAAGCTGGAAGAGTTTAATGCTAGTCAGCTGCCGGCTGCCCTTCCCTACGGCGTTCCCAGCTTCCCTTTCCAGACAAGGGAGCTTTGGCGTTGTGGCTGTTGAGTCCTGGGTCAGAAAACAGGTGCTGAGAATGTCACGTTTAATCTCAGCACTTACAATCTTTCGGTCTCAAAGCCAGGAATGAAGCCTAATGGCTTGCCGTCCCGCGGCTGAGGTGAAGCTGGATGGGGATGGATGCGAGCCGTGCTGAGACACGGGGACCAAGTAAACCTGCTGAGCTAGCACTGAACTCGTGGCGAGAAACTGCAGCGAAGCCGTGCCTGTCCCGGGCACGGCTTGTCAGAGATGCGTTACTAATTCATCGCAGCTGCACGGTTTCGTTCCCGCCCCTCAGTGGTTTTGGAGGGGTTTGTCAGCATTAAGTCCCAGTGGCGGTGTGACTTGGTGCCTGGTGACGCTCTGGCCTTTCACAACACTTCTGCTTGGCGAGCTGGTGGAAGGTGAATTTTGGTTTGCTGTTGAAGTATTGATAACTGTCTCCTCGTTACCCTGGCTGTGTTTGACTCCAGGCTTTTCACCTTGCGGAGCTTAACTGAGTCCTTCGAAGTTCGCTTGGCAACAGTTTGTGCTGCGAAACACTGACGGTTACGGGTGACGCTAACGCATCCCGCTCTGGCGTTTGCTGAGGCGCTAGCACGAGGCTGAGCTTCAAAAGCATGTCTTCCCTGTCTCACAGGGACTTGTACGAGTCTGCCTTTTCCCGTCGAGCTCTGGGTGATGCCCCTTGCCTGGACTGATGGGACAGAGTTGGTGTTTGGTTCCAAGGACTTGGTGTGTAACGGGAATAAACGTCAGGGCCTTGAATGCAAAGGCAGGAGTTAGGCCAAAAGCTCACTTGAAGGTCAAGCCTTTACCTGATTCTCTGTTTTCATGGCTCTTAACTTGAAATACCTCTGAAGATGAGGAAGCCGATTGGAAAAAGCCTAAACTCAAATAATTAATGATTAAGACTGAGGGCCTCACAAATCCGTACAGTGCCTGAAGCAAGTACTTGTAAGCGTGGGGAAACGTTGCGGTCGGGGAGAAGAATGTAAGTGGCTGGCCTTAAGAACAGTCTTGTGTCTTTGCTGTTGAGCACTGGTGAACACCAGCATTTGGAAACAGATAGAAGCGAATCCATCGGGGTCGATGCACCTTTTAAACCGCTCATCGGAGTCTGCTTCAAAGGCAGGGTTTAGCAGGTTTTGCATCCGTCCCCGTCAGGGAGTTTCCTGAGCTCCCGTTACCGAGTGTTGCCTTACTGGAGGACAAGCCGAAAAGCTTTCGGCAAGAAACTACCCACGGACACCTGGTGGAGGGCCCTTGGAGGGCAGAGGGGCACGGCCAGCACTGGGGACACGGCCTGGGCAGGCGCAGGTGGGGCCGTGCCGGCGATGCCTGGCACGGGGCTGCGGGCACCCCCTCGGTCCGCAGGCAGCTCCGGCCTCCCGTGCCAGGGGGTCTGCTCTCACACTCGAGCAGTTCGGTAGCAGCGAAGGGGCTTTTGTGATCTTTGTGATTTTTGTGATCTCCAGCTTGTGACAAACGTAAGCTCTTCTGACGTCCTCCAAATCCTGTTGTTTCCCATCAGCACGGGGGAGTCAACACCTGCAAGACAAGGACCCTCAGCCTGCTGGCCGTACGCTCTCACTACAGCCTGCAGCTCCGTCAGAAGCGGTTTGCGCCTGGGGGGCTTGAGTCAGGCCACTTGGGGGTGAACGGAATGCCAGATCCTCCTGTGAACTTCAGGGTTTTCCCTGGCGAGTAGAGATCGTGCTCCTCGGAGCAGCCAGCGAGGCCAGGCACATTGCAGCCGTAAAGCGTGGCTAAGCTGCTCCGGTAACGCAGACTTGTTTGGCCTTCGCTCACGCACCGCGGCAGGGAAGGGTGCTGGTGCCGGGCAGACCGTTCGCTGCCGCTGAAACCCTGGTTATCGCGGGTGCGTTACCGAGTCCTCCCAGAGGAGCGGGAAGGGGAGTAGCGGTGTCCTGGCGTGGTCGGGTGGGTCCGAGCGACTGCCTCTCTGTGCCTGGGTGGCCTGGGTGCGGTAACGGTGCCAGGGGAGCTCTGGGCGGGTTTGCCTGCAACAGCCGTCGTTGGGAAACGTCGGTTCGTGTTTCCAGCGCGTCTGCGTGTGAAGCATTAAACTGTCACAGCATAAACTAACCCGTAAACGTGGACTTCCCTCCCCACAGTAGCGCCCAGGTAATTCTAAGTGTTGCTGATAAACATCCTGCCTCTGTATTTGTGATGTTTTAGGCAACAGCTCTGCACGTGGTGGACTCTGGCAACCTGCCACTTCCCTGTTCCATGGCTTTCTGTTAAATGGGATGCTCTTCCTGGAGACAGGAGGAAGGCAGAGCTCCACATCGCCCCTGTTTTGCTGGCAGCCTTATCTGGAGGTTCTCTGGTGGGTGGGACTGGTCTGTGTAACGCAGGGTTCCTGTCAGTGTTGTGGTTAACGTGTTTCTCCTCTCTTCTCACGGGAGTGGTGCCCAAGGGGACCGGCTTCGTGCACGGGGAGCTCTTTGCTTCATTCGTGTAGCTCAAAATCTTGCCAAAACGATGGAAGCGCCACGGTTTTCTCTGGTGTCGGAGAAGCGCCAACGCCCAAGCGCACAGCAGTTCAAATCGAGCAACCTCTTGCTCTCCCCGGGCGTCCTGTCTTTCACAGCGCTCGAGCAGCGCTTCCAGGTCGTGTTAGGTGGTGCTGAGCAGCCGGTCTGCGGAGCTTCCCCTGAAGCGGGAGAAGACCCAGCGGTGCTGTGGAAGCAAGTGCTGCTGCGTGGCAGAGGGAGCTCAGCGGGGCTGGCTCGCCAGGAGAGCCAGGCACCCGCCGGCGGCCCGGGGCTGTGGATCCCCCGCCTCGGATTCCTCACGTTCTCACACCGCGTGGACAGAGGAACACTGTGAAAATCTGAAATACTTGCATGGGCGCGCTGCAAGGCCGGTAATTGATTGTACTGGGAGGCTGTCCTGCACGATCTCGTAACTGATCCTGATTAAGGCTAATGGAACCGTGCTCTGCAGTCTCCTCCGCTCCGTGGATTAGCCGTGTTGAGGGGTGGGTGTTACGGACCTGGAAGACGAGGTGAGCAGGACAGTAACTCTGGATGCTAACGCTGAAAAGAGACGTCAGGAGCAACAGAAGGCGTGCATCCTGGCTGTTGGGGGGGGTGACCGGCTGCTCGGCCCTTCTCGGGAAGGCAGCGTGCGGGTGACGTTCATACAGCTGAGTGCGGCGTAGGGATTTGTTACTAAAAACCCCAGAGCTGCAAAGCCAGCTTCCGCCCCGCAGACAGCAGGCGTGCAGCCTCACTGGAAGGTGAGGGGCTGCTACCCGGTCTGCTGCTTGACCGTGCCAGAGTAGGGCTGCTTGTCACTCTCGCTCCGGACAGGCCCGCGTTGGCGTGGAGTGCCCGCGTTGGCGTGGAGTGCCCGCGTTGGCGTGGAGTGCCCGCGTTGCTGAGGGCTGTGGAATCTCTAAGAATGACTTGCCGCTCGCTCTAAGCGCATCGAGTGGGTTAAGCTGCAGGTGCCTTTGTTCTGGAGCCTGACTCCTCGCCTCTCTACCTGGATTTCGAGGTGGGTTTTGCAGCCGAGAACACGCCTCTTGAAGGATATGGCCATAGCTAACGGCACTGACGGGGAAAGCGCCCGGCCGCACTTCCTGACTTCACCGTTGGAACAGGCCTTGGTGCCTGTGACTGCGGTGATGCTGGAGGTTGAATTTTCCTCCAGCCATTAACGACATGGAGACATGAACCCTTGCGGTCTTCTGGTCCACTCAGCCTCAGTGTGTCCATTCCTCAACTCGCTTTCCCAGTCTGTGAGCAGTGGTGCTCCAGCTCTGGAAGCCTGTGGTAAGCTAGCTTTCCTGAAGTGCCGCTCTACACGGGACGCTTGTTTGCTCGTGGCAGAGCAGCTGTGTTCGGTGCCCTGGCACGTGTTGTGCTGACGGGGCTGCTGAGCACTGCACCAACGGCAGTATGACTTGTGGATGGTACTGCAGCATCTCTCCGGCAGTACCTCGCCATGCTCCTGGGACACCCCATCCCCACAGGAATCCTTTCTGCAGCAGTGGGGTCAGAACTGTACCGAGGCTTCTAGGAACGCGCTGCCGTGGGGGAAGTGACGGCAGCATGGTGGCGTAGGTGCGTTAGAGACCAGACTTGCACTTGGACTTACCAGTTCTCTTCCATAGCCCAGGGTGCTCCCAGCCTCATCCAGCCTGGCCTTGGGCACTCCCAGGGATGGGGCACCCACAGCTTCTCTGGGAACCTGTCCCAGTGCCCCCCACCCTCTGCGGGAAGGATTTAATGTTTATATCTAACCTAAATCCCTCTGCTTTCAGTTCAAAGCTTTGCCCCTTGTCCTACCAATTCTGGAGGATGCTCCCTTCCCGAAGCTCCGCTCCCCGGGCAGGGGAAGGTGGGGGTTTGCTTGAACGGGAAGGGTGGCTCTGCAGCATGGCACACAGGGAGGGGGTTTTGGGTGGTTCAGGGCTGGGCTGCCCATCTTCCCCTGGAGAGGCTTCTTCCTGGCACTGGCCCAAAGCTGTAACTGAGGGTGGAAAGGGCTGTACTCCGTGAACAGCCACGCTGCACAGCGCTTGGGACAGGACTAGGACGGTCCCAGTCTCGAATCGAAGTAGAAAAGAGTTGGCAAAAGGCGTGTAATTACGCTGTGGAGAGGCAGAAGCGGATCCCACCCCAGAGTGTGCTGTTTGCTTTGATTTGCTGCTCTTCATCTCCAGAGCTGCCTTCTGGAGCGGCCCCGGAAGGCTGCGTCACAGACGCAGGGCAGGCGCAGGGTTTCGGTGACCCCTGAACACAGGCCTGGGCGGTCTCGGATCTGAAACACCTTAATCCAGAATGAAAAGGGATGCATCACCCTGTCAGGAGTTCCAGAGGCTTTATTCTGAGGAGCTTTACCATGAGAGTGGCCTGAAAGGGGTTCAGGAGACAGAGACACCCAGAGCGTTGTCTGGTGGACCGGGTGTTGACCTTTGGCTTGGGAGGACAGGCGGCGTGCTGTGGGTCTAGCACAGAGGCTGTCGCTCGTTCCCTCTCCTCATCAGCGCTCCGTGCCAGGTACTGACGGCTTCCGTGGGGCTTGTTGAGATGGGTTTCTCTGCATGTGCCGTATCCTGTGGACAGCTGAGCTCTGGTTGGGGTGCGTAACTCGCACTGCTGAGCTCGCTGCCGTTGTAGAAAGCCTTCAGCCGGTTCCCCTTAGCGCTTGGTCTCGGCGAGGGTTGCGTGCTCGCGGAGGCACGCTTCCCAGCGCGGCTGCAAGCCTTGCGCTTCCCCGTACGTGACCTTTAACCGCAGCTGCACCCTGCTGATAGCAGCTTCCATCGCTGGGGAACGTTACCGGTCCTTATCGCTGCCGGCCTGGTAACTACTCCAAGAACTGCTGGCGTATGTCAGACGCGGAGCCGTGGAGTGGTTGGGGACCCAGTGTGGGAGGGTGGACGTGGAGAGCACGCGGCCGGCAGCGGGTGTGGACGGAGCCTTCGGCAGCTGCCCTGTCTGATCTCCAGAGCCAGAGCTCTGCTCCAGATGGGAGAGCACAGGGACACGCACCCTGAAACCCACCTGAGAGTTACGAGCGAGAATGGCTTGTGGTCCTGTCCTGCGACCTGAAAACAGGCCGGAACCAGCAGGGCCTGGGTTGCCGTAACCCGGGGGTCGGGGTGTAGCGCAGCACCGCCTTCAGTGCGGTGAACACACCTCCCCGCGGAGGGACCAGGACGTTGCGCTGGCCTGTTCTGCGCTGGCCTGTCTCTGGAACGAGCCTGACCCCAGCTGCGTCCAGCGGGCTGCAGCGCGCCCCTCGGGTGACAGTGATGTGGTGGGATCACCGGAACGCAGCGAGCGCGCCTGCAGGGCTCGGGCCGCGTCCTGCGCCTCTGGCTGCTGCCCCTCGGGTGCCCAGTGTAAAGGCAGCGCTGATCCAGGGACGGTTGAGCCGGAAGGTGGGCTCAGGCAGAGCCAGAGAGCAAACTCGAAACGTGGGTTTCCCTCCGGTGCTTCGTAAAAGCAGCTCAGCAGAAACAAAACCAGAGGTGAGGATGTCATGAGTATCCCCTGGATCCGTTTTCCATAGCACAGAAAGCTGAAAAATGAGAGAGGGCATCAAAACGTTAATTCAGGGTTCATTCTGACGCGCTTTCCTGGTTACGGGTGCCATCCGCCCAGCCTGGGGAATCGGGACCTGAAGGAGCAGTGTCTCGTGAGAGCTCCGGGCTACGGGGCAGCACAGTGGGGGAGCAAAGCCCCTGGGGTGTGTGCTGAATGCTTGGGCCTGATGCTCTACCCTCCCCGTGGGAGCATGTTCCGGGAGTCCCGCGGGCGCGCCGTCCTGCTGGAGGGTACGCCGACGCTCACCGAGTTTTCTCCTTGTATTTGCAGCGCGTCTGGTGCCAGTGTTGTTGCCATTGACAACAAAATAGAACAGGCAATGGTAAGTAAGGAATCGGCCGTTCCCAGCAGGATTGGCGGTGGTCACGGAGCCTGTCTCCAGCTGCACTGTGTGCGCGTGAGCCTGTGACACCCCTTCGGTGGGGCAGACCGAGACCCTCATCTGCAAGGGGTTTCCCGTGCCAGCTCTGGGGTGACACAGACCAGGATCGCCTGTGCTCGTGGCCCGGAAGGGGTCCGGCGGTCGTTTTCCTACACGTTGCTGACCGACCTTAAAGGAGGGCTGAAAACGAGCGGCACACCGAGCCTCTAGCCAAGTTCGTCGCTGGTTTATCTTAACTGGCACTTAAGTTGTGCCAGCCTCGACGTTGTGCTCGGCTTCGGTTACATCCGTTTGCGTTCTGCTGTCGCCCACCTCCGCGCTGGGGATTGCGTGACGCAGGCTCGGGCCTCCGGGTCAAAGCCCCCGAGCCGCTGCTGCCGTCCGAGCGGCTGAGCCGTAGCTCTGGTCCTTGTCTCCAGCGTAACCGAGGCGGCAGGAACGTAGAGCTGGGCGGCGGAACAGCCCCTGGTGTCAGGGCCACCTCGCGGCGAGCCAGCCCTGGGTTATTTGCCCCTAGGGCTAACGCAGTCACAGGCTTTTAGAGTGGAACGCTTTGGTTTTCCACTCGCTGCAGCGAGGGCTGGGCTGGGCGCGCGGCAGAACCGCTCTTCGCTGGCGTAACTGTTCATTGTCCTTCGCAGGATCTAGTGAAAAGCCATTTGATGTACGCAGTACGAGAGGAAGTGGAAGTCCTGAAGGAACAAATAAAGGAATTGGTGGAAAGGAACTCTTTACTTGAACGAGAAAACGCACTGTTGAAATCTCTCTCAAACAGCGATCAGTTATCCCAGCTCTCAGCCCAACAGGCCACCCCGAGTAGCACTTCACCGGCGCAGACAGCGACAGCACAGCCCCCGCCGCCAACGCAACCTCCGCAGCAGCCGAATGTCTCCTCAGCGTAAAGCTTCCGCGCCTCCTCCGACCGCAGCAGCCTGCGCGCGGCCTGTCCGCGCGCGCCACTGGCGTTCCCTCGCGCCCCACGGCAGCGAGTAGCCGTGCTTCTCTTGTGTGTCTGGCCTTTGCAGTATTAGACAATCATCCGGCGGAGCTGTCCCTCGCCACTGTCCCTCGCCGCTGTCCCGCCGCGCGGTCGGCGGCTGTTGAGCCATCGGCGCCCGGGCGAAGGTGGCGAAGGAGCTGCCGGGGCAGAGAAGGCGTTGGCTTGGGGGGCGGGCCGAGGGCCGCGGCGCTCGGTGGCCCCCCAGGGTTCCGCTTCCCTGCGCCCCTTTGGGCCTTGCTGTCCGGCGAGGAGCACCGGTTCCTCTGCAGAGCCGCTGTTCTTTCCCTACGAGTAACATTTGCCTACGTTGGTCCCACTGTTTGTTTTATTTATTACAGGGCTGCTATTTTCATGATGTACATGAACAACGTCACACACCTTTTTTTAATTTTTTTAATAACTGTATGTATCAGTCGGATGGTGGGCGGGGTTGCGCTGCGCAGGCGGAACGTTTAGGCAATAACTGAACACAAGAATCCTGGCATATTTCTAACACTAATGGCCGTGTACCTTTGGTATTTATTGACGGTAGTCGAGATCCAGCTTGAATGTAAATTTTGTATAGAGTGTAAGTATGGCGAGCGTAGTGCGTCTGTACAGGTAGTCACCAGTTCTTGTGACACGACAAATAATTGCTGGGCTATTTTGATGAAGAAAACTTTGCTCATTTCTGTTTCTACTTTCTGATAGAGAGAAATGCCACGATTCCTCTGCTTTTTGACATTTCGTATCTTTTTTTTTTTTTTGGGTGGGAATAAAAAGCTGTGAAATTGTTCAACCGACTTTGTAACCAAAGAAGCGAAGCTGTGTAATTGAGGTTTTTTTATTTTATGATGCACATTCTTTATGTATTTTTATTTAGTGTTTTCTCATTCACGACTTTCTTTGCTGTCTCGCATGATCTGCATGACCTGTATCTCCGAACCACTTTGGTACCTCATGTTTTTATCCAGCACTCTTATCGTAATACGTACTAGTCTGTGAACAGTGTCCAGTGGAAAGAACGATCGGCTGGCGGCGGTGGAGCCGAGCTGGTGTGCTCTGCACTAGTGGCTGACAAACACAAATGAAGTGAGCCATCTTTTGTTCATTTAAAATGGTGTTTTGAATTTCGTATGCAGAAGACGTTTTGTTACATTGCAGATTTTAATGTATTTAATAAATGCAACATGCAGATTAAGTGCAGTGTATGCTGAGTATTTAAATTAAAAACCTACATTTCATAAATACAGTTTCAAGAGAGACCGTCATTTGTGTGCGCTCCCGCAGGGCGGCCGCCGCCCGTAGAAATGGCTGTGTCCAGCGCTCCTGAGTTACGCTGCACCGGGGTGGTTTAGAAGGGCGGAGGCTGTCGCGGTGGAGCTCAGCTCAGCAGCACCTTTTCCCGCAACGCAGCAGAGAAAGGCGCCGTGAGCCGGTGCCAGAGCAGCGCTGGGACGGGGCCCGCCGCTCCCGCCACGGAGCCCTGCCGCTCCAGGGACAGCGCGGCCCTGGTGCCCTCGGCTTTGGGATCCCTCTGGCACGGATGAACGAACGCCTGGCTGTGCTGGGGCGTTCAAACGCTTCGGTGCCTCGGTGGGGCGAGACCAAGAACTCCCTTTCCAGACGCGTCGGCACGTGCAAGCGCAGAGCGGGCGCAGCTCGCGCCCCCGTCCCGGCCTGCTGCCGTCCCTTCCCGCCGGGGCCCGGGCCGGTTGGGTCAGGTTGCTGCAGATGTTTGCTTCGGGATCTTGCCCTCGGAGATGCCCGACTCCGGTCAGATTGGTGTGTCGGGTAAAGCAAACGAAAGCCGCCGCAGCCCTGCAAACTGCCGGTTCTGCTGCGGCTGATCGGAAGGAAGCATCCCTGTCCCCTCCTTCGGAAACGCGGAGCACCTCGGCTGCTGGCAGGCGCCGGGTCTCAGCACAGCTCAGACGGGGCACGCGTGTCTGTACGGTGAATGGGCACTCGCTGGCGGACGCGTGGCGGTGGCGGGGGCAAGCTGGTGCCATTGGCCTGCCGGGAGCGCGTGACGCTGCCGGGAGCCCTCACTGGAACGAGCTGTGCCTGCAAATCCAGAAACAAAGCGTTTCAGCAGCCGAACGTGCCTTCCCGCCCGCTGTGCGGTGAGGGGGTGGCCGCAAAGTCAGCAGGGGGACAAACGGGGCACCTCTGGGAACAGGAGCCCTGCCGGGGGGTAGCTGGTTACAGCCATCCCCGAGGGAACGCTGGAACTGCCAGTTCTTGGGGTGAGAGGGGAAGGAGACGTTTGGAACTTGGCTGGAGCTGTTGATGTGCGGCTGATGGCACGGAAAATCCAGCCGGTGAGAGGGTCCCGAGCACGTCTGCGTTCCCGTGTCTGCGTCTCCCGCCCTCGCGTAACGCTGTGACCGAGCGCGGGGCTGTCGTGCGAGCTGTGCCGCGCCGCACTGCGCCGCTGGATCCGCTCACGCGCGGGGCTCTGCAGAGGGTTTTCCTCTGAAAGAGAAAAGCGTTCAGTGCAGCCCCCGGAAACGGGATGAGGCAAGGACTGAACCGGTGCTGCCAGAAATCCTTTGTTCGCGTCGCGCCTCCCCCGGGTTTGGGCTTGGTTTCGGGCGTAGGTTTCTCCTAGCGGCGAGCGCGCTCGGCTGGCGGCACAGAAAGGCCTTTGAACCGCTGCCGCCTCTTCCCGCTGCCTGGGGAAGGGATCGCAGTCCCCCCTCGCCGTGAGGTCACCATCGTGGTGGTGTTACGGGCTCGGGTTCAGAAGGCCGGCCGGGCTGTCGCAGTGGCTGCGCCGCTTTGTGCGGGGGGTGTCGGTCAGCGCCCGCTGCCGCAAAGCCTTTCTTTGTCCTCGCGCGTGACGGCACCAGCGACGTCCATCAGCCGGCCGTCGGCGTCATGTGAGGCTGGGCGGCACATCTGCGCCCCCCACGCTCGGGGGGCCGGACGAGAGCGGGCGGCCATGCCCACCGCTCCCCCTGCGCCCCCTAATCGCTGTGGGGTGCTCTCTTGGGACGTGACGGTTCGGGCAGCTGCGGGTCCGTGGGCTCCTGGGAGGCGATGCTCTCCGCGCTGTTCGTATTCCTGTAGCCCGTCTCCGATTGTTCCATAGCTTCAGCGTAGCGAGAGCTACCTCACGGGACTTGCCGTGCCTGGGGACGGGGCTGGCCCTGACGGGGGCTGGCACGGGCGGGCAGCAGCCCGCGGTCGCCGTGTCTGCGACAGAAAGCACATCAGGGCACGCAGGTCCTGCAGCCCTGACGCTCGGCCTTGCGGCAGCCGGGTTAGCCCCTGCGTCGCAAAGAGGGGGGCGGGCAGGCAGGGAAGGGCTGCAGGTGCAGCCGAGGGTGCGGGGGAGATGCCTAACGAGGAGATGCCTAACGAGGAGATGCCTAACGAGGAGATGCTTAAGGAGGAGATGCTTAACGAGGAGAGCCTGAGAAGGCTGGGAGTGCTTGAAGGGGGAGGGCTGTGGGAAGGCTGACCCGAGCGGGTCGGGGTCTGCAGGGAGACAGGCGAGGTGAGCGCAGGGTCACCAGGTCTCGCCTCCCGGGGGGGCGTGTTTTTTCTTGCAGCAGGAAAGTGAACTTGGGAGCTGGGTGGCACGGGGTGCTGTGGGGCAGGTGGGATGTTCTAAAGGGGTTAGGCAAATGCGTGGACAGCGGGTTGACGGAAAGGGATGTACCCTCCTACCATCCCCACACAGCGCTTCTGGGTGCAAGGAGGGGGCTAAACTATGGGGGTGCCTTCATGGCACCCCCTGCCCCGGGCAAAGTGCTGGGCTGGCGGGGGCCTGTCTTCGGAAAAACCTTTGCTCCTCAGTAACATCCACAGCATTCTGTGCTTTCAGGTAAGGTTTCAGCCGAGCAGCAGGCTGACATGTCACAGAATGACAGATGGTTTGGGTGGGAGGGACCTTACAGCCCCCCAGTGCCACCCCCTGCCACGGGCAGGGACACCTTCCATAGCCCAGGGTGCTCCCAGCCTCATCCAGCCTGGCCTTGGGCACTCCCAGGGATGGGGCACCCACAGCTTCCCTGGGCACCTGTCCCAGTGCCCCCCACCCTCTCCGTGACCCCACACCTTGGTTTGAGCAAGCTCCGTTGCGTTTCTGTTGGCGTGCCCCGGGAAGGCAGGGCCCTGGGGCTGCTGAGCTGTGCGATGTGGCGATTCAGAGTCCCCGTGGCCACTACCGCCATCTCCCCTCGATTATTCCCCCTCCATGGGCACGCAAGGCGTTTGTGCGCACACCGCGTGATGCCGCGATCAACAAGTGCTCTTCTCCTCTGGGGCAGCCTGTGCTCACGCCGGGGGCCAGTGACCCTCCCTCGCCCTTCTGCGGAGCGCGACAGCAGGGGCACTGGGCGAACCCCGGCTCCGTGGCCCCCAGGCCGGCTCCGCGCCCGCCGAGGGGCTCTGGGTGCTGGCGGGTGCCAGCGCCAGGCTCGGCCGCTCCCGTCCGCGTCGCGCGGGCGGCTCGCCCAGGCCCTGCCCGGCCGGTGGCCTTCGCGGGCCGAGCCCGGGCGAGCTGGGCCCCGGCGTAGGGGCCCCGCGGCCCGACCCGCAGCTGGTTTCGCAGCGGCTCTGCCGCCCGCGGAGCTGTGCCGGCCCCTCGGGGCGCTGCGGCCGCGGCGGTGGCTGAGCAGCAGCGGGGGCGCTCGGGGTGGCGGAGCCCGCTGCCGCCGCTGCGCCCGCGGCTTCGGGAGGGAGAGGCCCGCGCGCAGGCACCGCCGAGCGCTCGGGGCCCTGCGGCCGCTCCGGGGGGGCTCCGGGGGGGCGGCGGGCGGGCAGCCCCGGGCCCGCAGGCGCGCGGAGCCGCCGGGCCGTGGCGGCCGCCGGCCACGGGGCGGCGCGGCGGGCGGGGAACGAGGAGCCGCAGCGGGCGGGCGGCCCCCGCGCCGTGCCCCGGCCCGAGCCGAGGCGCTGCGGGGGGCCGGGCCGCCTCCCCGCCGGTTTCTCCGCCGCTGCGGCCTGCGGGGTGCCCGGGCCCGCGCGCGGCCCCGCGGCCGCCTGCCTGCCCCGAGCCGCTGCGTTGGCGGGGCCGCGCCGCCCCGGCGGCCGCCTTCAGGCCGCCTTCACCCCGTCCGGTACTCGGTGCCCCGTGGCTGTTGCAGCGCGGGCTGCGCCCTGGGGAAGCCCCGCAGCCGCGCGGGCCCAGGCCAGCCGCTCCATGGCTGGGCCCTTCGCCCGCCCTGCAGCGCCGAAACGGGCCGGGCCCGGCGCGTGCCCCGCGGTCCCGCTGCCAGCCTCGGTAAGGCTTCGCGGAACAAGGCGAGGGTTTGGGATGGAAGCGAGTTGCGTGCGGTTAGCAGCGGCACCGCGACGGGACAGCGAGTTCGTCCCGGCCCAAGCGCCTGACCGCTGGCACGCGGGTGCGGCGCTGCTTTGCCAGGGCAGGACCGCGGCGGGCCCCGTGCAGAAAAGCGCTGGAGCCGTTGCTGGAAAGGGGCGTTGCGGTCTCACGGGAGGGGACACACACCTGGGCATGGCTCTCCGGCTTCCGAAGAGACGCCAGCCTGGCACCGACACCCGGGCTGCCCCGGCCCTCTGGTCTGACTGTCTCCAGGGATGGAGACTCCACCGTTTCCCTCGGCAACCTCTACCGGCATTTGATCTCCCAGTAAAAGAAGGTATTTTTCCCTGTGTTTAAATGGAATTTCTCCTATTTCTGTGTGCCCACAGCTGCTTCTCCTGTCCCTCGTCAGATCCCCCGGAGCCTGCTCTCTGGGCTCTCTCAGCCCCCGGGTACGTCAGGTGGACTTTGCAGCCCCGCGGGGCTCCGGCGCGTCCCCGTCTGTGTTGTGCCGGGAGCCCAGCAGCAGCGGGGGCAGCGCTCCGCACGTGCTCAGCGCTGCTGAGCAGAGGGGAGGGAGACCTCGACCCGCTGCCCGTGCTCCTTCCAACCCCAGGCCCTTCCCTGCGGAGCCATTTCCACCAGTGACTGGCCTCCGGTGGGATTTCGCGGAGCCACCAGCAGCCCTGGAGCCCAGTGGGTCAGCCGGGGCTCAGCCCCCACCGTCCCCTTGCCCAGCCCCAGCTCCTCGGCCGTGACCGGAGGCGGTGTCGGAGCGGCATCGGGTGCTGTCCCCTCCTGCGCCAAGCCAGTCACCTCTGGGCAGGAGGCAGGTGAGTTAACCGAGGGCTTTTCCCTGTTCATAAATCCATGGCTGCTCCCGAGCACCTTGTCCCCTGTGTACCTGGAAGCGGTTCCCGGGTGGCTTTGCCCCATCACCTCGCAGTGCTGTGGTGCACGGCACAGCCTGCAGCCCCGGAGCCTCCTCCCTGCCCTTCCTAAGGACAGGCGTGGCGTTTGCTTTCCTCCCGTCCTCGGGAATCTCCCGTGGGCGCGCCCCCGTGGACTCGTGTGTGCCCAGTTTAAGCGTGCCCTGGCCTGAGCCTCCTCCACCGGCAGCTCGTCCCTGCTACGTGGCCACCAAAGAGTGGCTGCCACCCACAGGAGCCTGGAGCCAAGCAGGGGTGCTCCCCGTCCGCCCTTTCCAGCTGTGCGGCGCGCACGCGGTCGTTAGGGTTAGGGTCTTTCTCGGTGGCGTCGCACGCCGTCGGCTCTTTCTCAGCGCGGGGTCTGCTGGTCAAAGGAAGTTCTGTAGCAGCTTCGTCTGCTCAAGGCGTTTTCTGTGCGGTGCAAAGTTGTTGTAGAATAAGGCCCTGCGGGCTGGAAGGAGCAACCCAGGGAGTCAGCGCCCCCTTAGCGGTCCCCTGAGGGCAACATGCGGTTTCCAGAGACGAACCACGCACACCTCAGACCTCAGGCGGGTCGCTGACCCCCGCTGTCCCCCCCCTCGTCCCCGTAAACGCCTGATCTACCCGTCGCTGCCCTGGCCGAGCCCCCGCTGCGGGGTCCACGGGAACAGGCCTGGACGCAGAGACCCCCCCAGGGCCTTGGGCCGCCGGCAGAGCAGCCTCCTCGTCACGCAGGTGCTACAGCACGTGGCCGTGCCCCTCTCCTAACCGCGTTTCCCTGGTATTTAATACCCCCACCTGCAGAACGGCCTGGCGTTGCTGCGTCAGCTCACACAAAAGCAGCTGTGAGCCGCGGACCCTTCTCACCCCTTGTGCAATTGCCTGTCCGTGGCTGAACTCCCCTTTCCCCGCTTGTCACGGCAGAGCACCCCCAGAACACTTCGGTTTAACCCCCCGGAACACTGGTGGGGGTCCCGCAGCGCTTCTGAGGGGCACGAGTTGCCCAACGGCAGTGACCTGAGAGGCCGCCGCTGCCAGAACAGGACTGCTGCTCACGCTGCGACTGCAGCAGCCGCTGCGCATCCCTTTGTTTACACGACTGCCAACGTGCTGCTGGCCCGGGTCCAGCCGCGCTCACGCTGCAGAGGCACCCCGAGCTACTTCGCGGCCAAGGTGCCGCCGACACCAGCGCCTTCTATGTGCAGCAGAGCAACCCTACGTACGGGTTCCCCAGAGCGAAGGCCACCGGGAGGGTCCAGGTCACCGCGGGAGTGAACGTCTCCCACAGGAGCAGGGACAGGCCAGACCCCCCCGGGCTCCGCTGCATCCCCAGAGGGCTGGCACGGGAGCAGCAGCCGCCTGCCGAACCACGGCGCGGCGACGGGCCAGACCCTGGGGGGAAGCACCAGGTCACTTCCACGGCCAGAGCCCCTGCAGCCGAGGGCTTAGAGGCACCAGCATGGCCCAGACCCCCCAGCAGCCCAGCACGGGGGTTTCCTGCAGCGAAGGGGCTCCCCCCAGGGAAGGGGCCGGCTAAGCTGCACTCGGCGGCCTCGTGCCAACACCCAGCAAAGCCCCGTTTTGCCAAGCTGAAAACGAACCCAACTCGCATTTGAGAAGACGTTTATTTAAAATCAGAATCAGACACGCTTCCCCCCACCATCACCACTTACAAAACACGAGCGTCCAGGAGCACGGGACGCGGTACCTCGCTCGGCCCCGGGGCGCGCTCTCGGCCGCGCTGGTTCGCACCAGTCCCGGTGGTTTCGCACAGACATTACCCCGGCTCACGCCGGCAGAAGACCCGCTCCTTCGCGGCTGACAGGCGATGAAGCCATCCCTACAGAAACTTTGCTCTGTTGCTCCTAACGTCACCAGGTCTGAAACTCCTTTCTCGCTAAGAAACCCGAAAAAAGAAACCTTCCTTCAGCAGCGGCGTGCGACAGCTGACTTCGGGCTGTTACCACAGCAGACGGCGAGAGGCCGGGGCCGAGCCTGGGCCACCAGCGATAAAACACCGTCAGTAGCAGCGTTTCCCACTGCGACCCCGAGTTACAGTCGTCCGCAGACGTGAGGAGGGGGGCTTTGCTTTTCCTCCGTGTTGCCGAGAAGGGGCTGCGATCGCCCCCAGGGAAGCAGGGAAGCGCCGGACGCATCGCTGGCTGACGCCGGGTCGAAAGCAGGATTCACCTTCACTAGGACGAAACACACAGCGCAAGACAGGTCACACGCGGGCGCCGCACGCAGAAGCGGAGCTGGGCCGGTGGGGCAGGTCCCCGCGCCCGCGCGCAGCGTTCCCGTACAATGCCGCGCACCCGCCGCCGAGAGCCGTCCCGGGAGCGCTGACGGCAGCCCCGGCCCGTGGCCGAGCGGCTCGGTACGGCCGCAGCTCCGGCCCCGCCGCCCCGCGGCCGGTGAAACCGCGGCATCGCGTTAGGGCAGAGGCTGCCGCTCGGCCGCGCCGCTCTCTAATTAACACCCGCTAAGGCCACACAAGCAAGCGTTTCGCGTTTACTGGGACGGGCGCGGGACGCAGGCTGCCGTCGTGCCGAGCGCTTGCGCGCCGCCACGTGCTGCGGTGGGACTGCTCGACGCGTAGAGGCCGATGCGCCTGGGCGAGGAGCGACGGCGGCCGCGCGGCCCGACCGCCCGGGCCCCGGCACGCTTCGCGCTCCGGCTGCGGGTGAAGGGCCGGCTCCCGACTCGGCATAAACCGCTTCCAGCTACACGGGGACTGCGACGGGCCTCCCAGCGGCGCTTCCGACGGCTGCCGGTCCCGAAGCGTCTGCAGGGCCCCCGCTGGCTGCTCCGCCGAATAAGCAGGTCCACGACTGTAGCTCAACAGTATAACTTTATTGCTTTATACACGTGGTGCTGCTCAAGGCACTGTGGCACGGGCTAGAAAACTCGGAATGACTCGCGAAGGGACCTGGAATGCGACGCGGGCGCTGCCGAGCGCCGCTCCCGGGCAGCCGCTGCGATGAACCGGGGCTGGCGGGGCCGGGTCACGGCAGCGCCGGGGGCGCGGGCGGGCCCGGCCCGGCGAGGGGCCCCTCACATGCCCATCCGGATGCTCTGGATGATCTGGAAGATGGCTGCAAGAGAGCGGGGCAGGGGAGCGCTCGCCGGGCGGCGGCGGCAGGGGGCGGGCGGGCTCGCCCTCCGCGGGGCCCTCCCGGGGCCCGGGCTCGCCCCCGCCGCGCCGCGCCGCTTACCTGATCCGCAGACCACGAAGATGAACAGCGCCAGCAGCCAGGGCCCCACCGACGCCTTCTCCTCCGGGGCCGTCCTCTGCGGGCACAGCCCCGCCGTCAGCGCCGCCGCCGCCCCCCCCCGGCCCGCCCGGCCCGCCCGGCCCCCCGCGCACCGAGGTCTTGGCGACGTTCCCGCGCTGCGTGATGTTCTTGCTGTGCTTCTCGTTGGCCATGCGGATGCGCTGCTTGGCCACCATGGTGCGCGCGCCCGCCGCCGGCCGGCCCGGCCCGCCGCTCCGCCCCGCCGCCGCCGCCGCTCCGCTCCGCGCCGCTCGCCCGGCTCCGCGCGCCGCCCGCTGCCAGCGTCAGCACCGCGCGGCGCCGCCCGCCGGAAACACGCGCCGCCGCGGGCGGGGCCGCCTCCCGCCGCCAACCCGCGCGCCCCGCGCCACCGCTTCCGGGGCAGCGCGCGCCGCCGCGGGCGGAAGCGGCCGCCTCGCGTCACGCGCTCGCGCCCCCGCCCGCCTCCCCCGCGCGACGTGGACGGCTCTGGGGCGGCCCCGCCCACGCTCACCCGGAAGCGGAAGCCGGTACGGCCGCGCCAAGATGGCGCCCCCCGTGCCGCTGCTGGCAGGTGCGTGGGGCCCGGCTGGCGGCGGGGCCCGGCTGGCGGCGGCGGGCGCTGGGGCGGCACGGGCTGGCCCTGTGCCCTCCGCAGGGCGCGCGCGGCGGGGCTGGGCCCGGCTCCCGCTCCGCCCCCGAGCGCCCGGGCAGGGGCCCGGCGGGCTGCGCTGCCGCCTCCGGGGCACGCTCGGCCTCCTCTCGGGTCCGCCGGCTGCTCGCCCCCGTCCCTTCCCCGCCGCCACCCCCGGCCCGCCGCGGGGAGGGGCTCGGGGGCGCAAAGCCCCGGTTTTTAACGCTCTCCCGCGGCCAGCGGGCGCGGGCGGGAGCAGGGCAGGCCCGTCCGCCCAGCCGTGCCGCCCCGCGCGGCCGCTGCTGCGGGGCCCGGGGCCCGCCCCGGCGGGGCCTCTGCAGGCGGCGGGCGGGAGCCTGGGGCGCTGGGGGTGGCTCGCTGGGTTGTCCCGCGCTCTCCCAGCCCCCGGGTTCCCGCGGGACAAGGGACGGGTGGGTCTCCCGCCCGTGTTTGCTGTGACCGCCGGCGCGCTTAGCACTTGGGTGGGGCGGGGCGGGGGCTGCGGTGGTGCGGGGTGGGTTTCGGGCAGCCTGCCGCTGGCCATCACCTGCCCCCTCCGTTGCCCTCGGGAGGCCGAGGGACCCGCGGCTGGGTGCGAGGCTGGGGGGGTGTTTAAAGCGTTCAGACCTCCCCGCGAGGTGTGTCAGGGTATGGGGCACCCGCGGTGGGCTGCGGCGCAGGTGGGGATTCGGAATCCATCAGAACAGCCTTTCCTCCCAGCTGATAAACTGGTGCGAAGCGCTTCCCGCTGGTTAGCTTCTGACGGGCTCGAGGGGTGAGGTGAGGCTCGGTGGCGGGCAGCGGGCACTGCTGTCGTCCGGGCCTTGCGCCGCGGGGCCCGCGCGTGGATCCCGGCGCGTGGCCGGGCGGCAGCGCTGCTGTTGTGCTGTCGGGCCTCCTGTGCACCCCTGGCCCTCGCACTTCCTTGAACCCGCGGCGGAAGCTGGGGCCCTTCTCCCTTCCTTGCGTCCTGTTTGTCGCCTCTGTCGGCGGCTCTGGTGTCCCAGGAGGACGCGCGAACGACGGCCTGTGCCCGTGTGGCAGCTGCCCCTTCCGTGCTTTGCCTGCCGGCTCTGAGTGCTTGCAGCAGCGCTGCCCTAACGCCCGTGGGGTAGTCTCTGTGACGACTCCAGCCGCGTGGCTTTGCACGGAGCTGTCGTTACTCCTTCTCTCCAGTGGCAGTGCCTCACAAAACGCCACGTGAAACACGTTTTACGGTGGCATCTCCTTCACGCCTCCTGCTTAACGATCGGAGGCGCGTTACTGAAACCAGCAGTAGGGCAAATCCTGCCTGGCGTCAGCAAAAGGCCCGGGGGACAGAGTGTCTTCGGCGAGGGCTGTCCCCGTGTCCAGGCGGCCGATCCTGGCTCCGGGGAATACCCAGGCAGCGCTTCCAGCCCTGTTGTGCGGGACTCCCGTGTGGCTCCCGCCGTCACGGGCGTTTTCAGCTTCTGCAGGGTTGGCTTCAGGATGGGCTCCTGCAGAGGCTGAGCGCCACTGGCCAGTGGTGGGGGGGATGTCCCGCCCTCCCCCTCATGCGGGGCAGCTCTTCTGTAGCTCGAGGTCATCCTGCGAGGTGGAACCAGACTCTTGGTCGGGGGCACCCAGGTGGCACCCAGATGGGCGACGGGCTCAAGCTGAAACCCAGGAACTGGCATTTAAGGCAGGGGGGAGCGTTGTGCTGTGGGACCGGGCGCAGGCTGCCCGCAGCGCCTGGGGTCTCTGTCCCCGGGCACGCTCGCCTCCCGGCTGGGCGCAGCCCCGCACCCTGATGTTGCTGGCCCTGCCGGGGTGGGGGTGCCCCCGCCTTGGCCCCCCCGGCAGGTGCCCGGATCCCTGCAGCTCCGGAGGGGCTGGCCGGTTGCCGTTGTCGTAGAGGCAGACCGGGGCCTGTTGCCTGTGCGCCGGGTGTCAGAGCTGCTGGTGCAGGACGGATCGCTGAGCCCAGCCCCTTCGCTGCCTCTGCCCAGCTTTAGTCCTGCAGCCGCCTTGGGTGAAGGCAGGTCGCCTGGCACGTGTTGCGTTCCCAGTTTCCTCCCTGGCCCTCTTCCTGCCTGACTCCAACACGCGAGCCAGGGAACAGAGTGGGCAAGTTCTCGAGGTTCACAGGCCAGCTAAAGCCGTTGCTTTGGGTGACTTTCCGAGCTGGCGGCGAGCAGCTGTTTGTTTCCTTTGCAGTGAGAGGATCCGAAGGGCTGTATATGGTGAACGGGCCCCCCAGTTTCACGGAGAGCACAGCGTTCCCAAGGTACTGTCGTTACTGCTGGTTTGATCCTTTGCACGGGGGCAGCATGTTCCAAAAGCTCAAGGTGGCCTGTCGGATGGAAACCTGTGTAAAGGCCGGTGGGTCCGGTCGTGCTGTCAGTCGCTGAGAAAGCCACGGCGTTGAAGGTTTACCTTGCCTGACCTCTTGCTGCCCGGGGGGCGTCGCTGAGGGGGCGCGCTGTCAGGAGGCGCTGCCGGGAGCGCGGCAGGGAAGGTGTAGGCTTGCTCTCGGGTGGTGTGCGGTGGTCGGAGCGCCTCAAGGCGTGCGAATGCTAACGACCGCTTCTTGTTTCCCCAGGGACTCCGGAAGAAATTGCAAAGCGGTTGCTTTCAGCAAGGATGGGTCCCTCTTTGCCTGGTGCAACGGAGAAAAGTTGGTGCATTGCATGATGTTAATCAGTTGGTATTACATAAACGGCGTTTCACGCGTGTGAGCAGCCGCTTTCGCTGCCAGCGATGGCCTGTACGCAGGCGAGCAGGCGGGGCGGAACGGAGCCCGTTTGTTGTTGCATGGCTTGCAGTAGTGGCTGTTTCCTGAGTGTCGCATCAACTGTTCCCGGTGTGTCTCACGTTTATAACGCACCCGTTCCCGTGGGATCTGAGTATGGGTTTTTCCTGTTTCCCAGCCGGATGGTACCTGGTTTTCTGGGGATGACCTACAGTAAAGTTCCCGGAAAGCGAAGGGCCCGTGCGCCTCCCGTGCACGGGGCACAGGTGGCCTTGGTGCAGCCCAGGGGCGTTACGGAGTCCAGGGGAGATCCTCCTTCGGGTGAGAGTGCAGCTTGGGGCTGCTGCTCCGAGGAGCAGATCAGGCTTCCGGGATGGCGCTGTTCCTACCAGCAGCTTAAAAACCTGCACAGCTGCTCGGTAACACCGTTTCCCCGTCCCTGTGACAGCAGGCGACGTGGATGGAGGACTCGTTGCTTTCGCTGTTGCTTCTGGTTCTCCAAAACAGCCAGGCTCCTCGCTGTTAATTAAGAGCTGGTTTTGTCGATTGGAAAGGTCCGTTTCCAGAAAACATCTGTGGGGAAAAATGTTTTTCAGACCCCCGGTTGCGTGTCCAGGTACCGCCTGTCAACGGGAACGTTCCTCCTGGCAGGGGGTTCCAGTCCTGCCGTGCCTCCGGGCGCTGCCCATCTCCCCTCGCTGTGGGGCCACAGGTGGTGGGATGGCGGGGAGCCGGCCCTGCTGCGCGCTGGGAACAGCAGCCGCGTGGAGGCACCTCGCTCTGAGCTTGTCTGTTCCTTTGGGTCCGTACGTGGCACGTCGTTCACACAGCGGTTCGGAGGTGCCGCTTGACCGTGCTTGTTCAGCCGCCTGTTCCCTGCCCCTATGGTCCCTGTCCCCCTGCATCCCCCAGCCTCAGAAAGCCCAACCCTTCAACGTCGCATCCTTATGGACAGACGACCTTTAGGAATAGGCGGGATAAGTGGGGGTGTTTTCATTCAGCGAGGATCCTTGGCCGATGCTCAGCTCCCGCACGGTGGGGGCGGGGGCGCGCTCTCTGCGGGTAGAGCGTGTCTTGTCTCAGGTTCAGTCTAAACGTTGCAGATACAAATGTGGTGTCTGAGCAGGGCTGTCACCTGGGTTCTCTCGCTCGGGCATCTGCTTCTGAAATGTGTGCTTGCCACGGACTGACAGAACAGGAGGGGTAAAAATCTCCACTAGTCTGTCGTCGTGGCCAAGTCTGGAACAGAACTAGCAGGGTCAAGTACGTGGAAAGTTACCTTGGCTAATCATTAACCGTCCTAAGCATGTTTTATCGAAACAGCATCCTTCGGTTCCAGGGTCAACGTCGTCAATGTCGCCCGCGCTGCGCTGCTGCACTCCCTCGACCTTCCGAAGGCGGTTTGCCTCGAGTTCTCCCCGAGGAATAGTGTGCTGGTAACGTGGCAGGCCTATACGAGTGAGTATGGCGCCGGCTGTAAAAGTACACGGGGTAACCGCGCGTTTTGACTGCCTGGTTTGTCCTCGTAGCGTGTTTGTTTACTACAGGAAAGTGCAGGAGGCTGTGTGGGTGATCAGGGGTGCAGCGGAGGAGGGGGGAGTGCATCCTCTAAAAGTGCCAGCATCGGCCGCTCCTGCAAACGCTCGGTTGGCGTGCACGCGCTGACAGTTACCCTGTTGAGTAAATCACAGGTTTCTGACGCTTGCTGACTGATCTTTGTGCAAAGAGTGTGTTGGAACAACATGCCCTTCCAGCGGGTCAGTTTTGTGGGGGCCAGGAGCACCGCAGGCGGTCTCAGGGCAGTCCTGCCCCCCGCTGGGCACAGCTGCCTGCAGTGTCCTCCCTCGTCCAGAGGCCTTTATTCTCTCCCCGGCCTCTCTCTGGGGTTGTGTTCCTGACCGAGGTGGCCTCGGTCTCGCAGAGGTTGTGTGTCTGACGCAGGCGGCGTAAATGACAGGAAGAGCTGGGCAGGGGCTGTGGGGTGGGAAGCGATCTGGGACAGGCTGCGGGGAAGGACGCGGCCGTCCCGGTGACGGAATCGGTGCCGAGCGCGGGCTGCTGGAGAGCCGTTAGACCTGCTTGGAGTCGTCGGTGGAGGGGGGCGGGCTGTGGTGCGCAGAACGAGTAGAGGGGTACAGAGGGGACCAGCAGCACCGTTCTGCTGCGGATGGAGCTGCGACTGTGGCGGGATGGGCCGAAGGCATTGCGTTACCGTGAGAGCAAAACGCAGGGGTGGGGGGCGCTCCTGCCCTGTTTGCCACAGGGATGGCTTTGGTCTGGATTACAACCCATGGCCTAGTGCTGGCGGCCCCAGCCGTGTCGCGGGAGTAGGAACCCTCGCTCCCAAGTCTTGGTTCCTCCTGCAGACCGAAGGCCTGTGGGAAGAGCCCCGTTAACAGGTGGAGCCGTAGCAGCCTAGGGCTGAGGCCCTCGGGGGCGGGATGCTCCCCGTCAGAACTCAGGTCTGTTGGGTTGCTTGAGGAATCACGAGAAGGAATGTCGTGGCGAAGCAGAGTTAATCCCCAGAGACCACCGCTGTCACCTTGTGCGTTGCAGCTGCGAAGGATGGCACGGCGGGGGTGCCCAACCTGCAGCTTCATGATGTGAAAACGGGGAAGTGCGTGAAATCTTTCATCCAGAAGAAGATGCAGAACTGGTAAGTAACGTGTCCAGGCGCTGGCTGCTTGCCGAGAAGCGTGGTTTCCGAAGTGCCATCCAAGTACGCTGCTTCTCGTGTGGCGCTGGCTCTCGGAACGTTGCCCGCCGCCAGCGGGACACAAGTAGCCGGGCTTGTACGTGTCTTTGTGCTGCGGTTGTTCGTTTCCCGGTGCGCGCCCACGGTCGCTTTGCACTACGGAGGAGGCTGGCAGACAATAGCTGGGTCTGGCTATGTATTTTGACCACGCAGACATCGTTTGTCCGTGTGAAACGTGTGTCGTGTTTGAACTCGCTTGGCTTTAAAAATGGGGGAACCCCCCGCCCGCCAAAGGCGAGCGTCGTCCGGTGCTCCTGATTTTCTTTTTCCCGCACGCAGGTGCCCTTGCTGGGCAGAGGATGAAAGCATTTGCGCCAGGAGCGTGAACAACGAGGTGCACTTCTTCGAGAACAACAACTTCAGTACGCGAGTATTTGCCTCAGATGGTTTGGCTGTGCTCTCTGTGGGCCTCTCCTTGGGGGGGTGTTCTGGGGTTTGGTGGTTTGGGTTTGTTTTCGTGCTGTTTTAAACGTAAAGCTGATACAAGGACCATTCTGGGAGCTAAAGCACAGCCTCTGAGAGCTGCAGCTCCCTGACAATTAGCCCTGCTGACGCTAACGAAGCAGCGCTAGGGCCGCTTGGACTGTGCGCCAGCGCGAGGCCCGCGGCTCAGGGCAGACTCCCTGCTGGAACGCGGCGCTGGGTTGCTGCTGCCCGCTTACGTTGCAGAGCTGCTTTTCCCGTGAGCTGCTGGTGTAACGGAGCACCGTTCGGCACAGAACGGGCCTCCACCAGCGCCTCCTCTCAGGAAGCGTCACCCGGTGAACTGGCGAAGGGAGAAGCCCCGGTTGGGGCAGTGCTGCGTGGTACCTGGCTGTGACTGGTGCTGCTTCCTCTGAAGGCAGCACAGGTGGGCTGGAGAACGCCGCGCCTCGCGTGAATCGGGACCTGTGTTCCCGTGGGGTTCAGGAGCTTCCCTGCTCTTCCAACCTCCAAGCGCTAAATGCTGGGTTCGGCGCCGGGCGTGGGTCAGGCTGGTTTTGTCAGTGAAGGGGTGTGATGAGATGGGGAGGTGCTGGTGGTTTGCCCGGTGAAACGAGTCCCTTGGCACCGCGGGTGCAGTTCCCTGTTGCCGGTGGCACAGGCCCAGCAAGGGCGTAGCTCAGCAACCCAGGCTGGTGTCGTCGCTCACTAACGTCGCATCGGTGCCTTTTTTTCTTTTTGCAGACACTATTGCAAATAAGCTGCATATGCAAAAGGTTAACGATTTTGTGTTGTCTCCAGGAGCGCAGCCGACCAAGGTACTGCTCCTGTTGTTCCCCACTGCTGTTTCTCTTCCGCTTCAAAAAACGCCTGTGCCTTTGGTACAGCGTCCCAGCAGGGACTAGCCCCTGTGCTCCCCGGCACGCCGTCGGCAGCGAAACCTGTGGCTTTGTCGTAGGTGGCGGTGTACGTTCCGGGCAGTAAAGGCGCGCCGTCCTTCGTTAGGCTCTACCAGTATCCCAACTTCGGTGGCGCTCAGTCTGCGCTGGCCAACAAAAGCTTCTTTAAAGCTGACAAGGTGACGATGCTGTGGAACAAGAAAGGTACAGCAGCTGCATGTTTAAACTCCGATTCCACCCGTTCGGGATGGAATTACTTTGCTGACCGTGTGGATTTTCCACAAGGTAAACAAAGTAATTCCACCCCAGACGGGACACGTTTGATTTGCACGTGCGGATAAACGCCGACGGTAGCCGTTCCGGTTCTGGACACCTTGGCTTCCGTGGCTGTGTGACTCAGAGTATTCGGCACGTTGGTCAGTTTTGCAGCCGAATAGCACAGTCGGAGCTAACTGGGCGTTCTGCGGTGGCGCTGCGCCCCGACTGCAAACGGCGGGTTACGTCCGAGCGCCCTCGATGGGCGCCGTTGTGCCTGCGCAGGCGTGTCACCAGGGTGGCTGGCACGGTCCTCTGTGGGCGCTGCTCGTGCAGGATAAATTTGCAACACCCTCTTTACTTCCACCGCCGCTGTTTGCAGGGCGGGGGAGGTATTGCACGCCCGTGGTACCCACGCCTCGGCGTGTGGTGCGGGGTGATGCATACGTACAGGAGCTGCTGCCGAAACCTTTCCTGCAAGGGCTGCTGGGGCGCTCGGGTTCTGCCTCGGCTGAGCAGCTGGTCTCACGGCTCCAAAAGCACGGTCACCTTCTCACAGTTCAGCGGGGCATGACTAGACGTAGCTTTTCACCCCAGAAAGCAGGGTATTGATTGCGGCTGGGTTAACGGTTAGGAGGCATGCGATTTGGAAGAGACCCAACGGCACCGTTACCAGCAACTGCCTCGGGCCCGTAGGCAGACCGGCCTCTCTGCGTCGTGGGCGCTGTGGAACCGCGTCTGTACGGTGCGGTCGCTGTACTGAAGCCCCTCTGTGTCTGTTCTTCAGCCACTGCTCTGCTAGTCGTAGCCAGCACGGACGTCGACAAAACCGGCGCCTCGTACTACGGAGAGCAGACCCTGCACTACATCGCCACGAACGGGGAGAGCGTGGTCGTGCAGCTGCGTAAGTAGCTCCCGGGCGGGTCTGCGTTGTTACGGCTCTCGGCGGTGGGACTTGCTCTTTCACCAGCCTTTCGTTAGTGTAGTGAAGGAATCTGTGCCCGAGAGCAGGGAGCACCCGACACGCCGTCCTCCTCCAGAACGATTTTTTCACCTGGAGTAGTGGGGGTTGTTGGGTTTTCCCTTAATAGCCGGATTATCTTGCTGTCTTACCACCGGCGTCACTGAATACGTATGGATCATGTGCCTGGGGGGCGCTTGTGTGCGGGGGAAGGACTTGTGTGTCTTTACTGAGGAAACACCTGGACAGCAGAGTCCGTTAGTGCCCGAGAAGCCAAAATGGGCAGGAGGTCACGTTGCAGGTCCTGCCTGCACCTCTAGACATGCACTTGATGCTGCTGCTCCAGGAACCGAGGCAGTGGGAGAGCGGTTCTTGGAAGCTCCTTGGACACGCTAAGTCCTGTATTTTGTGCTGTAAAAGGAAAAGTGTTCTAAGGCATCGAGATGAGATGCTGGGGAGGAGCGAGAGGATGCTTTTGCCTTCCGTGTCCGGGTCGAACTGGCAGCTGTTCACTCCTTTCCCTGTGGAGGTGTTTTTTCGTGAGCTTGAGCCGGTGTGTGTTAAACACCCGTCCGGCCTGGGACTACAGAGGGGGTAGGGGGCTGTGTTTCGGAGCTCCGGGGATGGGGCCATGCAGGCTGCCCGTGCCTAAGCGAGCGTAGGGGCGTTGTGAACACCTCCTCTTCAGCACCAGTGCTGGCTGGGGAGTGTCTCCAGTTTGCCTTCCGCAGCCAGCGCAGTGCCCCCTTCCCCTTTGCTGACTTCACTGGGGAAGAGCAGTCGGGATCATAACGGGGCCTGGAACCTCCCTGGGAGCAGTGTCCTGGATCGCGAGCCCTGGTTGGTCAGCTACACGCTTATGAACAGCACCTCTGCCTGCTGCCGTTACTAACTGCCAATGCGTCTTCGTTTAGCACTGATTTTCGTGTACTTTAGCTGTTCCTTTCCAAGGCAAAGCCCAAACCAATGTCTGGTTTGTTCAACTGTGTTTTTCCAACAAAAGCAAGCTGGGGGTGCTGGGATGGCGTGGTGCCTCCTTTCCTGCACATTTGTATCTCCTGGTGACTTCTGAGGCCCAGTTCTGAAGCTGTTTCACACTGGCCTTTGCAGGGGCTCGTTGGGCTTTGACCAGCACCTGCTCCTGCTGCCGCCCGAGCCGTACCCGCTGGAGCCGCGTGCAGCTGCCCCGTGTCACCCCGCGTAACTCTCTCCCACACCCCTGTCCCTGCGCTTGCCTTGGGGTACCGTCCTCTGAAGGGTGGCAGAGGGAAAGCGCGTGGACGGTGCCGTTGCCCAGCCTGGGTTCTCAGGACAGCGAGGCTTTAGAATATCAGGAATTCAGATCTGTTTGATACTTGGGGTCGGTGTCGGGAGTGACCTTGGCATCTGCCTGAAACCCAGGCGAAGGTACCCAGGTTAGTGATGGCCCCTGGGTTTTGTCCGCCCCTGTACCTTGTACGTGCGTTTCCATCGCTCGTTCTGCGCCGACTCCTCGTGTTTTGGCCCCGGAAGAGCTGCTGACAGTATCAGGTTTTAATCACTGTGTAAAACCTTTTTTGTGTGTGCTGTCACGTGAACGTCTGTCCTGTAAAATCCCCTGCGTGAGCACGGTCCAAGATGGCCTGGAGCAGTATTTCTCGGCTCCTCAAAGCTGAGCTGTGCAGTGTTGCTTGGATTTAAAGACGAGGAAGTGGTCTGCAGCTGGTGTAAAGCTCCTGGGTTTGCAGGTTCCCAGTGGGGCAGTTTGCGCAGGCCCCGAGAGATCGCACTGGAATAACAAGGAGAAAAACCCAGGAGTGTTTTTACATGCAGGAGTAAACCCAGGAGTGTTTTTACACGCAGGAGTAAACCCAGGGTGTTTTTACACGCAAACCTGTGCTCACTGTGAGAGCGCCGAGGCCGCCCCTGCGGCGGTAACGGGGCGGCTGCGGTTGCCCTTGCGAAGCCTGACCGAAGTCATCAGGAGCTGGAGTGCTGCGTCTGGCTCTCGTTAGCAGCGTTCGTTTGCGCCGTCCGGAGTCGCGTCACAGCGTTGTATGAAGCGTGAGGTCCAGCATCGCTGTAGCTTTTGGTTTTGCTCGCCCTGAGAAGACGCGCTCTCCTAACGTCGGCTGCATGTTTTCCTTTCCCTCTAGCAAAAAACGGTCCTATTTATGACGTCGTTTGGAGCCCCAATTCCATCGAGTTCTGTGCTGTGTATGGTTTTATGCCGGCCAAAGCGACCGTTTTCAATCTGAAATGCGACCCCGTGTTTGATTTTGGCACCGGTCCTCGCAATGCTGCCTACTACAGCCCCCACGGACACATCCTGGTGCTGGCAGGGTTTGGGAATCTCAGGGGACAGATGGAAGTGTGGGACGTTAAAAACTACAAGCTCATCTCCAAACCAGTAGCCTCGGATTCCACATACTTCGCTTGGTGTCCTGACGGGGAGCATATCGTGACGGCGACGTGTGCTCCCAGGCTGCGCGTCAGCAACGGCTACAAGATCTGGCACTACACCGGCTCCGTCCTGCACCACCGCGAGGTTCCAGCCAGCGAAGAAATGTGGCAGGTGTCCTGGCAGCCCTTCCTGGATGGAGCGTTCCCACCCAAGGCGGTGAGGTACCAGGCGGTTCCGAGCGAATTGCCCAGCGCTGAGCCGAAGCCCGCTCAGGCGTACCGACCGCCAGCCCTGAGGAACAAGCCTGTCACGAGTTCCAAGCTCGTAAGTAGGCCGCGTCGCGTACGAAGGCAGGCGCCCGTGTCGCTGCTCTGCCCTCTGTGTTCACGGGGGGCGTTGGCGGGGTGATCAGAGAGCAGATCTTTGCTCGCCGAGAACACGTGCTAGCAACTGCAATTCCTTCGGCCTGAATCCTCTCCTCTCAGAAGCCATTTGCAAGCTTTAAAAACGCCCCCGACAACACTCGGATTGGGTTTGCGATGAAGCTGGATACTCCAGCGTAAAGCCCCTGGCGCGGGTGAGCTGGCCGACCTGTCTGACCCCAGCAGTGGGGGGGCGCTGTCCTCCCAGCGCCGCTCTTGGGGCTTTTTGGGAAGTTTACTCGCCAGGAAGAGGGGGGGTTGTCGCACACCGGCTGCGGTTGCCCTGGTTACCCAAAGGCGCAGTGCCCTGCTTCTCCGTGCGTTTCTTTCCCGCACGCGCAAGGCTGGCCGGTAGCAGTCGTGCTAACGGTAGTAGTTACCTCTCACGCCTGCGCCCCGGCGCTGCAGCCTTAGGGAGCGTTGGGTTTGAGCCTTGTGCTTCTGGAGCCGCGCGGCTTGCGAGGGCTCTGCCAGTCGCGCCAGCGTCCGACCTCGCAGGGGACCAGCACGCAGGGGCAGCAGAGGTGACAGGGAAGGTGACGGCGTTGTCATCAGAAATCCGTGAGGTCTTTGGGGCGTACAGGGTAGTTCTGCCCAACCCGGGGAACGGGTGAGTTTGGAACTGTCCACGCTGTCTCCTGCTACTCGAAAGAGAAAGGGCGCCTGCTTTCTCCTTCCCCTTCCCCACGGGTTCATCTTCGCGCGCCGTGCTCTTCTCGGCAGGTCTGGGGGCCGCTCTGGGCTCGCTGGGCCAACACGCTTGCCGCGGTGGCGTGCAGGTTGCGTAACGTCGTTTTGCGTATCCCGCAGCACGAGGACGAGCCGCCTCAGAACATGAAGCCGCAGGCGGGCAGTGGCGACAAGCCGCTCTCTAAAACGGCTCTCAAAAATCAAAGGAAGCATGAGGCCAAGAAAGCTGCTAAACAGGTACGGCAGAAGCAGTTCTCTCAAGGGTGGGGGGATCGCTTTGCGCAGCGGGACCACTCGACCTCGGGGCGGTGACCGCTGGCTGCCCCGAGAGCCCTCCGCGCACCCGGCACGTGCCGAGCTGTGGGGAGGGCGGGGGGGGCCGTGTAGTGAGACTAAAGCAGGTACAAAAGGGTAACTTAAAACTGACACCTCGCTTAGGAGCCGTGAGTGTTTGCGGAAATCGGCGTTAGATAAATTAATTCTGGCTCTGTGCCTCGGGGCGACCTGCAGAGGTTCCCTCAGCGCTAGGGAGGGGGAAGAACCGACGTGCCGCTTCGATGCGCAGGTCAGGGCTGGGGCTTGTGGCCAGGGCAGACCACAGACAGCCCGTCCTGTGTCACCCCTCTGCTTGCCATTCCTCGGCTAGGTAGATAAAAATCAGCTTTTGGCATTAGCCTTCCAGTTTCTATGAACTTCTGAAGCAAACGTTTTCTTTAAATACGATTCTTAAATATTATTACACTGGTTTTGAGCCCTTTCCTTTACTCCAGAGACAACGACCCACCAGTCTGCTCCAGTAAATACTTGTGTACGTGTTGGTCGTGTCATCCTGACGGATGTTTCCCCGTGCTGTGTACGGCAGGGTCTCGAGGAAGTAGGAATTATACAAGAAAGAGCGTGTGAGTTGCTCTCTGATAACCCTTTTTCCATGGGAGGCACGTGTAGGTAATGCCACCCATCCGAGCAAGTCACTCACAAACGCTGGGGTGCGCCAGGAAGCCAGCCGAGGAAGAAGCACTGAAGGGATCCCTTAAAATGATTAAAGACATTTTCCAGTCCCTCTGCCGTCAAAGGTATGTTCTAGAGGACGTGTTTATTTTATTTGTCTGCAGGAGGCCAAAGCGGATGCGAACCAGGAATCGACGCAGTCTTCAGCGTCGCAGAACGCACCACGGAGCGCCGCGCCTGCCGTGACCTCAGGGGATCCGGAAGTTGACAAGAAGATAAAGAATTTGAAAAAGGTGAGGGGGGAGTTTCCCTCACAAACAGCACGTTTCCCTAGGAGATGCTCTGTAGGGTCTAGTGTGACTGTAGGGTGACGGGCGCAGCAGCCTGGCGTGACATCCCTGGGAGTGCCCAAGGCCAGGCTGGATGAGGCTGGGAGCACCCTGGGCTATGGAAGGTGTCCCTGCCCGTGGCAGGGGGTGGCACTGGGCGGGCTGTAAGGTCCCACCCACCCAAACCGCTCTGAGTCTGTGATTCACCTGGGTGACCGTTTCCTGAATTGGTAAACCAACTTCCTTTGCTCTTCCAGCTGTACAGGGCAGAGCTCGTCCCCTGCCAGCGCTCCGCAGGTCTTCCCAGCGTAGCGTCCAGGCAGCGCTGGAGCCACTGACGGGTGCCTGGGAGAGCACCCCGGTCTCCTGTTAGCAATGCCGTTGCCTGTGCACCCATCCTCACGGCTGAGGGGGCAGCTTAAAGGCGCCCGTGCTTGGGGAGCAGCTGTGTGGGCTCCTTGTTTGTTGGATCGGAGAAGGGAGCTGGGCCCTGTGGTTCCGGTCTCTTCCCGAACTTGTACGTGGTGTGAGTGCGCAGTTGGCCAGTCTTGGGAATTCTCGGTTTAAATAATTTCAGAATGGAGGCTGGTTCAGGGGAGAGAATCTTTCCCCTTTCTGCGTCATCCGTCCAGGTGCTTTTCTCTCGTCTGCCTCCTGCTTCTCACAGGCCTCGGATTAACATTCCGGGCTTCCTGAGGAGAACGTGTGGCAAGAGGGATAGCGACGGTGGAAGAGTTTCTGAATTTGGATCCAGCCCGTCCGTGGGATAACGCGGGGTGTTTCAGAGACTAAGCAGCCCCTCGTTCTCGGGGTTTTGGTCTGGAGAGAAGTGTCTTTTCTTGGGGAGTTCTGGATCTGGAGGTGTTTAGATGGAACGTGCCTTCCGTGCTGAGGCCTGCCTCCGGGGTAACGGGGCAGTTGCAGGTGCCGGAGCTTCTGAGGCTGCTTGTTTTCTACTCGTGGTCCACCAACGTTCTTGTGCTGACGCGGGTTTTCCTCGTTTCTTCTTACAGAAGCTGAAGGCAATTGAGCAGCTGAAGGAGCAGGCAGCCGCCGGCAAACAGCTCGAGAAGAACCAGGTACTGTTACGGTGCGGGCAGTTTATTCGGGCTTTGTTTCCTACTGAGCTTCGTGTGGGCTGCCTCGCGCTCTTCTGTTCCAGCTGGAGAAGATTCAGAAGGAGGCCGCTCTCCTTCAGGAGCTGGAAGATCTAGAACTGGGCGTGTAAACCCTGTCGGAGCTGCGGTGAAGGCGAAGATCCCCAGGAACACCGTCTGCAGTATCGGGGGGCAGGAGAGCGGCCCCGAAGTGCGGGGCTCTGCGGCGGGGCTGCCCTTCCCTCCTGCCGTGTGCCGCCTGAAACCCTGAAGAGGTGCCGACCTCCCGTGGGCCTGCGCTGCCGCTGCTCCGGGAGCCCTCGGGGCTTCCCGTGGCCCCGGCCGGGTCTGGCAGCGCAGCCCGTGGGATCTTCGTGGGTGAAAATAAAGAGCATTTGGTAATAGCTGGTACTGCGGCGCCTCCGGCGCGGGGGCAGGGGCTTTGCCAGGAGCGCCCGCCGCCTCCCGGTCTCCTTCCAACGCTCTCCCCCTCTCCTGCCGCCTGGGTGCGCCGCCGCACCCGGGTAACGCGAGCGAGGCGGGCGGCCCGGCCAGGCCCGGCCCGGCCCTCCTCCCCTCCCCGGCCCTCCTCCCCTCCCCTCCCCTCCCCTCCCCGGCCCTCCTCCCCTCCCCTCCCCTCCCCTCCCCGGCCCTCCTCCCCTCCCCTCCCCTCCCCTCCCCGGCCCTCCTCCCCTCCCCTCCCCTCCCCGGCCCTCCTCCCCTCCCCGGCCCTCCTCCCCTCCCCGGCCCTCCTCCCCTCCCCTCCCCTCCCCTCCTCCCCTCCCCTCCCCTCCCCTCCCCTCCCCGGCCCTCCTCCCCCGGAAGCGCGGAGTGGCGGTGGGCGGGGCCGGCTGTCCGTCACGTGGCCTCGTGCGCCTGCGCGTTCGCGGGCGGCGCTCGCGTGACCTTGGCCGGCGGCTCGCGCGCTCCCGGGGCGGGTGCGGGCGGCGGCGAGATGCGGGCGACGGCGCTGCTGGCGGTGCTGGCGGTGCTGGCGGCGGGGCCGGGCGGCGGCGCGGCGGAGCAGGGCGGCCTGCCGGCCAAGAAGCTGCGCATGGCCTACGCCACCGGGCCGCTGCTCAAGTTCCAGATCTGGTGAGGGCGCCCGGCAAGATGGCGGCGCCGGCCGGGCCTCCCCCTCCCTCCCCTCAGCGCGGCGGTGGCGGCGCCCGGCGCTCGGCCGGCTCCCATCGGGCGGGGGGGGGGTCGCAGGCCGCGGGGGAGCGTCCGGGCCGGCTGCCGAGGCGGCCGGGGCCGGCCCGGCTCCGCGGGCGAGGCGGCGGCAGTGGCAGGGAGGGGAGGGGGGGGGGGGCCGGAGCGTCCCGGGGCCGCAGGGCCCGGCCGGCCGCGGGCTCCCTTGGGCCGGGGGGGGGCTGCCGGGGGCGGGGGCTCCCCGGGCAGCGCTCGGGCCGGCGGCACAGCGGGGCTGGCGGCACAGCGGGGCTGGCGGTACACCGGGGCCGGCCGCCCTTCAGTGCCTCGGAGCGCCGGCGGGGGGCTGCTGTCCGGCAGCGCCTGTCACCGGGGCTGCTGTGGGGTGACCGCATCGCTCGGACGTTGCAGGGGGCGGCAGCCCGGCGGAGCCCCACCGAGCCGCCGTCGGAAGGGGCCCGGTAGTTCCCTGACGTGTAGCGCCGCGGGAACGGACGGGACCCTTCGGCTGTAGCCGTCCCCCGGGCTCCCGGGCCGGGGGGAAGGAGAACCCCGGCTGCGGCGCCCGGAGCAGAGTCTGGTCCGGGCTGTGGCGTGCGGGTCCCTGAG
The DNA here is from genome assembly GCA_027574665.1 of Rhynochetos jubatus. Classification (NCBI taxonomy): domain Eukaryota; kingdom Metazoa; phylum Chordata; class Aves; order Eurypygiformes; family Rhynochetidae; genus Rhynochetos; species Rhynochetos jubatus. The sequence continues at coordinate 573,185 of CM050657.1, forward strand.
GCAGGGCCAGGGCCGTGCTCAGCGGGGAGGACTTTGGTGTGTTTCCTCTGCGGTAGGAGGCGACCGGGGAACCTCCTTTCGGTTGTCACCGGGGCAGCTGGCAGAACCGCGAGCCACAGTGCAGCTCTGTCGGGTTTAACTCCTCAGTCGATGTCACCTGTCTGCGGGCAGTCCCGGGGGGCAGGGCACGGGCTGACCCCCACGACAGCGTTTCAGGGGGCAGCAACTCCCCAGGCATTGTGTCTGCGCCCGCACGTGCCAACAGACCGCGTACGACCCGGTGCCCAGCCAGCAGCCGGGCTCTTGGGTGCGCGGGTTGCGGATCGGCTGTCTGCAGCGTCACGGCCTGGGGCGCCGGTTCAGCCGGGCGGGTCGGGAGCGGGGCGAGTGCGGGCGCGCCGGCTTAGCAGCGGCTCTGACGTGCAGTTCCCCGGTTTTGGTGACGCTCCCTGTCTGTGTTCAGTGTCTCCTGAGGCTACAGGCGGGTGTTTGAGGAGTACATGCGGGTTATTAGCCAGCGGTACCCAGACATCCGGATTGAAGGGGAGAACTACCTTCCTCAACCTATATATAGGTAAGCCAGCGCTGGGTGCCCGCGCTCCCTTCCGCCGCGTAGGCTCAGCGTGGCGAGCGGTGAACGTGTGCGTCTGCACTCGGGTTACACCGGCAGTGGGAACTTGGGCATCTTCTCCCGTCACGGTCACGCACGAGCTCCCTTGCCTTCCCTTCTCCAGATGGGCACCTTAGCGTTCCGTGCTCCCGTCTGGAGACCTCTGCAGAGATCGCAGTAAATGGTGCAGTTCGCTTTCTCCCGCCGTGAATTTGGCCAGCTTTCCCTCACGTAGCTGGGTGTAAACGCACGTTGGTTGCTCGGCCCGCGCGCTCGAGTGACGAGGCAGTCGTGTGCGCCAGGCGAACGCGTCCGGCGTGGGACCCCTTCACGAGGGAACGAGCGCGCTGCCCCTGTAGACGCGCAGGAGTTGAGTCTCTGTCTGAGGTCTCGGCTTAGAGCCCCCGAGCTGTGTGGGAGGTGCTGCGGGGTGGGCCCCTGCTGAGGGGGCCGCTGCGGGCTGGTGCAGCGCGGAAGCTTACCTGAGATGTGCGTTTCCGCTGGGCGCTTGTACGCGCCGAAATCCGCGGGTGAACGGCAGCTGTCTTGTGGCAAAGTGCTGACTTGAACCTTTCTCTTTTGCAGGCACATAGCATCCTTCCTGTCTGTCTTCAAACTAGTATTAATAGGCTTAATAATCGTCGGCAAGGATCCTTTCGCTTTCTTCGGCATGCAGGCGCCGAGCATCTGGCAGTGGGGCCAAGAGAACAAGGTGAGCGGCCTGCTTTGTTGTAGTTTGAAAGCGCAGCTCCGGCACAACTCGGGCCCTGGGCGTGCCCCCCTGCCGCCTGCCCTGCCGCGCGCTGCCGCCTCGCCGGGGCCGAGAGCCTGCCGTCGCCCGGCGGACCTCGACCCTGGCAGCGTGCTTCTCGGTGACAGCAGTGCGTGAGGCTTGGGCCCGGCTTTGATTCTCAGCGTCCCTTTCCCCGCCGGGAACAGCTCGGGGGCACGTTCCGGACAGGGATGACAAAAGGTTATGGGATTTTCCGGGCTCAGGAGCAGAGTCTCAAGCAGGTAGTGTTGGGGTCAGAATTCCAGCCTCCCTTTCTTTTGGCCCTGCCCTCCTCAGGGTTCTGGTGGGTTAGGCACGCGGCATGATGGCGGTTAGAGGAATCGGGTTGGAATCTGGGGGTGTTTTTGCGGAACGTAACGGGCGTGACAGGCTGTGGGGTGAACGTCCCCCCGCATCAATACTGACGGTGCTAACGGACTAAGGTTAATTGTGGAACCCTGGTTGATAATGACCCGATTCCACGTTTATTCCGCTGAACAAAAACAGTTTATACGTTGCTTCGCCTTCATACGTGTTACGGGACCCTCGAACCGAGCTGCCCAGGGTGGCGGGTCGCTCGCCCGTCGGCAGCTCTAACGTGGCCCGTTCCGTGACACGGCCTGGCACGCGGGAGCGAGGCTGCCGGCCGCCCCGCTCGGCTCTGCGGGGTCGCAGTAACCCCTGCGAACGTGCTCCCGTGCCTGAAGGGGGACTTGCCGGGGGCGGGCGATGGGGGGAGGTGCTGCGTGGGCGAAGGTTGCATCGCCGCATCCCCAGGACCGTTGCGGATGACGGGCCTGAAGTGGTGCTGCAGGGTTGAAGTGCCTGGGAAGAAATGACTTGCTGTGCTGCTGGTGCTGAGGCCGGGGGCTCTTGGAGAGGGAGGGTTTCGCGTCCCTTTTCAGCCCACGCACACCATCGTGGCCGTGGCTGGGCGTAGGTGTGCGCGGGAGGGAGCGAGGGGGTGGAACCGGTTTGGTCAGGAGAGACCTTGGAGGGAGTTGGGTGGTGTCAGAGCCATTTCGGTACCTGTCTGGGGAAGGTGATGTGCACAATCCTCCTAACAAGAGGCCGCGAGGAAGGTGTGCGCGGTCGGAAGGTTATTTGATGGGCCGGGTGGAGTTCAGACAGGCGTGAACTTGCCGTGCTTACGAAGAGCGAAGAGAACGAGCTGTGGCACGCGCGGCTCACGCGTCGGACTCTCTCTGTTCTCCCCTAGGTTTACGCTTGTATGATGGTCTTCTTCCTGAGCAACATGATTGAGAACCAGTGTATGTCCACGGGCGCGTTTGAAATTACCTTGAACGGTGAGCAGAGACGTTCTGTTGGGGGGCGTCGCCGCGTTGTGCGCGTAGGCACGGACTGAGAGCCGCTGGGTGGGAGGGACGAGGGGCGACGGCGTGACGTGTGTGGTAGCTCCATCCACTGTGGGACTCGGGGTGTTTGGTGTCACTGCAAAGGGTGACAGTCCCATGGGGCCAGGCTCTGCTCAGGGGTGCCCAGTGACAGGACGAGGGGCCATGGCCATCAACTGGACAACAGAAGGTTCAGCCTGACCGTGAGGAAACCCTTCTGCCCTGGGAGGGTGACAGAGCCCTGGGACAGGCTGCCCAGAGAGGGGGGAGTCTCCTTCCCTGGAGCCTTTCCAAAGCCCCTGGACTTGTTCCTGTGGGATCTGCTCTGGGGGGTCCTGCTGTGGCAGGGGGTTGGGCTGGGTGATCCCTCGAGGCCCCTTCCAACCCCCACCGCTCTGTGACTGTGAATGACGATGCCCTATGAAGCAGCTAGTACAGGTGTCGGCTGTTCTAACCCAGCCGTGTGAAGCTCCCTCAGAGGGATGCCTGGCGACCTGCAGTGGCTGTATCGGGTTCTTTCTTTGCACGTGAAGTGCATGAAGTAAGGACCGGCTAGGGAAGCGTGCTCCCCAGTGGGTTAGATGCTTTCCCTATCCTGTTCCCTAGCGTAGGTTAGCCTTGGCACCCTGTCGAATTCATTGCTGTCCCCAGATTCTCGGTACCAGCAGACACCTGTGCTGATCTTTTTAGGTTAAAGAGTCGGGACCTCTGCCTTGAACGCAGTGTCACGGTTTGAAGCCGCCGTGAGCTCGGTGGAGTACAGGCTTCCCAAGCCCTCGGCACAAGCGTGCAGCCTGGCTCTGTGCTGTGGTCCCCGTGGCTGCGCAGGACACGTGCCAGTGCAGTTTCCACATCCAGCCACAAACTGCAGGGCCCTCCGAAGGCTGACTGTGTTGCGCAAAGTCCTGGAGCGCGGTGTAGCCCCAGGCCAGACGTCAGGGTGGCGGCAGAGCCTTGCAGGGATGTCGCCCCTGGGCTTCTGTGCGTCCGTGGCTGGTGTGCTGGGACAGCGCGGCCGCTCGGCTTTTGTTTCTGTGGCTGTGTTTCTCCTGTGGGCTCGCGCCGCGCTGCAGCAGCGCCGGGTGTTTGAGGGGGTGTTGGTTGGCACCTGCAAGGACTGTTGTGTTACCCTGATGCACGGTGGGCTTTTGTAGGGCTGGGGGGAATAATGGTCGCAGCCACTGCGAGCGGGGCCTTCCAAGCCAGGCCCTGGTGAGCAGAGCTTTTGAGGTTAGCCTCCACGTTCGGCAGAAGTGAGGTGGAGACGAAGGAGCCCCACAGCCTGCAGAGGTTTAGCGATGGTTCAAACCCTCCGTGTGCTGCTCGGCCACTCGCCTGGCTTTAGACGTTCTGCCAGTGGGTACTCTGAAGCACTAAGTCCATGTGATGTCCTTCGAAACGGGAGCGTCAGACTCTTGGTTCTCCTGGCGGGGGTTAGCAGAGCCAGAGGGTTGAGCCATTGCTGGTCCAGATATTTCTCCACGCTGAGCCAGTCCCAGCTCGCCCAGCTGCGTCGGTCTTGCGCGAGCTTTCAACGAGCCCTGCGTGCGTTCTGACTGCCGATGTGACCGTGCTTTCCCCCTCACTGTGTTCTGCGGCAGATGTTCCGGTGTGGTCCAAGCTGGAGTCTGGCCACCTTCCTTCCATGCAGCAGCTTGTACAAATCCTTGATAACGAGATGAAGCTCAACGTGCACATGGAGCCGATGCCTCACCATCGATCATAGCCCCATCTCTCAGCACTGAAACTTCTTGTAAGTCCTCCCGGCTCGCCGGCTGCCTGTTGGCTGGGGGCCAGGGGTGGCGGGTCGCGGAGGGAGCGAGGGGAGGGTGTGTTTAAAAGGGTTCCACTGGAGAAAGCTCCGGTGACTTGCGGTAAAGTGACCTTCCGGGTGCTGGTTTGGTGGGAGCTTTGAGTTGGCTCTGCCCGTTTCGACGCGAAGCTGGCATCCTTCAGGCAGAGCAGTGTTAGTGTGTGCTGCAAAAAGACCGTGCTGGTGCCGAAACTGGCGCTTGGCAGACCGGTTCAGGGAGGTAGCAACAGGCTGCGGTGCAGGTTTCGGTCCAAGAACGCTCTGGTTCGAGCGGCTGGTTCTTGGCGATACCCCCTCCGTGGAGCGACACCGCGCAGCCGTCCCACCGCCTGCGAGTGACCCGCTGTCCCGGCAGCAGCCGTCGGTGACCCGGCTGTGTCCAACACCGCGCAGGTTCTCCCTGCGGCTCTGTTCAGCGTGACCCCCGCCAGTGCCACCCCACGTAAGCGAGGGAGCACTTGAGCGCACCCTCGGGGAAGCCCCGTCCCAGCACCCCAGGCCTTCTTGCTACTTGTAGGAAACATGCGGTGACCAGGGCTGTGCTGGCTCTCGGCGTGCAGGCTCGAACCCCCTTGTCTGCCCCGTCCAGGTCTCGCCCACCGACGCCCCTGCAGCCTGGGGAGAGCAGTTTGGGGAGCTGGCTCCCCCGGAGCCCTGGTGCTGGGAACTCTGGTTCCTGACTCTGGTCACGCCTGTGTTCAGTTTGGTCCGGTTTGTCCCCGTAACAAGCAAAAGTCACCTGCATTGGGAAAAAGGCTGTTCAGTACCTTTAGAATATGGCTGGCGCTCCCTGTGCCGCAGCCCGGCGGCCTGCCCGTGGGTTCGGAGGGCCTCGGGCAGTGCGCTCAGTTGCAGGGCAGGTTGTCATCCCTTCGGCGCTCGGAGCAGGCCGGGACCGCTCCTGTGTGCAAGTTCATCTCGTGGAGCCTGAGCCTAGAGAAGCAGCAGCATCCCCCCCGTTCCCTGCGTTTGCATCCGTGTGGGAAGTGCCGGGCTGGGGAGTCGGAGTGACGCGGCGGCTGAGGGTTGGTGCCTCCTGCCCACGTTCCTGTGGCGCTGACGTTCCGATGGCAGCCGTCCCGAATGAGGAAACAGCTGCTCCCTGTCCGCCAGAGACACCGCTTGCAGCTGGCGCTTGCGGCCGGAGCGCGTGCAGCCTGTCGCCGGGGCGGCTGCCGCCGGTAACGCCTGTGTCTCCCTTGCCAGGCATTAAGGGGTGATTCCCAAGGGCGGCGTGGCTCGGACCCATGAAGGCCTGTACTGAAGACAGCTCGCTGTTGGTGCAGACTGGATGCCTCTCTCGCAGCCGCGCTGGGCCTCCTGAAAAAACCTTAATGGAAGACGCCTTTCGGTGCTGGCGTTTCCAGGTCCTGCACAGCCTCGGCGTGCAGTAACACTGTATAGTTTTCTAAGATGCCCTTCGGCCGGCGGGTAGCTCAGCGATGCGGGCGTTTCACGTTTCACACGGGCAGGCTGCGCTCAGACCTGATTTTTCCTTGGAAAAAAAAAGAGTTTGTTTAATCTGTTGTATTTTCTATGAATTTCTGTTCTTTTTGTAGCGTAAAATGAAGTGATAGGAATGTCCGGTGTTGGCCTGAACGGTGAGTGACTGACAGGTGTCTGTCGGATGTCTCTGGCGTGGTCAGAGCAGGTTTGTCTCTTTCCCGGAACACGTGGCAGAGTTGAACCGTGCGTTACGTGCTAAATCATACAACCAGAATTATCGCGTAGTAGTTACGGCATTTTGTGGCGTCAGTAACGGCCGGAGCCGCTGCTCGGTGGGTCGTGTTGGCCAGCGCAGGAGGCTTTCCCTGCCCCTTCCCAGAGGGAAACCTGGGCCCTCCTGTTAATTTAAATAAAGAGTTCCCATTCCCGTGTGTGACGTGCCTGGTCTGAGCCACGGGCAGGCGTTCTCAGAGCCACAGAACGCGTGAAAAGCCTTCCTGCAGTCGCGGACCTCGTGCTTGTCCTGGCCGAGCCCCCTGCAGCCCCACAGAGCTCCGTCTCCTTCGGGCACCTGCCGGGGCCCGGGTGCTGCGGCAGGGGGCCCAGGGGGTTCAGCGAGGCCTCGGGTGCGGTTCCCTCGCGGGGCTGGGAAGGGCCTTTGGTGTTGGCGTGAGCTGTGAGGCCTGGCAGCCCTGGGCTGGATGGTGCTTGTGCCAGAGGCTCGGCGCCGGGCAGCACCTGCCTCCCCCTCCGCAGCTCCTGGCTCTTCCCCCCCTTGTGAAACCCTGGATCTTCCCGCCGTCCGCTGGCTGGGTGGCAGGGAGATGTGCTCGTCCTGAGTGAGGCGAGGGGGGGATCAGCAGAGCCGTGCCAAGGCGGTCGTCGTGGTGCGTGGGTGGTCTGGGGCTTTCGGGGCTGGTGTAAGGCACGTTCAGGGAGCCACAGCTCTGTGCACCTGGCCGGGAGGAGCGGGTCGGGGTGTTGCTCCCCAGGACCGTTACAGGCACAGAGGCCTGGAGGCTGGTCCGGCAGGCCATGCTGACCTCTCGCCGAGGCAGGCCGTGCCGACTCTCCCCAAGGAGAGAACCGGGAGGCGCTAGTGCGGATAGATGTTCGGTCTCTAATTGCTCCCGCCAGGCGGAAGACCTGCGGCACGGACGCACGGATGTGCTGCTGGGCTGAGGCTTCCGTGAGCTGGTCACATTACCGCCCCGGTGACGCTCGCCCACGGCCTGCCCCCTGCCCCGTGATCCTGCTCTTCCACCTCAGTGGGACGTTCTGGATCCCTTAGAGTGTGCAAGCACCTCTGCCCGTGCCCCCCGACACGGGGCGCAGGCTGGGGGTGTCCGGTCGGGGCTGTGACCGCGTGGGGCCGTGGCGTGTGCAGCACAGGCTTGGGCCGAGGGGCTGGCCCGGGCCCCGCGACTGCTACGCGTGGGACACTGGTGAAGGGCAACACGGAGCAGTGAAATGGGAACGAGGAGCCTCGGCGGTGCCTGCCAGGCTCCCCGCGAACAGCTGGTGACGCGATTTCGGTGGCACCGTGGCCTCGGCAGCCAACGCCTCCCTGTGCGCCCGACACGGGCCACGCCGTCGCTTTGACCTTTGTGCCCATCCAGCTGCTGAGAGGACGGGTCAGCCCGTGCTGGTTTCCGCCGGGAGACAGAAGCGGGGTCGCTTGGGAACATCGCCCCCACGTTGAGCACGGACGTACCCGCCCCGCGCAGAGCCCCTCTTGGTGCCCCCGTGCCCAGGATGGGCACCAGCGTGGGCTGGCAGGCGGCCGTGCTCCGGACCCGCAGCCCCGCGCCCCCCCGCCTTCAGCCCACGCGTGGCCGCTCAGAGTCCAGCGTTTACTATCGCCCTGACCCAGCTGCGCAGCTTGTCGCTGCTGTCGGGAGTCGCACAGAGCCGCAAGAGCTTCGCGCTCTGGGAGGTGAGGTATGCCGGCTCCGTTCTGTCCCGCTCGCTAGAAGGGAAGCGCAAGCGCTGCCGCAGCCTGTCGCAGAGCCGCAGGATCCTCACCCTGAGGGCCAGCAGCACCAGCTCGTCTTCGCCCAGGAGCCGGGCCGGGGGAGGCAGCTGGCCGCCGCTGACCTGGGGAGCAGAGAGGAACGGTGGCAGCAGAGCCGCGGCAGCGCGGGACGGGGCTCCGCTGCCTCCCCAGCAGGTAGGCCGGCCGCTGTGGCAGGAGGTCGTGGGGGAAGGGAGCTGCCATGCACCCTGCCCGCACGGACCGTGGCTCCCGTCCCCACGGCACGGCCAGGGTGACCCTCGGGGACGTGGCTGGGACACTGGGGCCTCTTCCCGCAGAGCCCCTTGCAGAGAGCCCGGGCTGCCAGAGCTGCCGAGCCCCTGCTGCGTGGCGACCGAGCACAGGTACACCCCCCCTGTTTGTTCTGGGGGACAGGACTGTGGGGCAACAGGGGGAGCACCCACAGTGGGATGAGCACCCTTCCTCACGGGGGGCTTCCCTGGCCGCCCCCTCCCGCTGCGGGGAGCGGCTGTGCCTGGAGCTGCCGGTGCGCCTCAGCAATACCTGCACTTTGGTTCCCACGTTGAATTTCGCTTGTTGGCCCATGGCGAGGAAGGACACGGTGACCCTGTCCTGGCCCAGGATCCTGACCCCCACGTGCCGGTTCAGGGAGAGGAAGATGGGGCGCAGCGGGACGCGGGGTCCTGGTGACGCGACGCTGCTGGGCCACATCCACCGTCTCACCCTGCGGCCGGCTCGGTCCAAACACTGCCCTCCCTGGGAGCTCACGTTTATCCTGAAAGAGAGGGACATCAAAGCTCCGCACCCTGCAGCTCCCACCGCCCGTCCCTGGGGACTGAGGCACAGCCAGCTCGGGGCTAACCCCCGCCTCGGACCCGGCGGGAGCGCCTTGCTCCTCCGGGACACAGGGCAAGGCTCGCGGGCGGCTCTGTTGGACTTGTCCGCTCTGAGGGCCATTAAAAACACCCTGCACGGCCTTGGGACTGTAAAACGCGCAGCGGAGAGCGAAACTCCGGGCGGCTGGAACGCACCACACGGCTCCGCTCGGGTAGTAGCAGGCGCCTCTGCCACTGGACGAAAACACCGCTCGGATTTCCGCGTTCCTCCGCTTGTCTTCCTGCACTACGCACGCAAGCCGGCTCCCCTCTCGCACAACGGTGACGGCCAGGTGCCCGGATGGATAGCTGCCGCCAGGTAAGGTGTCCGTAACCGCCTGGTCTGGCTGGCCGGTCTGTCCGTACACGCTGACCGTTGCAGAGCGCTACCCTGGGGGGTGAAACCAGACCTGTTCCCGGACCCTGTGCTGAAGGCGGGATGGAGCTGCGCTGCCGGCGCTCCCCTCCCGCACTGACGCGTTCCGTGCGCTGACGGAAGGGCGGCTGGAGACGCAGGTCCACCCGTGGGGTTTTCTGCCCGGTGACCCCGGCAGAGCCGCTCAGCGAGTTTGGTTGAGACACGTTCTCGGGCGGCGCTTACGACTGGCGGCGCGGCGGCGGACGGCAGCACGGCACACGGGCAGGTTCTGTCCCACCAAAACCCAAAACCCCGCCAGGGTGGGGCAAAACGGCCCTTGTCCCTGCAAGCTGCCTTGGCCACGCCCGGGCCGCAGGTGTTCTGTGTCCCGCCGGGGTTGCCTCGCTGCTGCGAGCGCACGCGTTGATGGCACACGGCCATTCGCCGCCGCGACCGGCAGCGTCCCCGGGGCACCTGTGGCCCGGAGGGTGGAGAGAGGGCTCCGGAGCCTGTGCGCTGCGGTGGCAGAGCTCAGGGACGCCCCGGCTCAGAGAGAACTCGGCCACGGCAAGGAAAAAGCGTGGGTGATGGGGAGCGTTAGGGCTGGAATAACAGCAAAGGCCGCCGGAGAGCTGTGGGGGGAGACCGCCGCGGGGGTATCCCTTCCAACGGCACCCGGTTGCAGTGGGAATTCTGGCTTGTCCCTGTGCCTCCGGTGCTCCTGCCCGCAGGACGGACGTCGCCCCGCGCCGGCGCCAGCTGGGTGTTGCAGACACAAGGGCCCGTCCTGCCCGGAGGCCGCTGGCCCACCTGAAAACTCCAGGCCTAGAGCCAAGCGGCTGCGGCAGCTTTTCCCGGACTGAAAGCGGGTGCGAGTGGCGGAGCGGGATGTTCCGCGGTACTGGGGCACACGGAATTACAGCTACGGCCCCGCGCTAGCGCCGGCAGATGGACCCGCAAAGGATACAACAGCTGCGCCGTTCCATCCGGGAGCGTTATGAGGAATTTCCCTCCATGGCTGTAGTATTTCTCCAGCAATTCCTTCTTCACCTGGGACTGGGAGGGAAGCGGTACCGCCTGTGAGCACGGTACCGCCTGTGAGCGCGGCGCCGCGCCAGCCGCCTTCGCCGATGCTGGCCCCCGCCGCGGGGCAGCAGCCACTTGCCTCGCCGCCCACGGGGGCAAAATCGCAGCAGGAGACGGGCTCCTCCTCCTCCTCGGGCTTCGCTGCTTTCGCAGCCGGCACCAGCGTCCGGCCCGTCGGCGACGGGGGCTCCCGGGAAAGCAGGTAGGAAATGGTGCCGGCGTGGTGCGAACCTGGAGCGCAAAGGGGGGGTTGTACCCGTTGGCGCCGACGTCGGGCTGCCTGGCTCCTCGGCGGGGGGCTGTGGCGGGGGGAGTGGGGATGTCTGAACTGCTCCGTCCTGGAGCCTGTCTCCGGGTGTTTCCTCTCTAACGGGGATGGTCCCAGCGGTTCAGCTCTCTCAGGGAACAGGATTCTGGGGAGGACGGTGTGCTTTCAGCTCTAGATGCCCCGTGTGGGTACGGGATGGCGGGTTTGGGTGGTAGTCACGGCTCCAAGCCCGGGGCCGCTGGCGCTCTCAATGCTTGGTGCCGCAGAAGTGCCCTGCCGTCCGCTGCACGCACGCCCAAACGGCGCGCCTGGTTCAGGTGGTCTCGGTCGGCACGCCGCTGGTTTCGCGGCAGATCCAAAGGGCTGCTCAGTCACCCGCGGCCCGGGCGGGGGGTTCGCCCGTCGGGGCGAAGTTACCGCCCCAGTGCTGACAGTGCCTGCCCCCCGGGGCCTTGGCTGTGCCACTGCCCACTCCGAGGCCGTCGCTGGGCGCCTCAGCTGGCACCATCAGCGCTCAGTACCGGGATCCCAGCGAGGTCCTGTCTGTGCCACGGGAATGGCCCTGCTTTGGTGCTCACGTGGGGAGTAGCTGTCGGGGCAGCGCCTGACGTGATGGGGTTGCACGCTGGCCCACACCGGTCAGGTAGCTGGGTCCCAGCGCTACAGGCGACAGACAGACACATCAGGGAAGGGGAACTCACGTTCAGCTGCGCTCGTCGGCTCCGCTGCCAGGAAAGCTAACTGTCTGCCCACGCGTCTCTCCTGCTGCCTGGAAAACAGCAGCGTGCCCAATGCACATCCCGTAGGTCCTGCTCGGAGAGCTGCAAGTGCTGGACATCCTTCCCACAGGTTCCGAGCCTGGTTTTCTCTCCCCTCGCATGATTTCAAGTAACTGCGAGGCAGCAGGATGTCCCTGCGGCCCTAACGGCCTGGCAGGAAGGAATTGCTGCCAGAGAGCCCGTGGGGGACAGCCCCCGTCCGGCAGCAGAGCTGAGCACCAGTGCGTTTCGTACCCCGTTTTTACGCTACGGGAGAGCTGCCCACCAGGGCGCGAAAACGGCCCGTCTCCAAGAACACGTTGGCTGTCCTTAGCCAACTCGTGAATTCGGCAGCGGCTTCGCTTTGCGCTCTGTACGCGACGTCAGGCGCTCGCGCCATCGGACGCGAGGGCTCCTGGGGGACGCTGACGGCCCCCTCCCAGCCCCGCCGACTCGCTTTTCTTCAAGCCAGTGCCGTAGGGTCCGGGGTCGGTGGGAGCGTTGGGCCTCCCGCTGAACGGCCCGGCAGAAGTCCGACGGCGGAGCTGTGGCTCTGGGAATCGGTGCCCACACACGTGTCGAAGCATACAGATTCCAGCCCTGTTCCGGCACCCGAGGTAAAGCCAGGCCCAGGTGCAGTTACGCTTTGGCTCTGCCCGGCCCCAGGTCCCAGGTGTGTCAGCGGCAGCGCTCAGCACGTACCTCGCCGCCTTTGGAAGCCGCGAGGGCCCAGGTGTGGCCCAAAGCTATTTTTTGATTCTTCCCTCTTGCTGCAGTGTCATTTTCTCAACACCTCCTTTCCCTCCGGAGTCGCCCGCCGTTCCGCGCGTAGGCCCGACCCCAGCTCTCCCCGCAGTCGGTACCTCTGGAACGCCCTCTCCTCCGACGGCGGCATGTTGGCTCCGGTGCCGTGGGATCCGCGGGGGCCGGCGGCACTGGGAACGCTCCGGGCGCCGTTGTGGATCTTCCTCTCATTTACGATGAACTCGTAGAGGTCTCGACTGCGCTGGCAGCAGAACGCCTGGAAGGTGGGTGAGCGGGGCCGTGCGCGGGCTTTTCCACAGCCGCCCCTGCGGACCCTTCCCGCCAGCTTACCGAGCCATGGTCCCGCGGCGGGCAGGCGCCTTCCAAGGGCGGGAACGGCTTCAGCGGGCTGCCGCAGTACTCGCACCTCGGCGCGGAGTCCTCCTCGGCCTGACGTGGAGGCGGGGAGGGACGCGGGGAGGGCGACACGGCATCAGCACGCGCATCCCCGCTGCTCCAAGCGCAGCGTTCGAGGCGCGTAAGCGCGGTTAAACAGGTCCGTGTGACGTCCTGGGACGACTGAGCTCAAAGCTCTAGGCCCAGGCAACCAGCACAAAGCCAAGCTGTAGGAGAGAGCACCCCTCAGAGAAAGGGAAGGGCTGGGGTAGTTCCACGGGAGAGCTCCAGAGCTGCCGAGAGCTGCAGCCAGTACTGGCGCATTAACCCTTCCAAGGAGGCTGCCTGGGGCTTTGGAGGGGAAAAGCCCCCGGGTTGCTGCACTGCCGGTGGCAGGGAGGCACCGTTACAGCAGCCGCAGCTGCTGGGAGCGTGCTGCTGCATTGCTGTTCGGCTCCCGGCGCAGCACGCCTAGCGTGGCGCTCCCCGGGCCGACAGGAGCCGCGCAGGGCGAGGGTGCTTGGTCTGCAGCGCTCAGCCCGTGCGCGTCACGTACACCTCAGTTACTACCTGTAGCACTTTCGTTCAAATCCTTTCCTGAACATGCTGGTGGGCAATACTTGGCTTCTCTGGATGGTGGTTCCGGGAACCTGCTCCCCACCCCGTGCCTACGGTTAACTGTGGTGACTACACCGTGCCAAGGGTTACGGGGAGTGCAGGCCCCGCTCGTGTTCTCTCACCCTATGCCTGGGATTTACATGGGGTTTGTGTCTGTTTTAGCCAAAGGGCAAAATCTTCTGCTCGGAAATTCCCAATGTGGGGGGCAGCGGCGGGGAGAGGAGTTGCACAGCCTCCTGCCGCTTAGGTGCGCGCGAGCATCGTTCCTACAGCCTCGCAGAAGGAAACCCCTGGGATAAGGAACTCCTGCGCTGGCTGGCAAGGGGCTTTACACTGATTTTTCCTACATGGGAAGCGTGGGAATTCCAGAAAACCCACGCAGGGCCCACCCACCACTGCCTCACCTCGATCCCGGTGTTCTCCCACGAGGATTCGGGTCTGTAGGCCAGGAGGGTGGGTGGGCCGACGGAGGGCAGCGTGCGCAGCGGCTCCTGGAACAGCTCCGCAAAATCTGCCTTGAACTCAGAGGGGAAAATGCCAAGAGCAGCGTGGAGTCACATCTCTGTTGTGATAAACCCATCGAGCACGAGTGTGTGTGCAGCCTGGCTGCGCCCTTACCTCCGTGTCACACGCAGCATCCAAGGTGCTGGGCTCCTCTGTCGGGGCTGCGAGTAATAGCGACAGCGAGCATCACCGCGCTGAGATCGCTGAGCTCGTCTTCTCCGTCCCTGTCCCCTGCCTTTTCCCACGCGGCCTTTTCCCACCGACCACATCGGCTGCCCGAGACCTTCCTGCCCGACTTGGTCCTGCACCCCTGGATCTGTGTGTGACCCTTCCCAAACGCCCGAGGGACTCGAACCGGGCACTGGGACTGGATCGGGGCTTTACAAAGCCGTCCCGCGGGAGTCACGGAGACGGCACTGGCCTCCGAAGCGTTCCCAGCCCCTCCTGCCCTAGGCAGAGCGAGCTGGATTCTCCTCCCGTTCCCCAGGGCAGCCCGTGCTGCGCGAGTGCAACGAAGGGGTTTTGGCCTTCGGGGCGATGGGAGATGTCCCAGATGACTGGGTGTCCATCCCTGTCCCCAGCAGTCCCGGTTCCATCCCAGCGGGCCGTGCTGCCGGCACCCGACCGCGTCAGCACCTCCGATCTGAACACCGGCCCGGCCAGCGCCAGCTCCCCTTCCGGCAAACTAAACCCCTTCCTGGGCCGTTAACCTGGGAGCTCAGGTCCCCTCGCCACCACCCAGTTCGCCTTGCCCCCACGCGTGTGCTGCCTTCCAGAGAGCACGCAGCCCGGTGAAGCGCCGGGCGCGCTGGAATACCAAACCCTTTCCAAGGCCTCCTTCGGAGGTCAGGGTGTGTTTGCAAAGGGCGACGGCCAGCTCCCGGGGCAGCAGCGGGGCCCGCGGTGTGGGGCTGCGCCCGAACGCAGCAGGACGGGAGGAAAAGCGGGAAGCCATGCCGGGGGAGTCATTCCGGCATCACACGCGAAGCGAGGGGCGCAGGGGACCCGCGAGTGAGCAGCCGCCCGTGAAGAGAGCCCCTACTCGGCTTCCCGCGGGCGAGCTCGTGGATCCAGCCAGCTGCCGACTGCACCGCCGCCGCCATCCCCGCCAGCTGCCGGGGCGCGATGGGCTCCGCGGTGGGCTCCGTGATGGGCTCCGTGACGGGCTCTGCGATGGGCTCTGCAGTGGGCTCCGCGATGGGCTCCGTGACGGGCTCCGCGAGCTCCAGCCTGCCCGGCGCTTCCGACTCCCTTAGTGAGACACAAACGCGGTCAGGGCCGCGGTTGTCCCGGGGAAGGGCGTTCCGAGCGTCCTCAACGGACAGGGCCGGGCCGCAGCTCGGCCACCGCCCCCACGCGGCGGCTCGCCCCTCCGCCCGCGGCTCGTCGGGTGAGGGGCTCGGTGGGTGAGGGGCTCGGTGGGTGAGGGGCTCAGTGCGTGCGGTGCCCGGGAGCCACGCGGCCGCCCGAGCCCCGGGGGTCCCCGCCGCGGCACCACCGCCCGACCGGGCTGCCCTCGGGGAGGAGCGGGGGGAAATCGGCCCGGCCCCCCGCGGCCCTGCGAGGCCGGTGGGCGCTCGGCAGCCGCACGGCCCCGCTACCCGCCCGCACCGGAGCTCCCCGTCCATGGCTCGGCCCGGCCGCGCGCGCCGTCTCCAGGGCGACGCGGCTGGCGCGGGGACTGCCGGGACGGCGGGGGGCGGGGTCAGCGCCCGGCGGCGGATTCGCGTGGGGCGGGGGGCGGCGCGGCTGCGCCAGCGCGGGGGGGGGTCCGCTCGGTACCGGGGGGTCCGCTCGGCCCCGGGCCCGCGGCGGCGCTGGGCGGGTGCTGCCCCGCAGCGCTGCGCTCTCGGCCGGCGGCGGGCGAGGCGCGGTCCGCGCGGGTCCTCTGCCGGCGGCTGGGCGGGGGCGAGCGGCGGGCGCTGGGGCCGCGGGGTGCGCGGGGCCGGGGTGGCCCCCTGCGTGCCCGCCGGCGTGGGGAGAGCGGCTGCTGCGGGAGAGCCGCCCCGGGAGCCCGCGGTCAGGCGCGGAAGGGCGGAGCGGCCCCCCCGGGCGGGTGCCCGCAGCCCCTGGGGCAGTGACGGCGCTGCCGAGGCTCGAGCGAGGCTTCGCCCTCCCGCTGCTCCGGAGGGGGGAACCGCCGGAGCCGGGCCGGCTCCCCGGCGGGTGAGCGGTGGGTTCGGCACCCGGTGTGAGTGGCCTGTTGGGGCAGAGCTCCCGGCTGCCCCCCGGCACCCGCCCGGGCAGGGTCCCCGCCGCGTGTCACGGGGCCTTACCCGCTGCCCGCCGGGTCTCCCGAGGGGTCGGCGCTGCTGAACCCCCCGAGGGATCCCGGCGGCTCGGGGCACAGAGAGCAGCTGCCCTCAGGCACGAGGAACACGGACCTGAGCTGCACCTTGGGGCAAGGGAGAGCTCAGAGCCCCTTCAGTGCCGGGGGGGCTACAAGGAAGATGGGGGGCTTTTCCCAAGGGGGTGACAGGACAAGGGGTGACAGGTTTAAACGGAAAGAGGGAGATGGAGATGGGCCATCAGGAAGGAATTCTTCCCGCAGAGGGTGGGGGGCACTGGGACAGGTTCCCAGAGAAGCTGTGGGTGCCCCATCCCTGGGAGTGCCCAAGGCCAGGCTGGATGAGGCTGGGAGCACCCTGGGCTGTGGAAGGGGTCCCTGCCTGTGGCAGGGGTGGTTTGGTGCTTGGCTGGCGTTGGTGCCAACGGCTCCCCGTAGCGCCGGGGTCCTGGGGGATCGTGTCTGTGTCTGGTGGGTGCAGATCCTGGCATTGCCCCAGCGCTGGGGTGCCAGCACCCCTTTTATCTGCTCTAAACCCAGATGGAGTGCGTTTGCACCACGGGCACTGCCGGCCGTGCTCGGCCGGGGTGGAGGCCAGGCCCTGTCCCGGCACGGGCAGCGCCGCAGGCGGAACCGCTCCAGTTGGGCCGTGCGCTCGCTATCGACCCGTCGGTCCCTGGGATGGTTTTGCACGGTGTGTTCGAAGTGGGAACTGTTTTTAGGGAGCGCTGCCAACAGCAGAGTGTAGTGCAGCGGCAGGAAAGCCGCCTCGAGCAGAGCACGGGTTCACGAGCCGCCTCCTGCGGTTAGCCGGTGTCGGGGTGCGGCTGAGGGTTCTGCCGGGTTTGCTGTGGCTGGGGGAGAGCTCTCCCGTTGGGACTTTTGCCGACTTCGGGCAGAGTTTCGTGCGGGTGTTTTCAAAGCCGGGTTGCTCTGCTGGGGGCAGGAGTCTCGCTGAGCAAGGCAGGCTGGCCCCGTAACCCTTTCTGGCTGCTCGGAGTTTTGGCCCGCTTACTGCCGTGCTGCCACTTCCCTTGGCAAGGTGCTGGTGCCCTGCAGGCCCCTCCAAGCCCCTCTGGCCCCCGACAGCACCCCCGGGAAGCTGCAGCAGCGGCATGGCGCCCGGCCGCGTGGGGAAGAAACCTGAGAGGCTGTGATGGAGCGAATGGCACCTGTTCGCCCACCCACCTGAAGAGGAACCCTCCTTCTTGGCAGCACCAGCTGAGGTATTCCCTACCCTGATTGCAGCTGCGGTCAGAAAAGGTCCCGGGTGTTGGGGTTTTGCGCTGTGAGATGCAGCACAAGCTCGCTGTTCCTTCGGAACCGAATGGAGCGGGAAGGCCTAATGAACCCGTGTGGGTTAGAGGGGCGGGGGAGTAATCAACTCCGTGAATCCTGCTGTGATCCGAGACACGCTCCAGAGTTTTGTTTTGCTCAAGAAAAGCTCTTGTGACCCAACTGTGGGTAAGAGAATTCATCTCCTGCGGCTCAGGGTGCTGAAACAGGGGTAAGTGATGCGAATCCTTAGGAATTCTCGCTTCACGGGCTGCTGGAAGCAGAGGTGTAGTGCCCGCCGGAGCCCGGCTTTCTGCCTGCTCAAGCAGGAGCTCACTCGGCTGGCGCCGCTGGCGTTCTCCCAGCACGGCGTAAGCGAGATTGAATGCAGGGTCTTCCTAGGAACTGGGCGTGAAAGGATTAGGGTAATTCCCTGGGAGGTTTTTCCCGTGGCCCGTTCTCAATTCGGAAGGCCGGAACAACCTTCCCTTCGCTGACGTGTCCGTGGTGTTGGCTCTGGGGACCATACCAGGCGCTGGGTGACGTCCGCGCAGGACTGCGGTAGCCCTGACGAGCTCGCCTTGGGAGGGATGCGGCTGGCACCGGGTTTCCTCCCTCTGTACGCTACTTATTCACACTGAGCTTTGGCACTGCCGTGAGGCTTCCCACCACCGAGTCACTCGGCGGACTGCCTCGCCCCACCCGACGGCCAACGCCGTGACACTCGCACGGCCGCGTGCGGGGCTCGGGCTTTCCCTGCAGCGCGTCGGACCGAAGGTTCTGGCTGTGGGGGGGGGAGCAGCAGGCGGATCCAGCGTGGGTGGCAGACTGGTTTCAGTTTGCACGGGTCAGGCTGTCCCTGCGGCCCCCGCGACGCCAACCCCCACCCGGCTCTGCTGCGTGCGCTGCGGAGCCCTGCCGCTCGCGGGGGGCCCAGCCAGGCGGAGCGCGCAGCGTAACTGGGAGGCAACGGCCGCTGCCACGCGCACGTCAGCACAGCGCGCTACGCAGCCTGGTTTTTGCAAAATATTTATTACAAAATAAAAGTAAATATGGCAACAAACCTTAAATAGCGAATGACGCGACACTGGCCGTAAAGCTCTTGCTCGAGTGTTGGTCTTCTGCTGTGGTCAACAGTCCGGCAGGTCTCCAGGGGAAGCTGCACGTGGACAGCTCGAACAGAGCTGCGTTGTGGGTTCCGGCCGTTCGGGACGCACCAGACGCGCCTCCCGCGTCCGGGTACCGGCTGCGAGCAGCTGCGCCGCGTGCCGGGTCACCCATCCCCCTAAACCAGCCAGGAGCCAGCAACCCCCGCACAGCGAAACCTGCCCTGCTTCACCCCAGCCCCCCTCCCCTTTCTTCTTGTGGAAACCCAGCCAATAATCCGCCCCAACCCTTTTCCAGCAGGGAGCCGGGAGCGGAGCAGCAGCGCCGACGTACCTTTGCTCCCCTCTGAGCCCCTCCTCTTGTGAGAGGTTGCTGGGATTTCTTTCCCACCTCCTGGAGAGCTTCGCTAAAGCTCAGCGGGGAGGGCAGGCCTGTGCTCCCGCGAGAGGCTCGCAGGTGCGTTCCAAGCAGGAATGCAGTCCCCCGAGTCTCTCGAGCCACGTGTCTGCTGGAAGCACTCCTTAAATACAATACGGTTAAATTAAGGAAGGTGACGGTGTGTGAGGGAATCTTCCTAAGGCACCCGGGAATTTAAAAAACCCCAACGTTTTCCCACTCGTGCTACTGACAGGACGCTCTTGTTGCGCCTCTCCGCAGCTCGCGCGCCGGCCCCTGCGGAACCTTAGCACGTGCACAACCCGAGCACGGAGAAAAGCCTCGGCGGGAGCGCGGCGCTGTCTGCAGGCAGCCTGGGTTTCGCCGGCCGCGGCCGCGTCACGGGCAGCACGTGGAAATGGTGACGTTGATGCCGAGGTTCCCGTTGTCAGCGAAAAGGTGCGCTACGGCCGTGTCAAAAACCAGGCAGTCGCTGTTGAGGATGGCGGCCGCCACGCCGTCGTGGATGGAGCGGGGCGTCGCCTCCCACGTCAGCCGCCGGCGGTTGCCGTTCAGCTCCAGTCTGTATGCAAAGTTCTCCGCTTGCTTCCGGGTGCCGATGAGCAGCACGATGGCGAAAAACTGCTGGTGACCCTCGTACTTCTCCTGTTTCTCCAGCACCAGCATGAAGTGGTGACCGAAGCACGACTGCATCATCACCCAGTCGACCGCCCCGGGGAGGTTAATGTCCGTGGCCAGGAACACGATGTCTTCTCCCTGAAGGGTGGTGATGCTCTTGTGGACGTGCATGAGGTGGGACATCACGGCTTCCAGGGATCCCTGCCACTTGCAGGAGGCGCCGGGGCACGGGCAGGAGTAGGGGCGATACTCGCAGATGTCTTCGTGCTCCGGCTTCTCCGTGTGGTGCAGCGTCAGGGAGCAGCCCGTCGTGGCGTACTGGAAAAAGACCAAACACAAGCCGTCAGGAAAGGCACCAGCGCTAGCGTCCGCCGCTCCCACCTGGCCTCGCCGCGCTCTCGTTCTCCTGCCGAACGGTCCGTTAGACACATCTGTTCGGCCCTGCTCCGGGCTGAGCGCAGCCCATCTTTGTTTCCGCTCAAGAGTGGATTCTTCGCGCCTTCTGCGGTGGTGGTGTCCTAGTGCGAGCGCTCGGGTAGGGCTGGGCTGTGGTTAGGTTTGCTGCTGCCGTTAGATCTGGTCGGCCCAGATCAGCTGCGGTGGTCCTGGCTTGGGTGTTTCTTTTCTTGGAAAAGAACAGAGGAGTCTGTTTCAGCCAACAGCTGCTAGAGGGAAGGATTCAGGAGATGCCCCGCGTCGCCCTCAGAGAGCAGACGCACTCCCGCCAGACTCCGATGCAGGCTGCCCACGGCACGGGGGTACTTTCAAGGCTGCACTTGGGAGAAGTGGAAAGAGGGTTTTTCACCGAGCGTTAAGCCAGCAGGCAGAAACGGGGCACCTCTCTCCCTGGCACGGGGCAGCTTAGAGGGCTAATGGGCTGCAAACCACCGGCGGTGCTTTTCCTCTTCCACAGCCGGTTCAGCTGTCCGCACGGACCAACGCCACCTCCAGCGAAAACCCTCTCCCCCGTTCTCCCCAGGGGCGCAGCTCGGATTTTTTAACGTGTGTGACGTAGTAAATTGCATAGTAAATCTGCTCGAGCGCAGAATTCGCTGCTGGACCCGTGCAGGAGGTCTGGGGGCTTT
Source organism: Rhynochetos jubatus (assembly GCA_027574665.1). Lineage (NCBI taxonomy): Eukaryota > Metazoa > Chordata > Aves > Eurypygiformes > Rhynochetidae > Rhynochetos > Rhynochetos jubatus. The sequence goes on from CM050657.1 coordinate 593,552, forward strand.
TGTTGGCGCTTCCTCCCACACCGGCTCTGAGAATGGGTTCTGGCACCCTGGAAGCTTCCAAACGGGATTGTTTTCTGTCACAGCCAGCGCTGGGCAAACACCCCAAAGCTAGGGAAGAAGCCTTATGCAAATTAAGTCAGCACCACAACTAGGGAGCACCTCTGTGTTGTCCTCCACCTGCACTTACTTGAAAGACAACAGCTAATTCCTCCTGGTTAACTAGGAGCCGAGGGTGTTTATGGCACGCACCTTGCCCTCCGCGGATTGCTCCGGGCACGGACAGGCACTTGGCTTTGCAGCAACTTCCAGATTTAAATCCTCCCCTGGATTTTTCCCAGAAGCCCTGTGACACTCAGATGCCACCACCGTAGTTCTTTGTTAGAGCATTGGAAGACCAACGCTCCAGGGAGCCACAGCCCCGGGCAGCGCCACAGCCCCGCGCGCCGCCGGCTGTCGCCTCCCAGTCCTGCAGTGCGCGCCGCTCACAGGTATCGCCAGCGGTCCAGAGGCAGACCGCCGCCTCCGTCTGTCCCTGGGTGGGTGCCCCATCCCTGGCAGTGCCAGGGCCAGGCTGGATGAGGCTGGGAGCACCCTGGGCTAGTGGAGGGTGTCCCTGCCCATGGCAGGGGGATTGGAACTGGATGATCTTTAAGGTTCCTTCCCACCCAAACCAGTCTGTGATTCTATGATCCTATGTCTCCACGCGTTCTGGAGCCCCCAGCCCCTCTCGGAAAGCTCCCGTCAGGTTCCTGTAACGCGGTGGAAAGCACAGGCCGGGGCCAGGCCTGCGGCGGGCTGGCGCGTGCCGGCTGCGGCGCGAGGCGCCTCTTGCCGAAACCCCTTGTGCTGGTGCAGCACGGACGGGCGCCCGCCCAGGGGCACGGTGGGCCCCCTCCCCGCGGGCTGCCTGCGACCCACATCCGCGCCGGCTGAGCGTGACGGCGCGTTGCTGCGTCTGGGCCCGAGAAGCAAGGGCGAGAAGCACGACGGCGTGCTAACTACACCGCGTGGCTCCTGGGAGCAGCGAACGCAGTGCCCCAGGAACGGCTCACGGCGGAGAAGGTACATGTAGAGGGGGCGCGAGGGAAGGGGAGCGCAGACTCATTCACCTCTGCCTGTGCAGAAGCTTCTGGGTGCCTGACGCGAGGGGCAGAGTGCTCGCCGCATGCTCTGGGACGCGGGGCTCCGGAGGTGCCATTCCACCGCCCCGGGCTGGCCGGGAAAGCTGCCACCAGGGAATGGCTGTTCCCGGCCCAGGCAGCGAGCGCCGGCTCGCAGCTCTCACCGGGAAGCTCGCCACGTGCTGCCGGAGCCCAGCGGTGCCCGCCCCGGCTCCACGGGTCCCGCTGCCGGCCTGACCACGGCTCGCCACCTCCCGCTCTGTGTTTTAAAGCCTCCTCCTCACGGTCCACGCCAGCGACGGCTCCAGCCGGAACGCACCTGCCCCTCCACCGCTCCAGCCTGCGGTTTTAAAGTGCTTCTGCTGCCTCGGAGGCGGGAGCAGCGAGGGGCTCCGGGAAGACGCAACAAGGGCGCGCTCAGCGCTGCCTGCGCGAACGCATCCGCGTCCTGGCGCCGGTCGGCCGGGAAGGACGGTGGTGGGTCGCCCCCGGGCAGCAGCCAAGTACCGCGCGGCTCCTCGCCCCCCAGGACGGGCGCTTCGGCGCCGCTCACCTGGGTCTGTTGGAGAACACGCTCGGTGCTGCGTGGGAAATCGTGCTGAGACAACAGGCTTGGGGAAGAGTGACGGGGATGTACTTACTGACCTGCCGCTTCCAGCCCCGGCCGTGCTGGGGGAGGGCTGCGGGGGGGGCACAAACGGGATTTCTGCTACTGGAAAAGGGCCGTTCTACGACTGAGCATCAGCACAGGCTCAGGTAACCGGGGGAAGGTCCAGCCTTCGGATCTGCCGAGCGCTCGGACACAGTCTCCAGCGGGATTTGCAGTGGATCGGGAAGAATCGTTGGAAGTTTTGCCTGTAAAGGCTGCGTGGGCACTGTGGGAAAGGCTGGGAAGTCACTGCCGCCCGAGCGAACCCGCTCTCGCTTTCGGAGCCGTTAGGTGGACGTTACGGACGGACGGACCTCAGAGCGCTCGCGGGCTGCAATACTTCCACATCGAACCAGCAGCGAAGCCGTAAACCCGCGGGGAAATTCCCACGCTCGGCGCGCGAATCCGAGCCCGCCCTCGCTGACCCACGGGCTTTTTTGGAAGTGGAAAATCGCTTCGTTTCTCAGGCTCAGACAGCATCACAGACCTTTTTTTCCCCCCCCCATTAACCACCCACGCTCCCCGTTTACACCCAAACAACCCAACCGAGTAACCTTTTTCCGGTGGGGGAGCACCTAACGTGACCGCCAGCCGGCAACACCCGAACTTTCCCACTGACAGAAAGTTTCTCTCCCTAAGGGAAAGGATTTTGTGCGGAAAACTTGAGGATGGAGGGCAGGGGGATGGGGATGGGGGGTCCGGGCGGCCCATCGGGCCGCCCGGATCCCCCATCCCCATCCCCCTGCCAACTCCCTTACCTTGCAGGGGAAGAGCACAGCCGAGGCCACCTTCTCCATGGCCAAATTCCTGATGCTGGGAGTGAGGGAACCCCGGCAGGTGGGGCAGAGGCTCAGCTTCTGCCTGCATTGGTTGCAGACCAGATGCCCGGCCTGACACTGGAGGATGGGCGGCAGCACATAGTCGAAGCAGACCGGGCACTCGAAGAGCGAGGTCAGTTCGTGATGCTGTTGCTGCTGCGGGGGTGGAGGAGGAGGAGGAGGAGGCGGCGGAGGCGGCGGAGATGCCCCGCCGGTACCCGGGAGGACGACGGCGGGGGAGGCGGCGTGCGGCTGCTTGCCGCAGGGTTTGCTAGCGCCGGGGCCGGCGGAGGACGGGCGGCTCATCGCGCCCCGCCGCCGCCACCACCATCGGGCCGCCGGACGGACCGGGGGGTGCGAGGGGGCGGCGCTGACGCCGGCGGCGGCTGCGCGCGGCCTCCGCCCCGTTCCCGGCATGCTCCGGGCGGGGGGCGGTGGCGGCGCGGCGCCGTTGCTACGGGAGACGGGGCAGCGCCGCCGCCGGTCCACGGGTCGGGGGGCCGGGAACGGGCCGTTTGAACCGAGAGCGCGGGGGGTGTCCGGGAACGCCGGGGGGGTTGGCTGCGGCCGAGCAGTGCCGACACAGCGCCGCGGGCTGCCCTGCGCGGGACCGGGCTGGGGGGGGGGGCACGGCGAAGGGACACCCCGCGGCGGGGCTGCTCCGCGGTAAAGGCTGGGGAAGGAGGAGGGGGATGTTCGGAGCGAGGGCGTGTGGCTTCCCAAGGCACCGTGGCGGAAACATGGAAACATCGAACGGTTTGGGCTGAAGGGACCTTAAAGCCCCCCCAGTGCCACCCCCTGCCACGGGCAGGGACACCTTCCATAGCCCAGGGTGCTCCCAGCCTCATCCAGCCTGGCCTTGGGCACTCCCAGGGATGGGGCACCCACAGCTTCTCTGGGAACCTGTCCCAGTGCTCCCCACCCTCTGCGGGAAGAATTCCTTCCTGCTGTCTGACGTTTCCTCCTGCCCTGCGCCCCTGGGCACGGCTGAACCCTGCCTGCCATGGGAACTGGGACTGAATCCCTCCTTCTGCTTCGCGTGTGCCCGCGGCCTTGGATTGCCAATTAAACTGCCTGTACCCCACCCCCCGAGCTTTGCCACTCCTGCCCCCCGATTCCATCCCGCCGTGGGGCGGGAGCGAGCGGCTCTGTGGGGCCGAGCTCCCTGCGTTCACCCGGCTCGTCTCTTGGTCCTGCCTGAGCTCCCTTCCTGCGCGTCCGCGTTTGTTCCCTGCCAGGTAGCCCCTGATCCCCGGCTATTCCTGGATTCCCTGACAGCACCCCTGAGCGTCGGTGGGATGGGGGTGAGAGGGTGTTTTCAAGGTTTATTTGTCTTTTGCAAAGGAATTTCCAGGCTGGCAGTGAGAGTCTGTAGCTGTTGTCCCTGTCACGAGGATGGAGCTTTCCCAGCTTTGCGTTTTTCCAGCACCCGTAAGGGCGATGTGGCCCCCAGAAGTGAGCGAGTGCTTCGTTCACCTCGTGGGAAATCAGCAGGTTCAGTTGAGCCCGGCCCTGCCGGTAACAAGGCACGGCGATGGGGGGCAGGGGGCGAGAGCCCGAGGAGGGGGCGTGGGGCGCGTTCCTGGCGCAGCACCGTTTCCCTTCCCTCTTCCGTCTGTAGCGACCAGCCGGGCGCTCGCCGCACCCGCCGTCCTGAGCGGGGCCGGACACGCTGACCGTCCCCACGGCATGGCGGCAGCGAGAGGAAGGGTCAGCGCTGCCGCCTCGCCGTGGGCGGCCGACCTTGGCACCCTCCGGTCTCCGTGGTAACTCACTCCGCTGCTACAGGGCGTACGTGGCCCCGCGATAGGCCGCGGCGTGCCGGGCGGCCGAGCTTCGTTAGCAATTACCGCACGCTTTCATTCATGGTTTGCATACGCGCGCGCTGCTCTTCCCCGCTTAAAATACGTGCTGTCTTGCCACGTCTCGTCGCGAGGCCCGGCCGTAGCGTGGGCTCTCCGCTCCCCTGTCCCCGCCGCGCAGCCGGGGTGCTGCTGGGTGGGCAGTGTGGCCTGGCTGGGGGCTCTGGCGTGGGGTCACAGGGTGCCCTCCCTGCGGGCAGGCTGCCCGTAACCTGCCAGCACCCTCCGGCTCTGCCCCGTGCTGGCAGCTCTGCGGCCGGCGCTGGGGGCTGCCGTCCCGCCACTGCCCCCTGGGTTTTGGGTGCTCCCAGCCCTGCCCCAGGCCCTTCTGCGCCGTGCCTGGGTGGCGGTGGCGCACCTGCCGCGGTGGCCCCGGGGGACTGCAGCGCTCGGGCTGACCCGCAGCTCTGCAGCGGGGGTGCCACGCGCTCGGGGGGCTCTCACCTGAGCGCAAATGGGGGGGCTCCTCACCCCGGACGGGCTGAACCTCAGCCTGCTGGGACCACTCCTTTGGTTTTAATCATTTAAGCCCAACGTGGGGTCCCTCGCGGGAGGTTTGTTCTCAGCACGGTTGTCATTAGCAACACACGTCTGGGTGTGACTGACGGCTCTTTTTTGGGTGACGCTGATAAAAAAGGAAGCGGAGAGCAGTTACCGCGGGCGAGGAGCCATGTGCCCTGCCCGTGCTGGCCCAGCCTCCGCGGAGTGCCAGGAGCCAGCCACGCTTGGAGTCACTAAAATCACGGAATTCATGGCGGGGAGCACCTCGTGAGACTCCCTGTTGCCCTGGTCCCTGCATATCATGGAATCACGGATAGTTTGGGTTGAAGGGACCTTAAGCCCCCCCCAGTGCCACCCCCTGCCACGGGCAGGGACACCTTCCATAGCCCAGGGTGCTCCCAGCCTCATCCCGCCTGGCCTTGGGCACTCCCAGGGATGGGGCACCCACAGCTTCTCTGGGCACCTGTCCCAGTGCCCCCCACCCTGTCTGGGCAGAATTCCTTCCCCATGGCCCATCTCCATCTCCCTCTTTCAGTTTAAACCCGTCACCCCTTGTCCTGTCCCTCCCTGCCCTTGGGAAAAGCCCCCCCAGCTTTCTTGTAGCCCCCCAGGCACTGGAAGGGGCTCTGAGGTCTCCCCGGAGCCTTCCCCAGGCTGATGCCCAGCTGTGCTTCCCGCCGGTGTGGGATGCAGGGCAGCTCCCTGAGCCAGCCTGGCCGGGGCCCGTGCTCGAGCTGGCGCTGAAGCCCGGCTGCAGAGGTGCCCGCTGCGGGGAGCTGGGAGGAAACCGCACTCGCCGTGAGCAGCCAAACGAGGTGTGCGTGCGGGGTCGGACAGATGGGACGCACACAGTGCTGGCAGCTGGATGCTCAGCATGGATTTCAGTCCCACTGCGCTCCCAGCACACCTTGATGTCTTTGACATCCCTGCCCGGCGTGGGAGGAAAGCAGATTGCCGCCCTCTTCCCTTTTTCTGCCAGCAGAACCCGCATCCCACCACCCGGGAACCGTGCGCAGCGACACCGTCCCTAGCGACTGTCCGTCCCTAGCGACTGGTGCCCGCTGGCGCAGGCTTTCCGGGTGGGCACGATGCTGTGCCCAACACAGCGTCTGCTCAAGGCGCTGAGGGTGTGTTTTCCTCCCCCAGACGTGGAGTCGGCAGCGAGGCGGAGATGCGGGGCTCCTCCGAAGAAGGGCTCTGTCCGGTCGGACCCTCAGAAGAAGGGCTCTGTCCCGCTCCAGCTGACGGTCGCGCCAGCCCACTTGGTCCTGATCGCCATCTCCAGGGACGGACGCCTGTCCCCTGGGCTGCTTGGGCCCTCGCCTGGGTCCTCTTCCCAGGGATGCGAATGAGTGTCTGAAGAGGAAGCACAGTCAAGGGTAACTCTGAAACTCCCCACCCCCGCTCCAGAAAGATTGAGAAAAGGTTAAAAGCAGAACGGGGGCGGGGGGATGGCTGCAGGTGTGCTGCCCGCCCTGCCCCAGGAGGGAGCTGGGGCAGCACCGCTCGGCACCCCTGGGCCACTGGGGCTGCCCCCTGCCTGGGCGGGCCCCCGCCTTGGGCCATGCGGGTGCTGTAAGTACAGATCTCCGCTCCCGGTGGCCTATGGGTTTTCGGAACGGGTGTGCACATCCTTATCTGGGGCCACGCCGCGCGTCATCACCGCGAGCCTCGGCACGTTTAGGCGTTAGCATGGTGTTCGCAGCAGTGTTTGCACCGATACCGTGGTGTTTGCAGCGATACCGTGGTGTTTGCACCAGTGTTTGCACCAATACCGTGGTGTTTGTACCGATACCGTGGTGTTTGCACCATTACTGGGGTGTTTGCACCAGTATTTGTACCATTACTGTGGTGTTTGCACCGTTACTGTGGTGTTTGCACCAGTGTTTGCACCAATATCATGGTGTTTGTACCGATACCGTGGTGTTTGCACCATTACTGGGGTGTTTGCACCAGTATTTGTACCATTACTGTGGTGTTTGCACCGTTACTGTGGTGTTTGCACCAGTGTTTGCACCAATATCATGGTGTTTGTACCGATACCGTGGTGTTTGCACCGTTACTGTGTTGTTTGCACCAATACTGTGGTGTTTGCACCAATATCATGGTGTTTGTACCGATACCGTGGTGTTTGCACCATTACTGGGGTGTTTGCACCAGTATTTGTACCATTACTGTGGTGTTTGCACCGTTACTGTGGTGTTTGCACCAGTGTTTGCACCAATATCATGGTGTTTGTACCGATACCGTGGTGTTTGCACCGTTACTGTGTTGTTTGCACCAATACTGTGGTGTTTGCACCAATATCATGGTGTTTGCACCAGTGTTGGCACTAATACCGTGGTGTTTGCACCAGTGTTTGCACCGATACCGTGGTGTTTGCACCGATACTGTGGTGTTTGCACCGATACCGTGGTGTTTGCAGGCTTCTTAGTTGACTGGAAATGCTGCCGTGAAAGGAGGGCGAGGAAGAGGGGCTGGGCATTTGGAACGTGAAGGGAAACGGCACGCGATGGCGTGAGGAAACCAGAAAACCACTTCCTAAGCGCCAGCCTGGTCCGTGCCCCGTTTGATGCCGCGAGGAGCAGTTCGCTCCTCCCGGTGTGGATTTCAGCCTCGGGGAACACGAGGGCCACGGTGGCACTTGGCTGCTGGGCGGGCAAACGTCAGCTCCAGTCCAAGCTGGGTGCTGGGGTGAGGCTGTGGAGCCACGCCACCGGCCAGCGTCGCTGCGTCAGGTTCACCTTGAGCTGATGGCGCAACGACCCTGGCTCCTGCTGTACTCAAAGCGCACCTGCGGGACGTTCTCTCCGCTGCGAAGGGGCCGCGGCCCTGCCAAAGCCGGGTTTGCGCTGGGTTGTTCACGCCGCGCTGTGCAGAAGGCTGCTCACGCAAAGGCTTGCGGTACGCACGGTGCGCGTGTGTGCACGCAGCATCGCGCGCTCTGTGGCGGCGGAGCCCCCTCGCCGCGCGCGGCCCTGCGCCGCCGCCGTGCCGCACGCGCTCCGCGGGCAGCGGGGCGCATACCTATCCTTAGGCGGGCAGTCTCCCGCTGCTCCCGCTGCCCGCTGTAGAAGTACAGGTGGAAGACTCTCTCCGCTTTCCAGTCGGAGAGGAGCAGGCTGTCGGTGCCGAAGAGCACGCCGTGCCTCCCGCTGAGGCTGCACAACCAGATGGGCAGCTGGGGCGTCCGCAGCCCGCGCCGCACCTGGGGACAGCGGGCTGAGGCCGAACGCCGGTGTGCCCCGACCCCGCGGTGGCCGGCGTGCCCACCGCCCGCACGGCCGCCCTGCCCGGCTCTCACCTCCGGCACCGCCTGCGCCCTGCCCCAGCGCAGGTAACCCACCGGGCACCGCCGGTCCGCAACATCCCCGCCGCCTGCCTCCCGGCTGCCGTCCAGCTCGTGGGGGCTCGCTCGGCCCGTCAGGATGAGGCTGAGCATGGCCTGCAGGGAACAGCTGCGGTCACGCCACGTGATGTCATCATCACCATCACCAGCATCACCATCAGCATCACAGGTTTGTAAAGGACACTCAGGGCTGAAATTTGCAGCGTACTTTTCCAGGGCCCTGTGCTTTTTCCCATTGGATTGACAAAGGACAAGTTTCTCCTCAATCCACAAAGAAGCCCGGCGGAGCGAGGCCACCCTTACCTGGGTGCAGGTGGCGTTTCCAAAGCCGTGTGTTAGCAGAGGAGTTGCCGTGCAGCCCAGGTCTTCCCGGACCCTGCAGGACCGAGCACAAGGTGTCAGGGCAGCGGGTCGGTGCCGGAGGCGACGGCTGCACGTCCCTGCCCGCTGAACCGGGAAGGGGGGAATTCCACGGAGCCCTTTATTTCCCTGAGAGGTTGGCACAGCCGTGCTGTCCCCACACGGCCGCTCCGGGCTCAGCCGGAGCTCTCACGCTCCAGGGCTGCTCCTGCTAAAATTCACGTGTGGGGTCAGATTCAGCCCCCCATCCCCCGCAGACGGAGCCGGGGTCGCAACTGGATGGGGCTGGGAGCACCCTGGGCTATGGAAGGGGTCCCTGCCCGTGGCAGGGGTGGGGCTGGGGGGGCTTTGCGGTCCCTCCCACCCAAACCGCTCGGTGATTCCGTGATTTAAAACATGAAATGTACCTTTCCAGTGTCCTAGAGAACAGCAAACTGCATAAAAACAGGATCACGCCGGGACTGCCTTCGCCTCTGAACTGGAAGAAGAAAGAAGCAGTCCCGGGGGGGAATTACGGGCGGTGTATGATGTTTAATTAAAGACACACCCTGAGGGGAGTGTGCTGGGCCAGGCCAGTGCGGCGTTACCGCGGGAAGCTTTGGGACTTCTGTTCAGCGGGGTCAGGCGAGCAAGGATGGAAAGAAGGAACTTCCAGTTACTGACTGAAGTGGTTTTGTACTCTTCTCCAGGGTTTGGCTGCCTGAGTGGCACACAGAATGCTGCCCCCGTTTACCTGCTGTCTGGACTGAGCGCGCAGACACTGGTGGGTAAATCCTGGGGGTTTCAGTGGGTCATTTCCCCCAGGAACAGCTAGAAATGACCCAGGAGCCAACCGTGCCCTAACAGCCTGCGTGTCCCGCGGAAGGTGATGCCGCTGACCTCCGCAGGGTTCGCTTGAATGGGAAATAAGGGGCAGGCAAGCGGCAATAGCTGGGGGGGAGGCAACCACGCCATACTTACACAGCCGATGCGGGCCAGGATGAACTCCTGAGCGGCCGCCTTCGCACTGAACTCGAACAGCTGCATCTGCCAGCACCGGCGCAGCGGGAGGTGGGGAGGAATAAAGATGTGAGAGGAACAGATAAATAGGGATGTATAAGGAGAAATAAGAATAAACAAGGACATATCAAAGGAAAAGATAATGAAAACATGTGAAGGAATAAAGATACCAAAACTGATAGCAAAAAGCCGAGCTGTTTAACCCCGTGTTTAGACAAACAGAAGAATCACGCAAGAGTCGGCTGCCCCTTCCTCGGCTGAGGCGGTCAGCTCTGCGCAGGTAGGAACGGTCCGTTAACGGCTTTCTCCTTTACAGAGGAGAAGGATCAGCCTTTAACGAGAGCCAACGGTGGCCTCTGGATGCTCCTAAGGCCGGGACGAGGCGGCCAGAGCATCTCAGCAGCTGCAGCCAGGCTGTGGGTGTAAAGTGCTCTCGATGTGGGGCGCACCGCAAGCTGGGGCGCGGGTTCGTGGCATTTTACGCTTCTCCCCTTTACAACTGGCAGGCCAAAGGTGTCTGAAGAAAACGCTGTTTGCAGACGGCGGTCTCGTACTCACCCTTCCCATGAGGCTGTCGGCTCCGTGGTCCCCGCTCGGGACAGCGCGGGTGGCCGGGGCGAGGAGGCAGACCACGGCGCTCCCACCTCCGCCTGCTGCCCACAGCGCGTCTGCCAGGGCGGCCGCCAGCGCCTCGCCTTGCTCCCCCCGGCTTATCCTGCACAGCCTGCAGCGGGGAGACGGGCCCGTGCCCAGGGTCTGTCCTCGGGGGCTCCGAGAGACCCCCGGCTGGACTGTGAGAGGGGCCGCTTCCCAGGGAGGGCTGGAGGGGACCCCAGCGGTCCTGCCCCGCTGGCTGCGAGGGCTGCGCAGCCGGGACGAGTGGGAGCGCAAGGAGCCAAGGGGGTTTTGGGGAAGGCAGCTGTGCATCCAGCTGAGCCCATCATCCTTGCAATTCCTGCTTTTCGCTCGGTGCCGTGGCTGCTGCTGGCGCGGACACGCTTCCCGTGCACTGGGAGCGGTGTGTGCGCCAGGGGGGCTGCCGCGTGGGTGTCCCCACCCCGCGGGCTGAGCCCTGCCTTCCCCTTCCCAGGCTGGGACCACGGCTCCGGGGCTGGGACGAGGGAGCGAGCGCCGCCGCTGCGGACCCAAGTGTCCGGGTGGGAAAAAGCCTTGCCTGGGAGCCAGGCTGTTCCCTGGGTGCCAGCCCCCGCCCGGCGCTGCAGACCCGAACCGGGCTCTGGTGCGGTTAAAGCTGGGGCTGGCGCTGTCTGGGCCGAGCAATGCAAGGAAAGGGCTCCCGCGTGTCCCGTGGGAAGGCGCAGCTTCCTACCTGTCCAGGTGAGTATGCTCCGTGCTTCTGACGAAGAGCAGGTATTTAACGATGTGGGCTTGTACGGCCATCAGAATGGCTCTTGGTCCCCCCTAGAAACAGAAAGCCAACACTGCCAGTGCTGGGGAGCCTGAACTGGCCCGTGCTGTGCCACCCCCTGGAATCCCCAGCCACCCCCGGCCGCTGGGAGCCATCCCGCTGGCACTGTGGGGGGTCGTTTCTCTTTTCTCCGTGGGAATTCGGAGGCGCTGCTGACCGCTCCTGAGCTACATGGAAAAGTAACTGCAAAGGACCTTACGTGCCCGAACCCGCGAAGGCTTTAAGGCTGCGGGTGGCCCTGGCTGTGTGCTGCTGGGGGGGAGGGCCTGGGCGGGGGTCCCTCCCCTGCAGAAGGGCTCCGAGCTCGGGGTGCCACGGCTGCCTAGAAGCACCATGGCTTACTGTTCTCTCCTCCGGCCCCGCAGCAAAGGGACCGGGGTCCCGAGGCAGCTGGGGCCGACGTGGGGCTGATGCGGGGCCGTGCAGGAGGGTGGCCATGCCTGTGCCCCCCCATGGTGGCTGCACGGGTCAGGGCTGTCATCCCCTCTGCAGCCACGGAGCCGCTGACCTCAGACCTTCACCTGCCTGCGTTAAAGGCGTTTTAGCCTCCCGGTGCTGAAGGACGTTGGCAGTTGTAAGTGGTCTTCCGCGTTTTCTGGGGCGGTATCACGGCGGTAAACAAAGAGGAAGAAAAGCTCCCTCTTCCAGTAAACGGAAATGTGGGTGACTTCAGCCCTTTGGCTTCCGGGGGGGCAGTAAGAAGTAGGTAACTAATGCCCAAAAAAGAGATGGGCAAGTACCGCTCCTTTGTGCCCACCCCCATCAACCTGCTGCTGCTCTCCTCACCCTCCCGTGAGGCATTCCGTGCCACGGTGGTTGACCTTTGCGCCTGCAGTGTGCTGCTGGGTCGGGACCCTTCATCCCACTTCCCGACACGGTGCAGCGTGTCCACTGCGAGGGCGGCCGGAGCTTTGCTCGGGACAGCTTGGGGCGAGGCTGCGCCCCGGAGAGAGCTCCGGGCAGAGCGAGGGGGCAGGCGCGGGGTACAAGCATGGGGGACACATGTGCATGGCGTGGGGTGCAGTCGTGCAGAGCACAGGGTGCAGGCAGGCACAGCACGGGGTGCAGGCAGGCACAGCATGGGGTGCAGGCGTTCAGAGAGCCGGGTGTAGTTGTGCAGAGCACGGGGTGCAGGCGTGGGGTACAAGCCTGGGGTGCAGGCAGGCACAGCACAGGGTGCAGAGCATGGGGTGCAGGCGTGGGGTACAAGCCTGCGGTGCAGGCAGGCACAGCATGGGGTGCAGGCGTGCAGAGCGCGGGGTGCAGGTGTGTGCGCTGCTGAGGCAGCCAGCGCTGGCCACCAGCTCCTGCGACTGGCCAAGACAGGGAGGAGACGGGGCCAGTCGCCCGCTGGAGCGCTTACCTTCTCTGCCTCCAGAGCGTAGGCCAGGCCGGAGCGCGGCTCACGGAACCGGAAGGAACCTGCTGCCCATTCGTGGCCGAGGACGTGGGACCCATTTCCGAACAGCAGCTTTTGCAGCCCCTGCGGAGGGCACGGCTGGGCTGGGCTCAGCTCCTGTCACACCCCTGAGCATCTGTGGTGCCAGCGGGGCCTCGGGATACAGGATCAGCATCCGTGCTCCCAGCCAGAGCCAGGTAAAGTCGGCTGCCGAGAATCTGGCCCCTTAGAGCCCCTTCCAGTGCCTGGGGGGCTACAAGAAAGCTGGGGGGGGGGGCTTTTCCCAGGGCAGGGGGTGACAAGACAAGGGGTGATGTGTTTGAACTGAAAGAGAGAGATGGAGATGGGCCATCAGGAAGGAATTCTTCCCGCAGAGGGTGGGGGGCACTGGGACAGGTTCCCAGAGAAGCTGTGGGTGCCCCATCCCTGGGAGTGCCCAAGGCCAGGCTGGATGAGGCTGGGAGCACCCTGGGCTATGGAAGGTGTCCCTGCCCGTGGCAGGAGGTGGCACTGGGGGGGCTTTAAGGTCCCTGCCAGCCCAAACAGTTCTGTGATTTGGGTGGGAGTAGCAAGACCTTACAGGTGTCCTGAGCCTCTGCCTCCTGTCCCGAGGCTGTTCCCCAGGGAAGCACTGAGGAGCAGGAAAACATTCTGCTTTCTCATTTGACCTATTCTCTAACGAGAATCGGGGTGTGTCGGTTTAGGGTTGTCTTGCAGCCGTGTTCGTTAAAGGTCTCGTGAATAAAACATGATGATGTCCCTCCTTACAGCTTACAGCCGGCTGCAGCCCTCACCCCGGGGAACGCCGAGCCCCCCGTCACGCTGAGCCCCCCCATCACGCCAGGTGAGGCTCCGCGTCTCGGTTAACGAGGTTAAATTACAGCTCATCCTTAATTCAGCATCCCTGCTCACCATCGCCGTTTCCAGGGAGATGGGCCGGCCGCCCGTGTCGGGCGAGACCAGGGGGGTCTCAGGGGCGGGGGGGCAAGGCGGCTGTGGCCCCGCGGGCTCGCTGGCTCCAGGGGGTCCATCTCCATCGCTGCTCCGGCGCCGCTGGACAGAGAGGAGCATGGTCCGTCATCGCTGCCACACTGGCACCCAGAGTTCCCCCCAGTATTCCCGGCGGGCGGGCACAGCCACGAGCTTAGCGGGGCAGGGGGCAGACGCGTGCTGCCCGGGAGCGATGCTGCCTGCGGATTCCATCCTTCCCCAGCCCCTACACGGGAGTGCGGAGCAGCGCACTCCTCTGGGAGCAGGGAATGCATTTCCAGGCGAGGGATGGAGCCGCCTGCCCAGACACTTCTCATTTAGAGACCTTCCTTTGCTGCCCTTTCCCCCAGGTTTGCAGCTGCCCAGGAGGAACAATGCTTTGCGGCAGAAAGGTTGGGTTTTGCTGGAGCCACTTGGGTCTGGGCCAGGCAGACCTTCCTTTAAAATACCCGAAGGAAGTAGGTCTTCCCCCAGAAGCGAATCCCCCAGGGGCTGTGCCCAGCCGCGGGGTTCCCTCAGCTCGCCCAGCTGGACGGGCGCGGAGCCCCCTGCGCAGGCGCGGACCGTTACGCGTGCGAGCAGCGGTTACCTGCGGGGCCGTGCTGCTGGCTTCCAGGCTGAAAGGGAAAACAAACCACAAATGAAGCTGGAGAGGGAGGCGCTGCTGACACGAGAAACGGGGAGCAGCCGGAGGAGAAGCTCGGGGGAGCAGTACCAGCCGTAGTGCTTGCGTTACTGGGCACACGAAGACCTTCTTCCACGCTCACGTAGCCATCGTAACTAAACATGGCTTAAAAAGGGGTACTAACCCCCCACCTGGAACGAAAAACGAAGCAGAATAAAACTCCTACCCGTGGAAACTGAAGATTTCTCTCCACTTGTTTAGATCCAAAATTTTGCTGGCGATCTCCTCCAGCTCTGTCCGTGGGACGGCGCGCGCAGCCTCCGGGTCACCCATCGCGCTGCGGGCGATGCTGAGCGCTGCGGGCGCCGGGGCTGCTCGGGGAGGCACCCGCCTGCCACCCCCCGGCTCGCCGCCAGCTCCCCCGTCGCACCCTCATTAAAGTTGCAGCAGAGCCGGGCACGGGCTGTGTCCGGTCGCGGCGTGAGCGGTGAACACCGGGCGCGGAGCTGCCCACGGCCGCGTGCCGGCTGGCGCCGGGGTTGGGGCAGGAGCCAAGGGTATCCGGCGGCTGCAGCTGCCCCTGCGTGGGCTGGCAACAGGCGGGACGGAGTCTGGGCCCCCGGGGCTGAGTGGGAAGCACATGGCTCAAGGGGGAGAACGCAGAGTTAGCACGTGTCCGTGCAGTTCCCGGGGGAGATGGGCCGGAGAAAGGCAAATCGCGCGGTGATGGTCCCTTGGCTGCAGGGGCACGGGGCGGCTGGGGGCGGGGAACCCACTGGCTTCGTGCTGCCGGCCGGGGTCATGGAAACCTCTCCGTCTGCTTTCCCCTCGCTCGGTGGGTGAGAACGCTCCGACCGGGGGTACCTGTGTTTCGGTGGAGAACGCATGAGACTGCGCTGGTGTCAGAGCTGAGCCTGCTTCCCCTGGCGCTGCAGGGAGCTGCTCGGGGCCTCCCCGGTGTGGCCGGGGGCACGGTCTGGCCGGGGCAGCCGCGCCGTCTGGCTCTGACAGCTCTGCACCCTCTGCAGGGTTGTTCGGCACGGCTTGGCGCAGGCCCGGGTCCCTGAAAACGGCCCTGCGGGCCAGCCGGCTCGCGAGGCACCACGTGTCCGCCTTGTCCTTGGCTCTGCCTGGATAGACGAGCCGCTCTCCTCTGGGTGCCCCACAGGCTCCCTCTTTCAGCTCCTAGAAGCTGACATAAACCCCCGTGCCCCCTCGCCTCTGTCAGCGTCGCTCTTCCCTACCGAAAGGGTAGAGCACCCGCCAGGTTCCCAACAAACCGAGTTGGGCCGGGAAGGCTGGGGAAGAGCCGGGGAGGCGGTGCTGAGCGTGCTGGGGCTCACAGGGACTCGAGGCTTTGGGCAGCCGCCCCGTGCTATCGGTGGGGCTGCCGGAGGGCTCGTAGGTGGGGGTGACCACGGCTAGGAGTGACCTTTCCTTCTCACTTCTCTGATCCCGGGCGTGGGGACCAGTGGGCGATTCCCACTGCGGCCCACGGGACTTGTGTCCTTGAGCCCTAAGAACCGAGTCTGGCTGGCGAGAAAGGCGTCCCTCGGGAGCTGGGCTGGGACGCGGGTCCGGGGGGCACGGCGAGCTCCCTGTCTGCAACGCGATGCTCCGCCGGTCACCCCCACGTCGGCGTCGTGGCCAGTGCCCAAAGCCTGGTACCCGCCCCGGCGTCTGCGCATGTACTTACTCCGTACGTTGTATTTGTACGCGCACACGCCGCACACACACGGCTGCACACGCACACGGCCACACACACAGCCATGCACACACAGACACAGACATACACGTCCACACACACACACACGGCTGCACAAACACATGGCCATGCACACACACACACACACGTGGCCGCACACACACACACGCGGCCGCACACGTGCACCACGTTTTACTGGGCTGTGCAAAGACCTGATTTTTCAAGAACCTTCAAACTCTCTTTACACGCTTCTCCTCACTGCGCCATCTCTGGTGCATTTTAAGTCACGAAACGTGCTGTTCTGGAGTGAAACGGGGCAGAACCTCAGCCGGTGCTCCCGGACCACACGCGAGCCACAGGGTCGGGCCGCCGCTCGCCCCGCAGGTCACGTCGCTCCGACCGTTCCCTCCAGCTGGTCGAACACACGAAGATGGTCTCGGGTTTATTGCGCGACCAAGAACTTGCTGTTTGCCTCAGGAACCCCCGGGGTATGAGTGACAATAGCCACAGGCCTCCCGCTCGGGAGCGGGGCGGGATGCGGGGGGACCTGGGCTCATCGTGGGGTGATTCCCCCGTGGAAACGGCGGGATCCCGGGTCGGGGCTGCTCGCTCCTGCACAGCAAAGGGACGGGACCTGCTGTGCTGAGGCAGGTCAGCGCTGTGCCCCCACAGCTCCTTCCGCCGCACCGACCCCGCTGAGAGCCAGCGAGCCCGTACGCCCGACCCCGCATGCCGCCGGCCGCCAAAGCTGCTGCCGGGCTGCCCGGTGCCGCGGCTCCAGGGAACACCAGGACGGAGAAGGGTGAACCGCTGCGTCTCGCTATCTGCTGTACAGTGACCAGCACCACGGGATCTAGTGCGAATCGCGCTGGGAAGACACAGTAACTGCAAGAGGAATATGGGTATCGATTAGGGATAAACCGATGGAAAAACCTGGGAGTCGTGGCACCGTGCAGTAGCCCTTGGATGTTGTTAAAATCTAGGGAGACAGGGCAGGGCGTGGGGAGGTGCTTTGTGGGAGGGTTTGTGGGGAGGGTGCAGCTGGCAGACCCTTCACGGGACCCCAGCGACGCTCTGCCATTCATGGTGAACGTACGAGAACGGGAGCCCGCGCGGTCGCCTCGCACCTTGCTGGGGGCCGAAGCAGGCAGTTTTTGGAGGCGAATCCCAAAGGCACCTGGGCCTGGCTTTCCCCACAGGTGCCTGGAAGGATGCTGGGTGGGGATGCTGCCCACCTGCAGCTCTGTGATGCCCTGCAGATAAAAGGGTGGCTGGAGCAGTGGCTGGTCCCTATGGACCTCCTGTGCACCTTCTCTCGGCTCTGGGTGTCTTTCCTACGTCCCCCAAGGAGTGGCTCATTCCAAGGCACCCACGAGATCCCGCAGAGGTAGCGTTTGGTGCGGTGATGCTCTCTTGATGCAGCTGTAAACGCTGGGCTGGCATGGATGAGCGGAGGGGGGGCGCTCTGGTTGCTGTAGCCCGCTCGCAGGGGTTTTGGGGTGCTGATGTGTTTGTCCGTCCCAGCTTCCCGCATGCCTTGGGGTGGAGAATCTGCAGTATTTCTCCATGGGCCTCCGCTGAGCTGCAGCGTGCCTCGCAAGCTGTCGGCTCCGCTGCTGCTGCCCCTGGCCGAAAGTTTTGGTGTTGAGAGGTGCCAGGCTGCCCCTGGGCAAGGGTCTCTGTGCTGCTGCCCTATGGGAGGGGGCAGCACAGCGTGCCAGGACGTGGCTTGCATCCCCACTGCTTTGCTCAGGGACAGGCTTTGCTGGCTGTGTTGCACGGAGCCCGGGTGCCGCGCTGGGGTGAGCAGGAGGGAGGACGCTGCATCTCCTTTGCATCCCGCTTTGCCGTGTGCAGCGCTACCCAAGACCACGAAGCCCCCAGCTATAGGACTGCCCAGGGAAATGCAGGATTTGGGGACGTCGGGGGCAAAGAGTCACAGCTGGTTTGGTAAAAGTGAAGAACCAGGGAGACCTTTATGGACAGGAAGGGCGACGCTGCCACGTGGGTGACACTAAAGTGCCAGCGGTGGGTTCAGGTGTTGGGGTGTGTCCCGTGAGCCCTTGCTACAGCTCCGTGCTCCCGCGATGGGGCCGATGCCCGTGACGAGCGCAGCCCGTGCGGTTTCTTTGCTCTTGCCCGATGTCCTGGACCTGCCGGGCACCCTTGATCTCTGCGGTAACAGCTCCGTCCCTGCCGTCGCAGGGGCTGGAGAGCAAAGCTGCTGCTGGTGACGGTGTGCGCCCCTACCATCGGTAGGGTAGGTGGTTCAATGCTGTTGATATTCCAGGTTTCCTCTAAACTAGCAACTTTTCAAATAATTTGCTGGGAAAAAACCCAACCCCCACCCCAACTATCTCCGTAAGGTCTCGCCCCAAGCAAGAGGAGGGCATTTTGATCTAGACTTCACCAATTAACCTGTTTATGCATACGCCGTGGTTGTCACTTGACGCCCTCACGCTTTTGAGCTCCCTGAGCTCATCGCTGGCGAGTCGGTGCCTGTGGCGGGCGCTGGTAGTGGTGTGAGCCGCTCCGCTTGGAGGGTTCTTGCGTTTCGTCGTTCTTAATACATCAGGTCGGCCGCTCCGGTGGCTGTCCCGGAGTCTTTCGGTTTTGAGAAGGGGAACTCAAATCCAGCAAACCGGATCAGCAGGGCGTTCAGGAGCTGCACCAGGGAGCAAACCAGGATGACCCAGAAGGAGTTCGCAAACTGCTCGCTGTGAGTCTTGAAGGTAAAACTTCCCTCCTTGAAGTTAGCGATTTTCTCGGAAAGGTGATGGATCTTCACTTCGGAAGAGAAGAGGATCATGATGAGGCAGCCGCAGCAACCTGGAGCAGAGGGAGAGATGCTCAAGGTCTCGGCCATCCCTGCAGCATGGCCGCATCCATCACAGCCAAACGTCGTGTTGACGGTGTTATGGCCACCGTCACTTAGCTTAACGGGATTAGTTTGAGAATCCACGCCAACAGCTACTGAAACGGGTAAGCTTTTTTAACGGAGTTTGGCTTAGGGTCTGTAATCTTGAGCACGGCTGCTGTAGTGCCCTGATCTGTGCTCTTCTGCAGCTTCGAGCTGCCCACAGCCCCACTGAATGTAACCGGGCTGTCTGCACCCGTACAGACAAACACGTACGTAAGGCCTTTGTTAAATTATGACTGTAACACGTAATACCTCGCGAAGCAAGGGCAGACCTTCCTGTCAGCCCAGCCAGCGATGGGGAACGGGCTTTCCCTTCTCTGTAAGCGGCAGAGATGGGGATGGCCCCTCACCCCCCCTTGGCAGGGATCTGCGGGATCACTCACGCAGCGAGTTGCTGTCAGCCTCTGCTTCTCGAGTCCGTCCTTCCTTGAGAGAGCCGTGCTGGTGCGAGCGGTGATCTCGCTCGGCTGGAAACCTCCCCCCACGGTCACTGTGAGCAGTTGCATCGCTGACCTTTTCTTTGGGGTTTTTCCCCTGCCTTCCCCCTCTGGTGTGATTCCCTGCTCTGACCATGTGATGTGGCTCCAGGTCTCCGGGCTCGTGGGCACCATCCCCCTTCTCTGCCAGCTTACACAGAAGGGCCGGGGGCGCTGGGCTGCCTGCACCCATCCCCATCCCACTGCCCGCCCTCACGGCGGCGTTTGACAGTTCATCTCTTAACCCAACTTTGGGAGAAACCTGTTTTGATACAGCAAAAGGGCCCATTTAGGGTCAACGCAGCCACGGTCCCCACCCCAATGTCCTGGGCCGATAGAGCGGCCGTCGCGGGGAGCGCGGAGGGGCAGGGCTTAGCCTGGAGCGGTACTTACAGGTGATGAAGCTCCAGAGGTACAAGCCCACGGGGCCGTGCAGGGTTTCGTACGGGCTGCCAAAAGCATTGAACATGAAGAAACCCGCTCCCACCAGGGCGAAGATGACCAGTACCGTGCAGAAGAGAAGGACGCTAACGTGGATACTCACAGGGATAATTTTGAGCAAATCCGGAAAAACTGAAAGCAGAAGCAGCAAAGGTCGTTAGACACATCAGGCAGAGCTGCTCTCGAAGTCAGGCCGGGGCTTTCCTGCTGGTTTGTGATAACTGCGCTCCCCCAACGCGGCCAAAGACGATCGTGAAGCTATTAACTAGTAACAGGTTTCCATGGATGTTTGGAAGCAGAAGCATTTTGTGATGCTCGGAAGTGTAGCTGACCAGGAGGGAAACACCAGCTCCAGGGAAAGCCTCTCCTGCCCCCCCGGGTGTTTCCTTATGTGTGTTATCCCCCCGCCCCAGCTGTACCCCCTGTGGGGTGTGGAGCGGACCCTCCGTGCTCCGGCACCCTGCTCACGGCTGTCTGTGCCGGGCTCTGCGGGGCGCAGCCCCCAGCACCCCCAGCTGCATATTGCGCGGCAGATGGGCCACGTTCACCACGTGCTCTGTCACGTTACGTTTCCAAAAGCTGGAGGCGCTTGCGTCGGCTGCATCTGCCGTTACATCCCTTGCCCCGGTCGCTGCCCCACGGAGCAGCTGGGGACCGCGGCAGCCAAGCAGTGTGCGCACTCAGTCCCTGCTGCCGGTGGAGCTCGCCCTGTGCTGAGCTCCAGCCCTGCAACGGCCGGTGTGGCCGTACGCAAACACTTGGGAATACTTTAAGTATTTTTACGCAGCTTCTTAGCTGCTATTCCACACTGCGATCCTGCTTCGCAGGGACACACGGGGATAGCCAGGCACCCGTGTTAATCATCCGTGTTTGTTTGGAAACAGCGGGGGTTTTAGAAGGCATCATCCACTTAACCGCTCCTGATCCGCGGGGGTAATAACCCGCGCTGCAGCGGTGGCGTGCAGAGTAAAGAAAGCCTCCCATAAATTACTCCTGCTTGTAAAATGTTTCCCCAGCAAACAGCTCTGCAGCTCGCTGCGCAGTAAACACAGACGGGTAACGAGGCGTCGTTAATTCATCTGCCTGACTAAGTGGAAGGGGAATTAAGGAAGCAGAGGCACTGCTCTCAGAGCTGCGGTAAATGACTGCCACCCTTTGCGTGGGGAGCGGAGCGGGGACCGCGGGGCGCTCTGCAGCGCCCGTTTCGTGTGCTTACAGGCGCGCGAGGCAGGCGCGCCGCTGGGGCACTGTCAAGCGCAGTTTTGCTGCTGTGCCAGCCCGGCCGCCGAGGGAAAGGCTGCGGCGTCCCTGCCTGTGCGGAACTTCCGCGGGGAATAACATCGGTTGGTGCGACGCTGCCTGGTCTTTTGGGAGGGCAAAAGTGTTTCATAAGGTGTTCAATAAACAGCGGTGGTTAATCATGCAGTTTGGTAGCGTTTAAAGAAAACGCGGTACTGCGCCGTGCTGAATCCTTCCCCCGGCACCTGCCTTTACCGTGGTTTATGTCATTAAAGTTTTATATGGGGCAGAGCAGGACAAATTAACGCCAGCAGCTCTGTTGTCTTGAAAGGGAAACATTCCTTCCCCGGAATGAATGAAATGGCTCGGTATGCGTGCCAGTGGCCTTTCGAAAATGAGCTGCTGACCCAGACGCTGATGGGACCAGCGGGGCAGCGGAGCGGAAGGCTTTCCCAGCCAAGCCGCGTTTGCTGGCCGCGCAGATCCAGCTGACAATTAGGAGAGATACAGAGGGGAGCGTTTAACGGGAACTAACATGGAACTAAATCATTTAGCCTGTTTTCCGTGCCTCAGACGTGCTGGAGCGCACTCGAGCGCGTTGAGCTATGGATGGATACCCTGCGTGCGGCGCTTCTGCTTCCCGGGATGCTCCCAGCGAGCTCCTGAGAGCTGCAGCCCCGGAGAGCGTGAACCAGCCGCCCTGCAGTGGTCTCCGAGGTGGACACCTCCGGCGGGGGCACGTTTTGCTAAGCCCCAAGCGTTGTTTCTAAATGTAAACCCTGTTAAAGCGTTGTATTTGCATTTTGATCTAAATGAAAGGTGTTCTTGGGGCAGTCTGGGGAGGACAGCCAAGCTGCAGGCGAGGCCTCTAGGTGAGGATAGACAGTGTATGGCCATAGCGAGGGGGGGCTCCTGGGCCCCGGGGGGGACTTTGGTTGGAAATGCTCCACTGTATTGCACAGATCCAGAGCCTGAGTGGCATCACAACTGGGGATCGATGTTATCAAACCGCCACTAGCAAGCTGCACGCTTGTCTTCGCTCTCGTACCTGCAATGTGAATTCACGCCGCCCGCAAAGCTGGAATTCTTTGGAAGGCGCCGCCACAGCCGCACCAGCCGCCTAGTAACACCCCTCAGCCCTGACAAGATGAAACGTGGGAGGGAGCCGGGTGTGAGGCCCATCGAGGAGCGGTTTGAAGTGTCCGAGTGACCGAGATGTGGAAAGAAAACGGTTAGGAGCAGAAGCTGTCGGGCTGTCTGGCGTGGTGGGGTTAGTCCTGCCTCCCGCAGGGAGCCGGTGAGGATTAAGGGGATGCCATCTGCCCAGGTCACGGTGGGCAACCTTTCCAGGACTTCACTTGCCGCAGACCGGCCACTGATTCATTCTGCTGCTCCCTGCCTGGGGAGAGCCAGACTGCTCAGCCGCACTCCATCCCTCGGCCCGGAGGAGCTGGAACCGGAGCCGCTGAGCGCCAGCAGCTTTGTCAGCTGTGGCTGTAGCAATCCTACGGCAGAAACCCGACTGCTGGGGACTTGGCAGACCCCAGCTCACGCCTGGCAGGTGGGATTTCTGCACGCTGTGATGGCAGACGAAGCCATCGAGGAGAACTCGAGCTGTGTGAAGAGGCTGGTGATGGGGTTTATTTACAGGTGGCAAATCTTAGTATAACATCAAGCTAACCTGATCTACGATTTTGGAAAAATACGATGTGGTAAATCATTTCTGACACACGATCGGGTGACCTCGCCCGGCCCCGAAGGGCTCCTGTAAGCACTCCGCCAGTGCTGGTCTGGCCCGTGCGCTGGCGCAACCGCGGGTGGCACTTGCACCTACGACACAGGGTTGCTCGTTGTGCTCTCCGGAATGCGCTGCTGGAGGCAAACCCTGCGTTCGCCTGATCGCTCTATTGATCTTGCCCTTGAAGATAAAGGGCTTATGAATAGTACACGGAAAGCAGAGCCATCGCTAACGTCTCCGATAAAATTCGGGGTGTCGGGTGCCGTGTTCGCTTTGCGGGGCGACGTGCTGGGCACCAGCTACCACCGACCAGCCGTCTTCCCGGTGAATGGGCAGGTCGCTCCCTGCTTGGCTGCTTTGTTTCTCAAGAGCTGCCGAAAGTGCCTAAACCCCCGCGCTTCCGTGACATTTCTGCGGGTTTAGTTTGTTCTGGCATGATGGCGCAGAGGATGGGACAGTGACACACGCAGAGAATGACAGAGAGGAGCTGAAACCCAAAAATACTCTTTTTTTAAAGCAATAGTATCAATTTTCGAAGCACAGATATCTGTGTAACTGAAATACAGGCTGTTGGAAACGTCAGTGTGGCTTTACTAGTATCACAAGTCACCTCAGCCTCAGGACCGGCGCGCTAGCCGCAGCGGTCGCCGCAGGGTATTTCACGCTTGTTAGGCTCCGCGTACGAGCGCAGGGACGCGGGCAGCTGCCGCCCGGCTCCCCTGCCCGTCAGCGGTGCGGTGTTAAATAACTCAATGGGTACTCACATGAGAACTGGAAAGGTCTCCCCCCGAGGCCGCACTGCCGCACACGCTCGCCGGAGAAGAGCCCGTAGTGGATTTTCCCAATGAACTTGTCGAGCTCCGGGCCGGTGGCGTTGACGAGCAGGGCTCCCGTCCTGCAGAGCACGGTGCCCTTCACCCAGAGCTGGGTGCCGACGGCGGCCCCGGCCCCCAGTGCGCAGGCGAGGCTCAGCACCCCGGCTATGCAGAAGATGGTTTTCTTCTGCCGGGCCGGCATGGCGAAGCCCTTGGGGGACGCAGCTTTCAGCGAGGCAGCGATGAGGTCGTCGTCAGCGCGGCCAAGAGCCCAACAGCCCGGACGAAGCCCCGGGCGCCCAGCCAGCCCCCCTCGCTCCCTAGGGAGCCTCCGCAGCGAAGCTCCGCGAGGCACGGCCTCCCTGGGAGGCGCTGCGAAGGTTTATCTCCCCCCCCATCCCCTTCTGTCCGGCTCCAGCCTGCACACCGGTGCGTTCGAGCTGGGAAACAGAGCACTTTGCTGGGCGTTTCAGCGCATCCTCTGTCACTCGATCGCGAGGGTTGGATGACAGAAGGCTTCTGTCTGCAACGCGATCAGCACGCAGCTCTCCCAGCCCGGCCTCGCTGGGCGAGGGGGACTGTCACGCAGCCGCCCAGCCTTCGCTCTCCCAAACGCAAGCTTTTGGAGGGTTTGATTTTTCCAGCTCTCCTGTGACGCTAGCAACGCTCTGCTCCGTCTGTTGTTCCCAGTGCCGTGCAGGGGTGACCCGCAGTTCCCCCGCCCAGCCGGGGGACCCTCTGTGCTATTCGGTTGGATTTGGGCACCGGCTGTTCCCCGAGGGCGCGGTGTGGCTGTTGTTGCATGTCTTGAGCTGGCTGCAGCGTGTAGGATGCCCGGACAAACGTTTCAGTCCAGGTTTCAAACACACACAAACACCTTCTCGCGTCCCTCGTTACAGGAGGCCCAGCCTAGCCCAGGCCCGGTGGCACGCCGGCCTGTGCCGGAGAGGCACCGCTGGGCTCCCGCACTGCCAGGAACTGCTCGCTCCTTGTGCGAACCAAGGTCCCGGCCACAAAACCCCATCCTCTGGAGAGCGGCAAACTCAGGGCCTCGGCTGGGACCAGCGGCACGGCCGCCTGCGCCCACCTGCTGACCGCTGGTGCTTTCAGGGAACACGGCGTTTGGGGTTTTCCCTAACCAAGCCAGAAAGTGGTTTGTTAAGTGGGTGCGTGTCTGCGGCAGGGCTGCTCTTTGGGTGGTTTGAGACTGTCCTACCAGTCGGGCTTAACGACGCAGCCTGGTGTACCTACACAGGTTCTAGGACAACCTGGGACTGAAGCGAAGCGGGACTGTGTCCAGGCAACGGATGGATTTTGAAGCTAATGCTTAAACAGAGCTGTGGCTCATGCTGTGATCATCGTACGTGGCCAAAAGGCGGCTCAGGGCTGCGGCGGGGGGACCCCGGAGCGTGCTCTGCGCACGGTGCTGCACACATGCGGGTTTGGGACGCCTGTTTCTGAAGATGGTTTTGAACACTCGAGCAGAATGCCCCATCGCTCCCTGAAGGGGCACTGTCAGTGCAGCCTGGTGACCACCAGCCCAACAGCGGTGAACGCAACAGGCGTGGACATAGGCATAAGAGCGTCCTAGGGAGGATTTGGGGGGGGGGTGGGGGGGTGGAATTCCATTGCATTTCTCTGTTTTGGTGGCTGCTGTTTTTCACGAATCAGCTTTCTGACAGTCTTTTCGTATGGAGCAGTAGTTTTCGCCATGGGAAGTTCCGTAGCCTTCTCAATGAGCTGCGATGTTTCCCAACACCTCAAAAAAAGCTGAGGTGTACAGGTGCATCCTGTGGAAAACAGAGGAGCAGCCGGCGGTGCCCCGCAGCGTCCGGCTGTGCCTGGCAAGAGGCTGGCCAGCGGCTGGTGGCGTGAGAGGCTGGGTTGGAGCAACCCCGTGTGCAGACAAGCTGGACGTCAGGGCAAAGAATTGTCCCGGAGTGTGTCCTGGAGTAACTTTCCCTTGGAATATTCGTTATCGGCTATGGATCCTGGCTGCATCTGTCAGAAAGCGACTCCATCACTGCGGGCCTCGGCAGGCAGCACGGGGCCCTTCCCAACCCCTCACCAAGGAGGCATCTGACGGGGTCTGCGTTCACACCGCAGCACAACGTTGCTTTCTGGGCGGGTAAAATAACATTTCCTGCTGTCTGGGGTGCGGTGTTTGTCACACAGCGCTACACAGGCAAATGACCACAGCACAGCGGGGGCCGTTGTGGGATTGTCAGACCCTTCTGCACCACAAAACCCAGCCAAAACCTGGGATCTGTGCGTTTAAATACATCCAGATGCGCTTGACAGCCTCAGGAATAAAATGCAAGGATCTTACGACAAGGGTGGTATTAATCGTCCCAAAGCGGGTCCCGTGTGCCTGTGTAACTCGTGAAACGCTCCGAAGCGTTTTTATCCACTGGGGGAGTGAAGAAGCGCCAGCAAACACCGCTGGTCCTCGGCGCGTGCCCGTGGGTCTCACAGGGTCTGACAAACCCGTCAAGGAGGGCGTCTCGGAGGTAGATTTTGAAGTTTGAGCGTCTCGGGCGCAATCCCTGCCTGGGGTGAGCAAGGCAGCTGGATGCATGAGGGGTAGCGGGGTAACGGAAGGCGCCGGAGATTGGAACAGAAGATGTGTTGACAAGCAGGAGGGCAGAGGGCGTTACTACCCGGTGTATGGCTGTAGTACAGCCTCAGCTTTTAAGTTATCTGCGGTTTGATAAGACAGCTGCTTAGAGTCCAAGCAAACGTGGTTTGCCTGCGTTTCCTGCTCTTGCCCAGGGTAAATTGGGACACAGCTCATTTGCAGAGTGCTGCTGCGGGGTTCATTCAGGTTTACTCACAGCGGGCCACCTCCTCGTGTTTCCCAGGTGCCTGGTGCTGCCCGGGGGATGCAGCCGGGACCACCTGGCACAAGCGGTGGGCGGAAGAGGCCCAGGTAAGTTCCATGCCTGCCTACTGCAGCAGGCGTAAGGCAGCGCCCGGGGGCACCCACCGCCCCGGAACCTGAGGGGAGGGCGGCTCGGGGGGCTGCGGGGGCAGGCTGAAGCTCTCATCCCGGCCGGCCGCCGCTTTGAGCCGTTAATCACCAACCTGTTAATTAACCACACATCTCTGTTAGCACTGCACTTCCTGCCCTGCTTTGCCACCCTGCGGGATGAGCGGATCCGCCTGGGCCGCTGGACACCGGGAGCATCCTCCGGGAACCGCTGCCTCCTGGGCCGGCGCCAGCAGGACCGGGAGGACGCGCCGGGGCCGGGGCAGCCGGACCCTCCCGGGGCGGGGCGAATTACCTACCCCTCCAGCGAGCGGCACGGGGCCGGGCGGAGGCGCCGACCCTGCGGCTGGAGGGGCCGGGCGGGAGCGCCCCCCCGGGCTGTGCCCAGCGCCCCCCGCCCGGCCCGGCGGCAGCGCTGCCCCCCGGCCCTGGCCCTGCCCCCCCCCGGGGGCGGCCGGCGACCCCCGGCGCTCGGCCCCGCCGCGGAGTGCGGTGCGGTGCGGCTGGGCGGGGGGCGGCCCCGGCGGCGGGCGGGAGCGGGGTGGGCGGGAGCGGGGTGGGCCGGGCCGGCCCGCCCCCGGCGCGGCGGGGGTGAGGCGGGGGGCGAGCCGCCGAGTGCTGCTCCCTGGCGCTCGGAGCCCGCTCCAGCGCCCGCGAACATGAGCGATCATGGCCGCCTTCGGGCTCCTCAGCTATGAGCACCGGCCGCTCAAGCGCCCGCGCCTGGGGCCGCCCGACGTCTACCCGCAGGACCCGCGGCAGAAGGAGGTGAGGCCGCGCCGCAGCGCCGGGGCCCGGCCCCCCCCGGGCCGCCGCCCGGCCCGGCGCCTCCCCCGAAACTTTTGAGCCCGCTGACTTGCATTTTCTGCGGCGAGGCGGGGGCGGCGGGCCCGCTCCATCCCCCGGGGGCTCCGCGCCCCCCACCCGGCCTCCGCGCCCTCCCCGCCGCCCGGTCCCCGCGGGGCGGAGGGGCCGGCCACTTGCCGGGGGCGCGGGCCCGTGGGGGGCTACCCCGGTGCGTGGGGGATGCAGCCACCTGCCGAGGGGGGCTACCCCGGCCCGTGGGGGGCTACCCCGGTGCGTGGGGGATGCAGCCACCTGCCGAGGGGGGCTACCCCGGCCCGTGGGGGCTACCCCGGCGCGTGGGGGATGCAGCCACCTGCTGAGTGGGGGCTGCAATGGCCCAGGGGGCTACCCCGGCCCGTGGAGGGTGCAGCCACCTGCCGTGGAGGGTACGATGGCCCAGAAAGCTACCCTTGCCCATGGGGGATGCAGCCACCTGCCGGGGGGGGTACCCTGGCCTGTGGGGGGTGCCCTGGCCCGTGGGTGGTGCAGCCACCTGCTGGGGGGGACCACAGGCTGCCCGGAGGGTGCAGGGTGCCCCTGGCCAGGCCGAGCGTGGGCCCGCCGAGCTGCCCACCCGTGTTTGCGACCTGGCAGCACGGCCCCGTGGGTGGAGGAGCGAAGGGCTGGGGGGTTGTGGAGGTTGGGGGATGTTTCGGAGAACCCAGGGCGGAGGTGAGGAGGGCTGGAGGCTGTGCTGTGGCGTCAGGCGACGGCTGTCCTCCGGGGTACCACAGCCAACCCACAGACACCCGCCGTCGGTCAGCATGTGGGTCAGGCCGTGACGTGGCTGGAGCGGATGGCAAAGCGAGGGGTAGGGTCTGCAGCACCCGGCTTCCTGGTCCCGCTGCTGTGCCGCTGGCCCTCCGGGCGGAAGGAGGTAGGGTTTTGTGGCTGGGACGTCTCCCGGCGAACTCAGCAGGTCTGTCTGGGATTTGCCTCGCGCGTGGAGCCGTGTGTGCCAGATACCCCGCTTCCCGCCTGGCTGGTCTGGGATGTCCTGTTCCCGAGTTCCTGGCCGCCTTCTGTCCCGGTGAACGTGGGGCTCGTGGAAGTCGCCAGCCTGACGTCTCTAGAGGATGAACTCCAACTGAGCAAGCACGGCAGGGCAGCCATGCTTTGGCGTTCCTCGTCCTCTGCCCTCTTCCCGGTCTGTTGCCCGTGTGAGGCCTCCAGAAAGGAGGCTAATTCCAGGTGGTTCGTTAGCTGTGTGTGAGCGTCATCACCTGGTTCAGGTAGGCTGGGAAGTGCCATCACAGGGCGCCCGTTGGTCAGTGCTGGGTGAGGGGGCTTGGGCAACGTGCGGCACAAGACGCGTTTTTGAGTCCGTTGCTTGTCCTTTAAGACACGCCGCGGTTTTTCGATCTCTAGCATCTCTCTGTCTTTGCACCCCTATGGCGCTACTCACAAACGTCGTTACGGTAACTCGGAATATTTCCCTGCCGTGTGGTTTTTCATGAGTGGTCGTGACCAGGCTGTCAGAAGTGTGTCTGAGCTCAGCTACGACGATGTATGGAGATGGGTTTTTAGCTCTGGACTGTTGCATATTTTTAGTCAGATGGTGGATTGATTCTCACAGACACGTTTATAAATACAGTAAGAGTGGAAGTGGCATGTGCCCAGATGGTTAATATTTAAAATATGGGTGCCTTCGTAAGTATGAAGTAACTGGAAGAGGCTCATTGTTATCTGCCGTAAGATAATCGATTAAAATGTGGCTCGGGAAGGGTCTTTGTTCCGCATTTGTGCTGCGTGGGGCATCCACAGTCCTGTGTCCTTCCAGCCGTGGCGTGAGTGAATTCTGCTTGTCATTGCAAAACAGAGACAAATCTGGCGTTGCAAGACCTAGGAGAGGTGGGAGTGGGCTGCCTGGTGACGTTGGTTTTGGAGACTGTTGCCCTGTGCTTTTCTAAATTCCCTCTCTGGTGGGAGCTGTCGCCTCGAGGGACCCCGCGCCCTCCTGCTCCGGAGCCGGCTCCTGAGCCCGTCCACCTGAGTGCCAGGTGGGAATCCGCGTCCTTTGCCAGGTGAAAAGCTGGGGGTAAGGCTTCGCCCCTGAGCCCTGGCATGTGCCCTGGGTGCCAGATGCACCCTGCACAAATCGGGGTGGAGAAGGCAGACAGCGCCTGCTTGGATGCGGTTACCTGCCGGGGCTGGTGTGAACAGCTGATGCTGCTCTGAAGGAGGAAGGCTGTGGGGCATTAGCTTCCCGTGCCTCTGTCGTGTGTTTTCTTGGAACGTCGAACAGTGCTTTGGTTTCTCTGTAACGGACAATCCCTGCTGCTGACTGTGGAGCAAAAGGCGGGTTTGGAAATCCCGTGCTGGCAGGAGCATCTGCAGGCAAGTGCTAGAACTGACTGTTTCCCAACACGTCCTGTGCCCTGCAGCGTTACCTCTTCCCTCGGGGAATAAATTACCATGCAAACTGTGTTTGTTGCAAGCCAAAGATATGACCGCTGAATGGACCATGATATCAGGGCCACATCCTCATGATTTTACGCTTTTAAGTTGAGTTGAATTCAGTTTCAAAGCACAAAACCCCACAGTTGCCGTCGTTTAATGCTGAGGAATAGCCTTCAGGCAGAAGTTGCCTTGCCTCCTCCACACAAGGTGCACAGGGTTTGGCCCTTCCAAGGCTCAGCTCCCCAGTGTCTATGACCGCCAGCAGCCCAGACCCCCTTCTCCCTGGTAGGATGGGTAAAGCAGCTGTAATTTCTGTCTGAGAGGCCTCTCTGGTATTGCCCCTGTGATGCCAGTTGGGAATATTCCTGACTCTCTGGGCCCCTTAGTGTTAGGAGACCAGTCTTCTTTCTCTCGGTATGTACCGTGGCCAGTGTGTCGTCTCCTGGTTTCCAGCAAGACTTGCTTCTGCCTCTGGCTGGCTGTTGGGTACGGCTCATCCTTGTTTGCGACCCCCGGGTTGAAGTCCCGGACCTTCCTGCGGGGGGATTGGGTCTCTGAGCTGATGCTGTGGTTGCTCCAGGCCCCGTTGTAAGGAAGGGGCTCGAAGCAAAGGATGGAGCATGTGAGAGGATCCGAAAATCACGACTGGCTGAGAAGATCCCTTTCGTTTCTTCGGTGAGTTCAATATGGACCTCTTAACTTTCTCTTTTGACGGAGATTTTTGAGGTTTGGGAGTTAGTGTCTTTCAAAAATCCCTTGGGTTTGGCTGTCAAGTAGTGTCAGTAGAGTATGAACTGGCCAGTCCTGGTTTCTCAAACCCTCGTACACCACTAGTTCTCCACTTCCCTCTGGTGGGCTCGGTGCTGCAGTAAGCCGGGGCAGCTGCAGCGGCAAGGAAGCAGGAGGAGGCTTAAGTGGAAAGAGCTCGTTCCTGTTCATTGAAAGCAAGTTAATACGGAATTATACAGCCCAGAGCACCCCAAGTGACGCACGCCCCGGGGTTGGTCCTAGAGTTGTTCCTGTGAACGTCAGGCTCTTTACTCGTAGAGACATCCGCCTGCACGTGGCGTGCTGGGGGCGGATGCTGCGGGTGGTCGGAGAGTCCCTGTCCTAAATATGGAACGGTTCAAATGCTTTCTGAAGCAAATCAGTGCAATTTGGACCTGAATGCTCATTTGGCTGTTTAAAACTGCGAAAAGGTTTTAAGCCGTGATTGGGCTTGCCTGGGCCCCGCTTGGCATCGCTGCGGGAGCCCGGAGGATCCAGCCTGTTGTGGCCCAGAGGGCCTGGGAACCAAGCCAGGCGCGAGCCGGCTTAACCCCGGCGCATCCAGTGCTGGTGGTCCTGCCCGCTCCTCCGGGAGACCTTCCCGGTGCGGGGGGACCCCTGGGCTGCTGGGAAGCGCCCCCGCGCTGTTACTGGGGCTGGCGTGAGGTGTAAGGAGGCCCCCGTGTACCCCCGTTTTACCCTGCGTCTGTTTGCAAAGGTACCTCTGTGCGCTGTCCGCGGGGGACGTGCTTCGCGTTTCGGGTTGGTGCTTGGTTATGCAGCTGCGCTGCTCGGTGTTCGAGACTTCTGAGCTAGTGCTGAAGGCAGGGGAAATCTGAGCCAGGCCAAACCAAAGCACGGGTGCGTGTGGTGCCGGGCCCCCCGCAGCGGGTTCTGCGGCAGGGGTGGACGCAGCGGCGCCACGCATGGTTCTCGGTTATCGTCAGCAGGGTGAGATCTGTTTTCAGGAGAGGAGAGGTTTAAAGGTAGCAGAAGTGGGCTCACCTGTGGGAGTGGCACTGATAGTTACACACATCTCCCTGTTCGCCGGTTGCCTTTCGTTTATTTGTTTATCACCTCTGTGATCGCTTTCAGCCCTCCTTGATCCCTGTTTTCAAGGCTGTCCTGGGGGCAGTGTGAGTGCAGGAGTGTTCCAGCACTCCTCCTTGATCTCATTTAGAGTTCAGATGAGGCTTGCTAACTTCATAAACCCCAGAGCTTAGGTTTCTTCCAAACACACGACTGTCTTCTGTGTTGCTCCCAAACTTTGTGAAAACGCTGGCAAGCAGGATGCGTGGCAGCGTGTGAGAGGACGAGCCGAATGGCGCTTCTGGGTCACTGGTTTTGAGAGAGGTGTTTCCCAAAGCTAGTAACAGAATCTTCTAGTAAAATTATGACATCCTTAACTTTATTTTCTCCTGTTTTACCTGCCTGGTTGCCCAGCGTCACTCTTTGTGTTGGTAGGTTGTGTCGCAGTCGCCTTGGGGGATGCTCGGCTCTCTCACCTGCTACCAGTGGTCCGTGGACCACTTGGGCTTGTGTGGGCTGCCTGCGGCGGCAAGAAGCTGATTCTCTGGGGCAGATCTCTGCCTTCTCTTCCCCGGGAGGCTGAGGAAAACAAGCCAAGTTCCCATCCCTCTGGAGCAGGTAGACCCCCGCCTGACAGGCGTGTGATCCCGAACAAGCGAATAGGCTGCACAGCCCCTGCGGCGGAGCGTTGGCTTTGGAGAGGATGCGGAGCGACGACAGGGAAGGATGGGGCGAAGCGGGACTCGCCAAGGAGGTTGTGTTCTGCGGTAGGGTTTAGCTGCAGCGGGGACGGATGTTCGCTGGGAATCGCTTCTGCGGGAGGGGCCTGTGCTTACTCCAGCAGGTGTTCTCCAGGGGCGCCTGTGGGACACAAACTGGAGCAGCAGCATTTTAGACCACAACGAAGCAACGACCCCAAACTATTGTACTGGGGGAAAGGGGGGTGGGGGTGTGGTGTAGTGAGGGGTGGGCAGTCGCCTTCTGTTGAGGAGCGATGCGGCTGGTGCCAGCTATCCCAGTGTATCCCGAGGAGAGGGGGATGCGCTGCTGTCCCACCGCTGGTTCCGATGGAAGGTTTAGGGCTGGGTGCTGGGGAGCTGGGTTTTAGGAAGGCTGCCGAGCTCTTGCTTCCTGCTGCCCTTCTCACAGGCAACGATCCGCTTAGCAAAACAAGTGGCGTCCTTATCAAGTCGTGTCCTTGGAGCCTGCAGCGAGGCGGACCCCGAGCAGGGGCCGGGGTTGGAGTGGCATCGTGCTCCTAGAATCCTGTGCACGCACAAAGCGCTGCGCGGGGCGCAGGCGAGCGCAGTTGGGACGTACCAGCCAGTACACGCGTTGTCTTTGGAAACACGTGCTTCTGGGAATGGTGTGACTTCTTGAATTGTCATTTCACCCTTTTCCTTTACGCCACTCTTTGCAGGATGAACTTACTGCAGTGAACGTCAAGCAGGGCTTCAGTAACCAGCCTGCCTTCTCCGGGGATGAGCACGGATCTGCCAGAAATATTGTCATTAATGCCTCAAAGGTAAGGCGGGGCTTTTCAGCCTAAGTAAGAAGTTGGAACCAAGCTGGCAGTGCTTGTGCTTGGGCCCTGGCTGCTTTGCTCTCTAGCTGGAAGTCTTCACGTTGAAGTTATTTACGCAACTAATACAAGAACGCCGAGCTGTTTCTGCTACGCAGCGTTGGCGGTCGTCAGAGGAAAACGTGGGCGCCAAGAACAAAACCTAACCGGCACGCTGCGTTGTGGGAGAGACAAAATTCTTGCCTCTGATCTTCTGTTTACCTCACGGAAAAGACCCTAGCGACTCCCTGCAAGTCTGTTGTGTTTCCACGTCCTTGGTGTGTTTTGGCCCTGTGTCCGTCTCACCAGGCTGTTTTCTGCCAGGAGGAGGTGGTCGCTGCGGCCCAGGTCTCTTGGGAGTATGTTCTTGGGTTGCTCGGTGAAATCTACCTTCTCTCTCCTGTGGGTTTTTGAGCGTCAGAGAAGGGTGAGATACAAAGGAGCAATAAAAATCACTAAAATGTTAGTTACTGTCCTCCAAGTTGAAAATAATAGCTGTTTAGAAAAAACCCCAGCGCCAGCTGCATTTATCTCTCTGAGGGATCTGTCCGGATTCATCTGCTCCCGTTTCTTATGCTGGGAAAGCAGGAAGACACGGGTTTGAAGGAGAGTGTTGTCAAGAAGCTTATCAAAATGTTTTCGGACAAAGTAATTTTCTGCTGTTGGACTTTTCAAGCACAGCGCTTTGTACGGCGTTTGGGAAACGTGGCTCTGCTTCCGCAGCGACGCCCTGACTTTAGCGGAGCAGGGATCCAGGTACACGGCAGGGCTGCTGCTCTGGAACGTTGAAGGTTTTCCTGTTACGTTCTTCTGGTTTTGGTTGCTAGACTTGCTGCCCGCAGGCACTTTCTGTCTCACATTTTAATGATTCCTGTTTTGGCTGTTGAACACTGCGTGAAAAGCAGAACACTAACTCATGAGGAAGTGCTTGCAGCTATTTGGAAGATGTAATGTAGAATTACCAAAATAAGTTGAGTATCTCCTAAGAGCTTTTCAAAGTTTTCAGAACTACCCAACTATGAATATATTTATTAGGAAAGAAAACATTTTATTCTTACTGGCAGGCCTGAAAATTAATTTCCACTCTAGTAATTTTGAAGCGTAAATAAGGTGCAGGGCTCCGTGTGTTCAGCTGGGAGCCTTTGTGAAGGGATGGAGATGCTTGCTGTCTGGGTCGTCACCTATGTTTTGTTTTTTCCCCACCAGGTCGGCGCCTACTTCAGCAGCATATTAGCGGAAAAGCTAAAACTGAACACTTTCCAGGACACGGGGAAGAAGAAGCCGCAGGTCAATGCCAAAGACAACTACTGGCTGGTGACTGCTCGGTCTCAGAGTGCAATCCACAGCTGGTTCACAGATCTGGCGGGAAGCAAACCGCTGACTCTTTTAGCAAAAAAGGTATAAATCGGAATATTTATGTTTCTTGGCTGTCGGGTCGTACTGAACTGGGCTGTAAGAATAGGGCAGTGATAGAGGGGACATGAGGTGTGCTCCTTCTGCAAGGAGGGCGCCTGGGCGAGGGGAGCTGCTGCTCTAGTTGGTGAAACAGCTTCGAGTGACAGTGTTTCAGCTCAGGCGTGTTACTGGCAGCCAGAGCCGTGGCCTGTACACTGCGCTTCGGGGGGCTCTTTCTCAAGCAAGGGAACAGCTGACAGACATTCTCGCGTCTGGCAAGGAGGCGACCGGCCGGGAAGCTGATGCATTCTACAAAGAACTTGCTAACCCCAACCCCTTTGCCTGCTCTGCGCATTTAGATTTGTCTTTGGATTAACAGTCTTTGTTCAAGGGCCTTACTCGTTGCACCCTTGGTTACGGAGGAGAATTCTTGCTGCTTTGTAGCAGCCTGTGTGTAACTGGGGAAGGCAGTTGTGAGCTATCTTTTTGGATGCTGCCTGCTGTTAAGAACAGCAGTGCGAGATAAACGTGAAGGGCCGTTAAAACTCGCCCAAGGTGGTGTCTAGAGCACGGTAACCAAGGTGCTGTTGGTCGTGCCTTTCTTTCCCGAAGCTCTCTACGAACAGCTGATCTTACAGTACCTGCCTGTACTGCTGGGTGTAAATCAGACTGAACTAGGGAACTCTTATTCCAAGACCACTGAGCGTAAGTGGGCCAAAGTAACGGAAGGTACAAGTTTCACCAGTTTTCGGTCGGTTGCCACGCTGTTGTGTGCTGCTTTGTCCCCAGAAACGCAAGAGCTTTGCTGTGGCAGGCACACCAGAACCATCAGTTTGACCCTGCGAACAGGAGTGCCAAAGGCGTTCTTTCATTATTTAAAGTGGTTCTTGTTAAATAACCAGAGTTATTAACTTGCTGGTAACAGTAAATAAACATGTTAGGAGCACCGAAACGGATTGTCTGGAGTCCCTAGGCTGAGGTTGTTGGCCACAGTTAAACCACGATGCCAGGGAAGAGCGTTAACAGGAAAGAGGCGGCGCTTGCTTCGCCGCTCTCCTCAGCGTCGGTGCACCCCTCTTCTCCAGGCACTGTTAGAGGTTGTGTGCGCTTGAGGGAGCAATGGGGATGTGTTGGTAGGGATGGCGAGTGCAGCATTTGTGGCCTTCTGTCCCCACTGGGTATGAAATGTCCCGTTCCCAGCCATGCTGCTGTGTTTC
Source organism: Rhynochetos jubatus (assembly GCA_027574665.1). Classification (NCBI taxonomy): domain Eukaryota; kingdom Metazoa; phylum Chordata; class Aves; order Eurypygiformes; family Rhynochetidae; genus Rhynochetos; species Rhynochetos jubatus. The sequence continues at coordinate 629,193 of CM050657.1, forward strand.
TTCGCTGCACTCTGGCTACGGGCCCCTCTGGGCCGGGGGCACCCATGAAACCAGCTGTGTCTGTGTAATGGAGCCCTTACCCAAAACCGTGCTATAGCCCCCTTTTCCAGAGGTTCTGAGGGTCAGCTTGCAGGACTCTGTGCGCTTTGGGTGCCCTTGGCTGTGTCGAGAGGTTCGCTGGCGGTCCTGCGGGGGAGGATGCTCCCGGTGAGAGCTGGGGGAAGCGTGGGGCAGTATCTCTTCTTCGGCTGAATCCCGGTTTCTGTGTGGCCAGGCGTAGGTGTTGTCAGTGCAGCGGGTTCCTAGGTGGGGGCCGCTCCCCAGGCGGTGCGGGGTTGAGCCCTGTGGACCCTGTGCTGTAACTTCTGCTTCCTTTCAGGTCCCTATCCTCAGTAAAAAAGAAGATGTTTTTGCTTACTTGGCAAAATATTCGGTGCCGCTGCTGCGAGCGGCATGGCTGATCAAAATGACGTGTGCCTACTACGCTGCTATTTCTGAAGCTAAAATCAAGAAGCGCCAGGCCGCCGACCCCAATATCGGTAAGTAAACCTCTGTAACGTCTGAAGGCGTAACAACAGCTGAACTGCTCCCCTTGGTCGCACGTTGGTGTTACGAGGTGTCCAGGGAGGAAGCTTTGTCGTGTAAGAACTCCTTTAAATCAGCTGTGCTTAGCAATGTGTGTCAGTGCGCAGAGCCGCGCAGCAGAGCCGCTGCCCTGTGGGTTCTTCCCCTCCCGGCCGATTCCTCCCCCGGGTGCAGCCTCTGAGGAGGGGACTGCTGCATCCTCACGGGTCTTGGTGGGGTTGGCAGGAGTGGCGAAGGCTGTGCTGGGATAAACGTTACTGGGGACCGAGCACAGCTGCTGATGCAGACAGCGCGGGATGAAATGCGAATTTCGGGGCTCGTTTCTGGATGTACAGGTGGCAGCGAGTTTCAGTGCTGACCCTGAGTGACGCTGGCGCCAAGCAGTGACTGCCTTGAAGTTGTTCAGAGGGGTTTTAGCTGTTACCACAGTTGGAGTTTCCCCCTCTCATTTACACGGGGCTGCCTACAGCTCTTGTGCTGGCGGGAATGAACGTTTTCCGCCTTTGTCCTCAAAATAACTGTGCTCGGAACAGCCCGTTTCGCCGCTGTGTAGCAGTGCCTCTGTACTGCTGGGAGAAACGGCTGCTTCTTCCTCCCAGCTCGTTCTGTTCGTTCTTTCAAGCATTGGTTTGTGTTTAATTAATTTTTTAAACGAATTTTATTACTTAAATTATTATTTTATTTAGTACTTCCATACCGTGACTTTTCACTCCGAGTTCCTAGCTGAAGCCCCCAGAGCGTGTTTGCCCTTCTCAAGCAGACATCCCATGTTTGCTCTTCGCTGATAGTTTTCAAACTGGTTTTGGTTCAGTCTGATTTTTAGAGGGAGAGAGCTGGGGGGAGGCAGCGCCTGTGGCTGGCGAGAAGGAAAAGGGCTCTTGCCCAGACACCACGTCAGGTGGTGCCTCCGTCGGCGTACGAACGCCTGGAGACTGCCGTGCCGGGTTAGCCTCTCTGCAGCGAGGTCAGTGCTGTTGTGGGGGAGATCAGCACAGTTCCCCACTCCCCCCTCCAGCCGGGATGGGTTCAGGCTCCTTTGAGCTGCCTTGGCTCCACTGAGCGGGGCTGGGCGACTCCTTGCTCCTCGCAGCTTCCCCTTCTGCCCATTGCGCCAAGGGCTGCTGGAATGGCCCCTCTCTGCAGCCTCTCAGCTTGTCTTCCCTTTCCCTTGAGTGATGTAAGTGTTTTTGGGATGGACCCTGGTAGGAGGCTCGGAGCAGGCAGCGGGGGTGGGCTGATGGCTGTCCTAATCTCTCGTGAGGCGCTGGTGCTGCGTCGTGGCTCTGGCAGGGACTGACCTGGGGATGCTGCGCACCAAGCCTGCGGCTGTTCCCTTGCCTGGGACCTGGCTCGTTAGGCTGGAGGCAAACCGAACACCCTCTCAGCTGTCTGGGAGTGGGGGAGAAAGGGGGGCGAGCAGGAGGTGAGGTGCCCGTGGCTTCCATCTGCGGGTCTGCTGAGGTTGGTTGCTGAAGATTGCCTCGTGCCCACGTTCTCTGTTCTGCAGTTGTCGAGCGGTTTGTGGGATGTAGTTGCTGCACTGCTATGGAGAAAGGCTGAGAGAGTTGGGGTGTTCAGCCTGGAGCAGGGAAGGCTCCAGGGAGACCTTATTGCAGCCTTTCAGTGCCTGAAGGGGCTACAAGAAAGCTGGGGGGGCTTTTTCTAAGGGCAGGGAGTGAGAGGACAAGGGGTGATGGGTTGGAACGGAAAGAGGGAGATGGAGATGGGCCATCAGGAAGGAATTCTTCCCGCAGAGGGTGGGGGGCACTGGGACAGGTTGCCCAGAGAAGCTGTGGATGCCCCATCCCTGGGAGTGCCCAAGGCCAGGCTGGATGAAGCTGGGAGCACCCTGGGCTATGGAAGGTGTCCCTGCCCGTGGCAGGGGGTTGGAACTGGGTGAGCTTTGAGGTCCCTTCAACCCAAACCAGTCTGTGATTCTATGGTTCTGTTACTGAGCAGCTTTTGCGGGTTCCCAAAACGCTGTGTCTGTGCCTCGGGTAACAAGGGCGGTTGCCTCGTTCCGAACTCGCTGGCACAGGGACATTGGTAATTGCTTAGGAAACATTTTCCTTTCATGCTGTCACGTGAAATAAGTTTCAAGTAGCGGATTTGGAACTGTTTTTCCCAAAGTGAATGAGTGTTTGAGGTAAATGTAGTTGAACTGCTCCCTGCAAACACTGACCCCCCCCAGCTTCGCGCAGAACGGTGTTCAGCGTCGAGCCTGCGCACGGTGACGTCGCTGCCCGTCACAAACGCCAAGGCAGACGGGAGGAGCGCGCTCGCTGGAGCCGGGGCTGGGTGGCAAACGGTGAGCACCGTTGTGTTTGGGAGTGGTGGTTCCTGCCGCTGGCGGTGAACAGGCTTGGGCTGTCCCAGCAGCTGCAGTATGGCGCAGAAGGAGCGCGCTCTGCAGTAACGTGCTGCGTGGATACAGCTCTGCCGGATGACGTCTCCGAGACGGTAACAAGCAGCTGCGGTGGTTCCTTACAGCTGAGGGAATCCCTTCCTTTCAATTCCCCGCTCCCCAAAGCTTTAGGTACGTGACCAAGCAGGCTGATTTGTCCACTCGTTTCTCCAGGTTATCCTAAATACAGAATCGCTGCTGAAGCGGAGAAGAATGGTAATTTTTAGGAGGTTTGTGCAGGTGCTGCACAGCACCCGCTGACTTACCCGGGGTAGCCAGTCCTACCCGCAGGCCTCTGCGCGGTGCTGCTCACGCTGACCCAAGGCTCGCTCCCGAGCCTTGCGTTCCCGTCGGCACGGATCTGGAGGGGCTGCGTTGCGGCGCGGTTATAGAAAGAGGAGTGTACGTCCCTGTGGCTTCTGCAAGGGCCCGCTGAGTTTTGTGTTGGCTGCGCTGGAGGGGAAGGAAGAGGGGATAAAGGCCCAGATGGAAGGATGTAATGAAGTGTAATTGTTGCCTGTATTTCACGGCTGGATGCTGAAGTGTGGGCAGAGACGGGCGAGTCCCTGAAGGCGCGCCTTGTGCCAGGGTGTTTTGTCACGCTGAGCTGGCGGGCTCCTTGGCGCTTGGCAGCGTCTGTGCCGCGAGCCCAGCGCCCAGGAGGGGCACGCAAGGAGCCCGTTCGTTCGCAGCAGCTGCTGCGCTGTGCAGCTCTGCGCTAGCGCGTCGGGGACGTGTTTTTGATGACGGCGGCGGCACAAGTTTGTTTCAGTTCTCACTGTGCAAGAAACCTTTGGTCGCCCAGCGTGTTGTGACTGTAAACTTGCTTTGCAGAATGGACGCAGATTGTAACCAGGCACCTTCGGGAGCAGCTGGCCAAGGTGGCGGAGTTTTATCATGTCAGTGCCAGTCAAGGCAGCAGCTCTGTGGTGATGCCTCAAGAGATGGAACAAGCCCTGAAGCAGTGGGAGTATAATGAAAAGTTGTCGTTTTATATGTTTCAGGTAATACTTGATGAAGTCCATGAATTAGGGTGTTTGTTTTTCTTTTTGAGGTTCCCATTCTCAGAAAGTTCAATTTTAGAACTTATCTGGTGGCTTTTGTCACCAGCCTCGCATAAATTGTAAATGCTAATGAGTTTTAAAGATTTGCTGGCTGAAAAAGGGTTGATGTGCTTAGTGTGCTTGATTGCAATTGCAGGGTGTGCAATTATTCTCTCTTCTGTGTAATCCCATCTTCTAGGGGTGTTGTTAGTGACTGTGGATCAGGCCGAGGCCACCGTGGCGCGGGCAGCTTTGGGTGCTGGCGTGGTGGCCTGGCTGTTCATTCCACGCCGTTCCAGCCCAGAATAACTCTGGGTATTTCTCCCTGAGGCTGGAAATAGCAAAGGGTTGCCGCAGGGAGTGGGTCTGTCGGCAGTAGAGCAGGCAGCCTGCTGACTGTGTAGGGATCGTTAGTTCTGCATCCATAGGGCTGCCGCGGTGGCGGCTGGTGCCCACACGCGTGGTGGTGTCTGAGCGCCTTGGCAGCCCTGCGCTGATGCGGGTAAGGAGCTCAACCACGGATGAAAGAAAACTTGTAATCGCACACCTGCTTGTCCAGTCAACGTGTTTGTCCTTTCTGAATCCTTTCAGGAAGGGATGCTCGAGAGACACGAGTATTTGACATGGATACTGGACGTTTTGGAGAAGATCAGACCCACTGATGACGATCTTCTTAAGCTGTTGTTGCCGCTAATGTTGCAGGTATACGCGGGATTCATGCGTGTTAAATGATTTTAATATTTGTGGTGGTAAGATCTACATAAACGTTTTCACTTGGGACATTCAAGGAAATATGTTGCACGGTGCGTATTTGGAATTTAGAACCCCTTTGGAATTAAACACTTTAAAGTGTCATGCTTTATAGTCCTTAACTTGCTTTGGCAGAAGGATTCTGTTGCTGTGACTGTCCTGGAGGGCAGATGAAATTTTTAGGAGATAGAAGTACAGATTTGTGTTTGAGTTGCTCTTTTCAACTCCTGGACTCTTAAATATGGGAGGTGATCCTTCCAGTTAATGTGTGTCCAGTGTTAGCTTGCTAAAGAACATGAGTACGCGGAGTAGCCTGTGTAGTAAACTGTGTTCTTCTAAATTTCAGTATTCGGAAGAGTTTGTCCAGTCGGCTTACCTATCCCGTCGCCTTGCCTATTTCTGTGCCAGACGCCTATCCTTATTGCTGGGCGATGGTCCTGGCCTTGTGGCTGCACACTCTCCTCATGTGATCATCGGACCAAGCAACCCTCCCCTGGCAGCCCCGAGTCCGGCTGCGCCCGGTCCGGTGCTGAGCCCGGTGCAGCTGGCCTGCTCGGACTTCCTCGCCTGCCCTCAGCACCGTCCGCTGGTCTATGGGCTCGGTTGTATGCTGCAGGTAGGCCGCTGCTCTGCTCCCTTGGTTTTCAAGGCTATAACCATTCAGTTTTCTGGGAAACAGTGGGTTTTGGGTGTGAGGTGTGCTGGTTGGGGTTGGGAATGTACCTGCGTCCATGAAAGGGTGAGGACTGAGTGGGTCTGGGGGAGTGGGCGGGTGGGTTCTCCACGCCAGCTGGGGCACGGTGGTGGGATCACCTGGAGAAGCCCGTGCTGTGCGTGTCCGTCCGCACCTCTGCTGAGCAAGGGGCGACGCCACTGCTGGGGCGGCCGGACCTTCCCCGCGCGATGGAGCGCTCCTGGTTGCACCCCTGCACGCGTTCTCACGACCCGAGCCCGCGCGGTTCTGCCGGACCCTGGCGCTGCTGAGGGTGGCTGGGCCGAAGGCGGCACCCACCGACTCCTGTGGGCTCTAACCTTGGAGGATGTCCTTGCAGCTTCCAGCTTGGTGCCGTTGCAGACCGCTTCGCTGTGGTTTTGTTGGAATTACGAGCAGTTTCTATTGCCTTACCAACTTCCACAGCTTTTAGAACTGAGGAGCAGCAGAGACTGTTCACTCGCACTTGTTGCTCGGCAATAGCAGGATTGTCAAGAGAGTAATTATTGTCTAAAAAAGGCTTTGTGTGATGAGCTGTGGTTGTTTGCCTTCCTGTGCGCTGACCCGGCGAGACTTCCAACCCTCCCGCTGTTGCCTGCGTGGTTGTCTTCCCCCGGGGGCTGCAGAGGGATGTCCTGGTGGGACCAGGCCTATGCTGGCGCTCCAGGCATCGTGGAGTCACGGAGCGGGAGGGGTTGGCACCTCAGATGGTGTTGTCCACCCCCGGCTCAGGCAGGCTCAGCTGCAGCAGGTTCCCCAGGACTATGTCCAGCTGGATTTTTGCCATCTCCACGCCCTCTTCGGGCAGCCTGTTCCAGTGCCCGACCGCTCCGAGGGCACCTGCTTTCCCGCAGAGCAGAAGCCCGGAGCCTGGCAGGCCGGGCTGCAGCCAGGGAAGGCTCGGTCGGTGCTGTCTGAGCGGGGAAAGAGGGAGAGCATCAGCATTCCTCCCTCCTCCGGGTTGGATCCCGTCTGGCTCGCAACAGGCTGTGACATTTTTCCTCTTGAACACGGCTCTGTGATGGGAACATCAGCGTTTGCCTCTATCCCGGGATGCGGGTGTATTCCGGCAGCTTCGCAGCGTTTCCCTGCTGGCCACACAGCTGGTGCTGCTGCTGCTGCCCCGCTGCTGTTTGGGTTGGGATGTGTTTGCTCTGCCCTTTTTGCTGGCGCTACCAGGTGGGTCCAGGGGCCGCCTGGACTCGGACGAGCTCCCTGGCTCCTCCTCCTCTGATTCCTCCAGGCAGCGTTTCTGCGAAGGTGCTGTTTGGAGTCAGATCTGGGGGAGCTTCCCAACACGTCATCTGCCAGCCTCAGAAAGAAGCACCTGGGGGTTTGTCATCTGCCGTCGCTTTGGGCGGCGCTCGAGGCCTGACCCCGGGCACCCACGCGTTCCGCTTTTGCCGCGTACGGTACCGGAGGCTGCGGGCGGTAGGTGCCTGCGACAGGGCGTTGTCAGACGGTTGTTTTGAAGCCGGTCGACGCAAAACCCTTCTTGTGAGGTAAATCTTAAGTTTGTGGTGCATTTCAGTCGCTCTTTTGCGCTTTAAAATCTCGAAGGAGGAGTTGATTTTAGTTCCTCTCCTAAGCCGTAGTTTTTCACGTGTGGATGCTTCCGTAGCTGTGCGCCAGAATGCCTGGCCTTTCCCAAAGCCCGGGTGCGTTTCGCGGGAAGGCTCTGACCGAGGTGAGCCTTTGGTGACGCCAGGCGTTACGGAAGTACACGCGTGGTGTGAACATGTATATATTGAAATGGTTCTTTTAATAGTGAGGAGGGAAGAGGATACGCTAGTTGAATTTCCTCAAAGGGATGTTTTCAGTAACCGTGCGTAGGCCTGTCTTTAGTTGCTTTCACGGCAGCAGTTAGACCGGCAGCGATTCCCGTCTCACGGACTCGCAGTTGGTGCTGTGCGTCGCCGTGTTCAGACAAAGAAATCACTGGTGTTTCGTATGTTGCTTGCAGACTGTAACCCTTTGCTGCCCAAGTGCCTTGGTGTGGAATTACTCCACGAACGAAAACAAGAACGCTAATCCGGGCTCACCTCTGGATTTACTCCACGTTGCTCCATCCAGTTTGCCCATGCCGGGTGGAAATTCAGCGTTCAATCAGCAGGTGAGCGTTTCTCGCTGCCAGGCTGTTAGGGTGCGGTTTGTGTCCGGGTGGTGATTTGTGGTCACGAGGGCCACAGCCAAGTTCAGGTGTCTCTGGCGGTCCGCTGTCAAGACGAGCAATGTGCTCGTTCTCGATGGCCTTACCCTGTGCTTCGTTCAGGGACTGATTCTGTGAAAACGCCGGGAATTCTCCTCACGGTCAGGTGTTTCTGTTATGAAACTGAAATTACTTTAAGGTACAAAAGGGCAAGTAAGGGGAAGCTTGGCGTGCCCTGCTGTGAGATGCGGCGTTTCAGACACGCTGGAAGCTAACTTTTGCTGGGCTGGATGTCAGGAATTTATATGGAGAAGATGTTTTATGGTACAAGATGATTGGTAACAGACACGAACCTTCGGACAGGACGCCCTTCAGTTCCTTGTTCCCGAGTGCTGCGGGAGTGCTCGGAGTGCTCCGAGTCCCGAGGGACTGCTGCGGAACACCATGGGGTACCTTGCTCCTGCTGAGAAAGCTGTCACAAGCTTGAAATGAAGACGGGGTTTCCCACCGCTAGCTAATGAGCCACTCTGTCTTACAGGTTCGGGCAAAGATTTACGAAGTGGAACAGCAGATCAAACAGCGGGGCCGTGCTGTGGAGGTGCGGTGGTCTTTTGACAAGTGCCAAGAGTCGATTGCAGGTAGGACAACTCGAAATGGACGCTGGGGGCTTCAGGCTTTGCATCTGCTCCGGTTCTTCCAGTATAACCCTCTTGCACTGGGATGAGTTCTAGATGGGTGCAGTGCAATGTCTTCCCGCGTAAACCTTTTGTATTCCTTCCCTCCCCTCCTCTCTAACCCCCATCTCCAGGGGTGACCATCAGCCGAGTTTTGCACACCTTGGAAGTGTTGGATCGGCATTGTTTTGACAGATCAGATTCCAGCAATTCAATGGAGACACTTTACCATAAGATTTTCTGGGCAAATCAGAATAAAGATAACCAAGAGGTAATGGCTACACTCTCACTTCCTAATCGTAGACAACGGGGTTTATGTGCACTCATGAGGTGTGTGTGTATTTGATCTAAAAGCTTCCTGTTTTCTCGGTGTATTTTTTCTTTCCTACTTGACATTTGGGTCGTTAGGAGAAAACAGCTCTTTGCTGTTGTAACTGAATTCTTCAGTGCTACGCACCGTGAACCTCCTTTGGGAGAAATGGTCTGTCAGGGTGTTGTGGTTTGGTTTTTTTTGAGTGCTGACAAATTCTGCATTATTGTTTGCTAACAACTTCTACCCCTGTTGTGGAAAGTAGTAAATCAATAGGTTAGTAAGTACAGTAAAATACTCCAAAACTGCCTGCTTTCACAGTTTTTCTATTTTTACCTGTGCTCCTAGAACCATTTTCAGAGACCGTGACAGTCTGTGCCAGAAATCTAACGTGTTGCTTGTTCGTTAGTTTTGGTGTGGTGCAGCCGCTGTCGCTGGGAAGGTCAAACTCTTGAGTTTCCTGGGAAGTGTTTAGGGCGTAGAGGAAATGGCCAGCTGTAGTGACACACTGCTGAAACAAAATTCTAACCTGGAAAATGTCAGTGAACCTGGCAAAGCTGCTCACATTAACGTTTGAGAAACTTGTACACAGAACACACGTGGCTCGTGCCGAACACACCTGGGTCTTGTTCATGTCTGTTCTCAGGGACTGGTGCTCGTAACTCAAGACCCTTTGTTGTATGGAAATGAGAATTGTCAGTCAGTGGTTTAGTGACTGGGCAACAAACAAGCAGCACGTAGTGCTGGGGGGATGCCATCTCTGGGGGAGTTCCCAGAGACACGTGCCCTGGCTGTGCAGCTCTGCACCGGTGGGTAGGAGTGAAACGCTTGCCGGAGCTGTCTTTGTCTCTCAAGTACAGCTATGGTAATGAGAGGGAAGTGGAGGCGGGAGAGCTGTTAGAGCAGGCAGATGAAGTTCCTGACCCCAATGCCCGGCTGACATCAGGAGTTCAACACCCAAGTGGGTTTGTAGCTGTAAAATGGGCAGGGTGTGACATGCTTTATCGTTTGAGTGCTGGCTTTTTGTTTTCAGCTGCTTCTGGGGTCAGGTGGCGGGCCTCTCTGCTGTTGCCCTCCTGTGGTTGTATTTGTGTCTTTTTTCCCTTCTCCCTATCTGTATTCCAAAAGGATTGTCTACCTTCCCGCTCCAGTTGTGCTAACAAACCTACCTTTGTGTTTCGGAAGGCAGTGTTCGCAGGGAGACTTCTGAAAGTCCGGTGATTATTCTGTCCTTACCGAAGGTTATCTGCTGTTACTGCCTGTGGTTTGTGGTACTTGATGACTTGAGGTTGGGCTGCCTGGAAGGAGCTGCCTTGGGCTGCCCCAGAGAGCGGCTGCGGAGCCGTTAGACGGCCGCTGGATGTCGGCCCTCCCCGTGCTGACTGCGCCGTGCTGCGAGGTTGAGCGCCTGTGGGTGTCCCCACAGGCAATGCTGTTCACCTTGTTCTCTCCATTTCTTTCCCCCTTTGTAGATGCCGGCTGCTTTTTCTTGGCAGAGCAGGTTGTGAGGTTGTGCGCGCTCCATTTTCAGCTGGCAGCTCGTGTGAGCCTGGAAGGACTTTGGTTTTGTGAGCACGATGTCCATCACTGGGATGTCTGCCCTCTGACATAGTTATTTAAACAAAGCGGGCTTTGGAGGACAGCTGTCTGCCCCTCTTTCCATGTTTGGAACTTACTTCCTGCCCGTTTTTCCTGCAAAACACTGTTGTGAAGACTGCAAACGACGCCAGGGTGTGTAGGAGGGCAGTGCCCCAAAGCACGGGGCGCGCGCTGGAAGGGCAAGGAGGCGGCTCCTGCGGCAGAGTGCCTGGGTTCTGGGGGAGGCTGGACGCCGGCAGCTGTGCTCAGCGTGCTGCTCTTCTACACACGGCTGCTCTCTTCAGAACTGCTTTAGTATAGAACACGGGACTTCAGGTGTCAGAGCAAAAGTGAGACCTGGGAAGGGGGCTGGAATGTGGGCGGGTGGGCGAGTGCAGACAGGTTGGCTGACAGGCCAGGCATCCTGGGCCCTGGAAGGGGAAGAGTTGCTTTCCATCCCTCGGGAGATGCAGAGGAATGGGGCTGAAGGGGCTGAAGGATCTGGTGACGCTGGGGACAGAACATGAGATCCACATTTTGAGCAGGCCCAGGACAAGCCCTGCAGCCTTGACCTTGCGAGAGGTCACGGAAGAGAGAGGGGAATCCAGCGCTTCTCCAGTGGAGAAGACAGTCTCCAGGAACACTGACTGCATCGTTCAGTGCTGCATTATTAAGCAGACTTTAAATAGCAGAGAGGAATTGGGTTGCAGTTTCTCACTGGCTGTTCCGCTGTCTTGAGAGTGGTGGTCCCTGTCTAATCCCATGGGAATAGCTCGATGTGAGCCGCAGTCATGGACCACAGCCTGGGTGCTCGTGTGGTGGGTTTCCTTACGAGCGCGGGGCTTCCGTCGGTCTGTGAGCAACCCAGAAAGGAGCACTTACTACATCTTGCAGATGCTCAGCTTTTTATCCATGGAATTCCAGGTGATAGTTGTTGAATTCTTTTGGTGTGGAGGTCTGACAGCCAATAAAAATGTGGTGTCTCAGTTAATACGGTAAGGGACGATGGTACGGTGCGAGTGTGCCCACGTGCACGGTGAGTAATGCAGGGGGCCTTTCATTTCTAGTTCTACTTCGCTGCCTTGGTTAGAGTTTCTCAGTAGATTTGGCTGAGTAGGAGGATTTCTTCTAGAAATCCGTGATGTGGCGTAAAGCAGTAAATTTGCTTTCGTTTGAGATGGTGTTTGCAGAGAAAACTACCGGCCTTTTTTATAGCCGCAGGCGTTTTCCGTCTGACGTTTCCTTGACTCAGAACCTCCCTTGTGCACGGCTCCAGGTTGCACCACTGCGGTGGCTGCTGGGCAGGTAGCTGTAAATAAATTGCCCCAGTAAACGGTGTGTGCTGTGACCGGGCGGTTCTGAGATGGTGCTGCACTTGTTTGGAACACCTTTGGTTCCTCTCCACCGCCTTTTAAAGATCACTCCCTCTGAAGGCTTGGGTCGGATTGTGCAAAACCAGAGACCTCGGGGAGCGAGCTGGAGGATGCAGTAGGGACTTTTTCATCACGTCTGTGAAACTCCTCTTTGAGCTGACCTCTCGTCTTCCTGTGGCTTAAACCCACTCAGCTCTGGCCTAGCTCTTGGTCCACCTGCGTTCTGTTCTCTGTCAGAACCTTTGACAGGTACAAGTGAGGAAGGGGACTGAGAGAGGATGTTTTTGTTTGGTTTTTGGTCTTAATTTGTTTTGTTTGTGAGACTTGTTAACTTGTCAGTGTGCTGTGTAGAAAAATACTCTTTGGTTAAGTATAGCTCGAGATACACCTAAGCAGTGGGAGGGGTCCCTAGGAAATGCAGCTCCGTGCCCGTATTCCTAGCCAGCACGCAGCAGTAGATGGATGGAGGGAGAGGGAGCGCGTAGTTTTAAGGACTGATACTGGTCTTGAAATCATTCTGTAGAATCCTGAAACTCAGGGCTATTTGAGCACTCGGGTTGCTTTTAAAGTTCAGGTCTCTGAACTTGTATTTGGGTCTTGCGTCTCGTGTCGCCTTTGAAATCCGGTGGAATTCTTACGATGCCAAGAGAGGTTTTTCATTTTAGAGTGAAAAAGTCCTGGTTTGAACTTGGTTCTCACGAATAGGGCTGGTTACAGACGCAGAGACTTACTTTTTGCCTTTCTGAGATCACTTTGCTGGAATTGAAACAAACAGACCAAACCAACCCCAGCGCCGCTGCACTGTGGGAAAGCGGGGCTAGCCGTGCCTTTTGGGCTCGTGAGCTACGAGTGACGGTGTGTGGCTGTGCAGGGGGCCTGAACCCGCCTGTGCGGGGAGGCGCCGTGGGCCGGATGATGTGGATTGAAGCGTCTGCAGGATTGGAGTCTAATTCCACGAGCACTGAGAAAATAGCGCGTGATCAGGGCATTCCTGTACTATTTTGGATAACGTGGCGTCGGTTCGGTTGCTGGGATTGCTTCGCTCCTGGCGGTATTTCCACCCTTTATCTCGGCAGATCCAGCATCGGATTCCTGCTCACCCGTCTAAGGGAGCGAAGGTGCGGAATCTCTGCCGAAAGGAGACCGTTGTTCTGTGGCTTAAACACCTGATGGGGCCCTTGAAAGGAACACACGGCCTGCTGTCGCTTTTGGTGTTAGACGGCTTCAAGGCAGCGGTTCTCGCGGGGTTGAGCGGGGTCTCGCGGGTCACAGCAGGCGTGCCACCTGTACCCGGCAGGGAGGCTGTCAGTGCCGCACCGGGTGTGGCGCTCGCCTGCCGTCCCGGATGCCTTCGTCCCTCCCGGGCTGCCGGCAGAGCCCTTTCCTCACGCTCCCTGTGCCAGCCTGTGCCGCTGGCGTCGGTGCATTTAGGGGATGTAAAAACCCCAAGCCGTGGGGCCGGTGTTTCCACAGGGAGCCGCACACCCGGCGAGCTGGGCTGTCCCATCGCTGTGAGCGGAGCTGGTTTGTGTGGATTTGGGATTCTGAGCCAGGCGTTGGTGGGTGGCACCAGCCCTATTTTTTCCCTACAGAAACCTGGCCGTGCCCTTGTTCCTGGCTCTTGTCTTCTTTCCTCGCGTGTTCCCCTTAGGCGGGTGGGTTGTACTGATAAACACGGCTGATCGCTGCCCTTCTTTGGCTTTCTTAATGAAACTGTGGCTTCAGTGTTAAGATGTTAATTTGATTTCGCTGAGGAATGGGTTTGAAAGTGCTAGCTGGAGCTGCAGTTCCCCTTGTTTAGCTAGGCTTCCCTCAAAGGGAGAAGCAATAAGGAAAAGAGCCTGGTTAGTGTTTCAAGGGAACATTCTGAACTGAAATTCCAAGGGTGCCTTGGCACAAAGTCAGACTGGGTCCGTGGTAGCGAAGTTGAAATAATAAAGCAAAGGCGAGTGGGAAAAGGGCTCGGGGCTGTGGGAAGCAGAGGTTCAATAGCGCCTTCGGCTTCCTATCTCCAAGCCTGCCAGGAAGGCAAACGTTTAATTCTTTCCCGTGTTGCTAAAGGGGGCGCCTTTTTTCTTTAAATAGAACCAAGCCAATTCTTTTCCTCTTTTCTTCACCCGCTTTCTGCCCCGTAAATGTATGTTATGGAGTTAGTATCGGTGGAAGTGAGGCCTTTGGCTTTCTCGGAAAGGGCCTGGCTGGTGGCCGTCAGGAGGTCACAGCTCTGTTGGGTCATGGCGAGATGACAGATGTTGGGCGTTGGCTAAACTTGAAGTCGTGCTTCCAGGTACGTGCTACCGGGTGTAGTTCACCTCTCCTGCTTGATGCCACTTCGAGTGTTGCTCTTTCAACAGGACTCGTGGAAGGTTTGGGAACCTCATCTGCGGGAGAGCTTCGCCCCGGGCCAAGGGAAGCAGGCCCAGATCCTGCCTGCCCACCGCGTTCTCCGCTCCAGCGCCTTATGCCTTGTCTCCCCTGCAAACCCTCATCATCGAGTAATGTGTGGGCTGCTCTTGGTGTTTTCCTGCCCCTGGAATTTTAAGGGTACAAACGTGATCTTAACGCTACTCTGCAGGGCAGCAGTTTGAGCCCCTCTGAAATGTGGTCAGCGCTTTTCCAGGCAAGACCACCAGCGGGTATGACACCCCAGATTAGGCAAATCCAGAACCTGAGGATGGAGAGGTGTTACTTAGCTGCATTAGCACGCTTAAGCAAACACGGTGTTGGCGGGGAGGAACCCGTGACGCGCAGCTACCGAGGGACAGGATGGGGAGGGAGGAAGTCGCGCAGCGTGGCCACGAGCTGCAGCTCTCCCGTGTCTGCCGTCGGCGTCGTGGGCTGCTGCCGTGACTCCCGGGAACGGCACCCGTTCCCTGTACTCAGCAGAGCGGTGAGCACCCGGCGCTGGGCTGACTCGAGGGTGGCCCTATGGGTGGGCTGGGGGTTGGGTAGCATCGGCTTCCACTGCCCACCCGCCGCTGGAGAGGTGGACTCACGGGTAGTTGTTTGTTGGGTGATTGCAAGGACTCGATGCAGCTTTAGAACGTATTCTCTTATTTTCAGTCAAAGGCAAAATAAAGCGTTTCATGGTCAGACCCTTCTTCACCGTTACTGTTCTCGGGTGCTGCAGGGCCCTGTATTCCAAGCGCCCCGTGTACGGGGATGGCTCTGGTGATGCCAACTTGCCCGACAGAAATTGGCACCAGAGGGTTCAAATAGCTACCTGCACCCAGACAACTTCCTTTTCAGTGGCTGCACGTGTCCCGAGGACCGGACTCGCTGGCTTTCGGCACTTAAGAGTGGTGTGGTTGATATTCTTAGGTGGATAAACCCCTCGGTGTTGCAGGTGTTTACGGTGGGCTGCTTTCCCTTCCGAAGAGGTTATGTTCTGCGTGTACCTGAAACTGCAGGATCGACGCCGTGGTCGTCGGGGTGCGTAATCACTGCAGGTGTTCGATTTGTGGGGGTGCTGGATTCTCTGAACACGTGCTTGTTATGGGCATAGAATCGGGGAGTTATTTTTATATTTTTGCACTAACAAATATCGCTGTGTTAGCAGACAGTGCATTTAGAAACAGCATTAACTGTCTGGGTTTTCTCAGCTGTAGAGCTGCCTCCTTCCAGCTGTTTAACACCACCTCCACCACCCCCACCCACAAAACCCCAGAGTGTCCCTTGGCAGTAAGCAGCTGAAGCAGATCAGTCAGGCTGTGGCAGCTGCTGCCGCTCGGGTAGCGCAGAGGAGGGAATGTGGTTAATCCACGTAGCCCGCAGCGCACTCCTGACCAGGGTAAGGCCAGCTTACGTTCTCGTGGCTTGCACAAAACCCTGTCCTTTATTTATCCCTGTTGTTACGAGAATTTTATTACAGAGATACACGGGGAGGTGCTGCTCCAAAGTGAGAATTCCCAGCATATCTTGAAATAACTGAAATAGCCTCCAGCCTTACCGGGAAAAGGTCAGCCTGCCCTGGGTTTCCTCTGGGCTCCGGGCTCGGTCTTTATGCAAGCTGTAGTTAAACAACAGAGAAGACTGCCCGCTGCTGGCTCCATACCTGGAACTCTGACCAAGCGGTGACTGGAGCTTTTCCTGGGGCTGTTTTCCCGTTTCCCAGGAGGCTCAGTCACCTGTTCCCTGGCACAGCAGGAGCAGCAGCAGCGAGGTGGTTGCTCGCCGGCCGCAGCCCGCGGTGGGTTCGTGTCCCGGCGCCGAGCACGGCTGAGCGTAGCTGCCAAGCGCAGGCGGCTGTTCCTGGCCTTGTACCTCCGGCTGTGTCTGAAGGAAATATTTGTACACGTGCACATGCATATGGATAGCTCAGCGTCTGCCTGCGTGCTGGCAGGGGTTGTGTATTCCGTGGGGAAAAGCACCCTCGTTCCTTTCCAGTGGGAAATAGTTGAAAGCCGAAGAATTGGCTTGCTTCTTTGACATTTCCCAAAAGGACCTAAGCCCTTGTCCTTAGGCCAGAACAAAAGCAGGAGGAGCACTTCTGTAACCATTTTCTCCTTCAGAAGTGCCCCACGTGAGCCGCCCCTGAATGTCTCGCCAGGGTTTCCCTCTGTTTGCCCCAGCACAGCGGGCGCTGGCCCTGGGCATTAGTGCCCCATCGCCTCCCGCCTCAAGGCGTTCCCCCTTTCCCAAAGAGATCTGGTTGCAGGAGCATCACCTGCTCCTTGCTCCGGAATGCCGGCTGCTCCACCGTCTGCGAGAGATGCCATTCCCAGGGAGGAAGCGGGCAAGGGAGTTCTGTGGTGCCCTCCCTGGGATGCCGTGGGATGCGAAGCAGCTGCAGGGAATGGGTGCCCTGGCACGCTTTGCCTGAGCTTCGAGTTGGTGTCTCCTGCTTGGGATGCAGGAGGACTTGTGTGTGTTGGCATGGTTTCCTGTCTTAGCAGGAAGGGAAAGAAGTTGGGGTGAAGATGGGACTCTGTCAGTGTTCTGCATTGCCTCAAAAATACATAGATTCATGGAATCACAGGATGGTTTGGGGGGAATGGGACCTTACAGCCCCCCAGTGCCACCCCCTGCCATGGGCAGGGACCCCTTCCATAGCCCAGGGTGCTCCCAGCCTCATCCAGCCTGGCCTTGGACACTCCCAGGGATGGGGCATCCACAGCCTCTCTGGGAACCTGTCCCAGTGCCCCCCACCCTCTGCGGGAAGAATTCCTTCCTGATGGCCCATCTCCATCTCCCTCTGTCCGTTCAAACCCGTCACCCCTTGTCCTATCCTATAGTATCCATTATGTATACGGGTGCTATCATGTAGTATCCCTCCTCCTGTTAGCTGGCCGCTTCCAGCCCCAGCCGTGGCGACGTTACCGCCTCGATTCGTGTGGGTGAGAGAAAAACGTGTCCCCCCCTTCCCTCCGCTCCCCCCCAAGTCATTTACCATCTCTGGCTCGCCCGGCGAGGCGTGTTGACAGGAAGCGTCGCTGTGGTGTGTGTGCACGTACCCACCAGCCCTGTTTGGCGTGTAAGCACGGGCTTGTATTGGGAGGGTGATTGGGATAGCTTTGTGAAGAAAATTCACCTCTGCTTCGTTTGCAGGTCGGGGTTACGGTGAAGTGTTCGGGACGGGAGCCGGCTCGGGCAGGAGCAGGGGGGCTCAGCAGCTCCGGTTCAGTAGCACACCGGGAAACAGTGCTTCCAAAACGGGGGGGTTGGGGGAAAAAAGGTGGGAGATGTCAGGAGGCAGAAGCGTGCTGCATCCCGTCGCTGGGCTGCAAACAGGGGTTTTCTAGAGGCGCGTTCCGTTTCGCCAAAACGCCCGTGCTGGGTCAGAAACCAACAGCTTCTGGGGAGTTTTTTGACCCCGGTTATCTGATGGGTGGAGAGGTTGGGGTTTTTGGGTTTGTGTTTTTGTAATGTGTCAGTGAGGTGCAAGCAGCGGCCTGGAAAGAGACGGAGGAGGTTTGGGCCAGTTGGTGTCAGGAAAGCGTAAATTCTGTGTGGTTGCTGGGGTTGAGAGGCTCTGCGTGGGACGCCCTTCCTGCTTCCCTTGCTCTTGAAGCAGAGATCACTTCTCTGCTTCTGTGAAGCGACATTGCAGTAAAGGAAATCCTGATTTGAGTGTCGACAGTGTGAAAACTGAGATTTCCCTCTCTGGCTTCCAGATGTGACTTCGTTTGAGAGCAGTATGAGTAAAGCAAACGGTGCATCTGTCAGCGCTGCCGAACATACCCAGCTGTCGCCTCGGTGCCCAGGGCACGCGCTGCTGCCCGCTGTTCGCTCGGGCTGCGCAACCGTCTGGTGTCTCTGCTCTCGCCCCCAACAGGTAGCCCCAAACGACGAGGCTGTGGTAACGCTGCTCTGCGAGTGGGCTGTGAGCTGTAAGAGGTCCGGTAAGCACAGGGCCATGGCCGTAGCCAAGCTCCTGGAGAAGAGGCAAGCAGAAATCGAAGCAGAAGTAAGTTATTGCTACTCCTAGAACGGTGTGAAGAGTAAGGTATTTGGAAGGAAACATCACTTTAATCTCCGCTCCCGGCAAAGCGAGTCGGTTGGGTGGCATTTGGGGAGCGCTGAGGATTTTGGCCATCACCTGACAGTTTTTAAGTCCTAGACAAATTTAAGGTGAAAAAGCCTGCAATTTAGAATCAGAAGGAACTGCAGCCTCTTCAGACTGGTCTGCGCTGGCCGACCGGCGTCCGTTGGGGTGAAGTGCTTTACTTCTGTGCACGCTTGCCCAAATAAAGGGGTGCCCCAGTCCCTGGGGTCCCTTAAAGGGGGAGGCGTGGGTCTGGCTGGTGGGGCAGGGCTGTGCAGCTGGGGCAGGACTCTGGGACGGCTCCCAAGATCCCTTTTGGGGCAAAATCCGAGCGTGCCCTTAAATCTTGCGTTCTGTAGAGCTCTTGTTCTCGGGGAAGTGGAGAAGCAGAGGCTGTAGTGCCGTTGGTGTGGGCCTCTGCTGTGCCCAGTGACCCTTCTCCACTCACATAACCTGGCCTTCTGCTTGACATGCTGAATCTGCCCCGGGGGAGACACGAAGCAGCGGTGGTGTGTCCCCGCAGCCTTGCTGCGGCTTTCTGGCCCAGTGGCCCTCCCCGCAGCGCCGCCGCCTCGGCCTGCCCCGCGTCCCTGCGTGCCGGCGGGCAGCCCTCACTGGATGGGTGTGCTGTCCAGGGCTCGTTCTCCTAGAAATCCCATCGCTTTTCCCCGGGAAAGGGGTGTGGACCGTGTGTGCCGCCTGGGTGCGGGGCAGAGAGCAGAGCACTCGTCAGGGCGTCTGTGCAGACAGACAGCGCGAGATGCAAACGACTTTCACTTTCCAGAGCCTCTCTGCTCTGTCTGCTCCTCACCACAGACCGTTAGCGGGGGGAAGGGAGCTCGCTGTGCGGCTTCTGCCTCGCTCACGCCCATGGTTGTTACCCTGTTTGCCCTAATTCACACGCACAAGAGGGGTCCCCTTCTGTGTTCCTGTAGCTCCTGGGAATTCTGCATCCTAAATTTTTGCCTTTATGTGAAACCGTGTGGTTGCAGGTGATGGTACGTGTCTCCGTGTTCCTTTTCACTAAGTAATCCAAAGTGATTAAGTAAGAAATAGCCAAACCAGGTAATGGGAAAAACCTGTCGTTCCAGAGCGACTCTGGGTTTTACGGAGAGCTGGGAATCGCTCACACGTGTAGTTGCCCGAGGTGTGCATTGTGGGAATCCTACGTGCACCTGTGTGTGGACACGTGGATTCTGTGTTTCTCTACCTGTGCAGAGATGTGGTGAATCCGAAGCCCTGGATGAAAAGGAGTCTCTGTCTTCAGCCTCCTTGACAGGTTCCAGTCTTCCCGTTTTTCAGAACGTGCTGCTGAGGTTTTTAGATACCCAAGCTCCCTCGTTATGTGAGTATTAACTGATTTGTGTTCCAGAGTAGGGCGGAAGCAACAGCTCTGCTGGCTGGTGCTGGAGCCGCTGCTTTGCTGGAGCGGGCGTTTCAGTTTCTGTGGCGACGTGCTTGATTGTCATATGCACCTTGTGGTTTTTCAAATCTCCTGCCTCATTACAGGGTCTTTCTGTGGTTTTTGGTTTGTTCTTTTCACACAAAGAAAATTGGCAGAAACTGTGTTTATTTCTGTTTAAGCTGTGAGAGGTTTGGGGAAGAGGCTCGCGCTCTGTGCGCGTTTAACATCAAACACTCGCCTCCTTTTGACACATCCACCTTGGAAGGGACTGCCTGGGAGATCACACACGAGTGTGACAGTCGAAAGCTGTTAGCTGGCAAAAAGGTGGATTGAACAAAGCACCTTTGGTGTCACGGGTTGCTCTGTGAAATGTCTCGCTCTAACAGAACTGCCGGCTGTTGTTGCTTGGGGTTCTGGGGTCTTAAGTACCCCTGGAGAGTGCTTTTGTTCTCTGGTGCCCTTACCCTGAAGGGGATTTAGGGTGGTTTGAAACGTGATACTGAAATCTCTCAACCTCCAAAAAAGGAGAAACCTCTTAAAAAGTTGCTCCAGACTCTGAGGTATGGTCCGTGCTCCGTTTTCGTGCCAGCGGTGACCCCAGTTTTAATAAACCCTCCAAACTATGTGGGTTATTTAGAGCTGTGTTTCCCATGTGCTTGTTTTGGCCGGGGCATCGTCCCTCGTCACCGGGCTGGCTCCGCGGGGCAGGGTGGGGAGGGCGGCCGGGCGGTTTCCGTGCTTGAACCGCTCGGTGGTGTTTCCCAGCAGCGGACAAGTTTGTGGTTCAGAGGTGTTCTTCGGTGTCTGCAAAAACGAAGAGCGTTTTGGGGGGTGGGAGCCGGGGGCCGCGCAGGGGCGTTGGCACCCTGAAGTGGTGTGTGCCCGAGCTGGCTGACGGCGGCTCCGCTGCGGCGCAGCGAGGGTTTCCGAGTGGACGCAGTGTTATGTGCTGAGCTAATCAGAGCTTGTACAGCGTAACTGGTTCGGGTTCGGGGGTGTGCAGCTGGAGGTTGTGATGCGGTGTAAAGCGTTTTCTGCCAGCAGTGGTGTCGCAGAGCTTTCTGCGGTCCAGAACAAGTCCGGTTAAAGGTAGCTGTGGCAAGTAACAACGCTGTATGTTGTATTTCTCGAAGCTTTGCTTTGGTGCTGGCCAAACACCATGCCTTTATCTTCATGAACTTCATCCTGATGTGCGTGAGCATGTTTAACGGATAAAATACACGTACTCTGCTGAAACGCCGCTTGTGCGGCTTGGAGGCCAGGCATGGGGGGCTTGGTTCTTTGAAAGCCTTTTGCAAGGTTTTCTGTGATGAGTACAGGAGCGCTGTAGGTGAGCCAGCAGCACAGGAGGAGCAGCGTGCCTTGGGAGGAAGGGACAGCGGGTGGGTGCTCGGTCCGTTGTGATCCAGAGCTTCAGCTCTGAGTTTTCTTCACCAAACTCATTCGCCAGGGTTTGAGATTCGGCTCGCTGAAACCCAAATATTTACAAGTGGAAACGACAGGCTAACTGCTTTTTCCTTTTGGCTAGCTGACCCTGGTAGTGACCATGAGAAGACAGAGTTTGTGAACCTGGTGCTGCTCTTTTCGGAATTCACTCGGCATGACGTTTTCTCCCATGACGCCTACATGTGCACTTTAATATCGCGCGGAGACTTGTCAGCCGCTGCCAGAGCACGATCGCCTAATGGGGAGGCTGTGGATGAGCACTATTCCAAGGATCACGATGTGAAACTGGAGGTAACGCTTCGTGCTATTTCTCCCGTGTTTGGTACTCGATTGTTAAATGTAGATTTTCACCGAAGCATTAGAATTTCAGATATGAGATGCTGACTTTTTTACCCTGTGTCTCTTTTCTTGCTTTGGGAAGACCTAAAGTGATCCATGAGCTTCATTCTTGTCTATAGCTGTAAACAGTGCCCTGTCGGGTGCAGATGTACCGAACCGACGGTCCTCTGGTGATGTAAAGAACCCGGGGCAAACAGCAACGCACAATGTAGACATCTAAATGTACCGGGCGAAAATTCATTTGCAGCTGTGCCTCAGTGAAGAGAAGGGCCAGCCTTAAGCGGGAGGAGCCGGTGGGGAGCCTGGAGTCAGCCCCCCACCCCTGGCGTGGCGTGGGTGATCCGGCGGCCGGGAGCTTCCTGTGTGCTCCGCAGCTCCGGCTGAAGCGCTGGAGTCAAACCTCACGGCTGGCACGCGCACCGTGCGGGTGCCATCCCGAGTTTTCCGTCAGATGGGCAGCGCGGCACCTTTCCTGACCTAGGACAAGAGGGAGGCAGCTTTCAAGCCAAGGCTGCAGCGACGTGCAGTCGTGTGATGAGGTGTAGCCTGTTCTGCTGCTGCACAGTCCGTGGGGATGGAGCCTGTGGGCAGCTGAAGCATCCTCTTGTTTTCTTTTTCATTTCTTTTGGGTATCTCTTACGTTGGTGTCACGGCCAAAGTTGCCCTGAAGAATAGGGGTTTCTACAAGTTGCTTTTCATGGTACAGTGAAGCAGGAAATAAATCTGGGGAGGGAACCTGAGTCAGATCCCTGTTCTGTAGGGGCAGAATTCCTGAGCCAGATCCCTGTTCTGTAGGGTTCCCTGGGGCAGAACTGCTCACGGGGAGGAATATACTGGGAAGTGTTGTTTGCCCCTTTGGCTCCTGCCTTTTTCTATGTTTTTGTGGATTTAGGCTTGAGAAGCTGTACTTTTGTGAGTTAAGGCTGATCACAAAGATTTAAACGTCGGTATCCGGAACCCTCTCGCCATCAATACTTCATTCTTGATTCTTAACTAGGTGGAGTGCTTGGGTTTACCTGTGATCGCTTAAACGGGGCTGCAATAAAATGTGACTGACCCTTGTTTTTCTCTCTGGCAATTATTAGGATCATAGTATTGTGGAACACATGGGCATTGACTCGGGAACCGCTAGCATTTTTGATGATGTAGACAAGAATGACTTTAAGGCAGATTTTGGTTCGGAATTTCCAGTAGGTTTGCCTCTTGATTTTCTGCATGCCTTGGATGCCTGCCTGCTGCTTGCAGTTGCTGCTGAATGTCTCTGTGCCCCCAGCACCACCCTGCTTGTTCCATCGACAGCCCTGTCCGCTGCCAGCTGGTCCCTGCCGTCTCCCGTGCCAGCGTGTCACCTGCTTTCTCCGCATCCCTGCCGCGTGACATCTTCCCACTCTGCCCCGCGCCCCCGCGTTGTCCACTCGCATGCACGCTCCGCTCCTTCCTGCCCTTCCTCCCCTGGCCCCTGGCATAGTCGTATCACGGTTAAGCATGAATAAATACGCAGGTCTGCACGCTCCTTTGACATCAAGGAACCCCACGGGTACCATCTGCTTTCCAGACTGTCCCGTGGTTTGGCTCTGTCTTCCAGATCCGTTTCCCGCTCTCTTTGCCCTACTGTTAGCCTGATCCTGCGTCATGCTGGAGTCTCCTGGTTTCCTCCTTTGGGCCGGTCCTTGTTCTGCATCCACACGGACTCCTGTGCCCAGACCTGTCAGTGCCGATCCACTTGCGGGGTATCGGGACCCCTGTTTCTGCCTGACATCTGCCCTGTTGGTGGCTTCCAGCCTGTCCATGCCTGCCTGCACTGTCACTTCTCCCCCCCGCCTCACCCTTGTGCTTGTTTTCCCGTAGCGGCTGGAATATCTCGCTGTGGTTTGTGTCACAGCAGCACAAGAGGTGTGGAGATGGCTCTGATTTTAATGCCTTCTTCCTGACTGAATAGTGCTGGCCTAGAGCTTGTCTAGTAACGGTGGGGGTATGCAGAGAGGTACGACATGCAACGCATCTTACATTTCAGGCTTGCTTGTCCTTGGCGAACCGCGGGTGTTGACGCTGTGCAGGCTCTGAATGAACTGCTGGACTCTGAAAGCCGGAGGTTACACTCACCTTAACCGTTTGTTTTACATGACTTAGATTTTTTCTCCGATGCCTGGGGAGTCTTGTGAGAATGTGAACTCTTCTTTAGACAGAAGAATTTCAGTTACCAGCGAGAAGTCGGTCAAGAGGGACAGGCTGAGAGAAGTGATTTTTCCATCCAATTATGACCTGCTCCGCCACTTGCAGTACGCAACGCATTTCCCTATTCCTCTGGTGAGTGACCGCCCTACCTGCGCGCGTACCGGGCTGTGACAGCGGAGCGTTTGGAGCAGGAGCAGCCCCCTGAGGAGAGCCGGGCTGTGGGACCGGTGCCCGAGGGTTCCTGGCCGGCGTGACGCTGCGCTGCAGGGGGGCTCAGCACAGCACACGGGTGTCTCGGTGGCACCGGGATGGGGTGAGCTGGAAGAGCCCTGAACAGGGACAGGAATGGGCCATGACTTGCTCAGGTTACGTACTTTAGCACCATAGACCCACCACGTTCCAGGGTCTGATGAAAGTTTGCCAAATAGAAAGTTTGGTCCTGTGGCTGGACAGAGGGCCCAAAGCCGAGGTACCTGAAAGGAACCTGAAAGGAACCGTTTGAAACGCGAGGACAGACCGGTGTTGCTCCTCGCTGTTGCTAGCGTGGGTTTTGGCGGCTGCTGCTGTCATGTTTGTCCGTAGGCTCGTGGGAACCCCAGAAAGCCTCGTGAATAACACCCCAAACCCTGGTTCAGACGACTTCTCGTGTTGTCCGCTGCGCTGGACAAAGGCCCAGACACGGAGCAAGCCTCCAGCTGGAACGTGCCTGCCGGGGTGGGGGGTTAACAACAGTGATGACGTTTTAACAGCGTTAAATCGGGTCAGCGCGGGAAGAGTTGCGTGAGAGCGTGGGGTGACAGCCAGAGTTCTCTTTGCTCTGGGTTCCTGACTCCGCAGAGCTTGGGTTCTGGTTCAGCGCAGGCGCAATGTTACGCGAATACCGAACGAGCGCTTTCCGATCAGGACGGTTTGGAATGCTTGCTCAAAGTTTGATTCGTTTCTTTATCGTTTTAAGGATTAGAAAAAAGAATAACTTGGTGTTGTTTCTGAAATGTTTTTGGGTTACAGCTCGAGCTAATCCAGGTCGCGGGATTTTGCCTGTGCAAATTGAGTTGTAAAGTTTAGATTATTGCTGATCCTACATACACGCCGTTTTGGGCAGTAGTAGTAAATTACAGCACTGATAAACTTAGTTGCTGTTTACAAATGTTTATAAGAAACCGAGCAGAGGGAGCGCAGTGGGTATTTATACTTACACTTTACCACGGATTTATAATTCCCCTGGGTGTTCCGAAGTAACGTCGTTAGCGTTTTCACGCTGCAGCGGCGGCAAGGAGAGGCAGTGGGACTTGGCAAGAACAAGACCTTTATTGATTACAACTGCAGGTGTCATGTAAGCAGATAGGAGGATTTTTGATCGGTTTAGCTTAAAATGACTTTCTGGAGTGAATAATGCCCTCTGGAATGCTTCTGGGGGAGTTGTTTGGGAAAACTGCAGCTGCACCAGTGCTGTTAAATAATCTGTCCGCCTGCTTGCACCGGGTCATTTGCTGTAGTAAGTGCACAGTATGCAACTCGGGAAAGGGGGGTTTGGGTGTCTGCCGTGGATAATTAGGTGTGTCGGCGCCTGTCCGAACGCGTTGGCTGAAGCGCGGCAGATGCCGGGTCGGGCAGCGCGGGTACCGGAGCCGTTCTGGAAGGCGCTGTCGCGGGTGCCGCTGGTTCGGACCTGCAGCGGGACCCTGCGACAGAGCGGCGGGCGTCGTTCGAGTCCCTTCCTCCGCTCGGGCTGTCGGTTCAGCAGGAAGGCTGTCGGTTCAGCAGGAAGGCTGTCGGTTCAGCAGGAAGGCTGTCGGTTCAGCAGGAAGGCTGTCGGCCACGGTAGCCGTGCTTCCAAGTGCACGACGGCCGCTCGCGCCGCGGACCGGCACGCTTTCCCGTGGGTTTCAGGATCACCACCTTTGTGTCTGCCCTTCGCTCCCACGTTGCGCCCCTTTGTCTGCGAGAACCTTCGCCTATTTGGGTGCTGCGAAGGCCTCAGTGAACTTCAGCCTGAATGATTTGGAGAGGTGGTAGTAGAGGATGGGGTCAAAGCAGAGGTTTGACACCGCAAACAGCAAGGTACATTCCTTGGCCTTGAAAAAGGCCTGTTTCAGGGCGCAGCTGGTGATGGTGTCGCTTTGGCTCAGGGTGTAGGGGATGCGGACGATGTGGTACGGAACGAAGCACAGCAGGTAGCCGGCCGTCACGAGCAGTATGCTGAGGAGGGCTTTCTTCACACTTGCGTAGCTCTCGCTGTACTTGTTTCGGTAGAGTTGCCTAACGACGAGGAAGTTGGAAATCAGTATCACAGCCGAAAAATTCAGGAATATCGCCGTGCATATGAAATTAGTGAACACGTGCCAGTCTCTTCCGAATTTGGTTTTGAAATCGATGCACCCTGCTCCAGGACTCTCTTGGATGGTTTTTATGGGAATAGCCATGTTGGGCACAGTTATAAGGAGAACCGTCACCCATATGACTGCAGACAGCATCTTGGCAAATCCAGGCTCTTGAATGCGGTAGATCTTAGAGCTGTGCATTAGCTGAAGGCAACGGTCCATGCTCACAAATCCCAGAAAGATGATGGACAAATACATGTTCAGGTAGATGAAACAGGCTGTGACTTGACAGTGGAATATTCTCAGTTTCCAGGACGCGACTCCTAGGTCGACAATAATCTTCACCGGCAATGCCAGCGTCAACAAAAAATCCGCCGTCAAGAGGTTGATTAAGTAGATGCTCATACACTTGTGTTTCTGATCGCTCTGCGTGAACGCCCATAGTGCGAAACAGCCCCCGATAAAGCCCGTAAGGAAAATCAAGTAGTAAAAGTAGGTGAAAGGTTCCATTCCTTGACCGATGTGGCACTGCGAAACGTTGCTTGGCATTGTAAACTTGGTTTTGCTGCCGGGAGCTATCGAGCGCCTACAGAAAGAACCGAGAAGACGTCAGTGACATCAGCTTTTCCTGAGCAGCGGTCGTTATTCTCGGAACGCGTTGTTGTGTCGGTTTCGTGGAAAAACGCAGTTGGAGAGAAATGCGCCCCTCTGTCCCCATGCGCCGCACAGGTGCTCGCGGGGGCTTCGTCACGTCCGAGAGGCTGGAAATGCCTTGGGGTTTGTTGCTGAAAGGGTTAGACTTCTGAGAAACATTTCCCATAGGTGGTTTAACAGCCCCCGCCCCAACCAACCAGAATACCAAAGGGGGGGGGTTGAGGCCGTTGGAGGTGAGGCATCTGGCCACCAACGGTCATGCTAACGCTTCATAACTCGAGAAGGATTGACACTGTGCCTAAAAAAAGGGTAATGTTCGGGGTGGCCTTGGTCTGTGAAAAGCTGTTGGGAGGTGGGATGTTCAGACGCTGTCGGGGCGGTACGCGAGACGTCTGGTGGCGAGCTGAGCGCTGATCAGTGCTAAGTTTCTGCAAACTCCCCCCTTCCTGCTTGAGGAGAGGGTAAATTAATCGCTTAGTTTTATGAAGCCTTTAGAAAAAAGCACATTTTGAGAGAAGCAGCCATTGTTTAATGTTGCTCACTTCCTTTTTAGGCATCACTAGAAACTGCAGGGAAGAAAAGTAGAAAGGTTGGTCTTGTTTTACCTAAACCTGCTGCTCGGTGAGCGAGGGGTGGTCGGTCACTTTGCTGCTGTCAGGCTGCTGCATCTAGCGTCTGTGGGAAGGGGGCACCTTCGTTAGTTTCTGGCAGTGAAACCCGGGGTGTTTGCGGTCCGAGGTGGGGCGTTTCATTTCATTATAGCCTTCCTAATTTTAATATGAAACACAAGAGAACGACTGCGTTTGCGCCTTCACTGTCTGCTGTACAACGTGTACCCAGATGCACGTCGTTTGTAAACCACGGCGATCGCAGGCGCTCCGGAGGGGTGGAGCGCGCGTTGTTTGGTGCCCCGGCTCGGGGGAGGTGGTCTCTGGGCCTGAAACCTGGCACCGAGTCCAGTCAAGCCTGGGTGGGCGCAGTGTGGGTGAGGAGCACCCGGAGCTGCGGGGCGCGCCGCCGTGGCCCTGGGGCAGGGGGATGGTCCGTGCTGGGGCAGGGTGCAGCCCCGCTCGAACCCCGCGGGGCGAAGAGGCAGCCCGGCGCTGTGAGCCCCGAAATCTGGGTGGAAGTGGGGCTTCCGAGGGTACAGCAGGGCTGGTCGCCGAGGGCTTGAGCCCGGCTTGGCGTGCCTTAGGCACGGTTACCGTTTCAGGCTGTGTATTCGCGAGCTCTGGGAGGGCTGGGGCGAAGAGGAAAAGCACGTACCTGTCCGGGTGGTCTCGGGCGGCTGCGAGGGTCGGACGTCCCGGCGGCTGCTCTCGCAGCGGTCCCACGGTGTGTTAATCTTCTCCCCTGGCTGCGTCTGCTGGCGTTTGAAAACGTGTCTGTGGTTTTTAAATGCGCCGACTGACGCAGTTAAACCCGGCGTTCACATAACCCAGCCACACGGAAGGTGTCAGCACCACGTCCAAGGTGGGGGTGACAGAAAACAGCGTGTTCAGGGGACAGCCCGGCGGGACCCCTCGTTCCTGTCCTCCCCATATGTCTGACACTGAAAACCTGTCTGGAATCAGGGCTGGGCGGCGTAGTTGGCCCTCATTCCGTGTAAAATTCCCTTTTTTTCCTCGAGTTGCAGCCTGATTTGCAGGTTTAAGGGCACTTGGGGTTCTGCTGGTAGCAGTTGCAATTCTCGACCTTTGGCCATCTGCCAAGCACTATTAAAAATAACCACGACACGTTGGGGATGTAGGGGAAATGTTTAGGGTTAAGCTTTTTTAATTTTTTAGTTCTTTAATGAGCAGGAGAAGATGTGTAACGCCAGGCCGCGGGCTGAGGCACCGACAGCGGTACGGAAACCCCAGCACGTTGTTGTAACTGAGAATCCCCGGGAGCTGACAAACCGCGGAGCAGAGCTTTGAGAAGAAACGAATGAAGAATGTCTGGTTTTAAGTTTAGTCACAAGCTTAAAGGTCAGACCATATTTGTCGAAATGTTTGCAGAGCTTCATAATCTGGGATGATCCTGCGTTCGGTTTTGAGCAAACATGGCCTGGTTGAGCGGGGTTGTGCTCGTCAGGCCAAGCGGATCTTGCCCGTGTTGAACTTGACGTGCGGCGTTCAGCCAGTCTGTCTGTGTGTGTGTAGGGTCAGCTCGCAGCTCAGAAAACTTCCCCAGCTCTAAAATACAAGGTGGTGGTTGGGCAAACCTGTACTGACAAAATCACCGCGCCGCTTCTATTGCGGCTCAGTCGCCCTCTTCCCCGTCCGTGTGTCTGGGTGAAAAGGCCGGTTTAGCTCACGAATCAGAGGTGCAGATGGCAGGTGTTGCTGTAACTGAAGCTGCGGAGTGCTGCTCGTCACAAACCCCTGTTTCTGGTGGTCTAAACTTCGCTGCAGTTCAGACGGGTGAGGTGAGCTGTCCCATGGTGCATGCCTGCCTAGGGAGACTCCTGGGATGGGGGGTGATGCTGGGGAGGGAAGGGCTGCTGGTGAGAATTCAGCCAAAATGATTAAAGGATTTCTGAGAACAGAGCGAGACAAATAACATCTAAACCTTAAAAACCCCCCTTAAATCTGATGACCTTTAGAAGAGCACGAGGAGCCTCGTGTTTTGAATTGGACACCCCAAAGGTGGCTGTGGGTGGCCCTTGTGTCAGGATCACTTCTGAGCACAGAATTGCCGAGCGGTTTGGGTGGGAGGGACCTTAAAGCCCCCCCAGTGCCACCCCCTGCCACGGGCAGGGACACCTTCCATAGCCCAGGGTGCTCCCAGCCTCATCCAGCCTGGCCTTGGGCACTCCCAGGGATGGGGCATCCACAGCTTCTCTGGGCAACCTGTCCCAGTGCTCCCCACCCTCTGCAGGAAGAATCCTTCCTGATACCTGAAATACCTCTCCACATGTCACGTGTTCATCTGGAGCAGGGTTTCACGCCCAGCAAGCTTCCAGAGCCTGGCTGGAGCTCTGCTGTTGGCAGGCTCTCGCCCTTTCCGCTTCCGCGCGCCCTCGGCTGCAGGAGCGCGCCAGCTGAACTGGGAGCAGGGAGCGGTGCCCTGGCAAGGGCTCGGCGTCTCGGGGGGAGCGAGCTGGGACCGGCTCCTGGAGGCCGGGGGCTTGGTTACCCGCAGGGGATGCAGAGCTGGGAGAAGGGAAGGGCGTGCGAGACGCTCCTTGCTGTGCGTCGCAAACGAGGCGTGTTGGCACCGTGCGCCCCGTGGACTCGCTCCGTGAAGGCGGCAGGAGGAAGAGCTGCAGCTGGGCCCTGGGTCGCCGTGGAAAGGGAACCTTGTGTAGCCCCGGGTTACCTGTGACTTTCACTGCAGGGGTTTTAGGGAAGATCCCCCAGGTGGGGGGCTGGCAAGGCAGGCGCTGGGTGCGACCCCCCGAGTGCCGCCATCTGGGTTATCTGGGGCGGGATGTGCTGGGGAAGCTGTGGCGGGATTAACTTGCCCCGAGCAGAGAAAAACTGGCCCCATACCTTGGGTAGGAGCGGTGTTGTGTGGGACCCGTCGCACGCGGTGGTGGGTTGCGGTGGGACCGGGGGTCACGGGGGCGTGTTCCGATCGTGAAGCTGTTGGAATGCTGTTTTCACAGCGAACCCAAGGCTAGCCGTGCAGTGTCGCCTCTGAAGCGTGGCGGGCAGCATCCATTCCCCTGAGTGCCCGCATGGAGGTGGCGGTCGTTCTGCTGCCAGTACCGTGGTGGGGTGAGGAAACAGCTTTACAGCATAAGTAATTTTTTCGAAGCTTGCAAGTTCGTTAACAGGTCACACAAACACACGCTGCGGAGGTGGTTTCCTCTGTTCGCCAGTGCGCTTTCACAGCCGCAGCGAGTTAGATTTACGGAGGCAAATACCGCGCCGTCCCGTGTAAGGAGCTAAATGTTTTTGCCATAAATGACAAAAAATCTCCCAGGAAGCAGCCGATTCCCTTCCCCAGCAGGCTGGTTCCCTTGCTGGGTGGGGAAGAGCCTGCAAAGTCTCGGTTTGGCAGGAGTCGGGAAGCTCTGAAAGAGCCACATAAATCATCTTTTGTGTATTTTCTGTGAAAACCGCTGCCGACCCGCAGCCTTCTGTGGTCCCCGAAGGCTGGCTGAGGCTGCGGGTCCCCCAGCCCCGGCAGCCGGATGAGGGCGCAGGCTCCCGGCGTGCGGGGGGCTGGCTGCGCTGGGGGTTCGGGGTGGGGCAGCGGGGAGTCAGGGGAGCTCAGTGCACTCCCCGAGGGTGTGCTTGGACTCGGCCCGGCCCCTTAGGTGGGGTCTAGCCCTGTGCCATGGGAGAACCAGCACTGCGGGTCGGTGCGCGGGCCGAGAGCAGTTGCCCGCAGCCTGGGAGCGGGTTCAGAGGCCGTGTGTTGGAAAATCTCTCGCCCTGAGAGATGGCCTGTTGGGGCTGAAAGGAAACACAGCGGCCAAAGGGCGAAGCGCACGTTATTTCTGCTTTCTGTTCCCGTGTCTTTGTTAAGCAAAGCAAAAGCCTTCAGCTTCCAGAGCCACTGCCTGAAAGCGTCTGTGGGTGCTTTACGCACGGGTGTCTTCCCTGTACAATGATAAAATCAATCAAAAAAAAAAGCTGCTCTGAGAAGTACAGTTGAAAAAGGTTATATTTATGTATAGAAGGCTGGTGGCTTTCAGCTACTACCTTTGTACAGCGAGAAATGCTTTATCGTGGTGCCAGAAGCACGGGAAACCCAACAAACCCTTCTCTCTGGATTTAAGCACACCCAGAGCTTGCGGACGGCTGTGCGTGTTCTCGGTCGGCTCCTTGGCTCTTCCTGCCTCCTCCTGCCGCAGCAGCGGGCACTGAGCTCCCTCCGTTCGGTACCAACGTTCTTCCTGTAAAGCAGGTTCTGCCCGCAGGGGCCTGCGGAACGTGGTGCAGCGTTGGTGCTGTTGAGGTGTGGAAGGATCCTCTTGAAACGCGCGCTGGTACTGAGCTTCACCGTTGATAGAAGCACTCTGACAGTCGATGCCCAAGGGGACAGATAGCGGTGTTTAATTCTGCGTTTTATAGAACGTTTCCCATAAAACAGATACATATAGGTTTTCCTAACTTCACTGAGGGCTTTTCAGGCTCTGTGCAGATCTTTGGGGATTGGATGTGTATTTTTTCCTTTTTTTTTTTTTCCTTCTTTCCTTACCTTTTCCCTCCACAGCTGTTGGCATCGGGTCCCTCCTTAGGCTGCACGTTGCCCTCAGCCCTTTGCTTGGCGGCTGGTGAGTACACGAGGAGCTTCCCCTCGGGGTCTCCGTCCTCTGCTGTGGGCTGGCGGTGGCCAAGGCCAGGGGCTTGAGCTGAACTTCCTCGCGTTGCTCCGAGGAGTCTGCTCCAGCCGAGGTGGAGTGATCCGTTGTTCCAAGGCCCGTTGGGTCTGATCATCGCGTGTGTTGTGCCCGGGGAGCAGCAAGTCAGTGGGTTAATTGGGTCTGTTGGGTACCCCTTTCGGAGAACCTGGCCCGGAGCTCTGGAATGTGGCGTTCCAGTTACTCCTCTCGTTTTTTGAGATCCAGGCCGGCCATGCCACACCATAACGCAGTCACGGCATCAGCTGAAATCGCACGTAGCGAATACTGGCACCAGGCAGTAATGCTTTCGCAGAGAAACCCCTCTTGGTGTTGCGTGCTGAAACCCTGTTTTCTTGCTGGTTCTCACCCGTTGAGTTTCTTGGAGACATTTGTATCCCTGAATGACTTTGAAACGTGCCTTGTTTTACAGACCTGAACCTATAGGATGTTTATGCTTTCCCGAAGCGTATTTGATCTTCTGGATTTAGAAATTTCAGCCTTGCCTGAAGTTTTCGGCTTGAGGTGCAGTTTTTGATACAGCTTTTCTTTAAAGGGTAGGCAGAGGAAGAAATAAATAATGGGGTCAAGGCACACGTTGGCAGCAGACAGCACTAGAGTGAACTCCTTGGCGTAGAACAGAGACTTCTTGGACTGGCAGTTGAACTGTGAGCTGGTTTGGCTTAGGGTGTACGGTATTCTGCAGAGGTGATAGGGTACAAAGCAGATGACAAACACAAACATGATGCTGAATATATTGCGGCTGGTTTTTCTCTTGGTCACGTCCGAGTTCCTTCTGAATTTTTTATAAGAGCTATATATTTTTTTCGAGATAGAAGTGTAACAAATGATTAGCACAAGAAAAACAACCCAGAAAATCCCCGTGCAAATATAGCTCGATGCCTTGTGCCACTGTCTGCCGAGCTCGCTTTTAAGACCTATACATTTTCTGGAATAGTTTTCTTTAGTGATTTCAGTAGTTAAAATCATATTTGGTAATGATATAAGCATTAGCAATAACCATATGATTACAGAGACCACCTTACTGTAGTTCACCGTGTGAACGAAGGAGGTGAACAATGGCTTTACAATTTTGTAGTATCTGTCAAAACCTATGAGGCCGAAAAACGTTATCCCGATGTACATGTTTGCATAAAAAACCACAGCAGAGTATCTGCACACGAACGTGCTGAGCTGCGGGGGGGCAATTTCCGAGTCGGCAAGAATTTTGAAGGGAAACGTCAGGCTCATTAGGAGATCGGCAACAACGATGTTCTTGAGATAGACAATGAAGCTCTTTTCGCTAGACACGTACAGGAAGACCCACGCCGCCACACCGTTCAGCAAGAGTCCTACGAGGAAAATCACGCAGTAGACCAGGGGGAGGACTGTCTTGGTTATTACTGTGCTGTGGCTGCAGCTGCTTCCCGAGGAGTTTGTGCTGGAGTTGAACATCCTCCAGTATCCTTGCTCCTGGAAGCAGAGAAAGATTCTCTCAGTAGGATAATTGGTTCTAGGCTTTCCATTAGTTAGGACAAGATTTCTACTCTCCCTTGAAACGTGGCATGTTCCTCAGAACTGACCACGCCTCCGCACCGTACCCTTTCCAGCGGGGATGCGTGGTTAGTGCCTTCCCAGTGGTGCCATCTCCCTTCTGATGGTGTTCAAGGGCAAGGCGCTGCTTTGAACGGACTCATTCGCTTCTCCGTTGGGCTTCAGTCCATCGTCTTCAAGGTCTGTGCTGCCCCTTTTCTGCGGGTACAAGCCTACGCCCTGCCAGCTCGCAGGGGGACTGAGCCACGGTGACGTAACTCTGGATACGTCTCGCTAACCCGAACGGATCAGAATGTGTTTTTAGCGCTGCTTTGCCAGGAAGCGCGGGAGGGCCGTGACCATGCCCTGTACGGGTGCTGGTTTGTGTACAGGCACGGGCCCCGCCCTTCTGCTACTGCAGCGTGGAAGTGGCTGGTGTATGCCAGCACTTTCTGATGTCCACGTGGGTGAAACCCGGATGTGCAGCCAGCACGGTTTGTGTAAACTTGTAGTAGCATGCCACACAGGAGTGTGTCTGTGTTAGCGTAACGTGGAAGCTAGAGCTGTCCTCTCAAGGCATTCAGGTGTAAATGTTTGGAGGATCTCCAAGAAGAAATCACAGCTGCTGTCTGCTTTGCTTAGAGAGAACCTTTGCGGGGGTGGATTGTCCTGTGTAGGGAGGGGAGAGTGGGTACAGGTACAGCGCTGCTGTGTTTGGCAAACAACGTAGGCAACTGGAAAATAGGTGCCGTGGGGCTGGGAAAAAACCCCAGCTCGTCTTTCAGAAAATACAGAATTTCCGTATTGCCACAGCTCAGTCAGTACCTGATGCCTCCGCGGAGCAGGGTGGAACCTGAGCGCGACCAGGCAGTGGGCAACAGAAGTCCCTGGAGGTGGGTCTTTCTACACTTGCACTTAGTAGCAGGTACTGAATGGCTTAGGAAGTTCATGAAGTGTTCCTTGTGCTGTGGCATCATACAGCAAAGGATTACCTCAGAAGCATGTGATGAGAGATGTGGGCACCTCTGAGATGATGTGGGCATCTCTGAAAGAGACTTTGTAAAGTATATTGTGTCTGTGCAGCGTGCGAGACGCCCCCGACAAATTTCATTTGACACCAGGAGATTCATTGGCTGTGTGTGGCTGAGGAGGTGGCCAAGGTCCAAGCTAGCCTCTGAATCTTTCTGTACCGGTGGCGTGTCCTTACCTCTCTTGGTTTGGCTGCTGGGGTGCTCTTTAAGGGCCTAGAGTGCCTTCCGTTCTCGGGCACAGGGCCTCTTCTCTGGCTGGGAGGCCTGTGTGAGAGACAGGAAAATCATAGAAACACAGAACAGTTTGGGTGGGAAGGGACCTTACAGCCCCCCCTGCACCACCCCCTGCCACGGGCAGGGACACCTTCCATAGCCCAGGGTGCTCCCAGCCTCATCCAGCCTGGCCTTGGGCACTCCCAGGGATGGGGCACCCACAGCTTCTCTGGGCACCTGTCCCAGTGCCCCCCACCCTCTGCGGGAAGAATTCCTTCCTGATGGCCCATCTCAATCTCCCCATTTTCAGTTTAAACGCGTCACCCCTTGTCCTGTCACTACAGGCCCTTGGAAAAAGCCCCCCTCCAGCTTCCTTGTAGCCCCCCTCAGGCACTAGAAGGCTGCAATAAGGTCTCCCTGGAGCCTTCCCTTCTCCAGGCTGAACAAGCCCAGCTCTCTCAGCCTTTCTTTCAGTCAGCAGTGGAGCTGCCTCCGTGCTCGTTCTGGTCGCGTTCTCGTTCAAGCTGCCCTTACACCGTCACGAGAGCATCCTCCTCTCCCGTGAGAACTGGCACTGGCTCCACATGGGATACGCGGCTTGGGATGAGTGTAGACGTTCACCCCTCGTTCCACGCTGGGGTTCACCTGAGAACACTCCTGATTTGCTGCCAACTGGTGGGTCAGTTTAGGACCTTTTTGTCCAAACGCTGCTCGAGGGGATCGCTAAGCTTAAGCAGCCTGGGGTGGGTTTTTCCTCCCAGTTCCCCGGTGCTTGTAACCTTGCTGTGCTCTAGAACTGCTGCTGTGTCGCTGCTGCTGTTTGCTGGCGGGGGCCGGCGGGGTGTATTAGCACCGGGCAGGTTGTGATGTGTGTGTGAGGACAGCCGAGGGGCCTGGAGCAGCTTTTTGTGTTCAAGCGCTTGGTCCGGCACGGCCTGTCCATCCTGTGTTCGCTAGTGCAAAACCGGCAGACGTGACTTCACCGCATCGACAAGGCTCATCTGGTAAAATCCACAGAAGGTTTGAACTCTGGGTTTGCAGATCGTGTTGTCTCGGCCCAGCACGCAGGGGAAGGTTGCGTAAGCCATTAAAAAGCCTAATTCCTTCTGTATTCCAGCTCTCCGGCTGTGATGTGCAACCCTTCCCGTGGCATTCGGGCACTTGTTCTTGCCCTCCGTAAGTTGCCTGTCAAAACTGAGGGCTCCCGGCTGCTTTGCTGACAGTAAAATTGACAAGTTTCTGGTTTTCCTGCTCACCCCGCCTGTAACGTGGCGCTGAGGTGCGGGGGGCACCGTGGGGCTGCTCGTGGAAACGAATGCAGCTGCTTGGCACCTCACTAAGCAGAGCAGTTGCCGTGTCGGGTGTTGGTGACAGCGGTCGCTATACCCAGGAGGCTCTTCTTGAACTGCAAGACGGGGTTTATCGGGGGAGAAGATCGCGCCAAGTCTAATCTCTGATGTTACGCGAAACGTAGAGAAAGAGGAAGCGCGACACACAGAACGGCGAATGCCGGTTGTGCTGAGTTGAGCTACAAGAACAGTCTCCTTCCTTTGTGTGTTGTAAGGCTTTTCTAACGCGGTAGGAATATCGCAGTGGTTTGGATTTGCAGTCCCGGCCGCGCTGGCGTGGCCCAGCCGGTGAGCAGCCCCGGTTTGGCAGCGTGTCCCCGGTGCGAGCTGCCCGCCCGCTCTCCAGAGCTCCCGGCCCGCAGCCGGTGGGGTGGGTGCGGGTGGAGGCCTCCAGGGGTGTCATTGCTGCTCTCCCGCGGATGGCCTTTTTGGCAGCGACCGGGGAGATACGTTGGTACGTCTGACTTCTCGCAAGCGTGCCAAGAGACTAAGGTTTCACTCTTTTTCTGTTCTTATTATAACATCTGTCACAAGGCAACGTCTGGGCTTTAATCCTGAAGAGCGTAGAAGCACGCAAAATGCCCTGGGAGCTATTTCAGCCCTTCGGAATGGCGCGTGGGGTGGTTCTTGTTTGCCAAAGATGCGTAGGCTGCAGTGGGGGATGTGGGTGAACAGTCGAATTAGGGTGCAGAAAATTAAAATAGCATCCCTGGCGCAGGAAGCAGCAAGCGAGTAACTGAGATAGCATCGCACACGGCGCAGCTCGGCACGCGCTCCCTCCGGCGTGGCTTGGAAAAGGGGGATTGGTGAGTGTGGCAGCAGGTCTAGAGGGTCTCGGTGCCTTCCTGCTGTCCCTTCCCAGGGATGGAGGGCTGAGCGAGCCACGTTTCTTCTATAGGGCCGCTCCTCGGGGGCGACTCGAGCAGCAGCCCCTGCGAAAGCGGCTGAGAGACCGTGTGTCCCGCGAAGGTCACTGTGTCCCCGCGGGCAGCAGTGGCCCCCGCCAAGCCTGGGTGACACCGTGGCCGTGCCCCCTCTGCGGCTGTGGTTGGGGGGGAGAAGGAAGCGTAAACAACCCGTCACATCTCAACAGGACTTCTCACTTTGGATCCAGAAAGGCAAAATTCAGATATTCTAGGGAGGAGGGAGCCGTGGGTGATGCAGGGAGGGATTTCTCCAGGCTGTGCTCTTTTATTCGCAAACTCCTGCCTTCCCGAACGTGGAACAAAACGCTGCACGTGGGATGCCATGCCCGGGGGCTTTCTGAAGCTCAGGGGCCAGCCCTGACGGTGCTGTGGGCCTTGTCTGCTGCGCTTTCCTCCCACGTGCATCTCGCCCCCCAGCCCCCCCAGTCGCCCCTTTTGCCAGTGCCCTGCTCAGCATCCCCTGTGCCTGTGCAGGGACTGCAGCCCCTAGGCTGGCCTGGGAGACCGGGACCCCATGTCACCCGGGGGGTGGCAGTGTCCTGACCCCCGTTGCAGCTGTCTGCGGCCCTTGGCTTTGCGCTGGGCGCCACAGGGGCCGGCCCGGATTGCCTTGTCCTCCTCATCCTGTAGCTGAAGGGGGCAGATGACTTGTGCAGTTTGGAGGGATTTGGCTGACTCATCTAACCTTTACAGTGTTATTTTAACCAAACCCATGGGCTTCTTTTGTGACACCTCTTCGCTGGGCCTGTGCTTGCCCCCGCCGCCTGGATTCTTTGGTCGGGTGTGCAACTCTCGGGGTGTGCGTGAAGTTGTTTGTGTAACACAGCCAATATTCCTAAGTCCTTAGGGGTTAATGATTGGATCTGTGTTTCTCGTTCCTTGTAACTGCCGCACCAGTTCCCAGGCCTGTAAGCCCAGCGCCCTGCAGACCCTTCCTGCCGTGATGGGGCTGAGCAGGCCCGTTACCGCCTTCGGAAACGCGCAGTGTGGCAGGCGAAACTCTTGGCCACTTTACGATTGTGAGTGAATCCTCGCTTCCAGCGGGATATAAAACATCTGCTTCCAGAACTGACGCAGGTTTTGTTCTGCTCGCTCCCCTCCTGCCTCCCTCCTCTCCCCTCCCCGCCTGCTCCCCCTTTACAAAGAGGGGAAGGTGTTGCGAGGACGTGTCCAGGCGCTCCAGCGTGTTTGTGCCCAGGTTAGTGTGCTGCGCCGCGGGGCGGGGGGCTGCGCCGGCGGCCACCCCTTAGCCTGGCACCCACCTGTGGCGCCTGCGCGGCTGAGTGACAGTCTGGCTGGTGGTGACTGGGCAGGAGAAGGCAGCACGCAGGGCCAGTGCCTTTGTGACAGATCGTGGGGATCGGGCACGATCCATGCCTGGCATTCCGAAGGACACGGTGAGCGAGCGGAGCCAACAGGTCTGTGGGCAGCTGCCGATAAGGCTGTTCCTTGAGCTGGCCCTGGAAGGGCAGGGCGAGCTGGGTGCTGGGTGAGGACACCTCAAGGGCAGAATTGTATTTCTGTCTTGCAAAACCCACCACTAATTGTTTCATTTCCTCTTATTGTCCAGCAGTCCCTGCGCTGTCTTTGAAATCTGGAATTTAACAGCCTGAATTTTCCCGATAAGTTAAACTTTTCGTTCTGTTTTTATTTCCTATTCTCATCGAATCATGGAATCACAGAATGTTCAGGCTGGAAAAGCCCTTTCAGCCGACCCAGCCCAACCGTTCCCCCAGCACTGTCCAGCCCAGCACTGACCCCTGTCCCTGAGCACCTCGTCCCCACGGCTCTGAAACCCCTCCCGGGATGGGGACTCCCCCCTCCCTGGGCAGCCCTTTCCAACATCCGACAGCCCCTTCCAGGAAGGAATTTTCCCTAAATTTCCCAACTTTTAGCCAAGGGTCTAAACTGTTCTAAACCCACAACCTTTATCAGTAGAGGATTAGAGCCCGGGAAGCACCCGCAGCCCTGACATGCACACCGGGCGCTGCTGCGAGCCGTTTGCGTGTCGGGTCACGTTCGACCTAACCCAAGGAATGCTGGATTTTAATTAAGCCTCAAAACACCCCCACCAGATCCTTCCTATCTCCCATCAGTTACAGTATCTGCGTAGGGAGCGGTGGATGTAGGAGGAAAAGCTAGGACCAGAGTGTTAGGAATGGTCAGGCTGTGATTTGGTAGTAGAGGGTTAGACACCAGCGTTTAGAAGCAACCCCCCTATCAGATTTGTAATGATTCTGGTGTGAGTATGTCAGTGCGACATTTTGCTGAGTAGTAGTTACATTGTCCTACAGCTGGGTGTTTATCAGCAGTGAAATATGGCTCAGATAAAGCCATTGTTCCCTGTAACACTCTAACAGGAACATTTGTCATTCAGATATTTGATTTTTAATTCCACTTTCTGATGTTTCAAACTGCGGGGTTTATAGGCAGGGTTCCTCAGTCATAAACCCAGACACCAGCAGTCGCCCAAGGACAGTATCCGCGGCCGAGAGGCGGCCGGAGCAGCCCTTACCTGTGGAGCAGCGGTCTGTGCCGGCGCAGCTGGGGGCTCTTCCATGTCTCGGACCAGTAGGAGTGGGCACGCGTCTGCCCCGGGTTCTGTGCTCGCTTACAGCTATGGCTGCTCGCTCGCCTTCCGAGTAATTTGTCTGTGGTTTGCACAGCGTGTGGACGATTTCCTTTTCATCTCATTTGTCCATTACAAAAAAAATCGGGGTGGTGGCTCTTAAAAAGCCAGCAGAGACCGTGTGAGCTTCGGTAGCATCCGACGACGTGCAGTGCAACGGCAGTGTTTCTCCTGGAAAGAAGCGTAAAGCAGCCTGTGTGGTCCTTGTGCAGCTGCGACGCAGATTTACGGGAGCCGCTCCCGGCAGCTCCCTGTGCTGGGAAGTTCCCCGCGAGCCGCGTAAGCCGCAGCAGTTACTCGCTGGCTGGAGCGCCGTCCCCCGCGGCCGCCCCTGCGCAGCTGGGCGCGGGACATGCTCCGCGGTGCTATCCGGGCCATCTGCGTGGGCAGCGGCCGTGGCCGAGCGCCGCCTCTGCCCGGCTGCCGAGCCGCTGGGTCGGGCCGTGCTGCCCGGCCAGAAGTGGCCGGCGCTGTTTTCCCGTGCTTGCGCCTACTCCCACGCGGACCAGCGTCCGGCCGCTTCCAGGACTCGCACGTGCGCGCAGTCGGCAAAGCAGGGAGCGGCCCAAAGCGGGGGCTGGCGGTTTGTTTTCTTGGACCGTCCCGGGCCTAGGTGCGCCCTTCTCCGCAAGCTTACTGCCCTGGTAGAGCGCTGCTGGCCGGGGGAGTGCTCCGCAGCGGGCTCGCGGGGTTACGGCGCGGCTGCTCGGGGCGTGCTTGGAGCCCGGGAGATGGGAGAAGTGATGAAGCTTTGGGGTATGGCTTTGTTCTTCTTTTTTCCCCTTTTCTTTTGTTTTTTACCCTTAACCACCCATCTGTCTTCCTCCCTTCCTCTTCTTCCCATGCATTTGTTTGAGAGGCTTTGAAATCCAGCACAAACTGAGTGGAAGGGTGTAGTAATGGAAAAGGTAATAGCTCTTCCGTGAACCTGGGCAAGTATTACCCCGTGAGGGAGAGCTGGGGTTTGGGGAAGGGAGTTGAGGTTTATATGTTTGTTGAGGAAAAGCGAAATACGTAGGTTGTGTACATCAGCGTTAACGAGCATTCGGGGCAGGACTTGAGCTCCGCTTCACCATGCGTAACCCAGGCCCTCTGCTACACACGCCGTGTCCCCGTGGGCTCTCCTGCTGCGAGTGTTTGTCACCTTACCGGAAGGGGCCCGAAGGCACGGGCCAAGGAA
This sequence comes from Rhynochetos jubatus, assembly GCA_027574665.1. Taxonomy (NCBI): domain Eukaryota; kingdom Metazoa; phylum Chordata; class Aves; order Eurypygiformes; family Rhynochetidae; genus Rhynochetos; species Rhynochetos jubatus. The sequence continues at coordinate 669,734 of CM050657.1, forward strand.
TGTACCTGCCACGTCCTTTACTGGGGGCCGCTGCGTGTCCCTTCCTTCCTCCTATTTCAGTGACACCAGGGGGTCCCTTCAGAGACACAGCTGCCTTCACGTTGCTGTGGGTATTCTCACCCCTCATTTCTGAGACTCCCGGATCGGAGCCATGATGTCAGTTAGTCATCGCTTCGGGGGGATGAGCTTGGATGTTTGCTTCATTGACAGTTTTTAACCTGCAGCTTTAGGATTCCCGTCCCGTGGACTTTGTGTGTGACACCTCAGACCTCAGGAGGTTGCAGGCTTTAACCCTGCCTGTGATGGACACACACCCGTTGTCCTGGGAGGGCTTGGAGGAGCACCTGCAGGTCCCTTTGCTCTTTCCCCCGGCCCCACACCCATCCAACATGTGTGACCCTTCTGGCATACCTGCACGGTGTCCCCTGCCCTGATCGCCCCAGTGCCAGCCATTCCCCTGTGTGTGTGTGCACACGCGTGCGTGCACCCAGCATCCTCCTGCGCCGGCACCGCGCTCCGGCCCCTTCCCCTCTCCTGGGGAGGCTGGATGGAGGCTGTCCTGCTTTGCTGTGGTACCCGGCACCGCGGGCAGGGGCTGGGAGCAGCCGGGAGGAGCTGCCCATGTCGGGGCATCCCCCAGCCATGAGATCTGTTCCCTGGGAAGTGCTGCTGGAGCCGGCTGCTCCGGCTGCCCTGCGGAGCGGGAAGGCTTGGCTGCGGGCAAGCCTGCCCCGTTTGCCTCTCCCCTGGCTGACCTGCAGCTGGGAGGACGGGGCGAGATGCTGCGCGGGGCTTTCAGATGCTCCCGGGAGGCACACGGTCAGCCAAGGGTTTCATCTGTTCCCATCCACCCTGTTTGTGAAGCAGGGATGCGAGGAGCGGGTCAGATGGGGCTTGGGCAGGTCACACGTGCTTTGGAACCCTCTGGCCCCCTGAGACAGTTCCTAACTCCTTCTACAAAAACCCTTCCTTTGGGTTTTTTATGTTTTGTTTTTGCTTTCCCCAGGAACAGCAGCAGAGGCCTCGCTGTGTCTGTTGGGACCGAGGTCAGCTTTCAGTGTCACCCACAACAAGCTTTTTCCAGTAGCTTCCTCGTCTAAGCCTAAAATTAGAATAAGTAACGTTCCCTTTGCGCCCAGCTGAAATCCATGCAGAAGAGGAGGAACAGTGCAGTCTCCCAAGGCAAGGGAGTTTGAAAGAGGCATAAAATAAGGGATAGGAGGAACTTCTTGGCCAAGCAGAATTTCCCACCACCCTCAGTTAAATCCCCCTCCCAAGGGCCGTTCTCGCTTTCGGTGCAGCAACCCGAATTTCCTGTAGGAGGGGGCCGTCGGTCAGAGACCCGGCAAAAGGGAGGATTTGAGCAGTGAGAAAATAGGCTGAACCTTCAAAAGTTATCCCAGCAGTTATTCCCATTGCTTCAGGTGAGTGCTTAGCACAGAGCTGAAGACCCTTTTTTACCGATTCATCAGAAAATCAGGGTTTGCGCCTGCAGCCAACGGTTTGGATCGGACCGCTGGCCTCTGCGGCAGAAACGGCCTTTCCTGCGGGCCGGCACGGCCAACACGTCACTGAAGGACTGGGCTGTGGTGGGTAAAACGCCCCACGAGGCTCTGGGGACTGAGCGCCTCGAGGCCAGCGGGGTCCAGGGCGCAGCCCAGCCCGGGGGCCAGCTTCTCCAGGTTCCTGTCGGCGTTAAGTGCCGCTGCAGAACGGGCAGCTCTTTTCCTCTTCTTCCCTCCCCTCCCACTGGGCTGCTTGCCAGAGGCACTGGCATGCAGGCTGCTTTCCCCAGGCTCCTCTCTCAGAAATGGGGCTTTGACCCTCTGCTGCTGCTTCCGAAGAAGCCGAGGAGGCGGTCGCAAAGCAGATGCGAGAAGGCAGGAGGATTTCCCAGGAAGACAGCGGGGCTGCCGCAACCGGCTGGCTGCAGAGGTGTTGCGCCGCGGCGGTGCCCGCTGCCAGGGCCTGCCCTTGTGTAGGGAGAGCAGGGAGGAAACGCTCTGGGTTAGGAGGTTGTTTCTGCCCCCGAATTTTTTATTTGGCGCTTTCCCCGAAGCGGCCCAAACCCACCCGCGTGCTTTCCGTCAGCAGCAGAGGTGACCGCACCGCGCTGACCTGAAGGCAGCGGCGTGGTGTGGAGCGGGACTCTGGCCATAGGATTCCTTGGCTTTCTGGAGATGGCTCCTCCACTTCGGCACGTCGAGGGCTCGCAAACGTTACTTGTGTGTGTGTGAGAGAGCAGAAAACTCTTCTGCAACATCTACGCTGCCAGGGCCGGAGCATCTCGGGCTTGCTGCAGGTGCTCCGGCCATGCCAGGAGATGGGCACGCAGCGCCGTACCCTGCTCCGGGGTACAGGGAGCTTGAGCTGGATCTGTCCCTTCCCTACAGCGCGCAGCAGTTTCTCCTGTATGTTTTTCTGAAGCGCAATGTGCCGCCTTGCGCTGGTGGCTAATTTACACTCAGTTGTAGGTCTCTGTCCTGGAATGACTTGGTGATCTGTTGGCTTTAGGTCTATGGGATAGACCTCTCCCAGCTCAGGTGGGTGCGAGCATGGGCAGGTGATCCAGAGCGACGCTGACCTGGCAGTACTCCAGCCTGGGGAAGGCAGGCTCGGAGCCAACCGGCCCGGCCCGCCATGGGTGAGCTCCCTGGTTCTGCAGAGCAGGAGCTGCCCTTTGCGTGATCCCAGCCTGGGGATGGATTTCTGTGCAGTCTCACTGCGCTGGTGAGAGGGAGAAGCACATCACGCCTACGTCCCCATTGTCTCTGGGATGCTTTGGTGAACAGGGTCTCCTCAAGGTACTAACCGCGCGACCATGGGAAAGGGGCACGTTTGGGTTCTGTACGTAGTTGGGTACTGTCTTTCCTTTTCGATGGAAACAGCTATGGAACCTTTCAGTCATGGGATTCTGCTGTCCTTTTGTTATAAATAAGAACTGTAAACTTCCTCCATGCTTTGCCTGAAAATTTCCTTTTTTAGAGTCATAAAATCGACAGACCCAGCTCTGTGCTCTGCGGCGCCTGAACGGGAAAGGCCATGAAGTTATCTGCTGGCGCTGGGAGTTGTGCGCTAAAGATCTTGAGCAGTCAGGGGATTTGCTCGTTAGGTTTACACTTGAAGGGGTTTTTTTTCACTAACCAGAGGTTTCCTGGAAATGTCACATCTGGCAATCATCTTGGCAGCGCAGCGCCATCTTCCCCGCCGGATCCTGCCAGCCCGCTGCCATGGGGGCGCTCGGACAGCGAGAAGGGTGTCTGACCTCGGTTGGCGCGGGCTGGGTGGTTGGGCTCCGGCTCGGCGCAGGTACGCGGGCAGTCCCTGCGGTCACATCAGCGCCAGCTCTGGGGCTGTAGGTGGGAACCGCCTAGAGGATTTGCCAATTCTGCGCGTGCCAGAACAGTAAGTGGCGCGGTTGTCACCTCCGGCCGTGGGCCTCATCAGCCCCGAGGTGTGCCTTTGTCGGTGGGACGGAACTTGCCTCTCAGGTGCTCTTGGCTCCGAACGGAAGCACGTGGGCAGTGTGACGGTAGCGCACCCCGATGCCAGGGCAGGCAGAGCAGGAGCCGATCTCATGGGAGGCAAACCGTAGGACGGTTTGGAGCGCGTGCGTGTTGCACGCTTGGGTTTTGGCGGCGTGTTTATTATTCCCTGTTTGAAAGGTTCAGTTTGAATTGAGTCTGGCTTGAAAAATTCCAGCTTGCGTGGTTCTCAGTGCTTTCTGCCGCTCGGCCCCTTTCCTGGGTCTCATCTCAAATCGGGAGTTGCTCTGGGCAGCCCAGAAATGGGGCTCTGGGGGTGTAAGTAGGTATATTGCTTGGTTTGGGTCACGGTTGCTTGGATATCCTTTCCCATCCCTCCCCTCCTGCTGCGGAGCACTCCTCCCCACAAAATAAACCCAGGGAATGCTTTGAAACACTAAGTGCAGCATCTCGTCCCCGCCAACCCCGGCAGCGTGGGAAGAAAGCTGGCTGGGGGAGTGCGCGTGCGGCAGGGCTGGCTGCTGCTTCTCGGCTGAGCACGGGGGCCCATCGCCGCGCACGCGCGTTGCAGCTGCTGCCGCCTGCCCTCGTTGCTGAGCCGTGCGTAACGGCGGGCGCCTAAGCTCCGCTGGGTTTGCTGTCGGGTGCCTAACGAGCCATACCGTCTCCCTGAAGAAAACCCTGCTGGCACCACGCTTAGGGCTGCTGTAGGGCGTTAGGTACGTCATTCATACCGAGGAATTCGGGGTAACAGTCTGAGCAGACTGGTGCTGCCCTTGTTTCCACCACTTGCAGCGATGCCAGTCCAGGGTTGCTTTAGGAGGGCTGACTTTAGTGAGGTGGTGAAGCCCGGAGCCCGATACTCTGAGGAGCATCGCACGCCTGTTCTCTGCGCGGGCAGGCGTTGTGCTAATCCCTAGTCCCCGGTCCCGTGACTTTGCAGAGCCATACCCCCTGGAACAATGAGAGGTTTTGGGGACAACTCCTGTTCGGCTCTGCTCACGTAACTGTGTCCCCAGACGGGGGTACGGAAGGCTGTTAAACGCAGCCCGCCTTTGAATGGAATCTTGGGTTCATTCTTCCTGGAGGGAAGAGTCCTTTGGGCTGAAGCCAGAAGTTGCTGCTTAGTTCTTGCGGGGTCAGGGGTGGTTGCCTGGGCTTTGCAAAATGTTTCTGGGGAGTTGAACCCCAACTGTGTGAAAGCAGATGGAGTGGGGTCCGGGGGTGGGCAGCGGGACCCTGCCGCTCAGGCTGGCGGTTCAGCGCTCGGGCTCACTTCGAAATAAAGATGCCCAGGAAATAAAGGCACCCGTGTGTCTCCTTTCTCCCTCGCACTTCCCCGTGCCTTGCTGTGTTCCCGTTTTGTTTGGGGCTTCTGATGGCTGCCCCTGTGCTTGAAACACAGCACAGCCCGAGCCGAGCGCTCCGTGTAGCGTCAGGAAACCCAGGGTTTCCGTGGCGCGGTGTGAGCGGGCGGGTGGCAGCGGGCTTCTGCAAAAGGCGATGGGCGTGGGCAGCTTAGCTACAGGCGGTGGTAAACCAGCCGTACGTTAATATACTCTGTTGGCCAAAATCTAGCCTGTTGATTATTCAGAGCTGTATCGCATTCTGATAGCGACAGGAGTTGCTGAACTAACTCAAGCCAGCACACTGATTCGCTCGGGGACTGGTTGTAGGGTGGTTAGGGGCCGTTGCTTCGGGAGAGAACAGTGAACAGGCAGGCGGGCAGAGTGCCGCCCATTCTTGCGGCGCTCTCACCGTGAAGCACTCCCTGCTTCGCAGGCCTCGGAGCTCCGGGCTGGCCACGGAAACGGAGGGTTTTATTGCCCTGAGGTGTCCAGGAGCTTGTCTACATGCGTGGTTTTTTTCAAAACCTGCTACCACCTTCAACAGGAAAGGGGAGGGCACAAAAAGGTTCAACAAAAAGACACGTGTGAGCCGCTGTGACCAAGCCAGCGCTAATCTGTGCACCTCAAACACGGCTTAGAATGACGTTGCCAGCTCTTCAGCTGGGGCCAGAGTGTTAGCTGAAGGCAGTGCACAGTGGAGGTCAAAGCCCAAGCGACGAGAATGGTCTTTCCCGTGTAGCTGATCCTGGGGAAGGATGAGCCTGGCGTGCTCGGAGCAGCTGCTTCCCTCCCGCTGTCGGGCCGAGGTCAGTTCTAAGCAGGCACAGTCAGCCCCAACGCCAGCCGAATGCCGACACGGGGATGCGGCGTGGGTTCTGCCTGCGGGGTCGTGCAGGTCTCGTGGTGCCATGGACGGTTCAAGCTTCAGAGCCAGCCGTGTGGCGTGGTTTTAAAAGCGGTAGCACGCTGGAAGGCAGCCGAATCCCAGGGCGGGCACCCTGGGGTGACGGCACGCGTTACGCTTCGGACTCGAGTCGCTGCAGGATCGCCTGTCAGCACGGCTGGGCTCTTTGGTTTGAAATGCCGTTCTTGGTTCAAAGTTCTGTTAAACCAGAACCAAGCGCGCCGGCCACGGTGCTGCCCGCAGTAGAAGACGGAGCGTGCAGCTCCCTGTGAGGATGTGAAGGCCCAAGCGACGGAGAGATGCAGCGTTTTCAAGGGTGAGCTCCGCTCCGCGATGGGTTAAATGTCGCAGCGCAGATAACTTCTCGCCTGCTTCGGGGGGACGTCAGCACTTGCCCAGGGCAGAGGATTAAGAGCTTAAAGGGTGTGTAGGACGTCTCCGCTCTGTGTACAGTTTCGCCCTGCTGGAATGACTCTAGACGGCAGGGCACACCGAAGGGTCGCTTTCTTAGGAAAACATGGGTGTTTTTCCAAAATGCCAGCCAAATTTAGTATTTAAGAATCTAAGGATATGGCCGCTATTTCCGAAGGGCTAGAAAGGCAGCAGTGAGACTGCCAGAACACCCTGCTGTACGTCCTGGACTTTGGGCGGCTTCGGGCAGACTGGTAACGTGTTTTACCTTTAGCCGTGCAGGCCGTCACCCTCCCCAGCATCCAAAATTCCCTTCTCCTGCTCTAGCCGTCTGTTCACTAGGAAATTAATTTGAACTTTCTGGCTGAGCTTTGTGGCTATGAAGGGAAACCTTGTTGTGGTGCTGCTGGTGGACTGTGTCAGAACGGGGGAACACAGATTCCTAGACAGAGAGGGGAGATAACCGACAGCGAGTCAGCGCGGATCTGGGGACTGAAGGGGCTGGTGATGGTGCTGCGGTTCGTGTCTGATGAGGGCAGTGCAGGTTGGGCGGGCAGCTCGGAAGCCTTTGCTAACAGAGGGCATTTTCCAAAGCAGGGAGTGACAGGACAAGGGGTAACGGGGTTAAACGGAAAGAGGGAGATGGAGATGGGCCATCAGGAAGGAATTCTTCCTGCAGAGGGTGGGGGGCACTGGGACAGGTTCCCAGAGAAGCTGTGGGTGCCCCATCCCTGGGAGTGCCCAAGGCCAGGCTGGATGAGGCTGGGAGCACCCTGGGCTATGGAAGGTGTCCCTGCCCATGGCAGGGGGTGGCACTGGGGGGGCTTTGAGGGCCCTTCAGACCAAAACGTTCTGTGATTCTATGAACAGGAACGGAGCTGGTGGGTTCAGACTTGGTTTTTTTCCTAAATGAAGGATCTTACTCCACCAAACCGTCACCATATATATTAGCAATACTCCTGGATACTCATCCTCTGCCAGGTCTGTGCCCTGTTATCAAAACCTAACGGTGTAGTTGGGGCTTCCAGCCCTACGAAGTGCGGAAACACGGGGATCGTGTTGTTCCTGTGGCCAAGCTCTGTGCATTGGTAAAAGCAGGATGAACGCGATAGATGTGTTTATAGAATAGTCCTGCTGGCGGGTGTGCTAGCTACAGGAGCGCTGCAGGACTGCTGGGTGTTCTTCCTGACCCTGCCAGAACCGACGGCAAACGCTTTCTGCCTCGTTCCGTTCCGCCGCAGGGTTGATGTCTGTGCGTTGTGGTTGAAGAGCCTTCTCAGGCCTTACGAGGGTCTGTCTGAGGTGTAGTCGTCGGGTGCCTGGGCGTGTTCTGTGGCTCCTCTGTCGCTCGCCGTGCGGAGGTTTGGCCGTACAGGGCGGCACAGGGTCGGCGGGCAGAGCTGCGGAACGGGGCTGGGATGAGCCCGGGCACGGCTGCGCCGGCCACGCCACCGCGGTTGCTCAGCTCGGGAGGTTCTGGGGCGCGTCAACGCAAAGGTACGTTTTCAGAACTTGTGGGGTTTTGGTTTCCCTTTGTAAGAGGCCTGGAAAGCTGCCCTGGGGGAAGGCCACAGCAGAGGGCACTGCTAGGGAAAGCTCGGAACGAAGGGCATAGCGTACGGAGCGACAAGAGTCTGGCACAGGTGGCGGTGTCCGGGGCTGTCAAAAATCCTAAGTCACAGATTGCGTGCTGTTTGCGTTCCTGGGTCAGGCCTGCTGCCGTGCCTCCACCCGGAAAACCGTTTCACAGGGTGTCCTATGGAAGATGGGAGCCTCGGACCGCCCAGCCAGGATTTACGTATGCTTCTGTCCTGATGTGGTCCTCTGAACTGACGGTGATGGAGCGGGGCCTGAGACTTGACCCTTCTTGGATCTTTTTCCTTTAAAGAAGAACTTCTAAAGACCAAAAGTCCATGTCAAATCCAGAAAAATAAATACAGGGCTAGGTTATTGGTTTATAATTCATTTTTAGCCCTGGGAAAGTATTTCATCAACTGCCTCTTCACAGGACCGTTGTGTATGTAAGTGCCTGTCTAAGGGAGTGATAAAGGATTATCACACGTACATCCTGTCAAGATAAAGTAAACTTGTTTCGGGGGCGATTTTACAGGGAGTGTGGTCTGATCCAAGTCATCAGGCTTCAGAGCAGCGGCTCGTCCTGGCTGGCCTGTCTGCCGGGACTGCACGGCCGCGTCTTCCCTTCCCAGTGCGGCATTCCCTACGGATGCCCCGCTGCTCCCTTCTGGGACCACGCTTTCCAGAAAGCCCTGGCTGCTTTGTCCCCTGGCAGGGGTAGCTCTGGGACGCCCGGGTGCAGTAGCCGTGGGGGACAAGACAGGCTGGGTGTGCCTGCCTGTTCCTGGAGCCGTCCAGGGGTTGCAGCGGTGTGGAGGGGGCAGTAGTGCAGAGCAGAGACCGGGGAGGTGGGGTGTGTACGGATGGAACCCCGTACTTACGGAGCACGATTTAGCAAGCCATAAACCCTCCTGTGATTTGCTGTCCTTTGCATCGTAAAAGGGAGTCGAGAAGCGCTCGGGCCCGGTTTTCTTTAACCATATAAGACCTGATGGGAGAGCGTGCGGCTGTTCGTGTCGGTGCACAGGGCTGATCTCCCAGCCCTCAGTGTTACCGTTTCGCCCCAGCCCAGTACGCTCGTCCCTTTAATCTGGCGTTTACGAGAATGTGCGCTGTGCAACCCAGTCCCCAGAACGGTTCCTTCAGTGTGGTTTCGTACGTGCACAGACCCCCCAGGAGTACAGAACGGCAAGTTTGATCCCAGAACTAGGCTTTGGGGTTGTGTGTGAACAGCGTTTTCTACGGGGCTGGTTGGAAAACAGGGTTTATTCCATGGTATTTTAGCCGTTTAAAGTATTTTTATTTGAAGTAGGATAAGCATCCCAAATATCCTGCCTTCCTTCCCAGAAATGCTCTCCCCTGAACAGCGTAAGTAGTTCCATAACGCTTACGTTAATCCCAGTGTTATAATACTTACATTTCAGCTTTTTCATCGAACGAACAGTGTTAAAAAAAGGGAAAACCCCTTGTTTCAGTAGAAAACTCCATCGGGGGCGTTCTTGTGCAGCGTTCGGCGTTGTCAGGATTCCCCGGTCAAACCCTCGTTCCTGTCGGGAGGGAAGGCCTGGCCGAGCCGGGCGCGCGCTGATGGGCTGTTGCCATCTTCTGTTTGTTCAACCGCGCTGCATCGCCCGAGGCACGCACGCGGGTTAGACCCTGTCCGCCCCGTGCACGCTGCGTTTCTTACGTCGGCTGTTTGTGTACGAGCAGCTCTTACTCTGTAAAACCCCATTCAATCCCCGGTGAAGCACAGGACGAACCGCTTCACGTGAACGTTGTGCCGTCGGCGGGGTTAAATACAGACTCACCCTGGCAGCCGAGTGCCCCAGCGGATCCTCCCTGCTGGTTCTCCGGGAGCGCTGGGGAGGCGGCGGAGCTGAGGCACCTTTGGCCTTTCAACCAACCCAACCCCAAACCCCCTCCGAATGACCCCGGTATGCGTGGGTTGAAGGCTTTGACGGTGGAAGGATGTCGGCGAGCTGAAAGGGAAAGGCCGGGCACGCCTGCGCGTTCCTTAATGAACTTGCGTGGTCAGGTACTCAAAGACACGTTTTATTTACATGCTGTACAAACGCCGTCGCGAGCGAGGGAGCGTCTCCGCGTGGGTGACTTCAGACGTCGGTGTATTCGTGGTATATGCGCACCTCCGATCTTCTGACGCTCTGGAGCGATCTAATGCTCTCACTCCTGGTTCTCATGTTTGACTTTCTGAACAGCCTTCGTGAGAAGGATCTGCACATGAAAAAGTAAATGATTGGATCCAGGCAGACGTTGCACGCGGACAGGAACAGGGTCATTTCCTTACAGTAATACAGGATTTTATGCGCAGAGTCGTCTAAAATCCTGTCTAGGTGGCTGAAAGTGAAGGGTATTCGGCACAGGTGATAGGGCAGAAAGCAAGTGAAAAACACAGCCACAACCACCCTTATGCTTTGATTGTGCTTTCGCTTCCGGCTCGATGAGCTAATGAACTGTTTGCTGGATTTATAGATGTACCTGGATATGGCAATGTAGCATCCGATCAGTACGATCAGCACCACCACGAACAGGCAGGTGTTGATGTAAATGACGGCCGAGTGCCACTTGACTCCCAGGGGGGACTTCAGCTTCACGCAGTCGTCTATGTTCCTCCTCGTCGGGTAGCCGTTGGTAAGGATCAGGTTTGGGAGCGCGAGGAAAGCCATTACGACCCAAACGCAGGCGGACAGGATCTTGGTGAAGGTGATGCTGTACATCCTGGAGTCTCCGAAAGGCTTCACGACTTTCAGGTAGCGGTCGATGCTGATGAGTCCGAGGAACACGATGGTGGTGTACATGTTGGCGTAGAACAGAACCGTGGTGTACCGGCACAGGAAGGAGTTGAAGTGCCACGGTCCCAGCTGCGAGTCCTGGATTATCTTGAATGGGAACGTCAGCGTCATGAGCAGGTCTGCAACCACGATGTTTTTGAGGTAAAATATGAAACTCGTTTTATTTCGGATGTGGAAAAAAATCCACACGGCAAGGCCGTTCAGCAGGATGCTTGCCAGGAAAATGATGAGGTAAAGCACGGGCAGGACGATGGTGGTGAACTCGTTGTGCGTGGCGTTCCCCGGTAAGGCTGCGGTGGCATTGGGCCCTGTCCTGTTGTCTTGGCTCAGACGGTCACCTGCGGGTAGGAGGGAGAACAGCGGGGTTAAAGCCTGTTGCTGGTGTTTTACAGACTGTTTTACAGGCTGTTTTACAGCCGTCCTCTACAAAATGTCCTGTCTGGGCAATTCCGGAGGCTGCTGGGATTAACCAGCCCGGAAACCCCAAGTTTCCAGCAGTGCTGCTGTGCTGCTTTGGTCAGGACAGGGTTAACTTTCTCCTCAGTGGCTGGTCTGAGGCTGGTTTGGATTTGCCCTGAGAAGGGCACTGATAAGGGGTTTGTTAGCTGGTGCTGGGGAGTGCTGGCACCAGTTCCAGGCTGGGTCGGCACTGGGGGTGCTGAGCCGGGTGAAGCTGGAGTGGTGCTGGGCAGGGGTCAGCGGGGCCTGGCGGGGGGCAGCTTTCTGCAAGTCAGTTACCACGTGTTTACCACGGGAGCAGGTAAACGTGTGGGCAGTGTCTGAAGAAGATAAATAGCCTGGCAGTTCTCCATGGAGAGAACGGGTGGATCCGGTTAGCGACACGGATTTGAGCGGCCTTCGCGTGCCCGCCATCCGAGGGGAACGGGGCGCTCCCCCGGGGCTGTGGGACACGCAGGCACGTGCCAGGGTGCTGGGACGAGCCCTTACCGAAATCACGGGGTGCAGCGCTCGGCTGTCATGGCAGAACACAGCTTGGGAGCCGAGCTGATCGTTTAGCCAGCGATGGGACTCTGGAGAGACTCTGTGAGCCCCTGGAAACGCTAATTTTAAACTTACCTTAATGCATTTAAAAATCACAGTCTCTGGGGAGTTTAAGATTTCAAGTGTAAATGTTTGTGGAAAAGCTTCAGAATTATAAATGCTCTGATGAAACTGTGGCACGTTTTGTTTCATACTGTTCATACGCCGAACCTGGCTGGTGTGGGACGGCCGGAGTGACACCGCGGGGGCAGCCGGTGGCAGTGCCTAACCTTCGCTGCAACGACCTGTTCCTTCAGCATGTTGCCAGGAACTGAGGGCGACGCGGTGAACTCCTGAATCACGTCCGTATCCCGCAGCGTTTTACCTGGCAGTTTTCCGTAGGAGAGGTTGTACCCCATCGTGCACGCTCCCGCGATGTTCCGCTGAAACACTTTTCAGGAGTCCCGCTGGCAGCCGTGGACCCAGCATGCGGCATGGGCTGTGCCAGCGTTATCTGGGGAGAATAAGCGGGAATCAGACCAAAGCAGAACAAAACCCCCCACCTTCCCCTGCCCGGGGAGCGGAGCTTTGGGAAAGGAGCATCCTCCAGAATTGGTAGGACAAGGGGCAAAGGCTTTGAACCGAAAGCAGAGAGATTTAGGTTAGATATAAACATTAAATCCTTCCCGCAGAGGGTGGGGGGCACTGGGACAGGTTCCCAGAGAAGCTGTGGGTGCCCCATCCCTGGGAGTGCCCAAGGCCAGGCTGGATGAGGCTGGGAGCACCCTGGGCTATGGAAGGTGTCCCTGCCCGTGGCAGGGGGTGGCACTGGGGGGGCTGTAAGGTCCCTTCCAGCCCAAACTGCTCTGTGAGTCTGTGAAAGCTGTTTCCCTTCCTCCACCTCACGAACTGCCGTGCTGGAGCCTTAGTGCTGTAATGTTTAACAACGTTATTCTGGTTTCCAGCTGAATGTGTCCGCTTTGTCTCACATGTTCCTGTACGGGTGCCTCCTGTCTAAAGAACCCATCTCTGTGGGCTTCCAACACTTGTGTTCCGTATTTTGATTTCTTTCCAAGAATTTGGACTACCTCTCTGCAAAAACCTGGACTGTGGCTAGTGAGTCCCGGACAGCCTGGCCAAGAACGTCCTGCTCTTGGGCTGGTTCTGGGTCTGGGACTCCCCGGGCGGGTGTTTCTCCACCACGCTCCTCAGCCGCAGGACCGGGTCAGTGCAGAGTGCTTGCGGGCACCCTCGCCGTACCGCGGTGGGGACGCTGGTTTATGTCCAACCTTGGGCGTTTCAGCGGCGGGTGGAATTGTTTGTGAGGTTTAGCACGTCTCGCTTCTTGAAGTAAAGTTTTATATGTCACGATGAGATGTGTGTGCACGACTTTATAGCGCATCCAGCAAAGCGGGGTGGGAGGGGGGAGTTCCTGTCTCCGGGTTTGGAACGGCAGCCGGCAGGGAGTACTGAAGAACTGCCGAGCCTGAGCTGCACCGTGACGGCGTTGGGGTGTTTTGACACTGTTTGAAGGCGTTTGGCACATGGATTCATTAGACTACATTCCAGATTATTGCCTGCCCTGCAGTGCTGTGTCCAGCTCTGGGCTCCTCAGCTCCAGAAGGATGAGGACCTGCTGGGGAGGGTCCAGTGCAGGGACACTGAGATGGAGAAGGGCCTGGAGCACCTTCCACCTGAGGAAAGGCTGCGAGGGCTGGGGCTGTTCAGCTGGGAGAAGAGGAGGCTGAGGGGATCTGATCAATGATGATCAATATCTAAAGGGGGGGTGGCAGGGGGAGGGGGCCAGGCTCTGCTCAGGGGTGCCCAGTGACAGGACGAGGGGCCATGGCCATCAACTGACAAACAGAAGGTTCACCCTGACCATGAGGAAACCCTTCTGCCATGGGAGGGTGACAGAGCCCTGGGACAGGCTGCCCAGAGAGGGGGGAGTCTCCTTCCCTGGAGCCTTTCCAAAGCCCCTGGACTTGTTCCTGTGGGATCTGCTCTGGGGGGTCCTGCTCTGGCAGGGGGTTGGGCTGGGTGGTCCCTAGAGGCCCCTTCTAACCCCCACCGCACTGTGACTCTGTGTGTGAATCTGTAAAAGCGTCGATGTTTCTGTGCTTCGCTTTCAGTTTATGAGTTTTGGTGGGAAAATGAGTAAACCAGTTCCGACCTCAGCAATTCCACGAGACCCTCCCACGTGGGAGCGAATGGATGGTGAAATGATTGGAGCCCTTTTGCAGCTCTGGCCTGGATTTCTGCGATGGTCACGGTGACGGACGGTGTGGAATTGTCACTAGATGGCAGTGAAGCAAACCATTACCTTGTAAAGGCTCACTAAACTGTTCAATTCTGGTATTTTAGGCCTTTTAATCGGTTTGGCTTCTTGTCTGGCATCGTGTGCTGCGATCATATCTGGGGTCCGTAATGACATTGTGAGGGGTGTTTCGGATTCTGGTTTTCAGACGTAACCCATCGCAGTTTGTGTGTAGTTTGCAGCTATCCTTCTTTGCCAGGAGGCACCGAGATCAAGAGAATATGTGATTTTATGAAAAGATGCATATCTGTCTTCTTACGCAAATAAGACGCTTGTTTCCCTACTTTTCAGGGTTCCTTTGAAGTCTGCATAATTCCTGCTCCTTGGAAAGCTCCCTGCTCTCCAGGCAAGTGCTCTCCCAGCTCCTCAGTCCAGAGCAGTAGGAAAGCATCGGCCACGGTGCCTGAGGATCACAGCAGTGTGGGTGCTGACCCCCTGCTCCCATGCTGCCACGCTGGGAAACGCTGTGGGATCCGACAGAGCTGGGGATCAGATCTGCGCTGAACGGACTCCTGTGTGCTGTCAGTTACCCTAGATCCCACAGGGACTCGCTCTAAATCCTGCCCCCGGGGCCACTGCCCGAGGGGATCCTGCCCCATGCATCTTCCTGGTCAGTGAAGACGTGACCAGCCCTGGTTGCCCAGGGAAGTCCAGGGCACATGGAAGCCGTACGGGGAGCTTGCTCCGTGTTCCTGCAGGAACAATTAGGATCAAGGCTCTGAATGGATATCTGTCATCTTATTCCCGGTGGGTTTAATGCTAAAACGTGTTCCAGAAATGTCCCAGCGAAGTGCGGGTTGGCCAAAAGAAGGCGGCGAGCTTCAGGGATGTGAACCAGGTCGGGTACAGCACCCGAAGCCTGCCTGGCTGGCTCCGCTGAGCTGGGCAGAGAGGCTTTGGTGCGTGCGTGGGGCGGAGGTGGGGGACAACACCTACCGCCGCCCTAATTACGGCTGAGACTTTCCCTTACGCCGCTGTAGCTTGAAGCTTAAAGCCTTAACGAGCAGGTTTGCGCAGGGCAGCAGGGAAGTGCGGGCACGGTGGCCCGTGCTGCGCAGCGCTGCTCCTGTGTCAGAATTCTGGGGTACGCAGGGGTTATCCTGCTTACACTCCCCGGTCCGGAGGCGGTTCCGTGGTTTCCGAGCCAAGTCTGTCAGGGCAGGGGGTACTGTGGTGGGCTGAGCACTCGGAGTAGTGTGGCTTCGTTGTTTACATGCTGGGGTGGGTGAGCGAGGGCCGTTGGAGTTGAATCTGCTGTATCCCGGGACTCCAGAAGCTTCATTTTTTGTGAAAAAGGACCATTCTATGGTCTTTATCGTTTTATGGTGTAGGAGTAGGTGGGAAGTTAGCACGGACAGGGAACTCGCCCTTTTCCATGCGTTCTCTTGGGATGGGAGGTGAGGTCTGCCCTCTCTTTCAAGAGTAGTTAAAGACATTTAACGGCGGTTCGCTGACTGTGCCCTGCGACAGTGGCCTTTGGGCTTTTCGGAGATGGCATTTCTGTGCTGGGCAGCACTGGTTTTCCACTCCTTGCCCAGTGCTGACACTTTTCTGCAGAGCAGTTGCATCCCAACCAGCCCTCTCATTCTTCATGCAAACGTGCTGTGCTTGGGTGGGTTTGGAGATGCCCGTGAAGCTGCTCCTGCATTCGAGCAGCTTTCCAAGCAGAACGCTCCTTGCTTCCCGCGCTTGGTTGGCTGTGATTTTTTTCTGCCGCTCGCTGCAGGCTGTCAGCTGCCTTAATGTAAGTTGGGTAGGGACTGTTTCACCCGTGAGGTGATCTCTTGCTGCTCGTGTCGCCGGACTGGTTTACAGGCATGACTGATGCCAGCTCAGATGAGAAATGAAATAACAGGCTGCACGGCAGATTTCGGTGTCACCGGGGTAGGGAATGGCTGTGTGGTGCTTTAATGACTCAGGCTTGAGTTGCCTCACTGCTTGAAGGAATTCCGGATCCTCAAATCCAATTGCTCTTTCTTCATCTCCTTTACAACTTTTTCTAAATGAGAGGATCCTTTGTGAACTAGCCTAGACACGCTGCGTCACCGCGGAGTTCTCCGTGATGGGTTTTTATCCGAGCACATAACTTATTCTGGCCAGTCAATCTGCGTTTGTCACCGTCAGGTTATTAACTGGTAGAGCTCATGTGAACGATAGTTCACATTAAATTTGCCATTGGCTGGCTCCTAGCGTGTTCTTTTCTGTTTCCCATCAGAACCAAATCCCTGTAAAGATTTAGAGGGAAAAAAGCCTCGGTACGGGCTGCAGGGTAAGGGCATGTGTGCGTGAGGCTTCAGCGAGCAGACGAGTGGAGCCTGCGGCCCTGCTCGCGCCTGCGTGTCAGCCCGCTGGGCTGCGTCACCCGAGCGAGCCTTAGCGAGCTGGTTTCCCTGCTCGCGTCTAGTTACCTTCCTCAGCGCTTTTCCTTGTTCGCTAAGAGGCAGCCCGAACCGAGGACTGGGACACTCCCACCTTTCCCTTCCTCCGAGGCCTCTGTCAAAAATTGCCCGTCTCCCTTTTGGTGGAAGCGCATGTTAATGTGCTGGTGATGCACAGTGGAATAACTTGATATTCCTGTTGGAGTTTGCCTGCACCGAGCGGGTGCGCGCCTCTCGCTCTGGTGCCTTGCACGCTTTCCTTCTCCCTGCCGTTCCCTGGCTGGCACACCCCCTCCTTGGGACGGGCTCCTCGGGCGCCGGTTGTGCCGAGAGATGCCACGCCGTTGGCGCAAGCGGTGCCCGGAGCCAGCGGCAGGGTCTGTGTTAGCTGAGACCCCTGAGCGCTGCGGGACCCCAGCCGCTCGTGCTCTGACGGCCAAGGGGGGCACCTCCCCCGCGCAGGGGCTGGGGGAGCCGAGGGGGCTCAGCTGGGGCCAGAGGAGGCTCCGGGGCTCCCACAGCCTGCGTGGCTGCCGGGGCACAGGGAGCCCGGCTCACCCTGCCCCATGGCGCCCCCTGACCGGACAGGGGGCTGGGGGCACAGACTGGGACTCGGGAAATGCCATCTGGGCACCAGGAAACAGCTTTTTTTACTGCGTGTGGGTCAGACGCGGGCGCGGGGTGCTCGTGGAGGCTGTGGGTCTCCATCTGGATGATATCTGGGTGTGGGGGCCCTGCCTGGGGTGGGGAGCTCCTGGGGTGCCCCCGCCTCAGCCCCACTCTGCTGCAGGGGTAGAGCCCCCCCTGGGCCCGCTCCTGCGGAGCCTGGCTGAGCTAAACAGGGTGTCCCCCCCCACGCCTGCCTTGGCCAGCCGGCACGTGTCGGCTGCTGGGAGCTGGGAACCACTTCCACATGGGGCAGCTGGGAGAGGGTGAAAAGAGCCCCCCCGGGCTCCCCGGGCCCCCCTTCCTAGGAAAGTGGCGGCTGAGGGGCGTGCGATGGCCTGCCACTTCCCCGAGCCGCGGTCACGCTGCTGTGCTCAAGCGCCTGGATGGTGGGGGGCGTGCGAAATGAGAACTGGGGTGCAACTGCTCCCGTGGAGGCTGGCAGCACTCTGCTTGCTCATCTCCAGAAACAGGAACCGCTGCCCCTGCTCGGAGCTGCTCGTCTGCTGCAGCATCCTGTGCAAAAGCCCCTTCTTGGTTTTCAGGTTCCTCCTTGCACTTCCCCCTCAATTCCAGCCGGACTTTCCCCTGGCCCATCCAAACCACGCAGCGTCCCGGCCCCAGGCAGGCTCCTGGGCACCTTGCTTCCGTCCGCCCGCGGCCGGTGGAGCCGCTCTCTGGGCTCCGGGATCCCGTCCTGTCCCTGCCCATCCCACCCGTTTGTCCTCCAGAGCAGAGGCCAGGGGTGCGGGTGCATGCCTCCCCGGGGAAGCCTCCGCCGCGCCTGGGCCAGCGCCCATGTTGGCACGCACGCGGAGCAGCCGTCCCGCCACAGCCGCGCCGGGACATGCTGCTGATGGAGACGTCCTTCCCCGCGGCCGTTTTGCCGAGGGGTGTCCCAGACATCACCTGCGCCCCATACCCGGCAGAGCTTCCCGCGCGCGGCACCCGCCGAACCCGGGCCTTAAGCTTAGTGGTCCCTTGCGCGGAGGGCTGGAAGTACCGTGCGTGGTTCCGGTGCCCGGGCTGGGTTCCCCTTGGTCTCGTTCACACCTTCCCCATCGCTCTCTACCCGTGCCTCACCGCCGGCAGCAATACTGTGCGAGAGTCTAAATTTGGGGGGAATGTGCCCTGAGGAGAACATGATTCCCTCACCTAAAAAAAAGTATTCGGACATCTCTAATTCTGTCAAAGTCACTTTTGGGATATTTGTCCAAACGTAAGCATGATTTTTTTCCTCATTCAAGTGATTGTTACGGACCCTTAATTTCTGGAATGTTTCCTTTGCTGCTTTCCAGAAGATGCTGCTGGAGGTTGTCTCTGCTTGCACAAAGCCTACTGACAGTGGAAGCATGTTGTCACCCCGTAGAGGGGCTTTCTTTGAGCCCCCATTAAGGACGTGCCACGCGAGCTGCAGCTGCCGGCACAGCGCTCGCAGCGGGGCTGGGGGCAGGCGGCAGTGCCGAAGACCTGAGCAGCGCGGTGCCGGCCTCATCCCGGCATCGCCGCCCGCTCCCTGCTCTCCAGCCTCCGCCTACAGACTTCTCAGCTCCTGGCATTGCCTCCTGCCCTTGCTCATCAGCTCCGACTCCCTGCTCAGCTGGCTGACCAGGACCGTGTCCGGTCAGGGGGTATCTCCATGGATGGATTGTCTCCATGGAGACTCTGAGAAACCTGTTGTGAGGCTTGAGCACCCTCACAGTAATTAAGAAAACCAACCCAAACCAAAACACGGCCGCCAGCAACAGCCAGCCGCTGTGTTCAGACGGAGCCTGCAGCGTGTCTGTGCCCGCTGCCTCCTGTCCTGTCCCCGGGCACCGCTGTCAGGAGCCGGGCTCCATCCTCTTGGCGCCCTCATTCACACGCTGGTAAGATCCTCCTGAGCCGCCCCTTTTGCAGGCTGACCAGTCCCGGATCTCCCAGCCCCCTCGGCATGTCGGGCGTTCAGGGCCTGTGTGGCCCTGTGCTGGGCTCCGGCGTGTCCGTGTCCCCCGTGGGACCCCAGCATGGACCCACACTGCAGCCGCGGCCTCACGGCGCTGAGCCGGAGGTGCTGGTCACGCTCTGCCTGACGCAGCTGGTGGGGGCTCCCGCTTTGCCGCAGGGGCACGCTGCTGGCGCGCTTGGCTTCTCCGCCAGCTCTTCCTGGCAGAGCCGCTTTCCAGTCGGCTCCCCGGCACGTCCTGGTGCAGGGGGGTGTTCCCCCGGGGGCAGGACTTGGCCTTCTCCTTGCTGCACTGCCCGAGGTGCCGGTCGGCCCATTTCTCCAGCCTGTCCAGGTCCCTCCGATGGCAGCGTGACCCCCGGGGGTGTCACGGCACCTCCCAGTTTGGTGTCACCTCCAAACTGTGTCCCGTTTCCATCCCACTGGATTACAGTTGTGCTGCTGGGAAGTCACAGCTGTAATCTCTCACCAGATCCTGCGTCCAGCCTTCCCTTCCAAGGGGGAGGCCAGGAGCACGTTCACAATTGCGTGTATTTCTCCAAAATCAACTTTCCCCTCTTCTAATCTCTTCACAAGCTTCTCCCCCAGCCTTTCCATTCCTGTTCTGCCCGTGTTTTCATGGGCCTTGTTCGCAGCACAAGGGCCAGCGTGGAAGTCTGTCACGCCCCCCCCTTTTATCCAGCGTGCTTTGTTATCCCGGAGTCAGCGTCTTTAAAGTGTAAAAGGTTCTATAAACACAATAGTTTGGGCAAAAAGCAAAAACTGGCTATTAAGTTTCAGCCTGTGGCGCTTGGGTGGTCTTGGGCTCCTTCCAGAGGAGCTGCCGGCTCGGCGCGGCGCAGAGCACCATGCCACGAGCTGCTCCCGGGCTGCCTGCCCCGGAGCCGGAGAGGCCTCCGCGCCAGTGCGCTCCTGCGGGCCAGGCTAGTCCTGGGAGCTCTTAGCCAAAAACCTTAGCTTTTTGGCGTGATTATTGGTGTTTTGTGTTGGAAAACGTTGAGTTGGAAAGCTCGTAACGAAACCGGAAGAACGGTCGAGAACGGCTGGGTCACAACTGAAGGAAGGCGACACCTTCTCCCTGGCAGCTCTGGCTGTTGTGCCTCTGCCGCGTCTCTCGTGCCGCAGGGGATGCTGTGGGAGAACCTCTCGTGGGGAAAAGAAAACACTGTCTGAACCTTTAAGCAGCTCCAGTCTCGCTTTTAGGTGTTTTGCTTGCATTGAAAGGGTTTCTAGTGATTTTCTTGTATGCAGTTCTGGTTCACAATAACAATCCTCCTCTGCTGTGGCCAGCGAACGCGTTGGCTGCTTGCAGCAACATCCCTCTTGGAAAGAGGAAGGAGAAAGACACGGGGACTTTGGGGTATGGCCGGGAGAAGTTGAGCCTGGTGCATCCCCTGTTTTTCACGAGCAGTCTGGAGCGTTCCCACTCCGTCTCTGGGCAGGGTTTCGGGGTGCCGGCGGCGGGGGCTGCTGCTCTGCTGCAGGGAGGGTGGTAGGAGCCCCATTTATACCGCTCATCATCAGTTGTCACTTTGAGATGCCGCCGGCGTGTTCCCGAGGGAAACCAAGGAGTCGTGGTGGTTGTGGTACCTCAAGTGAGGTTCGGTGCTCACCAGACACTTCTGGAAATCGAGGGTGCGAGGTTTTTGAAATGTTTTTAAGATGGTACAGTAGTTTTTTACGTTGGGAAGGGTTAAGACCCCTGAACCGTAGGGACTGGTGTCCCTGGCTTCCTCTGGTGCTCTCCTGGCAGCGTCTCTGGCAGCCCGGTTTCCGATGGAGCCCCAAGGCCGGCAGCAGGGGGGTGGCCCGCAGCTCCTGCTTTATGGCAAGTGCTTTTTCACTTGGTTCCAAACGTCCAGCAGGCGCTGCGCGCTGCCCGTCAAGGCTGGAGTCTCACTGCGGGTGCCTTGACTGGCTTTTCCTAGTGCTGCCGTGGTCAGGCAGGAGCTCGCTGTGTGGCGGTGAGGAAGGGACTCGGCATAAAAAGAGGAGAAGGAGCTTCCCGCTCGGTTGTTCTGCGATGTGTGTCCTCTAGGCCTGCGTGCGACGAGTGGGGTAGGCTTTCCAGTTGGGAAGGAGGATGTAACCTCGGAAGGGCTGCCTCGGCGCCGGATGGACTCCGGACTGTGACATGCCGCCTCCCTCCCGGCGCTCCTTCCCCATCTGGCTGCCCTGCCCGGGCGTCCTCCCGGCCCAGCCGCGCTCCGACAGCCCAGCGCCCCGGGGAGCTCTGGTGCTCCAGCACCCAGCGTGGGTGCGTGCCAGCGCACGGCGGGGTGCAGGTGCTGGGTGAGCTGGTCTCCCCGCTCCCTCCCTGCCCCGGGGGGGCCCCGGCGGCTAGGGAGGGGAGCGGAGGGTGAGACAGCAGGGAGGGCAGCCCTGCTCGGCGAGGGAGGGAGGAACTGGGCTGGTGCTGCCGAAAACTCGCTTCTGTCTCCCACACCCCTAATGCAAACAGATGCTTTCTGTCCCTGAGGTCCCTGCACGCCCTTCGGCCTCTCTCCTCTCCCTCCTGCGACCTGACCCACATCCTCCCGCGCAGGGGGTGTCCCTGGGTGCTGCCAGCCCCCCGTCCTGTGCAGCGGGCAGGGAGGGGCAGGTCTGGCCGGTGCCCGAGCGCTGGCTGCCCACCCAAACCCGCAGTAAGGGAGCCGGAGCGGGCTCCTAACCAGATGCTGGCAGCTTTGGCATGCTCCGGAGCCCTGTGACACCAGCCGGCCGCTACCCGAGGGCCCTGGTGTCCCCTTTTAAAGGCAGGTTGCAGAGCGTTCTTTAGAAGGACGGCAGAAGGCGCGGGACGCTGCCTGAGCTGCCGGCCGAGCGCACGCAGTGAGGAGGCCGATGGCTGCCGGCCCCACAGCGCACGCAGGGTAGGTCGGTTTGTAACGTACGGAACCTTCCGGCACACGGCTGCTGCCAGCTCTGCCTAACTCAGAACAGCCTTTTCAGTGTAAACCGCTCCCGAAACGGCGCAGCCCTTCCCGAGTGCCTCATGCGTTTCCCAGGCTGAGGCTAAGCAGGCGCACGGTTCGCAGGTTGCGTGTTCGGAGCTATGTGGTTTTTCCAGTGAAGCTGGCAAGTTTTAACATGATCCGAGTGAAGTCTGGAGGAAGAGAACCTCTTTTCTGCTTAATGTAATTAAGAGAATTCTGGTATGCTTTGCTCTACTGAAAGAGGTGAAAAAGAATACAGAACAAACCTTTTTAGACCAAATGCAGCTGTTTCGGTTACCGAATCGTCCTCGACAGGAATTAAGCTCTGTCAGGAAGTAAGTTACTGAAACCACGGAGCCTCCTGCCCTTCCATTTGTGTCGTAGAAGGAAAGATTAATAGAAAACCGTCTTTTTTCGCCATTGGGAAAAAGATAGCGAGTAACATTTAGTGAGTGAACGAAAGGTTAGTAAAGTCGTGCTATTTTGGGAACTTCTCCCACTTGTAATTGATCTGAAATTCCGCTCACGGCTCCAGGTCTGGTTTTCAGCAGCTTTATCGTAAATCCTGTGTTCTTTTCACTGGCGGGTGGTTAAGAGCAAGAAGATGCACAGAACAACCTATCAAACGCGTTTCGGGTGGTCAGAGATCGCTTACCTGTCACCATGGTCGCCTTCCGCTTGTCTCTGAGCTGCATCTCCAAGGTCCCTCCTGGAACTACAGTAGGCATGAGAGCGTTCCTTGCGATGAGGCGGTCAAATAAACCATGTCTGGAAGTAAGCTCCTTTGCTTCCGATGGCTTTTTTCACGATACCTGATCAGAGAGTCAGAATTCCCCTGGCCAGGAGCGACTGGAGCAACTGGCTCTCTCATTCCTGGGAATGACTCACATGCCCGGGTAGGCGAGCGGTGCGCTCCCGCTCGCTTCCTGGCTCTGGCGCAGCTCGGGCGCCCGGGACGCAGACAGTGATTCACCTGGGAGGTGGGTTGGTGCCTGTTCAAGGCAGCAGCCGTCGTGCAGGGAGCCGTCAGGAGCCGTCTGCAGCCGTGTTTTACAGCGACCGTGCCCGAGCCCTTCGGTGAACGCGGTTTTGTCTGCGGGGTGAACGTGGATTTAATGGCGTACTGAAAAATCCTGTGCTGGATGGATGCAAATATCTGCTCATCAGGATTCTCCTGCCAATTAGTGATTTGACTGTATCTAGGTATCTCTAAAGCTGTGCTTGGAACAGATCCTCTCTTCTAAATAGCGTGTAGGATGAAAGCGAAATGTTGTCTGTAACTAGTTTTGGCTGAAGTGACTGGACGGTCTGTTCACTGCTCAGATCTTACTGTTGGGGTGTTCGTTAGGGCTGGCCGGGAGCCCTGCTGTCAGTGGTCCTGGCTGTGCACGCACAGCGAGATAATTAGTGCCTTAAGAGCGTCGAAATCATCGTGGCAGTAGTTGTATCGGGACCAAATTTTGCTGCGTGTCCGTAGGGGATGAAGTGGGTGATTTGCCATTTCTGCCACCTTGAAAAAAAAGCAAATACATGTCTCGCTCATTGAATCTTCAGGGGAAAATTAAAAATAATCTTAATGCTATGAGAGCAATAACTGCCCAGTCCCGTTTCTCGGGCTGCTGTGTCTGTTGTGCCTGTTCTTCTCCATACCTCTCCCTCAAAGATCCGAGGGACTGAGTGCCAGTCCCTCCGCTCCGGGACCAGACAGCCCTCTGCGCAGGGGCCCTGCGGGGAGCCGGAGCGTCCAGCTGCCTTCCTGTAGCAAACAGCTTCCCCATTCCTGCTGCTGGGCAGACTGCACAATTCCCGCCTGCCTTGGGACCTCTCCCTGGAATCCGGTACCGTCCTGGGTTGTAGGAGGCTCCTGACACGGCTTATCTTTGAGGAACGGCTTTTGCAAGGCAAACCAGGTGATGCAAACGACGCCAGCAGGAACACCTTACGCTTCTGTCACGTGTCCAGCTTTACTACCGCGACCTGCTGGGGGATCTCTGGGTGTTCTGACGTGAAGCCATGGTCCCTGTTGCATGCATGCCCTGGAGCGCACGTCGCGTCACCCGGGGACGGAGAAGGTTTCTGCGGTCAGGGCGAGGGGATGTGGCAAAGGCTCTGCCTCTCAGCCCTTGCGCGTGGCTGTGCAGGACAGCCTGTGCCAGCCACCGTTTCCCCTTCTTTCAGCTGTCCCTTGTGCTCCGGGAGCGTACAAGGTGCTTGTCTTGCCCTTTCTCATGTGGCTCCAGAGGTACGAGAGTATCCGCCTGTGTTCATCGCACTGTGCATGGGCCTTGTACGTTGAGCTCTTTTCATGGACTCACAGCTGGTTTGGGTTGGAGGGATCTCAAAGCCCCCCTGGTCCCATCCCCTGCCATGGGCAGGGACACCTTCCATAGCCCAGGGTGCTCCCAGCCTCATCCAGCCTGGCCTTGGGCACTCCCAGGGATGGGGCACCCACAGCTGTTGGCTTGCAGCATGAGCTGGTTTACCCGAGGACGGGGTGCTGGGCAAGTTCTGGGCTGGGCTTGGCATTAGCCTCATCTCCTTCCTTTTGAGAATTTGGGGATTTCATTTAAATCTCCGTTTCTTTGCCCCTTTGGGGCTTTCTCAGATCTCTTCCCCGGTACCAGATGGTTGATGCTGGAGTCAGAGGTGTTTGTACTCAGCTTTTACCTTACGCTACTCCTTCGCCACTGTGGTCTCTCTCCAATTCTCAGGGGTAAAACCACCGTTGTCCAAGGGTCTGTTCTGCAGCTTTGCTGCAACTTAGGCCTGTTGGTCCTTGTGTTAGAGCTCTGCGTGTCAGCTCCCACACGGGGGCTTCTTCCTGGGCTTTTCCCGCAGGTGATGTTGTGTCTGTATCCCGCAGGTGATGTGTCTGTATCCTGAGGGGCCGCATTGTGCAAAGGACCGCTGTGCTAGGCGTGGCGGAGCGTCACCGTCTGTGCCTGCTGTTCTGCTCGTGGCTTAGCTTCACCACATCTCAGCCCAGTTTCCCACTTGGAGGTCAGGCTGGTCAGGGAGGGCACGTGGGGCTGTGGCGTGAACAGGTCCTGCTGCTGTCGTGCTGCGTCCTGTCTCCGGATGGCTCTTCACGAGGGAGAGTTGGGCGCAGGTGGGTTCTCATCCTGGCTTCTCGAAAATGGGATGGGATCAGGCTCTTCAGAATTCCCATCTTTCAGAAACCTGGCTCTCGGGAGCGATGGCTGGGCGCTCCTCCAGATGCGGCAGAGGACACCCACTTGTTGGAGGCACATAGCTAGGTGTGGAATCACCGAGCGGTGTGGGTGGGCAGGGCCCTCAAAGCCCACCCAGTCCCACCCCCTGCCATGGGCAGGGGCACCTCCCGCTAGTCCTTCGGTTTCCCGAGGAGCAGCCCTCTGATGTTCCTGCAGAAGCGTTGCAGAAGTAGCAGCAAAAATGAACCTCTCTCTTCCATCAAGAGACCTCGTAACAGATGGCCCTTCTCTGGGATGTTTGGGCAGCCCAAAACTCCGGCCCCAGAGCTCCGCGGAGGAGCAGACGCTGTGCAGCTTGGGCACTGCTGGCGCACTCCTGCTGCGCTGGTCTTGCTTCCAGCGTTCCGGCACGCGGGCAGCCTGGCAGCACGGCCCCCAGCTGGGTGGGCGACGAGCTCCCATCTCTGCTCTGGGAACAGCCAAGCACGCGGGCAGCCTGGCAGCACGGCCCCCAGCTGGGTGGGCGACGAGCTCCCGTCTCTGCTCTGGGAACAGCCAAGCACGCGGGCAGCCTGGCAGCACGGCCCCCAGCCGGGTGGGCGACAAGCTCCCGTCTCTGCTCTGGGGAACAGCCGAGCGTGGGGCCAGCGCCCGGGGACGCTGAGTGCCATGGCTGGGGCGGGAGCCAGGTTGGCAGACAGGTCAGACGCTGCAGCTTGACCGCTTGAACTCGTGCTGTGCACGGGACCATGCGCTCCCGAGCTGGGTGCTGCCCTCGTCCCCATTGCGGGCACCGTCCCGACCCCGCGTGGGGCTGGCCGATGGGTCCGCTCCTCTGCCTCGGTCCTGCGGCTCCGGGCACGGCACGGCAGCGCGTTGAGGTTGGGCTGGCACTGTTCTTCGGGCGCTGCTGGTGTTGTCTCGGGCTGGGGTCTGAGACACAGCGCTGCAGGATGGGTCGTGGGGAAGGGGGGAAGAAGTTGGAAGTGAAAACAGAAATATCTAGAAAATATAATTTAATTTCTTACAGAGACCCGAGTGTTTAATAGTCGGTCCTCTGTGAGTGGAGTGATGTGTGTTAACGGGTCAAACAACAAGTAACTTCATAAGATCTGCACGTGGGTGGGGGTTGTTTTGTTCGTGTGCCGAGTGGGGTGCAGTAGCACCTTCACTTCTCTTCACCATCTCTGCGTTGTGGTGTATTGGTAGCAGTCGGTGGGTTAGAGACCGCTGCCCGAGCATCCCCTGGCAGGCTGTTAGTCCAGTCAGGCTGGAGCAAGTCGGGCCGGGCCAGCGCGTGAGGAGGACACGCTGTGGAGCTTGTTGTAAAAGCAGCGTGAACGGGGCGGGCAGCGCTGCTGGAAAGGAAGGCTGAAAGCTAGCCCGTGACTGTGCTGTTGTTCACGTTCTTCAAAGGCTGGGTGTCCCGTTCTGTGTTCTGGTGATCGGGGAGCCGTCGCAGGTTTCATAAGAGCTGAACAAGGTGGTTACAGCAACTACCCTGTTGCTTCATTCCAAACCTCCTTTACTGTCCTGGTCAGCAGTACGGACTGCAGGGTTGGTTTTAAGGCAGATCAACCACCCGGATCATACATGGGACCGGCTTTTTCCTTGCTTTCTAAACACACACGAGTGGTAGCAGGGTCATGGCTTGCCGCACGGGGAGGATTCCGCTAGCGGAAGGAGGTGCTTTTGCCCTGGAAGAGTTTGACACTTCCCCTTTCCTCAGGTTTTGGCGGCTGTCACTGTAAGGGAAAGCAGAAGCTCATTAAGAACTGACGTGTAAAAAGCTGATGCCTTTCTCCCCCTGTCCCCGAGTTCCTCACCTGATGGCGGCGGGTGACCTGAAGTTACACCCCTTGGCTGGCGGGTCCTGTCGGGAGGCTCGGCTGTTCCAGCGCCTTCCCATTCACGTGCGACCTGCTGGCTTCGCGCGTCCCTGTGTCCCCGTGTGGGTAACAGCCCGGTTGCTCCACATGGCTTCCCGGCTCGTGCTCATGATGCAAATGGTTCGTTTGCATTTCTAATTAACCGAGGAGCTGCTGCGTGAGAGGAGAGTTTTCGCAGTACTCGGTTGTAGGAGCGCCGATGGAGGGACGTGTGTCACTGTGCCGGTCGGGACAAGCAGGATGTGCAGGTTTGTCTCTGGGCATTCAGGAGTTACCGCGCCGTCCTCTGAGGAGGCAGTCGGGCACAAAATCTGGCCGGCTCGGCGGTGCGTGTGCGTATTTCCCTTTTCTGAAGTGCAAGTAAGCTAAAAACCAGAAAGGAATGCCCGTCAGCCTCTGTGTACCCAGATCAGACTGATTTCCGACACTGGGTGCTGCCCAGTGCCCTCTAATTCCCCTTCTGGGAACCCAACAACCTGTACAAGTGTGTGGAGTGAGCGTCAGCCGGTTTTGTGTGATTCCGGACCGCGGGAGCCTGGGATCAGGTTCCTTTGTCTGAACAAGCCGAAGGCCTGGTACCAGCTTTCCAGTTTCCAGGCTGTCTGTTGCTTCGGGTCCGGAGTATAGAGGAGCCAAGCAGATGGAACGCTCGGAGGTGGGAAGGAAAAGCCCTGCTGCTGCCTCTTGGTGGGGATGGGCTGGGGGTAACATGGTTTGCTCCGTCCTGGGCCATCCTGGACAAGCAAAGGTTTCTTTCAGCAGCTCTGGGGGGTCAGTACCAGCCTTTTCCAGTGAGAATGGGAGAAAAACCAGGTTTGGAAAAATGAATATTGAAACTTTACTGAATTACACCAATTCCTCAGCTTCACTGAAGGAGTTTGGGGAGCCCAGAGAGCAGCCTGCTGTGGCCTCTGCTGTACTCTGCCTGGGGTCTAGGCTGATGGCTGTCTTGTCTCCAAACACGTCTCTGTTTTGGTCAGGCGTAAAATATAAAACATCGCCGTGGTTATTTCTTTGAGCCTTAAAAAGCAGAGACCTAAACTTTGAGGCATTTGAACTGTTAAGATTATTGCTTCCATCCGGAGCCAGGGATCTAAAACCTTGCAGAAAAGAGTGCAAATCCTAAATGTGAGAACTGTGGGGACTGCTTCTCTGTACGGGGGTCACCCAGACGTCCCACCCTTGCAGTCACCTTGCATCTCTCTGCTGCAGGGCTTGGTGACTCTGCCTCCCTTTTACCTACCTGAGGAGCAGCAGCTGAAAAACAGATGATTAAGACTCCTCGGAAACCTTTGGCACACCCCTTATTTAAGGAGCAACTCAGCCCATTTTGCGGTGACACACGCCGGCTCTCAGCACTCGCGCGGCGTGCGGTGCCGGTGTGCGTGTGCGCAGCGTTGCGCGAGCCTGGTATTGCAAGCAGTGGAAATGAGAAAGCAGGACTGCCACGGTGGAATGAGTTTGCTGTTCTCCGGCATTTTCATAGTTTGTCACTGCCCTACCGCTCGTTTCCTGTCCCTGTCCCCCGCTGGGACAGTCCCCAGGACGGGCCGCGGCTCCGCTCCTCAGTCCAGAGCTGGCTGTGGGTCTGCGCCGAGTCCTGGGCACCCCAGCGTTAGCTCGGTGCGTGGGATTCGTTTGGGGGGGCTGCAGAGGTTAATGCCGAATTCTCCCCTGCCATACCCAAAGCTCAGGATGGCAGATTTCCACGGGCCCCTGCCTGGGTGAGGGGCGCGGCCGACGTACAGACGCCGTCTGCTGATGCCCAGCTCTGGTCGCTGCTGTGTCAGCAGCCTCCGAGAAGCCTTTCAGACTCCTCGTTCGTTCTTTAGGCGGTTGCTGAAGGGGTGACTGTTCGGCAGCTGGGAATTTAACGTATTTACTTTTAGTCAAGCCGCCACGTTAACCCTGTTAAACGCTGTATGTGTGTGGGGAGAGAGGAATTAATCCCGAGAGGAAGACACTGCTGGAGGTAACACTGATTTATCGGCCGTTCAGAACAGCTGGAGGCTGACGGGGATGAGTTCGGTTGCCCGTTGTCAGAGGGCGTTGCAGCTGTGGGACGTCGGTAACGCGCCGGGTGGGCAAGACACAGGGGTGGAAGTTGCTGAATGAGGCGTACATCTACCTGTGCGGCGCAGGCTGGGGCACCCCGGGGGCAGATGTAATGAATGCGAGTAATCCAACGCCAGCTTGGAAGAAATCACGGAGCAGCCTGCGCGATTGTGTTAGGCTGCTGTAAATATTTAATTCCTAGAATAGCCATCGAGTGGTGATGGGAGTGTCTGGCACGGGCAAGAGGCACGGAGCTAGCCGGGGGCTCGGGATGGCTGAGCTCTGCCAGTGGCGCAGTGAGCTGGGGGAGAGGGGTTTTCTGGGTGGGGGGAGGGTGGTGGACAGTGTTTCTTGCTGCCTTTTCCCGTTGTTGGGACTGGGGAGAGCGAACGTGCCACCCAGGGGGGCGTTTCTGGGCACTCCCCTCCGGGGAAGGGTTGGGGTAGGAGCGGGTGCAGCGCGGCTCTGGGTGCCCTTGGGGGAAGCAGCCCTGGGTGCCCCCCTGCCCGGGCAAGGAGGACTCTCTGGGGGGGACCTTGGAATTGTTGGCTGTGTCCTCCACCAACCGGGAGTGGAGAGGAGGGATGGTGAAACCGTGTAGGTGATAGGGAAGTCATTACGTGGGTGAGAGGTGGGGAGAGACCGTGTCCTCCTTCCCTCTGCAGTTCCTCCCCTTCCCGGCCCTGCGACGTGCTGCCCAGGCTGACACCCCGGGTGAGAATTGCTGACCAAGTCAGCAGCCTGGGCTTAATCCCAGATAAAGCCGAGTTGTCCCGAGAAGCAGCCATGGTGGGTAAGATGCTGCCATGTTCACGAGTCCGTGTGTTTAAGGTGGATGGAGTTACGCTGTCGGTTGTCTTACACCTTACAAAGGTGTTTTAATTCACAGGCCCAGAGTGTCTGTGCTCTGTGAGGCGACACCGGTGGGGGACCGAGCCAGAAAACCCTCAGTTCGCTTTGCCGAGCAACGTGAGACGGCGGGCAGATTGCTGTGCGCCCTGTGGGCCACCCATGCCGCTCTGCCGTTCAGACCGACGTGGGTACCGCCGTGCAGTCGCACGAGTGACCCCGCAGCACTGCGGTTCTCTGTGGTGCGTGTACGGCAGCGCCGCGGCTGTCGGGCACGGCCGAGACATGGCCGGGCTGCCACGGCTTTGGCTAGTGGTGGTGGCTAGCGATGGGGGCGGTGTCGGGCCAGGGCCGGCGGTTTGAGTGACAGCTTTTCGCCTGGGGAGGCTAAGCAGCGAGCACAAACAGGGAAATCCACGTTGTCATTTTTATTAGGGGTTGGCAGTGCGGTACCACCGCCCTGTCGCTTTCTACAGCAGAAGTAAAACAGGTTTTTAACTTCTCTGTGAGTGTGCGGGGACCTTAGAGCCCGAAGGTCAGGATTCGGTAGCCGATGTTCGCGTGTCCGGTTCGGTTCTGGGGTTCGTGTGAAGCGTTCTCCGAAGCGTCTTTACGGTCCTGCAGAGCACCTTCTCCACGAAGGGCTTGCACAGGAACATGTATATCAGGGGGTCCATGCAGACGTTCGTGGTGGCCAGCCACAGGGTGCTCTCCTTCGCAACGAAGAGCCGGTTCTGCAGGCGGCAGTCCATGCGCGTGGTGGTTTGACTCAGCGTGTAGGGAACCCTGCTGAAGTGGAAGGGGGCAAAGCATAAGAAAAACACCGTGAAAATGATGAATACTTTCCCCTTGATCCTTTTTTCGTTTTTGTTGCCTTTCTTCCGCGTTTTTACGTAAGACTCGTACACCCTTTGGGCAATGATTATATAAAACAGCAACATGAGGATGAGAACGGTCCAGAAGACGAACTGACAGATGTAATTGACGGCTTCGTGCCATTTGAGTCCGAAGTAGCTCTTCAAGGAGGCACACTTCCTCACGGATTGCGGCGTTGCTTTCTTGTTGGATAAGATCATGTTGGGCAGGGAGAGAACAAAGAAGAAGAGCCAGACCAGACCCGCAAGGATCTTTGCTGAGGTCAGGTTTTGCACCCAGAACTTCCCAAAAGGTCTCACAATCTTGAGAAATCTGTCAAAAGCGATGAGGCCAAGTAGCACTATGCTAATATACATGGTGTCGTAAAATACTACGGCCGAGTAGCGGCAGACAAAGGCTTTGAGTTGCCACGGTCCCAGGCCAGAGTCTGTCAGGATTTTCAGAGGAAGCATCAGGGTCATTACAAAATCAGAAACTAGGATGTTTTTCAGGTAGACAATGAAAGTTGATGTGCTTGGAATATGGAAGAAAGCCCAAAAAG
This sequence comes from Rhynochetos jubatus, assembly GCA_027574665.1. Lineage (NCBI taxonomy): Eukaryota > Metazoa > Chordata > Aves > Eurypygiformes > Rhynochetidae > Rhynochetos > Rhynochetos jubatus. The sequence goes on from CM050657.1 coordinate 700,874, forward strand.
CCAGGCTGTTCAGGACGAGTCCCAGGAGGAAGACAAGCGTGTACAGTATTGGGAAGACGAGGTGGGTGACGGTGGTGTCTCGGTGACACGACGCAGAGGAGGGTGTTCCACTGGAGTTACTGCCAACGCTCCCGTTGGCCAAGTCTCCCATTGTTTGCGATAGGCTTGGGTGAAAAGGAGAGAGAACACATAAAACTTAACACGCTGTATTTAAAATTGCGTGTTCCTCACAGCGACCAGCAGCTTTACACAGATAAACGCAAAGCCTGAACGTGCATCAGGTAAACCAACCGATTTCTCTTCTAGCTGAGAGAAAGTCTAAATCCTGGCCCAGGTTTCAGTTGTTTACAAGCTCGCATCTGTTGAAGAGTGGAAGTGGTATATAGATTCATTATGGAGGCCTAAGATAGTGTCACAGTAAGGTGTGACAGCACATTGCCTACAGCACCAATTGTCTTCACACAGAAACGGATTTTAACCTTGAGGAGAAAGTTCACAGTTGTGGCCCAAACCCAAGCAGCTCCTGGGGAAGTGACTTCTGGCATTTCCCGCCAAGCACGCACCCTTTCTCCCTTCTCAGCATAAATTTAAGTCACATTCTCAGGCTAAGGCGCATACCGGCGGTTATCAGCCTCTTCCATCTACAGCCAGACGCCCGCGTGCCCGTCGCTCCGCGTGAGCGCTCCCGGCGTCCAAGTACCTGAGCAAACCTGGCGGCGGGTGGTTCCGGGGGGTCTGGGGCTATCTGCCGTCCATCCGCTGGTCCTCTGCTGACAGGAGCCTTCAGCAAAGTGGGAAGAATGGGGAAATGTGCAGAAAGACGAGACGTTTTCTGTTGGTGTGCTGCGTTGTTTCCTTCCCCATTTTCATGTGTTGCCTGAGCTAGTTAATCCCGCTCGCTGCTGCTTTTCTCTCTTCCTTTTGCTCTCTGGCAGAAAGTACGCTCCCCTCTCCTGTACTAAGAAGGAAAGAGGTGAAGTTTCCCTGAAGACAGGCACATCTGCTGGGTTGTTTGTGTGGGGCAGACCGGACGGCTCCTGCAGTGTGCCACTGTGGTTTGGCTCCTTTAGAGGCGTGCCGTGAACAAATGCAGCGTGTTCCCTGACAGTGTTCCAGGATAATCCTCGAATGCAGCTCTGAGTTCTTGTCCGTGTGTGTGAATTCCCCTGTTCTGGACAGCACTGGTCACCACACGCGTGACCAGAGCTTGTAGGGAGTGGCAAGGTCTCCCTGAGCCTTCCCTTCTCCAGGCTGAACCCCCCCAGCTCCCTCAGCCGCTCCCCCCAGGAACTGTGGCCCAGCCCCATCCCCAGCTCCGTGCCCTTCTCCGGACACGCTCCAGCCCCTCAGGGTCTGTCTTGTTGTGAGGGGCCCAAACTGACCCCGGGATTTGAGGTGCGGCCTCCCCAGTGCCCAGCGCAGGGGGACGATGCCCTTAGTACCTGCGCTGTGGTTACTGCAGTGTGCGCGCTGCCGTCGGCGGTCAGTGCCTGCAGAGAACAAAGAGCCTCGAGGATGGCCGGGATGAAGGCCACCCTCCCCGCTGTCATCAGCGTGACACGTCCCTGGCTGCCCGACCCGACTCCTGTTCCTCCACCAGTGACTCTGGAGCTTTGCAGTACCCCAGGACTGATGTCCAAGGCAGCATCTTCCACAGTCTCTTCCAAACCGAGCTCATGACGTGCTCCCGGCTGCGCGGGGAGGTACTGAGTGCCTCCGCGCTCCTGTCAGCGGTGCCGTGTGGGACGCGGGCAGCGGGATGGCTCCTCTGCCAGGTACAGGCTGCTCTCCCCGGTGTAGGCACAGAACCCCGGGGGAGCGAGTGCCGGGTGGCCGTGGGGCACCGCGTGCTTCCCTGCGGGCTGTCAGCAGGAGCTGCTGGGTGCTGGGCCGTGTGGGGCCGGCTGCGGGGAGCGTGCGGAAGGGCTGCAGCGCTGGAGCCAGGGGAGTTACGGTGCCCGGTTTGCTGTGGGGTAACCCGGTTACTGATGGTGGTCAGGGCAAAGGGTGACGGGGTTAAACGGAAAGAGGGAGATGGGCCATCAGGAAGGAATCCTTCCCGCAGAGGGTGGGGGGCACTGGGACAGGTTCCCAGAGAAGCTGTGGGTGCCCCATCCCTGGGAGTGCCCAAGGCCAGGCTGGATGAGGCTGGGAGCACCCTGGGCTATGGAAGGTGTCCCTGCCCATGGCAGGGGTGGCACTGGGGGGCTGTAAGGTCCCTCCCACCCAAACTGCTCGGTGATTCTGTGATCCGTGTTGGTGCATGTACCAGCATAAACACTGCAGGAAATGCTTCGTGTAACATGTAATTGACCCGGGCAGGTCACGAGAGATGCAGAAACCCTGAGGCTGATGACAGAAGCGCGTGGTGTGTCGGTTTGCGTTTTCGGGAATGGGCTGTCAGTTGTGAAAACACCCGGTGCCCTGGCAGGCTCGAGCTGGGGAAGGGTGCACAGGCGATGGTGTTGGCAGGACCAAGCTCTCGTGTGATGGTGAAATGTATTTCTGAACGGGAGCCGTTTCGCAGTGATAAAGGGACCGTAGTTTATTAGAGTAGCCTAGGATCTTTTTCCCGGGGGGTTGTTGGGATCCCTGAAAAGGTTACCTACCTGAAAATGCTTCCCTGGTTTGGTTTTTTTTTTCAACTTTTGCAAACGAAAAAGGGAAAGTGGTGAAATTTGTTGTGTGGCGCAAAAAAGCTGCCCTTAGGAATCAGTGAGGGTTTTACCGTGAGTGCTTCTTTGCCCAAGATCCAGGTATTCTGTACGTGGGGTCTGTGTGTTTCCTAACGCGATACATCGCTCTCCAGAACAGCGTGCATCCTCGTTTATTCGTACGGTGAGGTGAAGTATCTGAGGGTTTAACTCACATCAAGGTAAGCCTGGTTATGAGGTAATTTCCTCTGACATACAACTGTTAATCACTGGTCAGTGGATTAGGAACTGCAAGCGTATAATGAGATAAGCAAAATGTTATTCTGTTAGCAGAAATCTGCACAGGTAAATGGCTTATCTGCATACGTCCTGGATTTCGGTTTGTCTGCCCGTTGCGGCCAAGCTGACAACTCCCTCTGTTTAAAAATTACGTTGACTGTGGATTTTATTTGCATTTCCCGTATCTTGCGTCATCACGGACTTTTCTCTGGCCCAAGTTACGCTATTCCTGCAAAATCTTCCCGGTTCCTCGTCTCCTCTGCAGCGCTTCGTGACCCTCTTCATTTTCCTTGCAGCTCTAGCTCCAGGGTCAAACTCTTCCCAGCAGTCCCGAGGGGCGTGGAGGCTGCGGTCGGGCGGTGCTCTTCTTTTATCCCAGCTTTCTAGTTCCTGCCCTTCTCCGGGCAGTGGTGTGGGTTCCAGGGTGCTTGTGCTCCGTCTGCAGGGCCGTTCCTAAGAAGCGGGTGAAATTCTCGGTGTTCTTCGCAGGATTCGTGCTGCTTCTGCCCGCCGCTCGACGTCCGTGGCCGAGAAGGGGTGTGGGCAGCTCTCGGCTCTAGAGCGGCGTCTCGTCCGTGTCGTCGCCTTCGTTCTGCTCCTTCATCCGTGCTCTGAGCGCTGACGATGCTCTGTGCTTGCACAGCGTCTCTAGCAAGGACTTCCTGAACGATTTGCAAAGGAAGAAGTAAATGAAAGGGTCTAGGCAGGCGTTGAGCGAGGTCAGCCACAGCGTGCTCTCTTTCAGGTAGAACAGGGTGTTCTGCGCGGCGCATTCGAAGACGTCTCTGGTTTGGCTCAGCGTGTAGGGGATTCGAGTGAAGTGGAACGGCACAAAGCAGATAAAGAACACGGCGATAATGATGAAAACCTTCAGGTTTACAGTCTTTTTGGACGCCTTTCCTGTGCATTTTGTCCTTTTGTAGGACCTGTACAGCTCTTTGCTTATGAGTACGTAGCATACGATTACGACGGCCAAGTTAACCCAGAAGATGAGCTGGCACACGTAGTTTACGATTTCGTGCCAGACTAGGCCAAACTTGGATTTCAGGAGAGCACACTTCTTAACGTTCTCAAGCGTTTTCTTCTTGTTGGTTAGAATCATGTTGGGTAACGAAAGGGCAAACATGGATACCCAGATGGCCGTGGACAGGATCTTGGCACCTAAAAGCCTCCTTGGTGTTGCCGTTCTGAACGGCGAAGTGGCTTTCTGATAGCGATCGATGGTTATTAGGCCAAGAAACAAAATGCTGATGTACATGGTGAAGTAAAAGACAACCTGGGTGACCTGGCACACAAATCCTCTCAGCACCCAAGGTACCAGCTTTGCGTCGCTGAGGATTTTAAATGGAAAGGTCAGGATCATGAGGAAGTCAGAAATGACCGTGTTCTTGAGGAAGATGATGAAATTGGATTTACTGGATATTTTAAAGAAGACCCACATCGCCAGGCTGTTCATGGTGATCCCCACCAGGAACAGGATTGTGTAAAGCAAAGGAAAGATGACTTGGCTAATTTTGTTATCGCTGGTGCAGTTGCTGTCGTTTCTGGGGTAGCTGAAGTTGGTTGTGGCTTTCATTTGCGCTTCGCCTTTCCCCCCCTTCCTGTGAAAACAAACAAGAGAGAGATGAAATTGAGAGTTACAACCTTCTTACTATAGTTCTCACTTTGGTGATGGGAGGAGGGAGAAACATCCCTTTCCGCGTCTTCCTCGTGGAAGGAGGTGGCGTTTAAACTCCTCTTGGCTGCAGCACAAGGAGCCAGGCGCCGGTTTCAGTGTCGTTGTGCTCGGCTGGCCCCTGTCGCTCCCCACGGCGCTATTTCAGCCCCGCGTTCGGTGCCTTCCCCTCCCTGCCCTGTGCCGGTGCCGGGGTGGCCGCTCCCAGGCCACTTCACCCGGGTACCCGGAGGGTGCCTGGGGCACCCCACAAACTCACTGTTCATTGCTTCCGGGGGGGAGGAAGCAAGAGGAGCAGCTGCTCTGCACCCGACGTGTTAGTCTGGTGCTTCCATGGTTCCGCGTTTGCCAGCCAAGGGAAGTTACGTGGAGCTTCGTGTCCGTCGGTGTGTGCGAATCCCTTTCTTTCCGGTCCGACGGGTAACCCTGCCGGTTTCCTAAACCAGGTGCTTTACCGGGGCTGTGTTGCGAATCAGCTCAAAGCTCCGCTGGCTCGAGCCAACGCGCAGGAGCTCTGCAGGAGGCGCACGCTCCGTGCTCCGAGCAAAGTCACCGCTGAGACCCCCTGCATCGGGCTCCGCCCCTCCGGGCCCCCCAGTGCCGCGCAACCTGCAGCGCGCCGGCCGGCCAGGCATCCGCCTGCTGAGCGGCTGGCAGCCACGTAACGGGTGAGGGCTGGGCTGAGAGCTGCTCTCGTGGCCCGGAAACCTCCAGCAGCTCGGGTCTGATCCGAACTGGCCGCCTGGGAAGGCCAGGCAGGGGTGTTGAGCCGGTCAGTGTGATGCTCCCAAGGAGTGACTGGCGGCTGTGTGGTGATGCAGCTGGAAAAATGGCTGTGTTCTGTGAGCCCTGCCTTTCTGAACTGAGCTCTCGGGCGTTGGTGCTTTGCCAGCCAGTGCCTGAACATTCCTGACTTCCTACCGGGGCTGCAAAGTTTTGTTTCTCTCTAGAAGTAGATGGGCTTATCCTTCGAAGCATGTAACAGATTCAGCCGCCAGGTCTGATCCTAGTGAAAGAAGTATTCCCTAAGCGTGCAGAATCAGACACCGTGCCCCCCAGACCCAAGAGGAGGTTACCTAGCGTGCTGTTGAGAAGCGATGAAACGCTGGGTTTCCCTCTGCTGGGAAGCGAGCGTTGCGGAGGGAGCGTGCCTCGCGGTTCCTCTAGCCCCTCACCACGGGAGCCGGCGGGAGTGTCCATGCGTGTATCCCACGGAAGGGCTGGAGGAGCAGCTCTGTGCCCCAGGTCTGCGACGCGGACCTTCGCCTGGCTCTCAGCTGGAGATGGCTGCGAATTCCAGGTGATGCTCCCAGCGCTTCTGCTGTTGTTTCCCCTAGAAGAGAGTTGTTAAAATAATTAGAGGTTTGCTGCCTGCTTTTGACCTGCTGACAGTCACTGGGTTTAGGAGAGCACGTATTCTGTAAGACTGTGTAACTCTGCCGAGCGTAGCGCTGCGCTCCCGTCTCCTACCCTTCCGCCTCGTGACTCTTCAGTATTACTTTTGTACACGGCCCTTTTTTTAGTTAACTTTCGGGGTAGTTGAAGGAAGGAGTGGTTGGTTACCTGGCAGCGGGTAAGTATAGCCCTGAACAAAGCCATTGATACCCTCTGTGAGGTGCAGAGCGGCGCTCCGAGGTTTTAAGCTCGATGCAGTGCGTCAGCCTCACATGATTTAAAAGACTAAATACAACCAGTTACAGTTTCCATAAGCCATACACGGTTCAATTTCTTTGGGGTGTGCTTAAATAGGATTTTACGAGCTGGCCTGCCTCGCTGTTTCTTGTGCATAATAAGGGAAGTGTCACACGGTTTCTAGACCCCCGGCGTCTGTTTGCCGCTGAATCAGTCCAGAGGACGGTTAGGGTCACCGTGTGCGTCCTCCGCCGCTGTCCTCGCAGATACATGCAGAATTCATCCATCAGGGCAGGTTTGGGCGGGTGGCGACAGAAAAAAGACAAGAGGCCTCACTCCTATCTGGTCTTGTCAGGATGAATCTTCCAGTCACGAGTGCAACCAGCGCATGATCCTGCTTTATGGTGTGGGCAAGGAGCGTGATGAAGCCAGGCACCAGCTCAAGAAGATTACCAAAGACATCCTCAAAATTCTGAACAAGAAGAGCACTACTGAAATGGGCGGTAAATGATGTAACGCTGCTGTACGGTGGCCTGTAGCCAGGGGCGCGGGAGCTGTGGGGTGCTCAGCAAGGAGCCCGGGGCCACGCGCGTTGCTCTCGGAATTGGGCTTCCAGCCCCTTCGCAGTCAGCGGGCAGTCTGCTGGGCTGCCCGGCAAAGGGATGCTGTCGTTAGGAATCCCCGCTTGCCACGGTGCCAGGCTAAATCCTGGCATACGCAATCCTGGCCAGCGAGCGACGCACCTCCCTCACCCTCCCAGTACAACCGTGTGACTGTTCGGTTTTTCCCGGGTGCCACCTTTTTGCATCGCGATAACCCCAGGTAGCTCTGCTGCCGTTCCACGCTGTGGCGTACAGTTGTGCCAGGTGTAAAACTGGGCCAAACTGAGTTTTTGTAGCCGTGAGTGAAGCCTGTTAACATTTGTGTTGTCCTTTACTCAGTAGTAACGCAACACTGCTACGGCTCCGTTCAATGTAAAATTGACCAAACCAATTTTTTATCTGTTAAGTTGGGGACGAAGGGCAGAAAGCCAGGAAGACCAAACAAGAAGCGTTCCCAACCCTCGAGACCGTGTTCACGAAGCTACAGCAACTGTCCTATTTTGATCAGCATCAGGTCACCTCTCAGGTGCGTCCCTCATGTCCAGTCGTAGCCGTTGGCGTTTCGCTGTAGCGGTACCAAACGGGGGGCGGGTCAAGGTTTTTAGGAGTGTTCCGTATATACCGAGGGTTTCCAGTGCGCTGCCTCTTCCAAGGCAGGAGAAACACCGCCTCGGTCCTGTAAAATACCTGCTGCAGGAGGTACCTGGGGGTTGGTTCGATGGTTTGGGGCTTTCTGGATTGCTGTGGAGGTCATACTTCATATTTCGTTTTTTAAATGAAAAATTTGAAATACGTTTTGCATAAACTTCCATTAACAGCGTTGTTCAGGCCTCGGTGGTAAACCAGATTCTTATTAACTGACCTCTTGCCTGTGTGTAAGCTGTGTTACTGCCCCTGCGGGTACGAAGGACCGTAAACCCTCCTGTGACCGTGTGCAGCCAGCACAGGGTCTCTCCTGGGGAGGCTGTTGGACAGTAGAGTTTGTTCTTTCCTGCATCAGAATTTATGGTCAACCTTCCCTGTTCAGAGGCTGTATCGCCGGCTGGCCGGAGAGCGTAAATAATTTGTTTTAAATGGCAAACCTGGCTTTCCTGGGTTAGGTTCGCACTCGTAAGTGTGCCAGTCTGTCAGCACAGGGTTCCGTGGCTTTGTCGGGTCATACTGGTTCTAAGTGTATTTTATTAAGCAGGGGCTAAGGGAGGAACAGAGAAGAGGCACATGTTGACACCTGATCTGTGGGGTATCTTTGGACCTGGTTTTGAATGAATTTATCACTTTGCAGCATAACGTGCTATTAATTATCTGAAAACCATCAATAAAACATAATGCAGTAAGATGAAAGCAAAATTATTTTGCCTCTTCTTTAAAGAAAAACACACCTCAGGATAAAAATGGGGGGGTTGATTGAGCCGGAGAGCAGCAGACCAGCCTTTCCAGTACTGTCAGCGTGGACAATGGCAGTCGTTACAGCTGAGCTGCAGGGCAGCCGGGTGACGGCTGCGCTCCTGCGTGCGCACCTCCTGTGCTGTGGTCTGCAACATGCCGCCCCCTCCTATTGCTCTTATGAAACAGGATTTTTGGAGCGCTGGTACGTCTGAGCGGCCCCCAGTCACCAGCTGACGCTTCAACGTTTCTTTGCACAGATCTCCAGTAACGTTCTCGAACAGATCACCAGTTTTGCCTCAGGAACGTCCTATCATCTTCCCCTGGCTCACCATATACAGCTCATCTTTGACCTCATGGAGCCGGCGCTGAATATCAACGGGCTTATAGACTTTGCAGTACAGGTAACGCTGGGGTTTGTCAGACTGCAGCTGTGGCGCGTGTTCTGTAACACCACCCAGAAACCAAGAGCTGAACTGTAAATTCTCCTCATTCTCCACCACACGCTTCTGTTTCAGTTTCCTGACCTCTGAAGCAGTGCCAGATACTTCCCCTTCTGCTTTACTTGGACAGTTATGGGAAACCAGTAGATGTATTTCATTTTTAAATCACAGACTCACAGAGCGGTTTGGGCAGGAAGGGATCGTAAAGCCCCCCAGTCCCACCCCCTGCCACGGGCAGGGACACCTTCCATAGCCCAGGGTGCTCCCAGCCCCATCCAGCCTGGCCTTGGGCACTGCCAGGGATGGGGCACCCACAGCTTCTCTGGGAACCTCTCCCAGTGCCCCCCACCCTCTGCAGGAAGCATTACTTCCTGATGCCCCATCTCCATCTCCCTCTTTCCGTTTAAACCCGTCACCCCTTGTCCTGTCACTCTCTGACCTTGGAAAAAGCCCCCCCAGCTTTCTTGTAGCCCCCTTCAGGTATTGGAGGGATTCAGGTATTCTTTAAAAATCAGATTCTGAATTATTGTAGCACAAGGTGGTTTAGCATGGGCTTCACTCAGGCTGACCCGTCCTATGGCCCAGGGAAGCCCCCGGGTGCCAGCCGTGCCACATGTTTCTGAAGAGCGCTGCTGAGGGCTGTTTTTCGGGCTGTACCAGCTTATTTTCCTCCCTCTTTCCCTCGTTCTGTAGCGAGTCAGGAATTCCGGTTTTGTTTGCCATACACTTTTTCCATAATGTGGGTTTTTTGCCCGTATTTTGCATCTTCAGCTGTTGAACGAGCTGAGCGTGGTGGAGGCAGAGCTGCTGCTGAAGTCGTCCAGCCTGGCAGGGAGCTACACCACGGGGCTGTGCGTCTGCATCGTCGCCGTTCTGCGGCGGTACCACGCCTGCCTCATCCTCAACGCCGAGCAAACCGCCCAAGTCTTCGAAGGGTTCGTGGCAGCTCCGGTCCTCCAAAAAGCGTTTTTGGCATTCCTTCCCCAGCAGCAAAAGGCGTGCGGGTTCGGGGGGGCGGGGGCGGCTCTCGCGCTGCAGTTGGAAGGCTCTACGGGAGCGGATGGTCGCTGCCCCCCGTTGCTGCGGCCGGCGGGACCTGCGCGCTCCCAAAGCGAGGAAGAGAGGGGAGCCGTGGGGCTCGTTTCCCACCCGGTCACCCCGTTCTGCCCTGGGCCCCCGAGTTCCTTGGTGTCCTGTCCTCCCTGGGGCCGGGCACACGCCCAGGGCACCCCCCGCTCCGCGGGAGCCCCTGTAGACGTGCGGTCTGTCGCCACGCTTCCCAGCTCACGGGGGGGTCCCCACAATCCGTAGCGGGATGAGACACCTCGTAAGGGGCGTCGGAACGCGCTCACAGTGGGTTTGTTGTTGCAGGCTGTGCGGGGTGGTAAAGCACGTCGTTAATCCCTCCGAATGTTCCTCCCCGGAAAGGTGCATTTTAGCTTACCTCTACGATCTCTACGTGTCCTGCAGTCACCTGAGGAGCAAGTTCGGAGACCTCTTCAGGTGGGTGCCCGCGGGGTTCCTCTCCCCCCACCTCGCCTGCGGGCCGGTGCGGGCAGCCGCGGCGTCCGTTCGGTTTGCGCTCCGCGGGAACCACGCCGTCGCCTTCGCCACTCCGCCTTCGCGTGGGGCGGGGGCAGCGGGGTGGTGGGTGCAGCATCGGGCCCTCCCCGCGTGCCTCGGCCTGCGCAGACCGGGCTGTGGCGGCTCCGGCTGCTGTAACAAACGCGCAGATCCGATGCTGTAACGGTGGAAAAGCGGCGAAGCCGCCGGTGCCGCAGCTGTAGTGGTCTGTAAAGTCTTTCCTGTGATGTGGGAGAGGCACAAGGCTGTTGGAGTTTGTGGAGTTTTATGCTCAGATGTTCAGTTCCTTGATTTTTGAATGAAAAAACAAACCCAGCTGCCCGTTTGCTGTAGCTTTGGCCCTTTTCAGAGGGGGAGTGGAAACCTCTCAAACGCAAACCCGCACCTTGCGAGACTCGGGGGCCGCTGCGGTTGCCGTTTCCCCTCCCAGGTGATGTTCCAGGGTTTGGTTTGCCTACTCCAGGTTTGTGGTTTTCATTTCACGGGGGGCAGGGAAGGAGCTCTCGGCAGCAATCTCCGGGTTTTGATAGGTTTGCAAGCCGTGGGAACAGCGGCACTCAGTAGGAAAAGCTCTAGGAAGAAGAACTCTGAAAGACAGCACTGCAGAGCTCTCTTAGCTGCCTGTTCATTTCTCTGCTGAAAGCCTGAAGTTCAGTAACGCAACGGAAATTAACGTTTTTGTTCATCCTAACCTAGAGTAGCAAATCAGAACGTCATCTAGTCACACGGGGGGTTGAGGTATGAAAGCGTATATTAAAGAGGCGATATTCAGCCCGTGATTCGAGCCCCCCTTGTCAGACAAATGGAGTTAGAAAATCGCTGAGAGCTGGCAAGAACACCTGTGTGCACCCTTTAGCAGCTGTGTGTAAGGTGACGGCACCGTGCTCGCTTCCGTCTGGGTGTGTGTAAGGTGTGTGTAAGGTGACGGCACCGTGCTCGCTTCCGTCTGGGTGTGTGTAAGGTGACAGCACTGTGCTGGCTTCTGTCTGGGTGTGTGTAAGGTGACAGCACTGTGCTGGCTTCTGTCTTGGTGTGTGTAAGGTGTGTGTAAGGTGACAGCACCGCGCTCGCTTCCATCTTGGTGTGTGTGTAAGGTGTGTGTAAGGTGATGGTGCTGCGCTTGCTTCCGTCTTGGTGTGTGTGTAAGGTGACGGCACTGTGCTCGCTTCCGTCTTGGTGTGTGTAAGGTGTGTGTAAGGTGACAGCTCCGCACTCGCTTCCGTCTTGGTGTGTGTAAGGTGACGGCACTGTGCTTGCTTCCGTCTTGGTGTGTGTAAGGTGTGTGTAAGGTGACGGCACCGCACTCGCTTCCGTCTTGGTGTGTGTAAGGTGACGGCACTGTGCTCGCTTCTGTCTTGGTGTGTGTAAGGTGTGTGTAAGGTGACGGCACCGTGCTCGCTTCCGTCTTGGTGTGTGTAAGGTGTGTGTAAGGTGTGTGTAAGGTGATGGCACCGCGCTCGCTTCCGTCTTGGTGTCCCTGCTGCAGCTGAAAGGAGCCCAGTGCCGGTTGGCTGTGCCCGGCGACTGTTTTAGCCCCCTGCCAGCCCTCCAGGAGTGCAGCTCTTGCCCTCCCTCGGCAGCCTGAGGCGCCGGTACGGTGCCGTTCGTGAACGCTGAAATGTCGGACTTACCCCCGGCGCGTGCGGTGCCTCGCAGACGGCTGCCCTTCGTGCCCGCGGCGCGTCTCATGACGGGGTTTCACCGGGCGAGCTGCATGCTTTGGGCGAGTGTGCTCGGTATGGTGGTTGCGTTCCCCAAACTTCCTTCTTTTAAACCATTCCTTCACTTCTTTTTTTAAAACGTTATCTCTGACCACTCCCCCGGCGTCGCTTCCCGGGCCGGGCCGTGGCAGGGGCTGCGTGGCTCGCGCGCTCGGTTGGGTGCGGGGCCTTTCTCTCCGTGGCGCGGGGCTCGGTGTAGGTGGGCGCTGTGATGGAGCGCTGGGACGCGGGTGCACGAGAGCCCGTTGGCACGGCTCTGGTGTCTCAGGTGTGGGGCATTGCTTTCCCACCGGTTGGGCTTCTTCCCTCGCTGCTCCACTGCCTGTGAGAGCGCGGGGCGAACGGCCCTTCCTGTAGCCCGATTACCCTGCTGGGGGGTCTGCGTCCCGCGCTGCAGCGTCCCGCTGGGGAGCAGCGGAGTGCAGGGCTGTGTGGTGTCAGGGTGTCCTCAGGTGCCCCCTCGGCCCGCGTCCAGGCACGTGTCATCCTCCTTCCTGGGGTCTCAGGTGCCTTCCCGACGGCACGGTGCTTCCTCTCTTGTCATCCCGGGGCCACCGGAATTCTAAAAACCTCCAAAGGTTTCGTGAATTAAAGTTAACTTCACTTCACAGGTGGTTTTTTGGCAGTGAGGCAGTCTTCCCAGTTGGGATCGCTAGTGAGGTTTGTCCGTGTGGATGCTCTTTCCAGCCGTGGTGTGAACCCCAGCGCCCGAGACAAGCGCTCCTGAGAGCGTTTCACCTGTGGAACTTGTGTTCTGCACTGGCACCGTGATCGTCCCCCGGAGGAAGCCAGTGACACATGGGCACTCCCCCCCGGGACATGTCCTGCCCTTCTGTCGCAATCGTTAATGACAAAATACCACCTTTAAGTGTATTTTCCCTGTTTACTGATTTTGTCTTTCAGAAAGTTCTCTGTTTGCCCCATTGCTACCAAATGTAGATGTTTTAATTTAGGTACGCGTTCTCGTTTTTCCTGAACTCGTTCTTCTTCCCGCCGTTCAGTCCGCGTGCTGACACGTAACGAGGGGGAGCGGCGTGCCGAAGCGCGGTCGCGGTTCGCCGCGGGGGCGGCTGGTGCTCCGGGAGGTTACTGCTCCTGCGGAATGAACTGGTCCTTGCCCAGCTGCTCACAGTTTCCGTCACAGAAATGTCCTACAAGTGATGTGGAAACTCGAGACTCGATTGGCAGGAAAACTGGAACGAAATGGTTGTACCGGCCTCGTTTTCTGGCAGTCCTTATCAGAAACGGGTTTGGAGGCGTGTGCGGAACGGTAGCCGGACGGGGGTTTTCTAACCCGCACGGTGTGTCCAACAGCATTCCTGCAACGTCCGTGTTTTGGCAGCCCTTCTCTTCTCTTGGTCCTCAGTAGTGCCTGTTCCAAGGTGAAGCAAACCATCTACAGCAACGTTCAGCCTTCAAATTCCAATTTGCTGTGGGACCCGGAGTTCATGCTGGATTTTATCGAGAACCCTTCTGCTCACAGCATTAACTACTCAATGCTGGGCAAGATCCTGAGCGATAACGCGGCCAACCGCTACAGCTTCGTCTGCAACGCGCTGATGAATGTGTGCATGGGGCACCAAGATGCGGGAAGGTAAGGCAAGGCGCGCTGGAATCGGGGCGGGCTTCGAGGTCATATCCGCGCGGTGCCCTTTCACCTGTCTGTTTTCTGGTTGTTTGGCCATCATTCTCACTCAGTGCTTCCTGGCCGCTGAAAGGTAGGGAGGAAGTTTCCTCTGAGTTACTCGGTCTGCGTGATTTAAGGGAAGGAGTAAGAAGGCGAAGGCGCGCGCCGTAAGACAGCCAGTGAGCGCTTCGTGTCGGCGCCCGTGCCAGGCTGGACGGCTCAGCACGGTCCTTGCTCGTTAGAAGCCTGTAAACGAGAGAAGGTTCTGCATTAGGTCACTTCCGTCTTCTGATGCAATTGCTGTTTAATGTATTACACGTGTGGTTTATTTATCACGGATTTCACCTTCATAGGTGATACACAGATTGTCTAAAAAGATGCATTTTAGAATATGAAGGGGTTTAGTGGGTGGAAGCTACTAGAGCTACGACAGCGGGCAGTTGTTGGCCCACCCGCTTGGACCTCATGCAGCACCGTTCAAGGATCTCGTTTTCCAGGATGAGATCCCTCCGCGGCTTGCCCAGCGCTGTCGTGCTGTGGTTGCCCTGTGGCGCTGCTGGCCCCTGTCGCAGTCGGGGGAGCGTTGGTCTGAGCCGGCGTGACACTTCCCGGGTCTCGCGCCTGTGTGAGATCTTCCGGGTGATCTCAGGGCACTGACAGGCCGCAGCGAAGAGCCCTCGCGGTAGAACACCACCAGTGCCGGGGTCTTACACCGACTGTGCGTTTTCTACCAGGGTTAGCTGTTGCTCCCTCCTTCCCATGCGAGCCTGTCAGCTCGGCCGCCTTGCGCGCGTGCCGCGCTGCGGGGTCGCCGCTGTCGCACCCCGCGGGTCCCCGCTGCGGTCTCTGCTGCAGGGTGGGACGGACGCTGATTTGGGATCCAGCCTTCACCTCTGCCCCAGCACCTTGATTCCTCGGACACACTCAGAACCACCAGAACTCGGTGTTTGTTCTGATTCTGTTCTGGTCTTCGTGCAGAAATCCTTGGTCCTGGTACTTCCGCCGAGGTGCGGCCGTACGACACGTTTTTAAGGCTCCTGACGGATCACGGAACTCAAGGAAATCGGGGATTTTGTTTTTGTTTTTATTGACTCCTGCCCAAAGTGTGTGCAGTTCCCGTGTCCTTCTCCCTGTCCCCAGCCTGAAACCATCTCCGAAAGCTCCAGAGGAGGCCATGGAGATGCTGCGAGGGCTGGAGCCCCTCTGCCATGGGGCCAGGCTGGGGGAGTTGGGGGTTTCAGCCTGGAGCAGGGAAGGCTCTGGGGAGACCTTAGAGCCCCTTCCAGTGCCTGGGGGTACAGGAAAGCTGGGAGGGGGGGCTTTTCCCAAGGGCAGGGAGTGACAGGCCAAGGGGTGATGGGTTTAAACTGAAAGAGGGAGATTGAGATGGGCCATGGGGAAGGAATTCTTCCTGCAGAGGGTGGGGGGCACTGGGACAGGTTCCCAGAGAAGCTGTGGGTGCCCCATCCCTGGGAGTGCCCAAGGCCAGGCTGGATGAGGCTGGGAGCACCCTGGGCTATGGAAGGTGTCCCTGCCCGTGGCAGGGGGTGGGGCTGGGGGGGCTTTGAGGTGGGCTCCCTCCCACCCAAACCACTCTGTGAGTCTGTGGAGCGTGGGGCATCCTTGGCAGAGCAGAGCAGCTGAGCGGAAGCAGTTTTGTAAGAGCAACAAAAGGGGAACATCTAAATGTGGCCAAACGAGTTTCACTGTGATACAGAGAAAAAATAACTTGCACTGGGCTGAGTCAGCCCTGCTCTGGCTTTGAAACGTCACGTAACTCTGAATCACACACCGGAGCGCAGGTTACACAGTATGTGATCTGTGGAGTAAAACTCACGAATGCCACTTGGTTTCCTGACTCTCTCCCCGGCCCAGACGGTACCGCTGGCCTGGCAGAGGGTGGGAGGACTCCTGCAGGGTCTCCGGGGGCACGGGTGGGTGGCAGTTGTGGGGTACAAGTCACACACTGGTTTTTCCCAGATGCTCCAGTTGTCCCCAGCTGAGTCACGCCAGGTTGTTGGTGCAGTAGCACAGTCACGTTTGGACAGAACCCCCCCCGAAGCGAGGACCTCCCGGTTCTGCCAAGCACAGACCTGCTTCGACCTGAATGTGTATTGTTTACCCAGCGCCTTGCTCCTGCCTTTCTCCTCTCCGCCAGGATCAACGACATGGCCAACCTCTGCGCAGAGCTGACGGCGTGCTGCACCGTGCTCAGCGCCGAGTGGCTGGGGGTCGTGAAAGCGCTCTGCTGCTCCTCGAATCACGTCTGGGGTTTCAACGACCTGCTCTGCAGCGTGGACGTAAGTGCGCTGTTCTCCCCAAGAACCCGGCACCCTGATTGCCGGGGGGGGGCGCTCCGGGGTGCGGTGACGTTTCCGTTCACCCCAGGTCTGGGCACAGACGCAGTCCTGTGTCCGTGTCACCTTTCGAGGCTTCTGATGAGATTCCTGACTGATTTCTGTTCTTTCCTACATCTTTGGGGTTAACGTAGCATTTGGGCAGCGCTTAGGGTTCTCTCTGTAGGTTGTTTCCCTTTATTCCGGACCAGTACGGGTATCAGAGCTGCTCTTGGGAAGGAGCAGCCGCGCCCGTGTGCGTTTTCGGAGGTGCTGATGGATGTGCACATAACCGTCTCGGTTTTAAAGACCCTGATTTGGGGTTGGCCTCTGGACTGCAGAAGGGGCAGTACGCTCGCTGTTCCCTACTCACCTGCTGGAAGCTCCCGAGCTCCTGTTAACGTGGGCAGGGTTGTGGTGACCCGTTACCCACTGTCTGATTCAATGTGTGTATCTGTAGTTTGGTTGCATATGCCTTTAGGAACAGGCTGGGTCCTTTGGGGACATATTCTTGTCCTGAGGCTAAGGAACGGGTGTTCCTGTTATCAGTTTTTATGGGATGGTAGAATGTTCTCAAGTTTTTAGAAGACTACTGGCTTTTCTTTCAGAGTTTGTACTATTTGAAATAGGCCTTGGTTAAAATGAAGTGAAGAGCTGTCAGTGTTTGCCCTAAAACGTTTGGGAAATGCATTAAAATGTAGAGAGAAACACTTAGGTGTGAACATTTTGCTGCTTATTCTTATCGCTAATTCCTTAGTACTCCTGGCAGCGGGGAGTGCGGTTACGTGAAGCCTTGCAATGCTTTTCCTTCGAGGTGAGCGACCTGTCCTTCCACGACTGCCTGGCCACTTTCATTGCCGTACTGATTGCCCGGCAGTGCTTTTCTCTGGAAGACGTCGTTCAGCACGTGGCGCTCCCTTCTCTTCTTGCAGCTGGTAAGAGCATGCCAAGAGAAAAGCTGAAAATGGAAAGCTTGAGGCTTCGGGAGTCTCCGTGGGCCCTGCAAGTAGCGTTCCCGGTGTGGGCTGCCACCTGTTGTGCGTCGCAGCGTGCGCCTCTGCGGTTCCCAAAAGGAGCGACGCGGGGTTACAGCGGGGCCCCCGCGCGCCGTGTCAGGGTCGCCGACAGCGCGACGTCCCCTTCTGTAGGCAGCCTCACCCCCTGCTCACCACTCTGCTCTCGCTGCGTGCTCTCCTCTCTGCGGATCCGCTCAGGGTGTGTGTTTCCTTCTGGCGTCGGCTGCCTGGCGCTGGCGTTTCCCTTCTGGGCGCATCGTCTGTGCCCCCAGCCCTGGCGGGCTGTACCTACGGCCTCGTCGCTGCCCACTTCACACGTTTCTTTTCACTTTCTGCTGGGGTTTGGGTTTCTTATTTCTGCTTTGACTGTCAAAAGCCATTTTAGCCATCTGTCTTGTCTGCCGTTAATTACGTCTCTTGCTTACCAAAAATCGTACTGTTCTTTCCTGTTTTTAATGCCTCACGGCCATCAGTGCTGATCCTGTTGATGAAAGGATTGTATTCCCTTCTAAAATGGGCTGTGAGGTAGAACATGTCCAGGCCTGCCACTGGGACCTGGGAGGTCCTGGGCAGATGCCTTATGTCCACATCCCATCTTCCGTAGCCTGTGGGGATCCAGATGCTGAGCCAGGGGCGAGGATGACCTGTCGGCTCCTCCTGCACCTCTTCAGGACTCCCCAGGTCTGCCTCTTTCCCCAGGGAGCAGGTAAGTTGCCCGCTGCATGCCCCTTTCATTCCAGAAAGTGAACGCAGGTGGGTTTGGATGGTTTCAGGTCTTGTGTGTGAAAACACCCACGGTGCGAGCAGAGGTGCCAGCCTGTTTGAAATGACCAGAGAGGTCGATGCGAACTGTCCTTCTTGTTGGGGAAGTGTTTTACGGCATACGAACCTGCAGGAGTGTGCCGAACCCTGCCCATTACCAACCCCTGACCCCCGGGTGTGGTGCGGTGGGACGTGCACCGCGGCCGTATTGGCGCTGTGCGTGAACGAAGAACGCTGGGGTTTGGCACAGCGTCTGCGTACCCCTCAGCCAGAGGGAATACAGTCAGAAGAACGCTCCTGTCCTGGTCATTCTCGTTTTGGGACTTCACTGAATCAGTCGTGCGAGCCGTGAGTGCTGGGCGCGTGCCAGCGCCGCTGCTGGTGGCGGTGGTACGTACCACAGCCCCCCTGTAGTGTGTGGTGCCTGTAGTGGGTCATCTCACAGGGACTGGGGACCTCGCAGGGGGACACGTCATGCGGTTGGCTAACCTGTTATGCAAATTGCAATTAAGTAGGGTATGACGAAACACGTACTCGGGACAGGAGCAGCATGAGGGAGTGACTTCTCGCAGTGTATTAATGTAGTTCTTTTTCCTTTCAAATGTGAGTGTCCTGTGGTCTGACCTGCGTGCGTTTGCCGCAGACCAAAAGAGGAAGGAAGAGGGCAGGGAGCAAGCACCTAACAATGAAAAGGGAACAGGCCTGGAAATAACCTGTGTTTTGACTTAGAAGTATTTCAGCAAATCTGATGACAAGACTACTTCTATGGGAAGATGAAATGGAAATTAAAAACAAATTCTGCTGTTAAGTGGTGCCAAATACGTCCATCTAAGAGCAGTATTGTTGCTTTTTGGACCAGAAATGAATTAGCTTTTGTTGTGTATTTGAGAGAAACAAGTGAGAGCTGTGATGTTACGTGGTCCCAGGCTTCCCTAGACATAGGATGGATTTGAATGGATAGGAAAAATGATGTCTGAACTCTACAAATCAAACAACTTGTGTCCACATCGCCGGCTTTCTTACACACGGCTCAGGTAACCACCTTAGAGAGGTGGTACATCCATCCTTGCTCCCTCCTCCCTGTCTTCCAGTCTGTTTATCTTCTCCCTGAAGCTGGAAAATCGCTCACTGCTGCCTCTGCAGCCTGCTCCTGAGCTGCAGAATTCGGCTGAACTCTGCAACAGGCACTTATCACAGAGTCATAGAATCACAGAGTGATTTGGGCTGGAAGGGACCTTACAGCCCCCCCAGTGCCACCCCCTGCCATGTGCAGGGACCCCTTCCATAGCCCAGGGTGCTCCCAGCCTCATCCAGCCTGGCCTTGGGCACTGCCAGGGATGGGGCACCCACAGCTTCTCTGGGAACCTGTCCCAGTGCTTCACCATTAATTAATTAATTATATGAATTAATTTAGCCTCATTTGTTATAAAGACTAGGTGAGGGACGTAATTTCCTAAATCTGGGAAGTCAGAACCAAAATCCAGGGTCTGACTGTGGTTAAATTCACCGTCTGCACGGACAGAGTGGAAGGACAGGCTGCGTTTGGCTATTCAGACGGTCATCGCTTCGCCGGGTGTCACTGCATCACGCCCACGTATCCCACGTGATGTTAACGCCTTGCCTGTTGCAATTCCGTTTCAGGAAATTCGGCTCCTCGTTCAGTCCTTGTGCTTCGGAAGTGTTAGTTGATAACAAGCGTTTTCTCTTCCTTCCATAGGGAAGTTATTTCACGGAATTCGTTCTTCTTGCGATCGTCACCTCTTGGCCGCTGCTCACAACAGCATAGAAGTGGGAGCTGTGTTTGCCGTCTTAAAAGCGATTTTGATGCTTGGTAAGACGATGCAGAGACAAGCGTCGTGTTTCTGTCCTAGTGCTCGGGTCCAAACCAGATCGTGCTAGTTCGCTTCCCTGGGGATGCTCCTGGGAAGGGAGAACCCTGCTGACAGGAGGAAAACGTGGATGCTGTCCGGGCTTGTGTACATGAGTAGCGTTGCCCCCCCAGCTCCAGAGCTTTTCTGGGGTGAGTCGGCCCCGGCTGATGAGGCTTTAAGCAGAAGTGACTTACTCACGTTTTGACCCCGACACCTGCCACCACGTCCCGGAACAGTTCAAACACGGATGAGTCCCTCTCAGATATAAAGGAAATATGGTCTCAGATAATTTCCCACCCTTTTTCCCCCAAATCACGTGTGTGTCATTGTGGAAATTGCAGAAGAATCACCGTGCAGCAGCTCTCCCCACACCAGGGTTGTGAGGGCCTCAGTTTGGTTTGGCTTCGGTTCAGGTAAAGCCCTCGTGGTGTGTGTTTTGGAGCTGGGTAGTTGTCCAGTGAAAGAGGCAAGATCTTCCAGATGTGGTTGTACCCACAGGGGTTGCCCTCTGGCTACAGTGCTGTTACTGGCCGGTGTCTCAGAACCGCCTCAAAACCCCCACGGTCCTTAATGGTGTGACTGCACTGGGGGCGGTGTCAGCTCTCTGGGAGGAATTCCAGAAGGAGTTTGAAATGGGTTGATGGCCGTTATGTGTGTTCTCCTGCTGTTGAGAGGGCTGGGATGTGCTGGTTTCCATTCATGCGTAGTGTGAAGACCTGGTGTTTCGTCTCCAGTGGCTGGGATGGGGTCTGGCGCAGGGTGGTACGAAGGAAGATTCGGACACACGGTTTATGTGTGACTCCACTGCAGCACGTCCCCTCCGGTACCCAAAACATGGTAGTTGGAGGTGTCGTCTTCTTGGCACCCTGCGGTAGTTAGTGAAACCTGGACTCGGTTGGCTGAGGAGAAGCATCAGATAATCATAGAATCATGGAATCACGGGATGGTTTGGGCTGGAAGGGGCCTTACAGCCCCCCCAGTGCCAGCCCCTGCCACGGGCAGGGACCCCTTCCATAGCCCAGGGTGCTCCCAGCCTCATCCAGCCTGGCCTTGGGCACTCCCAGGGATGGGGCACCCACAGCTTCTCTGGGCACGTGATAGCTGTGGCAGCTCTGTGCTGAGGAAGCTCTGGGAGTGGGAGTCTGGTAGAAAAAATGATCTCTGCTCACAGCGGAAGTCGGTGCTGCAGGGTCGCCTGTTGGTTTCAGGTCGGTGGTGGTCGTAGGTCTGTGCCGGTGCCTTGCAGGGAGAACGGGCTCGCCTGGGCATGCTCTGCCCTCTCCCGTTCCCAGGGAGATCAGTCTCTCCTGTCAAGAAGTTCATAGTAAGGTGGGCTGAGCTCCACTGCTCAAAACCTGTGTCTTGGTCTTCGGAGCGTCAATACATCAAAGCGAGAGAGAGACTTGGAGAAGGGACCTCAGGCGAGCGCGTAACCCGACTCTTCCTCATCTGCCAAAGCACTTCCGTCGCTCAGACCTTTTCCAGTCGAGCACGTGGTGCCTTTATTTGTGTTTGGTTTGTAGAAACCTTTTCCTACGTCCAAAATACTTAAGAAGTATTTTGGAAATAAAAAGGTGCTGTGCCAGAGGAAGCGAGCGGACAGTACTCTGAACACGGTGACTTTCCGGGCGGGTTGGTGCTGCCCGTTTGAACGCGGCTGCCTTACTCCTGCTTTACTCCTCGGCGGCCGGTGCCTCTGCAGACGGCGCTTGGCGGGTAAGCAGCCTGGGGGCACGGGGGCTTGGGCAAGGGTTCACCCTCTGCTTCTCTGCTTCTCTACAGGCGACGCCGAAATTGGGAGCAGCAATGTCAACAGCGCCTCGAAGAGTGAAGCCTTGCGTGTGAGAGGCCGACTGGATGAGCTCAATGAGGATGAAACGTGGGGCTCCTCCCACGCTTCGAAATCATGTGGAAAAGCTGTTTCCATGGAAACGGCTAGTTTAAGCGAGTATGCTAGATACGTGCTCAGAACCATTTGCCAGCAGGTAATCTGTGAAACTGCTCCTCTGTCTGCGTTTGGAGAGGCAGTGCTCTCGTACCCGAGGCGTGTAACGTTTATCGTGGTGCAAAGTGACCGCTACATCGACTCAGTAATTGAGCTCCCTTGGGGTTTCCTGCTTCGCACAGTTTATGCGCCGAGCAGAATGTTACTGGGGGAAGAAACGTGCTTCAGTTAGTTCCTAGCATCTCCCTGCACTCTCTCAGGTTGGAGCTGGTTTTCCTGCCTGAGTCCCCGGGATTTGAGGAGGCGGTAGGACCACTCCGTCAGCCATGCGCCAGGTGCTTTCACCGCAGCGTTCGTCTGCCTGCAGGGTTGCTCCGAAGGGCGGGAGAAGTGAATTCTGGAAAGCCTGTTGCAGCAGGCTGTACGTTCGGGCGGCACTGAGTGACAGAAGGCATTTCTGATGTCACATGTGCCTCGAACCATAGCCCACTTCAAGTCTTGCATATGGAAAAGTCACTCTTTAGCTTACCAAGAGCTCATTTTGCCTTGAAACTACCTTGTGAACCTGTTATCTGCTTGCTCGCAGGAGTGGGTTGGAGAGCACTGCTTAAAAGAACCCGAGAGGCTGTGCACGGACAAAGATCTTATTTTGGATCCCGTTCTTTCGAACAAACAAGCCCAGACACTCCTTCAACTTATCTGTTACCCTCATGGCGTTGAAGAGTGCACGGAGGGTGACAACCCCCAGAGGCAGCACATCAAGCGCATACTGCAGGTAATGCCCTGGGGAAAAGCTGGGAAGGTGACCTGGGATGCTGACTTGCCCTGTCCCTGAGCAGCACCGCCAAGGGACGTCGGTTTGCAGTTCCTGGTGTGATCGAGCCTTAGCTTCTTCTCATCTTCTCACTTCTACCAAGCGAGTTAACAAGTGGGCGAGCAGGGGAGTTAAGGAGCTAAGAAAGGAGCTGTGGCCCACCAGCCCACTCCCCACTTACGTCCCGAGCATGCCGAGCTGTGGGATGAAATCCCCCTTCGGTCAGTTTGGGTCGGCTGTGTGAGCGATGTGTCCCCCCATGGCCCGTAGGGAGAGAGTTGGAAATGCAGGGGCAGGATCAGAGGCTGGAAAGACCCTGAATTGGTGCCAGTGCCCCCCAGCACCAGCTAAAAACCCCTTACGAGTGCCTTTCTCAGGGCAAATCCAAACCAGGCTCACACCAGCCACCGTGGAGAAAGTTAACCCTGTCCTGACTCAAACCAGCGCAAGGGTGCCTTCTGGTGTCTCGTTACTCCCGGTGCCACGGTTCCGGGGAGCGAGCGTGCAGCGCGCTCATCGTGGCTGTGCTTCGCTGTCAGTCGTCAGGAAGCCGCTGGAAGGGAGCTGCTCGCAGGGCTGCTTAGGGGGAGATGCCTCCTGTCTCAGCAGGGCTGTGTGACCACTGTGGTGAGGGACACTCCTGCTCCGTGGAAGAGGCTCAAACGCCGTCACGGACCGCTCCCCACGGAGCATTTCTTTGAGTTCAGCTGCACTGGGGGCCGCTCGTTTCTTAAACTACAAAATGGATTTTCTTTGCCTAGTCCTGTGAAGAACTGAGTCGGCAACTCCTGGGGAAACAGGGATCAGCAGAGCGGTCGCTTCAGCTGCTGCGTTGGCCGCAGGCGTGCCAGGATGGCCTCGTGCTGAACGCAGGCGCGTCCGCCTGGGTGGCGCCGCCGCGCATTAACGGAATTGCTAACGAAGGAGCGAATTGCGTTGTCTGTATTCGTGCCTAGCTAAGCTCAGATTTTGCAGGGAGCGAGGTTCTTATTCGGGGAAGTCGCAGAGTGGAAAGCGTTGAGTAGCGGTATTAGCTGCAGAGGCGTGGAAGTTAACGGACGTTCTTTAATAGGTGTGATGTTTTGGGGTGCCATTAGACTGTTAACAGTAGTGACCCTGGTGATCTGCTTGTCAGGTGAGGCTTTTGCACGTAGCGGGTTCAGCTGGGAGACTCGGGGTTTTCTTCGGCCCTGTCAAGTGCTGACGCGTGCGTCTGTGGTGTTAATTCTCCCCTAGAACTTGGATCAGTGGACTCTCCGGCAGTCTTGGTTGGAGCTGCAACTGATGATCAAACAGTGCATGAAGGAGCCCGTGAGTATTTGTTTTCAGCCTTTCTTATCTAAATATTTAATGCAAAAAAAATAAAGTATGTTAAATTTTAACGTAGTCCATGAGCAAACATGCCATGAATGTGCTAGTTTACTTATGTTTTACTGTAGGGTTCTGGGTCTGTGGCTGAAATGAACAGCTTGTTGGATAATATTGCAAAGGCGACAATAGAGGTGTTTCAGCAATCCGCTGATCTAAACAATAACTCTTCTAACTCTGGTATAGGCCTCTTCAATCCAAACTCTGTTGGAAATGCTGACACAAGTAATACAAGACAGAATGGTAAAAAGACATTCCTAAGGTATTTTTTGTAGCACCTTTTTAATTATTTTAGCCGCCGTGATGCTTAATTATGTGTAGATTGCCTAGACTTTCTTTGCACTTGAAACAGGAATGTACAGAAATGAGTTACCTGCAGGTTACTTCTATTTACTCTTGTTAAACAATAAAGATAGCTGCTATTCTTGAATTTTCTGGAAGCCAGAACTTGTGACTGCTCAGTCCACAGTAGTTACTCCAGGTGCATTGTGTCAACTGCTTTATTGAAGCAGTTCACTCTTGTAACAGCTAAGACTGGTTGCAAAACTGCACGGATGCTTTGGCTGAAATACATCTGTTCTGCTTCTAGTTCCTCTGAGCGGCGAGGAGTGTGGCTGGTGGCTCCCTTGATTGCCAAACTGCCTACCTCGGTTCAAGGTAGGGTCTTGAAAGCTGCTGGAGAGGAGCTGGAGAAAGGTCAGCATTTGGGGTCGTCTTCTAAGAAGGAGCGAGATAGACAGAAGCAGAAAAGGTACGACCTCGGGCAGTCCCTGTATGCAGAGCTGAAAGGTGGGTTTGGAGGAGGAGGGGGCTGGGGACTGGGTCTCGGCTTCACAAAACCTCGTTAGGTTACGAGAGGAGTTAGGTTGAATACGGCACACAACAAGGTCTCTAAGCATCACATACCAACCACCCTTTTGTGAAGCTCTTCCGAAGTACGGTGGTCCAAGAAAACAAATCACTCCCAAGGGCTTGTGGTATCTGACTGTTGCATGTGGCCCCGCCGTGGTTTCGCGCTACGCAGAACTAGAGTGAGTTGTCTTTTGGGTCACTTTGACGCCGTTCGTGCCATGCACTTTCCCTGAGCGTGGGACCGGTAATTGGCCTTCACCGTGGTGTAGGACTCCTGTGGACTGGTGAGGCGTGCGTTGGTTTTGACTCACGGTTGTCATTACATTCTGTGGGCCCTTTTAAATCCGCTGCTGTTTTCCAGCCCCTCCCACCTACCTTATTTTCCCTTAAAGGTTAGGAAATGTAATTCTTTGCTTGCCTTCCCAGCTGCAGCAAGCCGTTCCTTGCTGCTGTGCTGGACCCTCCCGGTCACCCGGGCTGTTTCTTCAGTGAGCTGCTGGCGTGAAGTGGAGGTTCTGTTTGCCGTGTCCACTTTTCGGGTCACGTATGCGTTTCATTAGCCGTATGAAGCCATCCCTTCCTCGTCCTCCTCACTCACGTGTGGTACCTGCCTGATCCATTGTTAGATAAAAAGACAGCTTGCTTCCCAGAGCAATTTGTTGGGTGTTCCTGAGCATTCCGGCGCTTTTCCGTTAATCACTGCCTCTCGCTGCTCGCACCAGTAGAAGGGAATGTGGCACTTCCTGCTGCATCCGTGTCTTTTCCTGCGGGAGAGCTCTAGTGTAGAAAATCTAACCCAAGCCTCCCTTGACGCCCAGATAAAGCGCCTGTAGCAGGTGTCAGGCCTTTCCTCCTTGGTGGTTCCGGTGCGTGGCAGAAAAGCATCGACAGAGGTGTTCTAGTTGGCACAGTACGTTACGTCCTTGTGTGCTCTTTGAAGCTTTTTAATCTCTCCTTGATTGATAACAAACTTTACCCCTCCGAGGGACAACCCACGGTACTATGGGAAAGTGTGAACTCTATGTAACATATATCATAGAATCACAGATGGTTTGGGTGGGAGGGAGCTTACAGCCCCCCCACTGCCACCCCCTGCTACGGGCAGGGACACCTTCCATAGCCCAGGGTGCTCCCAGCCTCATCCAGCCTGGCCTTGGGCACTCCCAGGGATGGGGCACCCACAGCTTCTCTGGGAACCTGTCCCAGTGCCCCCCACCCTCTGCGGGAAGAATTCCTTCCTGATATCTAATCTAAATCTCTCTGCTTTCCGTTAACCCCGTTACGCCTTGTCCTGTCAATATACAAGCGCAGATAACGTAGGTAAGATCCCTTTTCCGTTTTTCAAACTGCGTTGTGTCGCAGGGACAGCAACTGCAGCAACAACTCTGAATTTTTCTGGCGGCACTAACGAGAAAACGAAGGGGTGTTGCTACCATGTTGCTCCTAAAATCTGAAAAGTCTGTTTAACACGGCTGCTGGAAATGCAGACTTTGGTGGGACGTTGCCATTCCTGTTACTAGTTCTCACCCGAATTGTTGAAGTCAAGTTAATTGCCAAATTAAGGAACCTGTTGAAACAAATACTTGTAATAGATGCCCACACGTAGGTGTGGGGGTGCGTCTGTGTTGTGTTTGCAGAGGCATGTCGTTTCTAGGAGCTCAGGTACCTGAACCTGCCCAAACGGTCGCACCAGCTGATACTCGGATCCCCCTGCCGACACCTTTAACTTCTCCTCTACCTCACATGTTGTACTTCCACGTTCATCTGTGGTGGTTTCTTACAGTTTGTTTTAATTTCATGTTTCTGGTGGCTACACAGTAATCTAAAAACCCCAGACGCAAAGCCGCGAGCACTGCACCGGCACCGCACGGCACCTGCGGCGTCTGGCTACTCACGCCGTGCCCGTGTTAGCCTCAGCTGGCACTCAGGGGCTGCCGTTCCCATCGGGCCTTGGGGGGAAGGTGCTCGGGGTCCAGCTCAGACCACTAACGTGGATTAGCAACCTCAGCTGCCTAATGGCCACTGCAGTGATATTCCTGGTTAACGAAGGTCGTCTTCCAGCAACATGCTGTGTTTGTGTCCGGTTCCGGGGGATCCCGGTGCTCCCACGAGGCGTGCGTTCGCACCGGCTGCCGCTCTGCCTTCCTCCCCGCGTGGTGCTCGAACTCCCCTGGCAAGGCTTTAATTTACCGGGAGAGAACAGCCATAGGCGCAGGCAGTGCCACTTCCAGGGGAAAAAGGAGAAGAAAGGGACGGGAATGAGGAGGGGAAGTAGCAGAGGGACTTCACTGACTGGCTTGTGTGTTTGCCTCCCTCAAAGCATGTCTCTCTTGAGCCAGCAGCCTTTCCTTTCGCTGGTACTGACGTGCCTGAAGGGGCAGGATGAGCAGCGGGAAGGGCTCCTGACATCGCTGCAGAACCAAGTTACCCAGGTAAAACGAGCACGCGGCCCCAGCACCCCTCGTTAGGGGCTTCACGCGTCACCGTGTTGCGTGCCCGCGGTGCTGCAAAACCGGGACAATCCCGGTGCGGTGGTGTGCCGAGAGGCACAGCCCGGGGAAAGAGGAATGGGCAGCGTCTGTTCCTTTTTGAGAGTGAATACATCTTTTTTTCTAAAACTGCTGTGGAGAAGCATCCTGAGCTTGAGCCTGATTTCAGTTCTTTCCAGGGAAACAAGGAAAGCGGTTTGGCCTGAGAGGAACCATCTTCTCGGTCTCTAGCTGGGTTGTAAAGAGTTTTTATAAGTCAGAGGCTTTCCTTCCTTACAAAAACCCTTCCTCTCCTCCAGCTGGTACCGATTAACAGGTCTCTGTATTTAAAAGGCAGTATTTGCTGGTCCCTACAGCCCTTCCGTCGGGTCACTTGTGCTTACTCACAGCTCTGCTGATGCTGCTGCAGACTTGCTGCTCCCGTCTGGCGCACGCTCTCGCCTACGACCGCTCCCTAAGGCCGTCCTTGGAAGGCGTGTTCAGTGCCCAGTGTGGCGGATGCATGTTTGCTTTTTCCTGTCTGGTTTCTGCGCATTGCCGTGACAGTGAAAACTGCTGCCCGTATGGCCACTGTGTTCTCGCATTGCCTCGGGTCCGGGCTATGATGTCGGTCCCACATCGTAGTTAAATTCATTCCTTTGATGCTTTTATCCCTGGTGTTGCTGCCACTTGGGCTTTCCTTTTGCTGTAGGGCTCTCCCCTGAAATGCAGCTGGTCCAGGTTCCCTAGGGTGCTGGTCCTTTCTCATCCAAAGATCCCACCAGATCCCAGAGATCTGTGTACCTACCCGTGCTGAACAGTTCAACAGGGTGTTTGAAACAGTATTTTTAATAAATACATAACGAAGCTGCTTGTTTTCCGTTTGCTCCACCAGGAATATCTTGTCACACAAGCGGTGGCAGATCATCAGCTCTTTCCAAATCCATTTTTGGCCCCGCGGGTTTTCTTAATCTACTCTGAGCCTTGGAGAGGCCTGAGGGTGGAAAGGTTAATAACTTGTAATGATTCTTTATAGAGAATGGTCACAAATACTTAAACTTCAAAGGGAGAACATTCCTTTACAGGAGTAAAACAACTCAGTCAAACGCTTTTCCTTAGATCCTTAGTAACTGGAGGGAAGAGCGGTACCAGGACGATGTTAAAGCTCGGCAGATGATGCATGAGGCCCTACAGCTTCGTCTTAACTTGGTAAGAAAAGCTTTTGTGGTTGTCCTGATGTTATAAAAAGATGGGGGACAGGCTGAGGCTCCCGACTTGGGGCTCCTGGGCCAGGGCCAGGGGCTGGGGGTAGCCCTGGGGGGCTGCCCAGGGACAGCACGGGCTCTTGGTGCCCCCCCTGCCCTGGCACAAGGGGGCTGTGCTCCACTGGTGTTCGCCTCTGCTCTTCCCAGTTCAGCCGATGCCGTAACCCTTGGACACTGCGTATAAAATGCACAGGCAGGACAGCCTCTTCCTTATGCCTTGGTTTTGGGCCACTTCCTTCCTTTCAGTGTCCCTGGAACTTCAGAAATGTGTCATCTTTTGGTGGGCATTCCAGGCCGCTGTCCACTGGTGGTTTATCCCCGTGTAACCAGAGGATTTTATGGGCTTAGGCAGCCAGCATAGCTGAGACTCAGCTCCCGGGGAACGTAACGCTTGGCTTTAGCTTACGTGGGCAATTTTAGTTGCTGCTACTTGGATACTTGTGTTAATTAGCTTATAAAGTTTCCACTGAGTTCTCCAACACCCCACGTGCCCTGACACCCCTGTACCATGCGACAGGACCACCGCAGCTGGTGTAGCACAGTGCAGTAGGTGTGTGGAGACTGTGTGTAAGGCTACCCTAACCCTTAACCCCTAAATCCTAACCCTTAAGCCCAAACCCTGCCCCTAACCCCTCACCCTAACGTGAGGGAGCACCGCAGCAGGAGCGACACGGCAGCCGTGTTCTCCGCCTGCCTCCTGGGCAGCTGCGTCGATGGGGCCGTACAGCCGGGGGTAACCGCAGCCTTAGGCTGCCCCTGGCCCACGCCAAGGGGCCTGAGCCGGGTTTGGCCGGCTCTGGGGTCTGTGACTGCACTTGGGCAGCTGTCGCCCGCCGCTGAGTAGTGTGGGGGCATGCGCCGTGTTGTGTGTTGGGAGAACCCGGGGTATGGGCAATATTTGGTTTATTACCAAAACAGCAAGATTCTGTCCGTCCGTAAGCCACAAACCACACCTGCAGTTCCAGGAGGGATCCAGCAAACTCAGCCAGGTTCAGGAGCTCAGAGCAGGCTCTGGGAATTGCAACAGTCTGCTGAGCAAGACCCAACCCCGGAGTAAGCTTTAAGCATGGGGAGTACTTTGCTTTTCTACGGTTCCTTCTCAGAAGGCTTTTGCTGGGAGCACGGGGTGGGAGGGAGGGAAGGTTGTGTAAAGTCGGCGCTTCGGGATGGCGTCCAGCGGGCCAGAACTCGCGGGCGGGTGGCGGTGTTGCTCGTAGGTAATGCAGACGATGCGGGGGCGCGGGTCTGTGGGAGATGGGCAGGGCCGTGCTGTTGTTTTGCAGGTGGGGGGCATGTTTGACACCGTGCAGAGGAGTACCCAGTGGACCACGGACTGGGCGCTTCTGCTCCTGCAGATAATCACGTCGGGAACGGTGGATGTGCAGACCAACAAGTACGTCGGCGCTGTTCAAGCAATTTAATTTAATTTAATTTAAGCAATTTAATTCCCATCCTGTGTGCTGTTAAGTTTCGATGGCATGTCTGCTGTTCTGTTTTTCTTACTGTTGTCCTGCTGCTGCTTGGATGCCGCTCACGTGCTGAGTGCTGGTCTTGGCTGGGAGCATCCCTGTTTTGGAAAGTGCTGGAGCCGCTGTTTACGCCGTTCCTTAACGAGCACATACCTGAGCGCTTTCCTAAGCCGCAGCCTCTAATGCCTGATTATCCGTCAGTGGTTTGTGCTGCCTGTAGCTCTGCACTGGGGATTCTAACGGGATCTGTGGGTACGTCTCGGCAGCCCACCCGCGTGTGCGCGCTGGGGCTCACGCGTGCCAGCGGCGGGGTGCGTGCGGGGCTTGTCGGAGGAGCTGCGTTTGTGGCCTTCGCCGGGAATACCTGTCCCTGGGTCTCTTGGCAATTGGAAGTCGCTCAGGGTAACACTTGTCTTTGCTCCCAGCGAACTGTTCACAACGGTGCTCGATATGCTGGGTGTCCTCATCAACGGGACGCTCGCCTCGGACCTGTCCAGCGCTTCCCAAGGAGGCCCTGAGGAAAACAAGAGGGCTTACATGAATTTGGTGAAGAAATTGAAAGTAAGCGTTATGTCATTTGCAGCACTCCTTTGGAATCGCGTTCTGTGCTCGTCTTGCCATCCTGCCATTTCTAGTTCGGGGGAGAGCCTGAAACAGCACTAGTGCCAACGAGGAGATAAGGAGGAGAGTAACAGCACAGGAAGGTGGGGGTGGGAAGGTGGACCTGCAATGTTTTCTTCGTATTAAATTAAAATTAGGGACCCTGCAAGACACCTGGTCACTTTTATTGGTGTGTGAGACGCTGCGTTTGTCTCACGTGTTTTCCGTGCTCCGTTGGAGCGCTGAGCGGAAGGATAGCTTACATTCTTAGGAAAGAAAAGTGACAAAGAAACCCCTGCAACCCGGTGTGTTCAAATTTAGTAGAAGTACAAGGAAATGACTCACCCAGAAAGTGGATGTTTTCTCATAGTGAAAGCAGAGCAGTGTTTATCTTCCGTTTTCCTCCCCCCGTGCTTGATGGGTCGACGTGTCTGTTCTCCAGAAGGAGCTGGGGGACAAGCGCTCGGAGAGCATTGACAGGGTTCGCCAGCTGCTGCCTTTGCCCAAGCAGACGTGTGACATCATCACTTGTGAGCCGATGGGATCCTTGATCGACACCAAGGGGAACAAAATTGCGGGATTTGACTCCATTGATAAGAAACAGGCAAGAGTAAATGTTTGTTTCCATCTCAGATTTCCATGGTTTCCACTTCCACGAGCGATGCCGGCAGTGAGGAATGCCGGGCGTGCAGAACCCTGCCTCGAAAAGCAGTTGCAGAGGACAGGCCGTGTTTCGGTATCTGAAGTGTTTCTGTTCCAGACACCCTTTGCACGAGCCGTGTGACAGTTCTCGGGCAGAGCGTGAGACCTGGCGTGGGTGTAGCAGGGCACACGGGGGGTTGTTACCCCAGGAGAAGGGGCTCGAGCAGCCTCGTGTGACCCAGCCCGTGCGCCAGCATCGACCGGCAGCACCGACAGTCACCCCGTCCTCCTCTCCCGGGCGATGCGCTGATACTCGGGGTGGTGGGTCCAGATGCCACCGTACAACTGGAAGAGTTTGGGTACTTTGGTTTAAAGCTCAGGCGTGACGTTGGCTGCGTCCCCTCCCTACGTCCAGGGAGCACACGGGCAGTTTGTCCCTGCTAGTGCGGTCGGCGCTGGCACCGCCTTGCTCCGTTCTGCGGACCAGGGTCTCGACTGGCGCCAGCCAACTCCACGGGAGCTGCCGAAACGGAAATGCCGTTGGAGGGGGCGCTGGGCAGCAGACGCTCTTACACAGCATCGGCGTTGCCAGCGGAATGCCACGTCCGGGAGCTCGTTGGCTGGGAACCTGCTGGGAGGAAGGCAGAGGTTGATCCTGCTTACAAAAGGCAGAGGGAGGTAGAAGTGGGCAGGGGAAGTGTGATAGTTGTTTCGGACTTCTGGGGAATACGAGGGGCTGCATAATTTTTTGAAGTTACTTAGAAGAGCGGAGAGAGCTTAGGATAGAGGGGTTTATTCCGCAGGCTGGGAAGGCGTTTTTTTGTGAGACAGCGCTCAGGCTTTCTCCCCTTATTTGAACATGTAAACTTCCAGCGAGGGCATTCTCAGGGCAGCAATTTTTGATAGATATTTGACTTTTCCTCCAAAATATGATAGAAGGAACTGGAGATTTTTAGCGTCACCGTAAGCAAACGGTACCGCACAAATACGGCGGCAGCCTTGGGTAGAGGTTAAAATCCCACCAGTTTGCATTTGGTGTGTTTTGTGGAGGACAAAAAAGCCCTTACTGGGTTTTTCTGACTCGAATAATGAAGTAGCCTGCTCTAGTGTCCGACTCTCCTAAAATACTACTCTTTCTTCTGAAACAGGGTCTTCAGGTCTCAACAAAACAAAAGGTGTCCCCTTGGGATTTATTTGAAGGTCACAAAAATCCTGCTCCTCTCTCCTGGGCATGGTTCGGTACCGTTCGTGTCGACAGGAAGGTGATAAAATACGAGGAGCAGCAGCATCTCCTCCTGTACCACACGCACACCAAACCCAAGCCACGGAGCTACTACCTCGAGCCCTTGCCCCTTCCTCCGGAGGAGGAGGAGGAAGAGCCCACCACCCCTGTCTCTCAGGAACCAGAAAGAAAGCCAGGAGAGCTCTCCGATCAGGGAAAACTTGCCACAGACGACGACAAGAAGACGAAGGGCAGGAAGCGGAAGTCAAAATCAAGCTCAAGGGCTGACGTGAGTAGTCGGTGCCCCGTACGAAACTCAGACTGTCTCGCCGAAGCACCCCGGGTGCGTGGTGCTCTTAGGTCCCTTCCTAGAGTGCTGGGCGCCCGGAGGAGCCGGTCCTACCGCTGGGAGGTGGTCGGGAGGGCGGATTCCCACCAAGGAGAGCTCAGGGTAATGTGCTGTGCTGGGGACCCGACGCGCTGTGTAAAAGATGCTGGACTGGCTCCTACTGAATGTTAGCCCGGGTTCCGCGTGTGCTGTCTCTCGTTTGGTGTGAGGTGCAGATGCCACTGTTTGTATCCATTTCCAAAATCCCTCCTGTTCAAACCCCCTTGAGAGCAAACGTGTTAGTCCAACCCCAGGTTCTGCTCACACGGAAACCCGTTCCACAGAACCTCCGTCACGCAGGAAACCGCCTCACCGTGTGGTTTGTTCTGGTTTCTGAGACACCTGGCCTTTGGGCTTTCACGTTGTCTGAGATGTGGGTTCCTGAGCTGAAGAATCACTTGGAGCAAGGGTTCCCGAGCCTGGCCCCGCCCGGCTGGTGGGTTCATGAGCCTGGCACCGCCCGGCTGGTGGGTTCATGAGCCTGGCACCGCCCGGCTGGTGGGTTCCCGAGCCTGGCACCGCCCGGCTGGTGGGTTCATGAGCCTGGCACCGCCCGGCTGGTGGGTTCCCGAGCCTGGCACCGCCCGGCTGGTGGGTTCATGAGCCTGGCACTGCCCGGCTGGTGGGTTCATGAGCCTGGCACCGCCCGGCTGGTGGGTTCATGAGCCTGGCACCGCCCGGCTGGTGGGTTCCCGAGCCTGGCACCGCCCTGCGAGTAACGCACCTGTGCACTAGCAGCATTCTGCGTGCTCACGCCCTCTACACACGGCACCCCGTGTTGCTGTAGACGTGATAGTGGTGTAGACAAACCATCCAGCTGGTCTGTCAGCGTGGCGTGTTGTGAGCAGCTGTAATGTAATATCATTTTCTGGCCTTTTTGACGTGTCAGTTAGGTTCCTCCTGTCGGTTACACACTGCTGCAGCAGGCTACACCTAATGCTGGCCTGCAGAAAAGCCGTGCTAGTGAGGTAAAAAGGGGTGGTGTGTCTATCAAGCTGTTAGTGTTAATTACCCCTGGCCAGCCTGAGACTTAAGCTGTTCTTTACATCATTGTGACCAACAATGGGCACTGTCCCTGTCCTTCAATAATTCAGTAGGAAAATCGGCATTATTTATGAGTGGGTAAGGTACGAACGTCGCTAACGCTCGCTTTTCCTGTGTGTTTGAAGGAGTACCCGCAGAATAACTTATACCGAGTGCCTCCCACTTACTCGCCCATCTCTGCGCAGATGATGCCCCACGCCCAGCCCACGCTGTGGGGTTACGGCATCGTGGGGCAGCCGCCCCAGCCGGGCTTCTTCCTGCAGAGCCAGCCCCTCCTGCCAGGTACGTGCCGCCGGGGGTCCGGGCGTGCAGCGCGACCCCGAAAACCGACCCCGTAGAACCCCGCTCTCCGGACGGGTTGTGTCTGCCCATGCTGGGGATTTCGTGCCTTCAGGTGGCCGTTTTCCAGTGGGCTTTTTGTTACCAGTTGTAGGTCTGTTTCCATTAAGCTTTGTGGGTTGAATAAGCAAAATTGACCTAGTCGGGGGGTGTGGTGGTGGTATAAGCAAGCTGGGGGAAGCTGGGTGAGGAGTTAGAGGAGAGAGGGCAGATTAAAAGGAACAATTGAGTTCTGAGTTCTTTTGCCTGTGGTTCGTCCCACGAACCACGGTGGCTAATTTAGCAGCTGGTAGGTGGGATAACTACATCCACGCGCTCGCTTCTTCTCAGCGTTCGTGGTGTGTGCTCAGTGTCTTGCGGGATTGTTCTGTTTTTTCCAGTTACTGTGTGCACTGCTCAGCTTCGGGGTTTGACTTGCTCTAGGGGGGAGCAGGTCATGATGTTTTGAGAAATACTGTTGTGGCCCTCTCAGCTGTTCCGCAGGAGAAGTCTGCTTCCAGTTATAGATGTTAAATGTTTTTTCTGAGCTCCAGATACAACTAGGTTGGTATTTTAGGTGCGTGAAAGTCTTCAGAATATACCAGACAGTGGCTAAAAAGTTGAGGGAAATGCTGATTTTAAAAGAAATATGTAAGATTATCTGACCTGTAGATACACGATTGTTACCGCATAGCACAGAGTGCATAAATGATTGCCACCTCGTTACAAAATTGGCTTGGCATAACGAGCTGTTCATGTCATGCTTTTGAGCGGACGGGCAACTTCCGCTCAGCAGCAGTAGTCAAAGGGTTTATGTGACATGGAACACGCGGCAGCCCGTGGCCGTCCCACCTTCCGTTCCCACGTGCACGTGGTTGTCTTCAGAGCTACGTTGCCCATTTAATTTTTCAGGCCAGAAACCCGGTTTCGCCCAGCTCACGGCCTTTGTCACCGTGACTGCAGAGCCAGGCGGGAGCTGGTGAATCAGCAGTGAGCCGTACCCCCGCCGCTCCCGCGGAGGGCACAGAGCACATCTGCATTTCGGGTGGCTTTTAGGTGGTTCCAGGCTGGATGCGGCAGGCTCCTTCGTTCCGACGAACACGAAGCAGGCCCTGTCGAACATGCTGCAGCGGCGCTCCGGCACCACGATGCAGCCCCCCGCCATCCACGCGCTCACGCCGCAGCACCAGTTGCTCCAGATGAAGCTCCTGCAGCAAGAGCAGCAGCAGCAGCGGCTCCTCAGGCAGCAAGCACAGCCACGGTCTCTCCAACAGGTTTGTCCAAACCCCCGTGTCCGAGGGGCAGCACAGCCCTTTCGTGGGGGTCAGCTTCCGGAGCGCAGAGCCAGCTGGTACCTACAACTGCAGTAATTCCCTGAGCACTGCTGAACCAGGGCCGACTCCTGGCCGGCCCCACTTGCCCTTTGGTCTCTTGGCCCCTTTGGTCTCTTGGCCCCTTCTATTTTTCCTGTGTTGGATAACATCAGGTGTTGCTTCTGCTGCTCGGTGATGTGCTGGTTGTGTCAGGGGCGTTCGTAGTGGAATCGCTGTGCGCCACCAGACGACGGGTCAACAGCAGAGGCCCAGCAGTGCCGCTCACCGGTACAGGCCCGGGAGGTCCGTTTCCATACACGTGTGCACACAGACGCCCATGTTCTCTAGAAATAGCTGGCTTGTCTTCCCCTGACACCTCTGCAGGGCACAGCTGCTGCGTGCCAGACCGCGCTCGGCTGTTGTGCAACACCTTCCGGAGCCTGAGCTGATTTTCAGGATACGGCTGCAGACGGGCTGCGTTTGGATTGATGGCGTAAGAACATCTGGACGCCAGATAACCAGCAATTTGTGTTCAGCAGTTGGTCCTGAAACCGGTATCTTCTCACCTTTAAAGGCCTCCCGCACCCGTTCTCACCCCCATCGCAGTATATATTACATTGCCGGTACGCTACCTTGCCTTCAAACTCGGTGCCGTGCCCTCTTTGCTCAAAAGAGTCAACATTTTCAGCAAGTATCCTCGTAATTTCTCCCACGCTGTCTCTATTGTAACTCCCTCCCTATCCTCGTGGTCCCTTTTCCAGTCTCTGGGCTGTGGTGCAAAGCCCTCTGTACTGCTCAAATTGCTGATGGGCTGCCGTAGTTTTACAGGGGGCTGTTCGTAACTGCGAGGCTGGGGTTTCCCTTTATGTGTGCCGTCTTCTACCCTAAAAAGCCCCAGAAGCAGCCCCCGAAAGCTCTGGATGCGTGCTTTATGGTGTCAGTGGGTAGCGGATCCCTCATCTGTGCCCTGTAGGCGCTGTGAGGTACTGAAGATTCGGTACCCTATGTGCCAGGGTACTGGGCTCTGCAGTGAGTCATCCCTTCCTCTTTCATAGAACCCTGTGGCGTTGCTTACATTAGGCAATAGCTCGCTATTTTAGCGTTGGTCCGGCTGGCTTTCCGTTGCTGTGGCAGAATAGTGGCTTAAAAAAGAGCCTTGCGTAAGCCAACGATGAGCGCTGCTTATGGCTTGGGGGCTCAAAAAGGAGTCACTGCAGATCTACAACCCACGTGACTCTCACGTGTAAGAAACGCTGCTGTTTAACGCTGTCACGCTTAGAGGATGCTGCGTTGCCCTTTTGGTCTCCAACAAGGGCGGTGTCTGAGGTGTTCAGAGCCGCGGTTGACTTCTGCTGCATGGGCGGGTTGTCGGTAGGGAGAATGAACTTACCGTGAAGGCACGAATCCGTGCCTGAATGACAGCCGTAAGGTGTCTGTGCTGAAGGTTTGCATCAAATTTGGTCAGACTTCTACCACGGAAGGGTTGCAGTGCAGTTCAGCAGGGCAGGTCTGGACACGTGGTTCGGCCGAGCTGCCACGAGCCGGACGCTGGGCCGTCGCGGTTCCGCCTTCAGCAGAACGTCAGGGTTAAGCCGGTGCAAAGCACGTCCAGCCAGAGCCAGCCCAGCCGTAGTTCCCCGGTGGCTGCCGGGCGGCGGCACGCGCAGCCAGGTCCGTTGGGCTGTACCGCGGATGGACACGTCGTGTCTGTCGGGATCTGTGGGATGTTGGGAAAGATCCCTTCAGCCTGATGCTTGACAACGCTGGCTGTATCGAACCGAACGAGCGGTTCACCAGCCCGGCCGCTTCGCTTCCCTTCTGGCGAAGCGTGCGTGGGCAGCGCAGACGCCAGAGACCCCTCCGAGGTCCCCGTGGCACCTCGGGCTGCCCCGTGGGACGGCTGCCCGCACGCTCTGCTCGGTTCGGGACCGCGTCCCTGGGGAGCTGTGGTCGTGCCTCCCGCGGTGCCGGGCCCCGAGCAGGACAGGCTGCGGCAGCGTACAAGCCTGAGGGTGGTACCTGGGAACTCGGGGACGAGATGATGTGTCCGACCTGGCGTAGGTTGGTGGGCAGAGCTGAAGTAAGGAAGGTTTCTTCTTTGGGTTTTATTTTCCGCAGCTGCAGAATGAAGTTTTCTGCTCGGCTAGAAATCACTGGCGCTGGCGAGCACAGTTCTGCCGAATCACCCCAGGACCCTGCTGCTCAGCGCCGTGCCACGCGCGCGCCCCTGAACGTAACAGCCGTGCTGCGGGGTCCTCAGTGCCTTGTTACAAAATGTTGTGTTGTGTGAAGCACCAGTGGGCTCCTGTGCGGGGTCCTGTCCATCATTAGAGCTTCTGCTCCTAAGTTTCATTAAAGTGTTTAGGGTCCTTAGCATAAAACCCCCCTGAGAGGGCCTCGTTAGCGTCCTGAAACACCAGCATTCCCTGGTTACGTGCAGGTGAGCCCTGCCAAGGTGCTGTGCTGCCCCACTCCCAACCCCTTACCGTCTGTGCTCCTCGTACTGTTTGCTATTTTCTCGCCTGTCCTTTTCCTTCAGGATGTCTGTAGCACTGCAGCGTCCCTTCAGGATGGCTGTGACAACGTAATGGTAACCGCTCCGACACCACCTTCCCTTTGCTTTTCCCTCCGCGCACACGCGCGTCCCTTCCGACACGGGCTGCGCGCTTGGCTTTTGTTGGGAATGCTGCGCTTTGGCACTCCTCTCGCCCAGGTAGCGCGGCGGCTGCACGGGGAAGGCTGGGGGTACGCTTGAGCACGTGGAATATTTATTTTTCTTACAAATATTTCCACCGACTCCATCACTGGGCACGTTTTTCCCCCTTCTGTTGTGTTCCCTGTCCCACCTGCGCACGACTGCCTGCCGGTCGGCTCCCGACTGCGCGTTCTCAGAATAACCGCCTTTCGCTGCTTCCAGGCAAGGAACGGCTGACACCTGCGAAATGATTGAGTTTCATAGAATTCAGTCGTTTCTGGGGAAGAACAGTGATGACGTGAAGCTTCACCCCTAGTACCTGTGTTGGCCAGCTCTCCGGGTATTAGGCTCTTTCCGAGTCGGTTGGCAGGAGCTCTGTGCTGTGCTGGGGAAACGGCCGTGCTGTCGAAAGCGCTAATCAGAAAGACAAAGCACAACGTGGTTTCAAAAGGGCTTTGCTGCTTTCCCCGCTGTCCCTACTTCGCGTACGTGCGATCGTTCCTGTTACTGCTGGCAGCGTGTCGAACAGCGCGCGATCGCCGTGTTTGCGGTCCCTTAGGCACACCTGGGGGGGCAGCAGGTACGCGGTGGGGTCTCTCAGCTCCGTCATCTTGCCCGGATAAGTGGGAGGGAAGTGCTACCGCTGCCGAGGGCAGGTTCGGTGGGGTCTTGGTCGAAACCAGCCGGCAGTGCCGCGGCGCTGCGGTCGCCTCTGCCAGCCCCAGGCCACCGAGAAAAGGCAAATCCCTCCGGACACGCTTTGGTCACGTACCTCGGCAGGACGCAGCAGTGAGCTGGGTGCAAGCGGAGCAAAGCGACAGTGGTTCCTGCTCCGACGTCGCACCCCCGTGGCCTGGAAGTGGGTTTTCCCCCTCTTTGTTGTGTCGGCCGTGTTTGACGTGCACGCGCAGTTCTGGCTCGCAGCGGTTGGCTTGCAGGTTGGGTTAACTCTCTACGGAATTACCCCCGGAGGGAGAAGGCCCTGTGGAATCGGCAGCACCTGCCCTGGCGCGGGGCTCGCTCGGCGGGCAGGAACGGGCTCTGTCCCCGCCTGACGAGCCGCTTTGGCTGCCAGGTCCGCCGGTACAACCTGGGCTGTTGCAGGGGCCGCTGGCACCACGGGCCGGCTTTGCTGTGGGGCACGGCAGGTCGGCTGTCGCTGAGGGAGCCAGGAGGCGAGCAGACGGAGCACCACTCTGCAGACCGGCCCCCCCCGGGTCACTTCTGATCCCCCGGGAAGAGCAGAGGGCACCAGTCCTGCTGGAAATCAGTCATGGCTTTGCCAGATTTCACTTCGGGGTGAATACAGGATGTAACTTTATCTGTCTTGGGCTTGGCACCTTATGGAAAAGTCTCAGAAGCCGTTTGCTCGGGGCAGTGATGATGTTTTTGTTCTCCTTCTCGAGTACCCATCCCCTGTAGCAGCTGACCCCCGGCTGAGGTGAAGGTGCATCCCCCTGCAAGATGCATGTTCTGCTCAGGGTTCCAGTGTCTCGGCTGTCAGGTTCTTGTTTTGGGAGCTCCTAGTCGGGTTTTGCAGATGTTTTTCCAGATTAATTCATCCTGAACTTCTGTGAGGAGTGATCCATGCTACTCTGTTCACACCTCCTGTGCTCCCTGATGTGTTTTTCAGAGTTTTCCGTGATATATTGGCTTGTTTTTAAAACAAATCCACAGTGTAGCTCCTGCCTCCTTAGTGTCACTTATCGTCAGAGCTCCCTGACGTCAACCCTGCCCCCCCAGTGCCCCCCAGTGCCCCCCGCAGCGGTCCCAGCAGCTGGCACGGAGCCTCACTGGGCCAGGCTGGTTTTTAGAGAAAGTGAGTGTGTGACAACCCTGTGGCACCCTGCGGTGCCTTTGCCCTTGACCTCTTCTGTCTGTTCTCTGCCCAAAGCGTGGGCAGTTAATCCCATCCCGGTCCCTGCAGTTCTTGTCTCCTGGGGCTGGATCAGGGCAGCTGGAACGCTTCCTCTGGGCCGCATTCCCGTGCACAGCAGGGCGCTCTGCTGCTTTCCCAGGTCTGCTGGGGAGGGTACGCTTGATTTTAAACCCCATCCAAAAACTGGCTGTGCCGCTTGCGCTTACGGCCGTGTTGACGTTGGTGCAGATGCCACAGGAGGGATGGGAGCGGATAACGAAGGAGAGTTCCTGTGGTCCTTCAGTATTTTATCCCATCTGAAGTTTTCTTTTCCGCTGGTAGCCCTGGTTGTGACGCTGCTGCTTGCCCTGCGATAGCAGCGGCACGTTTAGCCTTCAGTGAGAGCACAGCTCTGCAGGGGTATCCTGTTTAAAATGGCAAGGGAGGACTTGGGGTTTTTGTTTGGTTCCGCCGTCGCTAGCCGGGAGGAGCGTCGCTGCATCCAGCCCGTGTCTGCCGCGGAGCTTTCGCAGCGATCCAGTGCAGCATCGCAGTCGCCCAAAGGATACGCCAGCAAATTCTCTTTGTCTTTCATTTTACAATCTTGGTCCCAAAATTCAGTCTGACGGTTCATTTTTCCCTCTTTTCTTGTGCTTCAGCACATACCGATGCAGTTGTCGTGGGAATCTTTAAACGATTTGCCGTTAGTTGAGCGTAAACACTGAGGCAATTTGGAAAGAGCAGAGCGGGCTCTGCAGCTCACAGATACGGGGCGTTTCCAGGCTGCTCCGGCTGGGAGCCGGCGTTGCTGGCCTTTCCCGTTTATCATACCGGTGTTTTCTGTGTCATCGTCCCACCTCCTGCTCGGCGTTTTGCCTGCCTCGTTGCGGGAAAAGCCAGCAGTCGCGAAGCCCGGGAGAGGTACCAGCCGTGATTTAACCCGGGGATCACCGCTCACCGCGCTTCCCGGACAACTTCAGCGTCATCTTCAAGACACCCAGATTATTTTTTCCTAACCCTTGGCAAAGCCCCGTTTTTAAAGGCTCAGTTCAGCTGTTCTCCCCCGCTGCAGCGTTACTGTGGTGCCGGACACGGCGTGAGCGTCAGTTCTCCCACCTCCCCGTAAGTCTCTCGGGCGGTTTGGCACCGAGCCCGGCGCTCTCTTGGGACGGCCGGGTCTCTCCGTGACTCCTTGGGACCCAGGTTGGTGGGGTTTGTGTCCAGAACTGGACTGTTTGGGATGCTGGGGCTGCCTCTGATGGGTGCTGTGTCTTTCAGGGTCAGCCGATGGACCAAGCTGCTTTGTTCACTCCTCAAGTTCGACCCCCGTCCCAGCTTCCGCAGTACCCGGGCTTGCAGCAAGCGCAGGTACGGCGCGGAGCCCCTGCACCGCGATGCTTTGAAGCAGAGCCCCTTTACC
The DNA here is from genome assembly GCA_027574665.1 of Rhynochetos jubatus. NCBI lineage: Eukaryota > Metazoa > Chordata > Aves > Eurypygiformes > Rhynochetidae > Rhynochetos > Rhynochetos jubatus. The sequence continues at coordinate 742,140 of CM050657.1, forward strand.
TCCCAGCCTGCCTCTCTGCCGGGGAATCGCCTCGCCTGTCTTCCCTGGTGTGACGGCGGGCATCCCTCTGGGATGCTGGCCATCTCCGCTTGCTTGTAAACGTTTTGAACGTGGTCCCTTCCCGGTTTTTCCTCGTTGCTGGCAAAGGCAAGCGTTACATCGGAAATTTGGGAGATAGTGATAGCAGCGACTCTTTAAATTGAACTGTGGTTACGTGGTGGTCCACGTTGTTACGTGGTTACTTGGGATTTGGGGGAACAAGGAAGAGAGAGGTGGAGCAGAGCCGGGGGGGAGCTCACTGGTGGGTGCAGCACCATCTCACCCACTTGCCTCCGGTGTTCCCGGCTTTGGCTCTGATCCAGCCCATCCCTTTCTGTTACAGTGAAGGTGAGGCACTGGGACAGGTGCCCAGAGAAGCTGTGGGTGCCCCATCCCTGGGAGTGTCCAAGGCCAGGCTGGATGAGGCTGGGAGCACCCTGGGCTGTGGAAGGTGTCCCTGCCCATGGCAGGAGGTGGCACTGGGTGGGCTTTAGGGTCCCTTCCAGCCCAAACCGTTGGGTGATTCCGTGATTTCCACATGGGCGCGGTGAAGTGACTCTGTCCCCTCTCCCCGCAGAGCGTGCCGCACGGGTACACCATGTACAGCACTCCGATGCCTTTGCCGCAGCAGCAGCCCGCTGGCGTCGTGCTCTCCCCCGGCTACAGCCCCCGCGCCTACGCGGCAGCACACGCGAGCCCCGCGCTGACGGAGCGGCTGCGGCAGCTGCAGCACCAGCCCGGCACGTACGCCCAGCCCTCGGCAGGCACTCCGCGGTGAGCACCTCCGTCCTCCTGGCCGGTAACCTCCCAGGGCTTCAGTGGGGCCTTTGGTTAGAGCTTTATTTAAAATAAAGTGAACTACGAGGTTAACGCTGGGTCTGATTAGCAGTAAATAAGCCTTTCTCTCCAATCTTCCCACGTTCTCCTTATTTTAATTCTCTTTTTAGGTTGCTGTTGGCACACGCTGTAGCCCAGTTGTCCCGTGTGTGCGTAGAACGCACAAATTAACGTAAAGATGGGTGTTGGCTCCTGTTCGCCACACGCAGAGACACGGCAGCCGTGTTACGCAAACGCGTGCGGTGTTAAACCAGAATAAATATTCCAGGTTTACCCAAGGCTCTGTAAACCACGAGACCACCCTGGGAGCTTAAATATTCCAGGTTTACCCAAGGCTCTGTAAGCCACGAGACCACCCTGGGAGCTGAACTGCCTGGGCACCGAGGGGTTTTGCTGCAGCCTGCATGCAGTGAATTGATGGACTTCAGGCCAGCTGGGCTGCGGCGCCTGCGAGGAGCAGGGGAGTTCGCGGTGGGAAATGTGATGGAACAGAAGCAGACGAAGCAGGAATGGGATCTGTAAAAGGGAATGTTGCGGAGGGGAAGCTGGGGTTCCCGATGACAGTCGTGGATCGGAGCGTCTCTAGCGGTCTAGCATAGGCTGCTCTGCCTGCGCTTAACCGCGTCCAGAGATCTGGCCCCTCTTCGTTCCCATTTCAAATCGACACGTTCAGTGGGGTGACCCCCAAAAATCACACCCTTAAGGAGGGAGCGGGGGCACAAAGCCAGTCCAGGTTGGCAAGGTCTGCCTTGCTTCGTGGCAGGGTCTGTCCGGTTCGGGGGGTGTTTGCACCGCTCCGGAGCGTGTGGCCTGGGCTTGGTTGACAGCGTGTACACAGTCCCACGGGGCACCTCGCGCTAGGAACGACGGCGCTAACCCAGTTGCCTTGTCTTTGCCGCGTTCGCAACAGCTAACGGGAGGGAGGAGCGGGCTGACGGGCTTTCCCCAGCTTTGCCCACCTTGGTTACTCCCGTAGCATCCTGAGAAGGTGTTCCTCCTCGGGGTGCTTTCTTGGGTATTTTAGAAAGTGGAAAGTCTGTAGTCAGGTTTAAAGTAATGATGATGGAAGCACGAGGTGTTTTGGTTGGGAGAATGTCCTAGTGCTCTGGGGAATTCTTGCTTGGAATGTAGAAACTCATCACTCTTCCTACCCAAGCAAGAATCCAACGCTTGGATCTGTTTTTTCTTAGAGGAACGTGTTGTTACCTACGTCAGTCACTGGGCAATGTTACGGTATGGCTTCTATTATGGGATGTTTTTCCAAGCACTCGTATTTGGCAGTGTATTCTTCCTGTAAAACGGAACGTCTCTCAGACCCCTGGCAGGCCCGTGTCGCAGCTCGCGCTCCTGGGCCAGCTCCTGCTCTGCCCGTGACCGGAGCGTAACCCGTTATTCTTGTCCCCGCTCAGACTGAGCCATCAGCCCTTGCAGCCGAATGCCCTGGTCGGGGCGGCGCTGGACGGCGCGGCGCCCGCAGCTCCTCTCCCGCTGCCTCCGGAGCCGCTGAGGCAGAGGCAGCAGCAGATGCGACAGCAGCGGCTCTTCCAGGTGAGGGCTGGGCTGCGGGACAGGCCGGCGGTGTGGGGCGGGCGGGGAGGGGAGTGCAGGCAGCGCTGCTGGCCGTGCGCCCTCCCTTGCGCGTGCGTTGGAGCCTGGTGCTCTAAACCCAGACTGCTCGCGCTGTAGTGCGATACACGGTGGGGGTTTCCCGCAGAGCGCTGGACGTACGCGTGAAATGCAGTGCTTCAGGGTTGTAGCATGCCTCTGGAGAAGGCCCGTTTGGGTTTGGCTTAGGTGACTGTGTCAGAAGCAGTGGCTGCGCTCTCCCCTCTGCCCTCACACCGTACACCGCAATTACACGGAGGGGCTTGCTGCCTGTCTGGCCTGTTCCTAAATGCTGATCCGATGACAGGTTTTTAACGTGGCGGGAAGCATCAGTTATCAGCTTGGCGCAGGGGAAGTAAATGACATTAAAAATCTTTCCCGTGGCCCTTGGATGGTTGGAATTCTTTCCCTGTTTCCACTTTAATGCGATAGCTGTCTGCTCCTGTTGAACAATGTCTTTTATCTAGACATTCCGATGTTGTAGTAAACTAAGTGTACCAGCCGTTGAGTATCTTTCGGTCCAGTAGCCGTGCTCCTTGGCAGCCTTGGAGTGGCCGATGACACCAGTGGAGAGCTGCGAGGCTTGTCACCCGTCTGTGGCATCCCACAGCCACTGCCGCCAGCAGTCCCGGACCCCGGGGGACCCCGGCCGTACCGGGCGCTGCTCGCCTCGCGGGCGCTGCGCGGGCGGCATCTCCCATCCCTTCTTTCAGTGCCTGTCTCCTCTCAGTTGCAGGGGCAGCAGCAGGCGCTCGGTCTCCAGCCCGCGCAGCCGCAGCAGCCCTTGGTAAGCAGAGGCCACCGCCGGGTGTTTTGGGTGGGGGTGACGGGGCGGGTGTCGGCACGGGTGTGGGTTTGGCTGAAAGGAGATTTGTGTGCGCGTAGGGAAAGTTCACGTGCTTCACTCAACGTCGTTGAGTTTACACTCGGCAGCGTTGACTTCCAGAGAACGGTTAATACCCCAGACAGCACAGCAAACCACCCCGGCAGCTGTTTGGAGAACCGCCTGGGGGGTGGTCACAAAGCGGCAGCGATGCTTTTCCAACCCTGTGCACCTCCTTTCCGTCAGCGGTAAAATAAGCCTGCCCAGACTAAGGGCCTTAAACCTCTTTCTGGGGGTTCAGGAGGGGGAAAGGAGGTCTTTAAAGCCATCCTCAGTCTTCCTTTAGTGCAGCACCAGTTAACGACTGTCTGACGATCCGGTACAGACCCCAGCGCTGTCAGTCCCACGGGGAGTCGGGGATCTTTGTTTCTGGGGGTCTGGCGATGCCGTTTTCTAGTCCCCGCGCAGCAGGCTGAGCTGCTGCAGGAACGGGTTCTCCTGTTCACGCTTGCTGTGCTGTGTGTTTGTGTGAACGTTACCCTAATTAACATGCCACAGTAGTAATGAGCGGCCCTTGAAAAACTCCGTGGGACATCTCCCACTGCCCAGCTCCCCTCCTGCCTTGGGTCACGGCACCGCTGGCTCACAGCGACTTCAGGCCTCTGGGGTTCAGGCTGTGCTGCTCACCTGCTGGGCAGGAAGGGGGGTTTATCGGTTGAAGATCCTTTTAAGTTCAGTCGTAAACCAGGGCTGCGTGAAGGCAGCCGGCACAAAGTCGGGTTTGAGACATCCCCTCGGGGTGAACTGCAGCCTTTTGTGGCTTAGTGTGTGATTTTACCAAGGCGCTAGCGCTGCCAAGGAACGTCTAGGGGCACGTCCCCTCACTTTACCATGTCGTGATGCTGCTTTCCTGTGCTGGGCAGTTTTTGGAGACGCATTCACGGCTGTTGAGGTGAACTAGAAAACGTTGGCTATAGAAAAATGGAGCAATGCTGAAGTGGCCAGCTCTGAGTTTGAAAGCATTAATTAACGTGGTCTGACAGGGAAACTGAGGCAGCCTGTAAGGGTAAATGAAAGGTGTTTATCTGAGAGCTGTCAAAAGATGGTTTTCATCCATTTTTGAGTTTTTCTTAATAGTGTTTATACCCTGGACAAGCTGCAGGTGCCTGGCACAGACAGCACCTCTCGGGCACGGGGCAGAGCAGGCAGGTTGCTGTGCGCTGGCTGCCCGTCCCCAGGACGCCCCGGCGCGGTTAATGCTTTTGCCTACCCTCGGTGTTTACCAGGGGCTGCTAGCCAGCAGGTAGCGCAACGTGCTCTAGCGACGGAGTTGCCTTCGGAAAGGGGAGAGACGCTCAGGTCCAGTAAAACACTGAAACTCCCTTCAGGAAGCACAAGGTTTCCCGGGAGCAACGCGGGGGCGGTTTTTCTGGTGCTGTTAGAGCGCCGAGCAGCTCCACGCTCATTCTGCACGTCGGGTTTGCAAACCGGCCAGGTGCACTCTGTGTCCCTGTGCAGAAACAGCCCAGCATCGCTTAATTAGGGGCACAGGCGTTTTTACCAGTTACCAGGTCTAATGAGAAGGAAAACTCCAGGACCTGGGAAGCAGATCTAGAGAGCCCCGAGGTGCTGGGGGTCGGACAGCAAGGGGCGGAGGGCTGCTGGGCTTTGTGCCTGCTCCCGTAGCAGTGCCTCGCTCATCACCATCTCCCTCCTGGGAGTGAGTGAGTTGGGCCGTCAGCTCTCGCTCCTCGGCACTCCCAGGCACCACAGGCGTTTTTCCTCCGTGTGGGAGACGTGTTTTCCATGGGAAGAAAAGCCTCTTGTGTACGCAGAGCGTGGGCTCCAGCGGTATCCGTCCAGGGGCGCGGACAGACGGGCTGTCGGGGCCATCCTGGTTCGGTGGCGTGGTGTGCGATACACTCAGCGCTCTGACATACAGGGAGAGCCTCGATAAAAGTTGTTGGTAGGGAATGATTTTGTTCCGAATGACAGCCAGAAGCGTGGAAGGCAAAGCGGAGGTGTTCGGCCCGTGCTCAACTGAAAATAGACCTCCTGGGCCCGATGGGTAGGGAGTGATGCCCGCTGTCACAGAGACCAATGAGGGTGGGGGGCACTGGGACAGGTTCCCAGAGAAGCTGTGGGTGCCCCATCCCTGGGAGTGCCCAAGGCCAGGCTGGATGAGGCTGGGAGCACCCTGGGCTATGGAAGGTGTCCCTGCCCGTGGCAGGGGGTGGCACTGGGGGGGCTTTAAGGTCCCTTCCAACGCAAACCATGCTGTGATTCCATGATTTAAGAGTAAACGCTGCTTTGATGCGAGTATAAATAGGGTGCCGATTTGTGAGCCGATGCATTTACACCCAGAGTACGTTTGAAGTCCCGACTGAATTCACTCACAGCAGGTTTCTTTGGGAGCCTTTTGTTTCTAATCCCATTGTGCTTAGTGCCGTGGGCTGGAAGGGCCTTGTCTCCATCCCTGTGAGCTGGGGGTGAGATCAGGGGACCCCTGAGGATCGGGGGTTCTGCTGACTGATCCACCTCCCCTTTGCTGGAGCGCAGAGCTGGGTGCAGCTGCAGCCCTGCAGCAGTCCTGCACCGCCGTGGGCAGCCGGTGCCCCGTGCTCATCCTGCGTTTTAGCGGATGTGCCATGGCCCTAGGAAAAATAGTTTTTGGGAAGCTTCGTTTGACTGTTGTGCTTCAACCACACGAAAATGTGCTAAAATGCTGGAAAGGGCTGTTAGTTTTGATTTGCCTGGTCTCTGAACAACGCAGACAGTGAAGCTGCTTAGAGTGACCCGCAGGATGAAGCCAGAGGTGGAAAAGAGAGCCCCTTGTCTGGCTGGACACAGGCGATAGCTCTAACAGTTGGAAAAGTGTGAGGTTTCAGGGAACGGAGAGAACAAACATTCTGGGAGATCTCAGTGTGCTCCGCATTCCTTCCCTTGCAGTTTCCCAGGCCAGGCCTGCAGCAGACGCAGCAGCAGCAGCAGACGGCGGCGCTGGTCAGGCAGCTCCAGAAGCAGCTCTCCAGTAAGTCAGAAGGACATCGTCCAACGGCAGGAGGACACGGAGCTGTTGGAGCGAGGCCAGAGGAGGCCACGGGGATGCTGCGAGGGCTGGAGCCCCTCTGCCATGGGGCCAGGCTGGGGGAGTTGGGGGGTTCAGCCTGGAGAAGGGAAGGCTCCAGGGAGAGCTCAGAGCCCCTTCCAGTGCCTGGGGGGCTACAAGAAAGCTGGGAGGGGGGGCTTTTTCCAAGGGCAGGGAGTGACAGGCCAAGGGGTGACGGGTTTAAACTGAAAGAGGGAGATTGAGATGGGCCATGGGGAAGGAATTCTTCCCGCAGAGGGTGGGGGGCACTGGGACAGGTTCCCAGAGAAGCTGTGGGTGCCCCATCCCTGAGAGTGCCCAAGGCCAGGCTGGATGAGGCTGGGAGCACCCTGGGCTATGGAAGGTGTCCCTGCCCACGGCAGGGGGTGGCACTGGGGGGCTTTGAGGTCCCTTCCAGCCCAAACCGCTCTGTGATTCTGTGATCTAAATGCTGCCACGCGTACATGTAAGTACATGACCCACTGGCAGCTGGTGACCGAGTCCAGCAGTGCCACAATACCAGAATGCCGGTGCTGGTGCATCCCATGGATTTCTGTCAGCCCCAGAGGAGCCGAGGCTCCTGCGGGACTGGGCCGGTGGCCCGGTCACCGTTTGCTGCGTGTCCCCACTCCCGTAGTGCTCCCGCGGGGAAGGCCCCGAGGACGCCAGCCCCTCGCGCGTTGGCGGGCGCTGCGGGGCGGGGCGGGGGTGCTCTGCCTTTCCCAGGGGTGCAGACGCTTCCCTTGTCTTTATCAACCAGGTAACCAGCCCCAGCAAGGAGTGAACCAGTACGGGCACCCTTCCCACTTCTGAGCCGGAGCCGGGAGGGAGCCCTGCGCTTACGTTTGCACTGAAGAACAGGACATTCAGAACTCAATGCACTAGTTACGGCGGGAGAGCAAACCTGAGCTCTCGTTTCAACGGTTGTTTTTGTGCTGCAGTTGGTGTGAGTGTGTCCCGAGGTGGGGGTTGGGGTTTGGGGATACTTTTTTGCGTTTAACTAGATTTAAATGTATGGACTTGTGGGCCTGTTTGAAGGATGTTATTGCGGATTTTATGAATTTGGTGCTTTTTAGGTCCTGTTACGGCGAACGAGGACGAAGAATGGTGGATTTACTGATTTGTGGCAAACACCCTTTTGGTTTTGTTTCTCTTTTTTTTTAACGAACTGCACTGGACCAAACTACTGAGCTGAGCGGCACTTCCGATTTTGGCATAAAAGTTGATTTGTTCATCCCAGTGTTCACCTCTTGGTTGGTAGAACAATTTAAATTGTGTTTATTTGACTGTAATTTTCATATGCACTTTATAAAGTTCCTTGTTCAAAGTACCAGTTTTCCCCTTGTGGTCAGAAGGTGCTGAAGTGGGTTTATTGCTCGTATTAGAACTTCTTAAAGTTTATATTTAAAGCCACAATGTACCGTTAATAAACCTACTAGAAGAGGCCGCGTTTCCCATCTGGTCTTTTCAGTAGAAAGCTCCCGGCGTAGGAACGGGGATCGGCCCGCCCAGGCGGGTTTGCGCAGGGAGAACTCCAGGTCCTGGGGAAGGGAATCTCCGTGTCTGGCTCGATGCGCTCGGTAACAAACCCCGTGGCGGCTCTCACAACATGAGGAGGGGGGAAAAGCCACCCAAATCCTTTCCGCGGCGTCAGCGCTGCCGCAGCCGACAGCTCGTTGTACTGCAGCCCCCCCAAAGGCGCTGTCACCCGTGTCTGCCGCGGCGGTGCACGGTCGGTTTCCCGCTGCGGGGTTGAGTCCCCATCGCTGGGTGAGCTCAGGGGTGTAATGCAGGATCTGTTACCGGCTGAGGGCAGGAACACAATCAGATTGTGGACAAGGGGTGATGGGTTTGAACGGACAGAGGGAGATGGAGATGGGCCATGGGGAAGGAATTCTTCCCGCAGAGGGTGGGGGGCACTGGGACAGGTTCCCAGAGAAGCTGTGGGTGCCCCATCCCTGGGAGTGCCCAAGGCCAGGCTGGATGAGGCTGGGAGCACCCTGGGCTATGGAAGGTGTCCCTGCCTGTGGCAGGAGGTGGCACTGGGGGGGCTTTAAGGTCCCTTCCAGCCCAAACAGTTCTGTGATTCTATGATTCTAAATACAGATCTAAAATCCTGCAAACAGGTCAAAGCTGTACAAATACACCATAATTTCACTTGTTCTAGACTTGAAACAGAATCAATTTCTTACTGTTTTCGGAGCTAGTCCGCATGATTTATGTTTAAAAAAGGGTTCATTTGAGAAGCGGGAGCTGCCGGGCATTTAAAATAGGACTGGGTTTCATTTCCACTGCTCCGTATGAACTCGGTTTGTGTGATTTCCCAGGCAGGGGCTTTGCAGGTGGTGTCCCAGTCGGGCGTTCGGTGGGGCGGGGGAAGAGTGCGCTGCGGCAGCGTCGGAGGCAGCACCGCCAGCCGGCGGAATGGTACGGAAAGCTCTAGAAAAGCAGATTGCAATCGGCTTTTACGAGAGTCGGTAAGTCTCGCTCGTGTGAAGTTATTTCTGTTGGGGTTTTTTAAGGAGGTTTTACTGTTGGAGCTGCGGCTCCAGCCACACCACCGAAGGAGGGAACAAGCACACAGGGAACTGCACGCGGCTGACGTCGGGAAACGAGCAGCCCGGCACAAAAGCAATCCAAGCTGAGGTTACAGTCTTCAAAAAATACAGATGAAGTTAAAAGATACTCTCTCTTGGGAAGAGAGGAGCAAACTGAGCTTTGGTTACCGGCTTAACCTTGTAAAGATCTCTTTGACCGCTCCACCCCGCGACTCGTCAGCGTAGGTAACCATTTCCCGCCGCTGGGAAGCTGGCTTTCCCCCGCCTACAGAAGGTTGCTTCTTAGACCCGTCGCCTGCATCGAGAAACGAGAATTCTGGAGTTATATGCAAATTGATGCAGTTGGTTCCTGGTGAGAAATCTTTCCAACCCGCTTTTGTGACACTGGGAAAATGGTGCCAGGGTGTTCCTGCGTGCCGCCTGCGTCCCTTTTCTAAACGGCACGAAGCAGAGCTCGCGCTCTCGTTTAAAAGTGCCAGCAAAGTGGTTCTGAATTTACCCGGCACAGAAGCCTGTGGCACAGAGCTGTGTTCTCAAAAACCACGGCACTGCTCGTTTCACCGCTGAACGTTTATTACAAAACCACACTAGATACTCAGACATACGGAGAAGGTAATCTGCATCACAGTAAAATCCGCTCTTGGGTTCTCGGGTACTCTCGCTTTATGCGATCCGTGCCCGTGACGGTCACGGTGGGCGACACTGAACCGGTACGAAGGGTCTGTCCTTGGCTGAAGATCCCCAGGGACGTTCCCAGAAAGTTGTTTGGTGTTTGCTGTTTGCTGCAGAGCCTTAAGCTTGGTTTGCTTTAAACCCGTTCAATGACTGCAGGAGCCAACGCGCGGGATCAGTGCTGGATCTCAGCGTCCCCAAGCCCCTCCGCGCCTTTCTGGCGCCGTCACTGCAGACGGAATGCCGTCAGTGTCCTTAGGTGCTGACACCCCTGTGGCAGCCTTTGCGGGACTTACTCCGAGAGCGAGCTCAGTCCACCGTAGACTTTGCTACCCGTCCCTGCGGCTGCCTTTCGCACTTCAGATGACGTGAAGGTACGTTACTGCGAAATCGCTGCCGAGACGGTTCTTCGCTGTGCACTTGTAGGCGCCGGAATCCGAGGCTCGGGGATTCGGGATGAGCAGTGTCCCCGGGGGGCGAAGCCGTTCGCTCCCCGATGCTCGGCCTCGGTTACCTGTGGAGAGCACGGAGCGGTCGGGTAACTCCCAGGTAATCTCTGGGCTTGGCGTCCCCAGTGCTACGCAGTGGAGCTGAACTGCTGCGCCAGGCACCGTGTGTATGGTCCGCGGGGGTCTGCTGGTGATCCGTGGGGGATACGCCACGATAACGACCGGGATGGTGACGGAGGACTCGCCGGCGCCGTTGTGGGCCTTACAGACGTAATCTCCTCTGTCGTGGAAGGTGGCTTCCCGAATCACCAAGGTACCGTTCTCCAGCAGGATGTGTTTCCCGTTGATCTGCGGTCGGTCCAGCACGTGGCCGCCTGGCAGAGTCCACGCTGTACGCGGCTTGGGACTCCCGTCAGACAGGCAGGGAAGCGACAGCGGCTCCCCGCTCACGCCCTTCACTGGCCCCGTTGGGCGAGTGAGAATACTGGGCTTCTGGCCGACTTCCAGGACGATCAGCTTCTCGATATAGCCAACTTTATTCCGGGCAGCGCAGCGGTACCTCCCCGCTTTGCCTCCGCCGGGGTTATAGATGGTAAGGGTGCCGTCGCTTCCCGTGAGAAGCTGGGCAGTCCTGATGCCGCTGGAAAACCAAGTGCCGTTAGGCAACATCCAGCTTACGTCAGGCGGGGGGTTTCCTTCCACAGAGCAATTCAGCGTGGTAGGCTTTCCAGGTTTCGCTATTATTTTTTCATTGAACGGGTTTTTAAACATCGGTCGCCTCAGCATTTCCAGCACCTCAAGCTGCACCACCAGCACGCTCTCCCCGCCGTCGTTACGCGCCACGCAGATAAAATCCGCTGTGTCCGAAGGCCTTATGTTCCGAATCTCCAGCGTCCCGTTTTTGTGTACTACGATCCTGCTCCCGTAGTAGGGAGCTGTTAGGAAAATATTGTCGGGCATGATCCACATAATCTGCGGGGGGGGCGTCCCTTCCGCCCGACAGTCGATTTGCTTCTTGGAATGCCTCACGGCCGTCACTTTCAGGACTGTTTTGTTCACGTATAAACCGTTTATGACGGGCGGCTTGGCAACAACGTCCAGCTTGTACAGCTTCGTGTCGTCCCCTCCGGGATTGCGGGCAACGCACGTGTACTCCCCGGCGTCCAGCAGCTTGGCGCGGGCGACGGATAGAGAGCCGTTGCCGTGCAGGAAGTGTCTGTCTGTTGACGACGAGATCGTGTCGCTGGAAGGCAGCACCCAGAATACTTTTGGCTTGGGTTCTCCAACGGCTTCGCAGTCCAGCAGTGCCGTGTCTCCGGCTTGCACTGTGCTGTGCGTCTTGTAGCCGTGCTTTATCCGCGGGGCTGCCACGATGACCGTGAGGCGTATCTTCATTTCGTCTCTCCCCAGCATGTTTTCAGCGTAGCAGGTGTAATCTCCTCCTTCTGTCACCCCAACTTTGTCGAGATACAGGGTTCCGTTGTCAAAGAGGACGTACCTGCGAGAGCGGCGTCCGCTGTCGTCCGCCAGCATCGCGTTGTTGATCACCGTCCCATCGGGCAAACTCCAGGATATTTCTGGTGCGGGTGATCCCGAGGCCTTGCAGTCCACCTTGAAATCTTTTCCGTAGGGCACCAGCTTCTTGAAATACTGTTTCTGGTCGATCTTGGCCGGTTTCATCGCGACGCTGACTTTCATCAGGATCAGGTCATCTCCCATTTTGTTTCTTGCGACACACAAATAGTCACCCGCATCCTTTTCCGTAACTGCTGCGATAGCCAGGGACCCGTTGGGGTACACGCGGATTCGACTTCCCGTTCTGTTGGGGGGGGAAAAGAGGAAAAGAATTACGGAACGAAGCGCGGGGGGCGAACAGCGGGCGTGGAAAGCACACCCGCGGCTCCTGCCCCGGCCGGGGGCAGCTCGGTGCTGCTGCCCAGCCTGTTGTCCAGAAGGACACTTGGCCCCTGGGATTGCTCTCCGGCCCTTCCCTGCGGCAGGACACGGACCTGGAGCTCCCTCAGCCCAGCTGCCAGTTCTCCTGAGCCTGTTAGGAACATCCTGGTCTGGGGCTGTCTCTCCCCAAGCGAAGGGGAGGTGACGCCGTGGGAGGGGGCGTGGGGGGTAGAGTTGGCAGAGACTACAGAAGCCTCTTCCTCCCGAGTCCTGCTTCGCAAATCTCTTACAAAGAACTTTTCCGCCTATAAAATGGCCAGAACCCGGCCCGGGTGTGATTAACATCAGTTTCCCGAGTTCAGGTAAGACTCGTGGCCCTCCGTGGGACCTGCCCCACTTAGGACTGATGCGGGCTGTTGGTGGCCGTGCAGTCACGAGCCGTCGCCACAGGGGTTTCCCCGCTGTTAAACGCTTAAAAGCGGGTTGAGTTCACCGTGTTGTTTGGGTGATGTAACGCCCTTACGCGAGCGCCATGGAAGACGGCGTTGGAAGTTTCAAGGAGGTGGGGGAGAACAAAACCACTCCTACCTGTGCCACTGGTCAACAAGTGCCTTGGAAGGTAACCTCCAGAGGATCCTGGGCTTCGGCTCCCCGGTCGCTGAGCAGTTCAGGAGCAACTTATCCCCAAAATTCAGCCGAGTCATTTCTGGAGAGGCGGTAGCTATTTTCGGGAGCGTGTCTCTGCGCTCCACTGCGAGGCTGACCACCCTCCTTTCCGAGCCGGTCGAGCTCGTGGCTATGCACTCGTAGTTCCCGCTGTCGGGAGGGGCGGCGGCGCGGAGGTGGAGGGTGCCGTTGGGGAACAGGAACAGCTTTGCGTTCACCAGCTGCAGCGGTTTCACCACCGTGCCATCGAAGAGGACCCAGTGGACGGTGGGCTGAGGATTCCCTTCCACGGTGCAGGGCAGTTGGAGATCTTCCCCCATCGTTCCCTCGACACGCTCTCTCTTCTCTTCCAGAATAGCGGGAGGGGCCGCGATGACCTGCAGTTTCACAACCCGCGTGGCGGTGCCCGCTGGGTTTTTAGCTACGCACGTGTAGAGGCCCCTGTCGTAAACCGTCACCGCCTCGATTATTAACGTGCCGTCCGGCTCCACGTGAGCTTTGTTACTCCCCGGGGAAGAGCTGGAGACACGCGTCTCGTTTGCTAGAACCCACCAGACGGAGGGAGGGGGCCTGCCCTCCGCTTGGCACTTCACTGCCACCGGCTTTCCGGAGTGAGCGGTGAGGAGCTGCCACGTGCCGCCGGTGATGCGGGGCGCGTAGGCCACCACCGACAAGGTGACCAGGAGCCGCGCCGCGCCGTGCGGGTTGGCCGCGGTGCACAGGTACTGCCCGCGGTCCTCCAGGCCCACCCGGGTGATGGACAGCGTGCCGTTGGCAAACACCACCCATCTGCCGTCGCCTCGGCTTCCCGGAGCGTCGGTCCCTATGGAAGGAGGGGACAAGAGCGCAGCACGTCAGAACCTCGCTCCTGTTTATTTTCACTCAGTCCCTGAAAACACTGTCCCTGTCCTGGTCGTCTTTGCCCAGGTAACCAAGTCAGCAGTGACAAGGAAGGAAGGAACGAGGGTGTTTTGCACATACAGTGACAAAGCTTTAAAGTAAACCCAAAGCTCAGTCCTCAGTGGAGGCAAATCTGGAGGAATGAGAAGAGGCCTTGCACATCCAACACGGCTCTGGCACAGGCTGAATGTGGTCTGATGGTTTGTCCCCACAGGCAGCTTTTCCTTCTCACGTGTCCCGCTGTCCTGGAGGAGCAGGGGACACGCGATGCCCGCGGAAATCTCACCGTGCACACCGAGATGCGGTTAAACACGGATTGTGTATTGCCGTGTGTTACTTCCGTCCCTAACGGGCTGTGTCATACTCTGTGCTGGGACAGCTGCGTTACTGTCTCCGAGTCCGCCTGTTGGCTGGTGTCCCCCACAGCTCCTTGCTGCAGCGATACCCCGGTTTGGCGCACTAAACGTCGGCCAAATTGCACGACCGCAGCGGAAGGTAAATCCCAGAGGGGCCGATCGAGCTTACCTGACGGGATCTTGGTCCAGTGTATGGTTGGGCGGGGGTTACCGGTAGCCTCGCAGGGAATGAAGGCGTCCGAACTCGCTAGCACCGTGAAGGCGGCCAGCTTTCCGCCAACTATCCTGGGCTTCGCGAAATGATTTCTGCTCAAAGAGGCCGGAGGGCGCGTGGTGGGAGTCGGCTGACCTTGGCTCTTTTCAGACCAGCCCTTGGCAGAACCGCCCGCGCCCCTTCCCCACGGCGGGGCAGGCGGAGTCGCGATCTGGGAAGGCGGCGGTGTGGTCCGTGTGGTGACGGTTAAGGTGTTGCCCCTCGCTGTGACTGTAGCCCAGGGCTTCTGCCGGAACCTGCTACGCCCCCACGGAGGCGAGCTGGTGCTTGTGGTGTGTGCAGGTGGCACAACCTCTGTGGGGGCTGGCGGTGGGGCAGGATGCTGAGCGCTGGGAGGAGTGACGCCTCTGGTTGCAGCGGGAGCACTCGGCTCGGTTCCTGCTGGGAGCGTGGGCTGTGCCGCCTGGTTTCCTTGGATAACTCCCTCTCCCGAAGCCACTGCGGTGACTTTGATTTGGTGAGCGGGGGCTGACCCAGATGTTGCACAGAGTGGGGCAGGTCGTGTGCTCGTGGTGCTGACGTCTGTCACCACGTCTGTGCGTGTGCTGTCCGTCCGTGGTGTGGGCACGTCTGTCACCGCGGCTGCATGTGCACTGTCCGTCCGTGGTGCGGGCACGCCTGTCACCGCGGCTGCGTGTGCACTCCCCGTCCGTGGTGTGGGCACGTCTGTCACCACGTCTGTGTGTGCGCTGTCCGTCCGTGGTGCGGGCACGTCTGTCACTGCGTCTGTGTGTGCACTGTCTGTCCGTGGTGTGAGCACATCTGTCGCTGTGGCTGCGTGTGCACTCCCCATCCGTGGTGTGGGCACGTCTGTCACCACGTCTGTGCGTGCGCTGTCCGTCCGTGGTGTGGGCACGTCTGTCACCGCGGCTGCATGTGCACTGTCCGTCCGTGGTGCGGGCACGCCTGTCACCGCGGCTGCGTGTGCACTCCCCGTCCGTGGTGTGGGCACGTCTGTCACCACGTCTGTGCGTGCGCTGTCCGTCCGTGGTGTGGGCACGTCTGTCACCGCGGCTGCATGTGCACTGTCCGTCCGTGGTGCGGGCACGCCTGTCACCGCGGCTGCGTGTGCACTCCCCGTCCGTGGTGTGGGCACGTCTGTCACCACGTCTGTGTGTGCGCTGTCCGTCCGTGGTGCGGGCACGTCTGTCACTGCGTCTGTGTGTGCACTGTCTGTCCGTGGTGTGAGCACATCTGTCGCTGTGGCTGCGTGTGCACTCCCCATCCGTGGTGTGGGCACGTCTGTCACCACGTCTGTGCGTGCGCTGTCCGTCCGTGGTGTGGGCACGTCTGTCACCGCGGCTGCATGTGCACTGTCCGTCCGTGGTGCGGGCACGCCTGTCACCGCGGCTGCGTGTGCACTCCCCGTCCGTGGTGTGGGCACGTCTGTCACCACGTCTGTGCGTGCACTCCCTGTCCGTGGTGCGGGCACGTCTGTCACTGCGTCTGTGTGTGCACTGTCTGTCCGTGGTGTGGACACGTCTGTCACTGCGTCTGTGTGTGCACTGTCTGTCCGTGGTGTGGGCACATCTGTCGCTGCGGCTGCGTGTGCACTGTCCATCTGTGGTGTGGGCACGTCTGTCACCGCAGCTGCGCGTGCACTCCCCATCTGTGGTGCGGGCACGTCTGTCACCACGTCTGTGTGTGCGCTGTCCGTCCGTGGTGCGGGCACGTCTGTCACGGCGGCTGCGTGTGCACTCCCCACCTGTGGTGTGGGCACGCCTGTCACCGCGGCTGTGTGTGCACTGTCCATCTGTGGTGTGGGCACGTCTGTCACCACGTCTGTGTGTGCGCTGTCCGTCCGTGGTGTGGGCACGTCTGTCACCATGTCTGTGAGTGCACTGTCTGTCCGTGGTGTGGGCACGTCTGTCACCGTGGCTGCGTGTGCACTGTCTGTCCGTGGTGTGGGCATGCCTGTCACGGTGGCTGCGTGTGCGCTGTCCGTCCGTGGTGCGGGCACGCCTGTCACCACGTCTGTGCGTGTGCTGTCCGTCCGTGGTGCGGGCACGCCTGTCACGGTGGCTGCGTGTGTGCTGTCCGTCCGTGGTGCGGGCACGCCTGTCACTGCAGCTGCGTGTGCGCTGTCCGTCCGTGGTGCGGGCACGCCTGTCACCGCGGCTGCGTGTGCACTCCCTGTCCGTGGTGCGGGCACGCCTGTCACCGCGGCTGCGTGTGCACTCCCTGTCCGTGGTGCGGGCACGCCTGTCACCGCGGCTGCGTGTGCACTCTCCAGGGGAGGGTTTGTGGACGTGAGTCTGGTCAGCACAGGTAAAGATTTAACTGCTGTCACGACAGACCTGGCTGTGCTCCCCGACGGCACTGCTGCGGTACTGCGACCTGCAGCCCTACCTTGCGAGGCAGATGTTTTAGGGGGCCTCTTCCTCCTCTGCCCTCTCTTTCTTCCTACTCTGAATATTTTGCTTTTGGTGATTTTGGGGTCAGTTTGAGGAGAAATAACGGGTACGAGGGTTGGCTTCGCACCCGCCACATCCCTTTCCGTGGCTGCACTGGTGGCAGGGTTAGGCTCAGGATGCGGTTTTGCCGTGGGAAGATGCTGTTCCCACTGGGCATTGCCGTTGTGAAGGGGTTTGTTTAACGACAAGAAACCAAGGCTGGGGCTCCCTCCTGCTGAACCAGAGTGCAGAGGAGATGTTTTGGACATGGGTAACGCTGCCGTAGTCTTGGGCAGCGCGGTCGACGCCGCTGTTGATGGAAACGTACCGGCCTGTTGTTCTGGCACCTTCTTCCGGGCGTCTCTCTGTGCCCCACTTCCGAAGGGACCTTCCCCGGTAGCCTCTTCTCCTGGGGAACTTTTGGGTGAGGTTCTAGGCTGCATGCCGGGCGAGCCCGACTCGGGGGTAGGTGGTGTCTCAGTGGTTACGGGGTGTGCGATTTGTGCAGCAGCGTGAGCTGTGTGGATTGGTGCTGGTAGGCTGATGCGAAAAGATTGCCCTCTGTTAGTGCCGGTCCGAAATGGAGCACGGGTCTCCAGTTTCCACGGAGGAGTACGTTGGGTGCCCTCTGTAATTAAAGGCATGACCGTGGTCGTGGCGTTCTGCCTGGCACCGGCTCCGTTCTCCTCTTCCCTGGGGAACGCTGTGTCTTGGCGAGTGCGCGCAGGGTGCTCCGACGGCGTGTCCGCGGTGCGAGGCGAGGACAGAGGTGCCTCTGGGCTAAATGGGCTGACGGAGCTGCTTAGATTATTTAAGGTTGGTAGGCTTGACACGTGTTTGCTACTCAGCTGAGCTCCCGCGGCCAGAGCTGTACCACCTCTCCCAAAATGGTACCTGGGCTCTTTCACACCCGGGACACGGCCTGGTCGACCAATTCGCCTCCTACCAGAAATCTTCCTGCGTCTCCCATAGTGCTGCTGGGGCTGGGGTGTGAGGGCTGTGCCTCCTGGAGCGAGCTGAACGTGCTGGTGAGCCACGGCAGCCGCGTCCGAGGGTAGCGTAGGAGCTACTCGTGCCTGAGTACGGTGGTAGTAAGTGTGACCAGATTCGGGCCCCAGTTCACTGGCTGTCGCTACAGGCACCTGTCGGTCTGTTCCAGTGGAAATCTTGCCAGTGGACTGAGTGAAAGCCTGCAGCTTGTCCTGCGCGTCTGGGGAAGCCACAGACTTGCTGGTGCCTGTAACGTTGGGCACGAGGGTCGTGGATACAGGCTTTAAACTCCCAGAATGTACCAGCCTTTGCCTGGCAGGGAAGAGCGTAGCTCTACTCGCTCCATTTGATTGTTTTATAAAATCTGCTGATATTTGCCTTAAATCAGGTCTTTCCCATGAGTTTGTAACTGCAGGTTTTAGATCCGTGTGTGGCCTTTTGCTGTCGGGTGATGCCGGCTCTGCCAAAGGAGGGGGCGGGGGAGTCACTGCCCCTGCATCCAGGAGGGAGGATTTCCTAGCAGGCGTGTTGCTCGCCGTCGTCGCAGGCCCTGCGGCCCTCAGGCTCTCCAGTGCTCTCCCCAGAGCAGGCACAGCAGCTCTCCCTGTCACCGGTATCATGAACTCTTCTTCTGGCGATAGGTCTCCCGATGTTCCCTCCTCATCCCCAGGTGCTTCTGAGAACTTACGGACTGGAGCCGGTGGTTTTGTTGCAACTTCTCCTCGCTTGGATGCCCATGTCGCGTTCCTCTTCGTTTTTTCCAAAAAGGCCGCCCAGCGCTGCGGGTCGACTCTCCTGGCCGAGGAAACAAACGGTCTCCTGTGCCCTCTCAACCGCCTGTCCCTGTAGTGCCTGTACATCGGTCTCCCTCGGCTGTTCCGCCCGCGCGCGCGCTGGGCGCCCCGGATCCCGGGCGCCGAGGCAGCGGATGCCCCACGAGCGGTCACGGTCACTGGAGTAGCTGAAGGATGTTTCTGTGTTGTAGCAGAGGCCAGCATCGCATCGCCAGAGCCATCGCCCTCCTCCCCTTCCCCCACGGCGACGTGCTTTCCCTTTAGAGTGGTTGCATCCTTCCTAACGAGCACTTGGAAAACCAGAAGATCGACACCGTACCGGTTGGCTGCAACACATTGGAAGTAGCCGCTGTCTCGCTCCGTTACCCCTTGTATTCTCAAGGTACCGTTGTCAAAAACGTGTTTGTTTCTTACAGAACGATGGAGAACCGCG
This sequence comes from Rhynochetos jubatus, assembly GCA_027574665.1. Lineage (NCBI taxonomy): Eukaryota > Metazoa > Chordata > Aves > Eurypygiformes > Rhynochetidae > Rhynochetos > Rhynochetos jubatus. The sequence goes on from CM050657.1 coordinate 760,913, forward strand.
TGCTCGGGTGACACCCAACTCACGGCAGCGTCCGGAACAGCGGTGGATGTACAGGGAAGGTAGAGCGTGCTGCCGGCAGTCGCGGACAGCTGGGCTCCGTTCACGCTGTCGTGTTCCACGTAAGGATCGACCACGGTAATTCTGAACGTGAGAGTGTCCGCATCGTTGTGATTTGTGCCTATGCAGTGATAAAGCCCCGCGTCAAACGTGTCAGCCGCCCGTAGCGTCAGGGTTCCAGTTGTACCTACTACGAGTCTTCCGTCCTCGCTGACGTAAGGAGCTCCGACTTTGCTCCCGTCGGCCAGTATCCACTCCACCGCAGGAGCCGGTTCTCCGAGCGCGCGGCACTCCAGTTCCACGGTGCCCCCGACTAAAACAGCGCGCGCCGTTCGTGTGGTGTTGTCCCTGGAGATGACGGTCCAGTTACTTCTCACCCGGATTTCGTCGTCACTCGGCAGAACGATCCGAGCATCCGTAAAGTACCGGATGTGCAGCGTGTTAAGGGTGGTCGCTGTCCTGTCTAGCTGCAGGCCCACTTTGCTCTGCATTAACCAAGCCGGGTCAGCTCTCAGCTCGGTCTCTACATTGGTAAAAAGTTCATCTTCTTCTGAGTCGATTTGTTTGTATTTGTAACTCCTGAAGGGCAGGTTCGTTGCTGGGCCTTTCCGCTCCAGTCGTAAGGGCGCGTTACTGTACAGCGCCAGAATGCTCCATAGCTGCTGGATACGTTCGGAACCAACGGCACACACAAGAGATGCGGAGAACGACGCCCTGAGGACCGTCCTGTTGCCGTCTCTGTCAAATGAGATGGGAGACGTTTCTTTAGGTCTTTGGAGGGTGCAAACCAAGTTACCTCGGTTTCCCGCTTGGTCAGTCATGTTCAGCACCACGGAGCCTAGAGGAGCTACGAAGTCCTCGGGAGAGACGGAACTGAAATCCCCGTCGTCTGGCAGGGTGAGGTTTCTCACTTTCAGGGAGTCGTGTATGGCTGGCTTCGTGCAGGCTAAGGATGCCGAAGGAATGTCCACGAAGCTTCTCCCTTGGCGATTTTTGGGACTAGCACAAACTGGGCATTGCTGAGCACCGGAACTCCTGTCTTTTTTGCACTTTATAGCATCTGAAGGGGAGAAAAAGGCAGTAAGCACCTGCGATGCAGCTTTTAGCGTTACTGAAGGCATACAGCCACCAGCAGTTCTCTTGAGTAAAGCACTAACAAACTCTGCCTTGAAGTAACCTATAAAAACGTGAAGTAACCTAAAAAAAGCAACGATTTTTCTCTGATGGAACCGCCTAAGGACCGCTGCTGCTGCAGCATCCTCCTGGCATCCTCCAGTCCCAGAGGTTTTGCACCGTGCACGGTGCATGGCCAAAGCTTTGTCCTGGCAGAGAGGGGCTCTGGCAGTTTGGGGGCGGCACGACACTGTGGGTGCAAGCCCTGCTCAGGGCAGCAACAGAAAGTCCCCGAGTCCCGCTCCTTAGAGCTTTTTCAAGGACTGAGTACACTGTGGCCTTCACACTTGCCAGTTACATAAAAATAAGCTTCCTTATCCCCTGTGGATCCTCCTGGTGCACAGCGGCTTCGCACTGGCCAAGGAGAACGTTCCGTTAAGGAGAGCTGCGCTGCGGGACGGGTTAAGGCCACCAGATGCACTTAATCTGGGAAACTGAATGGTATGAGTGTGTTTGTCCTGATTAATGCACCTACAAAATTCCCGTCTTGCAGCCTTGTCTGGGAGGGCAGGTAAATAAATAAAGGAGGATTACCTTCCCAGGAAGAACAGGATGCTCTGTCGTGATGAAAAAGCATAAAGAAAGCCTTCAGCTCACCTGGTCTCCGTTGTGCCCATTCTGCCAACCCCTGCAGGCTGCAGTCGCAGGACCACGGGTTTCCGTGAAGGTAAACGCTCTCTAGCTCGGACAGGTAGGAAAACATGTCCCGTGGTACTGAGGTCAACACGTTGTCAGACAAATATATGTGCTTCACGAAGGACATTTTAAATATTTGGCTGTAGCGCAAGGTGACAAAAGTATCCGGATGAAGCTGCTTCAGTAAATTTCCTTCCAGGTGGACCAACCTCAGTGATGTGAGTCCGTAGAAAACGTTGGGGTTTACAAACTCAATTTTATTGTGGTCCATATGCAGCCGTACCAAGCTCTTCAGGCCATAAAATACATCCTGCTGAAGCACTCTGACCTTGTTGTAACTCATTTTTAAGACCTGTTGATGAAAGAGTAACAAGTGCATGCTATTAATGCGTGTTCTGTGGTTACGAGACTCCCAATGGCCTTCGACTGATGGTTGCTCTGTGGAGGGAACGTACTTCAACAGCCCAGTGATGGGAGCGAGTGGATGAAAGCGTGGGGGAGGTGTCTTTAAACGCAGCGTTGGTTGCAGGACTGGGAGGACGCTTCCTCGTTCCAGCAGCCCGGCAAGGGGACGCTTCTGCGGCCACGATTACCAAGTGCCGTGATGAACAAAGCAGTGAGCAAATCAGGCATGCTGCCGAGGTGCTAAATACGGTACCCAAGGCGGCCTTTTTGGTGTTACTTTTCCCGATAGAATTCTGCTGTTTCAGTCACGAATTCCATCTTTTGGAAATCAGTGAGGAGACAAAGTACAGAATCACAACAGCGGCCAGTTTGCCAGACACAATTCCATGAAAACTACCTGCAGTTGTGTTGCCGTCTCGCCTGCTGGTGCGGGAGGGAAAGCTCACAGGATGGGTAACGCTTTGCTGTCAGCTGCCCGCTAACAAGGCAGCTTTCAGGCGCAGAACTACCCCTTTACGGGGGGTAATGAAACCTGAGGGTCCGCAGCTCCAAAGCGGGTCTGGTTTCTGCCTTACCCCCCCGCCCCGAATCCTCCAGAACCAGCAAATGAGCAATGCCGTGTTTTCTGGCTGAACAGCTCAGGGGCCTCATGCTCTTAGTTCATCACCGCTACAACATCATTACTTCTCCCTAACCGTTAATTAACAGCTCGAGATGGAAGTTCAACAGGAGAATCAGCATTGCCTGTATATTGAATGAGTTGGGAATGGTTGTTCCTAAGTAGTATGAAAGTGCTTCTTTATACATGAATACCCGTGGCACGGTGAGCTAACTCCGGAATCCCTGTGTGACACCAAACCCTTCCTCATTTGTATGGTATACGCAAAGACAGGTATTTTATGAACAGGTGGTATTTCAGCTAAGGAACAAACCTGGCATCAAATACTACATTTTAAAAGTCCACAAACATACATTAAATTGTAAACCCAAGGAGCTTTCTTAAGCGTTAAAATGTTTATATGTCCATTTTCTGTTCAGTAGGCGCCTTTTTCTAAAGAACAGAAACAGACTAAGCCCAGGTTTCCGACCGCAGCCGCAGCACTTGGAGCTCTGCAATTTTCCTCTCTCCTGCGAAAGAGTTTCAGCTGCAGTTGCCCGCGGAGAAGCTGCTGACAGACACCTGCGTGCTCTGAACTGTACCCGAGCACCCACCTGGGAAGCGCAGGCGCTTCCCATCGGGGTACTGGGTCTTGAAGGCCCTCGTCTTTCACATGGATACAGTAAGAAACAGGAAACCAGAATGCTACGGCGCTGATCTGCTTCCGTTTATCGCTGCAGGTTGCTGAAAAGCCGTGAGAATTAACGGTGGATCGTTTGGTTCTTACCTGTAATGAACGTAAATCGCTGAACACTCTCTCAGGGACCGTGCTTATCTCGTTGCTGTGCAGCATCAGTAACTCCAGTTTCTCCAGGCCAGAAAAATCTGCGTCCGTCAGTCTGAGCAAGCTGTTGTAACTGCAACGAACATCGCGTCCCCGAGCCGGGTTTAGTCGGGCAGCCAACCTTCCCCCCTTGTAAAACAACAGACACCCCCCAGAACAACTCTTTGGACATGCACAAGGGCAGGCAGCACCTCGGGATGCTCAGATGCAATCTGAGGTCGTTCCTGCACCTTGGCACAAGATCTGTGGCTTCCCCAGGGCAGCTTTCTAAGCGCATCGGGAAGACGACTGCAAACGCGCAGAGCGGAACGCCAGTTTGGGTTCCGTGGAGCAGGGAGCTCCCGTGATGGCAGAGGCTGGCACTGAGCGATGCCTCTTCCCATCCAGGGCATTCCCAGCACCGAGGGGACCGCGAACGGAAGAGCTTCCTTGCTCTTTCTGCCGAGAGCTAAAGCCAAGGGTTCTGGGGACCTTCCTCCTGGGACCTGGATGATGATGGCTGTGCCTAGGGGCGGGGTGGGGTCTGCAGAGCATCGTGCAGCCCCTCCCTGGTCCTCGGCCGCACAGTGCCATCCACCCCCGTCAGTTGTACGCCTTGAGTTTTATCCCCACAGGTTAAAGGGCGCACGCTGCTCGCGTGCAGACACAGCCTCAGCCTGCCCTGATTTCCGTCGGCACGCGCCGTACGGATGGCTGAGGCTGGAATTTAACCGGGAACCAAAACGGAACCGGCCCTTCGCGTGAGAGCTGCACTGCTCCGGGAGGCTGGAGCATCGGTTGTACCCAGGTCCCGCCAGCATGAGTACTGGTGGCGGGGATGCTACGCTGCCCCAGATCTAGGGGGGTGTGAGCCCCCCGCGAGCACCTGCTCCGTGGTGCCTTTGTGGCCGCTGTCGCGCTCCTCATCGGCTGGCGTGGGGACTCCTCGTGCCGCCGTCACCCCCCCATGCCCAGCGGTGACAAACAGGTCGGACTGACTCGCCAGACGGACAGACGGCCCTCCCGCAGTAGTAATTAAGGCATTTCCAACACGTCCCACGGCTCGGATAACGCACGGTCTGCTAAAAGCACGGGTGCCTGACTGGAAGGCTTCGTACGCAGCACTGCGGGGCCACGCTGCCGCAACTGAGGGAGGGGGAAGGCAGGCAGGGGTGGGGGGCTGGCACCTGGGTGCGCTGCCCCGAAGCAGAGGGCAGATACGTGTTACCTCCCGTAAACGCAGCAGGTGACAGCCTGGCTACTGGCGCCGTGACGTGCTAAAGTCACAGCAGAGCCTCTGAAGGCTTCTCCACACGTACTGATGTTCCAGCCCACTGGCTGGGCTCCGGACTAGCTTTTCCCAGAAAGAATTCCCTGGGCTGGACTCCCTCCGAGTTCCGTGTCACCGATACGAGATGTTCGGGTAATGCAAAAGAATTCATTTCGGTGAAAAGCTTTCTGAAGTTCTCGCACGCCCCCGACACCTCCCCAGGATTTCTGCTCGGTGCTGGGGTCTCGCGCTTCGCTGGCCGTGCCCACGGCCGCTCCCCGGTGCCGTGGCACGTTAGCTCTTGGGGTTTGCTCTAATGAGCTGGTTCGTTCTGAGCCTGGAGGCCCTGAAGCCCTGCAGAGTGCCGCGAGGTGACCGCCGCAACGCCGCGAACCTCGCCGCTGAACGTACCCCAGGTTGACGCGCTCCACGTCCGGAGGGATGCGCGGCGGGACGGCGGTGAAGTACCGGAACGTGCAGTGCACCTCGGTGGGGACGTAGCAGGCGCAGAGCCTGGGGCAGGCGACGGCGGTGGGGAGCGCGGCCAGGCAGACGGCCAGGAGGGCCCGCAGCCGCCGGGGCCCGCCTGCTGCCTCCATCCTGCGGGACAAGGCTACGCGCCCATCCCCGGCGGCCGAAGCGAGCGGAGCCCTGCGCGGGAACAGCACACAGCAGCGGTGACCGCCGGGCGCTCGGCTGGACGCCGGAAAAAATCCGTACCTCGCAGGGAAACCCGCCCCAGGATCCGGACCCGAACCGCCCGGCTTTCCCCGCAGCGTTCAGGCCGGTGGAGGGGTCTGGCATGGGGGTCGGTGGGGAGAACCGGGGCGCCCTGCGCTGGTCCCCGCAGGTGGCGGTCGGTGTTGCGGGACCCGCGGGACCCCCCGCTCCATCGGGACCCCCCGCTCCAGCGCGACCCGCGCGTGCGGCCGCTGCCGAGCCATCCTCGCAGGGAACACGTCAGCTCCTTCCGTGCCAGTAATTATCCCAAGCAAAATTAACTCCCGTCAAAGCCCGCGCGCCGAGCCGCCCCCCCCCCCCCCAACCCCCCAACCCCACCCCGGGCCCGGGGCCCGCTGCCCGCCCCCACCTGCACCCGGGAGCGGGGCCGCGGCCGCGCCGGCACCTGGCCGAGGGGCACCGGGGCCGCTACCTCGGGGCCGGGCCGGGAGGGTCCCGCCGCCGCCGGCTCCTCCTCCCGGGAGGCGCCGCCGCGCTGGTGGGGGGCGCGGGGGCCGCCCGCGGAGCTGCCCGCCCGCCCGCAGACGGCTCGGCTCCGGACGGGACGGCTCGGCTCGGCTCGGCTCGGCACGGCTCGGCTCCGTATGGCACGGCACGGCTCGGCCCGGCGTCGCTCCACTCCCCCCGCCCCGCCGGGGTGTCCGGTGCCGCGGGGGGGCAAAGCGCGGTATCGGCAGCCCCCGCCATCGAGGGGAGGTCCGTGCGAGACCCCTCCAAACCGCCGTCTGCCCGCGCCGGGGGTCTGGGCTCCCTGGGGGGCTTCTCGCCATCGGTCCCAGCTCCCGTGCCTGCTCGGGGGGTTGTGACAGCCACCGGCAGGTTCCTGGTGGGTGGGGAGAGGCCAGCAGCCATCCAGCACAGGGTTCCCGAGCTCCCCAATAGCTCTTGGACCGTCCAATTTACAGCTGTGCTTTAACAGATGTTAAATTAGTGCCAAATCATTATATCCTTACGCAGTCGGGCTGGGAGTTAAACACGAGCCCTGGAAGCCGCAGGAGGTTCCTGGTACACGGCTGCTCCCACACAGTCAACGTTTAGGGACTTCGTGGAAAACCCTGGGAGTGCCCACGGCCAGGCTGGATGGGGCTGGGAGCACCCTGGGCTATGGAAGGTGTCCCTGCCCGTGGCAGGGCGCGGCACTGGGGGGCTGTAAGGTCCCCTCCAACCTAAACTGTTCTGTGATTCTGCCGAATGGCACTGGAAGAAGCCCTGTAGCTTCTTACTCCCTCTCGGCCTCTTCGCTGCGTTACCCACCACGAGCACCTTGTGCATCGGCATTGCTGATCTTTGTCCAGCGTCGGAATCCTTCCCACCAAGGCTCAGGCGCGCTCAGCACCCCACGTCCCCGGGTCCTTCTCAGTTTCAGAGCTCCTTGGGTTGGACCCGCAGCGCGGCAGCTGTCCCCTTCGCACGGCGGCTGCTCTGCGCGGTCCAGCACAGGGCTCCGTCCGTCCGCGCAGGGTGAGCAGCAGCGGCGTTCGGGTGCTCCGGGGGAGACACCCAGATTACGCACCGGTCGCACAGGCCTGTGGTGCTGCTTCTGTTACACATTTGTGACCGTCTCAGCGTTCCCAGCTAGCGAAAAGTGAGTGTTGTTTCAGGAAACAGTAACTCCTCAACAGTGATGTCACGTAAACCCCGTGTCCTCGTGCAGCAACACTCCTGTTCGATGCCTCAGGAGCCGCTGGTGGTCGGACTTCTTTCCTGCTGGATTACTGAGGTGAAGGCTTCCGGAGTGACACGTTCCAGCGTTGGGGTTTTGTGGGTGTTTGGGACGTTTTTTAATGATTCCTACCAGTCTCCATGATTTGTGGTGTAAGAGGGACCGCAGTTTCTGAGAACATTTTCCAAACCCACGCACCTGAAGATCTGCACTGAAAGGGACATTGAACCTGCGCCGCGTGCCTGGTTGCAGTGTTAAGAGGGGGGTGTTCACCACGGCGTACGCTGTGGGCGCTGTAATTAAACCCAGCTCTCCCTATGCTTCTGGGAAACGGCGTGTGCCATCGCCAGAACTACAGAGTCCTCCCTCTGGAGGGTGGCTGGAGAGCATGGAGTACTTTACGTCCTGGTGTGGCTCTGATCTTATGGAAAACACAACGGTTACACAAACCCTCGCTCCTCGCTGTTGGCAGGTTCCGGCGTGTCTGATGTTCAAAGACGACGGAATCCACGACGGGGAGAATCGGGAGCTTCCCGTGAAGTGAAACTTTTGGCAGGGAAGCGTGGTGAGGGCGAACTCGGTGGTGCTGCGACGGGGAGAGTGGAGGGGCAAGGACCCGGGAAGAGCTGGATTGCGGGCAGGAAGGTAGCGACAGGGTCCCTGAAGCCGGGGGGTCTGTGGGGGGGGTGTTTGCTGGACGATGGGTAGGCGACGTGCAGCAGTACAAATACGTGCGACGGCGCCGGGAGACAAAGCAGCTCTCCCCAGCCTCGGCTCAGCGTCTTGGTGTGAAATCCACCGCTCCAACCTCGGTACCGAGAGCCGCGTTCCGGCGCACACGCCACGAAAATCAGGGAGAACTCCCAGCCCTGGGGCAGAACAGTTTGTTACATATTCCAACATTCCTTACGGCTCTGGACCCTTGAAGAAAGCCAGGCCCCCGGAGTCGGATGTGCACAGGCTGTTCGAGCCCCCAGATCACGGTTCACAACCCGGTGCTCTGATTTGGTTTCCAGGGCTTTTGGCCTACGGTTTCAATGGGCGTTTTCTTTCTCTTCTTCCTCAGCACGAACAGATGAGTGCAACGTGACTCGGACTTTAGGGAAGGAAGTCACGGAAAGCAGATGATGGGTGGAAGGAATGATTCCTCTGCAGTATTTTCCTGGAAAAGAGGAATAGTCTTAACTTTTCAAGCAGTAAATCTGCATCTCTAGCACCCAGCCCTGTCCACGAATGCAAACCGTTCCCGGCGCGCTGCGTTCTGCGCACACCAGGAGCCGCCGCGTACGGCTTCTGTGTCTGTAGGGGTAGCGTCAGCTTCCTTCAGGTCGTGGTGGGGCTGGATCACAAAGCTGGGATCTCGAAGGAAATAGTGGCTGACCCCTGTGTTTATGGAGTCAAAAGAAATGACATTGAGGGCAGGAGATAGTTTTGAAGGACACCATACTGATGTGTTCGGTGCATCAGTGTCGGCAAAAGATTGTTTTAAATGCAGTTTTAATCTGAATCGTGTACCGGAATCGTGTACCAGAATCGTGAACCAGAATCGTGTACCTGAATCGTGTACCTGAATCGTGTACCGGAATCGTGTACCGGAATCGTGTACCGGAATCGTGAACCAGAATCGTGAACCAGAATCGTGAACCAGAATCGTGTACCTGAATCGTGTACCTGAATCGTGTACCTGGCTGTTTTTTGATGATGTTTGCTTTTGAATTTGTTCTTCCACTGCAGACACCGGCCATTCCCTCCTGCATCCGCAGTTTCCTTGTGAGGCTGATCCGTCTGTTCCGCGGATTCCGGGTGTCTCCGTTCCCGTCACACAGCATTCCCGCTCCCCCTCGTTTTATTCCTCCTTATGCTGTCCCTTCTCTCCAGGTGATGCCAGTTCTCTTTCAAGGCCCTTTGCAAAATGTTTTCATGTTGTTCTTTTCATCGCAGCCTCTTGCTGGCCGAACTCTTTGGATGCTTTCTGTGCCAGCCCACTGCCTGGTACCAGATCACGTGTCTGATTGGGTCAGAATCAAATTGCCTGGTGGTGTTCTTAACTAGGGAGGTAATACCAGAATAAACTGTTAAAATCTGCGATAAAGCAGCATGTCAGCGTCTGTTATCTGTGTAGGGACATGTTATTTGAAATTCATGTTGCAAAATGAAAGCGAAAAGAAGTGTGTGAGATCCAGAACTACCCAAGAATTTAACTGACGGTGAAGGACTTGCTTCCCAGGGCGCGAGGCTGCCCACTCCCCCATTTTCCTTTACTAGCCAGGCAGGAGGAGTGGGAATCCATCAAAACTGCCCGGATGGCATGTGCCTGGAGCTGGACTGAGGAGTCACTGAGCTCCTAGAGCCCTGTACTTTTGTCAAAACCCATTTTCCCCTGAAAACGCATGACTTCTGCCATAATTTACCCAGAAATACCTCAAGAGGTGCAGCTGCATCTGCAGAGGTTTTTGAAGCCTGAAAGAACAACTCTGGGATAAGAGAACAGCCCAGCTCACCTCTTCAGCGGGGAGTACTGCCACAGCTGGGCAGCGGTCCCTGCTGCTCCCTGGTTCTCTGGAGCAGATGCTGCGTGTGCCCATCCCTCCTGCACGCACAGCGGGGTGAGCACCGAGTCAGCCCTGGTAAGGCCGAATCGAATTGCGCAGCACCTTCAGTAGAATATTTCCAGTTTCTCGGCTTGTCTTGACCTAACCTAACATGCTCCAAATTCAGTCTTAAATGTCTGGATCTTTTTGCAGTTGAGCATTCCGGCAGTACCCAACACAGAGCCAGAGCCAGCCGGGTACTTTACATTTCAGGGCGGTGTTGCCAATGTGCCCTCCAGAGCTCCGGATCCCAGCTTCTGGGGCCGAGTGCTTAAGAAACTGTCAGCTGTGCTTGCGTGAGCGTGCAGAAAATCCTGCTGCCACACGCAATACGCTCGGGTTCTTGGACGTTGACTTACAGTGTCTTAACTCCCACAGTCTTAGCTGGTTTCCTAAAGCAAACGTGGCAGTTTTTAGATGTGATCGCAGCACCTCCAGTGCAATAAGCTCCGGCATCTGTCTGAAGCTTGTGCTATAAATCAGTTCCTTCACAGGAGCTTTAAAGCCAGTGATGCCCTTTGCTGTGAGATCAGGTTGCGAGCCGGGCCGCTAACGTCCGTACGGCAGGGCTTTGTTACGGGCTGTCTCAGTGGGTTGTTGGACAGCCTTGAAAAGGATTGCATGGCTCTGAGTGCCTCGGTGGGAATTTTCAGAACAACCCATTTAGGAACAATTCTTCTGGGGCTCAAGGCTGTAGTCCGGCACTCAAGGTCCATTGTCACAACGTGGACGAGCTCCCAGCGAAGCACCGGTTGGTTCTGAAAACACAGCCTGTGTTTCTGAGCTGCCAGTGTGTCAGCACGAATATTAACATGGGGACACAGTCACATCTGCTTCATGCCGTGCAGAGCTGTATGCTGCTGCCCCGCAACCCAAGCAGCGCGTCAGGGGAATGGATGTACCGAGGGCTGAGACGTGTGTGCACGTTCAGGCGCACAGCCTGGACCTCGCTGGTTCACTACAGAACTCTGACAAAGCTGAAATAAACTTTTCTTAAACTTGTGTAGGAAGAACAAGGCAGCTGGCCATGGGCATGAGAGGTTCCACTCCCATTTCCCAGGGGCAGAATCTCACGGCAGTAATTGCATCAGAGTTCAGTTTTACTCCTGTGGAAATTGATGGCCTTGTTAATAAACCATCCCATCCCATCCCATCCCATCCCATCCCATCCCATCCCATCCCATCCCATCCCATCCCATCCCAGGCAGTGGCCCCACAGCCACAGAGCTCCATGCTCTGGCTGTCTGTTGCTCTTCCCGTGTACCCTTCTGCCCGGTGAGCGTCTCAGCTGTACGGTAATCCATCTTTTCCAGCCTGGATGGGCTGTCACCGATGTCTGCGCTGGGCCTGAGCAGCCAGGGACCCCCACGGGCTGCTGCTTCCGAACCCTGCCCAGCTCAGATGACATGGGGCCCGATAAATCATCCACAGTATTGGCAGCCACATCAAAAGCTCCTGCTCGGGGCATTTGAAACCGACATGCAGATAATAACCCGTGTAGTTGAGCACGAGCTATCCTTCTTGCTTTGTGAGAAGCTGCGACATCTTTCTCTTTCGCCCAGGTGGTTATCGGAGGGGGACGTGAGGAGACGGATCATCCGTCACTCCAGTTCAGAGGAAAAGCTTGTCGAAAACTCTGTGTGGCTGGGGAAAATCTGCTGTCCTCATTAGGGGAGCAAATCCTCAAACAGGGTGGTTACAGGTTTCATCTGCAATCGATAGTTCCTGTGCTTTCAGCGGGATTTTTAATCTCCTTTCAGACCACCTGGCAAGCAGGGATGTTTGCCTGCAGACCTACTCAAGCAGCACGTGAACTGAAACACAGACACTGCTGCTAAAGTAGTACTGCAGGTGGAGACTGGATGCTTTCACTGCTCACCTCACACGTTGGCTGGAGTGGGTGTTTTGGGACAGAGTGACTTCGTGGTTGTTAAAGCTCTGCTCGCTCTTAGCGCACACATCTCCTGAGCCTCATGGCTTACAGAGGCCAATGCACCTTATCATGGAATCACAGAGCAGTTTGGGTGAGAAGGGACCTCAAAGCCCCCCCAGTGCCACCCCCTGCCATGGGCAGGGACACCTTCCATAGCCCAGGGTGCTCCCAGCCTCATCCAGCCTGGCCTTGGGCACTCCCAGGGATGGGGCACCCACAGCTTCTCTGGGAACCTGTCCCAGTGCCCCCCACCCTCTGCGGGAAGAATTCCTTCCCCATGGCCCATCTCCATCTCCCTCTTTCAGTTTAAACCCGTCACCCCTTGTCCTGTCACTCCCTGCCCTCGGGAAAAGCCCCCCCAGCTTTCTTGTAGCCCCCCAGGCTCTGGAAGGGGCTCTAAGGTCTCTCTGGAGCCTTCCCTGCTCCAGGCTGAACCCCCCAACTCCCCCAGCCTGGCCCCATGGCAGAGGGGCTCCAGCCCTCGGAGCATCCCCGTGGCCTCCTCTGGACTCACTCCAACAGCTCCGTGTCCTCCTGCTGTTGGGGGCCCAGAGCTGGAGGCAGAACTGCAGGGGGGGTCTCCCCAGAGCGGAGCAGAGGGGGAGAATCCCCTCCCTCGCCCCCCTGGCCACGCTGCTCTGGATCCAGCCCAGGATCCGGTTGGCTTGGAGAATTTCATGTGTCTTGATGGGAACTGAGCACACTGGGCATGACATGATCCGAACCTGTGAGTTTTCCGTGAAAAGCCGTTCCCTCGAGTTCTTTGCCTGGTTAGATTCCTCCTCTCAGCTTCAGCCAAAACCAGCTGGGGCATTTCCGTTGTGCTCTGTGCACTTCGGGGCACCCTTTGGGTTGGAACGGAAAGCCCTACACTTAGACTCCCAAGCGTGATAGGTTAGAAACGACGACCTGTGGACGTGGCCATGGTGAGGGGGGGCACTGTATCTCATCACACCCTAAGAGCAGCGCTGTAAGGTTAACGAAACGACGTGATCACAGTCCCTTTGATGCAGAACTGGCTGTATATACACAGAGAGATGACTAACCAGGTTGCCTTTATTGAGGTATCCGTGGGAATTGGAATGGCATAATTGTTTAATAGCTGATTCCCTCATTAACCATTTGACAGTTGCTAATTAGCCAGTGGCTTGGGTAAAAATAAGTGACTCCAAAGGACAGTACAGTGTTACAAATCCGTAAGCCTAAGTAACCTCTAGGTGTAGAGCAGTGGCTATAGGCAGATGGTCTGGCTGTTCTTCAACAAGAATCTCAAAACCTACCGACAGCCAGTTGAAAACAAAGAGCTGAGGCGTGCCATGGATAATTTCTGTTTGTGATGAGTTCATTTTTTCAGCAGTTGAAAAAAACAAACACTTCCCCCTAAACAAACAAACAACCCCCCTACCCTCCCCCCAAACAAGCAAACATTGTCCCCAGACAAACAAACAACCCCTACCCTCCACCCAAACAAGCAAACACTGCCCCGAAACAGACAAACAAACAACCCCTACCCTCCCCCCAGACAAGCAGACACATCTCCTGGGTACAAGTTTATTTCTGAGTTCCAGATGAGTGGGTGTTTCTGGGTCACATTACGGTTTATTTCCCAGTTACAAGTCAACGAAAAGTTTGACAGTGGAATGCCTGGCTTTGCCGGTCCCAACCACAGCCTTTCTTCTGCACAGCTGATAGGCTTTGCTCCACACCTGCCAGCATTGTTAATTAGCAGAGCACTTCATTATCTTCAGATGGCAGCAGGCTGGGTCCCAGGTGCCTGATGTAGGCACAAACCTCAGGGGCTATTTAAAGGTAAGCATAGGCTCCAGGTCTTTCTTTGGCAAGGCCTAGGGTTGTTCTGTTCAGTTGAATTGTTTGGGGGCTTTTCCTTAAAGACCCCTGCAGTAGCAGGATATGAGAAGCCCTACAAACGTAGGAATTCTTATATAGGTTTTTCCAAGTCAAGGTTGACCCTAGAAAATGAGAGGTTCTTCTGGGCTGAGATACAGAGGAGGAACGAGAAGATGCTTGCTCTACAGGTAAGAAAGCCTGAGCACTATGCTACAACGTGGTTATTCACTTTATGGGCACCGAGGATGGTTTTGGCTAACGTGTGTTATTTCACTTGCTGAACTCGCCGTGGTGGGCTGCGTAAAACCGGAGCTAAGCTGGCCTGTGTGAGTTTAACTTCTGTTGGAGGGCTTTTCTGCTATAGCTATGCTGGGAAGTGTATGGACTGTGGGACTGAGGATGCTAAAGGAGTAACTTTGGTGTTGGCTTTGTGGGGAGCTTGCATCAGTGAGCTGACTAAGAAGGCAGGGAGGATGCTTGCTTGGTGGGAGTTTTTAAAACCTTCAGCTTTAAGGAGCTGAATAACTTCTATTTCAGAGTGCCTGAAAAGCTGTTTGGGAGGAGAAAAGTGGAGAGGTTAAACTTGTTTTCTCCTTTAGTGTGCTCAGCAGAGTGAGTTTCCACCACTTTCTAGTACAAAATGCCTAATTAAAAATAGTGATGTAACGAGGCTGTGGCTAGAAAACAATCTCTGCGTGTCTCTTCTGCTACTTCTGTCTCAATAATGCTGTCCTGTGGGTTCTTTAATGGCATGTGGCGACTGTTGTGTAGCTGTTGTCCTTCTGAGCTCTTGGAATAGTTCTCCCATGACAAAACTCCAGGCGAAGTGCCTGCCTGCTTTGAACCCCGCTGTCTTGTAGTTCAGCACTGAAACTGTGCTAAAGCTGCCCCGTTATTTATTTGACTTAACGTGCTTGGTTTGTGTTCTGGTTTAAAATGGATCACCGCAGGGAAAACTGAGGTCTATTCCAAATGTGACTTTACAAATATCACCAAACGAGATTTCTGAAGTCTGTGTTGTTTACTCAAGATCTGGAATTAAATGTGGTGGAGTTTCTGTGTCTGTGTCCTACAGAATTGTTGTCCAGGTGGTGTTTGACTTGATACTTGTACAGGAGGGCATCCGAAGCATCATATGAACCAAACAGAGCTCTGCAATTGAAAATTGGTGGATTTGCTTCGCTATTTCTACCCTTACTGTCTAATACAATGCGTAAGTAAGTTCAGTGTAAGGCTGGGTTGCAATTCAGATGCTCTGTGTCTCGAGCTGACCTTGATGGCTGGAGAGGTGGGCTGTACAGGGTGGACCCTGCTGAACCCAGCTGCTGATCCCAGCTGCTGATCGTCTGTAAAATTCCCAGGAAAATCATTACAGGTGATGGTTGGAAGCCTGTGCTGCTTGGGTTGTGCCAGTGGCTGATTAAAAGGAAGGGCGGGAGTTTCAAATGAATTATGTGACTAAAGGTATTCCTAGACCGCGCTGAGCTGCGAACGCAGTGGCAAAGGCGTAGATCTGGGTTCCTTGGGCTCAGAAGCTCCAAAGAACTCGTCTTTATCGCTAGAGTGAACCCCTTTCCAATCCGTATGTCCAAAGGAGCTCACAGGTTTGTATTTGTAGCAGCATTTGTTTACCTGGGCAATGCTGGCTTGGTGTCTGCCCTGACTTGGGCTTGGCCAGGTGTGAAATGGGATGTTGCCCTGCCGGTGGGCTGTTAGCTGTAGCTTTTCCTGTGGGAGCTGGCCCCACCAGTGCTGACTTCCAAGGATGTTTGTCAGGGTAAGGGGGACTGGAGGAGCAGCCTAATGAATGCGATGGGGCACCCTCCAGCAGTGCTAGGTGGAGCAGAAGCCTCTTGTGTTGGCGTATATGTAAGGAGAGAAGGGGCTGGTGGAGGACAGAGCGTTTCCGAAGCGACTGCTATAAGGTTTCATTTGTTTTGGAAACGTGCTGTGTACTTCAGACTTAATTGTCTGTCTCTGTGGGTTTGTGTCAGAAGCGTAAGTCCGTTCGAATGACCTTTCCATTACTGAATGTAACACACTATCCAAGGAGGAATCTTACAAGCTATTCCAAAACCGTTTTCTTCCCTAAAAACCTCTTGTAGCACAGCAGACTGCTGTGCTAAAAGTCAAGAAACCGGATCATTTTGTACAGATTAAAATACAATAAACCTAAATTTGTTTACCCTACGCCATACTCCCATTTCTTGTCTCCCTGTTGCTGTTGGCATAACCCTTAAGGCAAATTCCCATCCTTCTGGGGTGCTGGGACAGAGCCTGTGGTTGTTCCTGGGTGCTGGCATTGGCACCGTGGGGCAGAGGTGGGTGTAGGCTCTCCTCACCTGCAGCCCCTTCCCCGGGGGTGGGGATGTTGCTGTGGGTCAGGCTTCTCAGGGATGGGTGGCATTTCCATGGGCAGGAGGTGCTGCAGGGTCCATGGGGATCCTCTGGTGAGGAGTCAGGCTCTGGGATTTGGGATCCTTTGCCTTTGGCCCAGTGTAATCTGGCTTTATTTATTAGTTTTCTATTCGGGATGTGGAATAGAGAGCGCATTTGGAAGCAACTTGACAGCCCCTAAAATAAACGTTCTTCTCTGTTTATTCCTTGGCTTGCACTCAAATGAGATGGTGATGCATCGAGAGTCTGAAAGTTCGTCTGTCTTACCAAGGCTTTAATTGAACGCAGTTCAAAACCAAAAGTATGACTTCCTTTTCTTTTTGTTGCACTGAGGAAGAATAATGACTTTAGAGCTGGCTACATTTAATAGTGTGTATGAATCTGAACAGCCTAAATATGTGATTTTACTCCTTACTGAAAAATCTAAGTCTGTCATCCAGTCAGCAGCTGAATTGCATTTAATCACGGGACATGGCCAGGTTCCAGGTGGTCAGTACAGCATTTTTAAAGGCTGGGCTTCACTCCCAATGCAGCCTACATGCTGCCAGCTGGGTCGATATTCCACAGTGTGTCCGTTAGGTATTTCACCCCAGTAACCACTGCGAAGGAGCCCTCTGTCCGGGACTGCTGCAGGAACCAGCACAGGCAGGGCCCGGGTGCGGAGGTAGCGTGTCTGGGAATGGGAACTTGCAGGAGAGGGTAAGGGGGTCCCTCCACCCTTTGTGCATCTTCCAGTGGCCGGGAGATGCTGCTTTTGGATGCAGGGCAAAGGGGTTGAGTTCTGTGTTTCAAAGGCTGTGGGTGAAGGAAGAACGAGGCAAAGCTGCGCCTTCCAGAGCAGGAGATGGGAGCGGAACAGGGAAAACAGTGCAATAGCAGCAGAATCCTGTTCTTGCTCAGCCTGAACTCTCCCAGGAATGTTGAGATGGATGTTCCTGGGCTCGGCTCCCTCGTGTCTGTGTTCAGGGCAGCTCAGTCCCAAGGTCTGGCATGTCCAAAGGCCCGCTGGCCTCTCCCACAGGGAAGCAGTGCTGGTGGCCAAACCACCGTGTCCCCCGCTGTGGCACGGGCTGGACAGGATCCCTGAGCTCTGTGGATCCAGGGATCGGGGGAGGGCAGGACCGTGGCACCTCCTCAGGGTTTCTGTGCTGCCAGGGGCAAGCTTGTGGTGCCGGCTGGCTACTGGACGTGCGTCTGCGTTACGAACTGCAGGGGCTTGTAAAGGTTTTCAAATGGAATCTTCAAGAATCCAAATTTAAATTTCCATCCACTTTCTGAGGAACTTTTGTTCCTGTGTGCTGAGTGTGCATATTTCTCAGACATTAGTTTTTAATTACTGGGTTTTAGAATTCTGTGGCTAAACCCATTTTTTAAAAAAGGAGAAATTAGATGAAGGTTATAGTTTTGGGTAAAACTACAGCAGATTGTGAACACTGCCTGACAGTTTTCTATTAAAATCTGGTAACTCCCTACTAAAAGCTAGTAAATATGTTATTTTTCCACAGGAGTAAGCTTAATACTGTAATTCTTATATAAAGAAAAACGTTGAGTTGAGCTGAAAGGAATGTGCCTTTAATTCTTTCAGTGGTTCCTAAGCCACATGCTCGACAGCCCTGTTTGGAAACCTGAGCAGTGTTTTTCTTATTCCTGCAACAACATTCACCCCTCATTTTCCTGCTTTCCAGCATTTTTCTTGGTATGAAGAGAAAATGCCTTTTTCCCTCAGTGCTGTCTTCTGGCACTTGGATAACGTACGTGAACAAACGGTCTCCGAAGCGAGCTTAGCTCTCCGTAACGTGACACAACGCGGGCTCGTGCTGCAGTTACAGCCTGGAAACCTGTTGCCCTAAGCTGGTCCTCATGAAAAGGCCCAGATGATGCTTCTGTCGGGCTGAGCTATTCCTCTGCCAGCCCGAAGCTGATGCTGGCTCCTGAAATGGAGCAGCCATCGCTGGCTGAGGTTTAAACGCTTCCCAGTGTATTTATAAAGTCTTGTTTATGTTCAAAGCACTTGAAAAACCAAATCTGTAAACACAGATCCAGATCGAGTAAACATTAGATTTAGTCACAGGAGACTTTCATCTTAATCTGTGAACGTTTTGCACATTTTTTCCTTTGTCTCCTGTGAGCAGAGGTGCCAGTTACACGTGGGAAAGGGCGAGTGTGTCGTTTGAGAGCAGCTGCGCTTCACCGTTCCTCATCTCCGCTTTGACGTGCGTTTGCACGCAGCGCTGCACTCGCAGCGGCCCCCAGGTAATGCTGACCTCCTCTCCTTCAGAGGCCATGTCCCTTAGGGCAGCCAGGGAGAAGCTAACCCACTCCACACCCAAAGCAGGGGACAGATGGAACAACCTAAGGCGGTACCTGGCCAAAATCATCAGTTTTCCAGCTTTTGTGATAAGTCTTTCCTTTTCTTGAAAATGCTTCCTTTCAGAATTCCTTTCACTGAAAGAAACGAATGAAAAAGTGGGCAACTTGGCTTTTTCTTCTTTTTCTTTTATAAAGACTTGGTTAATTGCTGAATCCTGAAAAAAACCCACCAGACCCCAAAATCACCACCACCACAACCCCATCCTAGGAAAATGTTTGACACTGAGATTGGCTGAGACGGGAGAGCCGCTGTCTGGAAGCGCTTAGATGTATGTTCACATGCTCTTGGCTTCCGGCTCGCTTCATCTGCTGTGCCGTTAGCTGATAACCTTTGCCTTTGCTCTGGTTTTGTTCACAACGTGAAGTCCAAAGTGACCTCACTAAAAGGATTTTAGGCTGTTGAAAGCAAAATTGTGCATGTTGGGCAAAGCTGGAGACTTCTGTTCCCACTCGTCCTGTGATGGCATTAGGCGTAATTAAAAATAGCATTTTATTCTAATTGGGTTCTTGTGCCAATCTGTTTCTTGCCCTGGACGCGCAGGCTGGGGTTTGGCAATGTGTGGAGCAGCTCAGGTCACTGCGGGTGACCGTGTCTTGGTGGGTGGGGGAGAGGAGACAGCTGTAACGAGCCGCCCTTCACGCGCGTTGCTGCGTGAGGTTGGCCCCGGCAGGAGGCAAAGCCCGGTTTTCTGTACCTGCCTTGTGAGAGCACCTTCCAGTGGAGATTTAGCTCACAGTGGTAAGGCTCTTGCCTGGATTTTGACAGGAGGACTGTACTGCCAGTGCTTCAGCAGGGCACGCTTTTTTCTCAAAACACTTCTTTCGTGGATTATTGAGAACTGTTTGTCACGAAATCCCAAATTCCTGCAACCTCTTCATGGCTGCTTCACTGAAAAATGGTTAAAAAGGTGCTTGGGTTAAAACAAAGCACTTGGGGTTGAGTGCAGTTGTTTGCTCAACCCAACACAAAACTTGGTTTTACTCTTGCACATTGAAAAAAGCGGAGAACTGCAATAATCTGAGACTTGGCGGGTGTTTGTGCCCAGCTCTGCAGCTCAGGTTGCCTCCAAGGGAGGCGAGAGGGAATGCAGGCGTTCCTCCGCAGGCTGTTCTGACCAAAGAGATGCGCTCCACTTGTTCTCGCCCATCTCTGCAGTAAAAAGAACAAGAAACATCTGGCAGAGAGGCCAAACGGATCACATCTTTTAAGAGCAGATGCTTTGGAAAGTAGTGTAAAAATATGGACCTTCTGGTTCCTCTGTTGGAATGTATTGCACTTTCCCTTAGGCCGAGCCTCTGCTCCACCAGGTGCTCCTTTATGGGTGCTCTTTAGCTGGGTCTTCCCTTTCCCCTCCTAATGTTGGTTCAGGTTCTCTAAAACAGTGTGCCATAGTGCTTCTGCTCTGCCTTCCGAAGACTGTCCCCTTGTGAGTGGGTACAGAAAATACCTGGTGAGCAGGATTTAATTCCTAGGTCATAAGGTAAGGATGAGGGACCAAATTCTGATCCAGTGATGACATGGGTAAACTCCCCCTGTTTTCCAAGGATTCAGAGTTGGCTGTAGAGGACTTAATTTTGCAAATCCAAGTGCTGCTGTCGAACACATTTGGCTGACTTTCTGCCAGTGCTCCATTCCCTTTCTCCCAGTTGTTTGTGAGTGCTCTGTCTTGAGAGACTGAAAGTGTCTTGGGTGTATTTGAGGGTATAAATGACACTTAATGTACGTAGCAAATGCCATCAACCCCGCTCAGCTGGAGGAGCTTATAAAGATCTTGCACCCTTACCCTGGGCAGCTCTGCCTGTTCTCCCGTGGCAGGGGGTGCAGGCCTGTTGTGTGAGCTCTCCGTAGCTGCCCTCAAGGCCCGGCTTTTGTGGCCTTCACTGCCCTGCGCAAGGGCTTACGGCCACTGTGCTCAGGCCTTGGGGTGTCGCGGGTGAAGCTCAAATAGCATCCAGACGTTTCGTGGCGCTGAAATTTATGGTGGGTAGAAATGTGCCGAGGTGAAAGCCTGTGCTGTTGCGTATGGATAAATGACTTCTGAAGCAAGAAAGTACTTGGTGTGTGCCATCACGTTATCAGGCAGTGTCAAGAAAAGATTTGGGTGCAGCACCTGGCTGGAAGGTCTGACAGTGCAAGTGTTGAACAAGGGCTAGTTAAGCAGCTAGCTTCATACCGAGAGAAGCAGAATGTGTATGCAACAGGTTTATTCAATATATTGAAAGGACAGTAAAATATATGGACTGAAGAGGAATAGTAACCTCAGAGAACTTGCTTCCAGCAGCTGGGGTATGGGAGTGATGCAAGGTGGAAATCCAAAACCACCTACAAGACGGTTTTGCTTATGAGGTGCTGAGAAGCTTCTGCGTTTGATTCTGGGGAGTATTGTGTCTCCAAGTGTCTGTCACTCACTCCCAGGTGCAAATTCTGTGCTTGCAAACTCACAGCATTGATTTTGCATGGTGTATCACCAAACTGATGTCAATTTGGTTGTCCTAGAGATCAAACAAAGGACAATGTGTGCAAGAGGAGTCCTTCAAGTGTTTGCCTTGGAAACCTCTGACCATTCAGGAAAGATAAAGACCTTAAAAAAAAAAAAGAGTAAAGTGGGTTTGCCATTTTTCTAATAAATCACTGTAGACAAGAGACACTCTGTAACAGGGAGCCTGCAGCAGGGTGATTTATTGGCTCAGCTGAGTAAGTGCACATGGACCCCAGGTCTGTGGCTGAAAACTTCAAAGCGGCCCATGGCGTGGGGAAGGAGCTGGGCAGGCCAGGCTCCTGGTGGCCCTGATACCAGTGGGTAATGCAGCTGCAAATCGCAGGCAGGCAGGCTGTCAGGCAAGCCTTGCAGCAGCAGGCGGAGCGAGAAACTGTTGAAGCATAAAAGGGATTTTAAACAACTTTCAGGGTCGCTAGTGTTTAAAATTGTATCGCTGTTAGCAATAAGGTGAAATAAGCTTTGATGGAGTGCACAAATTTAGCATTTAGAAAGGATCTGGCTTCAAGTGAGACGGGTTTTCTTTGAGAATGGCACCCATCTTTCTGCTTAAAAATCCATTTTCTGCAGGATGGATCTGCCGGTGTCATGCAAACCTCGCTGGCTTTGTTCCGGCAAAGCTCAGCCTTCCCACACTTGGATTCCTGTCCTCCATGCGGTGCATGAGGGTGGGTGACACTCAACCATCCCACCAGAACTGCTGGCCATGGGATGCTTTACTCACAGATTCAGCTCATCAGGTAGAATCAGATTTGTCCTCCATTCAAAACCTTCCTGTCTCACACCTCGCTTTTCTCCAGTAGGAAAACATGTTTGACCTGCAGGGTTGGTGAGCCTGAGAACAGTTGGTGAGGAACTGCTCGACTCTGCAAATGTCTGTGTGTGGCCATGCTCATGGCCTCCTAAATCAGAGATGCGAGTTCAAAGACTTTTGTGCTGAAAATCTCACTTCTCTGTTCCTTCAAATAACGTGTGTTCCGTAGCTCTGACCAGGACTTGGGTCAGAGCCTCCTTTCCTTCTGAACTGGCTCGACAGATGGATGTGGAGAACTGCACTGTCTTTCTGGATGCACATGCTGTCTGTTATTTTACTATTCACAGCATTATGAGCTGCAGTATTAAAACTGAAAGTGCACAGAAGCAACAGTCAGCAGGGAATTCAGGAATGCTGAACATTGCATACTTTTAAACCTGTGAAGCCATCGTGCTGAGAAGTTCAGGACTCCTCTCGCTTCATCCTCCTCCCCTCTACTTTCCTAGGCATCTAACACTGTTCTGTGCTGGTCTTTCTGCAGTTCCCTAGTTTTTCACCGCGGTTCCTGTGGTAACTGCCATGTATGCAGCAGTTGGCACTTAGATTTTGTATGCAAGATCCAGTGCCTAAATCACATCAGCTTATGACACAATTGTAAAGGTGATACTGACTGTGAACAGGTAGAGATCAAAATACTTGCTCTGCTTATGTGTCTGTTGAGGTCAAGACACCTTAATTTACTGCTCTCTGAAAGCAGCTCGGGGGATGTTGGAATCATAGAATGGTTTGGGTTGGAAGGGACCTTAAAGCCCATCTAGTTCCAACCCCCTGCCATGGACAGGGACACCTTCCACAGCCCAGGCTGCTCCAAGCCTCATCCAGCCTGGCCTTGGACACTGCCAGGGATGGGGCACCCACAGCTTCTCTGGGCAACCTGTCCCAGTGCCCCCCACCCTCTCCAGGAAGAATTCCTTCCTGATATCTAATCTAAATCTCCCTGCTTTCAGTTTAAACCCATTACCCCTTTTTCAGTTGCTACAGGCCCTTGTAAAAAGCCCCCCTCCAGCTTCCTTGTAGCCCCCTTCAGGTACTGGAAGGCTGCAATAAGGTCTCCCTGGAGCCTTCTCTTCTCCAGACTGAAGAAGCCCAACTCTCCCAGCCTGTCCCCACAGCAGAGGGGCTTCAGCCCTCGGAGCATCTTCATGGCCTCCTCTGGACTCGCTCCAACCGGTTGATACCCTTCTTATCCTGAGGGCTCCACAGCTGGACACAGCACTCCAGGTGGGGTCTCCCCAGAGCAGAATAGAGGGGGAGAATCCCCTCCCTCGAGGTGGTGGTTAGCCCTGGTTTGAATACCCTGACTGGTGCTTACCAGGGTTCCTGCAGCTACCAATTGGTGTGTGTTGCTCCAACTGCCCTAGCCAAACTTCCGATGGCAGCTGGGGCATGGTGTTGGACAAGGCATAGAGAAATGATACTGAGAAAATCAGTGGTTTTCTTTGGGAAACAGGTCAAGACTTCATTTCCCTGCCAGTTTTGTGATAACTGGGATTTTGGTTTGTGCATGAACCATACTTTAATGCTTTAAAATTTGCAGCGTGTGAGTGAATGTTTGTGTGCGCCAGGACCAACCTACCTCCGTGCTTTCAAAGGCTGCTAGCTGATTGCTGATGTCTTGTATGCCTGGATAAATACAGGAAAAAGTACATTTACGGTGCATTCAGCACCAAAGAGGCTTTTGACAAACTGTGAATACCAATGTATTCAGTTTCCTGAAGACGAGTTGGTAGTAAAAACGTGTCTGTAACCTTCCTTGCCTGCAGTGAAGTGACTGAAAGGCCAGCTAAAGCTGTGTTCGTGCGCTGCTGTGCCTGCAGCAGTGCCTGTGCGAGGTCAGGTTGTAGGGAATGAACTGGAATATTAGGGAGATGCGTGTGTTCTGCTGAGTACGAGTGTCTCAGGACTTGGTGCGCTTTCATCCAAAACCACGCAAACGGAATTCTATCGCTTCCTAACATCCTTCCTGACACTCTCATTTAAATGTATTTAATTATCTTAGGAGAAACAGCTGTTGAACTGCCACAAAAAACGCACACAGCCATCAAACCCAGCGTGTGAGACGTTGGCGATGGGGTCCCATTCCATGTGCGCTCTGACGCAAGAGGCAGCCGCTCTCGTTTACCCTGGTACGGTAGCAATGTGTCCAATACTTGATTACTGGCCACGCAGCCTGTTCATTACTTCAGTATTGCACTTCCAGGTACGTGTGGTGCCCTGGGAGGGTCCTTTCCCTCCTCTGTCACTGACTGCCCATCCTTAGCCTTGGCTTCTGCTTGCCTTTGTGGATTTTGGTTTGGGTTTCTTGAATCACACGGAGGGGTAGAAGTAATTCTTTGAAGTTGCAAGTGTCATGAAGCTCTGTCAAAATTAAAAGATAATTTAGAGCATTGATTAAATAGCGTCTATCTGGCCTGTTTTTCAGCACTGTATGTTTTTTCATGTATCAGCCCTTTGGATGCTAAACTGTAGTAACAAAGATGTTTGGTCTGGCTGTAAGTGTGGCTGGCATTTCCTCAGCTAATAATCAAGGGGGAGCAGCGTTGGCCTTTTGCCTGGTCTCTGGCTTAATGTTCTTAGGCTAGAGCCCTTGAACCGCAGAGGATCCATAAAGAACAAAGTTTATAAGGGTGAAGGAGCAAGACCAAACATCTGCAGCAACTGCTGTCCTCAAAGAGGACAACCCTGGGAGAGCAGCTCCAGCTGCCAAGCGCAGGCAGCCCAGGGAGCATCGCTGAAGGCAGGAGGTCAGGGAGCTTTTGGAGGGAGGAATCTACCCAAAGTCACCCAGCCTAGACCTTAGAGGCCAGAAACAAGGGTTACAGCTTTTGGATCCCAGTAACAGAGCATTACAACATGTTTGAAGTCACTGACAGCTAAGCTAGGGAGCAATTTAATGTGAAATGCAAATAATAAAGTATCAATGTTCCTTTAATACCCATCAGCTTCCCAATAGCTAAAAAGAGGATTGAAAGTTGAAGAATTATTTCCGTACAACAGCACCATGTTTTTCTGTATTTTAAGCCCCCAGATACAGGCAAATGTTTGTTTTTCAGTGCGTTCCAGGATGCTTTTGTATGCCTGGTGTGCACGTGGGGTGCTGTGGCTCTGGTTACAGGGTGAGCTTGTTTGGAAAGCCAGTTAGGAAGGACAGCAGACTCACAGATCCTCCTCCGGAGTCAGAGCCTGCGCTGGGGAATCTGGTGCAGTTGGGATACTTCTGTTGGAAGGGCTGGAGGCCCACGAGCGGGTCAGAACCTCCTGGATCTCGCTGGTTTGGTGGTCAGCTGGCTGCTCCAAGGGAGTCTGGAGATGTGTTGGTGTCCTGTGTGCTTGTTGGGTGTTTGTTAGTCCCTTAATAGGGCAGCTAAGTTCAGCTTAACTGTGCAGATGTTTGCTAGTGACAGTGTTCTTCCTGGTAATGGCTGTAACGTAGGTCACACTTCACACTCCAGTGCATTGGAACAGGGATGTTTTTACATCCATAGAATGTGTTTTTCTGGTTTGTGCCTCTTGTCTGCTACTGGAAGACCAGAGTTTTGCTTTGCTTTCCAGCAAAGAGATCTGCCAGACAAATCTGTCTATCCTGAAACACTGTCTGGCTGTTTTCCTCTGTCAGGCTAACTTGCCTGATCTGTGCTCGTGCTCAAGCTGTTCATGCATCCTGTGCTGGGAGCTGAGCCGCTGCTGCGGGTCTGTCGGTTGGCTGCTTGCGTTCGCCTTTGCCACCAGATCTCGGGATGCCTCCTCAGGGCAACGGCAAATGGCACATGGCACAGGAAGAGGGGCTTTGTTGGACACAGAAACCTTGTTAATGTGTTGCTGGCTCTCTTCTGTTGCTGCTTATCGCCTCACATAACCATTATTTCATATTGGTAGTAAGGGATTTTTATGGGAAAAATACTGGAAGAAAAAATTATTGAAAAACTGTTGGAAGAAAAAACCCCTTAATGGAAATGGGGGCTCTTCTGGGGAGGTGTTTTGATGGATTGCAGTCACTGTGTTTTTCTGTGATAGCCTGTTTGTCTGTAACAGGAAGAGCGTTGGTCTCTAAATAGCTACATGCTGCATTTCAGAAGAGCGCTGTCAGCTAATGCCGCCAACTGACAGCGGGCTAAACGGGAGGTTAGGCAAGGCAAGGGGCCTCTGCGGACACACATTCTGGAACAGCTTTAAAATTCGGGTAAGCTGAAGTTAGAGGTGCTAAAAGGGAGGGTCTCCTCCACTCACACAAACAGGTTGTGTTTAAATCGTTCGTAGGCGCCTGGCGCAATGCGGAGTCATTAGGAGGCTCTGGGGTGTTTCCAGATGTAGTTTCAGTAACTCATTTCGAGACCAGGACAAGTCAGGGAGTTTGAGTGACGTGTCTGACACGAACTCGTTCCCAGAGATGGTTGTCTTGGCTTTGGGTGGCTGGGATCTAGTTCTCTTTTCTGATTGTGTCTGAAAACCTGACAGAAAGTGCTGATCTTGCCGCAGGCCCTTCGCAGTGGGCAGGTATCTGGGAAGGACCCTGGGGAAGCTGGGTGGAAGGTACCAAAGCCTGGGAAACCACACAGGGTCAGATCCCCTCCTGGTGTAAATCTAATGACTTTCCAGCCTTCCCTGCTTTTTGTTTAAGTAGCAAAGGGTCTAAATGCAGAAAACGTCTGATTTACAGGAACTAGCAGAGCAAAATCAGGTTCTCCAGGGAGAGGAGCCGTGGGGCTGGATGGGTGTGAGACCTGCGTGAGGCAAGGGTCTGCTGCTCGTGGCTGCACTCAGACAAGGTGCTGAGAGTGTGTTTGAGATGGTGATAAAAAGGGTCAGACACTGAGGATCTGGGCCTGACCCACTGAAGAAGCTGAGGTTGATTTCCTGTGCCAGGGGGTCCCTGCCTGGCAGGGGGTCTGTATGGGACCAAGTGGGGCCCCGGGGTCTCCCCATCACACAGGTGTGATGGGGAGACCCCAGGGCCCCACTTGGTCCCATATGGGCTGCTTTCCCCTCCTGGGTACAGGGAGGCCTCCGTAGGAGGGCAATGGGCCGTGTTCTGCCACAAGGCTCTTGTAATTCCTGGCTGGTTTGCTTTTGGAAGAGGCTTCCAGCGAAGTACTATGCTGTGCTCCCAGCTTCGTGGGCTTTGCGATCACCTCTAGAATAAACTACCTTCAGGAGCGAAGGCCAGAATTTCTTTCTAGCAGAAAGAATTCAGCCTACGGAAAAACAGTAAAAGCTTCTGGTTGTGGCAGGATTGCAGCAGGGATGACAGTAAAAGTTCCTGCTCAGGGCAGGATTACAGAGGGCGTGAGGTTTCTCAGGAACTCGGTTTCCATTTAAATAGTGTGAGAATTTCACATTTGCCTCTTTGTGGCTCAAAGTAAGGCTCCTTCTGAAGCTGACTTTAGTGTTTGATAGAGGATAAATCTTCTGCAATGCATTTTACAGTTCTAAAAATACCCTTTCCTCGTGAAATTGCATTTTATTAGAATTAACAAAACTGCAGACTGATTATTTTCAAGTAATGTGACCTATTCTTAATATTTCTATTTGTCGATTAAATCTCACTGGTGGTTTTGTGTTGCTTACCGAGGGTGAAGGACCCTCTTGCTATGTGTGAACTGTGGTGCAGGTATGCGGCTCCCCTTTCCCACTGACTCCTGGGAAGGCTGGATGAAGCCCCATGCTAACATGCTTCATGCAGGTTCCAAGGAACCCTTTTTGCCCCGGGATCTGGGCTGGGATCCCCTGGGCTGGGCAGTACAGCTCCTGTTCCCTGCCGCACCCTGGGAGCGTGAGGGATGTGGTGTGTGGTGATCCTCATGTGTTACACCTTGGAGGACAACATGAGGAGCAGCTTGTAGCCTGTGCTAAGCCCAGACAAGACAAGCTGGTTGCCAGTCACTGGGACTAGTTAAAAATGAGGGTTCTCATGTAGTCCCCAGGTGGGTGTTTAATCTGTGATACCATGGATGCTCTGAGAACATTTCCCAGCACTTTGCTCAGCTGTTTGCTCTTGGCGACGGCTGTGGATTCTCTTGCAGCTTGTTGGATGGTTTTACATGGGAGCTTTCCAACACGCCTTTGCAAGGGACTGCCCCGCGGAGCAGCCCGAGCTGTGGGACCGAAAGCTGGCAGTCAGCAGGCACTGCATCCAGCTTTGCCTTTTCCACTCGGTCTGTGCAAAGCAGCCAGTCGCTTCACATCCCTGCCCTCGCTCTCCCGTCGGCAGGGTCCTGGAACCTGCTTGACACTCGGGGCAGTGGTTTGGGAGCTATTTGCTTAGCTTGCACTGTTGTTATTAGAGTCAGAAATGATTTTTCAAGGTTTTAGCAGATTTGGGTTGTAAACTGCTTTCACTTGGTGACATCCAGTGCGAAGGGGCAGGCTCCGCTCTTACAGAAACCTGAGCCTCATGGACTCGATCACATTATTGCGATTAAAAATCCATCAGTCACTTCAGCATCTCGAGCCTTTTGCTGGAGACGGAGTTCCGCAGCGGCACTGGCACCAGCTGGGCACTGTAGGTGTTATAAAACATCATAAATGTCTCTGTAATCAACCTGAGGTTAAACTCTCACAACCGGTTATTGCAAATCCAGGCCCTTAATGCTTATTAAGTGTTCGATACTGTGATGTTTATAAGGATGATTCTGCAGTTAAAACCCGTGTGTATTCATTCTAAGCACCAATTTGAGAATAATATTTTCCATGAAAAAGATGTGTTACTTGGCCTTTTTTCCGGCTGGTGGGTAAAATTTCAAAGAACCAGGGTTCTCCATGGTAATCCTTTGGATGAGGCAGGCTGGCTACAAAAGGAACATCAAATTACAGCATAATGGGACTCTTCAAATTCCTTATGTTCAGTTAGCAGTAAAATAGGAATACAGTGAGAACAAAAATCCCATTTATAAGCATTTACAGAAGAAATACCTAAATATTTCTTCATTATTGTCAAACTTTATGGGAGATTTAATCTTTGTTTGGTTTTGTAGTGAAAGTTCTTGTCACAACATTCAGTTTCAATACCTGCACCTCTGAGTAATGGAATGTGAAGGACGAGCTCTAGGAAAGCCTCCTGTTTAGTCTGTGGGAAATCGTTCTGGGCCAGAAGTTGCCATTAAAACAACAACGACAAAACCACTGCTACATGAAAACTGCCAATCTTCCTGTTCTTCAGAGGGGCCCTGGAATTGTCCAGGCTGCATTTTGGGGCAAACTTGAGCTCACAAATCCCTAAAGCACGCCACAGTTATGACCAGGCTGTTGGAAAGGCAGACAGTATCCAAAGCCTGTTTAACTTCATTCATTTTGTCCATCATTGCTATTCCTTTGTATTTCTCCCTCAGAACCACGTTGGTGTAAGACAAAACCAAAGCCCTAAGGTAACTGTCAATACCCGTTTTCCACGATTACGCTTACAGAAAACACTTTGTCCTTAGTAATGTTTGCTGAAGTAACACATCTTCTGCTTTGGTTTTAAGCAGTTGACTTTTAACTTCAAACAAATACCTTGCGCTATTATTTTCTCCTAGTTTTCATGCAGTTTTGGGGGATTGAATGATCGGGCAAATGGACCTTGCTTGAATCTTGGCTCTTTCGGACCTTGCACTGGTGAGATTGTTCCAGGAGGGGTTTCTGTCCGGTCAGCTCTGAACAGTCAGAGGTAGCCAATGATCCCAAATGCCTTGCAGGGTATTTGAGAAAACACACTGCCTGTGCTTGAGGGGGGACCCTTGGCGGTCAGCTCCCCTGTGCTTGAGGGGGGACCCTTGGCGGTCAGCTCCCCTGTGCTTGAGGGGGGACCCTTGGCGGTCAGCTCCCCTGTGCTTGAGGGGGACGGGGGTGTTAGAGCCTCTCGGCTTCCCTGGTGCATTGGCGTCTGCTGTGCACCTCGTCGGGATGAGCGAACGTGGCTTGCTCCGAGCCATCTGCCAGCGGTTTGTGGGGGTTGGGGCTTAGTCAAACCTCTGTGGCCTGGACTTCCCTGAGATTTCCAGCGTTCCTCAGCTCCAGCCTGGCCCGGATGCTGGGAGAACATGGGTATGGCATGTCTGTGTCTGGCTGACAGCAGATGTGAAATGACAGATGGAGAGGGAGAAGAAAACACGCACCAAAAAGAGTATTTTGGGTTCGAGTTTAAGTTTTGTGTTTCATTTTGGATGAATGAATGATTTTTGTAACAAATGGAGAGAACAAAATCTAGAACATTAATGTGAGGTTGGCTTTAAAAATGCATTTATCTGGAAAGTAGCATTTCACAAGGATAATCTTTGTGGAAACATGAAGAGGCTCAGGTCTGCCAGTGCCGTGAATGCACGGTACACGTGATATCTGTGGGACATGCACTTACTGCTCAAGTTCTCGTGCTTTTGGGTTCACGACTGGCTGGGTGTTAGCAGCAACCTGCAGTTAGGTGTCTGTTGTGCAAAGCCGTGGCTGAAACTAGTTCATATAGGCAGGGGAATTACTCAGGCTTTTTCATGGTTTAATTATGCTAATGTTGTTTTTCAAATGTGGTGATAGGGGGGACCTGTTGGCACAGACTGAGCATGACCCACGTTTCTTCAGAGCTTTAAGACGTTCCAAAGATCAATAAGACTATTTTCCAACCCTTCAGAGTTGTGCCATTCCCCTCGGCTCAGCCTATGTTTTCCCACTGGGCAAGGCAAGGTTTGAATACATACCGCACTGGCTTCAGGTGACGAATAACTGGCAGCTCAGCATTTTTAGCTTCCTTTAGCCTTCCTTACTTGGCATTTGTGTTTGCATTTGTGGCACTTTGGCTCAACCTCCTCTGGCCTAAAGAAATGTCTTGAGTCGTTTGTGTTTGTGTGTTCAGCAGCTGCTGAGAATTACTCCTGGTTGTTTTCCTTTCCCTCTCCTATTCACAAAGTTAAGATTTTCTGCTTCAGAAATGAAAACACTTCGCTAGAGATGAGGTCTGTGCAGAACTGCGGTCTCTGTTCTGTAGAGCAGGGCTTGTTTACATCAGGTGGGATCGCTCCCGAAAGGTGTCCACGTGGCACCTCTCCTGCAGGTGCTGGAGAAAGGGCTTTGGGGAAGAAATAGGAATAAGAAATGGCTTTGGGGAAGAGAGACGTAATATGAATAATATCTTTGAGGGGTGGGAAAAACCCCATGAAATACACCTTGTGGTGATCAGGGGTTTGGTACATTCTCCTTTGAGAATAATTTTGGGTATAATTTTAGCAATATGTTGGCTAAGTTATTAAACTAATACTAAGCTCACTAATGTAACAGCTTTGCAGATAGTCTGCTGTGCAGTTACTGATCAGCACCTCGGAACCCAGAACTACTCTGGCTACAGCAATAGCTCAGTAGTCAGTACAGGTCACATACGCAGGCAGTGGGGAGCTAAAATCTAACGCAAACTTGCTGAGTCAGCTTCCCAGTGCAATGCAAACAATTAGCCTTATTAAGGCACCAGAAAGTCAACACTTTGCCTAAGGCACTGGACTTACTCAGCACAAGTAATGTGATTAACTGTAGCCTGAGACTATCTAGTACAGCAGTAGCTTCAAAAGCTGTCCTAACTACTCCTTCACTGTGAGCTTCAGTCTGGAAAGTCCACCAGCTGGTGTCCTTCTCTGCAGTAGGTGCAGTCGGGGCAGAGGCTGATGGAGCTGGCTAATGCTGGGGACAGCTTTGTGGCATCGCAATGTGCTGTGTACAAACACTCCGGTGAGAAGAGAATGGGAAATAAAATGAGCATTAATGTGGAAAACTGGTGTCTAGACCTGAGGCTCAAGGGCTGGTGCTTTTGATATATTTTGGTTTGTGTTTCACTTGAATTTATTGTCTTTGGGTCAAGCTGTAATTTGAACAACAGACCACATGGCTTCTCTTGGTCCATGTGTAACACAAAACAGTTTTGGAACAGTAGACAAACAAGTATTGCCACCTGCACTCCTTAACATTCCCCTTACTTTGACCAGGCAGCTGATGCTCTGAAGTCACTTATTTTTGGAGATGTATAGCTTTAAATTTCTGACTGGAGTCAGCCAATTCAAAGCAGATGCAAATGAGGATATTGAGGGGTTGAAGTGCAAGCTGGAGATGTCTTTAGGGGTATTTGCATATTACCCCCTGTGCCTCTGCTCCCAAGCAGATTTGATATGGAATCCCTGGCCACTGCTGGGTGGGTCTGTAGTCAGGACTGCCCCAGGGACGCCTTACTCTGTCCTCGGCTTCGTAAACTGCAGTGCTCCTTGTTCCAGATTCATGGAGAACAGGCTTCAAATGAATTTGTGTTTGGAAGTCTGGGTGTGCCTCCTGTCTTATTCTGCTCATGCCTCTCAGCAAGCTCTATTAGCTAACGCAGACTAGCTGGTGTACGTGACCAAGTCGCTGATGGGAGACATCCTTAGCCGTTACTGCGCTCCCCCAGCACACTGCAGGCACTAGTGGAATACAATTTAAAATAAATAGTAATTAGTGCATGCACAGTTGATTTAATGCCTGTCAAAAACCAACTCTGTAGAGTAGACACCTCGGGACTGAAGAGCTCGGCGGGGCGAGAGGAAGAGTGGGTATACGCTCTCAGTGGCTAAGAGTAACTGTCAGTGTACATAGCCTTTCTCCTAAGTGCTGCCAAGAGGAGAAACTGGGCTGGCTGCTGCCTCTCCCAAGGGATGGTGTTTGCAGTCAGGAACTCTTTAACTAGAACCAAAGGATGTCACCCTCCCCACAGCTCTGTCACCTGATGCACAAGCTGGAAGGAAGGTGTTCCACCTGAGCTTAGACTCCATGAGCCAAACACTGCAAGCTACAGGAAGGCTGAATTGTTGCTTTAGATGAGTTGGCCTGTACTTGCCATTATCTGTCTGCAGATACTCATGTGATGCAGAGAATTAAGTGAAGGAGTTGGCGGTGTTTTCTGGCCCCATGGCTGTGTACTGCCTCTATCTTTACAAACTCCAGAAAGGCAGTAACGCCTTGATCAGTTTAATCTGTGGTGACAGTCCACTGCAGCAAAGATGGTTTTTTAGGGAACTACTTGTGTTTGGCCCCCTTCCTCTCTTTCACAGCATCTCACTTGGAGTAATCTGAAATTTCACAGCCAAGCCTCTACACCAAAGGCCTGTTGGAGTGGTGTGCTGGCAGGAGGTGGTACACAGGCTGGGCAGCGGGAACAGTAACCAGAGTCACGAGGGCAGCAACTCGCATAGGTAGTGAAGTTGTGCACAGTGGTGTAAGGATGGGCAGCACCGGTGTGACCCCGCAGCCGGGCCCAGGTACCACTGGATGGTGCCTCCCCCGTTTCCTGTGTATCACTGCTACTCCAAGCAGAGCTTTAGGGAACTGGGAGCAGTGCAGCAAAGCAAGTTTGTGTTCTAGCTGCCATGTACAGATGTTGAGTAGCTCTGAAACAGCTGTGCAGGCTTCAGACAGCATTATGCAAACAGGTTGGCATAGAAACCGGTTCGTGCCCACCATGCTTGTCTGGAAGGTGCAGCAGAGCACTGGGGACATGCACTACCCTGTTATGAACTCTGCAAGCCAGGGGGGCTGTGGGCAGCAGGAATGGTTCTTCACTTCATTTGCAGTGTCAAAAGCACACGGATTTGCATGGGTGCTTTATTTCAGGCCACTTCTTTCTTGTTGCTGAGGACCCTGACTGGTAAAGGCTGGCCAAAGTCTCAGAGGTGCCACCTCAGAGAATCAAATCTGCTGGAGAAACTAATGGGAACTCTGAGTGCTGCCCTGCTGCTCAAAGCCTGGTCCGCATCAGTGCAAGCAAGCTGCACAGTTTTATACTGTTCTATTTCCTCATCAGTGAAAGCCCTGACACCATAGCATGTTTGCTTTAATAAATATTAGCTCCAGTGTAGATAGTTCCTTTCCTGTTCATTGTGCCTTGAGCTGCTTAATAACAGCACTCAAGAGTCTCTCCAGCACGTTGAAATCCCTATCCTTGTTTTCCTAATTCTGGAGAAAGGGAGTGGGGGCAGTGAGAGCAACGTGTTCTGGAGCCGTACAGCGCTGGCTGCCTTCCAGAGCTAGTCTGGAGAGGTGCTGGGATGTTCCCAGCAGAGTTGGAGGGATGCCTTGGCAGGATGGGCTGTGTCCACACACAGCTGGGGCTGCGGCATTCTGCAATCCTGTTTGTGACTGGTATCAGGCCTGGCAGCTCTTCTGACCCCTTGGAGCTGTGTGAGTTGGGATTGCCATGAGCTTCCCTCTTGGAATGTGTAGGTTATAATACAGGGGAAGAACCTGCTATCGTTTGGTGTGATCTTGTGCATGGCACAGGGTAACAGAGCTGCCCCGAGGCAATAGTCCTGTTGGGTACCTGGAGTGGCAGGAAAGGATCAGCCCCATGCCCCCTGAGCCAATGGGCATGCTATATACTCCTGTGTGCGCTCTTTAAAAACATCTCAAAGTGATCATTTTGAAAGATGAACAGCAGAAGTAACTAAATTCTGGCTTTCATAATGCCTTTTTTCTTACCTGCTACTGAAATTACATTTCAGAGCTGCTCTGTCTCTTTAACAGCAGCTTAATCCCCCCCAGATGCCATTGCAACTCGATTGGAAAAATGTATAGCCCTCTGGTTTGAATAATGGCTCTTCCATCCATTCATCTGCAGCATGCCCATGGGCTCGGCAGTCCCAAAGCGCTGCCGAATTCGGAATTCAGCCGTAAGTGTTTCCGCATGCCTGCGTGCATGTACCTCAGATGTATGCTTGAGTAAAATCTGACCACTTGCTCGCTGAAATGGTCTCTGCCCCTGCCTGCGGTCTGTCGGGCAGTCGTTCCCCCCTTCCACACGACTGCTTCGCACTCAGGTTCTATCGGTGCTGCTTTAATTGGATGTAGAGTCCAGCCAGTTGTCCCACAGGTCTCTGTTCCCCGGGATGACAAAACTGACCTCATCAAGCTGCTTCTTGATCCTGAGCTCAAGAATTGGGCTCGTTGGGAAAGCAGACTGAGAACTGAACTGTGTGAACCCTGGGCAGGCGGCAGTTAGAGGTGTGAGCAGAATGGATCTGTTCATAGAGGCTTTGGGGGCCTTGTTGTGTTCAACTTTCTCTCTTCTGTGTTGAATATTTCTCTTTGGGTCCCTCATCTCTGTGTGGAGGGGTGACAGTGGTCACTGCTCCAGAGGACTCTGCACTTGCACAGCGGCTCCTGGGAAGGCTGTGCTGTTCCAACTGCATGGCAGGTGAGCTGCAGGCGGAGCTCTGCGCTCAACCACCAGCACAAAGCTTGGTTGGAAACCTGTGGCAGGTGTTGTCACAGTTGGCTGCTGTTTCATTCTTGTAGGTATTTGAAAAGGAGGTATATTGCATGGCAGTTTCTCACCTTTCACTGTCTCTATCAGTTATGGACTATAACTTCACCTTAATCTCAACGTTATTATTTAGACATAAATATTAAGTGGATTTATTTGCTCATGGAAAAAATCAGAATTGGGTAATTAAGAAGGTAAAGAAGGAATTCAGGTAAATAACTCGATTTAATATTCCTCCATCTAGTGTTCGTGAAGACTGCTGCTCTTAATAGAACTGAACTGTTTTCTCAAGTCAGTGGTGAAAAAAAGAAAAAGTGGGAAATCGGTACTTTCAGAATAGTAAAAAACCAAAAATATTGCTGCCTTTCTTACAAACAGGAACAAGTCATGTTCAAACAGGGTGTTTAATTTTCAAAACATCAAAATACTGATGTATCTGAAATCTTCAGTTACCTTATTCTGATGACATGCTTTTTAGACAGTGTTGGAAAATGTTTTACTGGATACCCAAATGCTTTTGGGAACCTCGCCTATTTCTGAATTCCTGTCGTGTATTCAGGAATACTGCGCGTGTTAAGCTGCAGCTTATTTAAGTGTCAGTGAGGTGCTTTTCTCAGTTCAGAGTGGGACTATAGTCTCGACATTTGTTTCCATTTATACCACTTAGAATTCAGTAATAAACAACAGATGGAAAAACAATATCCAAATTCTCGTGTATAAAATGCCTTGTGAATGCTGTCTGGTTTATAAAAACAGGCCAACAGCCAGTTCTACAAAGACGACTGAAGTGTGGATGATAACAAGGGCAAAAGCAGCAATAACTGGCTGCAGCCTGGTTAAGTGACAGGAAATACAGTTCTGCCTTCGGAACAGCAAGCCGAAAGCCGCTTGGTTCCCAGCAAATCCCACTAGGTGTGTTCAACATGAAGCTGGAATTTTTAAGCCTCTTTTGTAGAGAATGGGTGGAAGTCTGGAAAAAGCTATTGTGTTTTGGGTAGAAAAAGGATATGAAAATGAAGAAAGCTAGTTGCTCCCTCAAATCGGGGTGACTGCTCAGCTCTGTCAAAGCCTCCTTCCAGCTCTGTTTGTACTCTGAGTAGAGGGGGAGAACCCCCTCCCTTGACCTGCTGGCTCCAGATAGCCAATTGTATCCTGGGCTGCTTCTGGGCTGCCAGTGCACACGGCCGGCTCACGCCCAGCTTTTCATCCACCCACTACCCCCAAGTCCTCCTCCTCAGGGCTGCTCTCCAGCCATTCTCCACCACCTTTTCCAACATCCGTCAGCAGCCTCAGCTAACGGGGGAGGTCCCACTGGAACAGAGGTTGGCCAGTGGGACACCCATCCACAAGAAGGGCTGGAAGGAGGATGTGGGCTGCTATGGGCCCCTCAGCCTGACCTCGGTGCTGGGGAAGCCCATGGGGCAGACCGTCCTGAGTGCCATCACATGGCACGCACAGGGACAGCCAGGCGATCCAGTCAGTGTGGGTTTGTGAAAGGCAGGTCCTGTTGGCTGACCCGAACTCCTTCAGTGACAGGGTGACCTGTTCTGTGGACGAGGGAAAGGCTGTGGATGTCTGTCTGGGCTTCAGTAAAGCCTTTGGCACCGTTTCCCACAGCATGTCCCAGAGAAGCATTCTGCTGGTCCCCTTGGATGGGTGCACGTTTTGCTGGGTGCAAACCCGGCTGGATGGCTGGGCCCGGGGGTTGTGGGGGGAGGGGTGGGGTGTTGCTGCCTTTGATGAGGCGTGCTCAGCCCCACACTGTTCTAATCACACTGGTCACTCAGTGGATGTGGAGCAGAGGCGTTCAAGGACAGAAGAGGAAAATGGTGCTTCCTACAAGGTGGTGACTTGTCTGCCATCAGTGAAACATGGACAGCGATTCCTAACTCCTGCTGCTTTTCATCCTTTCCCCTCCGGGGAGTCTTGGGGTGATCCTCGCCCTGCTGGGTGGGAAGGACTTCCAGAACCGGTGTGTCCCCCTGGGTTTGGAAAGTGGAGTGCCATTGTTCGGAAGGAGAACTGCAGTGCTGTGCTGCCTCCCGGTGGCTTTTCACTTCGTTCCTAAACCCTGTATTAGAGTGAAAAACATCACTTGGGTGTACATCATAACTGACTGGAGTATTCCTGCGTTTCCCTCTGTCCTGGTCATGGGCAGTGGCTGGCAGAGGTGCCTGGGACATCTGGCCCCTCGGGCTGAGGCTGGGGGCAGGTTTGTGCCCTCCGAGCTGGCTGCCTGCCCTGCCACCTGTCCCTGGGGCTATTTTTTCCTGCATCCCCTTCTGATGCTCCTGTCCCCATCCCTTTCCTTCTGGAGTCCTGCCCGGGTGGATGGGCTGCTGGCAGCTGTGTCCCTGACCCTGCTCCCAGTGTGTGTGGGGCAGTGGTGTGCCCTCACCCACTGCCATGACCCCCTGCCACCCAGGTGGGTAACGGGAGCGTGACAAGCCCCCTCGGGCAGGGAGCCTGGGTGCCTCTTGCAGCCCTTGGCTGCTATTTCGGTAAGCTGTGACTCCGTGCCCCGGTGAAGACGTGACCCTTCTCAGCACGGATGTACGAAAACGCTGTGGTCATCACAGGATCAAATTGTGTCTCTTAACCGTGGGGCCCCCCCCGGGGTGCTGGGACCACGAGGAGCAGCCCTTGGCCCAGCCAGTGCTGCACTGGTGATGTGCCCAGCAGGCAAGGTGGTGCGAGACCCCCGTGACAGCCCAGGCAGAGACTGTGCTCAGGGCTTTGTGCCCGTGGGGCTCCTGGATGGGGGGCAGGGACAGGGGGCTCCCACGTGGGGCTGCTCAGGGCCACCAATGCCTGTTAGAGCCCCCAGGGCAGGCACAGATGACAGTCCTGTGTGACACGAGTCCTCATCCATCCCTGCTAAGCCTGTCCCAGGGCTTTGGGTATGACAGTCATACAGAGAGTCTGAGTGCTGAGAGTAGGTAATGCAAATGATATGCAGATTACCACCCCCAAACGAACTGAAGGGAAAATTCAGGGCAGTGATGGGGTGAGCCAGGTGGGAAGTGTCCCTGCTGGTATGAGGGGGTGACCTGCAGTGGTGTTGCTACAGCTGGTAGAACACAGCCCATGCTTTAAACCCTCAAGGATGTTTATTGTTGCAGAAGCAGCAAAGAATTAAAATCAGAGATGTGGAATACAGGTTATCATTGATACATAATGTAAGAAGCTTCTAGTGCTCTTGCATTTCACTGAAAACCCCAAGACCACCACTTTCCAGGGTAGGATGGGATGTAAGGCCCCTCTGTGCTGCTTTAGGGCTGTACCCTAACACTGAGCCTGCAGACCCCAGTGCAGCTATGGAGCCTGCTCTGACAGACAAGGAAAGTGGATTCGTTTGCAGTCTGTCAGGTGCTCCTAACTTCACCCAAATCATACTTTTATTCTCTAGAAATAAATCCTATTGACAACAGCTGCCTTAAATGTGGATAAGGGGGTTGTACTACAGTCTTGATCAATTGTTTGTTCAGGTCTCGTGTTTTGGACTAGATTTTGCCAAGAGAAGCTGTGGGTGCCCCATCCCTGGGAGTGCCCAAGGCCAGGCTGGATGAGGCTGGGAGCACCCTGGGCTATGGAAGGTGTCCCTGCCCATGGCAGGGGGTGGCACTGGGTGGGTTTAAGGTCCCTTCTAGCCCAAACCAGTCTGTGATTCTAATTAAGTAGATTTTAAATTACAAATGCAGATGCTGCCAGGGAACTGCCTGCTGCCATCTGCCCTTCCACAGCTGGGGAGGCTGAGCTGGCACTGCGTGAGCAGTGTTGCACAAGCTGCTTTCTGGAAAGTTATAAACCCGTGTAGCTCTTCCTTCCAAACCACAGCCTGAAAATTCAGCCTGGTATCGCAAGACTTACTTTTAGCCAGGCTGGTTTGTTGAGGTAGCAGGTCAGTATCTGAGCTGGTTCATGCGAGTCTTCCCACGGCAGTACACGGTGACGGGCAGTCCCGAGCACGATGATGCGTGGCGTGGAGCATGCGGCTGCGGGGGCACACACGGCAGCGGGGGATGCTGGCTCTGGGCAGGGCTATGCTCTGCTGCTCGTCCCATGGCAGTTTTAGCCCTGGCTTTAGTCCACATAAGGAATGGAAAAAAAGTCAACTTATTTTCTGAAACATCAGTAGTTTGGAATCTATGGAAATGCGGAAGATGGGAAGGAGGGCATGCTGCATGACTCCCATGCTGGAGTTGATGCTTTGGGGTTGCCTTGGGTAAATGGTGAATTCAATTTATTATTCTTTCTCCAGGATCACTTGCTGCTGCCTGGAGCTCTCCCCAGCACTGGCCACAGGATGGGCGATGGGACCAGAGGTGTGCCTTCGCTTTTCGGTTGGAGTGGGGTCAGGAATGCCGGGCTCTGACCTGGCTGTTGTGCTGCCGGAGGATGAGGGAAAGCAGGCTGTCCTGTCGTGGGCTGAAGAGGGACAGTACAGCTGGATGTGTAAAACACTTGAAGATTTTGGAGGTGCCCAGACCTTAAATAAAGTGCTTGAAAGGTTGACTAAGGCCACCTCCTTCTCCGCATTTGGGCTGGGGAAACACAGTTCAGCTTTCAGCCTTCCGTGATGCTTCATGCTCTCCGCTCTCCCAAAGGTGCTCCATCCCTTTGGATTTCTTTGCACTGTGTAAAACTTCAGCACGAGAAACAACTTGGATTTGAGTGTTTTACCCCTTCAGTTTACCTCTAAATCAGAGCTCTTGGTGCTGCTCCCGCACCTCCTGTGTGTGCCTGTGCTGTAGTGTTCCCTCGGTGGAATTGCAAGGAGCGGCTGAGGGAGCTGGGGGGGTTCAGCCTGGAGAAGAGGAGGCTCAGGGAGACCTTATTGCTCCCTAGAGCTCCTGACAGGAGGGTGCAGAGAGGGGGGTTGGTCTCTTCTCCCAAGGGACAAGTGATGGGACAAGAGGGAATGGCCTCAAGTTGTGCCAGGGGAGGTTTAGATGGATATCAGGGCAATTCCTTCCTGGAAAGGGCTGTCAGGGTGGGAAGGGGCTGCCCAGGGAGGGGGGAGTCCCCATCCCGGGAGGGGTTTCAGAGCCATGTGGATGAGGTGCTCAGGGACAGGGGTCAGTGGGGGCTGGGCAATGCTGGGGTAATGGTTGGACTTGATGGGCTTAAAGGGCTTTAACAACCTAAACACTTCTATGGTTATCTATTTCAGAGTCCACCCGGTGCAGAAGTTGTTACCTTCAGGAGACGCACAGAAATCTCTAAATCCTGAAGATAGTGGCAATTAAACCTGATCTTTCAAATATTAACCAGATGCCCTCTAAAAGTTTACTGTATTTCTGCCAGACGTACGGTTGCACAATTGCCTTGGTGTGTCAGTGCATGAC
Source organism: Rhynochetos jubatus (assembly GCA_027574665.1). Lineage (NCBI taxonomy): Eukaryota > Metazoa > Chordata > Aves > Eurypygiformes > Rhynochetidae > Rhynochetos > Rhynochetos jubatus. Next base: position 801,312 of record CM050657.1, read on the forward strand.
AAAGGGTTCGCTTTTGCCACAGCAGGACGAGGTGGCTGAAAGCAGGAGGAGGGTGGCCTGTGACACAGCCATGGGTTACACGCTGCTGTAGCCTGGTCCTGTCTGGTGGCTCTGTGAACTGGGCTGCGTTTGGACGGCTGCAGGACAGAGCAGCAGCTAATAGCTCCAAAATATTTGATGTATGTTCTTGCATTTGCCTGTCACATTCTGTTCCTGATTTTTCAATTGCCTCTTTCCTCCCGAGCCCTGCTGCTGGCTGTTGCTGGATGCAGGGACGGGGGTGATGGGGGTGTAGTGGCCTTGGTGTTCAACCTGGGGTTGAAGGGATTGCTTGGTTGGCACTTCTGCAAGGCACTCAAACATGTTTTCCTGGGAGCTGCACAGCAGAGTCGCCTCTGCCCCGGGCGATCAGCCCAGAAGCCACCTCCTGGCCAGGACCCAAGCAAAACAAGGGATTAACTTTGCCCTGTGCATGTGCTGGCTTGTAGCTGTTAAGCGTCAGGGAGAGCCCTTAATCCCGTGAGCCAGGGAGGAGCGGTGCCTGTAGACATGGGAGCCAAGCTGCTGTGCCTCTTCTTTGCCTCTGTCCTCCTCGCTTACTACATCTACACCCCTATGCCCGAGGACTTTGAGGAGCCCTGGAAGGTGATGCTCATCACAGCTAGCTTCAGGGCCGTTGGGCATCTGGTGAGTGTGGGGCTGGCCTGGGGGAGGGAGGTGTGGAGCAGAGGGTGTTCTCAGTGCCTCTGCGGCTGATAGAGATGTGGCAATGTGTGTGTCATGCATACATGTATTATATATATGGTATTACCTACTTGGAGGACAGTAGTATCTGAAATTAAGCATTAAACTACTGTAACTGACTATAAAGAAACTTAGAAAACATTTGATTGTGCAATCTTGAAGAAAGGACACGTAGAGCAACTGGAAATGTGATATGTGATGTGAGTCTGGGCAGGTAACTGCAAACAAGTTTAATTTGCTTTGCAGTCCTTCGGAGCGGGAGCTCTGCTCCTTGAATTTTCCTCGGCACCTGTGTACCGAGCTTCCTCCCGACTACCGGGTGTCAGAAGGGAGAACTGCAGCACTTCTTAAATACTGGTGGGTTTTGTGGTTTTGTGGAAGCCTGCTGACAGCATGAGCCTAAAACCTACCCAAAGCTAATGAGAGGGGTGATAAGCACGTAGAAGTTGAGATATGTATAACGTTATCACTGCTGTGATCTTGCTTACCAAAACACGGTATCTGGCTAAGTGCGCAGGTCCCTGTGTCGCCGTCTGGAGAGGCAGTGGTGCTCTACCCCCTCTGCAGCCACCGGGCACTATTTACTGACAACGCGGTCCATGTGCCTTTCCACGCTATTTTTATATATCCTACATCCCTGCCTTCTCCATTTCAGTCGTGTCCTACAGCTGTTCCCAGCGACGGAAGGGATCTGCCAGGCTGCGCACCGTGCACAAACAAGTGCTGCAGCTCCCACCCCTTACGGCCGTGAGCCCGGGGGCTGTTCTGAGCCCAGCCTGCACATAACATGTGGTGGTGGCTGCAGCAGCGTAGCCAACACCTGAAAAACAAGGTCAAAGGTGAAGGTTTGGGAGAGGAGGGGGCCGGGTGTTGCAGACATCTTTCTGGGTGGCTCCAGACGGTTTGGGACTGCCTTTTTCTCTAACATATATTTGAAAGGAGGGTCTGAGGAGCCAGGAGGGGGGTTTCTAGCCCTCCCTGAGGGATGCTGCTGCCAAGATGCCTGCTGCCAGCCCAAACACTGGCTTGTGCTCCCAGGTGCAGGAGTCTGGGATTCTGCAAGATGAAAAAGTGGTAAGAAAGAAGCTGTAGTCAACACTTTCAATATGCTGCCTTGCTTCTTCCCCTCCTAAATCTCCTTTTGGGGTTGGCCTGCAAGGAGGGTCTGTGCCTGGATAACTCATTTCCCAGGAACCCCTTGCGTTGGCTCGGCCGGACCCGCAGCCTGGGCACAGCGGTGCTCAGCGTGCAGAAGCGTTTTCTCTCGGCGCTGGAGAGCGTGTGTGTCAACAAGGAGCTGGTGGCTGTTGCGCTGGCAGCCTGTTAAGCCAAAATCCGTTACCAGCGGTGGTGGTGCCAAGCACAGCGGTTTTGTAACCCCTGCAGAGCCCTCATCCGAAGGGATCTGATGAAGATAGCCTCCTCGGAGCTGCACTGGTGGAAATGAGATTTGAGATGGCTCTAAAGTGCCCTAAACATGTTCTGAATGTAATAGAGCAACAATTTGTAATCACTTAACAGTAGGTCTGAGTTTGTGGAGAGGACCCTGCTTTAGTCTTTCTGACTCCCTGCTGCTGGCTTGAAGAAAGGGAAAGAATCCTGCTACCCTCAAACACTCCTGAGCAAGAGGGTCCTCTCCAAGCTCCCCAAAGGACATGCCGAGAAAGCCATGACATGGCACATCTCTGTCCTCCTTTTGTCTTGGCTTTCATAGGCCCTGGGGAGCCCTCCAGCTTCTCAGCCAAACTGCAAGATTTTCCCCAATTTCTCGTTTCCTAACCTGGATGATTACCTGTGCCAGTCCCGGGCTGTTTCCCCAGCAGCAGCGGGTGCTGGGGCTCCAGAGACTGGTCAGAGGCTTGGGGTCTGATCTTGCCCTGGGTTTGCTGGAGGGAGGATTGCAGCTGTGCTTGGTGTGGCAGGTGTGCCCAGCCCATGGTGTGCTGGAGTCTGTTCATACCCATCTCGCTGCAGCAGGGAGGCTGGGAATGTGTCCGTTGCTGTGTCGATGTTATAATGTCCCACACCGAGGTGTGCCTAGCTGGGGAGTAGCCTCCAGGAATTTCGAAACTGGCCTGTTTCTGTGGTGCCTAAGCACAAAGTTCTTCATGGATTTTCAGGAGTGTGCACACAGTCTAAGATAATGTGCATGAAGAAAGTACAAAATGCAACACATCTTCCTTCCCAGCTGAACGGTTCCCTGGTTGCAGTTCTGTGAGGTTCTCCCAAAGCCTCCTCCGTCCTCGGCTGGGCTCCTCGCTAGCAGCAAAGTCAGGATTTGAGCCCTTTGCAGTCTGGCTCACAAGCTGCCCCCGTGCCCATGCTGAGCCGATGGAAAGCTGCTCCGGGAGGGGTGTCTCCGGCCAAACTCTCACCCATTCTGATAAACAAGCTGCTAAAAGCAGTGCCAGGTGCTCTGCCTGCCAAGGCACAGCCCGGGCTCCTTCCTCACAAACACGTTTTGGGGTTTTTGTCTGTGCTGCCATGCTTCCCTTATGGAACATGGAGAAAGTGACTGTGGAAAACGCTTTCCAAAGCACAAAACCACAACGTGGCTGGTTTCCCTCTTACCTGGTACCAGCAGTAATCTCACACTGGGGGCAGTGAGACTTTGCAGATGCGGGTATGATTTCCTTGTGTTGTTACAGGATAATGGCCTTGGAACCACAGGCAGTGGTTTTCCAGGATGTGAAATGCCTGCTTGTGGAAAAACCAGCTCAGAGTGTTGAAAAGCCTCACTCCTGAAGCTGAGGGAATTCCTTCTGGTGTGGGGGACTTCCACCAGCTCAGTGGAATTGCAGCAGGACCCACCTTGTCCTATGTGTTTTCTTCAAGATGCTAATCCCCAGGGAAAATGCAGCAGTGGAGAAATATTTGTCAACTGTGTGGTCCCTGTGGCTAAAAACCTGCTGTTCTGGCATGTGTAGGCACTTGTCTTCATTGAGCGTATGGCAAGGAGCTGCGTTTCCCTCTGCAGCGTGCCGCTTACTGCCCGTTTGCCTTCACCCCTCCCAAGGCAGAGGTTGGCAGGGCTCGCTTGGTCCGAGCCTTCAGAGGTGGCGACTAAGTACGGTGGCAATGACTCTCAAGTATTGTCAGCCAGGTCTTAGCTGTGTTCTCTTGTCTACTGACTTCTGAGAAAGTAGGTTATATGTAGATGATTAAGTAGTTGAGTTAGATACAATTTAAAGGGAAAAAAACCAGAGCAAAGCCAGCAGGATTGTGTGCTTTACCGCTTCAAAGCCTGAATGCCAGATGTTTTCCCTTTCAAAAGGTGATCAGTTAAGGGGGAGTGTGTGGGTGTGTGTGTTTTACATTCTTCCTGGGAGGAATGAAGCATCTCTTGGAAAGCTAAGCTTCCAATGGGTTTTGCACCAGGCTGGGCTAGTTTATTTCTGATCAAACTCAAACCTGCTTTGAGTTCAGTCTGCTCTTCACCTTCAGGTAACATGTAAGACACAACTTGGTTCTGTTACTCAACCGTTGCTATTGCTGTGCGACGAGGTGGTTAGGAGGCTTGTGTGGGAAGTTGGGTCACATCCCCTGTTGCTGGGGCGGTTATGATGGAGTCAAGATGCTGGCGCTGGCAGTGGGTGCAGGAGCAGTTGGTGGCTGTCAGTAGTTCCCTGTGGCACAACGCCCGTACCCGTGCAGGCGGCTGTACTGGTTTTGGCTGGGTAGAGTTAGCTTTCTTCCCAGTAGCTGCTGCGGGGCTGTTTGGTAGCACCGTGGGGTGTTGGCTGTTGCTGAGCAGTGCTGACACAGCATCAAGGGCTGTTCTGCTCCTTGCCCTGCCTGCGAGCGGGCTGGGGAGGGGCACAGAGGGACAGCAAAGGGACATCCCACACTGGGTCTGCCCAGTAGTAAGAGCTGGGGAAGGAGGAAGGGGGACATTTGGAGCAAGGGCTTTTGCCTTCCGAAGTCACTGTGATAGAAACACAGAGCAGTTTGGGTTGGAAGGGAGCTTACAGCCCACCCAGTCCAACCCCCTGGCACGGGGTATTTCTGTACAAGGAGATACTGGTCATATCTTGACTTGTTGCACTTCCCCTGAGAGAGCTGTGAGGAAACACGGTGCGGGGGGCTGCTGGGGTTGAAGGAGTCGTGGGGACCTGCATGTCTAGCGCAGACCACATGGAAAAACCGAATGTTTTTGCTCGCCTTCACTCTGGTGTGCCACTGACTCGGTAAAACTAAGGCAATCTTTAAGAGAAGTGTTCTGTTCACGGTTCAAAACAGCCTGTGAGTGAAAGGGATTCTGAAATGCTTTAATCTGTGTGAGTTGTCACGATGCCAGGGAGCCAAAGCTGCCAAATATTAATCTTTGGCGCTTGCATTTCACCTGCAGGTTTACTTTGTGGGGTTTGGGTTTGTTTTCATTTTATTTGGCAACTTAGAATAACTGTAACTTAGAACCACAGCATTTCACAATGTATGTTTAAAACAAATTTCAAAGGGAACAGCCTTAATGGTAAGAAGTTGGCAATTCCTTGGTTCTGAACTCCCCGAACCTCTTTTCCTCTGTCAGGGAATTCCCATGGAGCCTTGTTGGGAAAGTTTTCCCTGCCCTTTGTGTAGCGCTGCTGAGCACCGATGATGCGCAAGGGCACCGCTGGCCCCTCTCCCCTCGGGGGGCTGCATGGGCTGGGGCTCCAGTGCTGCCGTACAGCTGGGCTAGAGTCAAGATTTCTGGGAAAAAGAACCTTTTAAAGTTAATCCTAGTGATTAAGACGCTCAGACTAATGCACATATCAGATCTCAGTTGGTGTCATCCTTATTTCCCTTCCCGGAGGATGCTGCTCCGGGTCCCAGGTCAGGGAGCCCTTGGTCGGGCTGGAGCCAGCGCTGGGTGGCCGGGGCGATGGCACCCTGGGGCTGTGCTGCTGTGGGTTCCTGGCGGGGGGGTTGGGGGCAATTGGGATGCTGCTGGCACGGTTGTTCTCAGCTTTTTACTGTGAAATGTCAAACCGAGGTAAGGATGTGCACGGCTTAGTGAAGCTGATCCTCCTCAAGGATGAACGGGGCAGGAGATCGCTTCAGAAGGGCTGGTGGCACGTGGAGCGTGATGAAACTTTCTCCTCTGCTGACCATGTGGAATGGACAACAAACCCATAACTTGACTCTTGTCCCGCTGTTTGGCAGGAGCATCTCTTAGGTGGAGAAATGTAAAGGCATGCAACGAATGGAATTGTCATGTGTAAACTGAAGAAATTAAGCAGAGCTTAATGTGGTAAAGTGGCAAAAAATATAAAGGCTGAAATATGCCTTTTTAACATCTCAAACTGGAAAACCTGTTTCCTTTTAGGTGCAAGGGTACTCATGTCCAAACCATGCTCTCTGGCTGCTGGGATGGAACAGATCATTAATGCTTATTGTGCAGCTTGAAGCCAAATTGCCATATCCTTGTATTTGTGCCACCCGTGTCCTTGGCACCCTGAAAGCATCGGCTGCTTTTCCTCTGGAGCTCATCCCAGGAGCGGTTGTCACTTGGTTGTGCGGTAACTGGAAAGATGAGGAGCTCCCACTTGTTGAGAAAACCCTTGTTCTGGGATTCAGTAGGCTTCAGCTGATTGTACTTTCTCCCACATCCTCTGTGTCCATGTTATCCTCTGTACCTGTGCTTCCAGGCATTGTCCTAGCAATGGGAAGCAGTGGTGTCCCCTGGGCTGCCTTCCAGCCACTGCCACTGAGTGATGCTACAGCAGCTTTACAGAAAAATATAATCTTTGATTAAGGCAGCGTTTAAATTCCTGTTTTCCCTTGCCTTGGCTGTAGTCTGAGGTGGCCGATCGACTGGGCCTGATGCACTACATGGAAGCTCTGATGCTGATCACTGCTGCAGAGTACGTCGCACCCACGTCCGACGAGAACGTCACTGTGACCGACACAGAGTTCAGCAGCGTGGCCGTCCGTCTGTACCTGCCCAGAAGGGCGACTGATGGGCTGAGGAGGGCGGTGGTCTACTTCCACGGCGGAGGGTGGTGTGTAGGACAGGCAGGTAAGCCCTTCTCCCTCAGTACCGGGGGTCTGCATGGAAATCTCAACAGCCACTGGTATCTCTGCCTCTTGTTTTATGGGAGTTGCCACAGAGGGTCAGGGAACGGGTATTTCACCGGTCAAAACCAGGTGGAGGTTTTGGAACGTCACCCGAAAGCTGCTGCGCAGGGGAATGTGCTGTTGTACACGTGTCTGTTCCCACAGGTGGCAGAGTGTATTTTAAGTGACTCGTTTCATTTCAGGCATGAAATCCTATGATCATCTGACAAGGTGGACTGCAAACAAGTTAAATGCTGTCGTGGTATCAGTCAAGTAAGATTCTCCTTCTAGGTGGGATGAGGGTTAGGAATAAATTCATCTGTTTTGAGTAATGTAATTCTGCAATGTCTCTGTGGTCGGGTGCTTTCCTGCTGGCTTTAAGTACCTGTAAACAAAAGCTGTCGAGGTTGTGGTAGTGAATTGTGGCTGGTGGCTATTTTGGATATTGCCTTGTGAAGTTGGGGGCGTGATAAAATATTTGATCCAAAGGAGAGACAGATAGTTCCCGCTTCTGTGGGCCCTGAAAAAATAAACATCCACCAACCAGGGCAGATGTTAGCAAGCCTTTCTCTCTCTCAACAGCAGGAAGTAACATGCTTCTGCTTGGCTCTAACAGTTACAGGCTGGCTCCCAAACACCATTTCCCCGTCCAGTTCGAAGACGTCTATTCGGTGACAAAGTTCTTCCTCCAGAGCAGCGTCCTCTCGCAGTACGGGGTGGACCCGGGCCGGGTCTGTGTTGCAGGAGACAGCGCTGGTGGCAACTTGGCTGCAGCTGTGGCACAGCAGGTAAAAACCAGCTAACCAAACGAACCCCCCCCACCACCAGAAAACCCAAAAAAGCTGGTTTGTTAGCTCAAAAAATTGGGGTTTGTCCTGTCATGAGTGCTTACAACAGACTGACAAAAACCTCCGCTCAAAGGAAGCGCACCTCCCGTGTCTCGTGTACGCGGGACCGCATGTCACCTGCAGCACTGAGCCTCCTGGCAAGTGAATCTTCCTGAGCCGTGTAAGGGCCTCGAGGTGGCTTTGTTGCTGTGACATCCCCCAAACCTTTGTACCCTAAAGAAAGGGGCTCTGCCCCCTGGTTAGGGCATACATCAGTCTATCGTTAAGCACAGGTTGACTGGTTCGGGTATGTTGTTTGCAGAGGCAATTTGAGCAGTTTGACTCGTATAGGTGTAAATAGCACCAAAAAGAAAGGGCTAAATGTTCCAGTGTCACTTAAACAAGGTTTTGGTGCCTTTTGCACTTCAGGCTTACTGACTGTGCGGTGTTGTTGCTCTCAAAGTTATTTAGATGATAATGAATCTCACTTGGAAAGGTGGTGTGTTTTCTGGGGATGCTGAAGGCAGAAAATGAGGGAGAAGGTGGAAATTTATTAGTGAAGAGGGAAGAAGGATGATATGTAAGAAATGTTTGCGTTCAGTTCATCACTTTTTATATTTCATATGTCTAAAATGCACAGAATTGTAGTTTGAGTACTAACACCTCAGGGTTTAAACAAACCCAAATGGATAAACTCTGAACGGTGTGAAATGACCAAAAGGAGCTTCGGAAAACTGCAATTCTTAAGCAACAAGACTAGAAACTTTCTATGGTTACAGAAAAAGCATTTGCAACTATGGAAAGCCTCAATGCTATGAAAAGAATATTTCCCAAATATTGTTGTCCTTTGACATAAGAAATAAACATCAAATGCTTTAAATTCTCAAAATGAAATTATACAGCATATTGGTTCAGGTGACCTGCCTGTGACTTTTGAATTTCTTTCTATTGATCTACCCTGGTTTTATTGATAACCTTATTTTGCTGCTGTTGTGAATCGTGTGTTAATTCCTTCCTTTTAAGGGCTTCTGTCAGTGTAGGAGAATCAACACTTTTCAACTGACTTTTTGTACTTATTTCTATCCCACAGCTGTTGGAGGACTCCGAAGTCCAAACTAAGCTCAAAGCCCAAGCTCTGATTTACCCTGCTCTCCAAGCCCTTGACCTGAATTTGCCGTCTTACCAAAAAAATGAAAACAAGCCCATTTTACCCAGGTCACTCATGGTCAAGTTCTGGAGTGAGTATTTCACTTCGGATCCATCCCTCAGGGAAGCGATGGCCTCCAACAGCCACGTCCCGGTTGAGTCGGGCCACTTGTTCCAGTTTGTGAACTGGAGCGACTTGCTGCCTGAGGAGCTGAAGAAGGGTCATGTTTATGCTCCTCCCACCTATGGAAGCCCCGAGCTGGCACAGAAGTACCCGGGGTTTCTGGACCCAAGGGCGGCCCCGCTGCTGACGAGCGACGCCCAGCTACGCGGGCTGCCCCTCACCTACATCCTCACCTGCGAGCATGATGTCCTCCGGGATGACGGGGTCATGTATGCCCGGCGCCTCCGGGCAGTGGGCGTTCCTGTCACGCACGATCACGCCACGGGTGCCTTTCACGGGGCAATGATGTTTGTCTCCAGCCCAGCCGAGTTAGCCGTAGGGCACCGGCTGTTGAACGGCTATATCAAGTGGTTGGATGAGAACCTATGAGTTGCAAATGTTGCTCTTGTGTCTGGAGCTGCGTGAGATTTTGGGTGTGATTGCAGTGTTTGTTGTGTTGCCCTGTGATGTCTGGATCAGTGTTTCTTGCCTTCTCTGGCAGGGAAATCAGCCTGACTCCGAGCCAAGTGTCCTTTCGGTGCTGCGGTCCGAGCTCAGAACCCCATAAACAGTCGGGACTGCCCTGGGATTTCTCTCCTGGCCAAGACCAGGAGGGTTGGTGTGTCCAACCCTGCCCACATGCTGCTGGGCTCACCCGAGCCCCTGGCTGGCACTGCTGGTGGGACCTGGGGCTTTGTCAGCTGCTGCTTGTTCCCTCTGATGGTAATGTGTTCATGTGGTGGGCTAGTGCAAACAAGAAAGGGCACTACTGGCACACAGGGCATGCTCCCTGTCCCCTCTGTGCTCCCTTGTCCCATGGGGCGTGCCAGCGAGGCCACGCTGCTGCTGTTGGGCGATGGGCTGAGAGGGGTGCAGGGATCTGATGCTGGGAAGCACAAGGCAGCTGGTGGAACCCTTCCTGCCACATGTGGCTGCTGGGTCTGTGCTGTTGTCTCTCTCCAGCACAGTTTGAGGAAGGCACTTGACAACCAAATGGGATGGCTGTGACACGGTGTGAATGTTGGCTTGGTGGGTTTGGGTTTGATCTGTGAGGTTTTGATTCTGTTGGTTGGTTGGTTTTTTGTTAAAATTTCTTAGTAATTACTTTAATTCCTGTACTGGAAGAAAATAGCGTAACAAAACAGTCCTGGATATTCATCAGCTAAAGGAAGGCTCTGGAGGTTGCAGGCTTACAATAGCACTGCATGTTTTATGCTCTGCTCATTAAATAAGTTATGTATGGTGTGTTCTAATTATCCTTAAAATTGTTGAGCAATTTTTACATATGATTTTTTTAAAAACAAGTTTGCTTAATAACTTCATAGGCTTGAAAAAGAAATGGTTCAGCTGCCAGTCTTGAACAAATACCCTCTGCATGAATGTTTTATGTCTTAGATATAAACCCTAAAAGCTTGGATGGATGGATGGATGGATGGATGGATGGATGGATGGATGGATGGATGGATGGATGGATGGACACGTTGGTTGGCTGCTGGTTTTAAACTGATCGCAACACACCACAAATGCCCTTCTAGCATCCTGCTCTGCATAAGACACAAACTTGAGTAATTCTGTGTTTTTCTGAGTCTGTGTGCAGCCTGTTCAGATGGAATGTACAGGCAATGATTGCCATATTTTTCTTGTATATTATGTTGGACTATAAAGATTAAACCTGTCGTTGATTCCAATGCAGCGCACTCTCACTCGAGTCTCCCACTTACCGGGAAGGCACACCTGGCTTAGTACGCACAGTAGCTACTGCAGCCAGGACCAAACCCAGGGAGGTCTGTTAATTCTGGTATTAACGTGAATGTTTGTTAGCAGTGCCTGACTGTGGTTGTTGGAGAGACACAAGTGGTTGAGTGGGTGTCTTTTATCAAGACAAGGATGCAGCTGCTGGCTCCTGGGATGGAGAGCAGTGGGGAGCTGAGCCTGGCTGTGGGGAGGGCTGGCCCAGGGCTCCTGCTCCTGCCAGGAGATGGGGTCAGAAAACAGCATCTGGTGCTGCAGGAGCGGATTCTGTGTCTCTGCTTGAATCCATCCTTGAAACAGCAAGGGCCTTGCTGCCAGCGCACGGGGCGCAGGCTGTACCATGGGATGAAATGAGCCTCGCAGAGCCCATGTGCACCGCAGTGTGATGTCCTTGCACATTTGCATGTCCCTGGGACACGAATGTGGTCATGCCAGCTCCCAGCGTGTTTGGGGCATTACTTCCCAGGGGCTGGGCTCCTGTCTGCTGCCAGCAGGCATCTCCCCTGGAGTTCTCTCACTTGGAATCAACAGCAGTTAGCATTCCTGAGGAAGTCGGGGTTTGCCTCAGCAACACCTTTGATCTGAGTTTTTGTGCAGTAATGTGGTCCTATCCAGGAGAACATTCCCCAGGCTGGGTATTCCCGGGGCTGTAAATGCCAGTGGGATGAACAGAGTCGGGCATTAGTCCCTATCAGTGATCCTTTCTGAGTCTTACAGGCTGCTTTATTCTTTTTTTCCATATAAAAAGCGGAAAAAGTCTTGCTTGAGAGGACAGTTTGGGTCAGGGACATGCACAAAGCCGGGATACGAAAGCAGGCATCCCTTGGGATCGTGTTGCTGCCGTTGGCTTTGCGTGTTCTCCATCCCTGCAGGCCCTGGACATCGCTGGTGAAGCGGCATCGGTCTGGCTTTGGGGAACACTCACCCATCGCTCGGTGCCCAGGGCTGGCATGACAAGCAGGAGGGTGGTTCTTCCCGGCCAGGGCAGCCCGTGGGATCCATCCTGCCCAGCGCAGGGGCACTGGGAATTCAGGTATTCCTTACTGACAAGCCCACTGGAAACCCGTGTTATTACAGATGCCAGCTCACATGGCTAAGAGCTTTGCGAGGTCTCTGGCCTCAGATTAAGCAAGGTTTAGAAAACTGTGCTCAGAAACAAAATGAATCTATGCAATATTCATAAACTGGGGCAAAAGTCTAAAAATGCTGAAGTTGCATTAAGAATATTGTAACTATACTAAGAAACTTCTGAAACACCTTTTTCTTTGCAATGTTTGTGCCTCTCTGCACATCTTTTTCTCGGGGGAGCGCACATTTCGGGCTAGACAAGGACTGTGACCCACTCCTTCCCTGCCCTGCTGCAGCTTCGAGGGCACTGACAAACCTCCCGTGCTGGAGTGTGGTGGTCCTGGGCAGAGCCCTGCAGGGACCCCTGCCCAGCCATCACCCCCTTGGTGATGGGGGAGGAGGAGAGACCTTCCCATGCTGACTCCTGGGGCTCGGCCATCTGGGGCAGGATGCAGGGGCCAGGGGAGAGGTGTGGGGTACCCGTTGTGGCTGGGCGCTCCTGGCAGCACCTGCCTGTCCCACTGTCGAGGCTGAAACTCCCCCCAAAATTGCATTTTACCCCTTTGCCTTGGCTGCTGGGTCGGGTTTACACAAATCCACTACTTGTGGCCAGAAAACGCTGAGGGGGGAGGGGGGTGTGTGGGGGTGTGTGTTCATTTATTCAGACTCTTTTTGTCCTTCAGTGCTGCAGCACTTGCCTGAACTAACAAAATATGTCAAAGCTGTGAAGTGAGAAGCTGGTATTATTTGTCAGCCACCCGGGAAACTTTAAAGCAGCTTCTGTAATGCCTAAAAATCAGCTGATTTGTTGGCCCTGCCTTCAGAGAAAAGCTAGAGTACATTTTTGTATCCCAGATATTAGCAGGGTTAATATTTGCTAATCTTAAAGCAGATCCCAGTGAAGGGAAGCTGTATTTTTAGTGTCTGAGCTGCGTGTTTTTCTCCTGTTTTAAAATAATCATGGTGATATTCAGACCTTTTCACTGATGTGTATCGTGACCTTGTATTTCACTTCTGTGGACTGGGCTTACTCACCGGCCCTGGTTACACTCAGCTGCCATCTGTGGTTTATAAAAAAATACACTTATGAGAGCATGATATGTGTTTTATGTGTATTGCTTTGTATAAATCCACAAAAGCTTGCATTTTAAACTACATGCTGTACTTTAAACACCAAAGCTCTCTGCACCCCTGCAGCTGTGTGGGGAAGGAGCTCCAGGATGCATCAGTCTGGGGGGTCGGAGTGGCAGAGCCCAAGCTGGGGGTCTCCTGACTCCCTCCTGCTCAGCTGTGTACAGCTGGGCTGGTGTCTGGGAGCGGGAGGTGGAGGAAGGCTCCAGGATGCTTCCAGGCAGCAGCTGAGAGCAGTGAAGGCTCCTTCCTCCTCCTCTTCCTGGGAGGTGGAGGTTGATTTAAAAAAAAAAAAAACTAGAAAAGGGCTTTATAGCTTTGGGGGGAGCAAAAGAATTCTGTGTGCTGGACTTCTTGAACCATAGGTTATTAATGAAGATCTATTATCCAGGAAAAATACTTGAATAATTGAAGCAATTTCATCTCTTTCCTCGTTTTCAGGCCCTGCGTATAATTAGCTGGAATTGTACTAGCAGATGGTGAAGCGCTAAGGGGAGAGAGAGTGCGAGGTGTGTGTTCTGGAGGCACTGTGCGCAAACAACCCCCCATGCAGCCGCAGTGCTGCAGGCTGGCTCCGTCACGAAAGCAGAGCTGCGGCAGGAGATAGACGGGTGATGTGGTGGGGTCACTTGGGTTTTATCTGACCATCATACGTGCTGCTTGTTCGCATGCAGCAGTCCCTAACAGCTGGGTCTCCTGTCCAGCAGCACCCAGCGTGGTGCTGGGGGTTGTGGGTGTTGCCAATGTCAGCCTGGAGATGCTCAGCCCTTCCCATGCCCTCTGCCTCCCTGGCCCCCAGCCCCTCTCCTCCATCGGGTTCTGGGTGCTGCGATGCTGTGGGGTTTTGTGTCTCAAGCCTGCCATTTACTCTCTGACAGCCTGAATTTATAGCAGCCAGAGACTCATCTGTTACCTCTTCAAGGCGGCGATGGAGAAAGCGTAACACATCCTGGTGTGATGCGGCTGCAGTACCGGGGTAAAGCGAGCTGGAGCGTGGGCTGCTTTGAGCACCTGAAATACCTGGAGCACCCTACAAACATCCCATAATTAATGGTCCAGCCAGGGTGGGAGCTGCCATGGCTCTCAGCCTGGAGAGAAGGCTCTGGGGAGACCTTGGAGCTCCTTCTAGTGCCAGGGGAGCTACAAGAAAGCTGGGGGGGCTTTTTCCAAGGGCAGGGAGTGACAGGACAAGGGGTGACGGGTTTAAACAGAAAGAGGGAGATGGGCCATCAGGAAGGAATTCTTCCCACAGAGGGTGGGGGGCACTGGGACAGGTTCCCAGAGAAGCTGTGGGTGCCCCATCCCTGGGAGTGCCCAAGGCCAGGCTGGATGAGGCTGGGAGCACCCTGGGCTATGGAAGGTGTCCCTGCCCATGGCAGGGGGTGGCACTGGGGGGGCTTTAAGGTCCCTTCCAGCCCAAACTGCTCTGTGAATCTGAAGTGAGGATAAACATCCCCTGTTTAAAGGGCACTGCAGGAAAGGTCACTCAAGGTCAACCTTAATGGCTTATCCCAATCAGTCAAGTGCAAATACATTATAAGCCATTAAATACGCATGACTCATTTAATAGGCCTCAGTCTAACATAAATTGATTAATGGGTATTTAATGACAACAAACGTGCCCGGCTGCAGTTGCATTTCTTCCCGAAAGCCCGCAGGGTGCTGAAGGAGCCAGTGGCTGTCGCAGCTTGGCACCGTTCTATGGCCGCACCCTGCCCTTGTCTCCCAGAAAACCTGCTTGGAACTGACCGGGAGCCGCAGGATTAAATCCAGGCGGCACCATTTCGAGGGCTTGCCTGAGAAATACTGCAGCTATCTGCCGAAGGAGCGTGAGGCAGTTCTGGAATCACTGGGGGCTGTTTGCGTTTTGGGTGGACGGAGGTTGCACCGGGCTGTCTCTCTCAAAGCAAAAGGTTTGTAGCGATGACGCTCCTCAAAAGGCCACTTGACGGTGACAGTCGAGTGAGTTATCCGGGTGCTGTAAGAATGAGGGGTCCCAGGTATGGGGTGAATTTCCCTCCTGCCAAGTCCCTATGGACATGTGTGAGGGTGTGCTTCCCCCCGACCTTCTCCTGTAACCCCGCTCAAGCAGTAACCACCAGTGGTGGTTGTGATGGATGTGTCTGGCTCAAAGGAGATTCAGGGGAGACAGATGACAATACCGTAGCCAGGGGCTAACTGATGGCAATGCACTCACCTGGCTGCTGTGCTGGGTGATGTCTGACTGGAGCTGAATTTGGAAAAAACTAACCTCTGCAGGTGGTATGTAAATATGATGGGGTCAATCATCTTACCCCCATGAGTAGTGACGGCCCAAGAGCCTGGCGAGCTCTCCGACATGGCAGTGGGCTGCATGCCAGCACCTCCCCTTGAGCAGGGATGCATCTCAAGGTTACACCTCGAGGTCAAGAGGTTCCTTGCGGCAACAGATTCTCGGTAAGTGACTAATAACATGCTGAAACCTTGAAGTATTAGCTAAGTGGATGTAAAGGATTGACTGCGCACGTATAATCCCTTAGACGTAAGCTATTGACCAAGTCATTGGAACCTAATCTTCTGTGGAAGGTGTGGGGGCTTCTGAGCAGTGTCAGACAGTAGTCTGCAGGTGAAAATACTACCAAAACCACATGTAAAAACACCACTGCATTGTTTGAAACCAAGGAACGGTGTTTGTGCTGTTATCAAGTCGTTCAGGTGCACCAGTTGCAGTGGAGCAGAGTCACTTGGTGTCAGCAGCAGTTATTCTCGAAGGTAAAACTGTAACATTACATGGCAATGATGCATAAACCATCAAGCTTTGAAGTGTTAAAACAGGTTGCTGTATGAAAACTCAACGCTCTTCTTCAGCGCTCTGCTCTAATACACTTAAAATACGTTGTTTGAATTGGTTTGCTTATTACAGGATGTCACTGAGCTGCTGCATCTCTGGCGTTGATCTCTGGGGGACCCAGAAGACTGTTCTGTGGGTGACGAGGGGGTGTCACCAGGAGAGAAGCCACCAGGCTCTGCCCTCTTGGCACCTCTGGGGATCTCTCTGAAGGTGGGATGAAGGGCAACACCCTCTTCCTCCTCACACCTCCAAGAAGCAGCGCTGGGTTCTCCATCTGGATGGCTGCTGTGACCCACACAAGGTAAGTGCTTTGCACAGCACTGGCTGGGCAGGGGGGGAGCTGGGGGCATCTGACTGCAGCTCTGTGGCTTGCTGTGAGATCTGTATGTCACCCCAACGGGAGCATTTCATGTGAAATGCTTTGTGAGGGCCCCGCTGCTGTGGTTTAACCCCGGGCAGCAACTAAGCACCACACAGCCACTCACTCACCTGCCCCCTCCCCAGTGGGATGGGAAGGAGAATCAGAGGAGGAGGCAAGGAAACCCACGGGTTGAGAGAAGAGCAGTTTAATAATTGAAAATAAATGAAATATTGTTAGCATCATTAGTATCATTACTAATATTACTGCTAACATGTAATGAGAATGCTACTACCACTACTACTACTATGTAGAGAAAATAATGGAAAATAAAACAAATGATACAACCAGTGACCATCCACCAACTGACACCCAGCCATTCCCCAGGCAGCAAGAACCAGAGGCCCAAGAGCCAAACCCAGAGTGAGAGAGTAAAAGTGAGACCCCTGGCCCACTCCCCCCAACTTACATGCTGAGCGTGACGTGTGATGCCATGTCCCTTTGGTCAGTGTGGGTCAGCTGTCTGGGCTGTGTCCCCTCTCAGCCTCTTACAGAGAAGAAGCTGGGAGCACAGCGGCAGTAGCAGGAACAGTCCCTGGCTTAATGTAAACATTGCTTGGCAACAACGGAAAATGTTGGTATGTTATCAGTATTCTTCTCAGCACAGCCAAAACACGGACTCAGACTAGATACTGTGAGGAAAATGACCTCTCTCCCAACCAAACCCAGCACACCGAGGTTCGGCTGGTGCTCTGGGCTCCTACGGGCTCCCCCCGGTGCAGAGCCGAGTGGCAGCTGCTGTCCTCCCCCCGCGGTTTCCACACAGGTCTCCGCAAAGGGGAAGTGTTCGTTTGCCTCTCTCCTTGTGTTTGCAGTACTTTCCTCCCATGCCAACTGCCCCCGTGTCCTGCTCAGCCAAACAAATCGTTCCTGTGTCTTGAATCATTAATGACTGAATCATATGCAAACGAGGTTGAACAGCAACGTTGCTCTGCACCCCAGAGATCCCAGCGTTCTCGCCAAGGCATGGTGCAGGAGTGCTGACGGAGGGGTAGCGCTCGGCCCTGGGGATGGTAAGTCGTCCTTGTGCCCCGAGAGCCGGCTGTTGGGCCGCGGCTTCCCGGGAAGACTCTGCTGT
Organism: Rhynochetos jubatus; assembly: GCA_027574665.1. Taxonomy (NCBI): domain Eukaryota; kingdom Metazoa; phylum Chordata; class Aves; order Eurypygiformes; family Rhynochetidae; genus Rhynochetos; species Rhynochetos jubatus. Next base: position 818,505 of record CM050657.1, read on the forward strand.
TCCTTCTGCAGGACCATTTCTGAATGGACCCTTTAATTGGTTTACTCTGCCTGCTTACTTAAAAACTGATTCATCAGCCTCTTCCTAACGGCTACCGTGTGTCTGTCAGTGCCGTACGTTTCGCTGTTAGCTGTGTTTAAAGTGCTACTGTTAGTGCCGCGTTTCCTAGACTCAGAATCTCTCTAAAGCGCTGAGTTTCTTCTCCAAGGCTGGGCTGGGACCTGCGTGGGAGGTTGCTCTGACCCGGGTGAGCGTGCCCGGCTGCAGCACTCAGTGTAAGTGTAGGTATTTGCTGGAGGTAACTTGAGGAAGTTTTGTGTATGCTGAACTTTATTCTGTGGCATGATCTACCTTTAAAATAACATTAGGGTGCTTTGAGAGCCGAGACCTCTGAAATTCCAGGCACCAGAACAGCTCTGAGAGCACTCCAAGTGATTACACGACTTGTGGAGGCTCTTGAGCAGATTTTGTGGCAGCCACGTTGCTGCTCTTCCAGACTTCAAGCTTAGCTTGACTTCAGATCTCCGCTATATCCCATTTTCCTAGTGTTTGGTTTTCCCCGGCTTTCTAATGGTTTCTCTAACCTTTTAACCGACGGCTCTCGCTAAAAGCTCGCTGTATCCTGCAGTTCCCCAGCAGCTGGGTGCGGGTGCTTTGCATGAGGGAGGAAGAGGAGAGAGCACTTGAGATCCCGCTACACATCCCTCCCTGCAGCATCAAAGCCTTTTTATTAACCAGCCTTTAGAAAGCAGAATTCGTCCTCGGGCAAACTCCCGCTTGGGGCTTTCTCCTAGAAAGCTTTGCTCCTGGAGGGATCCTGATGGTGCTGCTTACTTCCGAGCCGAAAGGAGCAGCTCCTTGTCTGGAGCCCAAGAGAAAACAAAAGGGCAGTGGCAGCGGTGCCGGCAGCTCTCCTGATGCACGTAGCTGGGCGTTTGCCAGCCCGGCGTGCCGTGTTGTCCCGTCCGGGAACAGCCTCTCCTCCGGCTGCTCCCCAGGGCTGGGCACTCCATCTTAGGCAGCAGTGGGCTTGGCAGAGGTGGCGGGCTGCGATGGAACACATCGTATGCGGCGTCCTCGCTTCATAGGAATAACGAAAGTGACTGAAAGTTTGTGAATTTGGCTTTGAAGGCGTTTCATCCCGATCTTGACTGTGCTGTCCCCCAGACTACAGTCACTCTTATCAACGGGGACTCAGTCTCAACTGAACCTTCCCTTCTCGAAAGGGCTTTGTGTGGAAAACGTGAGATGTGTGAAACCCCAGGAGCAGAAATGCCCGGTGTGGGCAGGGATGCGCTCGCCTGCCATGGTGCACAGGATGTGTGATCCATCTTCAGCGCTTTCCGTGCCGTTCTGGCACCGAGCTGCCAGCAAAACCATGCAAAGCACCCGGTGAATGGTTCAACTTATTTAATAAACACGTTCTTTCCCGACTCCGTAACGAATGATGAGTAATGCTGTCAGAGCGTGGCTGTATTGCAGGTAATGAGTTCATCCGTTATCCGTCCTGATAGCAGACTTCTGCTTTAGCGATGAGTGAGGAGACCACGGGACCGGAGTTGGGTAAAGGGGAGGCAGATGACTTCCAGCAAGGGCTGTGACGAGGGGATGATGTGCAAGTTTTGCTTTCCCAGCCTCTGCTAATGCTGTGGGTCTGGCCAAGCGGCAGACACCACGTTATGGCAGACGCCTTCAGGTGATGCTCTGACTTCAGACCCCACACACAGGTCTCTGCTCACCCGAGTTTCTATCTTGCTCAGTAACTCTGGTCAATGGCTGAAAGAAGAAATCCTGTGTGCGTAAGGGATGCTCTTCGAGTTCGAGTCTCTACTTGCCATGTAAGCTGCAAGGAAATAGCAGCATGCACATTCAACTATCACAGCAACGCTGAACAAATAGCCAGGCAATGATCTTTTACTGATTTCTTGTGTTTATTTTTGTTTCCTTTTGACTTTCCAGGCTGTGAACGAGACGGCTGACTGTTTGCTGATGAAGCATGACCTAGAAAAGTACTATCTGTCCACCATGTACAGCCTTGAGTTCATTTTAGGCTTCACTGGAAACACCATCGTTGTGTTCGGCTACATTTTCTGCCTGAAAAACTGGAAAAGTGGCAACATCTACCTGTTCAATTTATCATTATCGGATTTATTATTCCTGTGTACTCTTCCGATACTCGTGAACAGCTACTCCAGAGGTCAATGGGCAAAGGAGAGCATCCTGTGCCACAGCAACAGATTCCTGCTGCATGCAAACCTGTATAGCAGCATCCTCTTCCTCACCGTTATCAGTATTGACCGGTACATGATCATAAAATATCCTTTCAGGGAACATTTTCTGCAGAAGAGGAAAACTGCCTTCATCGTGTCTGTCGCCATATGGATCTGTGTGATACTGAAACTGCTGCCGCTGATGTATTTCCTGGAGCCTGTCACGCCTGCCAATAATTACAAGTGTCTTGACTACGCAAGCTCCGGAGACCCTGTGAAAAACCTCATCTATAGCATGTTTCTGACTGTCTTTGGGTTCCTTGTCCCTCTCGTGATCATGTGCTGCTTCTACGTGAAGATTGTCCTTTTCCTTAAAAACAGGAGCGAGCAATGCACTTCTGTCCTGACGCTTGAAAAGCCCCTTACTTTGGTCGTCCTCACGGTGGTTGTCTTCTCGTTGCTCTTCACCCCCTATCACATAATGCGCAACGTCCGACTTGCTTCCCGAATACCGGCCTTGAACGTGTCCCTGTGCACGCAGGACGTTATCAGCACCGTTTACATCGTCACGAGACCCATCGCGTTTTTGAACAGCACCATTAACCCCGTGTTTTATTTCTTAATGGGGGACCACTTCAGAGAGATGCTGATGGCAAAAGTAAGGCAGCTCTTGAGCCGGCTGACGACCTTTGGCAAGTGAACGAGCGAGGAGACCGCTGGCAGTGGGAGCTGGCGGGGGGGCTCTCCTGGGGACCAACGCACAGTGCCGTTTCTTTAGATAACTTCGTTCATGCTGTAGAACGTGCGTGAGCTGACTGTTCCTCTACGTGCACTTGTTACCTTATCATACAGGCCACTTCCTGCTGCTGATCTGACTCCCCAGAGCAGATATTCGCACGCCCCTACAGCAGGAAGCCACGCTCTTGCGGCAGGATACACTGTTCGCACTGTCAATAAACCAGCGTTGCGGTCGGGAAAATGGGCTGCTCTCAGCCGCCTTCTTTGTGAGCCAGAACTTGATGCTGGACTGGGCCTAGGCTTGGATAAAATGTGCCGGGGGCACTAATTCACGTGGTCAGCGTGGTCCGGGGATCAAAGCTGAGTAGTCTTCACAGAAGCGGTTGCAAGTTCTGCCTCTCCCGGGAGGGTTACCTTTAGGAATAAGTAAGTGGGACAATTCCCATTTCCAGCTGATTTGGCAAGGGCTGGCATCTCGGATGTGACAAGAAGGGTAGCAGACAGCCGGTGACAGGTTTGCGGTCACTGAGAAGGGAGGCAGGGGCTGCGTTGATTTTTGGTTTGTAACGAGGGTGAGGAGTGCAGAAGCTGTGACCAGAGGCTGCTGGTCTTGCAAGCGTCTCCTGGGAGCAGAGGGACAGGTTCAGGGCGCTCTGAGGTCAAAGCTGGATTCAGCTTGCAGCAGTAAAAACTAGAAAATCTGTTTAGGTCTTAACTGAGCTTTTTCTGCCGGCTCGTGCTGGCACTTCGCAGTCAGAGTACAGTTTTACTTTATCTGTAAGAGCGAGCAGAATGTATAGCTTGTGGCAGAATCTGGACCTTGCGGCTCGAACTTCATGAGCAGTTCCGACAGTGAAAGCGGAGCTAATGAGGAGCCAGTTCTCCACCTACCACCCCGCAGAGCCCTTGCTGCAGCAGAACTCACTCTCCCAGTGACTGACCTGACTTGGAATACAAAGGGGGAAGAGAAGGATGAAGTAAGACGCCTGTACGGGCTTGGGCTGGGGAAGGACCGGCCGGGCAGGGTGTGGGCAGACGCCTTTGCCCGCGTGCCCCTGGGTGACAGAGGAGCCTCCATCAAAGCCCAGAGGGGGCTGCTGGGGGCTTGCTGCTCTGTGCAGGAAGGGTCACTGGTCATCTCTCATCAGAGACAACTTTAGTTCCGCTTTCTGATGCGTTCATCTGCAATACGTGTGTTTTGTTGGTACCTACCTTATAATAAACCGTTTAAACGCAAAAGCCCACTTTGTGCCCAGTGCTTTGGTGGATGTGCTGCTCTCTAACGTCCCTGAGGCCACTACATCTGCCTTTCTCCTGTTACCAGTGCCTGAGTGAGCAAAGGTACTTGTGTAGCTGAATTTGAGTACGGACCGGCTGCGCTTCCCACGCTGGAATGGCTCAGCTCCAGGGCTGGGCAGAGCAGCCGGGCTGTGTCGGCGGGGAGAATGGGACTGGGAGAGCCAACCAAAGGTTTGACCAGACAGAAATGTGTGTAAATCCTTGATTTCTTCCCTCTAACAAATCTTTACACATAAATCGCTAAACCAACTCTGTCCATGGTGGGGAAAAGCTCCATCGTGTGGAATGGCAGTGCAGCCTGGGGACAGGTAAGGCTGAGCCTGAGTTTCCATTATAAGTACCTCCTGGTTTTCAAGGACAGCTGTACGTAGCACCAAGAGGCAATGATTCAGCTGGGTGTGACATCCCACGTCTTCAGCCCAACACAAATGAAGCCAAGAGCAGAATTTGCAACAGTGAGTAGAATATTCCCTTTTTAAAGCTGGAGTCTAACACATTAGAAGAACTTTCTCCCAGTAAAAGCACCATACAGCAATAAATATCAAGCTGAAACACCTTTAGCAGAGTCACCTTTGCCTTTTGCAGTGGACAGAACAGGGTTTTTCAAAGAAATGCTTATTTTTCTAAAACTGTAGAGGTTTGGGGCTTTCCCGTATCAGCCCTGTGGCTTCTTTTTCTTGTGAATGGGCTGATGTGGGGCACAAGAGGAGTTGGTGGTTGTTTAAATATGTCCCGTGGCATAAGTGGAAACGCCAGGTACACTCTGCCTGGACGTGCTTTTTGGATTTATCTTTTTCCCCACATTGGAGGTTTGTGGTTGTCTGCTCCTGCATCCGACTGTGTTTGCTTTCGCTGCTGCCACCATCTTGGGCTTGGGAATGCGGAAAGAAGAGTTCTATTTTCAACACAAACCCGCTTTCTGTTTAGCCTGATTTCTTATGTGTGTCTCACGTAGGAACGTGCCGAACCAAATGCCGTGCCTGTTGCTCCACGACGCCATCCACTGCACCTCCTGGTCACCAGCTCGCAGGGTTACCGGTGAGATGGGCGTAGTAAAGTGGTGAGTAGCGTTAATCCTGGCATACCACACAGCTCAGGCAGCAGCCCATGTAGTGTCCCTGCATTTATTGGTTCTCCGTGGATCCTGGTGCCCCTGCCCCAGGTCTGTCAGGGGCAATGCCCGCTGCGGGCGGTTTGCCACGTGCCTTCCCTTCTCGGGAGCCATGTTTCTCTTCTGGCAATTGCCATCATCTTCACAGGGCAGGGGAAAGTCTTTCTTCACCCTTTGATGTCACGGGGCTGTTTTGTGACACCAGCCATCCCTTTCTTCCTCCACGTGACGGCCGTGGGAAGTGAGATGGCAGCAACTCCCTCGTTGCACAAGCGCTGGTTCAGCATCCACATCTCACTGCGAATGAGGAAGGGGCTGCCGGGTGTCCGTCCAGCCCCATGCCGATGGCAGGGAGGAAAGGGAAGGCAGAAGGTAAATAAACTTCTGCCTGAGAGCCACTTTCCAGAAAGCAGCTTGTGCAGCACTGCTCATGTAGTGCCAGCGCAGCCTCCCCGGCTGTGGAAGGACAGATGGCAGCAGGCAGTTCCCTGGCAGCATCTGCATTTGTAATTTAACATCTACTTAATTAGAATCACAGACTGGTTTGGGCTGGAAGGGACCTTAAAGCCACCCAGTGCCACCCCCTGCCACGGGCAGGGACACCTTCCATAGCCCAGGGTGCTCCCAGCCTCATCCAGCCTGGCCTTGGGCACTCCCAGGGATGGGGCACCCACAGCTTCTCTGGGAACCTGTCCCACTGCCCCCCACCCTCTGTGGGAAGAATTCCTTCCTGATGCCCCATCTCCCTCTTTCCATTTAAAACTGTCACCCCTTGTCCTGTCACTACAGGCCCTTGGAAAAAGCCCCCCCAGCTTTCTTGTAGCCCCCCCAGGCACTGGAAGGGGCTCTGAGGTCTCCCCGGAGCCTTCCCTGCTCCAGGCTGAACCCCCCAACTCCCCCAGCCTGGCCCCATGGCAGAGGGGCTCCAGCCCTCGCAGCATCTCTGTGGCCTCCTCTGGCCTCACTCCAACAGCTCCATGTCCTGCTGTTGGGGGCCCCAGGGCTGGAGGCAGAGCTGCAGGGGGGGTCTCCCCAGAGCGGAGCAGTAGTGACGGTTCCTATGGATTAATATGCTCAATTATTTGTTTTGCTGTGACCGTTGAGGTGAGCAGGGTCATTTACTCCTTACTGAGTGCTCTGTGTCTCTAAGGACACCTCCCTGTGTACACGGTGGTGTCACACGTACCCACAGGGCTATTCCCTGTCAGCCTGGTACCCAGCAAGGGGTCATCAGTAAGCCGCTGAACTTGGCCTGTTTCTGTTAATATATGCTATATATCCATCCCACAAAGGGCGCCCAGCTAGGACCTAGGGCCTGTGCATCCGAGAGCCCGGCACTACTTAACAGTGCTCCCGTGAATGATACCAGCTGGGGTTTGTAACAGTGATGCTGTTATTTCTCTAGTATGTGTACTCATCGTTTCCTGGCAGGCGCAATTTTAGAAGACCAAGGCTAGCTAATTAGAAAATAGCTTATTAATTAATCCAGCTGAAATTCTGAAGGGCTGTGATAGCTCTGACTTAAGCAGGAGCAGGCTGGCAGCTGTTAAGCTCTCTTTTTTGTTTCTATGCAATTAAACGGCAAGAAGAATACTACAGGACCCCGTCAACAATTTCCTGTGCTGTGGCAGCACCAAGCTGCTCGCGGGGAAGTGGTGCTGCTCCAGCGCAGGCTCTGGGGGCGGTGGGATGAGTGGGGTCAGGCTCAGAGCCCTGCATTTCCCCTCTGGACCCGCCCAACCCAAAACCTGCTTTCAGTTTCCACAAACGAGGGGGCTTTGGAGCCGCAGCATGAGGAACTGGAAATGTTTGCATTCCCTGACGAAGCAAACAGCATCCTGAGCGGTCATTTCCTTCCTGAAGAGGCCAAGCCCCAGAGCGGGGACCTTCCTCAGCCACGCTCAGCATCCTTCCGCTGTGCTGCGGCAGTCGGACTTGTGGGCCACCCAAGAGGCAGGAGAAGGAACTTACATTTTATTGACCATTTATTCTAAGATCAGCTGCTTTTTTAATCGCAGGAAATATTTTCTATGTAATAATACAAAAACATGCAGCATTAGAGGATCATAAGGTAACTCAGGCTGGAAGGGGTGGCAGGAGGTCGCCTGATCCAACCTCCTGCTCGAAGCAGACAGCCGTGAGGTCGGAGCAGTACCCACAGTTACTGTGAATGGCAAGTCTGATTCACTGTATGTGAAGAACTAGGGATAAATTAGCTATATCGTGAACATAATAATCCGTGTTATATGCAAGTGAGCTTTAGCAGCGATCTGATCAGAAAGGAAGAAGACAATGGATTAAATATTGTTAGTACAGGTCAGCTGCTTCTAGAAGGAAATATAAGCGAGGAGGTTTATAGTGTATACATCACGCTAAACCCGCGGGAGCGGGGAAAGGCCGGCGCTGCCCGGGGGGCAGCCTGTGCTCCAGCCCGGCCGTGGGGAAACCCGCAGCCACCAGCCGGCTCCGCGCGCTCCCGCGTGGCTGGCAGGGAGCACTGCAGCAGCCCGTGGGCTCCCAGCGGGGGCAGAGGGCAGTTTGACAATCCCTCGGTCACCCTGTGCGTGAGCCAGGGTTTATCCCGATTATGCGATGTTCATTAACGTAATAACCTCCTTCTGACCCTTCCGAGAATTTGAAGTTGTGCCCTTTGCGGCTCTTGGGTTGCCCAGCCTACGGGGTGCACCGTGGCCGGCTCCTGCCCCCCATCTCCCCGGCTCCTGCCCCCCATCTCCCGGGCTCCTGTCCCCCATCTCCCCGGCTCCCTTCAGCAGACGGTCCCTTTGCTGCTCTTAGACGTCATCAAGCCCATCCTGTGTAGCCTGGGAGCTCCCAGCACCTGGGGTGAGTTTAGGGGCTCTGCCCCCTTCCACCTGCTGGGGCAATCCTGGCCTGCACCTCTGCCTTCCCCGCGGTCCCTGCAAGCCCCAGCTACTGCCATTGCCCAAAACTAATTAGCGAGCGTTCTGATCATCGCACGTTTTACTGCAGTGCTTCTGGTCTTTCAATTAAAAATAGCAAAAATGCGACAAAAAGGATTCCTTACAGAATCTTTCTCAAAAATGAATAAACAGTCTGTAGCATCCGGCTAGAAAAGCACGGAAGTTTCCTTCCACAACATTGAAGAGGCCCGTTTTCTTCCCTCCAGAGTTACTCCCTGCAGAGGTCCCTGTTTTGCTTTCCAGGTCTCAGGGCCTTTGTGTGACCCAGTTGCATCTCACTCCACAGGTGAGGGGGCTGCTCCCCCTGCCCGGGTGGGGTGGTGTTCCCAGCTCTGCGACCCCTCACAGGCTCTTGGCTTTGTTTTGCACATCTGAGGGGACACCAAGGTGGAAATCTCTACGTTAAGGTTACGTATGCGCGCTCCATCTCTGGACTGAGTGGCGCGAGTGAGTACACGGTGCCGGTGAGCGCGCAAGAGTAGCATGCAGGCAGATTTAAACAGAAACGCCCCAAACCCAAGCTCCTCTCGTGGTGGGTGGTACTGGGGCTGAGCTGGGCGCGGGCTGGGAGATGGGCGGTGGGCCCAAGCACCCTCTCCTGCCCTCCAATGCTGGCCGTCCTGGCCACCGCATGCTCTGCTCAGTTGCAGGCACCAGCATGGGCTGGGACACACGCACTGGGCTTCGGTTTGGGTCCAGATGGGGTATTTTTTGCTTTCGTTTTGTCTTCCCTCCTTTTGGGTGGGGACAGCAAACTCGGCCTCCAGAACAGGAATTCGGCTGTGAGTCAGACTGAAAGCAGTCCAAGTATGTTTTAGCGGTAAGCGATCTAAAAATAAATGTTCCTTGTGATGAGTGACGCCGGGTACACCCAGGGGCCGTGTCCCAGGGCCGGGCGCCTCTCCCGGTGCAGGGCGTGCTCCGAGCCCGGCCGCCAGCTTTCCCAGGCAGATGCAGAAGCGGAGAAACTGGGCAACTCTTAATCCCTGTTCATAGGCGCCTGACGTGTCAGTCTGAAGGAGTCGCTTTCCAGGAGAGGCCTGGTTTTAGGGGAAGGAGCTGCAGGAGCAGGACCCACGTTTGAGGGAAATCACAGCTCAGCTCCAAACCCGCCCATAAGAGCAGCGGGCTGAAAAATGCATGAGCATCGTTTTTATTCCTTCAAAACCCAAGCAGACCTCAGCTCCTTTGCAGCTCAGAATATGTACAATGTCCTGCAATGTTTTTTTCTTCCATTCCATGGGAATTGCCAGAGTTTCCCCCTGTGCCTGTTGCCTCCTGCCCTGCCACCCCCCAGGCTGTGCCGCTCCCTGGCACACGGGCACTGGGGAGAGGAACCCCGCTCCCCACCCCACCAGCTCTCTGGCAGTGCTCTGTGCCAAAGCAGCTTCTGCTCCGTGCTATTCACCAATTGTTTATAAGGATAGCTTTCCAGAAGAGCAGGAGTGCCCACAGGTACTGCAGGGGCTGTGCCGTGTTCCCGATGGCGTTGCTGGTGCAGCTGGGCAACTTCAGGTTTTTATCTATCTGCTGATGCTGATAGCGACAGAGATACTAATTCAGTTGACTTTTCCTTGTTTTTCAGTTTGGTTTCCACTGTCTAAAAATATTTAAACTAAATAATCTTCCTGAAGCCCAGGAGGAACTCAGTTGTTCAAGCGAGTCTGCAGGCCAGCCAAAGGCCCTCCCGTGCCTACGCGCCGCAGCTGAAGTGTGCAGTAAAACACGTCATTTGTGCTATTTGTTCAAAGCAGCTTTCTGGCGTGCGATCAGCAGCGCAGGGGGCTGCGCTAAATGCATAAAAAAGGGCATGGAGGGTGGCTGATACCATGGCCAAGGTGGCTGTCAGACTGGTCTTAACTCGTTTCACTTTTCCGTGTCTTCTCTTGATTCTGATCCTCATAAGAGAGGCTGAACATTTAACTGCTGCTCTGGATTCGTGCTGTCTATTCCTGCCACCTTCTTTCGCTTCCTGACATAGGCACGTAAGAATCGCGGGATGGAAAGCCTCAGGAGTCACCTTCCAGTGTGACAAATGAAAGCAGTTCCGCAGCTTGCACGCTGACGTCCGAAACCAATCCTGCACTCTCAGCGACTGTAAGGCTCGCTCTCACGAATTCTTTATCCTTGCCAGAAACCTGCTTGATTTGGTGAGTGCTGCTGGGAAGCAGGTAGCATTCCACCTGCCCGATTCCTTCGTTCCGATGGGAAGGATGCAGTCGGTGCCGCGCACAGCCCAGTTCTCCGGTGACCATAGGCCACGTGCTGTAGGTGCTGTTCTTCAGTCTGTGTGGTGAAGTGCCAGGGCTGGCGAGCATCCCACCGCCTGGCTGAGGGGCTGGGGGCGGCCAGCAGCACTGACGTGGCAGAGGAGGGGAGGAATCCCACTGGAGCCATGAGCCACCGGCTCCCCATCGGACAGAGCATGGCGGTTTGGCCGGGATTACGTAGGGACCGGGACGCTGGCTGCCTGCTTGCACAAGGACCCCCCGCCCGATGCTGCCCGCAGGCTGCGGGGGTGGGTGGGAATGCCCAGGGCACGTGGAGACAGAGCCAGCTGGGGAGGTAAGATTACATTCTTAGGAAAAGAAATGTCTTTTTCTAACTAAATAATGAACTGCAGCTGAAATAAACGCCCTTTCCGTGGGAAGTGGAGGCAGGAGCCACGGGTTGGCGAGTGGGGCTGTCACTGAAACCACCGGCAAGGCTCTGGCTGTGATACAGCAAGTGACATTTGGGATGAGGCCAGCCAGGCCTGGATCTGCAGGGAGGGAATTGGCTGAATGCTGAGAGCAGTGGTCCCTCCGGGCTGCTGCTCCCAGTTATCCTTGTGTGGTGTCACCTGTCACGGGCTCCTTCTCAGGTGGATTGTCTTAACAATGAATATCAGCACGGAGTGGCACCGTATCCAGCCTCTCAGATGGCTACTGAGTCACCTCGTGGATGATGAGTAGGGATTTGCTGAGATGTTTTCAGAGGGATTTAATAGGATTCTGCGCTGCAGCACACGCGGCTGCACGCTAAGATTAGGAAAGGTTTTTAGAGAAGATCAGAATTTTTTGGTACAAAATTATGCACCGTATGTCTTGCAGGGGAAAACGCTGCTTTAATGAGCATATTGGTATTAAATTCAGTATAAAATTAGAAGTAAGAGTACTTTTATGTGGCCCATTCCTTCCCTCTGCTTTCCCAGCAACAGGTCCCTGGGGTATACTCCGGATGTTTATTCCAATCAGTAACTTGTGTCAGGTCCCGCCTCGTGATAGACGTTTCTGCAGATGTAGCAAATGGGAGATAACGTGAAAAATACCATTCCGCAGGGCTGGTTTACCTGTGAGAATACTGAGAAATGTCCCACGTAAATCAGGTCTGAACTGCAAATTTAAGCCACGTCGCGGGCCAGGAGCCAGCCTGCCATAGGCTCGGGGGGGTGCGGGCACGGGAGCCTGTGCCCTGCTGCCCCCCTGCCCTCTGCCGACCCAGCCAATGGTCACAATGCGTGAGTGGCTCAAACGCGCTTTTTGGGTCCTTGTGACGGTAGCTGATGCAAGTTAGCCTTAAAAATAAAAACCTTGGACGCTCTCCTTTTTTCCTCTACGCTGCAAACAGCCCCCCCCATCTCATTTCCTCTGGTCAGCTCACGGAAAGTTCCGAGCTGGCGTTTCTTTAAACGACGCGCCTTGGGCTGCTCACGGCTGCTCTGTTGAGTAGCCCACGGCACACGAGGAGTTCACTGTTCTTCTAACAAAATAAGGCTGCCGTCGGGATGCCTGATTGTTTTTGTACTGGCAGGTTTACTAGAGGAAATCCTCCTCCTGAAGGAGCACAATGCCTGCTGATTTCTCCAGGGTGAGTAGCAGCCAGTAAAAACAAACATTATCCTGTTATAGTACATTTCTGCAACGGCCTGAATTAAAAAGCTTAGGTTGGAGGCTCATTTGCCAGAATTTTATACCTAATAATACATTTTTGAGTGGAGGGGAAGTATTTATCATTTTAAAAGATTTTTCTTTATGGTGTGTGGAGAAATTCTGGTTTCTGTTGTGCGTTTCAAACCCGCTATATATGCAGGGAATTACCTGGGTACCGACCGCCCTGGGCAGAGCTGTTTGAGGTGCGTGTACATCGTTCTGCCACAGGGAAATAACCTTTTCCTGAGACGGGAGAGCAATTTATTTTCAGTGCCTGTTCAGCTTTCAGGTTGTTTTCCTTATCTCCTTTTAATTATTTTAGGGAGGTCATTATGAAAATACAACACATTTAGTCGCCCTGCAGCAAGCTTCAGTGTATCTTCGGGAACTTGGGTTTACCTGTTTCACGGCGCTTTTCTCCCTGGGGCCAACAGCGCTCCTCTGCTTGACCTCCTAGGTCTGGAATTAAAGCTTCCCGTTGAGCCCAGCCCAGGCAGGCTGGCACTGCCACGGTTCAACACGGTGTAAGGAAGAGCCTTTCCCAGCGGCTGTTGAAACCGCGTCCCCGGAGCTGCCCTTGCGCTCCAGGTGGGAGCAGCACCCGTGCTGGTGGCAGAGTCATCTTCACCGGTGGAGGAGGCATCTCCACCCGCGGCTCCGGAGGCAGGTCCCCGTGGAGCCCCACCTCGGCCATCACCCAAACGCAGCCTGGCAGCGCAGCCTGTGTTCACACACGGGAGAAGGTGCCGCGGCGCACAGGGAGCGAAAGGTGTGCCCAAGGAAACGTGGCGAGCCTCGTACTGATGCTTCCGGTGCTTAAATGGTTAAGGAGTTATGCTGTGAGGTCAAATTAGGGATCTGTAGTGCAGTGCTGTACTGGTTTTAGCCAGGACAGTGTTAATTTTCTCCACAGTGGCTGGTGTGAAGCTAGAAATGTGGATTTGCCCCAAGAAGGGCACTGGTAAGGGGCTTTTAGCTGGTGCTGGGAAGTGCTGGCACCAATTCAGGGTCTTTCCAGCCTATGATCCTGCCCCTGCGTTCCCAACACTCTATCTATGGGCCATGGGGGAGCAGGCCACCGCAAACACAGCCGACCCAAACTGACCGAAGGGGGATTTCATCCCACAGCTCGGCATGCTCGGGACGTAAGTGGGGAGTGGGCTGGGAGGGCCATAGCTCCTCTGCTTGCTCACTTGTTAGCTCGCTTGTTTGTTAGCTTGCTAGCTGGCTCGTTCGTTAGTGAGCTGGGGGGTCGGTTGGCTTTCCTGGTTGTGCTGTCGCTCGTGGGGCCGCTCAGACTCTGCTGCGCTCACTCTCGAGATCCAGGTCTCTGGCTCTGACTCTTGCTGCTCGGGACCTGGCTGTGTGTCGGTCGGCGGGGGGGTGAGCAGTTGTATAACTTGGTTTATTTTCTATTATTTTAATTACTTAGTAGTAGTAGTATTGTTAACATTATTAACATCACTGTAATATTCGTTTCTACTCAAATATGAAATTGTTCTTTTCTCAGTTCACGAGTTCCCTTGTCTCCTCTGGATCTCCTCCTCCACTGGCGGGGGGAGGTGAGTGAGCAGCTGTGTGGTACAGTATTGCCAGCCCTGGCTGCACCATGACGCGTTTGTATAGTAGCCACACTCACTGCTGAGTAGAATGTGCATGTTATTCCCAAAGATATTTAGGGTGACTTCACTGAAATTGGCATGAAGGGAAGCGTAAGGGCTTCTGGACATGAATATAAAAGGAGTGGGAGACAATTCCCTGGGAACATGGGGCAGAAGGGCAGGCAAACACCAGCACTGGATCTTATAACGGCTGTAACATCAGCTTAGCATCCGTGTGTGTATTAACACCCGTGTTGTTGGGGGTGCCTTTTCTTTAGGTCTCACTTGGATGTCCCTCCGGGGCAGCGGCCACCCGTCCTCTGTGCCCTCCTGGGCGCTGGCAGGCTGGAGCCTCCCTGCAGAGCAATTCCATGCCCGGCACAAGCTGCCTGTTCCTGGCCCAGCTCTGCCGAGAGCTGAGACGAGTGCTTCCTCAGGGGGTTCTCTTGGAAAACTCGTGTGCAGGGAGAGCAGAGGTGCTGGGAAGGGCTGTGCTGAAGGGCGTGCTGCTGTGCTGCTGCTGTGTGATCCCGGCTGCCTCCGGGATCGGTGGGTCCTGCAGCCTGGCACAGTATACTGACACGCTGGCAGTGGATTCATTAGAAGCTTTTTTTTTCCCTTCCTGAAATATCAAAAACTTCCAAACCCGAGTATTCTGAGAGGACAAATTTGAAGCCTCGCTCTGCTCTCCGCCTTTGTGCCCTACTGATGGCACTGCCACTGCTCCAGGTGGGCACCAGCATCGTTGCAGCTGCTGGGACAAGGCCAGGCCAAGGCACAAACAACTGCCAGAGTCGCAATCAAGATGAGAATTTATTTTCAGCTTGCAAAAGAGTTTTTGAACCTGGCAAGAAAGCTGGTTGACGCAACAGGGCTACCGTCTCACCTAGTCTTCTTCAGGGATCCGACAGAGGTTCCAGATTTCATCACCATCATGTCACTGTGTGTTCAGGTCAGTCCGGAGTGAGGTTACTGGCCACAGGCAACCGCAAGGCACCTGGGAGTAAACTGGGATGGGGAGAGGACGCTGCTGGGGATGCTGAAGTGCTCCGTCAGGCGCAGCTGTCGGCGAGGTGTGGAGGGACCGGCTGTAGCGGGATGCCTGAGCTGCACTTCTGAGGGTGATGCTGCCCCAAAGCAGAGATCTCCCCGAAAACATGACAGCTCCCCCAGGGAACACCAGGGTGGGAATTCTGCTCTTTGCAGCTCCAAAGGAGCTGTTGGCAGAACCCAAACAAAACAGCCTTTGTCATCTTGAAGTTGTATCCACTGCTGGCCATCTCAGTTCTTCATCAACAGCCTCTTCCCCAAAATTACTCGGTTGATCCCAGATGCAGCATTTACCAGGTACAAGTTTTCGGTCAAAGTGAACTTTAAAAGGAGCTCTTGAATCTGACTTTCCTTCTCTTGCTCCTTCTCTCATTAGCAGCACCCAAAGCCACCACCGTGCTCCACGTCGAGGAACTGTTCAGCCGTCACTGCCGTGCCCAGGCCCCGCCGGTGCTGTGTGGAGGTTGTGAAGGTCTGCGTATCCCCCAAAGGCGGGTGCCTTTTACATTAAAAACAAAGGAAATCTTAAAAACAAAGCACCTAGTATCCATTTACCGGGGATCTGACGGTTATGACGTGTCTGTGCGCACCACTTAAACACCGAGGGTACAACTTTAAATACTGAGTTAGACAATCCAGCTTGTGTTTACGGAATACGCTAATCATTAACTCAAGGCTCTAGAAATATTGCCCTATGCCCTGCGATGTCCTCAGCTTGTAATATTGCATCAACCGAGCTTTCCTGAGTGAGTACCGTTCCGTCTTTACTTCCCGGGGATGGCAGGTGGTGGAAAGGCTGTGCTCGGAAGCAGGCGTCTCCGGAAGGCGGTCACGGGTCCATAGGCTTTCTGCAGGGGATGGCTCTTTCTACCGACAGCTGTGTTGCAGGGAAACAGATGGTGGAATTTTTCGGGTTGTGTCGCAGTGAAGCGCGCGGCGTGTTTTCTGCCTGCGTGCTGGGGCTTGTGTTTGTTGCCACGTTCTGGTTACGTGGTCCGTCGGCCCGTCCGTAGTTCTCGCGCAATGTGCAATTACAGAAAAATCCCTGAAATCGGCCTTTTTTGACGTGGCCAGACTCAGATCCCAGGTGAGAGGCAGAGAGAAGTAACACTTCAGTGCCTTCCCGTGTTTTTATCTAGTAACTCTTAACCTGGGCACGGAGGGATGGACCCGGGGGTGTGTGGACGAGGCCTGTTTGCAGGGTAAGCTGTCATGAGGAAGCAACGTGGCCCCTGGAGATGCTGTGAGCACGATGCCAGCCCCCAGATACTTTATCTGTCGTGGTTAATTCTTCAGGCAGGGGAAATCCATGCTATGAAAATGCTCGTTTGGAGGGTGTTTCAGAGCAGACGATGTGTTTGTCTCAACTAGACCCGTGAGAATTCGCAGCTGCTTCTAAAGAAACCAAGGCCTGTGGTTTACTGAAGGGACCGGGATTTACTGAAGGGTGAGGCAGTGGTGATCTGCGAACCAGAAAACCTGGGAATTTGAATTTGCAGTCACCAGGGAGCGAGAAATATCCTTCAGACATCACATTTTGATGCACCTTTTGCAGCAGGAGCCAGAGTCCTGGCATCTCGGGGACATGGGGTGTAACTGCCGGCATAACTCTGCCGCGCTTCCCTTCGAACCTGCACGCTTCTGTACTGTCTAAATATTTGGTCTAGGCCACAAGACCCCATTTTCTGATGTGAACTGTAAAGCATAAAGCACCGTACGCACCTGCCCAAGGCAGCCCTAGGGGTGCTGACCAGTGCGGCTCTGGGGGCTTATGGCAACCCCCAGTGTGACCTGTGTCCCACAACAGATCGGATCCCACGGTGGAGTCACCCCTTCCCGCGTGCTGCTGCCGTCCTCGCGGTTCACCTCTCTTCTCTGCTTTGGGGGCCCTTAATGTGTGCTTCTGTAGGCTGAATCGCTGGGTAAACACTGGAGTCACCATCCCGGGAGGGACTTAGGAGACACGTGGACGAGGTGCTCAGGGACATGGTTCAGTTGGACTTGGCAGTGTTGGGGTAATGGCTGGACTGGGTGATCTCACAGGCCTTTTCCACCCTGAACCGTTCCGTGAATCTATGAATGAGGTTTTTCTCTAGACCGTACGCGCAGCCGGTGGAGCAGAGCGCGTGCTGCTGGCGTCAACGCTGTCTGTACGCACGCTCTTTGGGACCGGGCTCTGCTGAGCTGGAAATGCGCTTGGGAGAAAGTCCAGCCCTGGGGCAGGTGGCTCTAGAGCTGACAACCCAAAGTGCATCTGCAGCCCCCTCCGCAGCACTTGTGATCCACCGCGGCGCGCTTCAGGTGCACAATCAGGTTTTTTCTTTTTCCTGTCTCCTTTTTATGCCTTTTTCTCACCCTTTTGACATGCTGTAGCATATTTGCATAATAAGGACTGTCGCCATCTACCACTGCTATGACAAAACATCAGATTTCATGTAGATTTTTTTAATTTTACGTTAAAAGATGCCAAAAACTGCTAATTCTTGTTATGCTCAGCTCCCTCTCTGGGGCAGGCTCTGTTAAGAGCTGCTGAGAACAACCCCCCAGCGCTGGCAGAACGTTTCATCGGCACAGATGGACCCTCTGACCTATAGCAACAGGGAATTCACACTTCTGAAACCAGAAAACTGGTGTCCAGCACGTATGGAGCTTTGACTGTTTGTTATTTAGGGAATTAATCACTATGGCAATGTTTTGTAACTTCTAATTACAAGTAATTGGAGAGTAATTCTATTACTGTCTGCAGTAAAGGCAGCCAGCTAATTCCCCTGCAGCCTCCTGTAGCTTGCACAGAAAATGTTTTTCAGCAAGCAGATTTTTCATCACCTTAATAAGAATATTTAGTGCGAGATTCAGCAATTCAAGGCTTTGCCGTAACGACTGTATCCACAGAAGCCAAACCAGAGCTCTTCTGGCTGTGCTGTCCCAGCCATCGTCACAGACATGAAGCCCTCTACCGAAATACCGAGTTTTCTAGCAGTTTTATTAAAGATCTGGGGATTGACAAGCCACAAGTATGGTGAGGACAACATCACATCAATCATTTGGCCAACCACTAGGAGGAAAACATGGCTCAAGCAAAGTGCTCTTTGGTTTAGAGCACTGCCTAAATCAGCTCACTTCTTTCATTTAGAATATTTGGGAGTGTCTGTCTTAACACATTCCCTACCAATATTAATGTAAAAAAAAATTATTCCATGATTACAGAAATGTCTCTTTTCAAAATACAGAAACGTACCAGGCCTGCAGGCTGGGAATGCAGGAATCGCTCTGCTTTTCGAGCCGTTACTAAAGCTTTGCAGCGTCCCACGCTTCGGCAGCCAGCAGAGCGGTCGCCGCCACAGCTGGGGTCAGGCTGCTTCTCGGTGCTGCCAGGGTGGGAATTCCCATTTAGATCACTTTGTTTCCTACCTTGATTCCACGTGTCAAAGTAGGAAGCCATCCAGAGGGCAGGGGTGTAGTTTGAAGCTGAGCAGGGTTGTCACTCCGTGTGAAGGGCTTCACGTACAGGGGAACTAACCCGCAAAAGCAATGTGCACCTTACCGACCAGAGCTTTCCGGTTTATTTTTCATGAAAATGGCTGCAATGTTGTGTTTCCAGAGACATCTGGAGCCAGGGTTTCTGAGGCCGTGCTGCCAGATTTAGCGTGGTCCTTCGCTGGGTCTCCGGCCGAGGGAGTGGCGTAGGCATGGCTGGGTGAGGCGAGTCCCACCGCTCGCGGTGTGTTTGGAATCCATCCCGCTTCTGGGGAGGGGGGGCGGCATATCCACGGCCCCCCTAAAACACCACCCACCCCTTTGGGGTCCCGTGAGGGAGGATGAGCCCCAGCACGACTGCAATCCTGACGTGCAGGGTCCATCGGGGAGAGTCGGGGGGCGGTGTGGGTGGCAGACCCCGATTCAGATTATTTCCTGTCAGCACTTTGAAAACCTAGCAATTCTGGGGAGTGACGGTGGTGGTGATGAGTATCTCTGAGGGCCCGTTTCTTGATTTTACTACCCTCACGTTAACAAAACAACAGGATTTCCCCCCCGATTTTTGTCAGCTCTTCATCTTGGTCGTTTAGGGGTGGATGAGTGTGCTATTGCATTTTTCCCGGGTATGCAAAATAAGCTTTGGTTTTCTGGGCTGGATATAGATTTGTCTCATTTATATATAAAACATTCTTCTCTCTTTGAAGTTTACAGTCTCACCATATCTTACTGTCCACTCATTCCATTTCCTTTCTCTTACTGCCACAAGACTTTTAAACTGGTATTTAAAAAAAAAAAAAGACCAAGTGGGTAATGACTAAAATAGACCAACAACCGTTAAAGAATGGTCACATAAAGAAATAGAGGAGGGGAACAACGTCTGACCCACTCAGGCCCCTGCCATTAGCCCAGTGAGCCCCCAGCCCTGCAGAGCCCCCGGGCGCCCCGAGCACTGCTGCCCTCGGGGGATGGCAGGATCAGCCCTCGCACCCCAGTGCGTCCCCCTTCCCTGGACATGCTCCGGGTTTGGAAGCTCTCAGGGAGGTGCCACTTTGCAGGGACTTCTGAACCAGGGCAGCTTCACCCGCAGAGGAACTGCAGAGCATCGTGGCTCCACACAAGACTAATTGACCCTGTGCAAATATTTCCCCCCCCCCCGTGCTCTGGGTTGGCCCTTTCCGATGGCCCCGGGGTCCTTCCCATCACCAGGCAGGTGCTTGCCCTTTCTGGGATGAAGGGTTGCAAAGGGCAGGGTTGGTGCTGAGCAGAAATTAGTGCCAATTAACTGTGCCATAGGTCTTACACTTGGATACTGGAGAATAGAAAAGGTATTTTGGTAAAGAGGAGGTCAGGTTAGAGGATGAGCTGGTAGCCTTGCCAACCTAGTAACAGTATTATTGGAACACTGTCTATTGCTCCTCATATGAAATGAGAATATTTCTGGTCCCAGATTCACAAATCAAGTTAATTAGCAGGTGAAATAAAGCTGTTCTGTATTATTAAGGATGGAACGCATGGGAGCACGGCTGGCTTGCCGATGTCAAATGCTGGGCTTATGCCGGCATGTGTCCAAGGAGCAAAACTGTGAGGATCAGCTGTTTGGAGGACTTGTCAGCTTGATCAGCTTGTTTGGAGGACTGCTTTCCAGAGCACTGGCTGCTCAAAGGGCATCCTAGCCATTTTTCAACCTATCTATTATTTTATGCCTGGCTACATTCAGTAAAAAAACCCAAACTGAAAGCAAATCCAGCAGAAAGGCCTTTAATTGCTGCCAGCATGGGCTGGGGCTGAACTTCTGAAAGGCAAACCCGCAGAACACAGAAGCCAAGTAAGTGTTGGTGGCTTTACCTGGTGTGCTGTGCGATTACCCACCTCCCACCTTCAGGCACTCCCTACTGCACTGCCTTGAGCCAGCCTCCTCGAGCAGACGGGGCTCGGGGTGCTCCCGCGGCCGCCCGCCGACGATCCCGGGCCGTCACGTGCGGTGGCAAGAGGGTCTTCTGCAAATCCAGCTGGGCTTTATCATAAAAACATTAGGATCCTGCTACTAGTTCCTGTATCAGGGCAGAGATCATTGTTCCCAATCCGGATCTGTCCCACGTGCTCTGCAGCAGGAAGACAAAGCTCTTAACTCCGAACACTGGGATAAAAATGAGGAGAGAGGAGACTTTATCTCCTGACCAGGGAGAGAAGAGATTGTCCATATGTTTCCCACATTTCCTCTGATTCAGATAACCCTTTACAAACTTATCAAAGTCACCTTATTATTTTCAAACAACACAAAATGCTCCTGTCCCTGAAAACTTTTAAGATCATTATTTTTCAAAATAGAGCAAAAGACCTGACAGAAAATTCAGAAAATAAGGCAAAGGACAGGCAGGTGTCTGGGCAGACCAACTCCAGCTGTAGTAAGAAAGTGTTATCACGTACTTATGTGCAGAACAGAAAACCACTCATCATCATTCCCATCCCACAGATGGAAAAAGCAGATTTAACTGCAGCTTTGGTACGAGGTGCGGTGTCAGAGACCCTCTCCCTCCCCTGCTATCCCGCACGGTCCGTGCACATGCTTTCCAGATGGCTTCAGCCGCTTCTTATCTGAGCAGACACAGCCTCAGTGATGATATTTTATCCTTACGGGGGGCTAGCAAGTTTTTCCCCTGTTTAGAGACAGCCTTTCCTCCCGCCTGCCCGATGGCTTCGTTGGCTGGGAGGCCCAACGACCCGTCTGGATGACCTGCAGTTGGCTGTGCTGCGGGCGGCACTGCCCCTCGTTTTGGGTCGAGGTGCCAGGACCGGGTTTGCCGTAGGGAATCGGGAGCAGGAAGCACTGGGACTCCCCTGGGGTGCAAGGCCGTGGCTCCCAGGAGTCACCAGTGTCGCGGAGGTGGCTGTGTCGCTGCAGCATGGCATGAGCCCTGGGCACAGGCATCGGCACGGTGCGCGTGGCCCTGCGCAGCCTGGGAGCAGGCACATGCAGGGTCCTCTCCGAAGATCCATCCTCAACGGGGTTAGCAATTGCTAACGACATTTGCAGGGGAGGGAAAAAGCATTTCGCTCAGCTCTTCTGCCTTTGCGTGCCATCGCGCTCTCCAGCATCACGTTCCCGTGTTTGCGGTCCGGGCATCTCCACAGCAACGAGTCACGCGCAGGGCCGTGACTTTGGCCGCGGAACAGGCAGAACGCGCCGACAAGCTGCCAAGCAGCGCAGATGATGCTCCAGTGCGGATGCAAAAGGCAGACGGTGACACCGCACTTGGTCCCTGGGTGTCCTCCTTCCGCTCAGCCCCACAGGAGGCAATTTAGGTGAGAGAGAGAAGAAAGCCCTTCGAAAGGAACCCCTTATTTTAGTATCTGTGGAATAAGGTCTAAAAAAGAGCTCAGGTTTTGGACAACCCTTTAGGAGTAATAGTAATAAGAAAGGAAGAGGCTGGGCAGAAAGCGCTGTCTGACCTGTCGCCGCGGGTCCCTCCAAGCAGCCCGGTGTTGACAGCATCAGCTGGAGGCTGAAGAAACACAGAGAAGCTAACGACAGCCTGAGCAAAAACATGCCGACAAGTTCGTCTTCAATCAGTAATTAATGAACAGTTTTAGTCGCTCATCAGAGCGTGAAGCCTCCCCCAGCTGCCCTTCGGACACCGCAGGGAAACGCACTGGGCCTGTCCTCAGCATTTTATGAGCCCATGCGCTAACATCACGTTGAAGTGAGCTACCTGAAGAGGCAAGAAGGGGGGTGATGGTCACTGCCACGCTGTGCCCAGCAGTGCAAGAACTGCGTGACAAACAACAAGTGTCCCTTTGTCATCCTAGCTGTGATTTTTGGACCAGAAGAGGACCCCTCTCCAGGGATGCCTCCATCCTGATGGAGACCACGGGGGCATGCTGGACTCCTGCCCAGGTGACAGGGAAAACCCTCCGCGTTGCACCTCTGTGGCTGACCTTTCTGAGAACCTTTCACTCTCGGTGGAGGTTTTACCCTGAGCAGGCTGCTGAACCTCTGAACAGCCCTGACCAAGGACCAGCGTGCCTGGAGAAAGGCTTCTGGGTGGGAAAAGCAGAGCTCCCTCATGCATCTTCCCATAGAGGGTGGGGGGCACTGGGACAGGTGTCCAGAGAAGCTGTGGGTGCCCCATCCCTGGGAGTGTCCAAGGCCAGGCTGGATGAGGCTGGGAGCACCCTGGGCTATGGAAGGTGTCCCTGCCCGTGGCAGGGGGTGGCGCTGGGGGGGCTTTAAGGTCCCTCCCAACCCAAACCGCTCCGTGATTCTGTGATTCTATGGTATCTGCAATGCACCAAACTCTACACTAGGAACAGGAGTTTCTTAGAAGGGTGTTCCCAAATCTGAGTAAAATCAAACCAGCTCATCATTTACATCCTGCAATTTACGTGTGTTTTGTCATTTATTAGCAATTGGAACCAAGACTCAAGATTTGGAGGCTTTGCGACATCCCGGACCTCGCTTTACGTTTGACCTCCCCGTTTGGGAAAGAGTGCTGGTTGCCAAGAGGAGAGCAGTACATCTTACTGGAAAAGGTAACTGCGTTTTCCCTGCTGTTTATTACGTTGGTTACATCAGGCGATTAAACTGATGCTGCAAACCCCAGCAGGGAAAGGTTTTATCCTTGAGACTGCCAAAAATAGCTTACCCCGTCCTCGCAGGGCAGGCAATAACACAGAATATACTCCTCTGCTACGTGGGCCTCGTAGGTCTGGAGTAACCGTGATATTTTTGTAGAGACGAGAAAACCAGGCTTTTAAATGGGGTAACTCTTGGATTAAAAAGCTTTAGGTTGCCTCTTCCTGCAGGCCTGTTCTGCAGCTGCGTACTTTACACCAGTAGTTTTCAAAGATGAAATACAGCCCACGCAGAGTAAATTCCCTGAATCTTTTTCATTGTAAACCCCAGGATCGTGTGTGAAATTTGTGTGTGTATGCTATACTTAAAGATTGGACGCGCTCCCCGCCGCAGTTGCCGCGGATTAAGGACTTGCACGTGACGATAGCAGTATCTGAGCTCGTTCAATCGCGCGCCTCAGCTTAAACAAGCCCAACACAACCTAACGCGGGATTCTGCCACCCTGGTGGAACCGCCCTCTGACAGCGGAGCTTGGCCTTACGGGCGGGCGGCTGTGCCACGCACCGGCCGGGAGGAGAAACTGGACCACACCACTGAACCCTGCCACCCCCCCACTTTGGGAGCGTTTAAAAAACATTTCCTAGGGTTGTTCACGGGAAGATGCATTGGGCTAATAGTTTTTTGGGCTTTTAACATGGAAAAAGGCTGTTTTGTAAATCACCTCCTCACTTCCAGGTCTAAAGGTGAAATGTGTTAACCTTCGAGCATCCTGCTCCTAAAAACCAGTTTTTGGTGCTTCATCCTGTAGGAATTAGTAGCTAAGTCCCTCTGCCTGCAAAACAAATGTGAGCACAGCACAGCAAATAGATTGTGCTGAGCAGTCTGCTTATTTCTGCTTTGAAACCCACGTGCTATCGCCCGGGAACAGACCCTGGAGAGATGCTCTCCGCAACGCTGGGCTGTTTGCAAGAGTCGAGCCAGCAGGAAGAGCTTAAAATCCTCCAGACCAGGGAGACCTCAGGGGCTGCTGCCGAGGGAGGAGAGTGAGGGTGCTGCCCCACTGCTCCCTCGGCAGGAATCCTGCCCGTGGATGCTCCCCGTCCAGCTGGTCCCGCGGTGCAGGAGGTTGACAGGGGATACAAAAGGGAACCCTGACACTCATCCTGACTTCTCCTTTTGGCAGCTCTGCCAGCTCACCAGCACAGGGTTAGCTGGTACGTGCCATGGGGCTGGGAGGTGTGTGAAATGGGCCGAGTGGTTTTTGTAAAACTGTTCTGTTAACTCATGCAGCATCCGGTAGGATGAGGTGGTGAAGCTTTGTGCCTTGACACCAGCCTGCCGCCAGCACGGATGTAGGAGAGGGAGGGACTGGTAGAGGGGTGAAAAAAATCATAGAATCATGGAACGGTTTGGGTGGGAAGAGACCTTACAGCCCCCCAGTGCCACCCCCTGACACGAGCAGGGACACCTTCCATAGCCCAGGGTGCTCCCAGCCTCATCCAGCCTGGCCTTGGGCACTCCCAGGGATGGGGCACCCACAGCTTCTCTGGGAACCTGTCCCAGTGCCCCCCACCCTCTCCAGGATGAATTCCTTCCTGATGGCCCATCTCAATCTCCCTCTTTCGGTTTAAACCCGTCACCCCTTGTCCTGTCACCCCCTGCCCTTGGGAAAAGTCCCCCTCCAAATAACAAGAAAGACATAACAAGAGTTCCTGTCCATAATCCCTGCTTGTTGACCTCAGCAGCCCTTTGCAGTGGTTTCCAGGCTGCTCATGCCTGCAGGTCGCGCCTCCAGCACACCCTGGAAGCACGGACCGTTAAGAGATGCAGCTCCTGGGAAACTGTGCACGCTTGGGCCCTGTGCACGCTGCATGCAGCAGCCCTCCTGCACGGGCTTCCGGAGGTGGCTCAAGCAAGCAGGGAGGAAGCAGGATGGCATTTCCGCAGGGCCCGCGCTGCTGCTCCCCTCCTGCCCCCCACGCACCCCTCCTGCCCTGCACAATGCCCCCTGCTTGCAGCCAGCTCCTGCCAGTGCTGTCCCGGGTTGGACACTGCCCTGTGGTTTTAGGGGGGCTGACCGGTGAAGCCAGGGGGGACCATGTTTCCCTCGCTGTGTTGAGCAAGGGCTGTTTCTAGTGAGCTCTCGCTCTGCAGGGCTTTGGAGGAAGGGCTGCTGCTCGCACAGGAAGCCCAGAGACAGTGGTGGCCACAGCAGAAACAAAAATGGGTCTAAATGTCTTGGGGTGGCTGTGCGGTGGGTGCTGCCCCAGCTCCAGGGCGGGAGAGAGGGTAGCACGCCGGCCGGCTGGCTGTTATCTGCAGCTTGCAGCAGGAAGGGAGCCCCAGGGGCACCGCCTCAACCATCACCCCATTTCCAGGGACTGCAGCCGACGGCCTGGCCGGGTGGCTGGAACCCATCCCCTCGCGCCGCAGCGGAGACCTCTCCAACCGGTGCATTTCAAACCACATGTTTGTGTCCGAGATGCGAGCTTCCCCGGCGGCGAGCCATGCTGCAGCTCGAGACATGGCTGCGATGCAAAAGCACTTCCCCTAGAGTCTCTTTTTTTATTAGCTGAAAGTAATTTTTGCTTCTTTAAGAAAATATATATGCAAACCGCAGCCCGTCGCTATGGTTACTGCTGTATGCTGCTGCAAATAGCTTATTTCACATCCTTAGACCTATAGGGTTTGGAAAGCGTATTCTTCTGGCCTTTCACCGTTTCCCCTCTCGCTAGGCCACCATCCCTGGGTTGCAAAAAAAAAAAAAAAAAGGCATGTCGTAATTTGCCCCGCGCGCTGCCGGAGGAGGCGGTGGCCGCGCTGGCAGAGCACCGCGGCACGCGCCAACGCACCCCGCGCCAGAGGGCCTCAGGTAAGAACGGTGCTTTTCACCCCACTCTGCGGCCCTGGCCGGCCGTGGACATTGGCAGTGGGGTAGCGGGCAGTTGTTCCGTGGGTTACAGGCGGTTGTTCGGAAAGCGGAATGGTTCTAGCGTGGCTGCGGCTCAGCGCGCCGACCTTGGCGCGTAGGTCTTGCCATCAAGAGATACGTGAGGGCAGCGTTGAATAACACGTTAAAGAAAGGAGCACCAAACGCGAGGTTTTGTTAAGTAACAGAACTCCGCCATTGTGGAGAGCTACGAGCAGCGGGCAGGTTCCCGCGCAGCAGCCCCTTCCCGGGGCGCAGCGGGCCCCCTGCGGCGTGAGCTTCCCCGGGACTCGCGGGAGCACCGACCCTCTCCCTGGCACGGAGCGGCTTTCTTGTGCCTTCTCCTTCACTACCGTCCCGTCAGTTCACCTCCTGTGGTGCCGGACCCGCTGGGAAAGCCGATGGGAAAGTTTCCAGGTGCTTTCCTGAGTCCCTCCAGCTGGTTCGTGGCAGTTTGTCCTGCAGTGCTGGCGGAGACAGGGCTGGACGCTTGCGCCGAGGCAGCACCGCCATAGCTGTGCCACGTTTTGGGGTGTTTCTCCATGGGGGCTGGGCGCTGCTCCCCCGGCGTGGGGGTCCCCTCCAGCGCTGGGTGAGGCGGGTGGTTGCCCATCCCCGCAGCGTTGCTCCCCTGCCCCGTTTCGGCTCCCTGGGAGTCGTTGGTGAAGCCCAGGAGAAATTCAAGTGACATTAATCCCCAGGAGGCGAGCCCGCGGCTTCCTGCTGAGAAAGACGTTGCTGCCGGCGAGCGTCCCGCCAGTTTTCCGTGACTGAACACGATGGTGGGCCGTGGGCAGGGTCCAGCCGGACGGAGCATCCCCTCTGCTCCGCGTAGAGGCTGAGGTGGAAGGGGACCCCGGTACTGCCGGCCGGGGTCCAGCACGTGCTCAGCAGCCACCCAGAAATCCTCTGCAGAAAGCGCAGAGGCGCAGCGTTTGTGATAGTTATTTGCTGTGAAATTAGCGGTGTGGATTTTGCTCAGTTGTAGGTTTGTAGACCGGTGGGGGTTTTAAGTGTTTTAATACCATTAGCAAAAATATTATCGCTTAATAGTCGCAGGGGGGTTGAAAACCAAAGGGTAACGCAGCAGAAGGGCCAGGTCTGAAATTTGTATGTTATCTGTACTAAAACACACGTGCAGGTCGTACCGTTAAAACAAAAAACCCCTTTTAGCAGCGCAGGGCGGAAGCGCCGGCCTCCATGTCGCTGTGCAGCAGAGGGGGAAGTTCGTTAGTGCCGAAGCTGCCCGGTGCTGGAAGAGCTGTAACGAGCTCTCGCTTTCCCGGCAAGGCTGAAACTTCACGCCAGGCCCTTCTGGGGAACCTGAGCTTCAGAGGTGCTGAGCAATAGGAGCGAACGGCAGGGAACAGCTCCTCCGGGGCCGGAGCGGCGCTTAGTGTGTTGGAAGGAACTCCTGCGTCTGCCCTTAACGAAGGCCAGGGAGAAGCAAAAGGCAAATTGGAGTGCAAGTTTATTTGGTGGCTGTTGTGCTGCAGGTGTTTGGGGTGATAAAATGAAGCCACAGGGCATGTTTCAAGCAAGATGGATTTGCGCAGTGATTTTTGCCTCTCTGTTTGATAGAGGGGGTGCGGCAGCCCCCGGTGCCCCTCGCGGGTGGGAGCTTGGCAGTCGGTCGCGGGTCGGGTCGGCAGGCTGCTAAGGCACCGCGGGTCTCAGCGCAGTTACCCTCTGATGCTGTTACTGTGAATATTCCTTCTTGTGGGTGCCAGCATGAGGGTGCTGCGGGCCTGGGGGGCGGTTTCAGCGCCCTCTGAATCAAACTGGGCTCTTAACTGACTATTGCTTTGTTCTTCTTCAGCAAAAGGTTCCTGCTTGACTTACAGCCTGACTCAAGCAGGAGGGGGGCTGAAGCAAAGCGCTGGGCGCTGGTGGCTCTGCTCCTTGCTGGCTGCGTGCGCACCCGCTGCGCACCTCCGGTCACGTACGCCGTCCCGCCTAGGGGCACCAGGCCTCTACAGGGCCCTGGGGCTGTGCGGGACGGCAGCAGGCTGTTTCCATGGAGTAATCATTGAGACACGGTGGCCAAGTTGGGGCTTGAAGTAGCCGTGGTTTGTGCCTTACAGGTTGCCTTCTCCCATCTGTGCCGAATGTCCTAGGAAAGCCGTCTCCGAGGGAGGGCTAGAAATGATCTGTGAGGCCTCCGTAAGACAAGTTTCCTAAATCTGCAGATTTAAGTCACCTTTCAGTGTATTTATAGCATCTGTGATGACAAAAAGAAGATTTAAATGTGTTTTCACCTCATTTCCCTAATGCCACGCCTGCTACAGCGTGACCAATCCCTCAAGAGCTTTCCCTTTAAACTTTTCCCTTCGGATCATTCTGAGGCAGGAACTGAAGCGGGAAGTGCCTCTTAGTAAGGATGAGGATGCCAACAGCCATCCTCACGCCTGGCTCCCAGGACATACTGGTGTCCCACTGCCGAGCTGCGGGGCTTCTGCCAGCCTGGGTCATCGCGGGCCCTGCAGCCTTCCTCGCCGGGTTCCGGAGGGAAGGGGGGGCAACCGTTGCAGTTTTCGGAGGTCAGGCTCTTGCTTCCCTTGCGCAAGGGCTGCGCCAGCTCAGCCAAGAGTTCCTCTTTTTCGCTCTGGTTGCAGTAACGCACGGTGACTCTGAACCATAAAAGGTCTCTCAATCCTCTCTCCGTACGACGCGCTTCTCTCTGCCCCTGTCGCCCCATCTAGGTCTTGTTGTTCAAAAGCACCGTGAAGCTGAGGGTACAATGACATGTTGCTTTACCTTTCTCTGCTGGAATCAGAGTCCGTCGTCTCATTTGGTGTCCCAGATGGTAATTATTACCATTATCCGACGATAATCTGGGAGACCCCTGGATCTGAGATTTCCTTCTGGTTTCCTCTTTACCATGCCCTGCCCCGTCATCTCGTCACGGCAGAGCTTGTGCCTGGCGTCCGTGCTCGAGGGTTTAACCCTGTTACCCGTACAAACCTATGTGAAATAGGTTATGTTAGCTTTACAGGAGAGAGGGAGAAATGACATCGCAGATGAGCCGGGCACAAGCCCAGTGACCCAGCAAAGTGGCCCGAGGAGGGATGTGTTTGAGCAGGGTTCCCAGAGGGAGCCAGCCCTGGCAGGGCTGGCAGGGGAGGCTGGCAGGGCCGCTGCCAGCACAGGCAGCGAGTGCCCACCCCAGCAGGCACGCCGCCGCGTGCCACCACGCGAAAACGGACTCGATGGGAAAACGAAACCAAATAAACCCAATTACCAGCATGACCAAGTAATGGTTGTGGAGCTCAGCCCTTTGAACTGGGGCTGGAGGGAGCCGCTGTTCCGGCTGTGTGGAGCGTATCAGCACCCATGTACCTGCCCTGCTGCCGCTGCTGGGGCAGGACAAGGAGGCAGTTTAAACCCCTTATTTTCTAAAGCGAGCTCTGTGCACAGAAAAGCTCATTTCTGCAGGCACTGGCCCACTGAAGTTATTTAAGGGAAGTCTGGGCAGCGAGGAGCTTGCACAGAAAACGTTGTGACCGGAACAACAGCGTACTGATGTGAGCGTGCAGAAAGGAAACAGCCTCACGTCCTTCTTTGTGGTAGAACAGAAACAGGAAGAGCACCAAATGATCCATTACAATGGTCGCTCCCAGAGACTATCAAGGGGCGTGCAACCAGTGCTGGTGTTATCTGAGTGGTACATCTGTACCGCTGCTGCTGCACGTGGGGACGGGCAAAGTCGTCAGGCGAATATAAAAAGACGGTGGGATAGCAATTCTCATGATTGTTTTACTGATCTGGATTAAACTGTGAAACACAGGTGTAAATTCACAGCATATTTTCCTGAAAGAAAAAAGGAGCATTTCTTTATGTCCTTTCAGCCCCCCCGTTTCTATAAAAAGCCAAAAAAGACAAACAGAAAATACCAGAAACCTCCCCCAGTCGGCGATGGGCCCTCACTTCCGGGGGTGCCCAGCGCTCCGGGAGGCTCCTGAGGCTGCTCAGTCTGGGCAGCTCCCGGGGAGGGACGTTCAAGGCATCCTGTTTCTCAGGGCAGGTTCGCAAGTGCTGCACGGTCTGTTGCAGGGTGTGACTAGAGCAGCCACGAAGAAAAGCTCATTGTATGAACGCCAGGCTGCATAACAGAACCAAAAGCCTTAAGAAGGAAACGGCTGGAGTTCAGATCTCTTTGAGCAGGGAATGTTGTTTCTCTCCCAAAGTGAGGAACTGTTCGTTAACGGTGGAAAGCACGTTATCACTCTTGGCTTAGTTCAGCCCCGAGTATGGACCAGGGAAAAAGGCAAATGTAAATGCAAATTTCCCAGTCTCCAAGCCTAATAAATTTCAAAGCAAACAGCAAAGTGGTTTGGTTTATTCTGTCACAGACGCAGGTGTATTCTGTATGCATGGAGGTGGCGGATGTAATTCTCAGCCATCACCTGAAACTTCAGAAGTCCACGGAATCTCAGTATCTGTAAATGAATAAAAGTAGCGTTCAATTGTGGCGGAGACACCTCCTTAGGACTGATTGTCTTCATCTGTAAGGTAAAAATAAACGTATTCTGGGACAACTGAGTGTGGATAACAAGTGATGCTCAGAATTAGAAACACAAATTACAAGATCTGGGGGGAAAAGGCAAGCACGAGTGGGAGAAGATGGACAGACAAGGATCCAGGAGAACAACAACCCCCAGTGTGGTTGGTAGAAAAAATGAAGTTGGAACAAGGTGTCTGTGTGGACAGAGATGATTAACACAAGCAACTTACACTCCTGATACTGGGGATAAAGCCTTTGCCTTTTTCCTTGTCCCTCCTGATGCTGACGTGCCTTGCAGTCCCCTTGCAGTCCCCCTTGTAGTCTGCTGTTTGTGTTGGCTGGGGTGAACACCAGCCTCACAGTCTGAAAAAATTACGTGGCACAGGAGTCCCAGCCTGCGAAAACAGAGAGAGGCTGAAATTAAACCACGTCTGAAAGGGGGAGCCTGCTCGGGGCAGGGAGGCCGTGTGCTTAATTTCTAGCAACAGGGCATCGTTGCACGGGCGCTGCTTGCCCCAGGCTCCAGCCCCAAGCGCTGCTGTGGCCACCGCGCGCTTCCAGCAGAGAGAACCCGGTGTGGCAGTAAGGAATAGAGGGGTCAGCATTCAGAATAACGTCACCAAGGAGCGTAAGGTGTGAAGGACAGAGGCGGTCTGGTGTTTCTGCATAAAAGCAGGTGAGCAGGAAGAGAGATACAGGGCACGGTGCGTCAGGGCAGTGCCTGTGCTGGACTGGGGCAGCGCCCTGAGGCACTAGGGAGCAAGAAAGGAGATTAAACCAAATTTGAAAGCTCGGTCACGGAAAAGCCCTCTATAGGTTCCTGTGGTTTAGTTTCTGAAGCGCATGGTACCCAGCTCCTTGCAGCAGCCCTTGGATGCAGCTGAGCCCTTCGCTCACCATGCATGCACCCACGCTGCAGTCCCGGCCCGCGACAGACCGATGCATAACAGCGGCAGCACTTCAGAAAAACCTGCCTCCTTACGGACATCCCGACGCTTTTTGGCATGGTGTACATTATGGCAGCAGCAGAACTTGTTCACAGGATTCACGCCTTTCTCTCTGTGGACATTCGTGTATTGGATGGCTCTTAATTTTCACAACCAAAGCGAGGAGAAAGCTCTACGGAGGTGCAGCTGCGAGCGCTTGACGTGTCCGTTTTATAATGCTTTCCAAACCTGGGCGCAGTTGAAGCCTCGGTGGAAGCTCCCTGTGCTGTCATTCCCGCTGTGTTGTCCCGCCACCCACCGCCGCGGTACCTGCAGGCAGGGGCCGAGACTCTGCCCTGGCTTTGGCACCCACGGGAGCTGCTCGGGCAAAGCCTGCGCCGAGGGGGAAGAAGGGATTTCCTTGTCTTGACTAATTTGCCTACCGTTACATTCAGTAATAGGGAGCAGAGGGGAACGGAAGCTTTCGGAGCGCTCGTCATAAGGTAACAGTTCTCTGAGTTGTTCCCTGTGGAGGAAAATAGAAATTGAGATTAAAAGTTTAAGGGAAAAAGAGAGTAATTGAGGGTTTCTGAAAACGCGTGTGTATACGCATTGAAATATACTCAGCCTTATCAGTAAAGGGTTGCTTCCTACGATGTACTGCTTTGAAAAACAATGCTGAGCAAAACGTCTCCTGGAATCACTGCAAGTATTTGTAGGGCTGGGGTGTGAGTTTGGCTAAGCCACAGCTGCTGCCTTCATCTCAAGAGACAAAGTCAGAGAATCCCGCCACTGATTTTATTAAAACAGTAAAACGGAGAGAACTGAAAGACGTAGTTGTCAAAGGCCGGGGAAACTTTAATGGCAAACAGGAAAAAAATGAACAATCTAAGAGGTGTATTGTGAGCCTCGGGGTGAACAGGCTGCACGCTGGGCAGAGAAATGTAGATCGAGAGGGCAAACCTCGGCAGGGTCACGGGAAGGGCCAGCTAGAAGAGGGACCACAAAAGGTCCCTTAATCCACTCCCCTGCCTCAGGCTGGATGGAGCGTGCTTAGATTACTCTTCCAGACTGGTGTCTGACGTGGATTTAGAGGTCTCTAACCTGGATTTAGTGCCCTTGTTGGTCCTTTTGTTCCTCCAGGTCCAGCCTGCACCTCTCTCCCTGTAGTTCAAGCCCATCTTCTTGTCCTCACCATCGTAAGTAAGAGACAAGATTGTTCCCTGCTCTCTATAGTGTCCTTAAATCTTGCAAGATCATTGCTGTGCTCCCTCCAGTCTTGGTGTCCGCTGGGTGCTTCCATCACTTGTCCCCACCACCGTCTCCGGAGCACCTGTGTCCCGGTGGTTCGACACCGGCGGGACCGGACCCCGCGTGTCCCCCAGCGCGCTCCTCCCGCCTCGCTGCGTGCGGCGGTGTACGTCCTCCTCTGTTTCTGTCCCTTAGGTTAGTGCCGCGTTACTGAGACCCCTTGGTTGTGGAGGTCCCTTCGCTGCCGAGGTCCCGCCGTGGTGCCCCCCGATGTGATGTGCTGGCTCTGGGCTCGCGCCCTGCGACCACGCGGGCACAAACTACGGGTTTGCTGTGGGCTGGGTTGGCCAAGGAGGAGCGGGAGGGAGGATGGAGGCACCGTCCGCCTGCTCTGGAAAGGAGATCGGCTCTGTTGCCTCATCGGGGGACCGGCATCTGGGGGGGTCTGGAAAAGCGGCGCTGCAAGGGGCAGTGCAGGGTGAGCAGGGCCGCGCGCCGAGGGCCGCGCCGGCGGAGCTGTTTTCCCGGAGACATTTTCCACTCGCTTCCCTCCCCCCTCGCTTTTTTTTTTTTTTTTTTTCTCCCTTCCCTTCCCTTTCCTCCGAAACCGGAGGCGGCGGCGGGGCCGGGCACGTGTGCCGGGGTTCGGGCACCGTGACTCACGAGGCGCCGGGCCGCTCGGCCGCGGGGAGGATGAGGGAGGCGAGTCCCCGGGGGAGGGCAGCCCGCGACGCCTCCGCTCGTCACCCTTCCCCCGGCTGCCTGTCGCCCGCATCGCGGAGGCCGCGCCTGGCTTAGGTGAGCGCGGCCGGGGCCGGGGCCTGGGCTCGGGTGGTACCGCGGGGCCCGGGGCTGCCCGCGGGGCCGCGCTTCCGGGCGGGGCGGGGGCGGCGGCGGAAGCCGGGGCCGGGAGCCCGGGCCGCTGCCGCCGCCTCCCGCCCGCCCGCCGCGCCGGCGGCGCTGTCAGCATGTGCCCCTGACTGGGCCGGGCCGCCACCGCCGTGCCCGGGCAGGGCCGCCGCCCCGCGAGCATGCCAGAGGTGAGTGCCGGCGGCTGCAGGTGCCCCGGGGGTGCCGCTACCCCCGGCCCGGCCCGGCCCGGCGGCCTCCCCCGGCGCGGCGGCTGCGGCGGGCCCCGCGGGCGGCGGCCTGCCAGGGGCGGCGGCGCGGGGAAGGGGGGGCCCGCTCCGCTCCGCTCGCCGGGGGCCGGGCCGGGGCCAGCCGCCCTCCTTTCCCCGGGCGGGCCGGGAGCGGCGCCGCCTGCCCGGGCGTCCCTGGCTGGGGGAGCCGGGGGTGCTGCAGCCCGTCCGTGGGAGCTCGCCACGCGTGGCCCGGCCCGGGGTCCGGAGCCCTTCCCGGCCGCGGCGTGTCCCGGGGGAAGGCAGCCCCGGGGCGGCAGCGGGAGCGCCGGCGGGCTGAGCCGCGGCGGGCGGCCGTGCCGGGATGCGCCCCCGCCTCCTGGGAATGCGCGGAGTGCTCGGGAGAGGCAGGGTGGGTGGGTGGGGTGGCGAAGAAGACGGGAGCTGGGGAGCGGCGGCAGCAGCCCGCTGCGTGCACGTCGGGGCGGTGAGCGGAACCCCCCCGCGATCCGTACTCGCTGCCTCTCCCTTTGCAGCTCCTGGAGTAACTGCGTGGAAATAGAGGGTTTTTTTCTTTTTTTGTCTTTTTAGATGTTCTTGAATTCAGAACTTTGTTTTGCATCTAGTTACCGCGAACGAATGGGCCAGGGTGTTAGTAGAGCGGAAGAGAAAAACGCAGGGGTGTCCCCTGTAGGAAACGGTTGGTTTAGGAAAAATACGTGATTGTTTCTGTGAGAACTCAGCTACTCGGTGATCTTCGGGAGGATACACGCTGCAAAGCGCGTGGCGGTAGCGGAGCTGCAGGAGGGCGGGTTTGACAGAGCTGTCACGGGCAGGAGAGGTGTGTAAATAAGGCCTGACAACACGGGATAAGGGCTGGACTGAAGCTTTGGCACTACGGAAGAAAGGTTCAAATGATAGGACACCGCGTTCCAGAGCGACAGCAAGGAAATAATCTGCATAACGAATAATTAACCGACGGTACTTTTTTCTGCGGGGGAGGCTGGAGGGTGAGAGCCTGAGGTCGGGCTCTTGGAAGCGGGGATGGATCGCAGGCTTCCCCGGGGCGCCTGGCCTGTGCTCCATGCTGACCCTGGCCAGAGCTCCTGACGTACAACAATGTTAAGGTAACTTCAAGTAGGTATCGGAGAAGGAAGCTGGGGGCTTGGCATCCCCAGCTTCACTGAAATGAAGGAATATGAGGAAAGGCTGCGAGGGCTGGGGCTGTTCAGCCTGGAGAAGAGGGGGCTGAGGGGATCTGATCAATGATGATCAGTATCTAAAGGGGGGGTGGCAGGGGGAGGGGGCCAGGCTCTGCTCAGGGGTGCCCAGTGACAGGACGAGGGGCCATGGCCATCAACTGACAAACAGAAGGTTCACCCTGACCGTGAGGAAACCCTTCTGCCCTGGGAGGGTGACAGAGCCCTGGGACAGGCTGCCCAGAGAGGGGGGAGTCTCCTGCCCTGGAGACTTTCCAAAGCCCCTGGACTTGTTCCTGTGGGATCTGCTCTGGGGGGTCCTGCTCTGGCAGGGGGTTGGGCTGGGTGATCTCTAGAGGCCTCTTCCAACCCCCACCACTCTGTGACTGTGAAATGGGTGACAAACCCACTGCCCGTGGGAGGTACCAGTGCAGCACCCCAGGTGTCGGGGGTCCCTCTGCTCGCAGGGGGTGCGGGCTGAGCTTGGGGCATTGCCATGAGGTTTTCTGTGGAGCAGAGCACCCCGATGGTGTGTCTGGGCGGGACGGGGGTGCTACACGTGCTTCTGCAGTTAACGTGATGTGAGGCCGATGTCACTGCTCTCCTCCGCTCGTGTCGGAACCGGAGCCTAGAATGTTGTATGGAACTGGGCTTCCCTGGGTGAAAGGCTGGGCTTCCGAGCCTCAAAACCTCCTTAGGCTGAGTTGGAACAGAAGGTGTTTAAGTAGAAGAGTGACGGCAATGACTGAACATTGGAAGTTTCATAACCACTTAGTCTCCAGACTTGAGAAAACGTTGAAAACTTCTGACCCTGCGCGTTGCACGTAGGAATTAACGGTAGTTGTGGAGCCTGCCTGGGTTATGTGAGAGCCCAGAGTACAGGACTGCACAGTTGTCGTTTATTTGGGCTACTGAGGAAAGATTGGCGGTAACGGGTCCCTAGGCTGATGGATGAGAAAGTGACGGGGCGTCTTTATTGGCTCGTTTCCTCAAAGCCATTGTGGGATTAAATCCATTTTGAATGGCAGGCTGGGGTCTGAGTCCCAGGATGCTGTGTCGTACTATGAGGCGGTGGAATCCATGAGCAAAGTTGGGGCATTATGTGAGCAAACTGTAATTTACTTGAGTCAGGAGGCAGTGCCAAAGCTGCCCTGTGGAATCTCCCCTCGGCTGCAGCCGAGGGGATGGTTTCCATACATCCACGGCGCAGCACCGGCGTTCCCTGGGGCAGGAACAGCCGTGCTTTGTGATTTCTTTTCGTTCGCCCACAAAATCCCCCTTTTTCTGGGCTGAAAGCTGTATTGCAGCCTTGGGAAATGGCCAGTTTGGATGTATGCTCAGGGCCTCCTGGGCAGATGTCCGACCCGCCGCCTTCATCCTGGCGGCCGAAGGCGTTGGAGTTTCAGATCTGGCAGGTTAGTGAGGTAATGGATAGTGTTCAGGAGTATCAACAAAACCATTTAATTGGTGGAAGCAGAGGATTTTAAGATTCCTGTGGTATGTTATTCCCTAACGGCGGAAGCACTCATCATCTCAGTTCAGAGTTGTCTTTGCTCCGGGGTGTTTCTGTAGGCAGTCCCGGCCGAGAAGCTAGCCTTTCCCTGACTCGCCGCGGTCGCGGTGCAGCGTTGCGAGGACTTGCAGCCCGGTTCATCCTGGTGAGAAGGATGCTGGAGTGGGGTTCAGGAGGGTGCTGCGCAGGTCCCGGAGCACCGCGCCATCGCAGCAGCCGCACCGTGGCCGCCTCGTAAAAATTCCAGGGGAGTTTGCTGGCTTTAGTTTAGCCTGGAGCTGCTGTTAGTTCATTCTGCTTTGGGGAGTTGGACAGTGTAATCAGAAATAAGTTAAGTGGGAATTGAGCTGTTTCAAGCCTTAAACATAGACGCTCGTTTTCAGTTCTGGAGAAGGGTTAGTTTTGGTTTGCATTACTCCGTCTCTTGAATTCCACCACTTCGCTTCGCTACGTCTCAGATGCTGTTCCTCAGTTTCCAGTATTACTAGGTGATAATCATAGCGTTTATCTATATTCTGCTTCCTATAGTGAGGCCAAGGACTGACCAAACTAACGGTTTTAGGCACTTCCATGTCAAATGCCACACACTGACAAGCGTGTGAAAGTAGCAGGTGCTGCTGTTGCTTTCTTTTCAAACCTGGTTTGCATGGAGGTTTCTCGTGCTTGTCTGGTTTGCATGTCTCGGGGACACTGAAAATGCTGCTTGCCCACATTTCGTAAGCAGGGAAGATACTGTTGGAAAGACTCTGTAATGTCACTCACCGCAGTCTGTCCTGCAAGGGACTCGTGGAGGATGGTAAATGTTCCGTGGCCTTTGCGCTGCGTCGCTTTGCATCCCTGCGTCGGGTGCAAATCTGACTTCCCTGAGCTTCCAGCCCAGGTATCTTGACACCTGGAAAACGAATTTGAAGCACGGGAGATGGCGATGCATCACACCGCTAAACCATCGAAAGGATGTCGCTCCGCAGGGCCATTGTTTTGGTTGCCCAGAGACAGACGGTTAAAGCTGCACGGGTTCACCTCGCTGTCCAGGATGGGTTACGTGGCCACAGGAAAGGTTCGTACACGTGTGTGTAGGTGAAGAGCTCGTGGCCCGTCCAGGTTACAACATCGGCTTTCCTCTGTGTTTTTATTTCCTTGGAGTACTTGGTTTATTCTGCTGCTTTGGAGTTAATGTGGAGGTGGTAACGACCCAGGAATGCCTGTAGTGAGGAGGATGAGCCTTAGCACTCTTGACCTCCGGAAAAGTTGATGATTGCTGCGTAGGAGCCGCACGTATAAACTGCAAACATCGATTTTCTGCCAGCGCCAGCACCCAGGAAGTCACGCGTGGTGGATTATAAAAGATGTCTCGCAGTAACTATTAATTACTTTCAAAGGTTTAATGTCTGTTTTCCTTTGCCTTATGCACGCTGGAAATGCAAACGCTACGAAGAGGTGCTGATAACAAAGACCAGCTCAGTAAGATAAAACTGCAGAAAAAGTTACGTTCCCTTTTGTTGTCCTATTTTTATGGTTCCTGTCTATGCCGAGGACGACTTCTGTAACTGAGGATTTATCAAAAAATTCCTGTGGCTACTCCTGCCTAGAAGGAATTCTACTGTGGCTGTATTTTGTGTGTTTTTGACAAGGAAGGACACTCGTGTCAGCGGTCAGTGGTTGCCTGAAAGGATCTGGGGTTGTGCTGTCGATGGGTTGTGCGCGGAACCATCCTGCACCCAAAGGTGTGGGCGCTGCCGGAGGGCTCGGAGACCTGCCGGAGCGGGAGCAGCCCAACACGTGGATCCAGGGGTTTGGCTGATGTGCTCTGCACCCCTAACAGCCGTAAGGTGTGGGTCTGGCTGGGTTGGATCGCTTTCCCAGGGACTCCTGTGCTCCAGCCTGTCCTGCTGTTTTCCGCCCGCACCGGGCAGAGGGGCGGCAGGAGGATTTGGGGCAGGCAGAGGCTCCAGGGCTCTCCTTCACCCGCATGCGTGGCCTCCGCCATTTCTGTTCCTTAGGGATTAGTGCAGTTGCCTGTGATTATTTCATTTTATTAACAATTATATGTTGTAAACTTAAGTTTCCCAGGAAACGCCGCAAAGTGAACAGCATTTCCTTCCTGCTACCCCGTGATCGCGTACCGAGAGGATAAACATGTGAGTGGTTTTGTACTGCTGTCCTCGGTGGCATTTGGAGCCTGTTCTGCCGTGGATACGTGCAACTGCAATTCCCATCGGTGTCAGTGAGAGTTCAGCACAATTAGCAAGGAAAGAGAAGGGACTGCTAAAAGTGTATCTCAGTTGTGGTGAAACCTGAATACATCCCAAGTAAAAAAATACACTTTTAATATTAAAAGTTGGGAGGTGCAGGTTTTGCATGTGGCATTTTATAATGGAGCATGGTGAGGATGTTGAGGTGGGCAGTCAGCATCACCCCTTCCCGCTCCCTTCTGCAGGTGTGCAGGGTGGCCGTTGGCAGAATAACCCCAGTGACAAGGGCTGTTTTGCGCTGTTACGTGCCTTCGGAACCAGCAGTAAATTTTCCTGCTCCGAGGCTGATCTGCAATACCTTCCCTAGCTTCAGAGGATGCAACAGGAGAGCAACGGCAGCTGCGCTGGGCTGGGGCTGCCCGCGCCCCCCGGGCTGCTCGATGACTGTGGGAGGGTTTGGTGGGGGCCGACCTCGGGGTGAGATCCAGCTAGGAGTCAGGAGGATTGCTTTTCCTCTGGGATCAGTTATTTTTTTTAAATGCCTGCTTGCTGTCAGCTGCTACCCTGTGAAACAGGCCATGTTTCAGATCGTGTGCGTACGATGCGTTGTTATAAAGGAATGTTTTCATCCCAAACGTCTTCCGTTTAGGTAGCTGGGAAAGCTCTCTTTTACAGTACTACAAAGACAACAAGGTTTGCAGTAGATAAAATCTGTCCTCACTGAAGTATAACTCAATTTCTCACTAAACGCAGCTTGATTTTTCAGTGGGATGATTGATTGGTGTTGATTAGGAACAGCAGCAGCAGTTATTAGGTGAAGCTGTGCTTGCGTCGCTGGGGTGCCCTCGTTTGAATCACAGGTTGCGCAGGCAAACCGGGGAAGCCAGGACTGGGTAAACCCAAACGGGCTGAGTTTCGTGTAGCCAGAGTACCATTTCCCTCAGCCAAGTCTATACCTGGCATTGACCCAGGGCGGGGGCACGGGCAGTGCTGCCCCCCCACTGCGGCGCAGCCCCCCGCGTCCCTGTGTCCTGCAGCCCCGCTGCCGCCTGGAGCGGCCAGTCGCTGCTGGCGGGGAGTCTCGGAGGGAAACAACTCCCAGCCCCCGTCTGAGCGCTGTCGAAGGCGGGCGGCTGCCTGCCTTGCTCCTAGGACCCTGCGCTTCTGGCAAACATGCCAAATATCTGTTTTTGCGGAAAAAGGTTTTGGGACGTGAATATGCGAGCTGCGTGTCGGGGGCTGAATCGGGATGAATTTCAGCACGGTCAGAAGAAGTAAGTGCTGGACGGGTTAAAATCCGCCTGGTCGTGGCATTTTGAGCAGCGAGCTTTCACAAACCGTGGCCAGCCCAGCGGCATCTGACGCGTTGTGTCCGTTCTCGGTTTGGACTCGTAGGTGGCAGATTAAGCTTCTCCAGGTTTTCCTGCTGGAAGCATACCTGACCGTCTGCCGCTGTTGGAAAAGGAATTTTTCCACTTACGTACTTGTCATTAATGTTGCGTTCGGGGTTGGTTCTTACAGAAGTGCGTCAGTCTTCGCTTGCAGTGTCACAGAAAATCGCGCACGGTGTGCGCGCCGAGTTTTCCCCTTATCTCCCTGTACCACATTTTATGTATCTTGCACTGGGGTGTTTTGTTTCTGTGGCTTCAGACTTTGTGTTTCAGAAGATTAATAGGCTCAGCAGCCCCGTTCGCTAAGCGGAGTGATGATAACGATGTAATAAGTCATGAGACGGTCGCAGATCGTCTGGCAAGGCGAAATATGGCTTGGGTCAAACTGGGAGCAGGTATTATGCGGAGAGAAAAGGGAAATGTCGGAAGCGTTATAAATAACATTTCCTGACTTGGGGGGCTGTGGGTTCGGTTTGCCTGAAGAGCCAGCCTGGGCGGCCCAGCTGACGGTTCACCCTGTACGCGTACCCACGGATGAGGCGGCGGCGTTTTGAAGGACATGTATGGTATCCGATGCAGCGAGTACGCAGCCCGGCGTCGTTCCTCCGGCTGAGCTCGGGCGCGGGTGCCGGCGGCGCAGGCTGGAGGAGCGGAGAGCAGCGCCGTGCCAGACCCCCGGCTCCCGCTGCCCGGAGCGGCTCTGCGCATTCCTGCTGCTCTGCTGGCTCCAGCGCGAGTGAGCCCGACGGCGAGCGGTGAGTAAGGACTCGGGAACCCAGAGCATGTTTGGGCTCTGGGCCCAATCCTGCTTCCCAAGAAGTTAATGGGAATTTTTCCTTCTAAAAAAGGGAGACCGATCGGAGCTCGTCAGCTCGGTGCTGCGGGGCCGTCGGCACTCCTCTCGGTGGCTCTTGAACCCCAGACTCCCCTGGGCACGGTGTGGGGGAAGGTCCAGGGTGCCTGGCCACAGCGCACCGTGGGTCAGCCGCAGCGGGGCGCGTGGGGCTGGAGCTCGCTCCGGAGACCCCTCGAGCTCTGTCTCTGCAGCAACGCGATCTGCCGGAGCGACACCTACGTGGCGTTCAAGGAGATAAGTGTTTCCTTTCCATTTAAGTGAGTTGCAGTAGGAGAAAATGAAGTTTGCTGCGTTAATTGGGTCTAGACGTGCCCGAGGTCTTGAGCCTTTAAGCTCCGGCTCCCCAGGAGTACGGTGGAGGAGCGTGCAGGCTCCAGGAGCTCGCTAACCGGGCAGACGTGTCAGGTTTTCCGAGCAGGTTGCCAAGCTGAAGGCAGCAGGAATTAGGCCTGGATTCGCCATAGAAAATACGTGTCTCCGTGCGCAGGCGCCTGAGAGCCAGCGCTCAACATCTGCCGAGTTTTGCTCGCGGAGGTGCGGGCGGGCCGCTCTGCGGCTGGCCGTGCAGACCCCCCGCCCATCCTCCTCCGCGCCGGTCGCCAGCGTCGGTCCCTGAGCCATCCCAGCAGCCACCGGCTATTGCGGTGCTGGCTGTGCCATCTGGAAGAAGGGTCCCGTCAGCTGCACGTACTGATAAACACGGCGTGATTTACTTGTGAGAAAAGAGTTCTGGTCATCTTTTCTGTCACACTCGGAGGCTGGGAAAAAAATTCCAAGCAAAAAAATGTTTCTTCAGTGTTGGGAAGACTTTCAGTGCCTGGGCACGTTGTTGACTGTGTCATCACTTCTGGTATTCAGTGAAATCCTTTCCATACGCAGTTTTGTGTGGGAATCCTTCAGTGCTCGCCGGGCAGGCAACACTTAAAGGGACTCTGAGGCTTCGCTCACAGGCAGTGAAAAATCAAAGGTAGCGGCTCCGTGAGACCGATAATGTAATTTGTGCTTTCAGCTTTTTGATGTGGAACAGTTGAAATGTTCCCTGGGAGTGCAGGCGCTTGCTGCCGTGACTTCGCTTTGCAGACTGCTTAGAAGAAGGTCCCTGGGAAAATGTCTCGCTTGCTGCTTATCAGCAGCTTATTGAGCTCCTGTATTTATGTGCAAATATCTTCCACAAACAAACCTTTAATGATGTGATTTTTGTTGTGAAAGGCAGACGCAGCTCTGTTCAGTTCTTCTAATTAAATACAGCTAATGGTAGCAACCAAAATACAAGAATTTGAACTTCTTTCACTCATTTTTCTGCATGACTGACAAAATTATTGCTTTGGGTTTGTTTGTTTTCTAAAACTTCCAAGCGTTCTGTCTTTAATCACCATTTTAATACAGACTGCTTTTTCTTAAATCTTTGCAGAAGCTATTTCCCGAATATTCCATGTTTTTTGTGTCAGACTAGAATTTTAAACTTTCACGCTCAGTATTTTTAAGTGGCTTTTAGAGGTAAGAGTGAGAATACAAGGAAAACGGGCATCTTTTGAGCTTCTTTCCAAAATTCCCTCACCGTGGTCTTCAGCCAGGGTGGCTCGCACAGGCACGTTAGCGACAAAGCGGACGGCACGCCGAGGAGAGCTTGAGTAGAGGATGGAGAGGAGTCTTCCGCGTGAGAAATAGCCTGGGGAAGCAGATACGAACAGTGGAGGCGGACAGCGCCGAGCAACGTGTTGGGTGTTCAGCAAGCCGCGGCGCTTGCCGTGCGGTGCGAGAGCGCCCGTTGGAACAGTGCTGGGGGACTCGCAGGGCTTGGGGGGGCTGGCTGGGTGTTCGGGATTGGGTTTTCACATGGCATCGCTCTTCAGGCTGTTATTTTGGCTAGTTTAAGAGGGATGAATGTTTAAAGTGACGCTAAGGGCTTTAAGGTCCCTCCCAGCCCAAACCATTCTGTCTGTGATAAGCTTCTGCTGTCCTGGAAGGATGTGACTGATAAGTATAATTTAAATGTAAGGCCAGAATGTATTAAAATATAGAAAATACTCTGGTTTGGATTTGAGGTTCTTTGAGAAACGGAAGTCATTGAGCTGAGACGCAGTTGGCTTTATCTCCTGCCTCGCAACAGGTGTTGAGTGGTTTTCCAGCGCTGGCGTTGCCCTGTGATTCGTGTCAGCGTTAGCAGGAGTCAGGCCGT
This sequence comes from Rhynochetos jubatus, assembly GCA_027574665.1. Lineage (NCBI taxonomy): Eukaryota > Metazoa > Chordata > Aves > Eurypygiformes > Rhynochetidae > Rhynochetos > Rhynochetos jubatus. The sequence goes on from CM050657.1 coordinate 861,436, forward strand.
CATCCCTCGCTCCAGGCTGGCGATGCTGGGTGCTCTGGGTGTCCCCGCCGTGGCAGTGCTGTGATTGTTGAGACCAGGGTGATTTTGGAGGCGTGGGTGCCCAGGCCCTTGCTGGGAAGGTCCCACACGGTGCCGGGGTGCTGGCTCAGCACTGCCGTGGGTCTGTCTGGGGCAGTGCCGCTCTCCTTCGGTCCCTACTGCATCGACGACCCTGTTTTCACCCATTCCTACGGAATTTTCTTATCCTTGGAGCGAAGCAGGTGATGGTCACAGCATTGCCACAGCTCACCATTCTGAGCTGAAGTGGCAGGGCCATCGAAACCGCAGTTCTAACTTGCTGTCGAAAGCGGAACCCCGCGTAACGTGCTCCTCGTGGGCTGTATTCACGTCCCTTTTTGTTTGCCCTCCAGTCAGATGCAGGATGGCGCAATCCACGCAATTACAGCTTCTGACTCCCCTGGCTAGGGCATGCCGGTTGATGCAGCGGGCTGTTGGGTAAGGTGCTCCCGCTGACTTTTGCAGACAGCCCGGTCATCCCCGGCAGCCCCGCTGCAGCAGCCCACCTCTCCGTGGGACAGCGGGTGGGAGCGGGACAACGTGCCGGTTCGGGGTGGGTGACACAAATGGCCTATTCCGCTCTCTGGTAATTAAGTCCAGATTTAATCTCGCCGGTTAGTGTGATGTGGGCAGGGATGTGGTGGCTGCATCCAGGCTCCGGGTTCGTAATTATTCACGTAACAAGGCGGTCACCAGACGAATGGGAAGGACTTGGAAATCTGGAGTTTGGTGATGGGAGGGGGTGCCCGGCCTGGGGGAGGTTAGCTGGAGCAAATGCTATTAGTAATAAATTAATGATCATGCTGGTACCGGCCAGATACCAGCCAGTGCCTGGGGAAGGGAAAAGCCCCCCCTTTGCAACCAGGGTCACGTGGCAGCTGCTGTAGGAGGGGAAGTGAAAACCGATGTGTCTGATTGCACGGAGCGGGAACCGTGGCAGTAATAGGGTGCCAGTATATTTTCCCATGCTCTGAAGTAGATGTTGAGGCATCTGACCTGCAAGAAGCGAGGCCGGGTGGCTGCTGCACCTCCCTCCGGGTCACTTTTCCTCCCTGAAACCATGGGCATCAGCTGAATGTGGTGTTGGAGGGAGGTGCTTGCTGCCCGTGCTGAGTCACGGACGTTGCTGTAGCAGTTGTTATCACGGGGAGCGCTAATAATCACGTTCATAACGCTGTAGATGTACGCACACGGGTACAGCTGGAAGTCACCCCTCCACGGGGAGTGTGTTCCGGTGATGCGTGGCTATCCTTTTTGCTGCTGGTACAGGTACCTCCCGGCTTTGAATCTCAGCCATGGGACTCGTCCCGGGGTTCAGCACGTGGCCCTGTTCTTGAGGAAAGCACCCCAAACTTGCTGCGAGCAGGATGGTCTTTACCATTTGGCACTGCTCCCATTGCAACCAGCAGGAAAAGGGGCAAGAATTGGGAAGTCCCAGACGTGCCGTGATGCCGGAGGGTGGGAAGGATTTTACAGGTGAAACTGCCTTGCTGGTGGCGGGGGACAGCATGGGGTGGACAACTCCAGCAACCAGCTGGCCGTGCTCACACAGCCCGTGCTGCCCCGGGGGAGATGCCAGGTTTAGGGAGTGCTGGTCCTGGTGGGATGCCGCTGGCAGAGGTCATCCCGCTCCGGCATCACTTGGCTTATGTACGCCTGCGGTTGTCAAACAGAATGTCTTTAATGTGCGGGAGCCTGATGAATAAACAGCCCTGTGCTTTTTGGAAGAGTGCATGGTCGTTACGTTACGGCCTCTCACGTGTCTTTGTATAGAAACACAATGGTTAACATTAATAGTAATTAGAACAGGCACGTGAGACTGGTTTTAATAAAAGAGCTTTTGCTTAGTTCAGTTTCTTTTATTAAAAAAAACCTAATTGGAGTTTTAAGTTAAATCACTAGATTACTGATATTTTTAAAGCTAGATGACTTCTTTTTTGGGTCATGTGGGAAATGTCACTTCTTCTGTGGTTGAAATTCCCGTGTCAGGATAATGCAGAACTTCCTATTTCTACAATACATGATGTAAACGTCATGGTAAAGGAATAGTAGTATGAATGGACATGTTTTTACTACCAGACCCAGTACTTGCACCTTGTGTGGTGCGGATGGGTATGCTCTGCAGTCATAAATCAGTGGCGAAACGGGTTAGATGCAGAGTAGTCCTTCCTGCCAGTTTGCGCCTATGGCTTCCAAGCTGGGGGAGCAGAAGAGCCAGTGTACACCTTTCCTAGGGACAGGCACTGACCTGCCCCTGGTTTAGTTTATAAATACACACCTACCCAGTGCTGTCAGCACGAATCCTGCAGGTCTCTGAAGCCCCACGTTGTGTAAAGGCGGTTGTTACGCCCCACAGGTTGTAAAAACCAGAGAAGTTTCCATAGGCGGATTTCCTGACTTTGAAAGTTCCTTAATTACAGTAGCGGTGGTTAATTTGGAACTGCTCTTTAAAGGAAAGGGGGTTTGTGGAATTTGCAGTATAACTTTCTGCCTTGAAAGTAGCATTACTCTTATTCATCTAAAATGAGAAAGGATCGAGCTGTGGGATTTGTACGTCCGTGCCAGTATGCTCCTGCTAGGACCTGGCTCACAGTTTGAGGGATGTAAATCTGGGAGAACTGATTTCGCGGAAGCATCTTCGCTGCAGTAACGCGTGCGCAACTGGGGGCACTTGCTTATGACGTGGTGCCTCTTTCCTCACCAGTTACGTGGTTGTCGTGAACGGAGCAGGCGGCAATGGGTTCAGTTCAGATGTAAGGTCACTGTTAGGTGTTCGGCTCAAACCGTTTCAGGAACCGTCAGACACACTGAAGATAAAAACCTGTCTGATGAGGATCTGCCCAAGAAGCCCACTGAAATCAGTGGGAGGTTGCTCTGCCTTCCCAAGCAATGCTGTTAGAGCTAAACCAGCACAGAAATAACCTTTAAAACGCTACAACTAGTACTACTACTACTAAAACTATGTATATTATGCAAAATATCTGGGTCATAGAAGTATGTTGGCAGTTCTTTACAAATCTGGCGTGGGACTTGCCTAGTTCAATGCTGATATGTGCTTGCAGCTCTGTTTAAGTCCCCAGCGGCTGGGCTGGGGAGCGGGGCTATGGAATACGGCTCAAATGGTGCAGTAGCAGGGCATTCTCGTTCAGCCCTGGCTGTTCTGCCAGCCTTTGTGCTCTGCTTTTTCCCCAAAACCCACAAAATCAAGAGAGGGGTCTTTCTGCTCGTACGTGCTGCTGTGTGGGCGTCGTGGGTACAGTTCCCACCGAGCTGGAGTACGCCGCCAGTGTGGTTTGTTCAGCAGTGGTTTACTAAAGAATATTTTTCTTTAACCAATCCTTCACTGTTATGTGGCCAAGATGTTAATTAGCTCATTGTTTCTGCTTAATTTTGTGACAGCGCTATAATTATATCCCTCGGTTGTGCCGTGAAGTAATTGCTGTATCTTTTCCCAATTTTATGTTGAGATATTTTATTGGTAAACTTTGAATTTGGCAGAGGTGTTTTGAAAATACTGTGAGGCAGTCAGTAATTTTTGTATTTCTTTATCTAAAAGACAGCCATTTGGCAATTTCAAGCTTTGAGACTGTACTGTCAGTGTAAATAGAATATTGATTTTAAGCCATTTCCTATCTCATTAGAGTAATTGTCATGAGGACAGATTCATGTTGTGTAATTGTCTGTTCTTGCTGACAGTTCTCGTGTCATTGAGGCTGATGTTTTCAGCTTCCACTTTCTCTAAGCATAAAAATAGCACTCTTCCCTGCCATGTCCTTCTTCAGTGTGGTGCTTTTCCCCTGTCCGCCTCTATGCATCTTTCTTTCCAAGAGACGTGTGTGAATTGAGACAGAGAAAACAGGGACGTCCAGCAAACCCAGGGAGAGTGAAAACAACGGCTCTTTGGGAACGGCTCCCGGTGCAGCGAGACCCTGCTGTTCAGACAGGGGCCTTAGTTGTGTGTCAGGCTGTAACGAGGAGGGAAAACGTGTCATTAACCTGGCTGTACAGCGTGCGTTTATGGCAACATGGGAAGTAATAGAAGTTGCGTGTATTTAATCAGAGCTTAGAAACTGTCCACGCGTGGTCCTTTCTGTGTTGGTTTCCCTTCCGTGGGCATCGCCACATCACCTTTCCATTGATTTGGGAAGCGGCGTCTTAATGGCTTTCATTGACCCAGCTCAGCAGACAGCTAGGTCACCCCTCTTACGGAACAACTTCTCGGTGGTGTTATTTCTCTCGCTTTTCTGAGAATCACTTTTTCATTTGTTTGCGCTATTTTTAGCTTCGTTTTCCTTGTATTCCGCACAGGCAGTAAAGGCAAGGTTATGCTTTGTCCAGGCCAGTGTTGCAACAGTCCCAAGACGAGCAGCTAATACCTTCACATTTCCAAAGGTGAACTTAAAGACCCACCTGTGGGCTAGGAACAGCCCTTAGTACTGAATGGCCTGCAGGGACTGGGGGGAGTCTGGAACCTGTCAGCCCCCAAGGGAATGTGAATTCAGTTTAAAAAGAAAAGCTGATAAAAACAACTCGGCCCCTTTCCTGTCCGCTCGCTGCGGTGCCTCCCTCCGAGTTGCTGCCGTCTGTCCTAGATCATCCGAGACAGCCCAGGGAGACGTCACCTACATCTGCTGGCTTGTTCGGCGGACAGGGGGATCCTTCAGGACTTGAGGCTGACTGGGAATCCTTCCTGGCTTGGAATATCACCAGAGAATTCCAAAGTGAGGGGAAAATGGTTTATGCAGAATTAAAAAATCATAATTCTACGCTAACACCTTCCTTTACATACATACCTCTGATTCTATACACCTCTGGTCTGAAGTCAGCCTTTCTTTTTGCTGGAAGGCTGTTTTTAAAGCTGACCTTTCCAGCTACGTTTTCAGGTAGATAACAAATTCTGACAAAACAATTTTTCCTCAAGTAACTACAGACAAAATTCACATCACAGCTCCTTGGAGTAATGCTTCTCTTTTCGTAGCCGGCAGCCTGAAGAATGAAGGGTGACATTCAGTGCAGTTTAATGCAGTTACAGGTGCGTCCCTGCCCTCAACAGCAGCGGGATTTTGCTGCGAGTAAGTGGCGAGCCCGACTCCAAATAGAACGCTGGCCACAACGCTAGGAATAAAACACGGTGCGGTGCGTTCTGCCAGGAAGATCACTCCTTTCACTACATAGGAGCACAACAGATAGTTTTAATCTGTTTTTATTTTATATCTTGCCTGCCTGCCACCTTTCTTTCTTCGTTAGGGGTGACTACTCTTGTCCCGAGAGTGAAATTAAATACCTTGTTTTGAAAATGCGACCTTTAGCTTGCCTCGGCTTTAGCACGTAAAATACATCAGGTGCTGCTCTAACTCAGCGTTTGGAAAAGTCAGTGGTTGGTATGGGTTGTTTACTAAACTGACGGGAGAAGATCCCTGCTTCGAGCCATTCCACAGCTTGGATGCCCGCATCAGCATCACCCCCTCCCGAGGGTCTCACAGGGAAGAAACACTCAGAATAGCACCCAAAAGCGGTCGTTCTGTGCTTTGCAAGAGCGATGGTGGGAGGGAGCGGGTACACCCTTTAGCTCTGTCTGCGGCGGACAAGGGCCAGTTGTGGTACCTGAGCTGGAGGCCGGGTGATGCATTTTAGGCTCCCGAAAGCTCTCTGGTGTGAAGGGCAGTCCTGCACGAGCTGGGTGACGATGCCTGGAGCCCGTCCCACCACTGGGGCGATCGGCAGTGACTGCTGGCAGGGGATGGCTCCGACTTCGGAGTGTTAGGCAGTTGAAGCAAACGCGTACCTGTGTTTACCGGGAAGACACCTAGCTGTCAACTTGTGCTTGCAAGTGGTTACGCGCGGTTGTTTCTCTCCTGCTAGCAGGGATTAAACATGTGGGCATGATTGGAAGTGTGCTGGCAAGGAAACCACGGTGCCTGCTGTAATCTTATTAGCTGTATTAGGTGTGCGTTACTTCTCCTGTAGTTTGTTGTTCTAATCACTCAGTCCCGGGAAAAAGACTTCCCTGGATTTTCCTCGTCTGTTGGTTTGCATCTGTGTTGAGCAGCGCCGCTTCCCAAGGTGTTTCAGCGTCAGTGCCGCTGCCTTGGGGGTGGAGGGGGAATATTCAGACTGTGGAGAAGTGTCTCCAGAAAGACAAGGACGTGGATGACCTTCCTAATGCAGGCGGGGGGGATGTCGTTGGAGGTTGCAGTGCTGGCAGGAGCGTTCCTGTCGTCGGCGTTGCCGGTGGGATCCGGTGTTGTCCCTCCGCTCGGTGCTCCGGGCTGCGCTTTGAGATCTCCGGGCTGGGATGAGTTGCTGTGTAATACGGAGCTGTATTTACGCGTGGCACCAGACCTCTGTGGCAGCGCCGGGCACCTCAGACACGTCTCAAAGAAACGCCCGCTGCGCCTTGGCTTCCGAGGGAAAGGTTTACCCTCCGGTTCGAGATGTGAAAGGCCTGGGTGGGTTTTATGACGCTTCTCCGAACGCTTGCAGGTCGCCTGCAGCGTTAACGGGAGGAAACCGGGCACCCGCTCTGTGCTGGCGAGGGCCAGGGGCGCCGGGCCGGCCGCTGCCCCGAGCTCTGGGGTCAGTGCGGATCCGAGCTCCTCTGCACTGGCCCCGTGGTGGTGGCGGCGGCCGCACGCGGGTCCCGGTCGCCAGGCAGCGGTTCGGCTCCGTGCACCGGCGCCCGCGGGAGCGGAGGGGTCGTGCCGGCCGTGCCGCTGCCCGACCCTGGGCGGTACCGACCGCAGCGCCGTGACGGGCTCCCGGCGGGCCCGGCTTGCCGCCTCCCTTGGCGGCGGGGAGCCCCGTACCTGCGGGCCGCGGCCGGCGAGGCCCGGGCGGGGGGCGGGGCGGGGCGGCGGGCGGACGGTACCATTCCCCGCGCCGCGCGTGGGCGCCCCGGCGGCGCGATGGTCCGTCCCCCTCGCTGCATGTCGGGTAGCGCCCGGGCCCACACGCTCGTCCTGCGGCGGCCGGGCGAGCCCCGGCGGGCGGGCGGGCGGGCGCGCTCGGGGCAGCGCAGCCAGCGTCTGACAGGCGCGACCTTTCATAAGACGGCCCCCGCCATTGGCTTCCTGCCCGGAGTATCGCTGCAACGCTATCTGCGATTGGCTCGCTCCCGATCATGCCTGGCTCCGCACGGGGAAGCGGCCCCTCTCCCCGCAGCCCGGCGGCCGCTGGCGTGAGTGCCCTGCGCGGGGCGGCGGCGGCTCCGCGGGACACCCCCCGAAATGCCGCCCGGTGAATTGTAACGTGTCTCTTCTCTCTACAGGTTGGTACTAAGAAGTGCCTTTCCTGACGTCTCTGCTGCTTGGGACCGCTTCTAGAGCAGCCGCTGCTTTTTGCCTTGCTTGCTGCCAGCTAGACTGCGACGACAGCGCATCCGCCGCCACCTCTAGCCAGACACCCCCGCTGCCACCCAAAACCGAGAGAAGGGCGCTGCCGGGCCTTGCCCTTGCCTGCTTTACTGTAAAAATAAAGTGTGCTGAGAAGGTCAGATATCTTCTGCCCGAAAATCAAGGAGAGGAGGAAAAAAAACAAAACCAAAACCAAACCAAACCCAGTCTCGATCGTTGCTCTAAACTGCTGCATCTGTCTATGCCAAACTAATCGATACCGATTGCACCACAAAGCCCCGCTGCACGTTCAGCTGCGTGGAGATTACCTTTCAGACAACTTTCCTGAAAGCAGCTTGGAAATCCTGTGCCAGAGGGTCTGCCACGTTTTCATGCTTGCGTTGTGGGCTCGGGATGGGGTACTGAGCCCACGAGGCTAGTCCCGGGCCACACTTTTTAACGTTCACCTTGCTGGTAATCCTAGCATTTCTCTAAGTGCAAAACCTCTGTCGATTAACAGTGTCACGCCGTGAACTTCCTTCGGATTGCGGCCACCCAATTTTACATGTACTTTTAAAACAGGGAGTGGGGGAAAAAAACTAAAAGTATTCCGGAGGTGGCGCTTTCATCATTTCCAGTTGATCAGTTCGGCTGCTCGTTTGTCCGTTTCATTGGAAATTTTAACTACCTGTAAAATCTAAAGATGGCTGTTAGTGTCACGCCGATTCGGGACACAAAATGGCTAACGCTGGAAGTGTGTAGGGAGTTCCAGAGGGGGACTTGCTCGCGACCAGACACGGAATGTAAATTTGCACACCCATCGAAAAGCTGCCAAGTTGAAAACGGACGCGTAATCGCCTGCTTTGATTCATTGAAAGTGAGTAAATATTACATTATTTTCAAGGCTATACGGTTAATGAAAGAAGCAGTTGTAGCCAGAGGAGCCCTGGAGCCTGAAAGGGAGCTGGCTGCCAGCAGTGGGATGTTTTGCTGCTGTTATTTTATTGATGCTTGTTGATTTGTTTTGCTGTTTCCCTCAGGGGAAGGGGAAAGATAGGGGGAATAAAGGGAAAATAGGCCTGGCAGGGCTGCAATCCTGCGGTATGGCGACAGCGACTGGTTCTGTGCCTCCAAATTTTTCTCTGCCGGTCGCTGGAATAAAGGGCACTTCACGTAGAAACAGCAAAGTCACTGTAAGGATTCTTTGTTTTTAATAGCACAAACCACGTAAGCAATATGAGGATTTGTTTCCATCTCGTAACTACCAGTGGGTTGTTGGTGTCTCTGGACAGCTGATGATGGATCTTAGAAGAGTGTTTTCCTCCCTAGGTTATTTGGGTGTCTGAGCACCCTGCTTGTGTGTCTGTGTCTGGGATTGCTGTGGTGATCCTCTCTTTCTCACAAACGCACTTGCTCAGGGGAAGGACAACGCTTCGCAGAAGGCAGGGTGCCTCTAGACAGGCAGGCAGGGCTGTAGCAGAAAGGGTACAGCCTCACTGGGATTTTTAGGAGGCATATGCGAGTTAGGAGCTGTAAATGTATGGCTGCTTTTTTACTGTAGCTGTAATTTCAGTAATAGGTGTTAAATGTCTGGATCCCAGCACTTTCCCTTTATTTTTTATGGATTAAATTTAACATTTAAAATACTCATACCACAGACAGTACAGAATTAATTCAGTAGTCATAAAAAAAAATCAAGAATTGGGAATCAGACATATGTCGGTGTTTTCTGCAGTGTAATTTTCTCTTCTCGGGACCAAATCCCGGGAAGTGGAGCAGAGCCGGAGTGTGTGGAGTTGGCTCGCGCAGAGACGTGCTCTGGGGAGGGAGTTGTAGCTGTAACCAGCTCCTGCAGGTCGCTGGTGCAACCAGGCCCCATTGCAGCTGGAGCTGGGCAGGAAGTGGGTTTGCAGCAGTTTTGTGTAAATCCTGCAGCGTTCCTGAGTTTAAAAATGGGTCTTGTCTCAGATCAGGGTAGAGGGTGAACCTTTAAAGTGCTCTCAGGCCTGAGATACCCAGCCCTACCACCCCCAGCCATGTTTTAACTTACGGATATTGAGATGTTTGTGTTGTTCAAATTTATTTTAAAATCACAGTAATTATCATGCACACAGGGGAAGAACTCATTTTAAAATGTGGAAATAAATTGTTTCTGTACATTAAAAAGTGTTGGAGTGAGGAGCAGTGCCAGGGCCGCCAGTGCCAACGGGGAGTCCCGGCCCTGAGGCGTCGTCATCTGCAGACGAGCAGCCCAGGGCCTCTTCTGGCCACGGCCACCACCCCGAGCGCGGCGAGCCCGCCTGGCACTTCCTCTTCGTGGCGAGGCCTGGCGTGACCGCGGGCCAGGTGCTGTTGCACCACGAGACCTCCGCGGCTGCCCCGCTGGCGCGTTGGTGGTGGCAGAGGTTGCGCGGCCTGGCACAGCGGGGACTGTGCCCGTGGCAGCAGAGATGCCGGAAAGGAGGGCCTGGCCTTGGAGGCCGAAACCTGCCTCTGGGGGAGAGGGTGTGTGAGTGCAGACGTGTTTTCTGGTGAAGTGGTACCCGCAGTATGCCGCGGGTTGGTTTCCCACTGAACTGCCGTTGCGGCACGTGGTGGTCACAGCGGCCTTACCCCTCTGGCCTTGCGCCTTTCTGAGCCAGGACCCAACCGGAAAGGTTGAAACAAGACACCGGGGAGAACTGCACGTGAATCTCCATCACTGAGGGAGGCATCAGCTGAGTTAGCCGTGCATCAGTGTCCTCCACTCGGATTTGGCCATCGGCAGTGTCCGACCTCAGCGCTGGAGCCGAAGCGGCAGCGTGGGCTTGCGTGTGGATGAGAGACGAGCCAGGGACTGGCCAGGCGGCCCCGGTGGCATGGCTGGCTCTTCTGTTGCTGTCAGCAGGGCTCTCCCGCTTCCTTTTCTAATGAAGGGGATAATTATCACCTTTGTCAAGAGCTGCGAGGCCCGTGGACAGTAGCTGTAGGTGACGTTACAGCGTTATTACATGGCCTCAGAACACCCTGCCGAAGAGTCTTCTCTGGCCCGTGTGAAGTCAGTGCAGCAGCCGAGCTGTAAGCTGGGCAGGAATCTGCTGTTTAGAAATAAGCTGTTTGCCAGAAATTTTGGCTTGTGCTTGTGCTGGAAGGTTTACGTGTGGCTGAGGTGTCCTCCATGGGCTGTGTGCTGGAGAGGCTCCCGGGGGTCTAGTGGATCCCCTTGCTGTGGGAGCAGGGCTGGTCATACTGCTGCCGAACCCAGAGAGCTGCTCACTCCTGAGTTGTTTTGTTTTGTTTTGTTTTATTTTATTTTTTAGTTAAATAGCATCTATAATGTATGAAAACACCTTTGGTAAACAGAAAGTGGCGTATCTCTTGTTCCCTGTCCCATCCAGGTGGTAGAAAGGCAGCTCCTGGGCTGTGTTTGTGTTGGTTTTTGTGTGCTAAGCCAAACAAGCACCAGTTACTTTGTTACTTTTTCTGCAATATCACAAACTTCAGATGTGATACAAAACCAGCTGAGGGAAGTGTTAGACCAGATTTGTCTACAGCTGGTAAGGTCTGTTAACAGTTTTCTGAAGAAAAAGGCTTTTGATTAGGATGTTCAAAAGTAATTGTTAATATTTAAGTAATTCTCTGTGGATGTAATGTCCTTGCTCTTTACCAAACTAGCAGTACACCTGCAAATCAACCTTAGTATTAAATTACTCGATTTCTTGTAAGTGTATATAATACTAGTATTGACTAATCAGCTATCCTTGCATCGTCTCTTGGACGTAAGACGTTTAGTCGCTGAATTATTCTTGACGAACTCTGAACACATCTTCTGCTCAAGAATTAGCCTGTTGGAAGAAACGCTGTCCACGAGCTGCCATCAGGCGAGGTGTGTGCGAGTGCTGCAGGGAGCCGCAGCCCCCACGGCACTTCTCGCCGGTGGCTGGAGATGGCCTGCGTGCTCTGCTATATTTAGAAGGTAAACAGGCAAGGCAAATACCTTCTGAGGGGACCCCGTGAAATGGCAGCACCCTTCAGCTCTGCCCGGCGGACTTTGGCCGCCGTCCCGGGTGTCCTCAGGGATGGCGTGCAGGGCCGGAGCGCGTGGAGCTCGCAGCCGGCCGCGCGCAGGTACGCCTCGTCCGCTCTGCTCGCGGGAGGTAGGAACAGGTTTTGGAAGTGAAACTTTCAGCTTGGGTTAAAATAACATATTTTTTTTCCCCCCTTCCCTGTGAAATGGAAGCAAACACTGTCTGTGTAGGTCTAGAGCAAAAATAGCGGGGCAGGTGCCCCGCGATCTCCCCTCCAGGCTGCGTTGCACCCGCGGGCGCCGGCGTTTGCAGAGCTCGTGTGGCTGCGGGCTGCAGCGCTGGCCTCCGGACACGTGCTGATTGTTGGGAAACAGGTCCCGGTGTGCACCTTACGGGCTTTCCTGAATTCCGAGCTGGTAGCGAAGAGCGGTTATGTGTTGATGAGAACGGGGAGGGGGGAGAAAGGAGGACGCGTGCGGTGACCTCGGCGAGGTGGTGCGAGGGAGAGGTCAGCGCCGCGTCAGTCAGCAAGATTTTGTCATCAATACCTGGCTTCGTAATGAGTCCTAATGCAATCAGCAGGGCTGTCCTTAGGGCAGTGCCTTAATCAAGATAAACGCGTGTGGGATAATCTAGCCCTTAGATATTAGGAGGATAATTTTAAAACGAGAATGATTATGTAGTATATTCAAATTGTGCGCTTGAGTGGCTGAGTCAGCTCCAGCTCTGGCTCTGTGTTGTTTAAATGCCGTAGGACTTTTTTCCTAAATTTGGACGCCTAAAAGCCTGTTAAACTCCCTACAGCAAAAATAAAGTCTCAAGTTCCTAAATCAGGAAGCCGGTTTGCAACAAGAAATTAGATTTTTAACATAATTTTAAAACATTTTTCTTAATTTATTTTTTTATGGGTAAAATGTGCTGAAGTCGGATTCATTTTTGAAATTACGTTAGCTTCATGAGATGTTCCGATAGATGAGTCATCTGACATTTCCTGACAACGGAGATAAAGATGTCTTAACAATGGGGAGATGGATGTCAAACGCGGCTCTTGTGGGAGGCTGCGGATGCGCGGAGGGCACCCTCGCCCTGCCCGCAGCTCGCCTCCGTGCCGCATCCGCGGGCTGCCCTGCGGTCTTGCCTAACTGGGTACTTTCACAAGTGCTAAAAAAAGGAGGAAGTGGGGAAAGGGGTGAGGGCTCGGACTGTTCGGTACTGCTGCCCGGCTGTGGTCAGGGCTGCTCTTGGCGCTTCCTGCTGCCATCAGGGGCTTCCAACGGGCTGGGGACACTGGCAGCCCAAACCATGCTGGTTCTGACTGACCTGAACTTCCCGGGCTGTTCCTGGAGTCGGTCAGCAGCGCAGGGCTTGGGCTGAACTGCAGTTTAGTCCGTTGCAGCTGATGTTCACTACAGGCACTACAACTTTCAACTAGGTTTTTGCTCTCCTAAGTGATGTGCCTACTAAGGCGGCTGCTGGAAAAGTCTTGGACATTCCCTTTTCACTGCTTTTTTTGACAGTTTAAGAAAAAGCTAGAGGTGAGAAATTCAGGTCTTTTTACTGATGGTGCCTGGGTTTGAAGCACTGGTGCCTTGTGTCTGAGCTCCACCAACACGGGCTATGTTAGTCTCTTATTTTCTGTTGTGGAAGTGCTTACTGTTCTAAAAATGAAACTCCTGAGCTCTGTGATAACGACATGTCGCTTTTTACTGAGAAGCCTTAAAAATATGTAACTGCATTAGTGGTAGTAGCAGTAATATTATTAATATATAATTATAATTATTATTATAGATGAACTTGGTGTGCACCTTATTTCTACCACCTCAGAGATGGAATTGTTAATTGTTCAAATCTCTCTCCTTTGCCACTGCTTCCTAAAAGAGTAATTCTTTGACTTGTCACTCCCCTCTGTGTTATAGTTAACCTGAGGGTATAGGATAAAGACCTTACTTCTTTGTTTTAATACAAAGGAAATAAAATAATGGTAATTGTTGTTCACTAATGATGTGAGAATGGCAGATCCCTGGCTCTGTCGCTCCTTTAATTACGGCAGCAGAAAAAATCCAGAAGCATAGTTAGAGAGCATTCAGCAGGTGACTCTTTACTAATTTCAACCTTGGGGTGCAGGGCATCACCCGAGTGCCAGGCAGTAACAGCATTCAGGGCGCAGAGGTTCGGCTCGGCTCGGGGTGGGATGGACACACGTCTGATTCCAAGGAAACTCATAAAACAGTAACCCCTGGAAAAAAAATAGAAGCATACACAGTGTTCAAATTCCTAAGATCTGATATGCCATTTTCCTCCCCTTCGGCCTGTATGTCTGCCAGGAGGCTGAGCTCCAGCAGCGGAAGCAAAGGGAAGGTGGCAAATGCATTGGGAAAATGGTGCAATTGTTAGGCTGAGCGGCAAATAGTCCATTAAAAAAAGCAGCCGAAACCATGCGTGTGGCTCTGTGGGAATATAAAGGACATTTTGAAACCTTATCGGATACTCAGACAAAAGAGTTATGGCTCACGTCGGTGTTCAGAGTTCGGGTTGCAGTTTCAGCTCTACCTCTGAGGAAGAAATTAAAACCAAATTAAAGCGTTGCATCGCAGCGTTGGCGCTGACCGTTGTTAGAGGCCGCGCGTGGCAGAAACCAGCACCGGCCGGGAGCTCCGCTGTGTGCAGTCAAAATCCGTGAAGTTCGGAACTAAGCTGTAGGGGAAATTTAAAGAGGCTTAAAATAAGAAAACCTCCCGTCAATATTCAGCCGTTTGTCCTGTCTTCAGGCGAGTGGTCGGAGACAGCCTGCGTGGCCCCGGCCCTTCCCGGGATGACCCAGCCCCTGTTGCTCTGTTTTTCTGAATACAGATGCCTCGTTGCCAAGGTTCACTCTAAAACTTGTTGGAAGCAACAAAATACGTCCAGGACTGAACAATCACATCTGTTTTTTGACTTTGGAGAAGCATTAATGTTTCTTCCTTGGGACGGCACGGCTCTGTTAGCCCAGCTGGGTACCGTGTAGGAAATGCTGCCCCGGGTGCTGCTTAGGGGTCTGGGCTTCACGGCAGGAGTAGCTCCCGTGTCGGAGCTGTGTCTGGGAATGAGACCTCTTCTCCAGCAGACTGGCCAAAGCCAAGGTGAGCCTGCACCCTCAGAACGCGAAACCCCTGTTAAGAGAGAAAACAGCATTGTTCTGGGGGTGATTAGTAGTGGACACCTCTGTAGTCCTCTGTTTTCTCCTGCTGCCTTCTGCGCTGCGTGGGTTGGTGATGGATGCGTGGGGCCGGGCTCAGAGAGCCCTGTGCCTGCTCTCCCTTGTTCACAGCGACCGGCACCGTCCCACCGCTGGTCGGGGTCCGGACACGTGGTGGGGCAGCAGTGTCTCAGGCTCAAGCACAGGCTTGGGGTAGAGAAGGTGTTGGTGAAGAGCGATTGCATAGTATTCCTGTGTATCCTATGTCTTGGCGCCATGTCATTTCCAAAGGGAGCAGAAGGGTGAAAGCAGAACCTGGTGCTGCCTGCGGCACTGGTTGTCCCTCCGGTTCTGAGGACTGGCATCCCAGGTGACATGCAATTTCCGTGACGCTGATTGCTTGGGATTGCCCACCCACTGCCTCGCTGCGCGTCCTCCCGCCGGGCTTGTCTTGCAACGCGGGGGGCAATAAGCGTGCGATCTCTAGCCCCTAAGGATCCGAAGGCAGCTCGCTAGCCTGTCTGCCCGCCGTGCTAGCCACCGTGCTCGCTGGCAGCCCTGAGCGCGAGGGACTGGGCTGGTGCAGGTGAATCGCCCTACAAGCAGCACGGCGGCAGCGGGTCCTGCTCGCCTGACGGTGAGGCTCACCCCACGGCCGGGCATTGAGTTTCTTGTCCCAGGGCTGCACTGCAGCGCTTGCGCTAGTCCCTGGGTAGAATGACAAGAGAGATGCTTTCATTCTCATCCAGGGTTCTTTCTCCCTCATTTGCACGGTGCCCCTAGGAGGATTAGTGCTGTTGAAGTCAGATTTAAGTAAACACTGAATTGTCGGTACTGAAAGACAGGATTATGCAAATGAGAAAACCATTTTGGGGTTGTGTTTGAATTTATTGAAATGCTTATCCCCTTGGTTAGGGAACATCTAATTATTCAAGTGGTACAGAACACCCCTTGAGGTCGTTGGAAGCAATTCCAACATTTTGGTCAAATAGAGGAAAATACTAACATCTGGTGAAGAGGAATAAAGAATAGTAAATCCAGCTACTTCGTCTGCGGGGCGGAGCGGTGCTGGGGTGCTTCCCACCAGCAGTGGGAAGCCATAGGACACAGCAGCTCCGAGAGCAAGGGAGGAGAGCTCGGGGGATGCTGCTCCGCATGGCCCACCTGAGCTGGAAGCTGGTCACCTGCAAAGCTCCCGCGCCCAGGAGCGGGATGCCGGGAGCAGCGGTGCTGCTCCGACGGGAGAATGCCGGTGCTTTGGAAGGTTGCTCAAAGGCTGCTGGAGAGCGGTGGTGCTGCAGCCGGAGGGTTTGAAGGGGCCGGCTGGGGTAGCGGGTTTGGATCGAGCTCGCATCTCGAGAGCACTTCAAGTCCCATGAAGTTCCTGGAAAGACTCTCTCCGGCTCCAGATTCCTCTGGACCATGCCTAACTTGGCGAAATAGGAGAGTTCGCAAAAAAGGCGGGGAGTGCTACTTGCAGAAAGGAGTCGGGTTTTGAGGAAACGGAGCCGTTTACTTTGTGTCAGCGTGATTTCACTGCGTTGAAGGGGATGGTTTCCAGGCTTAAATATAAACATAAATAGTTGTGAGGTTGGATTTTAAATTTGAAAAAGAGGAATGGCAGAGGATGAAAATGGTCCTTTATCTACGGGGATGCTGTCCCAGCTGCGGGGAAAGGTGTGCGTCCTTGGGTGCCCAAGGGACCAGGAAGCGGCCGACGTAGGGAGGGGGCTGTGGGGATGTATTTTGGGTCACAGCGTAGGGAGGGGGCTGTGGGGATGTATTTTGGGTCACAGTGTGGGGAGAGGGCTGTGGGGACGCAGAGGTGGGTGGCCCCAGCAGGAGCATGTGCCCTGTAGACCCTAGATGGAAGGTGGCAGTTTGTGGTGATGCTGAAGGTCTTTCCCAACCCAAACGAATCTGTGACCCTGCCTAGGAGCTGCCAGCAGCGTGGCGGGCAACACGGTTGTGTGCCCATGGCACACAGGTTCATCAGGACGGTGCCTGCCCGGGCCATGGGCTCTGGGTGCGGATGGCACGGCACCGGGGTGCTGCGGGCACCCAGGTACAGCCTGCTGGGGTGCCCGGAGCCTGCGTCTGTGCAGCCCCGGGGTGACCCACCTGTACTCAAGTAGAGGACTGCTGTCGGGACGGGAGCCGTATTACATTAAACGAACAGGATGCGTTACAAGGGGTTTCTTTAAAAACAGGTACAACGTCTATAGACCGGAGAATACCCTTTTAGTGCAATATGCAAGATCTGGAGTGGAGCTACTGCACTTACTCCTTCCTTTTTAAAGTATTTCTTGAAATCACAAGGTTTTTTAATCTCATTTTATTTGGAAAATAAGAAATTCAACCAATTTTCTTAGCTTTAGCACGTTAGAGACCTATTTTTTGCAGGAAGTTCTGTAAGGAGCGGGTTGGTTGGTGCGTGTTAATTCAAGGCTGGAAGAGCAAAGACGTTTAGGTGCTGAATTTTTTATGTAAATGGCCTTATCGCAGCCTGCTAAGGAGCTGGTACATCGTTAACACCAGTTTGCCTCGTGTTTTACAATAGTTTAGCTCTAAGTGAGAGCGTGTAGCGTGTATGTGTACAGGGGCTTGGCGCTGGTGTACCCTGGCACCGAGGGGCGTCGGTGCCATTGGCTTCCCAGCTTCACCCTCATCCGACAGGCATGGCATAGGGTGTCTGCATGGGACGGTGCCCCCACGCCGCCGGGCTCCTCTTGTCCACTGAGCCCAGCCCTGGGGAAGGTGAGGTGGCCATCAGCGAGAGGTCACTGAAATGGAGATCTTCAGGGGGAAGTGAGAAAAGAAAGTAGTCAGAGGGGAAGAGGAGGTGATGACCACAGGCGTTCTGGAGTTCACAGAAATAATGTGTCAGGAGATGACTAAATCTTTAGCTGGAAGAAAGAAAGTAGAAGACAAAGAAGACACGAGCTTGCAGGAGGTCAGATGTCCTCCAAAAGACAGTGAAGGAGGAAGGACTCGGCTTTAAAAGCGTGAGCAGGCAGAAGGGGAAGAGCAAGACTCTGTAAAACACAGAACTAAACTGTTCAGGGCAATGCCTCGGTGGGGTGCGGCAGAAAGAAGGGCTTCAGTTCCTTGAGAAAATGGGTTTGCTCTCAGTTTCTGCCAGCTCCTGGCTAGGCAGTTGTCTGTACCTAGTAGCAAGCATGGTAACCAGGATGGTTTTCAGCGTAGCTGAAAACGGATACTTGTTGATGGATTTTTGTTGAATATGGAGGAAAGTGCACCTAATTTTGCCTTGCTGGAGGCTTATAATGTGTATCTTAGGGCACTGAAAATACAAAGGGAAGCAGACACTGCCTGTTAATGTTTCAGGCTGTTTGGTGAAGATATTTTCATAGAATCATAGAATGGTTAGGGTTGGAAGGGACCTTAAAGATCAAGATTTTGATGTCTGTAAAACTGTAAGATGTTTTCACACGATGGTTGTCACGCATTCGTTCTTCAGATGGTGATCTTAGATGTGTTAGGCACCGGAAAATTGGGAGACCTGCCATCAGCCTTTCAGAAGGTGGGACAGTGGCAGCTCCGACGCCCGGCAGCCCCCGCGGTGTGAGCTGGCAGTGACGCCGCGGGTGCTGCTGCTGGCGCTTGGCAGGGGTGCCCAGCCCTCGGCAGCACTGCGGGATGGGCTGCTGCTCGGCGTGGCGCTGTGCCGGCAGGCACCCACCGGGGTGTACGTGGGGGTTCCCTCGGGCTGAGAGGTCGGTGGTTTGGGACGATGGGGTTGTTATCATTGTGATGCACCCTGTGACCCTGCCTGGAGCGAGGAGATAAAGAGGCTGTGGATCACTGGGGCGGCATCCTTAGACACCGGCAGGTTTGTCCCATGTCTCCTGAATTCTTGGCCTTCCCATGGGTTATTCCAGCAATTGCAGCAAGCCAGTGCCAGGCAGCTCCTCCAAGTTTTTTTTTCAGGCCTGCTGCGTTTTGTGTATTGACTTTGATTTTGTATATAAAAAAGAACTTTCAGCAGTTGGAAAGGCCTTTTGTGAATTAAGAAACTGCTTTGTGCTTCAACAAATTGAAAACAGCAGTTGCTAAAAACACACCCATATTTAATCTTTAAAATTTGGAAAGCATCGCTAGATTTTGTTGTTGTCTGGAGTGGAGCAAAAGGTCACTTGTCCAGCACCATCCATGGTTGGTTCTCTCTGTTCTACTGAAATGACAAGGAGTTAAGGGTTAGGAAGTGACTACCTAAGCTCTGTTTGATCGCAATTTCTCAGTTCAGCTTCTGCTCCTTAACTTAGTTTAAAACATGTCTTAGCTCTCGGGAGCTGAGAAGGGCAGGATTTCCAGTGCTGTGTCACTCCCGAGTGCTCTGGTGGTTGGGAGGTGCTGGGACCTGTATTCCCAGGCAGAGGCATTCGGTGCTGAGCACTCGGTGGAGGACGGGGAGCTGCCTAATAGAGGTTCAGATCCTGGGACAGGGCCGAGTCCAGGAGCACGTGAAGGCCCGGCAGTTAGCTCCTCCGAGCTCTCTGATCTGGCTGTCCCTGCTGTGAACCCCAAGGAGGATGGTGCCTGGTGTGGTATCGCTTGGAACAGCCATGGGAGCAAGCGTGGGAAGCAAGGCCAGTTCCCCCTCCAGCCGCCTTCCTCCTCTCTTATCATCTTGGCTTCTGGTCATCTGTCATCTTGGCCTCTGGTCATCTGTCCTCCTCCCTCCTCTTCTGCATCCTCCTGTTTCTGTGGCAGGATCCAGCCCTGGATCTTGGAAGAAGAAAATTGATCTTGCCAGCACTGCTGAGAAGCCTGACGTTAAGCAGCTTCATCCGTGCAGAGGAAGAGGAGGGAGGTGTGTGCCAGTGAAGCCGTGTCTTGTCTTTGCCATCGCCCTTGGAGGTGCCGTGGATGTGAGGAGCAGCCCATCTCCATGTCCCGTGAAATACCTGGCTGAGGCTTTTAGGGCTTGGCAGCAGCGGTGGGCAAAGCTTTCGCTTGAGCTTGGTTTATTGTGTGGAGGTCATAGTGTAGAAAGTTCTTCTTTGCCATTGCACTTCTTTCTTGGTTTACTACTTTTGGAGCCAATCTGGTCTCGCTTTTATTTATTTCTTAAAAGGTGGGGGAAAAGAGGGCAGTTTACTGGTGTTTTCATATTTTTAATACTCAGAAATTAGTTGTTTCCTGCCTCACAGATCTGTGTGAAATACGTTAAAGGAGAATTTGGGCTCTTGAAGAGCAAGCACATGTAACGCAGCTCTCCAGCCCAGCCCGAGGCCGATGGTCTTGGCTCTGCGACTTTGGTTCTGCCTCACACGTGCTGAACCTGGGGAAAAAAGTGCTTCTCAAATGAGGTCACAATACGCTGCTCTTCCTTCTGAGCGTTACTGCTTGTTTCATCCGTTCAGTTGGCTTCCACGCATGGAAAACCGTTAATTTCCCACAGGTGAGAGTGTTCAAGTCTTCAGGTCGTGTTTCTGAGCTCATGGAGATCACAGATAGTATCTGCAGGGTTGTGTCTTTCTGGGTGTATGCGGAGAGGTAGTGGAGCTGTTGAATTACCCTAAAACAAACTTGAACTGCCATTAGTACAAATGCCACCTCCTACAAAAACTCTGCTCCCGTAAAAGAAGTACCCACTGCCCCTTTTCACCACTGCCTTCGTGATTTTGAGCCTTCCTCCAGGTGGGGGGATGCCTGTCCCGGCCCTGGGAAGGGAGCTGCCGTCCCGAGGAAAGCTGCTGCTTCCGTCCCCACGGTTCGGCTTTGGGATGGGATGTTTCGGTTGTCAGTGCCCACGTTAAAATAAACAATTAAAGGGAATTCTGACCACAAATGCCACATTTTGGCAAGTTTTGTGGTTATTTCCTTGTGAAAAATACTGCCATCTGTGTCTCCCACGGATTCATGGCCATTGGCCTCCTCTATTTAACAGCGCAAGCAGAATAGCAGGGGCAGATTTATCCTCACCTCTACTCCTTCAGAGCCCAGCTGCTCGGTAAGACCTTACAGATGCTGAAAAACCTGCATGTATAACGCACTTTCTGCTCCTCTAGTGTCATTGTCATGTATTTCATAAGCTTTTCTGAGCTGTCATTGCCTTTTTTCCCCCAATATGTGATGTTGAGTTCAGCTTTTCAAGGCTTTGGTACCGAATATTCATCCTGCAGCCACATTTCTGAGCACACACGGGTCTGTACCTGGGTCCTTTCCAAGGAGAACAGCCCGTGGATCTCCACATCGTGCCGAGGCTGCTGACCGGCCTCGGGACTGGGCAGAGGATGCGGGGATGTGCCCACAGCCCTGGGGGGACAGACAGGCTCCATCCCTGGCTGTGCCGGGGGCTCCCAACCCGCTCCTGGCAGTGCTGCAGTGTGCTGGCCGTGTGTCCAGTGTGCCAGGGGCTGTGTGGATCGCCAGCTCCTGCCGTGTGAGGACTGTTGGGCTGGTTCTAACAGCATGAATCTATGTGCTCTAACACAGAGCTGCGTTTTTAAAAGTAAAGCCTTTATCAGAGAGAAGGTGGGGAGCTCCTGAGAGCAAGGGATGTTTTCTTGTAGCCTTAATTATATTTGCACTGCCCTGGTACGGACAACGTGGCTACTATCTTTATTTACACACGGTCTTACAGTGGATCCTTTGTTCTGTCGTTTTATTTTCATTCTGTTTTACGTAGAGGGCGAGCAAGGCCAAACCTCTGGTGTGAGAGCTGAAAGGGATAGGGAGTGTGTGATTAGAGCAGCGCTGGTAGTTAGATACAGTTTAATTAGTGCACACATCCGCCATGCAGTTTTGTCTTTGTAAAATATTGATCTGCCATATCAGTGTTAGGAGGTCTGGAAAGCACTTAGTGCAGGAAATTATGCTCAAGCTGTGTGAAAAATAAATCTGTGACTGATACAGGGGCTGCTGAGTCCAGCCCTGCTGCCGGGGCGGCAGCGTCTTCCCCTTCCCCTCCGCTTCAGGCGGTGCCAACAGAGCTCTGCGCGACAAATTCTTCCTCCGTATGGCTGGAAGCTTCCAATTTTCCTCAGCGTTTCCATGTCCTAGCGTTAATGGATCATGTCATGGCGTGTCGGGGTGGGGCCGGACGCTGACCCGAGGGCGTAGTGGCTGGACACTGGTCTGAGCCCATGGTCACTGCATGATGAAGGCAGTGGCAGCTGGCCACCACAAATTAGAAATTAAACAAAACTCCACTTGTGGCATTGGGTGACCCCTCCAGGCAGAAACAGGCTGGGCTGGGTGCCCCATCCCGCCCCGTGCCCCTCAGAGCCCCACCGTCCTGTGCCGTCCAAGGCCAGGGAGCCACCGCCGGAGATCCCCTGTGCCACTGGCTGCCCCGAACATCCAACTGGGACAGCATGGCAGCGAGGACCCACGGGGCCTGTGTCCTGTAGTGGCAGCACAAGGGGTAACGGGTTTGAACTGAAAGTGGGTCGGTAGATTTAGATTAGATATCAGGAAGGAATTCTTCCCGGAGAGGGTGGGGGGCACTGGGACAGGTTCTCAGAGAAGCTGTGGGTGCCCCATCCCTGGGAGTGTCCAAAGCCAGGCTGGATGAGGCTGGGAGCACCCTGGGCTATGGAAGGTGTCCCTGCCTGTGGCAGGGGGTGGCACTGAGGGGGCTGTAAGGTCCTTTCCCGCCCAAACCATTCTATGGTGTGTCCTGACGTGTGCATTGAACGAGACCACGCAAGTCCCTTCCCACCGGCTGAGACTTGCGTCTTCTCGTTCTCTCGTTGTTCCACGTAGCTCTTCTACCCCCTGAGGGTCTGGTGAGTTTTGGTGGGGGTTTAGACATGGCCAGTGGGTCCCAAAACACGTGGTGAGGCAGTACGTTATGCGAGGGCTCACGCCTTGCCCCGTGGCTGGCGCTCACTGCCCTGGCCTCCGGCCGTGTGCTTGGTTTCC
The DNA here is from genome assembly GCA_027574665.1 of Rhynochetos jubatus. Classification (NCBI taxonomy): domain Eukaryota; kingdom Metazoa; phylum Chordata; class Aves; order Eurypygiformes; family Rhynochetidae; genus Rhynochetos; species Rhynochetos jubatus. The sequence goes on from CM050657.1 coordinate 883,899, forward strand.
CCGCTGCGGTGGGCCTGCGGGGACGGGAAGGGCTGGTTTGGGTGGGAAGGTTTTGTTGTGCCTCAGCCCTCACTCGCTCCGTAAAACAAACCCGGTGTGTCAGCCTTTATTCACCCTCCACACTCCTCCTTTGCTACCCTTGCTTGCTTAGACTTGTTCTGGTAAACACTTGTAACTCTCCCTTTTCCTCCCGATATCAAATACAGCAACTGGTTCTCTTTTTTAATTACGTATAGACAGATCTTCATTGTAGTGATCTTTAAAACGTAAACTTAATTAAGTTTTTTATTTCTCTGCTGCCAAACCGTTTCTTCATTACATCCTTTTCTTCCCTCGTTTGCCTGAGCAGAAAAACCTCTATTAATCAAGCTCATTCCGGCATGGCTTGGGTGCTTCCTGTATCGAGCCTCTAAGTATTTTGAACGTGTCCTTCTCTCTTGCCCCTCCAGATGTTGCAGTAAAGTTTTGGATCTGTGTTTCTAACGTAGTCCCTTTACTGACACCCAGTGCCGTTATCCCTCCATCGGCAAAGTGCGGGTGGTAATTTAAGGGCAGCGAGTACTTTCCAGTGTGGAATATCGCCATTGGGGACATCTGATCTTCTTTAACTTCTCTCCCCACTCCTGTGAAGTGCCCTGATGGTCTGAACGGCGGGAGCCAGGAATGCGCTCATTCTGTACCAGCCCAACATTCCCCAGGGCTGCGCTTGGTGTGATGGTGCCGGGTCTGCTCGGCCAGGGCCTCTCCTTGGCTGCGGCTCACACTCCCGTGCTGGTCATCTCCAACGCCGTTTCCGTGGCGGTTCCCAATGGGAGGGAGTGACCGCTCTCTGGGGAGGGTGCCGGGTGGCCGTGCTGCGTCGCTCGTACCTGGCTGGCCTCCTGAAGCCGTTCTGCGGCAGGTCTGACCGATAACGGGAGTTGTTCGGAATTAAATACATCCTGAAGTTCTAACTGCAGTATTTCAGCCCACCTCGGCCTGCCCTCATCTTCCCAACCTGCGGTGTGCTCTCCACGCTTAGGGAGGCGGCGGAGGAGCCGGGATGTGGTTTAAGTAGCTCAGGGTTTAACTTCAGTCATGAGCACTGAGTAGCTGGAGTGGCCTGGGGAGGAGATCCCGTGCAGCGGATCCCGCTGTGCTCGGAAGGGTTTGCTGTAGTGGGGCTGCTTGGGGCACCAGCGCCCGTGGCACAGCGTGTCCCCTGCCCGCCTGCGCTGCCATCTGAGCTCCGCTCCGGGCGCTCCGGCCTGCTGCTCCGCTCCTTTCCTGCTCCGCTCCCCTCCCGCCCCTCTCCCTACGCTTCGCTTTTTTTGTCCAGAAGTGACTAAGCTTCCTGTTATTCCACTCCGTCAGTTTTTCCCCCATGCTGGTGTTGTGTTGAGCAATAGTTCCTTGCCAGCAGCTTCCTCTGCCGCTGTCCCGCGCCGGCTCCGCTGCGTTCCCACCCACCTTCCACCAGCGACGCTGTGGCACCAGCAGCCCTCACTGGTGTTGGCATTCACGTGGTTGGACTTGCACCCTCCAAACCCGGTATTTATAGGGAGAAGCCAACCCCGGAAGCGCTTTAACTAGTTCCTCCGGGAATGCGCAGTGAACCAACGTTGGGCCTGCAGAAGGGCAAGTTGCACTCGGGTCGTTCGGCAGCGCATGGGCGCAGCCAGGGTGGGCATCGTTAGGGTGTCCTGGGCTGTCCTGAGCTAAATGCACGAAGGAATTCTTTCTGCCTCGTTGGACACCGTGGGCACATTTTGATTTCGGAGGGCTTTCCTCCGGACGTTTCTTCTTCAGCAGCATCCCAGGCGAGGGCTTTCCCTCTGGAGCTCCATGGGCAGCACGGAGGACTGGCCGGTGGAGGGTGGCTCTCCCTGGGTGCCCGGCACAGCTGGCAGGATGGGCAGTGGCTGAAGGCGTTTTTCATAGACCCCCTGTGTATGATGACCTCTCCCAGCCTCGCGGGGCAGCCCTCTACACCCGGGCCGGACAGGAGCGTCCCCAATCTGGTGCCCAGCGGGGCTCATGCACCCAGCCCCTGCCATGTGCCTTCCCTGGGTCCAGCAGCAGCAAACCGCTATGGATACCCGGAGCTACCGGTGTAAAAATAGCACATCGGGAGGAATAAACAAGTTATTTTTGTGCATTAGGGGTGACCATGTGTGACTGACTCAAGGCCTCACGCTGCTCTGCCACCGAGGGCTTACTCAGACCTCCCGAGCGTTTAGAAACAACTTGAGGCGTTCCCCGTTTTTCGGAAGGCAGGATGGGGGCCAGTGGGGCATGGGGGGATGTTGGTGCCCTGGCAGGGGCTGCTGGCTGCCAGATGATGATGACACATCTTGGAGGAGCCGGCATCCAAGTGCTGGGTCCGGATGTCCTGCAGCAAGACAGGGTCCTCCTGCCGGAGCCGCTGCCACTTGGGGTGGTGGTCGTGCCCGGGGTGCCATGAGTTACGCTGGCGTTTCAGCACACTGCGGAGGAGTACGCGAAATCTGACATTTGTACCTAAATTCTGTCACTGGTAATATGTGGGCTGCTGTTGGTGCAGGTAAATAGAGGGGAAAAGCTCGCTTGACAGAGTTGGTGCAGCTGGCCGCGAGCTCCCGTGCGCGCTCCTTGCGTGTTCAAGGAAAAGCGCGAGGCTGATTTTCTGTCAGCCTAATCTTTATCTCTTAATGATTGCTGTTTGATTTTCACTTCAAAAAAAGACAGAACTAAGCTTTAAAAGAAAAATTTCCAAGCGGTGGGGTATTTAATTGCTGGAAATCGAGAGGAAAGGTGTGGGGCCGTGGCAGTGCCATGGCAGTGCCTGGGTGTCCCACCAGCTTTCGGGAACTGATCCGTGGGTGCTTTTAGGCTCGAGGTCCGTGCATAGTCCTGGCTCTTAGGTGCCTGCTGCTGGGTACCCTGATTCCCGTTGAACTACGGACCAAGTCGTGCAGAGTTTCATTGTGTGTGTAGCACTGTCAAGCTACGGGAAGGTTTGTGGTTGCCTAATTGCAGCGTGGTGAGATGCGGTGAGGAGCGGTACCTCACGCTGACCCTCGGACAGCTGGTCTTGTCCTGTGCTGCTGCACGACTGCGCCTTAATTACCGCTTTGTTTAGTGGTGTTCTGCTGACAGCAGCTTCTGACAGCCCCAGCTCCATCAGCGCAAGAAATAACGGTCAGACGCTGACACTTCTTGGCTGGGGTGGATGCGCAGACCAACTGTTCACTCTGGATTCTTCTTGTGCCTGTCCCAGGGACAGTGAAGTTAAATAGCTGTTTTGTCACAGCGTGTGTTCCTGCCACCGCAGGTAGCTGTCTGTGGGCTCCAGCAGGCTGTGCCCAATGGGCTGTGGGGCATATGGCATGCCAGAACCAGGGTCCCACGGGTGGCTGTGCTGTGGGGTATCCCAAGGTACCCGTGGTGATGCCTGGTGTCCTTCATTTAAAAATGTTTACAGATTTCCTGATTGTTTTTTTGTCTTTTTAGAACATAAGTTCTTCGGCTTTTATTAGTTTCTAAAGTTTGTGTTGGACAGGGAAAGCGTTTTGTGCTTTACTTGAGTACGTTTGTGGTTTTGTCCTTTGTCCTTTCGGTCACAGCAATGATGCTGTGTGTGGGGATGTGCTCTGGCCTGGCATCTCTCCTCGCTGGAAGCTTTATGCGTTTTTCATGGGACTCACACCATTCCTCTGAGGGTCACACTGTCCGATTTTTGCCTGCAGTGATGGACATTAGTGGTCCATCAGCCCTGGCATCCTCACGTACCCCAGAGCTGAAGCTCCTGTGGGAATTACATCTTGGGGCTGAACATTGCGTGGTGTAGTGACATGAGACTAAACTGGGTTTGAAACCCAGTGCAGTTAGGGGTAGATGTGAACCGTGCCCCCTGCACAGACATTTCTTGTGTGGCCGTGTGCGTTATTTCAGCCTCTCCTTGATGTGTTATTACTGAGAAGACTGGATGCCCTTAACTTGCTTGCTGTCTAAGCAAACCGTACCAAAAGGGCCAGAAGGGAGAAGTTCTCGGTTGCCAAAGGCAGGGCTCAGTGTCAGCCGCTGCGGGCGGCCTGTCCTCTGCTGTCGTGCTCACGGAGGGGTCTCTGCATCCGCAGAAACGCTGTTACGTGCTGTAACGCCCGAGAGTCTGTGCACGGCCCCCCACGTCTCTGCCCCTTCCCCTCCGTAGCTGCTCTGGGTTTATTTTGGCGGTACCGGGTATGTCAGTGTTGAAGTGGAGAGGTTTGGATCTTACTGAAGCGGTCGGTTTCCAGCTAAGAACGTTTATTGTAAATCGTCCTGCGCGTGTGGGAGTTAGGGACCAGAGAGCTGTTGGCGTTCCTGAAAATCCGGTCACCTCTCTGTGTCTCTTCCCGTGCCTGGCGCTGGCCGGCCGTGCCCTGCAGTTAGTGGGATTTCCTACCAAGGGACGCGCCGGGGCTGTTCTCTCTGGTTCAACTGAAAGTGCCAGCCCTCTTACAGAACTGCCCGGGGAAGCAGAGCGTGTTACTCAGCGGAGATTTCCTTGGACGAGACTCGGGATCATTTCTCCTGCTGGTAATTCAAAGGTTTGAGCCTCTGCAAACTTTTGGGGAAAAGCTGTGGTGCTGAGAGAGTAACTGTGCACTTCTCCAGGTAGAACAGCGGTTGCTTCCCACAGTGCCACTACCCAGCTCTTCATTACCCGTGTAAAGATTCGTTAGGGCCGTGCTTGGTGTTGGCCCCGGGAAGATTCCCTGTCTTCAGGCAGAGCGGAGCTCGGAGGATGCATTTGCAATCATTTCCAGGCTTTGGTATTGACTCGCAGAACCGTTCCCGTTTCTTGGCCTCAGGGAATGTTTTATTTATGTGAAAACAAGGTTCATGTTTTAACGAATATCCCAAGACCGGGCCGATTTCACATTCTGTCTTTTCCCCTTCCCTGGAAACTGGTCCTCTCCCCCTAAATTACCTTCCCCACTAATGTTGTTAGGTAATTTTTAGTCAAATTTAGGAATAGTTTTGGTCAATCCATAATTGATTATTTTCAGTCAATATTTGCCTGACAGATTTCTTCTAATCGTATTTAAAATGACACGTCAGGATGCTGTATTTGCTACAAAGAAGGAAAAACGCTACAAAAGGGATAGCAAGAAAATAGAGAAATGCGTAATTCTGATGTAAACCCATCAGTAAAAAACCCCAAACGTGTCGATGTGTTGGCATTTTCCGGTTGCGATTCCAGCAGCGCTTTCCAGCGCGGGAGATGAGGGGCTGCAGGTCTCACCGGTGCTTTTCAATCCGCTTCTCTTCCGTAAAAATCCAGACAGAAGCCAAGGACAGCAGCTGACCTTCAGATGGCCGACGGAGGGCCGAGGGTGCGCTGTGGGAAAGCGGAGGGCAATTGATCCGTGTGACGTTAATTTTTGTGTTATTCAGCGATGACCTTACCTGTAAAGGCTGCCCGGCGTTGGCAGGCGGCGCGGCGCTCCCCGGCACAGCACGGCATTGCGGTCTGTGTCCTCGCTTCACCTGGGCCTTCATCCCTCAGCGGCCAGGTTGTTAATTAGGATGGAGGCAGACGAGAGGCCTCCCAGGTTCCGCTACCTGCAGAATACAGTATTTTAAGCAAATTGGGTTGCTGAAAACCATAACCCCGGGAGGGACCAGCGTGAGAGATTGAACACCACCGCTGCGAAAACACGCTAGCGAAGTACGCGTTGTAGCGGGTAGTACTGCACGAGAGCGCGTAGGAATCCCTTCTCTTAACGGAGTAAGTACAGCATGAGCTTTCAGAGCGAGCCTGGTGTTACAGAAGGGGTTTATAGCGATGGAGATTTTGGATATGCCAACAAAACCAGTGAGACTGCGTTACTGCAGGAGAGTGAGGCTGGGCAACATCTGCCCTCTTGTCACTGCTCCACTGTCGCAGTCCCGCTGCCCTTTGCAGCCTCTGCATGGTTATACCCCGAACGCTGCGTTCAGGCTTGCCTTTTCCGAGTGCGCCTCCATGCTGCCTGTGGTTTGAGTGCCCTGCCAGCCTGTTATCCGCGCTTGGCTTTATCTTTGCCTGTGAATTAGTCCCGCGGGTCTGCAGCGCGGACACCCTGCAGCAGCGGTGATGGGGGGCAGCTCCGGAGACCGCTGCGCTGCCGAGGGGTCACCGGCTTCTGGGCTTTCCCCGGCACGTAGGGGATAGAGGACTGCCTTCGGATTACGAGCGGGATGGATCCAGGCGCGCTGCAGACGCGGCGGAGGTGCAGGCAGGCACAGCCGTGAGCGGCGGGAGGGCTGTTGGAGCGCGTGCTGGACGGGGGCTGCAGAGCCTGGAGGGGGAAACCGATCGCACCTGTCGTCAAAGTGAAATTTTCTGAAATACATTTTACACCGCTTTTAAAGGCTGTTTGGGGTTTGCAGTGGGTATATTGGGTATTGGTTATCGGGTCGCTCCCGGTTGGAAAGAATCGTGGCAGTTTGCAGTCTGTTAAGGTCGCCTGCGTCTGACACCACAATTGCAGGGGTGTTCGATCGCCATAAAGCCTCCTCAGAGCTCAGAGAAGGGGAAAGCGCGCTTCCCCTTCCTGCGGGAAGGGATTTAGTGTGAAGAGACCAGATTTGTTCCCTCTCCCCTCCTGGTACTTGTACAGAGCTTGCTCCAGGCCCCTAATGAAGGTCTTGGAAGGGGTCCCGCAGCCTCTGGCTGCGTCCAAAGAGGCTGATGTAGTGCTCCGTGTCGTGTCCGTGCAGTTTAGGGAAGAGCTGTATAAATCGAGCGTCAGGAGCACCGCTCCTGCCGCAGGGGCACAGCCGGGTCCCCCCAGCCCCGCGTCCCGCCCGCTGCGGGCTCCAGCTCAGGGTATTTGGCCCCAACTTTCCCTCTGTTTGCCACAGGCGACACAGTTTCTGTCTTGAAATCACAAAAGCAAGATGTTATTTTTAAACTATAGCAATTCAGTTTTAAATATAGCACCTATAATGGAGAATTCTGCGTATTTACACTTGGGCGAGGACGCTAATTATCCAATTTAGATCACCATGCCAACCTCCTTCCCTTTCTCACCAGGTAGAAGAGACTTAAACTGCCAGTGCACTGCAAAAACAAGTGAGAATCGTTACATCTGAGGGGTTTGTTGTACTTGTGCATTTATCTACCCTAGAAGTTATGTTTGATATCTGACACAGAGTCTGCCTGAGTCCATGTAAAGCGCCGGCGGGCGCTGGGGGCAGCACAGAGCGAACCCCCATGGGGCTGGGGCGGTGGGGACACCCCTGCAGACAGCCGGGCCGGCTCTGAACAGTTCTAAAACACATCAGCTGTGTAAGAAGTGTGTGATGACATGCATGGTGTCATCCCTCCTGCGCTATTCCCTTTTTAAATGGGCCGTAAATGGTGTTGACCCGTTTCAGCAGCTCTGCTGAACACAGCCCGTGCCCTTTTTGTTTGTTCCCGGTGTGGATGCAGCGTTTGACAACTTGCCTGTTCCCTGTCCTACCACACCAAAACAATCGGAAACCTGAAAATATCATTAAATATTAATGGTGCTGCAGTCCGTCCAGAAGCAGTTGTGGTGGAGCCCGCTGGATCTGCAGCTTACTGCTCCGTTTGGTCGCTTACTTGGAACCTCTGAGGTCCTACGGCAGAGGGACTGTCAGCACCGAGTCATTTCGGGGCAGTGATCCGCCGAGAACAGGCGTGTTCATCGCAGCAGTGCTGGGTCCGGGCAGCTGGCAGGCTCCGTGCAGCGCCGCGGTGTTTGCAGCCGCCGGCCACTCGGCACCGCACGTGGCTGTAATGGTAAATAGAGGAACCCTTGCGTGGGTTTTACTTGATCTTGACGTAGAGCCTTTCATTCTACCCTCAGAACGTTAGTTACTGCATGCTGGAGTGGGGATCATACGGATTGCTGGAGATTGCTCTGGAGGGGTTTTATGGCTTTGGGCGTTCGGAGGGAGCAGCTGCTGAAGTGTGGCGAGAAACGCGTTGGGGTTGGTGACACTGTTATCCACCAGCATCCCCAGGAGGGAACCGACGGCGGGCAGTTGGTTTTCCTGCACAGGCCCGGAGAACGGCGGTTCCCTCCTGGCCTGCAGCAGGGTGCTGGTTGGGGGGCAGGGGGAATCCTCTCTTGCACCGTACAGAGTTTGTGTGTCTCGGGAGTGTGGTGGTGTAAATCTGAATACCGAGGAATTGATACGCGTCGTGTGTATATACAGACACGGGGATGTACAAATATTTGCGATAGTGGGAATATCAGTCCCAGGTTGTGTTAAAGGATTAGAAGCACATTTCTGTTGCGGTAAACTGTTGCTGCGTTTGCCGACGGCTGTTAGGAAGCAGGATCAGGGTGCTTTGGTAGCGTCTCTGTGGCCTGACCCCCGGGTTACAGCCCCCTGAGCCAGACAGACATTGCAGTGACGCTGTTGCAGGTGGAGGAGGCTGCGAAGCAAAGTGGTGTGGGCATGAGCGTCCCATCCCCGTCCCCATCCCTGTGCCGCTGTTCCTGGCACTGGGGATCCCTCTGTGTTCCCCCTCATTTCTCCCCATCTGCTCCTGCTCGGGGTTCTTTTCTTTCCTTCTGGGTTCAAGCTGGAAGTCCACTTACTCTATTTTCTTTTCTCTTTCCCTGTTTTTGTAAAGCCTGTTGGACTCCACGGCAATATGACAGCTCCTCCGCGTTTCTTCCCGTACAGGTGCCATTAGTAGTGTAAGCCAAAGCGATAAATTAGGGGGTTTGAGACTCTTATCTACAGGGTACACACACCCCGACGTCATTAAGTGGTCACTTCGGTGTGCTTTATGGCTACGCTGGGTATGAAAAGATGCACAAAGATAATTAAAAAGTATAAAAGTTGTAGCTGAATCTATTTCATTATTATAACCCAGATCACATCATGCCAAGAAAGCGAGACAAAGCATCTTAGCGAGTTCGGGTGAGTCCAATTTCTCCTTTTGTAAAGGCAGCGTAGGTGCTGCCGGAGGCAGGGATGGCCAGGGAGCAGCGCAGCCCGAGCGGGGACACCCCAGCAGAGCCCCAGCGCCGGGGCTGTACCGGGCCAGGGGTGCTGGCTGGCTGCACACCACGAGCCTGTCGGGATGCGGCGTGGATGCGGCCCCTCTCCTGTGTCCCTTGGTGCTGTGGCCACGCGCTCGGGGCCGTGCTCCTCACCCTGGGTGTTTGATAACAGGGGTGTTCAGCTGCAGCCGGACGGTGCGTGTTTCTGTGACATCCTTGGTTGGCTAGAAATTCAGCAGCTCTTGTCAATATTTATTCTTGTCCTGGGCTGTTTAATCACCCCCGATCACGTTTTCTGCTGCTTTCCGTCCGCGAGCAGGGGCTCTGCAGCGGGTGCCGTGGCTGCCGGGCTCTGCGTGGCCGTACCAGCCTGGCACCGTGGTGTCCCCGGGCTGCCATCGGACCTGAGCGCTGGCACCCCATGGCTGCAGATGGGGTTTGCCTCCACCGTGGCACCTCCATGCCTGGTTTGTAGGTTGGATTCTACCTTTTTTACAAGTTTCTTTAGTTATCTCACATCAGCAGGTGCTCAAAGCGGGAGGTGGGGCTGGTGGGGAGGAGGCATTGGGCTGTCACTCAACGGGACATTTAGGGATGGTTTTCCAGAGAAGTGTGCTGGGGCGGATCAAAGCGTGGCGGGGATAACTGGGGAAAGAGATGAGGTCTGAACGGCAGCTTGAGCTGCTAACGAGGGGGGAGACGTCAAGCGCCACGTCCATCGCTGCCGGCCTCTGCGCCTGCAGACCTCTGACCGACCTCGCCGGGCTGGTCGCTGTACTCCATGGGGAAATGTGCATTTGGGGTGCGTTTGTCTCGCCCAGCACTCCGTGTGCGTGCTGCAGGCGGCTGCACCGGCACGCTTGCTCGCACGGTAGCCCGGCCACGAGAGTGCCAGGAATGTGGTTCTCGTACACAGAAACAAGAGCCGGCTGGGGTTTGCCGTGTGCCGTGGTGTATTTTCATTTTATGCACTGAAACCGCATGCAGAAACAGAACTGTGCACATGCTTTTCATCTCTTTCACTCGGGCACAAAGCACTGATTATCCCGTCCTGGCATTTGCCCTTCTGCTGGCGCTCTGGAGCTGGTCGGTTTTCCTCTGGGGTGCCGGTGCTGCAGAGGAACCAGCAAAGGAATTCCCTGCTTGGTTGGCTCCAAAACCAGCAGAACACAACAATGTCCCTGCTTATCCTCTTGGTGTGAAATCACCACGGCATGCGGGGTGCGAACCAGCAGGGCTGCGTGTGCCAAGGGCCAGCCCTGCCAGGGCCTGCACGGGGCAGAGGGCACCGGTGATGGGCCGAGTGCCTGCACTTTCGACATCAGGAAGGAATTCTTCCCGCAGAGGGTGGGGAGCACTGGGACAGGTTGCCCAGAGAAGCTGTGGGTGCCCCATCCCTGGGAGTGCCCAAGGCCAGGCTGGATGAGGCTGGGAGCACCCTGGGCTATGGAAGGTGTCCCTGCCCGTGGCAGGGGGTGGCACTGGGTGGACTTTAAGGTCCCTCCCAACCTAAACCAGTCTATGGCTTTAACGGGTTTTGGAACAGCCAATTTAAAAAATAGAGAGCGTTTGTTTTTATGATCCTGGGCAAAGTATGAAACCAAGTATTTCCATCCCGGGACGGATAAGCGCGTACTTGTCGTTTAAAAGCCAGTGTGCTCATGGGGGCAGAGTGCTGCTGAGAGGTGGCACCTGCACCTCCCGCGGTAATCTGGTCCCTCTGGTCCCTCGTGAAGGGCTGCGTGCTTACCTGGCTTGTGTGAGCAGCAGACAATGGAGCACACCTCGTTCCGTTCGGCGAGTGGCAGCTTGTCCAGCTCAGCCTCCAGAAGAACCTCAGGGATGCCTCGGGGTGAAGGGTGCCCATACCCTCTTGTTCACCTCTTGGCATCTGGAGTGTGTGGTTTTGGACAAAAGAAATCGATCACAGCCGGTTTCCCTGGAAAAAAGCCTGAATCCATTTTCAGCTTTCAGCTTGAGTGGCCAAAGCGCCTGTGCAGAAGGGGTGAGCAGCAGCTCCTCTGCTGCCGGCGGGTTTGGCTGTGAACCAACAGTGGTTGTGGTGTCCGAGCGGGCCTGGGGAGAGGCACCCACAGTCCCCCAGCAACGGGGGCGGTTGGCCATGCACCGGGGCCGAGGGGTAGCCGAGGAGCGGCGGCTGCCACTCCCGTGTGTGTTGGTCTGGATGGCAGCGTTGTGTCGTGCCTTGGCGATGGTGGTCCTGCCCCTGCATCACGCTGGCTTCAGAGTCGTAAGCATAGTCGTGGACGCACTGGGACTGCACTTGGTCTGCTTCAAGTCAGTAAAATAGGTCCAGAAATTCTTTGTTTGGTATTTACAAAGTGGATCTGAACGTATGCTTGGCAGGCCAGCTACTACAACAAAGCAAGTGCAAACAGTTTGTCTTTAAAAGCAAAGCGTAGCTTGCGTGTAGTTAAATGTTTTCCTGTAAAACACATGGGCATCGGTATAAATAGTTTTACCATTTACAGGCAACAGTGGGATTTTGCGTAATAGCCGTCTTCCTGCTGGGGTTTTAACGCGCCAAGCGCTCTGCTGCCGGAAGGAATTCATACTCCCGGGAAGAGGGAGGTGTTTGCGTGTTTGTTTAGGATCAAAAGCACTTAATCTGGTACAGCTCTGCCCTTCAGCCCGGATGGGGCTCAGCCAGCTGCAGGAAGGTGGGGTGCCCGCAACACGGGGGGATCGGCAGCGCCAGGGCGCAGGCGCCAGTGCAGAGCCTCCCGGGCGAGAGAAGCGCACCCGGAGCATCCTCAGCCATGGCGCTTGCCATTCGGATCCCTCCCAAGTGATTGTCTTCTAGGAGACGCTTTTCTTTCTAAAGCCTGGGTTCTGCATCCTGTGGCATGGAGGTTGGCTGACCGGTAGCAACAGTGACCGCAACGCTGTGTGCTGGGTCACCACCATTGCATAAAACCACCCAAGGAAAAAACATTTGCTCAAGATCCGGGGCGACTCCGCAGGGCTGGTGTTTCTTTCGCCTCAGTTTTATTTTGGAATACGCAGGAGCAGAGCCTGGAGCAGAGTTTGGGTTGCAGCGTGTGTTCCCCCGTGGCACTGGAGGGTTGTTTTTACCTGTTGCCCACAGACATTCCCATGGTGGGGGGGGTCTGGCCTGGGGCTGTGCACGCTGGGGCCGGGGAGGCTCCTTGTGCCCGTCCTGCCCGCCTGTAGCCGGCCATCATGGCACCCCGCTTTCCTCTCCTGCATCTCAACCCTTGTTGCTAAGCAACAATTTTTAATTGGAGAATTAATTTGGCTCCGGGCCATGCCTGAGCAGCAGTGTGTGTTAAAAATTTCAGCTGGAGTCACGTGGGGGTTGCTGCATCCATCCAGTTCTGCGTTTCTGGGTAAAAGCCCCTTTTTTAAAAATCTGGATTGCTGGGCGGCGGTGGGAGGCGGCCGCGGTCACAGCGGCGATGCAGGTGAGTGCATCGGCTCTGAAGCAAGCGGCTAGCCCGAGGTCGGGGTGAGCAGCCACCCCAGCGTCTGCAGCCCTTGGTGTCCCGCCGTGCAGGGCTCCACGCTCCTCCCTGCAGCTCCGGGGCCGGCGCTGGAACCTGGGGGAAGGAGCCAGGGGTTATTCCAGGCACCTCAGGGAAAGAGTTATTCCGGTGAGGTCTCTGCATGCAGTGAGTAGCACGTTGGTGCTCTCGGTTCTCCTTTGCCTCTGGGCTCGTCTGGTGATAGTTTAGCGGCACAAGAAGCTTTCCCGTTGGCTTGTGTGAGCAGCGGCTCCTGTGTAAACACGCGCAGCGCGGTGTAGCGAGCGCTCGGGAGCTCGGGTTGTGCTACTGCAGTGGTATAAAAATAGCATAAATAAACAGACCCAGCAGGCTGGCGCAGCTTGGGTTTAAGACTTTCCCAGCCCAGCTGCATTTATGAAACTTGTCCATACCGTATGCACTTCAGATGCACGGAGGGCGATCGGTGTTCCCCGACTCCGGCAGAACAGAGCAGAGCTCCGTGTGGAGTCCGGCAACTTGCCCAGGCTGAAGGAAGGGGTCAGCGCCGTGCCGGGGACGCGGCATACGCCGGCGGGCTGCGTCTGTGCTCTCTGGGTTTATACCACTGCAGAGGGGACAACCTTCAGCAACGAGGGCAGCATCGCCATGCTCTCTGCGCTCTCCGGTGCTTGTCAGATCTTCATGTGATCTTCATGTAGTCCCTGTCCATACAAAATTCTTCTGTATTTCTGCTCTGGCTGTGCCCAATCTGCTGTTTGCTGATGCTCCCAAAACCTGCAGCCTCTTCTGCAAAGGATGCTCCTTCTCCAAAACTGGAGGCCTCCCAGCACCATCACTCTGTCTCCTGCCGGTAACAATTATAAGTGCAAACACGGTGTCACTTCTGTCCCTTGGTTCACGGGTTTGGCTGTAACCGTGCGGCGCTGAGCAGTGTCCCCCGTGGCCATGCACACCCCGTCGCAGCCGAGAGCCCGCCAGATGCTACCGGGAACACTGACATCGGTCACGAGTCATGTTATTGCAAATAGTCCCTGTGGAAATAACCAAATGCAGGGTAATTCCCACTTTGGGGAACCTCTGCCTGAAATTCCAGGGGGTATGGAGGCAGTGGGCTCCCCAGGGCTCTGAGAGAGGAGGGTGTCGCAGCGGGTGACAGCACCACAGGTGCCAACCCACAGCGGGGTGGTCTGGGTCCTCCCAGCACCCTGCGAGCACTCCCTGTGGAAAAGCTCCTGTTGCTGGCTCGCAGCGTTTCTGAGGACAGGGCATCTCGGCTTCGGCAGTGCCCCTGCGCGGGGGCTGTGGGGGCATCGACCCGTTCCTCACGCAGGCACCCCGGGCTCCCGCCGGGTTGCGCAGGAGGAGCAGTGACCTTGCGCTAGCACTTTGCTAATTGGGCTTTATGTATTGCATCACCAGGCTGTGCTTTCTGAGACAGTTTTAGACTGGAGCCCAGTCCATCGGGGTGATGAGTTTGCTGTTCTCTGCTGCTCCGGTGGGGGAAGGCTCACCCCCCACCTTCCAGCGTGTCGGCAGGGCAGGGAGGATCTTGCCGGAGGCTGCGTGCCGTGGCCGCGGGCGATGGTCGTGGCGCCTCGGGGCTGCTGGTGGAGCTTGCTTCGCTGTGGGGCCACAGCACCGTTGCACAGAGGGCTCAAATTATCTTCTTGTTAATTAGTTATTGACTTCTGCTGATATTTCCATGAAACGTTCCCTCAAGGGAAAAGTGGAAATGGTTAGTACCTGTATTACCTAAGCCGTAACTGCAGGGGTCGAGGAGTTTGCAATCTCGGGAGAGGATCCCCAGAACACTGTTGCGTTATTAACCGTGCGGTCAGGGTCTTTTCTGGAAGTGACCTATGACTGCTGTGGTATTTCTAACGCTTGGTGTGGTGGGGCCAGCGGCTGGTGCCTGGGCACGGGACCAGCACCAGCTCAGCACCGCACACTGCGTGGGAAGGGCTCTGGGAGACGCTGCTGGGAGGAGGCATGGGGCAGAAGGGAGCATGCCGCCAGCGAACAAATGGCTTTTCTCAGCCCTGCCCTTGCTGTTTCAGTGTTTCATGGTGTTTAGAGTAGGTGGGTAGTCAGAGGTGGGCCTGATCCAGCAGGCGGTGGGGCAGACGGACAGACGGAGCCCCGAGGGGCAATGCTGGGTCTGCTGTCCCCGTCCCTCTGGCCTCCCCAGATGATGCTGAGGAGGCGGCCAGGACCCCCGCGCTGCCCCGCAGCTCAGCATGTGCTCGCTGTGTGCTCGGGGCAGCAGCTTGGAAGTGTTTGACACGGGGTAGGAAGAGCGAGACAGCAGAGAATGGCACCCTCGCTCCCTTCCCATCGGCGTGTCTGATGCCAGACCCACGCCTGCCACTGCAAGAGTGCGGGGGACACCCCCCGGGGCCCCCCAGGTCCTTGGTGAGCAGGTGCCACCCGCTCCTCCCCATCCCTGTCCCCATCGCCCGCTTTTGCCAAGCCTAGACAGCTTAAAATACAGCAGACAGCACGCTGCCCTAATTGAATGGCAGTCGGGCTGTTCAGTTCAGCCTGGGCTCTCTGCCGGAACGTTGTTGATATGATAGCTGGAGAAAAACATCATGTGAGCGTGCCTCCTGCTCCGGCATTCCTGCCGGGAGGACGCCGAGCCAGCCGAGCTCACCCTCCTCTTCGTTGCTTTGCGGGACTGCGTCATCACAGACTCACAGGATGGTTTGGGTTGGAAGGGACCTTAGTGTCATGCTCTGCACCCCGACTTTCCCGCTGGCTTTGCCTGTGGGAGGGCCCTGTCCCCTGTGTCTCGGGGCCAGGGATCCTCTGCTGGCAAGCGTGCCCGAGGAGCTGCAGGACATCGGCAATGCCTTGTAGTCCACTGGGATTTGGGTACAACCCTACAGCGGGCTGGTACGGCGTTTCGGGATGCCGCCGGCGCCCTCAGTTCCCGCTTCTCTGAATTGACTTGCTCGTAGTGTTCCGGTTTTTTATCATGGCAAAACCAGCACAGGATTTACAAAAGGTTCTGAGAGGTGAAAATCTGCCTTAAACTTTGTGACTGAAGCTTCCAGAACCTACGGAAAAGGTAAAGACACAACTGCTCGAAGCCTAGCAAACATGAGTGCAGCCCGTGTTCTTGACCCAGATTTTGGGCATTGGTTTTCAGCCTGCGCTTACTGACGCCGGGGCGCTGTGCGGACCGTTTCTGAAGGTCTGTGGAGTCTAAGACAAGAAACCCTGTTCCCTAGGATCTGAAAATGCAAACAGGTTGAAAGTTAAATGCTGCCCTAGACCCAAACTGCCCTACAGACAAGAAGGATGTAAATGTTTTGGTAGCAGCTGATGACAACTGAGCGTAAGGACAGTTTTCCTGGGGATGTGGTGTATTCTTGGAGCCTTTAACTCAGGGTTAATTGTCTTCCTTAAAGATCTGCTCCTAAGCCGGTAGAAATGTTGGCCTTGATGGGGAAACAGTGGAGCAGGCTCCTTGTTTCCCAGTAGCCCCAGGACATTGCACTAGATCACAGGAATGGTTCCTTCTGGCCCCGGAGCATTGGAGCCCATGAAGTACATTAAGCATGTGCAGCACGTACCGCCTGGCTTTGGATCCGGTCTGGAGAGGTGCAGAGCAGCCTAAACCCACCACTGAAATAAGGACGTGGAGTTTAATCTGCGTTTTGGGTTCAGGGTGGCTAATTGCTCCTCTCTGATTCCAGCACCGCGTGTTGCAGTTTGTGTTAGGCATTTAGCAGTGATTAAGGTTGAATTTTACACTACGCTCGTGTAAGACACTGTCTTCCAGGCAGCTACTAAGTGTGTAATTTTGCCCTGTGTTACTTAGTGGTAGCAACAGCTACCATGGGTTTTAGCATCGAGAGAGCAGTGGGTGCAAATAGAGCTGCGCCAACGTGTTTGCCTCTCACTTGCCATTCCGTATTGGCGTGAAACTGAGGGGGGAGTGGGGTGCCGGAATGAGGCTGGTTTATTTGTGCAAAACGGCCTAAATAACTCAACTGCGGCATCAGTAAGGGATCGAAGGAGAGAACTGAGGGTCGTTTGGCCCGAAAGCATCCCCGGGCTGAAAGCCTGCTTCCCCGTGGGTGAAGGCGGACCATGTGGGAGATGTCCCGCGCAGCGTTGTGTCCCCCCCAGGCTGCACTGGCCCCTGTTCCTGCGGTATCCCTTTCCTTGTTTGCAGCAGGAAACTCCACTCCTCTGTAAAAATATTTTCTCAGGCCGCACGTGTGTTTTTCCCCCGTTATCCGTGTATAGATGTTGTGCTTGTAGCGTTTGTGAGTTATCTGGCCCGTCTTGGTTGCTTTCCAGCACTTGGAGCTGTGTTTTTCGGGAGGTTTCCTTGCCAGTGGCTCCAGCGGTCCTTCCCCTCCGTCACCTTGTAGCACCCCTTGGTCCATGGAGCAAACGCCCCATCGCGGGGCTGTGTAAGGGGAAGGCATAGCCCCCACACCGAAGGGCTCGGGGACCCCTCTGACTTGCCACAAATGAGAAGACCAACGTCTGCGCCCCCGGGGCCGGCAAGGTGACGGCACAGCTGGCCGGCCTGTGCCAGGGTTTCTGTTCGCTGGCCTTCCCGCTGTGGCTCACTTGGCTCTTCGCGGTGTCTCTGGAGCAGAGGGGTCATGTAATGGAAAACCATCCCAGAACAGTTTGGGTTGGAAGGGACCTTAAAGCCCCCCCAGCCCCACCCCCTGCCACAAGCAGGGACACATTCCATAGCCCAGGGTGCTCCCAGCCTCATCCAGCCTGGCCTTGGGTACTCCCAGGGATGGGGCACCCACAGCTTCCCTGGGCACCTGTCCCAGTGCCCCCCACCCTCTGCAGGAAGAATTCCTTCCTGATGTCCCATCTCAATCTCCCTCTTTCAGTTTAAACCCGTCACCCCTTGTCCTGTCACTCCCTGCCCTTGGAAAAAGCACACACCCCCCCAGCTTTCTTGTAGCCCCCCAGGCACTGGAAGGGGCTCTGAGGTCTCCCCAGAGCCTTCCCTGCTCCAGGCTGAACCCCCCAACTCCCCCAGCCTGGCCCCATGGCAGAGGGGCTCCAGCCCTCGCAGCATCCCCGTGGCCTCCTCTGGCCTCGCTCCCACAGCTCCGTGTCCTCCTGCTGTTGGGGGCCCAGAGCTGGAGGCAGAACTGCAGGGAGGTCTCCCCAGAGCGGAGCAGAGGGGGAGAATCCCCTCCCTCGCCTCCCTGGCCCCGCTGCTCTGGATCCAGCCGCGTTTCATTCAGGAAGATGCGTTCAGGGGTAACGAGCGGGTGCTGGGAAAGCAGCGCTCTGCACACACACGGGGCGCTCTGCCCTCTTGCTGGGAGCCCAGAGATACCCACAAAACCTCAGGTGTTTGTCCTTGTACTGGGGGTATCCTGAGCAAGGATCACTCCGGTGTCAGTTGAGTAACTATGACAGTGGGTTTTATGAAGTTTGGACTGCCAGGAGGGCAGACGAACAGGGCCGGGGCAGCAGCAAGCCGCGTATCCCAGCCTTAAGGGGAGACAACATTCATCGTACAAATTAGATTTCTGGCAGATCTGAGAAGAATGCGTTTTAACTTTCTGTGCAAAATTGCGGTATAAGGTCAAATGATATTGAATTAATTTGTTTCCTGATAAAAACGGTTTCTTACTTAAATTAAGGCCATCTTTTGCCTTGTCATTGTTGCTGTTTGGAATTATTTCAAAGATGAATCAGTGGAGGAAAAAAATGTATTTAAGGAATTAAGGAATTTGATGGTTTTTTCCAGAAAAGGACTCAGTTCTCTTTGTCAGTTGGAGTTTTTAGTTGTAACCATCCCTTTAGTAAAAGTGTTGGGCTCCAGCCTTACAATTTTTAAGAACAGTTAGTGTGCAAAGCGAATACGAACGAATTTTTGGAATTTTGGGGCATTTTCGAAAGGTCACAGCTCATCTGCCATGAGAGAAGGGGAGGGGGTTTCTCTCTTCCCCAGGAGAGGGGGTTCCTCTTCCCACACACCATGTCTGGGCAGCGGTGCCCTTCGCTCCGGCGGGTTTCCAGGCGTCACCCGCGTGCCCCAGCCCCCCCACTCTCAGCCGGGATCCCTGGGTGGGGGCACCCAGAGCGAGGGAGCGCGGTGGGAGAGCTCGCCGAGCAGGGTTGTCTGGCGTGCCAGGCTGGTTGACTCGGTGACAAGGAACCCAGCGGGGCTTGGCTGTATATCGTACAGGGAATTATTTTTGATTATTTCTTGACGTGCGTGCCTGTCGCGTTGATGAATGTCCTTTCATCCAAATCAAATTAGTGCATGACGTTTGTTGTTTCCCACTTCTGAATTTAATGAAAAATGTAGACACAGGTCAGTTCTGATTTTCTCGTTTGGCTGACACAATTACAACACAAACACGTCCTGTGTGAGACGTTTTCGTCGAGGATGCTGTACCCCAGGTCCGGTGAGAGCGCAGAGCGGGTGCTGTTTTCCCAGCTCAGCGCTTGTGCCCTGCACAGCAGCCAGCGCAGCCGGCCTGGAGCGTTTTCGGAGCAGCACGGGAGGTTTTGTGAAGAACCCCAGTTCTTTTGCTGGGTTTCTGGCTCCCCAGGCACCTGTTCCAGGGCAGCTGCCAGTCCCTGTGGGTATAGCCCACCCTGGGCAAAAGCGCGTGCCCAGAGAGGATGGGCTCGCTGCACTTCCCAAGTAGCTGATGTTTACTCACCTTGGGGAACTTTTATAAGAAACAGTCATTTTTATAGGCAAAGCACGCAGCGGGTACTGGAACTGCCGAGTTGCTGTGGTCAGTACGCGATACCCCGGAGGAGTAGCCGGGGACATTCCTCCTGGGTCTGTAGCGTGTTGTGTTCATTTTACCCAGTGACATAAGGAACGAAGATACGCCCCCAGCCTCTCAGCTAATTGTGTCCATTCTCTCCTTCAGGGTCGATGTTCAAGGGAAAACTGCAAATATCTTCACCCACCGCCCCACTTAAAAACGCAGCTGGAAATAAATGGACGCAATAACCTGATTCAGCAGAAGAACATGGCCATGCTGGCCCAGCAGATGCAGCTCGCCAACGCCATGATGCCTGGGGCCCCGCTGCAGCCTGTGGTACGTGCGCTTGCTGGCTTCCCTCGGGGAGTACAGGGGGTTGTAGTCGGTCAGCAGGTGCGCCTGCGAAACCCCATAACCGCCGGCAGCCGGTGGGGAACCAAATCCAACGGCATGCTGGTCTGTGTGTCTGTGTACTGCCTGGTTCTCCCTTGCCTGAAGTGGTATTGGGAATTGATTTTGTTAATCTTTTGTTAATTTAATTCATTTTTTCCAACTTCTTAAAATGAAGAAAGTGAGCAATCTGCGCGGGATTTACGTAAACAGACATTTCCTTTGCATTTTCACGTCCTCTAGGAAATTCCTGGGTTTGAGAAGCTTCCCGCTGGATGGTTTGCATTCACTCAGGGAATTACTTGCTGGAATTGGACTGTGGTTTTTACAGCACGTTGTCAGGCAGAGCAGAAAGCTGAGCGATGTATGGGGCACGTCGCTCTGGCCGCCACGACCCGCAGCTCAGCCCTGGCAGGAGGAGGAGGAGTGCAGATAATCAGAACTTCCCACAAAAAGCCAAGGGGCGGGGGAAGGAGAATCCCTCCAGAATCTGTCCTCTGGTCACAGTAAGCTGTGATCCCTTATACCTTGGTAAGGAAGCTCAGTGCAGCGTTCCACAAAGCCCAGCGCCGTGGCTGCGTTTCTTGCTCGGCAGTAACCCCTCGTTTCAGCAATCAGAAAGGTGACTGGCGTCGCGCAAAGGCCTTCGGGAGCCGAACGTCCTGTGCCAGACCCCTCGCTAATGCAATCCAGAGAGGTCATTTTGGCTAACCTGTGGACAAATTGGGCCCAGGACTCTTGTGATATCAATTTCTAGCTCAGACATTAGAGGGTACTGATTAATGGATGAGCAAGGCTGGCGCTCGTTAATGGATGAGCAGGGCTGGGCTGGACTGCGTGCGAAGGTAAAGGATGCTCCCCTGGCGGAAGCGCTCTCTTTCAGTGGGTAAATGGCAGCAAAGGAAAAAGTAAGTTGAAAATATATATAAAACATTAGCAAATATATATAAAACATTATATATAAAAACATTAGCAAACTGCGTTAGCACTTCTCTGACCGTTCCTTTATCCTTTCTGGCCGGCAAAGGTAGGATTTAGGGAGTTCAGTTTGCCCCTAGATACCAGCCATTAGGAAACCGATATTCGCTCTGTTAGGTGAGTTCTTCAACTTCCGTCTCAGAAAGGACCCTGACAAAAACCACTCCTCAACCTATAGCTAAATCCTTAGGAAAAATCGTCTTGGCAGGAAGGACTCTCATACTCGTGCCAAATGGCTGTTTAGCCCCACGGTTGTGGGTCTGTGAATACCTCTGAGTGTTGTGTAGCTGTTTGACTCCGCTAATGGAACTGTTACTCTCCCACAGAGCGTTATGCCTCGGCTGTTCCGAGCAAAAGCATGGTGGGGGGAGAGCTGCGGGGCGAATCCTCGGCAGAACGGGGTCCCAGACCTTCGGGCGGTGCGGCTGTAGTTCCCAGGCAGCCGTAGGTGGTCAGTGCCTGCGTGTGCCCCCCTGTGCGCTTTCCTTGGCCTGGAGGGTGCTCAGTAGGTGGCTGTTAAAGGGGCGTTGAGTCCAGCTCCTTCCCTGCCGGCAGCGATCCTGAGGGCCAGCTGGAGGCTGGCAGAAAGCCCCTCTGTCTGTCTGTCTGTCTGGGGAGGAGCCCAGGCTCCGCTGCACTGCAGAGGCTGGTTTCCAAAGGTGTCCCCATGTCCCCTTCCCAGTCGATGGAGCGGTGCCTCGGAAGGGCAGACCCTGAGGCGCAGAGCTGCTGGTGAGGCTCACGCTGCGCGTGCACAGGCATTTTAGAGCAGAATCATTCAATAGAGGGGCCAACATGGATTATGGAGCATCTGGCAGCACAGAGCTGTGTCCGAGGCTGTGTCCTCCTTCACCCCTGCTCTCTCTGCTCATCTGGGGGAGCTGCTTTTATCTTCTTTCAGCTGTTTCGCAGGATGCACAGCGTAGCAGGGCTCAACCTGCAAGTACTTGTGTGGTTTGGTCATGGTGATAAATTGCATCTCTGCTTCCAGCGATGGGAGAGGGAAAGCTCGCTGGAAAACAAGTGAGCAGCCAGCAGCAGCAAGGAGCCCAGTGCTCAGGAGACCTGGAGCTCCCATCTGGCCTCTCCTGTGTGGCATCGCGGTCCCAGTTCTGCCCAGTTTGCAGTTACAGGGGAGCCCAGGCGGGCCCTCGGCCAGTGCTCATGGAGAGCAGGGCCTTGCGTGGGGTGAGGGAGTGGGAGAGCCCTGCTCCCCCCCGTCCCACGGCCACCCGAGCTGGGGGTCAGTACAGGCGGCTGGGGACAGCCCCTGGGAGATGCGGTCTGTGCCCGCTGAGGCCTGTGGCCTCTGGAACTCGGGGGGGCGGGGGTGTCCGGGTGGCTCTGTGCTCTTTTATGTACTGCCCAGTGAGTTTATTGGGCTGAAATCAAGCATCGATGTCTCTGAAGTTAGTCCCCAGCAGTCTGGTTTGTAGCTTTATTTTTAGTACTTATTATTACGTAGCTGATAACACAGGAATGAAAAGAGCAGTTAATTGATAGTGTATTCAGGAGTCATATTTTATTTCGTGTAATATTTGCCTCTTTGTTGTTCATTCACATGGCTGAAGAACCGCAGACCTTAAATTATTCCCGTTTACACAGCTTTCAGTCCTTTTTCTTCAGTAACCCCTGCGTGGGCTTTTGTCCAGGGGTTCCAATGGACTTGTTCCTTGCTTCCCAACGGTTCGGTCATTTTCTCAGGAACACACAAACGTGCGGTGCTGTATGCTGTCTGGCTTAGATAGACGTGGAATGGAGAAAAGGAGCTGCGTTAACTCTGCTGTTGTTTTTCCCTCTAAAACTGAGTTTGGAAGAAAAATCTGAATGCCTTGAGTGACTTCTTTATTTAGATACTGAAGACAAACACTCCAGAGGAGGATTTATTTGGCGATCGCACTGGTAGCTCAGTGCCTTTGCATTCCGTGGGGCAGAGAGCTGTTTAACCTTCCCTGCACCAGAACAGCTCCGCGCTTGGTCGTACAGCGTTGTTGGGTCTTCTGCACCCAGTTATCTTCACATCGCCGCAGGCTACAAGGGCATCCAGCTGCCTTTTTTAAGAGCGAGCAGACAAGCCAACCCAGTATTTGCATGCTCTCTGGCTCGCTCTCTGCCTTAGTGTCTCAGCCTAAATAAAGCCTATCCTTGATGCAGTGTGTTTCTTTTTGAATATCTGCATGGTCAGCCTGTTTAATTTTGTGAAAACAAATGATTGTGTTCGTCGGGTCTTGTTCTGCATTAAACCTCTGTAATTTCTGAACCGGTGCTGGCTGTCATCAGCCTCAGAGATGTGTTCCTCTGCCTCCGAAGCTGTTTGCACAGTGTGTCAGGGCTCCCCTCAGACGCCTTTTTCCCTGAGAGCGGGTGTCTCTGCACATTTTGGACCTTCCGAGAGCCTCAGACTTTCTGCCATCGTGCTCGAGATGATAGCTGAAAAGTTACTATGCTGGTGGCATGGCAAGTATTAATATTTAAAGTGTCTTTCTTCTTTCCTCTGCTTGCAGCCGATGTTTTCCGTTGCACCGAGCTTAGCCACCAACGCATCAGCCGCCTTCAACCCCTACCTGGGGCCCGTCTCCCCAGGCCTGGTCCCAGCAGAGATCCTGCCCACTGCCCCCATGCTGGTGACGGGGAACCCTGGCGTCCCGGTTCCTGCTGCTGCCGCCGCCGCTGCCCAAAAGCTGATGAGGACAGACAGGCTGGAGGTAGGGGTCGATACATGTAACTCACTCTCACAAGCTGTATCATTTATTATGTCTCCTAGACATAAAACGTTTTTCTTGGGAAGGAAAATAATGCAGGTTTCACTTCAGCCAACCGTGTCGTATCGTGGTGACAGGTAAGGACAGGGCGTGACTGAGTGACCACACCGTAAGTTAATGCTTGGTTGTTCCACTTCTGACCCTCCCTTGCAGAAAAAAATGGGAATACGGAGCCACAGACCATGGCAGCAGCAAGAGCGGCTTGAAACTGTGGTAGTGTGTGCCCAGAAAGTTGTTAACATGAGGGGGCATGAGCAGGGTACCCAGCACCAGGGCGGGTGTAAGGGCAGAGCTGTGGCTGCCTGGGTAAGGAATGACTTCCAGCCTCTCTCTTACGTTTGCTCTGGACAGATGGTGCCGGCTCTCCCCCGCCAGCCTCCCGCCTAGCTTATCATCCATGCTACAACCCTGACAAGTGCTAGCGCTCTCCAGTCGGTGCTCTCCCTTGCCCTGAATCTTTCTTATCTGAAAGGCCTGACAGTGTTTTCGGCACCTTATCAGTGCTGCGGCAGCATGGGCGGTGAGCCAGCGATGTGCCGCTGGCTGCCACGCGCTTGGGGCACGCCTGCGAGCGCAGCTTGCGTGCACAGCCTGCGAGCACGGCCTTGGGTGCACAGCCTGTGAGCACAACCTTGCACGCACAGCCTGGGCGCGCAGCCTTAGAGCACAGCCTGTGAGCACAGCCTGCGAGCGGGCGCTCGGCAACCCCTTTCAGGTCTGGAGTTTAAAAGGGGGCTATGGGAGAGGCTGAGCTTGTGGGGCGATCCGCTGTCGCCCAGTTTGTCAGTTGGACATGGCACGCACCGCCTGCGAGAGGTCGGCTCTGCTGCTCCAGCCCGGCACAGCAGCCAGCGACAGAGAGAGCCGAGCTGTGCCGTGAGCCATCCCTACAGCCCCAGCCCTCCTGCTCTGCCCTCAGCACCCCCCGGTGCTCAGCACCAGTGTTCCTGTAGCGTTAGCGCAGTGGCAGGTCTCGGAGATCCTGGTACGTGGCATCTGCTCTGCATGGGGGGGGTGGGACGGCATGGCGGGGGGGGGTGTGGATAGGTTGTTCCGCTCTTGGATGTGGCCCTTGAACTCAGGGAGTACGATGGGAGGAGCGAGAAGGTTCTGTGGTTTAAAATGCAGCCAGTTGTAACTGTAATTCTTTTCCTGCTGCCCCTGCATCTGCATTAACGGGGTTAATTCTCCTCACAAGGAAAATTAATTCCTTTTTCCTCGTTGTGTCTCTGACTGACAAGCTGCCGGGTAGGACGAGCCGCGAGGAGTGGGGAAGGTCATCTGGCAGCGAGCGTTTCCCGCTGCCGCTGTCACTATTCTCAGAGCTCGCGTCACCGCAGGTTCCCCTTCTGTGGGATCGCATCATTTCCCTTTTTAGAGATGTTTTCTCCGAGGAAAGCGCTCCCCAAAGCACGGTCAGGTTACAGGAGCGGCAGCCGCACCGAGCGCTGGTGCGCGGGCGGCTGTTTGGAGTCACCAAAGGATGTTTTTCCTTTGAGGACTCTATTCCATGGTGGATACCTGCCAGAAGTGGATGAAAACCAAAACGCAATTAGATAAATTCCTAAATAAATCGTGCTAAATTTGGAAATGAGTACCAGGAGGAGGATGCCGATGGCGGGGAGCCCTTTGGGTTGCAACGCTGAGGTTGGCTGCCGTGTTCGCTTGTGCTTCACCCGTGTAGAGGCCACGGGGCTGGTCAGGGTGTTGGGGACATGCGGGCTCACAACCTTCCTGTTGGGTCACGGGAGCAGGACGTACCCCAAGTCCCCAAGCTCCAGCTCTGCCCATGGCCAGGGAGCCTGAGGGGGGCTGCGTGGGGGCACCTCTTCGTGTAGTGCCTCCGGGGCAGAGCTTGTGCTGGCCAGAGCGCAAGGGGAGCAAATGGAATTTGGGATTTGAACGCGCCGGATTTGGTCCTCCAGCCGCGCGCGTTCTCTTTCTGTAGCTATTTGGAGAGGTGATACGCTGCTGAGCCAAACTCCTCTGCACGAGGGGGAGCTGTGAGAGTGTTACTCTCCCAAAACACCCTGGGGCACAGTCTGCAGTAAAAAGCCTTCTTAACAATTAGGAAAAGGCAGCAAAAAACGATCTGAAACCAGTAAAATTGTAAAAAAAAAGGCTGAGTGGTTTTGCTTTGAGCTTGAATGGAAAGGAAGATGCTGGCCAAGTGGGGAACCCCTGAGAACAAGTGCTTCGAGTGCCTCTCTGTCCCCTTTCTGGTGAAATGGCACTGTGCAGGGATTCCTTCACCGGGAACAGCGGGCGGTGCGGGAGCGTGCCGCTGGCTGACCTCCCACCAGGCAGCATCCCGCGCCGGGGAGGGCCCTCGGCGGCAGCTCCAGCCCTCCCGTGGGCTCAGCTCACAGCCGGAGCGTGGTACGGCGGGGCATCTTCTCAGCCGTGCTCTCTGGTTGACTGACGCGGCTCATCAGCAGCGTTCTCTGCCGTCATGGCTTGGATCTCAGCGGGCTCCGCTCCTGGGAGACACCCGTGGCCTTGGGGCGGGCTGTGCCGGCCCTGTCTTCCCTTGACTCTGCTCTAGCATTGCACCATGTAGATCACAACGGCGAAATCCAGCTGCTCCTGCCCTTTAAGCTGTTGGAAGTTTTAGGGTTTAATTTTGCCGGGGATCAGGAGCACGTCCAGGTTGACCGCCCGATTCTGTGATTCCGCACGGCGCTGCTGTCTTACAGAATCAGTGCCTGTCGGGTAGGGGGTGGGGTTTCCTCCTCCTGTTCTCCCTTCCACAAGTGCTGTTTAAATAGTGAAATACGCGGGTGAGGGGATAAGTTGCTAGTGCTTTCCCGCGTGTTGGTCATTTAATCTGGAGTATCCAAACGGAGTGTGCAAATACCAAATAAGCACATCATTTTTGTCACCAGCAAAACATTTTAATGGACTTTAGAGGTTACAGAAATGCAGAACTGATCGGAAAGACTTGGCCTGGTCTGGTGGTTATTCTCAGAGAAGCCAGCATGTGCCTACCTGCTCTTTAAGCGAGCCTATTGCTGTCGGCATTGTCATTTGTTACGACGTGATTAGAGAGCTTTATAAGGCTTCGCTCGCTCTCCCTTGGAATGAACTGTCCTTGAGAAAAGTAACCGCTATGATGTTAGCATCTAATCTTAGAGTATGATTTGTCCTGCTTAGAATTTTAAATACTTATTTTTCAAGAATGATGTACCCTGGCAGGAGTTAAGTTAGCACACACGTGTTCTGGGACACCGAATCGGGCTGTTCCACAATGAAGAACTCTCCATACGTGTACCTGGGAGGTTAAGGAAGGCAGGCAGACAGCACAGATCTGTCAGGCAGGGTGCTGGGCTCCTGCGTCAGTACGAATGCTCCTAAGATAAGGTCTGTGGCTGTTGCTGGCGGTGGGATTGATTTCGTGCGTACTTGGACCGCCTGGCCTGCACAAATAGCCTGCAGATGTTTGGGTGTCCAGGGCTTTGGCCACCCCTGCAAAGAATCTGGATCTCAGGGTGGGAACTCATGGGTCAAGGCTTTTCCTACAGCTTTCCTCACACTCCTGCCAGAAATATCTTGAACAAAAGTGTGGCTGTTCAGTCAACTAGAAAGAAGGACAGGGAAGTGAGAGAGAAGGGAATTGCCCAAGCGTTTTATTTGAAAGGCACGTGTTTCCGTTTCAGTGCCATCATTTTCTATTAGAAGTATCCAAGAGTCAAGAATGACCACAGCCGAGCTGCTGTTTCCTGCATGTTCCATATATACCATTTTTTGCCAGAAAGAAGCAGCTTAGAAGGTCTTGGAGATTGTCAGATCTGGGGGAATGAGGGAATCGGACCTACTGGTGCCCTTTGTTTAAATGTGCAGAATGTACTAGGTAACAATACACCCTTTGTGATAAATTCACTTCAGTGCAGAGAATCATGGAATTCCAGAGCAGTTTGGGTGGGAAGGGACCTTACAGCCCCCCAGTCCCACCCCATGCCATGGGCAGAGACACATTCCACTAGACCAGGTTGCTCATCCAGCCTGGCCTTGGGCACTCCCAGGGATGGGGCACCCACAGCTTCCCTGGGAACCTGTCCCAGTGCCCCCCACCCTCTGCGGGAAGAATTCCTTCCTGATGGCCCATCTCAATCTCCCTTTTTCCGCTTAAACCCGTTACCCCTTGTCCTGTCACTCCCTGCCCTTGGAAGAAGGAGGAGAGCGGAGGTGTGACTTGCTCGTGGAAGGGCAGGGGTCTCAGCTCTGCTCTCCACTCCCTCCTGGCAGCTTTTGGGTGGGCAGCCTGGCACCTCTGCCATAGCTGAGGTGACGCCGCGGTTGCCTCCCCGCGAAGGTGGGCAACCTGAATCCCAGCAGGACCATCCAAATAAACTCATCCCAAAGACAGAACAAGTTAAGTGAATCGGTAGTACTGCAGCACTAGCAGCATTTTTGCTGACAGGCTAGAGACACACCGGTGCCTCTTTATTTCCTAACATACTGAGTTGAAAATTACGGTACTAATTACAGGGCTATTAATAAATAACCAAATAAAAGCTCTGCAGACTGTAAGACCAGACAACATGTCATTCTTCCATGCCTCTCTTTGCACAAGCAGATGGATGATATCTTGCTGCGTGCCCATGGCAGAAAATCACACCGTTTTCAATGCTTGCTTTTAAATACACAGAAATTGGAAACATTCTGGGTTACCATCCCGGTGGTTGAAAAGCCATTGCTGGTTACACTGATTAAAGGGACTAGCAGTTTGTGCCTGACTGCTGTAAGCCATCGTTCAAGATCTGCTGCGGAGCACTAAGAGCCATTCATTGCCTTATCTCAGCTGCTGCCTGGCAGCCCTCTGAAAACCGGCTCGGGACGTGCCAAAGGTTGTCCCTGTCTGCCGAGCGATGGCAGTTTTCTGGTCATTCTTCGCTGGGTTTTAACTATGATAAAATTAGCTTGTCTGTGGGGGCATTTTCTCTCTCTGTCTCCGTATACAGATACTCTCATGTATATACACACTTACACAGGAATTCCTATGTGTAACCTTTGTGTTATTAGCGGCGTAGCTCTTGCTTACACGTGGAGCAGGTTTGGGACCTCGGTTTTGTGGATCACCAGTACGAGACAGAGCAAAGACAGTCAGCTGACATCAGTCGCATCCTTCTCTGTATCTTCAGAGGAAGAGGCTTCAGTTTACTTCTAGACTCCAAACCAATAATCAAAGGAAATTATCCATTTTTGTCTACTTGGGAGGCCTGTGTTTGCGTAGAAGACACTGGTTTGTGACCCAGAAAGTATTCCTTGAGAGGGAGAAGGGAGAGAGGCCGGGAGTCTCGTGTGAGTGGGGATGGTGGTAGCATGCAGCAGTACCATGGGTTTTGATGCCTGAAACAGATGCCACCTTCTTCCCTGGGCACTGCCCGGGTCCCGCTAGCTGGCTGAGCACCCACGTCACTCCTGGGGACTAGATCAGGGCAGGAATCTGGCTGTGGAATTACCTGGAAGGCAAGTGGTTATTTTCCAGCTGGGGAACGTGTCCCACGTGTGCTGCAGCAGCGGTTCTGCAAGCCCCGAGCCGTGAGCAGTAGGGCCACAGGGGTGAACGAGGGCGACGGAGCTGCCTGAGCTGCAAGTACATATCCAGAGTCTCTGTCAGCGTGTGGAAAAACGCTATAAATAGGGTCATGCTGGCATGACCCTGGGCAAATGGACGTTTCCCGTGAAGGGGTTCACAAATGGCGTTGCTCTTGTGCTCTGGGGATGTCGTTTCATAAGTCTCAGACGATGGGCCGCTGGTACGTGAAGCAGCACAGGGGTTAACAAGCAGCTAGAGCACTAGTGTGGATGGAAACCAAGTAACGACCAAATTTGGCTGGTTGCAGGGATCAGAGCCAAGATCCTTGAGGAAATACTGATGATCCCAGCTCATGGGCACCCACCTTTAAAAGGAAATTCCATCCACTAAAGCGGTTTTATTTTTACACAAACTGGGTTGTGTTTGTCCCTTTCTGTTTCCTATAGCCTTTGGAAAACTGAAACGTCCCAGGCGTTTGTTTGTGGTTCGTGACGAGCTGACCACGAGCACAGCACATTTTTACATGCCGGGCTTGCCAGGGGTGGGAAGGGGGAGCCGACGCTTGTCGCACCACTGATGGAGTTAGTGTCTGTGCTGGGGGGGTCTGTGCCATCTCAGGGCTGGGCTGGAGCAGGCGTACCAGCAGCGGGGATGCTGCGGGGGGGGACACTCTCCAGCCAAGCAGGTTTCTTCGTGCAATGTCTGATGCCTTCAGCTTGGCTCGGCCGCTGTCACGCCGTGTCATGGTGACAGCGGGGCTGGTGACCACTCTGGCTGCAGCCTCTGCTCTTTCCCAGCGTGTCCCACCGTCTGTTCATCCCCAGGGCGATGCCGGGCAGCCCACAAGAGGCAGCTGCCGCTGTGGGTTTTGCATTGCCCTCTCGTGGCAGATGCCTGGATCGTGGGTGCCGGTGCGGTGCTGCGCACCCCGATGGGTGCAGCTCGCTCCCTGGCACGGCACAACACGCCCATGCGATGGGGCTGCGGGGGGTTGGCCAGGCAGTCACCGGCACCGCTGGCCACTCACCTTAATTAGCGCCTCGAGGGTTGCAAACTTGGGTGCAGCCAGATCAGCGTGGAGCGTGGCTGAGCACCGTGGTGTTGATCCTGGTGGGTTTTGATGCTCTTTGCCATCCGAAGTGGCTTTAGAGAAGCCAGGTCCCGGCTGCCGGGGAGCAAGCCCACCCTCCCACCCCCTCTGTGCTCCACCTGTGGCTGGGTACCCATCCTCACAGCTCTCAGAACTCCCAACCCCGCTCCGAGACGTGCCCGCGACACCCGTCACCCAAATTTCTCTCCCTTGTGTCGCAGGTGTGTCGAGAGTACCAGCGTGGCAACTGCAACAGGGGAGAGAACGACTGCCGGTTCGCTCACCCCGCCGACAGCGCCATGATCGACACCAACGACAACACGGTCACCGTCTGCATGGATTACATCAAAGGGAGATGCTCACGGGAAAAGTGCAAATACTTCCACCCTCCTGCCCACCTGCAAGCCAAGATCAAGGCTGCCCAGTACCAGGTTAACCAAGCTGCAGCTGCCCAGGCAGCGGCGACGGCAGCTGCCATGGTGAGTTCGGAAAACACCTCTGGAATGCAAGTATGTTGACAAGAGTAATCGACGCGGTAGCTCTTCTTGCTGGAGGGGGGCGCGTGTGCTGGGGGGTCCCGGTCACTACATGGTGCGATGAGCTTTCTCAGCATGTGGTGCCGGGTCTGCTCTTACCTAGTTTCAGCCCGTTGAGGTGTTTCACTAATTTTGCCTGTGGACGTACGGAGTACCTATATGTACATATATGTGTGCATACGTGTGTGCGTGGCTGTACGTGTGTGGGCATATATGTAGGTAGAGTTCGTCGTGTGTTTGTGCGTGGGGAGATGTGTATCTATCTAGTTGTGCAGATAGATAAACCCGTGTTTCAGGTACCGTAAGTCCGTGTCTGTAGGCTTAGTTGGAAGTGGACCTTACAGCTTTAACGCTCTCCGTAGCCCACCTCCCCCGTCCCCCACCCGCGGGCTGTCGGCAGCGCTCGTGGGGCACCAGAGCAAACCCCGTAGTGCAGCCGCCCGGCCCGGAGCGACTCGGGAGCTGGTTTCCTAGTGAGGAGAGGACAGTCCCCGAGGGGGGCTGCGGTGGCATATTGTCCTGCTGTGCTGAGCCCCTGGGGTGTGGGATGAGGAGCTGGGGCGCGGTGGCCAGGAGCAGCAGCCGCGCCGGCGGTACGAGGCGGTAGCCGCAGGCTCCCAGGGCCGGTGGCGGGGAGCCCAGTTTCTGCTCCTGCGCCCCGCGCCTCGCCGGGGCCTGTGCCCGCGGGAGGGGGGCCGTGGCGGGCGGCGGCCGCGGGCACCCACCCCGCCTGCGCGGGGGCCGCCCGCCGGCCCCCCGTGCATGCCTAGTCTTGTTACCGTTGTACACGGCATCCGGTGATTTGTTTTTATTTGTTTTTTCTCACCTCCCCAAATGCACTGCTGCCCCCATGATGCACCTCTGCTTGCTGTTTATGTTAATGCGCTTGACCCCACTGGCCATTGCCATCATGTGCTCGCTGCCTGCTAATTAAGACTCAGTCGGCTGTCAAATCACTGAAGCGACCCCTCGAGGCAACCTTTGACCTGGTACTATGACCTTTCACCTTTTAGCTTGGCATGTAGCTGTATCGTAGAGTTGAGGTTGGGGTTAATGTGTAGAAATGGAATATCCCGGTTCCCCCTCCTCCCCGCTCCCATCCCCGGCGCGGGGCGCGGGGGCGGCCGGGCCAGGCCCCAGAGCGTGGCTCCAGAGCGGGCCCCGCGCCCCCGCTGGCCCCCTCCCTGTCCCCTCCCGTCCCCTCCCCGAGGGTGCCGCGGCGCAGGGCCGGCCGCGGGCGCAGGGTGCGTTGGCATGGCTTCGTGGCGCGGAGGCGGCCCGGGGGTGCCGGCATGCGGCGCGCGCTCTGCATGCCCGGGCAGGCGCTGGGGCCCGGGGAGTGGGTTGGCGCCGGCGGCCCTGCCATCCGCTCCGGACGGTGACTATTAACATCGCTTCTACGTGTGGATCCTCATGGAGCTAGCAGTGCTGCTTCCCCCGCCCCGATAGCCTGGCTCCCAACCGAACTCCCGAAGCTTTACCGTAGCGTAATACTACGCCGGTTCCTATAACGTACGGCTCCGACCCGTCACCGGTGCCGTAGGCTACGGTAGTGCTCCCTCGTAAAGCTTTTACCTCGCCTTTTATTTGGTAGTTAAGTCTGCTACGCTGCTTGCTTGCTCATGGATAAACATGGTGCTGCCTGGTTTTTTTGCCTCCTACTGATTTTTCTTTTTTCCTTTCTCTCTCTCCTTCTCTTCTCCCTCCCTCCCATCCTCCTCCAAACCCCTCCCCACCCTTCCCTCTGTTGTTTTTTTTTTTCTTTTTTTTACTGGACTTTATTTTTATACCCATCCACCATCCAGGGAATTCCTCAAGCTGTACTTCCCCCATTACCAAAGAGGCCTGCGCTTGAAAAAACCAATGGTGCCACCGCAGTCTTTAACACTGGTATTTTCCAGTACCAGCAAGCCCTTGCCAACATGCAGTTACAGCAGCATACAGCCTTTCTCCCACCAGGTAAGTGCTTCTCGTTTGCCTTTTTTCTGGGGAGGGAGAAGGGGGAAGTCCGGAAAAAAATACACTAGGAAATAACCGTTTGTTCCTGGCGGCAAACGCGGCGTTGGCGTGCCGGTGCCGGGCGGCTGCGGCCAGGAGCGGGCAGCTCTGCGGGCTGCGGCGAGCGGCGGGCAGAGGAGGTGCTGACTGCAGGAAGGCTGGCTGCTCTCCGCTGCTCTCGGGAGCCGGGTGGGTGCTTCTCAGGCTAATACCAAAATCAGCCTCATGCTCTGTCATCCCAAATCAGAATTTGAAATCCTCTCTCTCGTTCCTCTCTCCCTCGATTAACTTCTCTTCGTTACACATCCCTTAAGCTGTTGTATTTGTTTCTCCTTGCTGTAAGACCCCTTTGCCTTCAAGTGCTTAGCGACAGTTGAGTCACACACTTGGAGGTTTTAATTACGGCACAGTGATTGGAAAAGGCACAGACTCACAGATAGGCTGATCAGGAACCTGCACAAGCAATCAAGGTTCAGGCCCTTACCGCTAAAACCTTAGGGCTGATTCTGGACTAGGCAGAGCCGAGGCGCACTTGTTCCTATTCCAGAGCGATCAAACCTGCGCTTGTCCGAGCGTAATTGCTGAAGAAGTGGTGCCTGTGCTACTGGCATGAGCAGAAATCCCTTCAGAGGACAGGTGACGGGAGTTAGAGTTGGAAGATGGGGTTCGGTTCTGCAGACAGCGCTTCATGAAGCATCACATATCCAGTACGTCACGTGAATTTATGACCATGTGAACACAACTCCGGGTTTTAGATATAAACCCACATGCAAACAGCACTGTCGTTCTAGGAGGTATGCGGAGGGTGCCTGATAGATCTGTACTCAGAAGATGGGAAGGGGTCTGTGAGGACAGCCCTTGGTAGTGCAGACTGGCTGAGGCGAGGGCAGGGAAGAAAGTACAGCTATTCAGTCCTTACCAAAAACAAAAATTAAGGGCTTTATCCTAAACTTTTTTGGCAAGTATGTTCCCAGGAACGTGGCATAATGCCTTTTACCATTCTGTCTTCACCTGGCCTACATCCAGCAGGTATGACTTCAGTGGCCCGAAAGGCGGTTGTGTGACACAGTGCGTTTTAATAACTGACTTAGATCCCAAAAATGCATCGCAGCCGCTGAAATAATTCAGTAAGAGCTTGTTGCGAAGCTCGTTGGAGTCAACAGAAAGACTGATAGAGTAAGCTTTCAGGCAGGTCCCCAGCCCACGTACTCCAGTTCACACAAAAAGCTTTTGCAGTCACCGTCCTTCCTGTAGGTAGCAAACACTTTCACAATTTGTTTTGGCAGAGCACAACTGATAGAGTTAGTAAACCGTGCGATTTTCCAGCTTCCATTGAATCAGCGAGGGGCTGACGGTTCCTGCAAGTACTCGAGCTCTTTGCATCGCCCTCTGAGCTTAGAAGCCGGGGTTACGGTTCGTGTGCGTCGGAGCTCGCTTGCACTACAGCATCGACCGGTTCTTTCGCGTTGGCGCTTCCCCACAACCTACGTCAGCTCTAGCGAGTCTGTGCTGAACCCTGCAGGAGTTTGCGCAGTGGTTCTTGATGCTTCCTTTGGCCTTGACCACTGGAGTTTAGTGTGTGTTAAACAAGCTAAGTAAAGGGTTTTTTAGCATGAGCCACTATCAGTTCTCTTTTTATATTTTTCAGATAGTGGCAGTTTGAGCTTGCCAGTATTCCGGTACTTTTCCAAAAGTTTAAAAATTGCATTTGCCACCTTGCCCCTTTTACTTTTCCCCACTTAAAACGACCTGGCATCAGCCCCGTCTGTGCCCAGTCGTCTGGAAATCAGAGTTTCTCCGCCAGTCCCTAAGAACCGACAGAGAGCACGGAGCGTGGGTGCCCTCGGCTCCGCCGTGGAGCAGAGGCGAGTGAACTCAGAGGGGTCTGAATTAAAGTGACGTTCTTCAGGTTCAGACACCCCAGGTGCAGTTGCTCACGTGTTCTTGGCCGCTTCGGCTGCGATGTGCGCAGGGCAGGACACGCAGAACCTCCGCGCTGTCGGTGGGTGCCCCCGTGGAGGGTCTGGCAGGACCCTCCTCTCTGCAGGGCACTTCACCCTTGGGAGTTTTCCACTCATATTCCAGACAAGCCCAGGTACCGCTCCTAAAAATTGCAAGGCTCTCTGTCTGCGAGGGCGTGTGAAAGCAAAGAAAGGGATCGTCCGTGCCAGGGGATGGACACTGGCACCCCAGCACCCTTGAAATCGGTGCGTGTTCCTGGATACTCATCTCACCGCCCCCCAGTACGGCTCCCTCTTCGCCTGGCTCCCCTCCTGAGGTCTCCCGGAAACTTTGGCTGGGGGAAGCTGTTCCCAGACCGACAGCGCAGTCCAAAAGGCGTTGCAGGACAGAACTGGGCGCGCTTGTGGCGTTGGCTGGTTGAAGTCACTGCTCCTACCCCCGCTGTGTCTGCAGTAACTGCGAGCTGGCTGGGGGTCTGTGTGTGTGTGCAGATAGAGAGCTCCTGTGCGCAGCCAGGTGAAATCCCGGCCCCGGTGCTCGTTACCGTCCCGTGCCTCAGCGCACTGCCCCCTCCGTTGCGCCTGTGCAGCAGTTCCTGCCCTGTGCCTGTCAGCCGGGTGACCGGGCACTCTTGGAGAAGCCTAATCCTCCAGAGAAGAGGGGTCAGGTTTAGAGGATGCTCCAGGAGCTGTTGTCCTGGTGCACTTGCAAGGGGAGAATGGGAGCAGGGAGTGGAACCACGCAGGCGGCGTGGAAAGGCTTCAGCCACCTCTGCCGTCAAGTTAACGCATTGCATCTTCGTGCAGTCACTGCAGCTCCAGCACCAGCGGCTTCGCTCGTCCCTGGGACTCAGTCAGCTCACAGATGCTTTCCTAAAGCTGTGTCTCTGCAAGCATCTTCCTCCACGGGGCCTCTGGGTCTGTGCCAAAACACTGCTCTGCTCCAGAATGTTAGGGAGGAAAACTCAGGCGCAACTGTTCGCCTCGACGGGAGTGCTTGTGCTGTCCACGGTGGTGTGTTTAATTAGGATTGAGTAGATAGGACGGATAAATAGACTGAGGGGAGTAATACGAGGGAGAGAAGAGGAAAAAACAGTGCTTAAAACACCAGTAAGCCTCGAATATTGATAAAAACGTCTTTATTCCACTGCAGAAGCAATCTGGTGGTGAAGTTACGAGCGGTTAACTGGGCACATCCTTGAACTAAAAGTCTGCCTTGTGCTGGAAAGCTAGGGAACATTTGAAACCGCACATTTATTATTCATGCCTGCTCATTAGTCAGCCAAAGCTTCTCAAGGCAAGATGGATATTGAGGTCGTAGCAAAAATGATTTTTATTGCTGGTAAGAGGGTCATACAGCATTATGTCTGCACATTTGCAAGTTACCGCACCCCGGCTAGTCCTGTCGTTTCTGCCTCGTGTTCATTTGCTTCAGTTCCCTTTCACAGCTGTGTGTGTGCACTGGTTATGATGTTAACGATAACGCAGACCGAAATCCTGAGCTGAGGAGCTTGACAGCGATATTTCAGAGCCGTTATGAATACCCAGCTCATCTGCAGCACATAGTTACGCCTGGCATGACGTAGCAGTCCAGACCTCACGAAGTACGTGCGACCTCACGCACAGGGCGCTTCTGCGCAGACAGGTTCCGAAGGGTGACCTCACTAGCCGCTTTACTTACTCTTTGTACTTCGTGGCCAAGTTTTGCTCCATCTTTTACTCTTGCTCCATTTTTTAATCTTGCACATGATCCCTTTGACATCAGCCATGCTTTGTGCACGGGGAAGGCAGAACAGCTACCCTCTTGTCACCTTTCCTTGGGAATATTTTCAGTCTCTTCCATGATACAGAAATAGAAGAAGAATTAGGAAACAGGATTATGCCCTTTTCCTCGTAGCCTTACAGATCCAGCAGTGACGGGGAATAACCTTGTCCCCAGCAGTAATTACACTGGCTGGCTTTCTCCCTGCTTAGCTAAAAGCGCTTGAGGTCCTGCGAGCCACTACAGTGCGTGGCACCAGCTACAGCACTTTCCTGTCCCCCCCTCACGGCCCCGTGACGCCAAGGAAGCGGCATTGCCGGAGCTCCCGCTGCCAGTCCTCTAGGATATGATTCCATTTCCACTGCAAGCTCTGTTCCAGGATCTCAGAGCTTACTTCAGTTTCTGCTGTGTCACCATGTAATTAGCGGTGTTAATAAATGCCAGTCGTTAAATAAAGAAGTACATCATTTATTAACAGTGGGTATTCTGAAATATCAGTATATAGTTATCTATCGTAGCGGAAGCAAGCCAGAAGATCCCGAGGTCAGTCTGGTGGAAGGCATTTTGCTCTGTAAAGTAAACAATTGCCAACTTAGTGATATTTAAAAATTACACCCTAAGGTTCCTCTGACTGAGCTGCTGGCTCTCCAGTCGCAGGCCAGGATTCACCGGGTCCTGACACTTATTTTTCTATAGGTTGACAAGAGTTGCAGGTTCTGGACACTGACAGCTTCAAATCCATCCCATAATGTAGAAAAAAACGCTGAGCAGGCATTGTTAGGTGCTGCTGTGAGCTGCACAGGAGACTCAGCTCTTCAGTCGCTCCCCGACCTGTGTGTTAAGCAAACAGACCAGAGGGCAGCCAGGATCGCTCCCACTTCGCTGGCAGCTTGCCCGGGTCGAATGGATGCGACGGCAGCGCCATGTCCCAAATTTGCCTGGGTTTTGCCCAGTATTGGAGCAGTCAGGTTGCAGCTAACACAGCGCTGTAGGTGAAGCCATGGCTCTGCGGGGAACGGCCGCGCCAGCCCCTCGGGAAGGCCCCAGCCCAGAAGGCTGCTCTGGCAGGAGAGCAGAGCCGTGCTCACCTCCTCTCCCCGTGTCTCTTCCCTGGAGAGAGCCAGCGAGGGCCGTGCAGGCATGGGATGGGCTGCAAGGGTGGGGCACGGCGGTGCTGGCCCCTCTTGTCCCGCTCTCCTGGCGCGGTTGGGCCTCGGCGACCCGTGGGCAGGTACAGGTTTAGAGTGTTTCTTTCAGTTTGAGGAAACCGGGGAAAAGACCCCCCGAAGCCTGTGTCAGAAGGCAGAAAGGCTGGAGAGGGTTTTACAGTAAAGCTCCAGAACCTTGTCCCAGCTAATGCTCCGCGGTGCTCCGCGGCACACGCCGCACCGGCACGCAGCTCCATCAGCTCCCCCTCCGCTGACGTCTGGGTGCCACGGATCACTGTGCTATTGTGTGGTTTGATTGTGCTGACGGTTACATGCCAACTGTTCCCGTAATAACAATTTTTCTTCTTTGTTCAAATGAAATTTCTAATGACACGTGTGATGGGTTGTTTTAATTCTCTTCCCTTTCCAAATCCACCTTCCTGTTGCAATGCATGATGGGCAGGCTCAATATTGTGCATGACACCCGCTACAAGTGTTGGTAGGTGCCAGCTTTGTTTCTTGATTATCTTAAACCCGTGGTGCAGCTCACAGACCCTCAAAATCCACTGCTAGATTGTAACTGGTAGCTCTGGTGCCAAGCCACCTCCCTCGGCCTCCTGCACTAACACCTGTCAATTAAATGCGATTGTCTTATTTAATTGACACGGACACGGAGACGTCGTTAATTTGGTAGAGCGGTTTTCCGAATTGCACGCTGTTCCTTGGTGGATTTTGATTGGACTATGAGTTCCAGTGTTTAGAAACTATCTTGTGTTAAATAAAGACTGTATCTTGCTATAGCGTGTAGACCTAAACTGTCCTTCGACAAGAGTAATTTTCGTTTGCGGTAAATGTTTGGGTTGAATTTTTAAAGGACAAAAATGTGTAACTATAAGGGCGTTTAAAACTTCCTCTGTTGGTTTTTGTATTGAAATGGTTAAGCTTGTTTGTGTCGATTTTCTTGATTTGATGGTAACAAGCATTTTCCCCTTTTTTTTCTCTTTCATTTCCCTCCCCTCTTCCTCCCTGGAATGCTGTCCTGCTTCGCCCTGTGATTGCATGTCACGCGCTGGCAATGACGTCTCGGGCTTTTCGCTGTGATAAATACCATGCTCAACCCTCCTACCACATGTCGCTCTGGTTCCCATACTGCTACACTCTTCCGTATGTTTGCTTATATGATTTTCCTTCCGAAAGTTCCCATGGTGCACGGTGCTACGCCAGCCACTGTGTCTGCAGCAACAACATCTGCCACAAGTGTCCCCTTCGCTGCAACAGCCACAGCCAACCAGGTTTGCTAATTTACAGCTTTGTTCCTTACAGACAACTTGAAATCGGTGCTTTTAATGAGCATGGGGGTTTTGGTATTACCTCTTGTTGGCCTACACATTCTCTCCGGGATCTGCGGCGCAGCTTAGTAAGCCTTTATCCATGCTCAGAAAGGTGCTGCAGTTCCATTTCTGATGCTAAAAATAATTGGTAATGGTGTTTCTGACTCAGGCTTGCAGTTTATGGGCCGTGCTGCTTATTCCTGCTCTCAGGTGGAAGGAGGAAGGGATAGTACACGGAACGCGTTACTTCGGTTTAGGAGCCGACAGCTCCCTGTAGTGCGGAACTCCAGCGGAGGCCAGGAAAAGCGCTGTGCGGGGGGCGTTGCAGGATCCCAGTTTTAACGGTCCGGGTTTAGCAGTCTGAACATGTTCTGGTTCTCCTCTTCCAAGAGCAAAACAAAAACGTCCGAGCATGGGCCACACAAAGTTCTGTTAAACCTTTGTTTCAGCTTGTGATTCTCTGGGAAATGGGCGATTCCTGGGTGCAGGAGGCTTCAGTTAAGGCAGTGTCCACGGGACTCTGGGCTCCCCTCTAGGTAGCTCCCCCAGAGTTGCCACGCTTGGAGGCGTTTCAGGAGTAAGAGTGATGCTTTACCTAATAAGGGCTTAAAGGTCCTCCCAGAAAGGTCAGGAACGGTGCTGTAGAGAGGGGTCCCGGGGCCGGGGGAGCTGTGGGACCGGCCAGAGCTGCACCTGAGCGCAGAACCGGGCTGTCGTTCCTCCCTCCCTGGGTTGTCAGCATTGCAGAGCGCTGGGCCAGCTGGCCAACAGCACAACAACAAAGGCTTTTTAAAGACCTTCTTCTTCCTCTCTCAAGAATTAATTGGCTTTGAGATTTCCTAGGAAGCGAGAAGTGCTGGTGTCGCGAAGCTGTCGGCTCTGGTCTAACAGGCAGGCGTTACTCCCGCCGCAGCGGGAATCGCACATGTGCCTTGGAGAAAAGGGAGCCAAATGTTTTCGTCTGCGGTTTGCAGGCGAGGTTCTGTAGGTGCCGTTCGGTCTGGAGGTCAAGGCCAGTTTTTCAGGCAGGCTCCCCTGACACCCAGCTCCAAGTCCTCAGAGCTATCCCACCGCAGAGCCCCCAGGCCGGCGGCTGCCCTTGGGCGTGAAGCAGCAGCGCGTTCCTCGTTAACCCGAGCTCTCAGAAGCGCTGTTCCCAAAATCACACTAGTGCAGTGGTCTACAGGCGCGCGCATCCCGGGCCTCAAAAGGGACCTGGAGATTTTACAGCTCCAGGCAGTGCCGGGGGCAGTCGGCTTAGCAGGCAGCGCTTTCTGCTCTTGAGAACTGCTCGCCGAACGTGCCACTGACAGATCTAAACCAGCACGAGAATGACTTTGTGTTTTGGAAGGCCGGTTTATGGGTAGGACTACCTCTGCGTACGGGTCACCTAAGCTAGCGATCACCTCTCTGCCCCAAGCATCTTAATGCTGTCATGTGTTGCACCGTGCAGCTCATTTAGGGGTGCCTGTATCCTCCGTAAGCCTAGGGAGTTGTGAGAACAAGCCAAGCCACAGAAAATCATCTTTATTTTTTAAAATCGCCCGTCTTAAATTGCCATGCACTGTCCCAAGTAGGTTGCAGGGAAACTTTCTGTTGTAGGGCCTGATCATTTCATGCATATCCTCCCCGGAGCCTCATAACACACGTAGTACAGTACTGCAGCCAAAGCTCAATATATACATATATAGCGCATATATGTATATGCGACGTGAGCGATGCTGACGTTACCGACTGCCACACGGTGCGATGTGCATGCATGCCGAAAGTCTGAGATCTGGCCCTTCGTCTTCATTGACTGGTGTTGAAGGTCCTTGGTATGTTCCGACAGCACTACCCCTGACGCTTCTCCACAGTTGGGTGCAACAGCCTGTCCTGCAGCAGTAGAAAAAAATGGTATGAGAAGCTTTGTTCTGCTGGAAGCCCATTTCTGTACAAGTTGGCAATGTCGTGGAGTTGTGTGGAGTTGTTAGGGGAGGAGAGGGTGCGAGGGGTGGAGAAACCGACACCGAGACACCATGACCTATAAGCGATTCAGTTAAGAAAAAACCTCCCCGTTCCCTTTCTTGGGGGATTCCCGCCAGGAAAAAGCCTTTTCCAGCGCAACGGACGCGTGAGCCTACGGATCAACTTTGTCTCCTGTGCCCCAGCCCCTTTCCCTGTGTGTGGGCGCGTCTGTTGGCCCCTCCGGCCAGACGCCCGGTCCCGGCTGTGCCGCGGGGCGGCTCGCGGTTCCTCCGACGCCCGCGTGCCCCAGGGCTGTCCCTTCCTGAGGCCCGACCCGTGAGGTCTGCTGGGGCTCGCTCCCGTGGAGCTGCGCGGCTGGGAGCCGAGGGTGGCGCGTAGAATACGTGTGTTACTCGTACTGCCGGTGACCCGCTCCGGCTTTAACCCTGTTTTGTGCTCAGATGGGAAGCTGGGTTGATGGGGCACGTCGAGGGCCACGTACCAGATTCTATTCACGCAGACGAGCGTTTTGGGAATTGTTCCGCTGCTTTGGGCAGTCTCAGCTTTCCAGCTGCTCCGCCGCCGTGCCCGCGGCGGCCGGGGGAAGAGCGGGCAGCTCTCCTCCGCAGCGGAGTTTCACCGCCTTAGGCTTGGCGGTCGAGCACCGACAGCGCGGGCAGCGAACGCTTCCCAAAGGCAGACCGAAACAAGGCCGCTGTAGAATTCACCGCTTCAAACGATACCCTGAAAGCACAGAACCTTGTGTAGGCCAACAAAAAGGGCTATTTTCAATTACTGCACTGCATGACTTGTAGATTTTAACTTCTCTTATTGCCTAAACAACCAATAATACTTGTATTTGTCAAGTAGTACTTAACACAGCGTTTTCCAGTTTTAAGTTGCTATGGTAGCACTTCAGCTGACTTTAACTCAGAGTTACAGTGTAAAATCCACCAACTCACAGCTGATCCTCACCTTTCCAAACCCATGTTCTGTAGCAGAATGCTCTGTCTCTGGGGTGGCCCGTGGCACGTTACTCACTGTGTAAATTTTTTACCTATAGATACCCATAATATCTGCCGAACATCTGACTAGCCACAAGTATGTTACACAGATGTAGACCTTTTGTCATCAAACAGTAAGTTCCCCGTGGGTTCTTCCTTGCATTTTTCTTACCTTTCTGTCTGCATAGTCTTTTTTCAGGGACAGAATGCTTGCTTTTGTTGTCTTTCTAAGAAAACTAACGAGGGAGGGGGGAGAGGCTCTGCGCTCCGCCGGCAGATCTCTGCGGGCCGGTCCCACAGTTAGCAGCGACACGTTAGCTTGTGCGTGGGAGCGGATGTCGGTGTTCATGGAATCACAGCATGGTCACTCCCTGCCCTTGGAAAAAGCGCCCCCAGCTTTCTTGTAGCCCCCCAGGCACTGGAAGGGGCTCTGAGGTGTCCCCGGAGCCTCCTCCAGGCTGAACCCCCCAACTCCCCCAGCCTGGCCCCATGGCAGAGGGGCTTCAGCCCTCGGAGCATCCCCGTGGCCTCCTCTGGCCTCGGTCCCACAGCTCCGTGTACATTATTAGTTTGTACGTACCCATACGGCACAGTCGGAGAGCCCAAGGTTCTGTGTTTTGTTCACCAGGGATGAGGGCTCCAGCACTGACGTGAGCCCGGGGCCAGGTCTCGCTGGGAGGTTACGTTAAGCTGCCCTCGGAACGAATTTTAAATCCCCGTACTTGGGAAGCCAGCGTCTCTGAAAATAGAGGTTTGGTCTCCTGCCTAGCTGACGCCTGATTTCTCTGGAACACGGGGGGTCAGGCTGCCGTGCATTTGGCACAGTATTTTCCTGGTTTGGGTGCCGTGGCAAGGAGAGGTGCCACCGCCCGGGCACCCTGCGTACCCACAGCGTGGGTCAGCTGTGTGAGCTGTAACCCTTCCCCTGCCCAGCCTGAAATCCAGGTCTGTGTGCCTGAGTGAGGGATTTCTGTCCCCGTATCTCGCTGTGAGTAAACTGCCGCTTCCAGGCCGTCACTACGTGTCATTAGGACCCCCCCAGCACATCACCCCCAGGAGGGCCTGTGGTCATGTTGCCTTTCTCTCGCTCGCTCTCCACGTTGGCTGTGGTTTTTATTGACCGCCCGGCCGTAGTGGAGTTGTTACCTGGGGTGAGGATTGACTGATGTGCCACAGGGGCTTTCTAACAGTAGTTACTCCTCTCGGCTGAGCAGGGACGTTGTTAAAGTGCTTGAGTGACCAGGGCGGGATGTCCCTTACCTCCAGCCTAAATTTTCCTGCTGTGGTCAGCTGGGACGGGTTGTCCCATGGTAGAGACTGTCCCGTGGGGGAATCGCTCTCAAGAGGTGTGTCTGGAGTGCCCGTCAGACGCGGCGGCGTGGCTACACTAGATGGGCAGTGACGGGGGAAAAACCGCCTTGGGAGCCCGGGGCCCGGATTTCTGAGGATTGGAAATCTCTGGGACATTGGTTGGGCTCCCAGGCTTCACCGGGCGGCGGCAGCAGGGCCTGGGAAGAGAGAGGGGCAGGGGCACTTTGTGGGGAGCAGCCTCCCAGGGTTTGAGCTTTGGGGTCTGGGTGACGGCCCCCCCGGATTCTGATCCCTCGGCTGGGGGCTGGGAACGGCGGGAGGCCGGTGTTTGTAAAGTTTGGGCTGACGTGCCCACAGAGGGTCCTGCCTGGTGGAAAATACCGTGCGTTCTTTCCTTTCCAGATCATAACTGAAGAGAAAAGGACAGTGTGGTGGGGTGGAGAGGAGGAGAAGCTCATTAGCCATAATGTAAATACCGTCAAGCGCCACCCGGAAACTCCCTCA
This sequence comes from Rhynochetos jubatus, assembly GCA_027574665.1. Taxonomy (NCBI): domain Eukaryota; kingdom Metazoa; phylum Chordata; class Aves; order Eurypygiformes; family Rhynochetidae; genus Rhynochetos; species Rhynochetos jubatus. The sequence continues at coordinate 927,348 of CM050657.1, forward strand.
GCAGTACGACATCCACACCTTGCATGTTAACGAGACGAAACGAGAACGTGGAAACCCACTGCACACTGTTGCCTATATACTTTGTACATTGAATCGATATTTGTGCTGAGGTGATCTGATTGTCTAAAAACCACGGCATCGTCTGGCTTTTCTAGCGCGGCGAGCGTGCGCGCGCGGCCTTGTTTCCCTCGCGATCGCGTACGTCGCCCTGAAAAGGCAGGCGATGCTGTCACCATAAACCTATTATGTATTGGTACGTCTGTAGACCAAGATATAATTTTTTAAAGTAAGTTTATTTCTTTCAAGGTTTACAAATAACAAAGGTGCACCTTGTATTTAAAATTGCCATTATAGACGAGAGCGTGCATGCACAGTAATTTTTGTTTAAGAGTTAATATTTTTAATGTAATAGATTGTAAGAAGCGGTAAGAGAGGTATCTGACAGAGATGAATGTGCCAAGCAAAACCACAACTGTGTATATTTTAAAGCACATCCATGGCTTTAAGTACCATGTTGTTAAGGATTCTCATGAAGTGCCATAGACTGTACATCCCGTTGGAGTGTTACTTCGGCAGTGTTACTTTCAGAACCACGTTTTCACTTCCTTTGCTAGGACTACTCGAAGGGCACCGTTCTGTTTCAAACCAAAGCTGTCTCAGAAATGGCCCGGCTGTTCCTCCCGCAGCAGCAGACAGCACGGGGAGGATGCTCCCGATTAACCCCTACCGGGCGCCTCTGTCCGCCCCCTTAGGGCGCCGCAGGGTGGTATTCCTGCCTACTTTCCGTGTACCGCGACAGGCGAAAGGGAAAAGCCGTTTCTGAGACGCAGCAACAAATGTCTGAGGAACTTCTTTTGCTTCTATTTATGGCCTCTGTCGACAGTCGAAAGGACTATAAATGTTTTGCAGAGGTGGGTTTCGCTTTTACTTCCTCACAGTCCCGCTGTCCGCGGGGACTCTAAACAAAGACGAAAGAAGCACTGACACCAGATGCGTGACAAACCAAAAGATGAGAAAGCGGAGGTGTTAATTAGCGTAGAAATTGGGTGGGCTAAATACTCGGGTGAGTTTTATATGTGACTTTTTTTGTTTGTTCAGATTAACTGCTTATAGCCTTAGAAAGCCTTTACAAAATACAAACGAAACAAATAGATGTGCATTCAAGTGTTACGGACGGGTTCATCCAAAGGAATTCCTTTTTTGTGGTTTGGATGTCGCAGCTAGTAAAGGATATTTTTGCTCTGTTCAGCAAAGTGCTGACGCGGGGGCCAGGCCACGGGGAGCGTAGCGCGGGGTGGGAGAAGCGCGGGTTCGGTTGTAGAACTCGCCATACTTCCGAGTTTACTGCGAGTTTTTATGCTTGAGAGAGATGCTTTATAGAGTAAGAATGATGTGTTGATTTTACTGATTGTACTGTACATCTATTAAAGCCTTAGATTATTACATTACGGGTTCAAACCCATACCAATGTAAGTTCAGTCGTGTTAAGAGCGCGTAGGTGACTTCACATGTTAGCGTAGTGACTAAACATTATAGAATATTACTTATTTTTTTCTCGTTAAAAGCGTAGTTTTTCTTTCTTACATTTATTAGATCGTTTTCGTTTTCTATTACCAGTTGATACCATTTCAGTCTATAGAATTTTGTTTTGTTAGTTTACTGATGACTTTTTTCAAAACACAAAAAAAAAGGTAGTTTCCTTCATAACATACTCAGTTTTGAATTTCCACGTAGCGTCATACGAGTATCCGTATTACTGTTACCGAAATGATTTCTATTTTACTGATGTAATATGACGATGTAAGACTGTCAGTCATCGTTAGTTCTTGTCTAGTTTTCATTAAAAGAACAAAGATCTTTTATATGGATATCTTATAATTATATAATCATTGCTAAGTAAGAAGTTAAGTTGTTGCTATCGCAACGATCCTGGCAGACAATTGAGTAATATTTTGATGATTTATTTTGTTTGTAATTAGTTATTACGAGAAAATCTAGATCCTAGATATTAGAGTAAAATTTATTTTCTACTGTATCCATTTCAAATGTTAAAATATTGTTTAAATATTTTTTGAAATCCCTGAATATCAGGCCTTGTTATAAATAAGCTGCATAATCAATAGATCAAGGGACGTTTTGTTGATAATCCAAATACTCAAAGTTTACGTGACAAGAATTAGAGCGTGTGTGTGCAAACTCGTGAGGGTTGATTATGCTGCAGTTGAGCATGTGGGAACGTATAGAGAGAAGGTTGACTTTTTGCACTTCTGTATATAGTCAAAAAAGAGAGAAACCTGTATAATAGTAAGATCTTATTTTGAATAAAAATGTCTATAGTTACAAGGAGTTTTGTTAAGGCTATTAAAATGACAGGCTGAACAAAATTGCTTGCAAAAGTGGCACAGAGTTAGCACTCCATTCCCCTTCAAAAGAGTTGCTTTGCTTTACGTGGACAGCTTGTAGTTTGCCAGGATTTTTTCAGCTGGAAAGATATGCCATCCTTCCAAGATCTCATGACTGACAAAAGCTCCACTGGTTCAAATCTGCCTGAAAACCATTAATTACAAAAAAAAAAAAAAAAAACCAACAAAAAAAACCAACAAAAAAAAAGGAAAAAAAAAAGGAGAAAAAAAAAAAAAAGCAGGTCCTTCGGAGCATCACGGGGAAATCATGGCTCCAGTATTCCGTACGTTACTCAGAAACTACTGCATGTTTAAAGTATCGAAAGAATATATTAAAGATATACGCTACTCCAGCCGGTTTCTGACCAGTTCAGTGGTTTATCGCTCACACAAACCGAAAGATTCTTCCGAACCAATACTGACTTTCACAGAAGAGTTGAATCATGGCCAGGCAAACCCAACAGCGCGCCGTCGCCGTAGTGTCACGTGGTTATTTTCATGGCTGTAGTGGTCCTGTTCTTTTAGCAGGTGAAAACCAACCCACCAAGCCCGCAGGGGACCGTCCCCTCGGAACGGGGACTGCTGCCGACGCCTCGCCGTCAGGCCGGGGGGGAGCGGCGATGAGGCCGCTGCCGTCCCCGAGCGCTCCGGTCTCCGCTGAACGAGGAGGGAAGCTGCGCTTGGCTCGCAACCCCGCCGCTTTCATCTGCTGAAAGGACAGATGTGCTTGGTTTTACTATTATGTAATCACAGACTTACTTTTTTGCTTGTAGTTGCTCCAGATTATGTACTCTGTCCTGGGCTGCAATTTGTTTTTATGCTTATTTTATTATTCCTGCTCTAGTTGACCTTGCTGTATGGAAAAAATAAAGTGAAATCGCCCTAATAAAAGTGCTCTTTCTTAATTACGGGTTTCCCGACCAGGCGAAGAATCGCACCGCCTCCTTTTGTACGCGATTTTAGCTTTACCTGCGCGTTCCTCTGACCGAAGGGCTGTTTATTTGGGGGATAAAACACCCCTTTTGTGCTGGCAGCGGGGTTTTCTCTTCACCAGCACGCACGGTCCGTTACACGCAGACTCGCAGAATGAGGCTGGGTGCGCTCTGGTGGCACCCGGCCCTGCACCGGGCCCTGGCTTGCCCCGATCGGGCCCTCTGGGACGTTGTGTCCGGAGAAACTGTGGGTGCCCCATCCCTGGGAGTGTCCGAGGCCAGGCTGGATGAGGCTGGGAGCACCCTGGGCTATGGAAGGTGTCCCTGCCCATGGCAGGGGTGGCACTGGGGGGGCTTTGAGGTCCCTCCCAACCCAAACCACTGTGATTCCATCACCCTGGGCAAAGGCTGCTGCAGCTGGGAGCTGCTGGGAAAGCAGCTGTGTGGAGCCCCACAGGTGCCGGCGGTGCTGAGCAATGGGGGTGGGGGGGTGGGTGGGGGTAAAGAGCTGCGAGGGGGGGCAGGGTTGCAGGGAGCTGTGGCTGCAGGAGGGGTCTCTGTGTGTGCAGGTAGGAGCTGGTGGTGGTGGCTGGGTTGGGCGTGTTTTGGGGGGGGGGGGGGGATTCTCCAGAAATCAGCTCATCCTCAGCCTCAGGAGGGCACTGGTGCTGGGGGGGGGGGGGGCCTTGTAACAGTGCAGAGCGGTGGAGTCACAGCCCTGTGGGATCCCCCCTTGGATTTCTGTCTCTATGTGGCCGTGGGGGGGAGTGATGAACGGAGGGGATGGTGATGGGCCCTCGATGCTGCTTTCAAGGAGTGGAGCGGGGGGTGAATGCGCCCGAGGCAGTGGGGCCCTTCCGCGAGGGTCCTGCCTGCAGCGTGGGTACCCCCCCTCCATGTTTGCTGCGCAGAGCTGCCGGGCATTGAGCCGAAGGGCCCCACAGCAGCTGCTTTACCTGGTGGTTCCCATTGCGTGTTGCTGGCTGGGGGGGACACGGCACCTGCTGGTGCCTTGTGGTGCCTCTGCAGAAGCTCCGTCTGGAGTTGTGCTGGGGGAGACCCAAGTGCCGCAGGGTGCCCATCGCCTGCAGCCCCGGGGGTGGGGGCGAAGGGGGCAAAGCTGTTCTTGTTTATAAAGCCTCGAGGAAAAACCCGCAGGCAGGCGAGGCGTCGGGGCGCTCTGTTTCTCATGGGGGGTGGTGAAGGCGTTAGACGGTGCATTATCCCTGTGTTGGTGAATCCCAGTGGTGTTTTGGGAGTGCAAGTGCTGCTGCTCCCAAGCACACGGGGGGCACGGCTGAACACGTGTGTGGCACACACGTTCTCCGTACCCTAAACCAGCCAGTTTGGAGTCTCTTGCCTGTTGCGGGAATTTAGCAAGCTGCGTGTGGCTTATCATGGATTCGTGGTTTGGGTCGGGAGGGACCTGAAAGCCCCCTCAGTCCCACCCCCTGCCATGGGCAGGGACACCTTCCATAGCCCAGGGTGCTCCCAGCCTCATCCAGCCTGGCCTTGGGCACTCCCAGGGATGGGGCACCCACAGCTTCTCTGGGAACCTGTCCCAGTGCCCCCCACCCTCTGCGGGAAGAATTCCTTCCTGATGGCCCATCTCCATCTCCCTCTTTCCGTTTAAACCCGTCACCCCGTGTCCAGTCACTACAGGCCCTTGTAAAAATCCCCCCCCAGCTTTCTTGTAGCCCCCCCAAGCACTGAATGGGCTCTAAGGTCTCCCCGGAGCCTTCTCCAAGCTGGAGAGTTGACGCTTTCAGACAGGCGGCAGCAGCTTCAGCTGCTATCTCCCTGCTCTGAGGGGCTTTGCGTGTCCCTTCCCTCCTCCTCCCGCTGCCAGGACAGTGATTCCTGCCCTCGCTGCCTGCTCACTTGGCTTCGCTGGCCCATGGCACAGCCGCCGCAGTGCTCACCGGCTCTTTCGGCAGCGGCGTGTTTAACGCCGGGTGACTCTGGGGGTTGGCTCAGCGCCGGGTGCGCACCCGTGGGACCTGCCACAGTGGCAGCGTGGGGTGCACTGACACCCAGAACGAGAAGCACGAAGAACCTGGCCGGCGCCGCGCTGTCTCGGTGGGTGACAACCGGCTTCAGGCGCGGCTGCGTCGTGTTCTGGGGGTGTTTCACGACCATGCCGCGCGTCCTGCCGCAGAGCCAACCCATCGGGGGAGCAACACCTGTGTTTAAAATGCCATCCTCGGGATTGGTATGCAGGCACGTGCGAATGGATCTGTCCCTGGGGTCCGGCTGGGTGCGCTGCCGGGAAGATGGGGAGCAGCTGGTGCAGTGCCGGCAGGCACGACCCGGTACCCCAGAGTGGAGTTTGGGGTGGGAGACATCGATGCCTGACAGTGAAAGGGGCCTGCGACTGTGGTCACAGGGCCTGTGGCATCGGCACTGTACGCCGAGGGGGAAAATATACCCAGTGTCACCTTACCCAGGCTCCGACAGCTGCTGCTGGCTCCGGCTCCTGCCTCTGCTCCCAACTCCTAGCGCAAAGATGATGGTTACTGCGTGAAACCCAGTTCTGAACATCTGTGCTGAATTGGAAATTTCATCCGAAAATAGACGCAGAGACACAGAGTGAGAAGGAGCAGCTTAGGGAAGAGAGCGTGAGGGAATTGCCAAGAACCTAACTCGCCCGACGGATTGCTCGGCGGTACCTGGGCCTCTCTCCGCTTTCCTCCCCAACGGCGCTCGCTGCCGCGTTAGTGCCTCCCAGCACCAGGAATCAGCCACTTGACCTGTGGCCGTTCTCCCAGCCAGCTCCCGAGGACGCACATCCCTGAGGTGGGGCACAAACCTCGGGTCTGTGCTGCCCCTCTGTGTGTTCTTCCTACAAAGCCGGCTGCCCGGGAGATCCCTGAGTACTCCGAGGCCGGCAGCGCCTTGGGCACAAACCCCCCAGCAGCAAAAGCTGGTCAGAGATGGGGGGTTTACCCATTTCCATCGCTCCCCCTTAGTCCCGAGGTAGGACACGGGATGAAAGGTGGTGGCAGCTGACACACCGGGGGCCACCGTGCTGCTGGTTGGGTTTTAATGGTGCATTGTCTGTAACGGGAAGCTTTGCCTCAGCTCTTGCTCCATAAGCAGCGCTGGCTGACACTGGGAGGCACTGGGAAGCTCCTCAGCCCCCCTGGTCAGCCCCCGCCGGGAAACCCCCGGAGCTGCAGCTAACACCCAGCGTGTTTTGTACGGTATCACTTTGATCTTTACTGCTTTCAAAGGAAAAAGCTGGAGCTTGGCTTGAGGGTGCCAACTTAAACTGCTTGGAGAAGGATTAGGAGGTAATTTACCACCTGAGTAGGTCAGGGAGAGTAGATGCATCATCGTCAGGGACCCCACAAAAGCAGCTGAAAAGATGTTTGTTGTCTTCGCCTACCACGTGCTTGCGAAGGGCGGGCAGTTCCCAGCGTAAGGAGCACCAGCCCTTCGGCACGCGGAGCCCGGGGGTGCCGCTGGCCCGTGGCTCGGCACGGGGAAGCTGGGGCGGGCGCGTGGGCTGGCGTGGTGGGTGCGGAAGGAGTGCCGGGTGGGCTTCTGGTGCCCAGAGGAAGGGGGTTTTCTCCAGGTCCTGGGGGCTTACCCCGCTGAGCGCCCGCCTGCCGAGTGCTCTGGATGAGCAGCTGCTGCCTGGGCTTGGTGTCCCGTTTGCAGACCCTGAGCCTGTGAGCCGGCAATGCCTCTGGGTCCCGGTGGGAGTTTCGGTAACGTCCTGTGCCGGTGGTGCTGGGGGTGAGCCCCAGAGCACCCCCCTGCTCCCCGGTTCTCCCACTTCGGGGCTCAGTTTAACGCTGTCTTTAATCAGTGCCGTACGCTTATCCTCGCTGAGTTTCCGTGTCCGACGCTGCCTCGGTAACTGAACTTTGACACGCTGCACATTCCAGCTTTCTTGGCGTGTTTTCCTCTGGAGGAACCTCCCATAACTTGGTGTTGGCCAACCCGGATGCTGGCCTGTTGCTGAGCCAGGCGTCCGCGTATCCACGCTGGTAGCAATTAATGACGATATAACGACCCCTGTCAGCTTTACCAGGACTGCTCAGGAAAATGCTGGGGTGTTTCGGTCCTCCTTGGCCCCCATAATGACACTGCCCGTGATGGTCCCCTTCCCTGGGCTGGCCATGTCTCGGGGACTGCGGGGTGAGGATGCTGCTGGCATCCGAGTGCCAAACCAAGCCCAGCCCCCTCGGAAATGCCCACCTTGGGCAGCAGCTCAGCCCTGGGCCGGACGGGCGAACACGCGGCCAGCGAAGTGAGGGGGCTGGTTCCGACCCCCACGGCGGTTGCTGGCTGCCTTCAGGGGCTCCAGTCAGAGCCCTCGCTGCCGGAGAGCAGACGTGCCAGGCCTGCTGCTTTGACTCCCCTGGAGGTAAATTGGGCAAGCGTCTCTTTCCCAACCTGTTTTCTTTCTCGGGAATTCAGCCTTCGCTTTGCTTTCGGGGCAGCAAGAACCTACTGCAGCTGCTAGCTGGGACATGCATCCCTCCCCGCTCAACCGATGCTGGCAACAGCCCTCGGTCATCCCAGGAAGGAAACGAGGGCTGTGCCCGGTGCCCTGGCAGCCGCCTGCCTGCTGGACCTCGCAGGGCTGGGACCTGCTCCCTTCTCACCCCCGGGGGTCCTGCCGACCCCAAATCGCTCCCAGGGTGAATGGGGCTGGGGGCGAGCGCTGCCCCATTCCCCCAGGGCTGGCCCTGTGCCCTGAGCCGCCACAACATCCTGATGCCAGGATCCACCAGAGCCAAGCTGGGCTCCTCACGTGCCACTCGGTGCCGTGTTGCGTTCGGCGCCGCAGTGTGGACCTCACCGCTCCCTCGTGCGTGTCCTGGCGTTCTGCATTGCCCTGTTGCAGTAGCTGGCAGCGCTTCCCCCCTTGCTTCCCTCTGGCAGGCAGTGCCCGCACGCTCCATCCGTGCTGTCGGGCCGCCCAGCATCCCTCTGGACACACCGATGGCGCCGACACGCCGTCAGTCCTTGCCCTTTATTTTTTCCCTTCCTTATTTTTTCCTCCCCCGCCGCAGGCGACAGCTGGCAGCGCTGCAGTGCGAAGGATGGGCAGCGTTTTCCCGTACTTCGTTTGTAATCTCTTTCCCAAGAGAGTGGATGCTAACAAATAATGGGTAACGGGGTTAAACAGAACGAGGGAGATTGAGATTCACCAGGAAGGAATCCTTCCCGCAGAGGGTGGGGGGCACTGGGACAGGTTCCCAGAGAAGCTGTGGGTGCCCCATCCCTGGGAGTGCCCAAGGCCAGGCTGGATGAGGCTGGGAGCACCCTGGGCTATGGAAGGTGTCCCTGCCCATGGCAGGGGGTGGCATTGGGGGGGCTGTAAGCTCCCTTCCAGCCCTGACAGCTCTGTGATTCTACGAATTATATGATATGTCTTCCGCTTTCCAAGCGGCATCGGTTGCAGCTACTCCGGGGCAGAGGCGGGTGAAGAGCTTGGCACCCCGTTCGGAGCGTGCCGTGACAGTCCTCTTGGGCAACAGAGTTTTGTATTGATTTGTTAATCCCTCGTGTCCTGCCCTTCTGAGCTGAAGACTCATTCCGGGAGGAAATCTGTTAAACCGGGCGCGTGACTTTCTCGCAGCGACGCAGCTTTGAACGGGAACAGGAAGAATGTGTCAACAACTTCGTGTCTCCTCTTGCCTGGGAAGCAGCATCCCTTGCCAAGTGAGCGATGCCTCCCGGCAGAGCGCCATCCCCGCAGCACGGGCACCCCGTCACGCTGCTCGGACCCTCCCCGCTCCGGCGGCTCTCGCCCACGGCCCAGAGGCACGTGGCTGGGACCCCTTCGCCTGCCCGCTCCCCTGTCCAGGCAGAGCCGCAGGGTTCGCTCAGCTCCTGCTGCGCTTCGAGGGGGGAGGCTGAGTCATCCCCTCGGATTTTAATAGTCCGGGGGAGGCCCAGCTGTCTCCCCGCCAGGCGTGGAGCGTCTGTGCTGCACGGCTCCAGCCTCCATGCGAGCGCGGCGCCTTCCCACTTCATCCTTGATGTTGTCGTTCCCGGAGAACGCCGTGTGCCAGCAGCGTTCTGCCCTGTCCCACGGGTCACTCCTTGTCACAGAGCGTGTTGGGGTTGGCTCATTGGGGTTCAAACACGGCTGCGTTCCCACCTTCCCCCCAGGAGAAGGCGGAGCGAGCGTTAAAGCCGTGCTGGAGCTTGGGTTTTGTCCTACCTGTTCGTGGCGGTTGCGGCGTGTTGGATTCCCACGTCTCTTCTTCCCAGCCTGGCTCCAGGGGTTGGATCAAGGTGGCTTTGGTACATGTCCTACCAAACCCGACCCGATGCGGTGGGGCCACCGCCGGCCCCCCAGCCCTGCTCCGGGCGAAGCTCCACGCTGACATGCAATCCGTGGAACCCACGGCTGCAGGGAAGCTGCTGGCTTGTGCCATCCCTAACCTCCAGCAACAGGAGCTTGGATGCAGCCGGTGGGGTGCTCACGCCTGGCCCCCCGCAGTGTGCTGTGTCCCCAGTCCCCCCAGCCGCAGCGGGTGCTGGACTGTGTCCCGTGGGCACTGTGTGATGCCCCCCGCCCCTCCCCGGGTATCGCTGCGGCGTGTTGGTGCTTGTGCCTGTGGATGGGTTCTGGGCTCCGGATGCTCCTGCAAAGTGCTGGGGGGGAACCATATAAGAAAATGATGTTTGCCCCAAGTCTCGGTCGTGGGCGGGGGGTGGCTGCGGTGTTCTACAATTCGTTAAGGATGTTATTCTGATGGGAAACGCGCTGTAATTAAAAAAAAAAAAAGACTGTTTGCAAATCACCTGGGGATTTGTTTTAATTATGTGTCACCTTGCCAGACACGCTGGGTTACAGGGGCTGCGAGAGCTGAGTTTCTCTCTTAATTAGCTGATGAGCTTCCCTGGCCAGAGCAGGCCGGCCAGCACGGGCCGTGGGACATCTGCGAGGTCACTCACCCTGGCAAAGTTGGGATTTTGGGGGCGGGGGGGGCAGCCCAGCACCCGGATTCACTGCGACTGCAGGCACAGGAGGAAGTGAACATTGAAAACCAGCCAACAATGTGCCCAGCCCCACGGAGAGCCCAGCCCCACGGAGAGCCCAGCCCCAGGCGGCTGCTCTTCCCATGCTGGCACTTTCCCCACCCAGGCCGGGTCCCAGCGTTGCCGGGGAGGGCGACAAGCAGAGGGATACATGGGATGAGCTGGGAAAAATCCCCGCCCCTCGCCCTGCAAAGCTGTCCTTAAAAACAGAATAAAAAGGAACCTGGGAATCTTCAAATGCCTGTTAAACCCAGGGTTAAACGAGGAAAACCTGGGCGATGGGAACCGGTGTGCCGTCGGCTGCGCCGAGGAGAGGTCTCGCTCCCGCTGGGTGCGGTGGTGGCTGGTGTTTTAGGAAGCTGCGTGCTGTAATTGGTCCGGTCTCCCCCGTTTACGGGAACGTTTTCGAGGACAAAGTTGGTAACAGCTTGAACCGCTGCCACGCTCGAGCATATTTTTTATATAATTTAGTGCTATTTGGTGTTCAAAAATCAGTATTTTGCCTCAAAATACTGGAGGGCAAATATGAATGTTAAAAATTTTGCAGCTCGTTTCAAAAACGTGTCAAAACCTCCCAGGGAACCGAAACGCTGATTCCTGTACTTTGCGGACCAGCTCTGACCCCCCTGCCGAACGGTGACGGGTCATTGCAGAATGGCCAGCGAAAGGCCGTTGGGTTTCTGGGGCAGAGCCCTGCGCTGATGCCCCCATGTATGCGCCCAAGCTCTGTTTCGGGGGAGAAAAGCACTTTTAGGTGCATCCCACTTCCAATATTTGGGGTTTTCAACAGACGTGTGATGGTCTTCAGAGGTACCAGCGAAGCTGCTGCTGGAAAATCCCGGCATTTGGTGATGCTGGGTGCCTTTTTTCAACATCCCACCGGTTTTCCACAGCTGAAAACTCTTCCCCGGAATTGTGGGAAGTGACAACCTATAAAATCTTCCCAGGCATGACATGCCAGCGGGTGTTTGTCTAGCCGAGCTTCCGGGGGAGCTGGCTCTGCCCCGCGCCCGGGCTGCTGCTCTTCCCCGAGAGGTCAAGTGCGGGTCTGGTTTCCTCCTCCAGAGCCATCCACGCAGCACTCCAGCAATTAAAGAAGTCATTAATTATTAAGCAGGCATGTATGTGGGGTCAGTGAGATAACTTAGCTGAAGAGATACAGCTCCGTTTGCAGAGCTGTTTGTGCGGAGGGAAGAGTGTTTATAAATAAATGAGTGATAAACTGTCAACAAGGGCTCTGGAATGGGCATTCGGATAAAGCAGGACCCGCTTTTCTCAGCATTTGGAAACCAACTGGGGTTTTCCAGCAGTAAAAAATGTTGGACAGTCTGTGAAGCCCTGGGGGGATCCCAGCCGGGGGCCCCGCTGCAGGCAAGGGCTGGATGTGCTCGGGGCAAGAGCCTCCTGGGACACAGCATCCTCCTGCCCCGCAGCCAGGGGCCAGGAGCTGCGTGGCTGGTCCCATCCCATCCCGTGGGGCAGGACAGGAGCAGGGCCTGGCCAGCTGCCCCCCACGCCCTCGCCCCGTCCGGCTGCGCGGCATCCCCGGCAAGGAGAGCAGCAGCTTCTCCCTGCATCTCCTGGTCTTGTTCCCATCCGCTGGCCCGTAAACCCCTAACAGCTCCTGCAAAACTGGCTTTACTGGGAAGCGTGTGTGCTTCAGCTCTGCTCTCCTCATGGATCAATTAAGCTCCGCGTTATCTAGGAAAGGCGTGGGGAGGCCGGCGGGAGCGAGGGCAGCACCAGCAGAAGCCGGGCTGCAGGCGGGAACAGGGAAAGCTGCCTCCCGGTGCGTGGGGCCGTGGGAAACCCTCGCCCCAGTGACCCGGCTCCCTCCTGCCCAGACGGCCCGGGGCACCCTGGCCCATGGCACAACGGCAGCTTCCAGGGGAAAAACGAAAGGGCACGAAGGGAATTAGCTTAGAAATGTGCTGCCAGGCTGTGGGAACCGTGAATTACACGACTCCGGGGACGTTTCTCGTGTCACTGCAAGGATGGGCATTTGCAGGTGTGGTTGCCAAGAGTGCAGTCTTGACTTTTATTGTTTAAATAACAAAAGTTACGCGCTTAAAAACAGTCCAAAGCCAAACAGACCACAGCCCTAAACGGATGCCATTAAAATCCTTCACCTGGGATAACAGGGAGATCAAAGAGCAGGAAAACACGAAGGGCCGCGTTGGGCTTTTCCTCCTTGCTGGGCTCTCCCCTCCGACTGCTGGGAGGGCGCTACCTCCTCAGCAGCAAGGGCTGGTGGCTTTTCCACTGGCTGTAATTACAGGTCAGATTGAGCTCATTTGCATAATGCAATGCAGTTTCCAGCATTAATTATGCATCGCCAGAGCTGGCGTGTTCAGCAGCGAAGCAGGTGGGATCCTGGAGGTGCAGAAGGGCTTTTGGGGTGGCCTGGACAGTGAGTCGAGTCTGCTGGGCTCCCTGTTTGAACGCTATTTGAACCTGGATTGGCTCGTTAACCAGGTTAGAACCTCGCGGCGATGCTGCCCTTCCAGGCTGCGAGAGACCCCGGCAGTGGATGGTCTGGGAGGAGACGCGCTGGGGGTTCCGCTCCGCTATGGGCACGAGCTGGGCTGAACGCATTGGCCTTCCTACACCTTCTCGAGCGAGGGGGTGGTTGGGTTCTGATTAGAGCTGGAGTCTCGGAAAGCTCGTTTCCAGCGGGCTGCGTGCTGCGGTCAGTGCTCCCATGCCCGGGTCAGGCTCTGCTCCAGTGAGAGGTAAATCGGCGCTGCCGGATGCGCTGCTGGGTACGTGCTGCTCCTCAGGGTAACACCACGCTGAGGGTTTGGCTTGATCCCACGTTGAAGACTCCCACTAATTTCGAGGAGTTTTTCCCAAGGAGGTTTTGTTTGGTGCCAGCTTGGAGAGCAAGCAGAGATGCTGCAGAGAGGCCGTGCTCCCTGGAGGAGCCCCCCCGGCCCCTCTTTGGAGCTTTCCCACTGCAGAGAGGGGACAATAACCGTGAGGCTGCTGTGGTCAGGCTGCAGAGCAGCAGCACAACCCAGATAGTCCAACCCGTTTCCTGCCCGCCGCGGATGGCTCCGGATGCTCCGGCAGCTGGGGGAGCAGGGGGGGCTCCTCTCAGTCCCCAAATGACTCAGCAGAGAGCTGTGTGCTCCAGCCCTCCTGCCGCCCGCTCCTCCAGCACCACGGGCCCTGCACCCAGGCATGTCTCCAGGGGGCAAACAGGATGAGTTTGGCTCCATGGGCTCTGGTCAGAGCCCTTCGAATAAGCTGATAATCCCGTTTCCTTGTTTTCAAACTGGATTTCCGAGGGGGTTTTCGCTCCCCTACTCCTTATTGCAGTTTATCCAATTGAGGAGCGGTGAGCGTTGCCCTCTGCCCGTGGCTGGAGAGCCCACCCTCTCAGCACCCCATGGGCGCAAACACGCTCCCCCCAGTCCCCACCCGTGCGTGCAGCTCTGGACCCGTGGGTCATAAGGGATGGCTATTGAATGCTGAACGTCTGTTCTCCCTCTGCGATAGATTTAGCTCTTTTATAGCCCTTCTGGGTTTCCGAGGGCTTTACCGGGGCGGTTAATTCTGATTTATCCTCATTTACTTGCTAGGGAGCTGAAGCAGGGGCAAATGTAGGGGCTTGTTCCCTGCCGGAGCGGGTCACAGCCGGAATAAAACACTGGTCTCCCCTTCGCAGTCTCCTGCCTCCATGTTTCAATTCGAGAAGGCCCGGCATGGCCAACCACACTGGAATTAATTCTTCTTTTAAATGAATCATGCTAAAAAATTCATGACGCGGGAGCGGAAGGATTATTTTTCGGGAGAAGGCTTGCCTGCAGGAGGCACGCATCTTGGCAAAGTAAACCGCGATGCTCCCCGCTTCCTGCAGCAGGCAGAACACATGAATAATGAAAACCCCCCCTCCTTGGCTTCTGCATCCCTGCCCATCCCTGTGCCCGGCTGCTTTCCCTGAAAGGCTTTATTTCAGCCAGGAAACACTGGTTGGAAATGCAATGGGAATACAGAGGGCTGCTAAAGCCAAACCCGGGCTGGCACTCCCTGCAGCGGAGCGCTTCCCTGCCGTAGGCTCTGCTGTTTCCCCGCTGGCTTGGGCAGCGTGGGCGAGCCAGCCCAGACGGGCGCTCTCATGGCACCCAGCCCTGCGCCGGTCCCTGGTTTGCCCAGCATCGGCCCCGGCTGCTCTGAGAAGTTGTGCCCGGAGAAGCTGTGGGTGCCCCATCCCTGGGAGTGCCCAAGGCCAGGCTGGATGAGGCTGGGAGCACCCTGGGCTATGGAAGGTGTCCCTGCCCGTGGCAGGGGGTGGCACTGGGTGGGTTTTGAGGTCCCTTCCCACCCAAACTGCTCTGGGATTCTATAGGTGACTCACAACAGCAATGCACGGGGGAAAGCTGTCAGGTTCCGTCCTTTATGTCACGCTCAGCATGTTCTCTGCACCTTGGTATCCGGAACGACTACTTGCTCCCTGATGCACCTTGCTACGGCGAGCAGTGCCGCGCCGGGCAGTTAGCAGGGGAGCCCGGCATTCTCCTCCCCACTGCGTCGCTGCGTTCCTTTGCTGCTTTGCAGAAACTGGGGCAGCTAAAAGGCAGGCTTGCTGAGAGCTGGCTGGCTTCTCCGGGTCGTAGCCCTCCTACAACACCTTGCCAAGGGAAAGTGCGGACTGCTTTAAATACAGCTCTGTCTAAATTTGACCTAGTTGGGAACACTGGCTGCTCGTCGCTTTTTCTTTTGATTTCAGTCTTAAAATGCTGTCTTCAATAAAGCGTGTTAACTTTAAGGAAAAAAAACTTCCACACCAACAAAACCACCTCCAGAAATCCTCTTGCCTCAGGGCTGCGGAGAAGCATGTAGTGGTTTGTTTTCATAGGAAAACCAGTCTTTGTTCGGAGCCTGAATCAAACATGCAGGGACTTCGACTTGGATGAGTTAAGCGGGTATTTAGCAATGCAGTTGTATAACGTGTGCGTGGTTTCGAACGAACTGCACGGCAAGAAACGGCCAAAACTGTGACTGGCCACAGCAGGACCGTGTTTGGTAGGGACGGTCTGCGTCGGGGTTTGGCGTGGACATGCCCACAAGCAGGAACGCTCTTGGTGCAAGGGCTCACGTACGCCTTTGCAGCGTGTGCGTTTGTGCAGGAAATATCATCTGCTTGGAAAAAACATCTGTCTGTCCCTCAGGAGGTGTCCCATCAGTATTTAATGGGAAATCGTACGGACACGTGTGAACTGGGTCGCGCTGCACCCGCCTCTGAGACTCGTATGAAGGCGGCCAGTTCGGCGGGCTGGTCTCGGAAGCCCCCGTCCGGTCGGTGGCTCAATTACTCGTTGCCACAGCTTGTCCTACCTGCTGTGTCCGTGGTCCAGCTGGGAGGGGGGTCTGGGGCACCACGCAAGGCTAGTGCTGTGTTTGCCATCCCTCCCGTGCTCGCCCAGAGCCTGGAGACCCCTCTTGTGCCTGGCTGAGCACAGCTGCTCCCAGCCCCCCTGCGATGCTGCTCCTCTTCCTCCCTGCCCCAAGTGCCCGACGGAGGGTCCTGGGGAGAGCCCGCACGTCCCACTCTGAGCAAGGTGGGTACCTCCACGGGCACCAGAAAGGCTGAAAAATGAGCTTTTTCTTGGCGGTAACGCAGGAGGGAGGTGAGATGGACTCCCAACTGGAAAGTGCCGTTTCTGCCCTCCTCTGTTGAAAACCACCCTACTGTGAATGTAATACTTTTTCCGCAGCTCTAGGAAATACGATAATAGGTTGCACATTCAAACCAGCTGCTCGTTTATTTTTTCAACTGCCTCTGAAAAATGCTTGTAATTAGGAAACATCTATAACAAGGAGTACAAACAAATCAAAGTCTGTCATTAGCCGGAAAGAGTGAGCGTTCTGCCTTAGCTATGGGTTTATGGAATTAGAATAATGAAGCAGAAGCTATACAAAGAAAAACAAGCGCTTTGGAAAGGTCTGGGAATATACAGCCATCGGTTTAGAAAACACATTGTTCAATTTAAACGTGGAGCTGTAAACATGTGAGTTGTGCTGCTCTAACACCTCCTCCTGTCAGGCTGCGAGAGCTGTAAAGAAATACCCTGTAAAAGGGAAACAGGATACTTTCCAAAATCTGTTTCCTATAGCTGTGAGCTGGAAAAGTCAGCCTTGCCCCCATCGCTCCTCAAACAGAGGTGCTGTGGGGCTGGGGCAGCTTGTGGGGCCGGACTGGCTGGTCCCGGTCCAGCGTCCAGGCAACGCCGATGGCCCTGTGCAGGGTCCCGGTGAGGGCCAGGACCCCGCAAGCGGCACCTTCCATCCCTAGATCCAGGTGACGGCCGCAGCCAGACTCTGGGCCCACCAGCTTTTAGCGGTGTAGGCACCGGGAGGGGGGATCTTGCCCGTGGGCAGTCGTCCCCGAGGCCATGGACACCGGGGCACAGCCTCTGGGGGTCTGGTTTGCGAGGTAGTTTTTAACGGTTTGTTTAAGCCGTGATTTCTGGAGCCTCGGTCCGCGGAACACAAACGCGTGTTACTCGGTTGGTGTGGGCGTTGCAGCGTGGTGACACCATCACCTCGTGTCTGTGTGCGGGTGTGTGCCTGTGGGTTGTGACCCTGCTCCCTCGAACGCTGAGCAGAACCACAGAGTCACAGAATGTTCAGGCTGGAAAAACCCTTTCAGCCCACCCAGCCCAGCACTGACAGAATCGTTGGGGTTGGAAAAGCCCTTTCAGTCCACCCAGTCTACTGGTTACCCCAGCACTGCCCAGCCCCCACTGACCCCTGTCCCTGAGCACCTCGTCCCCACGGCTCTGAAACCCCTCCCGGGATGGGGACTCCCCCCTCCCTGGGCAGCCCCTTCCCACCCTGACAGCCCTTTCCGGGAAGGAATTGCCCTGATATCCATCTAAACCTCCCCAGGCACAACTTGAGGCCATTCCCTCTTGTCCCATCACTTGTCCCTTGGGAGAAGAGACCGACCCCCCCCTCTCTGCACCCCCCTTTCAGGGAGCTGTAGGGAGCGGCAAGGTCTCCCTGAGCCTCCTCTTCTCCAGGCTGAACCCCCCCAGCTCCCTCAGCCGCTCCCCCCAGGAATTGTGCCCCAGCCCCTTCCCCAGCTCCGTGCCCTTCTCCGGAGGCACTAAGCTCCCCGAGCGAGGAGCATTTGAGAGTCAGTGACTTGGGGGGCAGCTTTCCTCGGCTGGTAACCACGACGGTCGGGGTCACGCGTGGCAGCGTTGGGGCAGAACAACAAAAATAACTTGTTTTGGAGCGTACAGATCCGTACTCTGGGCTCCTCCATCTAAACCGTTCCTGGTTGGTTGTGGGCTGCAGGTAACACCGGTCACGTATTCCTTGGTCTGGGAATCCTCCCCGGGAGCAGGAGCAGCTTCTCATTCCCAACTTTTCACCTGGTTGCCCACAGCCTCTTGTAAACCAGCCCCTTGCCCCAGGGAGTAAAAGCTGCACCTCGCAGGGTCCCGCCGGCACCGGAGCCAGCGCTCCGAAGGCATGTTTGCTTATTGCCTCAGCGCCAGCCACAGAAAAACCCCAAAACCGGGATAATTGAATATTCATCTTCTGTGCGTTCTATTAATTCTGCGTTTTGTGTTCTGAAGAGCAAAATAATTGCCGTAATTTCATTTCAAAACCTAAAGGAAATAACCACGAGCCTGTCATTTTTCCGTGTGTTTTCACTGGAAGGAGATTCATCTGCCTGCCTGCTTTCATTACGGAATGATCAGTGGGGCCTCTGGAAGAACAGCAGATTTATTTTTACATTTCTCTGCAAAAGCCTATTTACTCTAAGTGGCACCGTTAGCGTCGCCAGTGATTTCTTTGTCCTGATTTTAAACAGCCTTTTAAAACCCAGTGTTAATTTAAACAAGATCATATAAATTGAACGAGGTGGTTTGGTGCAGTTCCGCGTTCCCACCCCCCTTCGAAGGCGCTGTCTGTTTTTTAACCAAGCCCTAAGGAGATGCGCTTTAGCCGGTGCTGAAAAGAAAGGAATACTTCTTAAAAATCAGGGTTTACCCGCCGGAGACAGGCACAGAAAGGGGATGAGGTTTGGGACCCGGCACACAGGGTACCGGCCACACTCTGTGAGCTCCGCTGGGCCCTGGCAGGGTTGTAAAAAGTTGGGGGTTTCTGCTTTCTGCGCATCTCCCAGGAGATGCGCAGGAAGTCTGGTATCTGCCCTTTCATCTCATCCCCCTTATCGCTCCTCGGCGTCAGCCCCACACGCCCTTTTCTCATGAAAGAGAAACTCCCGCTTTCCGAATTGGGGTCACTTGGTGTCTGTGTGGCTGACCCGTGAATCCCCCCGGCCGGGGGCCTGCAGACGGTGTTGGTGCGTCGCAGCGGGGGCGTGAAGGCAGCAGTGACACCGCTTCGTGGCTCTTGCGTGCTCTGGCTGAAGGGCAGCGGCACGACGGGCAACACACGGCATCTGCAGCCCTGGGCTCGGCGCGGGCAGCTGGGGGCAGTGGCCCTGGAGGTGCCCCCACCACGGGAGGCAGCGTCGTGCTGATTTATTACTCACTGTTTAACGCATAAAGCCTTCAACACGTTGTATTTCATTGAGTATGAAAGTCCTCCGGGAGCAGCATCCTTCTGCCACGTTGGGATTTATCCCCTTTCTGCTGAGGAGCAGAGTAAGCACGGTACCCCCATCACCCCCCCGCCGTCCCACTGTACCCTGGGGCTGGCAGACCCTCCTCATATGCAGACCCTCTTCAAGAACCCTTTTCTTCCCAGAGAGGGTGGGGAGCACTGGGACAGGTTCCCAGAGAAGCTGTGGGTGCCCCATCCCTGGGAGTGCCCAAGGCCAGGCTGGATGAGGCTGGGAGCACCCTGGGCTATGGAAGGTGTCCCTGCCCGTGGCAGGGGGTGGCACTGGGGGGGCTGTAAGGTCCCTTCCCACCCAAAGCATTCCGTGACTCTATGATAGAGAATTGGCTTTTGCCACCGCACACGGGAAGTTTCCCCGACGGGCCTTTCGATCCGCTGGCAGGTACCAGTCGCCGCGTCACCAGTGAACGCTTTTGCAGCTCTGACTAGCAGCTCCTGCCTGCTGGACATGCTGGGGGGGAGCGGGGGGGTCAGGCCCACCAGCACCCCCCTGCTGCTCTTCTGCCCAGCCGCAGCAGCACCCACCCGCGTGCAGGGAGGGGACGATGCTGGGGCCTTCGAACAACGAGCGCAGAGACCCCAAGGCAGCAACCCCAGCAGGGACGCGGCATCCTGCCTTTCGAGCGACCAGTCCCTGGGTTTACGCCGCCTTGCCCTCCGGCTCTCTCCCGAGGTTTGGTGGCCCCTGCAGGGAAGTGTTTTGGGGAGCACGCTGAGGGCTGGGGGGCTGCTCCCTGCGAGCAGAACCTCCTTCAGCAGCGACTGTGGATTGATTTATGGCCGAGCCCTGCTCCTGGTTCGGTGGGGTTTAGCTTGGAGAGGTTGGAAAGGGCTGGGGAGCCCACCAGCAGCAAACGCCCTGCGCCCGTGCGTGCCGGGGCGAGCAGGGTGACGGCTCATCCCCTTTGGGTGCCAAACCACCCTGGTTTGGCCCCCCTGTGTCATGCGAGGGACCCAGTGGGTCCCACAGCAGTCGGTCCGGGCACCCTCCTGAGCCAAACCCTGCGGTGCAACGTCGGAGACACCCACCAGCGCTTCTGGGC
Organism: Rhynochetos jubatus; assembly: GCA_027574665.1. Classification (NCBI taxonomy): domain Eukaryota; kingdom Metazoa; phylum Chordata; class Aves; order Eurypygiformes; family Rhynochetidae; genus Rhynochetos; species Rhynochetos jubatus. The sequence continues at coordinate 947,340 of CM050657.1, forward strand.
GGCGAACGCGGCGTGAGGTGATGGCCCCTCCACGTAACCCGAAGATGGTGGTGTTTAGGGGGAACGGGATTTGGCCAAAGACTTTCCCGACCTCTTTGCAGGGACTCGTGACTCAGGCGGGACAACGTTGCCGGGAGAAGCCCTGCGAACGCGGTGCCGCAGCTGTGCCAGGCTGTGCTGCCGGCGAGGAGCCAGCACGGGTCCCTGGTGCTCCGGGGACGCGGTGACTCACAGAACCCCCATCCCGGCTGCCAGAAAGCAAGGCAGGGACGGCCTGACCCCTGTGTCCGGTGGCTGCTGGGCACCACTGTCACCGCAACTTGGTGGTGGCAAAGCCTCTCCCCTGCAGCCGGCATCGGCGTGGTGTCCCGAGGCGCGTGCCAGCTCACCGCCCAACAAGCCATCCTTCTGGTCAGGCGGCTCGGCCCCGACTGATGTGCCGATGCCATTCCAGCCGCTTGCTGCTCAGCGGGCCGTAAGCAGCTTACGGGGGGGCCTCTCGGCAATGCTGCGCTTTCCCGCTGGACCCGAAGGCAGGAGGCTCCTGCAAAGCCCTTGGGGTGTTCCTCGTGTCCACAGGGGCATCCATCACAAGGGGGGTCAGCGTGTGACCCCCGCCTGCACCCTCACCAAGTCCCTGGGCAGGCTCAGGGCAAAGGGGGTGGGGGCTGTTGGTGCTGGAGGACCCCACAAACGGCAGGGCTCTGGAGCAGGCGGACGGACACCTGCTCCACGATTTTTTTTCTGGAAATGGGTCCAATAATTAGACCCGTCGGTTTTCATAAAATTATTCCTGTTCACTTAACCGCCAAATTACGACTTGAGAGATTCAATCTCGTTATTTGGCCAGCGAGCTTGGCAGGATGATCCCTCTCCTCGTTACTGTACACACGTACCAAGCCTTTGCCCTGGCTGCTCTTTTCTCCGCCGCAGCCGGGACGGAGGGGATTTGGCAGGGTTCCTGCGGCAGCAGCCGCAGCCAAACAGATGAAGCCTCATTAGCACCTGTACCAGGGAGGTATTTATTTCCATTAGGACAGCATGGAGGGTGCCTTCCTGCCCAGCACAGCGGGAAACAGTCCTGCTCCCCTTTCCCCCAGAGCTCCCTCATCACTTAGCATCTATTTAGACCCTCTGACAAAATCAGAGCGAGCCACAAACAAGCCTGTGGCTCTGACCTCTCTGGGCAGCCGGTGCTGGCACCCAGCAAGCCCAGGGATGTGGGATGCAGCCCCTGGGGATGGGACCCCCCAGCATCTCTGGATGCTCAGCACGCCCTGTCCCTGGAAAGGGCGGCGGGAGGGAGCCTTTGCTCAGGGTCTGGTTGCACACGCGCTGCGTTGCACAGCACGGGTGGGACCGGCGGTACGGGTGGGCTGGAGAACTGAGCCCTGAGGTCACTGTGCCCGGGAGGGGGTCGGGGGTATCCTGCCACCAGAAAACATGAGCCCCGAAGTCTCCAGGGGTGGTTTTCAATACTCTGGAGAGAGAAGGCAGAGTCTTCGCGTTCCTCCCACGCTCGGACCAGCGCCGGTGCCCCAGGACACACCGCGGGGGGTGCTGAGCCCCGGCGATGGAGCCAGCCCTGGGCGGGCAGGGGTATGGGCAGGCTGCCGGGGCTCACCGCAGCGAATTCACACCTCTGGCTGTTCCAGGAAGCTGTTCCCTGGGATTGCTGCTGCGGAGGGGTTGCTCCCTGCTCCTCCTGCCCACGCCCGTTTCTTTTGCTAAATTAGATCTTAATTCCTGTACAACCTGGCCATCGGTTTTCCAGCCGGCACAGGGAATAAAGTCGCAATGCGTAGTTTGCAACCGAGCTGTGAGGCAGGGGGGAAGCAGGCTGCCCAGGAAAAACCCGGGTGGAGGTAACGCGGGGAAGAGCCGTGCCTGGACGTGGCTCGGGGACGCGTTTTCTAGGACAAGGGTTGTAAGTCTGGGCACCGGGGCTACGCCAATCTACTACAAGCGTCGCTGTTTCAATCAGGGGACCTCTCTCTGTCTCCTACGACGTTGCTCTTTCGCAGTGACTCAGGCTGCAGGAATTCTTTCCCTCTTTGTCCCCTTGTCCCTTCTCATGGAGAGATAAGGGGAAAACCAGTCAGTAGCAACGCCCAAGGTCTCTCGGAGAGAGAGAAGGATGACCAGGCGTACCTCACTGCTGTTCCCTCTTCCAGACGCTGGGGTTCCAGTAAATCGCTCTGTGGTTGTGCAGGAGCAATTGGAGAGCACATAGAAGGGCACTCGGAGCCTGAAGGAATTTGTGTTTACAGCTTACAGTCACAGCTCGGTTGTTTCCTGTAAAACCACGCCGGGTCACAGGGAACCTTCCCGTTTCTCAATATTTACAACTGTGTCAAATCAAGAGTTTAAATTTTACTATTATGCGTGGTGATGCCGTTTCTTAAAGGTGAGGGGTACAGAAAGGCAAAGGTCAGCAGCTCTGCATGGTTTGGGGTGCCTAAGCTGGGTCAGTGAGGCTTGGAAAGCAGGTAAAGCCCATTCCTGCCCTTCCCCTAGTGAGGACATGGATGGGTGGGTGAGGGCAGGCAGCTGGATGTGTCCTCCCAGGAGCAGAAATGGCCTGAGCCATTAGCGGGCTGGATGGGGTGTGAGACGGAGTCCTGGGAAGCGTGCTGGGGTGGTCCGGATCCCTGTGCAACTCCAGGGGTGAATGAGATTTAGGCCACTTGGCTGAATATCACACTGGCTATCTTGGTACTTCACAGAAGGAGTCTTTGAGAAACTCCTAAAGGAACTTTTAAGGAACAATTTTTGCAGAGTGGCAGTTGATCACAGAATCACAGAACAGTTGGGGTTGGAAAGGACTTTAAAGCCACCCCCTGCCACGCACAGGGACACCTTCCATAGCCCAGGGTGCTCCAAGCCTCATCCAGCCTGGCCTTGGGCACTCCCAGGGATGGGGCACCCACAGCTTCTCTGGGCACCTGTCCCAGTGCCCCCCACCCTCTGCGGGAAGAATTCCTTCCCCATGGCCCATCTCAATCTCCCTCTTTCAGTTTAAACCTGTCACCCCTTGTCCTGTCACTCCCTGCCCTCGGGAAAAGCCCCCCCAGCTTTCCTGTAGCCCCCCAGGCACTGGAAGGGGCTCTGAGGTCTCCCTGGAACCTTCCCTGCTCCAGGCTGAACCCCCCAACTCCCCCAGCCTGGCCCCATGGCAGAGGGGTTCCAGCCCTCGCAGCATCCCCGTGGCCTCCTCTGGCCTCGCTCCAACAGCTCCGTGTCCTCCTGCTGTTGGGGGCCCCAGAGCTGGAGGCAGAACAGCATGGGGGGTCTCCCCAGAGCAGAGCAGAGGGGGAGAATCCCCTCCCTCAACCCGAGGCATGGGATTACAGGTGATCTGTTACATGGGATCCACCACAACTGCAACACCAGTGCTCCCCAGCCAGCCCTGCGCGGTGACGCTGGCGCTGGGCGTGAAGGACAAGTTTCTCTTCGGAAACCCCCCGTTACCCAGCAGAACGCTGGCATATCGATCCTCCTCCCAGCCGTCTCTGCAGTTCTGGGGGTGTAGCTTTGCTGTCACCCCCATCTGTAGTTGCTCTCGGTTTTGCTTATGTCAGAAATCGGAGCGGCAAACAGAACCCCACGGAGGACTTTCTGCCTTTCTACGCGCCCGTTTGCGGTGGGTTGGAGTCGGTGCTGATCCTGCCCCCCATTAAATACAAGACGTTGCAATCAATCATTAGTAGCTTTAAAAGGTTCGTACACCGACCGCCACGCTCCTGTTTGAACACTAACAGAGGTGTTTTTCCTTAGCAGTGGGTTCTTTTAGATAAATTCTAGAGATTATGATAGAAAAGATTATCTATGACAGTGATTTTTTTTTTGGTTTTAGTACATTTTTCGGCTAGGCTCCTGAAATAAGCTCCTGAAGCTCCAATTTTAAAAACCAAAGGTTAATCCCTTAAGAGCTCGATAAACAATCATTAGGGGGATGGAAAGCATTAGTGCTGTGCAAGCAGAGGCTGAAGGACGGGAGGGAAAGATGTGCCAACAGCGGGCAGCGGCCACGGGCCTTGCCCGGGAGCGGAGGGTCCCATGGCACAGCGCCACCCGCTCATTTGATTTCTAGGCTGAAAAAGAGCTAAATACTAAAAGAGGGAAAGAGCATAAAATTCAGCTGAGAGGAAGGAGGGTCTATTGGGTTTCAGGGGAGCACCCCTGCCAGCGGAGGCACCGCTCAGTACCCACCCAGGCAGGCATCTGGGAGGAATTAGCGGGCAAAGCATTTGCACACAGTGGGTGGTACAAAATCAGGAAAGAAATAGGAGACAAAATCAGGGCCATAAGGAATGGAAGCTCAGAAACATCAGGTATAATGAGATACCCAGTGTGACGAGCTGAAAATGGGGAGTCTGGTGGGGAAGAGCTGCAGGGACAACGGTCGCCACTGACCGGTAACGGTGCAGTCTGCAGTGGCACCGTACAGTCGTCTGAACGTTCAGCAGCAGCTCTGAAGCTGGTACTGGATTTCCTGAGGGAAAGGGGAAACTTGCCTGGTTTAGCCAGGACTTCCCGCAGCACCGCACCGCGGTCTGCTCCTGGAGAGCACGTCTGTCCCGTGCCCACGTACGCGTTGGCTGATGCACCAGCCTCGCTTTACAGCATCTCGGAATCCTCTGTATGTATGGGTTTCCTCCAGTCAGCATGCCTACTGTGGTTTTTTTATCATCACTCGGATACAAACCGGGTGAGTCCATCTCTATTTGGAATTTCACTAGGGGAGGTGGGGACCTGGGGACAGAAGGGTCCCTGCAGCAGTGCCGCTTCCGGCCAGGGCTGCGCTGCTTCAGCTTTCGCAGCTTAAATTGAAGCTGTTGCTTCAGCAACTGCACGTTAAAGCGGAAACGGCCTTAGTAATGATTGCCAGGGTATTTGTTTCCAGTAAGAGCTGAGCTGGCGTTTCTTTGTACTACATGATTTCATTAAGCTTTTTTATTTCAGGTACTGACGTATCTCTGTTCCTTGGCATCACCTCCTTCCCAGTTGTCAATGGGAGCTGTCGAATTGCACCTTGTCAGATGCTTACTGAGGTTCCAGTGGGTTACAGAGAGCTGAGAGGTACCCGGGAGCTCTGAGAGGCGGCCAGGAAAGCGTTTGGCTCAGCAGCAGGACAGGACCAGCTGGGAGCATCCCGGCAATGAGAGCCAAGTGCGGCCCAGGCAGCAGCTCCCAGGAGCGGCTTCCTCTGGGAGGAAGGAGGCCAGCGCGGCTGGGAGACAGAGCGAGCTGCAGGATAATGAGAAAGGGAACAATAGCTGGAGGAGGAATGAAAGGGCTTGGCAGCCGAGGCATCAGTTGCTCAGGGTGCTCCTACCCCCATCAGCTTCAGACCCGTTGGAAGAGAGTCCAAAAAAAGGGACCTCTATTATTTAGCTTGAACTCCTGTCACTTCTTTGTCATTACCGTATTTTCAGATATTCCCAAAATAAAATGAAATGGAGTATTGGCAACAGGACAGGTAAAAAACCCAGGATTCGTTACATGGTAGTGCTGAACGGAATAATTTAGTTCTTGTTTCCATGCCTGGTATTTTCGAAGCTCTTCCTCCCCCAGACTAAACCCTTTGGGCAGGAATGTGAGGGAGGGCAGTTTGTGAGGAGGCCAGCAATCCCTGAGGGGAGGAGGGATGGACAGGGCTGACGTGGGCAGGGGGGCACCGCTGCCCGGGGCCACTGGGCTGTCACCTCCGACAGCCAGCGCGGGGCAAGGACTGCAGCTCATTTTTCTCCTTGTAAAACCAGCGCCAAAGTAGATCCGTAGGAGCCGTTAGGAAAACCACCGACTGGGCAGTACTGGTGGCTTTGGACCCTCAAATTCAAGAACAGCTGAAATACAGGCAGGAACTAACATAGCCCACAGGGAAACCGAGCCCGTGCCATTAGGGACCTTGGGAACAACGTCAGGTCGTGCTGACAGCCTTTGAAAACGCCGTTCTGGGATTAGATATTCCATATTTCTGTGTCTGAACGTGTAAGCACGAAACTGCTGCTGTACAGCAAAGCAAAAGGGTATGTGGATGTTTATTTTTTATCCTCTTGGAAACAACAATCCAAGAAAAGTCAGAAGTTGTGTGTTTTCCAGTGAACTGCTGAGCAGTGGCTCCGTTCAGACGCTGGCTGCGGTGCTGGGGCACTGGCACCGCCAGCAGCACCCCGAGCCCTCCGGTAGCCCTTCAGCAGCTCCGGTCGGACAGGAGCCTGTGGCACAGGCGCCCTGGGTGGCCGCTGGCGCAATGCCACTGCAGGGCAGGTGGTCAGTCACCCGCTCCGGCTCCATCAGGATAACAGCACGGGGTGGTTTTGGCAGGAAATCCCAGGCGTGGGTACAGGGCGTGTTCCGCCTTTTATCGAGGTGAACTCACCTAGAACTGATCAGGGAAGGAAACGTGGGTATGGAGTAAAGAAAAGCAGGACGAAAGCCCCGAAGGGCTGCACTAAGTGGGTTTTGCTAACGGCAGCAAGGGGTCACCTCCTCAACTTCTGAACTGCGGTTGTTGCTACCTCCAGCCCAGAGAAAGGCAACGTGCCAGGCTCTCACCTCCTATTACCTCACTGTTCCCCCGTTTCTCAGTCTTGACTTCTAAACAATCGTTCCAGCTCAGTTTTTACATCTTCTTTCCAGCGTTTCATACACAGTAGGAAAGTTTAGCACCTGAAAACATCGCCTGATTTTAGCTTTCCTGTGTTTTTAGTGCTGACAAAATTCATTTTAAATAGGTGACCCAATCAAATACTACATCAGAATGTCAAGAAATGATTTTGCCTACATTCACAGATGTTTATAAAGAAATATCAAAAGGGAAATTTAATTGAAAATCCAGTATTGCCGTATTTTCTAATATCTGCTGAACGGTGGCAGACGATGGGATTTCCCATGGATGTGATTTTCCAGGGATGCAATTGCAGGTATTTTCTCAGTATTTCGTTTTCTCTGGTGCAGAGCTGCCGCCAGCTGTGCCTGCCCACAGCAGGACTGACCCAGTGAGCACTGGGAAGTGCATTCCAGTGATTTCCCCCTGCAAACCGGTGTGAAGCTGGGGTCCAGGTGCGTGTGAGCGTGCAAAGGGGCTGAGATCTCACTCCTCTGAGAGCATCTACTGATTGCCCTTTGCACACCTGGAATGGGCCAGGGAAGCATCCCATGCTGTCCTGCCCCAGACAGGGGACACAGGGCCACCTCTCTCACATCCCTGCCTCGGGTGGGAGTCCACAATTCATCCCTCCCCCTGCCTACACGGCAGCCCTGGCCCAGGGAGCATGGGTTTGCTGCAGCCAAGCCTGAGAAAACCGAGGGCTCTGCCCAGTCTCTGCAGCCTGAAGGACATGCCCGCTTACACCGATTACCAAATTCTCGCTGTCGGTACGGGTGCCTACCCATAGCCGTAAGCCACGTGAAGCTACAGGAGGCAAGACAGAGCTGAACCCTGCCTGGGAGGTGAGGAGTGAGGGCATATGCAAAACTCTTGGCTTCTGAGGAAACATGGCGCTCTCGCCCATTTCCATCACCACCGGCACCACTAACGCAGAGTGAACAACACTTGAAACCGCCCAGAAACTCCCGCAGCAGCGGGGCCGTGTACGAGCGGCGTGGTGCAGCTCCCCCAGGCACAGGCTCCTTCCACTCCATCCTCCACAGCTCGGGTCTGGGGTGCAAAAGGCTTTGGGGGATCAAGAGGAGCCGCGCGTGGCTGGAAGGAGGCACCAGGACCTGCGTGGCCCCACAGCTGTGCCCCATGGCTTCCTGACCAGGCAGCTGAGTAGCCACATGGAAGCAGGAGCCTGTCCCTGAACCCCACTGAGGTGCGCTCGTAGGATGCTTCGGCTCTGGCACCTCAGAGGGAGTGCTGTGTTCATTTCCCTCGATGCATGAGGTAGCAAGTACTTAATTGAAATACTTAATTTTGTCTCCCTTGGTATGTGATCTGCACTGTTTCCTGCCTGTTTGTCTTCTTGGCCGTTTGAGGAAACTGTGTAATGTGAGTATTAACGCACTATTAAACCTTCTCAGTAGGATTGTCTTTCTTGGCTGGTAGCTGAACAAAAGATCTTTTCTGCCGAGAATAGTGATTTCAATTTAAAATGGCAATATTAGAAGGAGGCAAGATGCTCCCTGCTGTAATTAGAACAAGTTTGCCACTCTTCTGCTTTACCTTCAGACTCTGGGCGTGTAGCTGCTCTACTACAATTAGTAACTCACCTCCACTAACTCTGTTTATCGGTATCACAGGGGCATCACAGCAGCGGTGCTGGTCAGAAACTATTTCATAGAACCACAGACTCACCAAGCGGTTTGGGTTGGGAGAGACCTTAAAGCCCCCCCAGTTCCAACCCCTCTGCCACGGGCAGGGACACCTTCCATAGCCCAGGGTGCTCCCAGCCTCATCCAGCCTGGCCTTGGGCACTCCCAGGGATGGGGTACACACAGCTTCTCTGGGAACCTGTCCCAGTGCCCCCCACCCTCTGAGGGAAGAATTCCTTCCTGCTGTCTAATCCAAATCTAGCTGAGTATTTGCCCATTCTGAAATGCAGGAGGCCCTCCGAAACAGCAGTTTCCCTAGTCATGTTGGTTTATACTATTAAAAAAGGCGAAGAGAAGACACATCACGTTCATCCCTATGGGACTGTCTGACAGTCTCATCGGATACTGACCAGGTACTTGGCCTTACGGGCCCTCCGAATTCCTGCGCTAGCCACGCACCACCTTACACTAAATGGTGGGGAAATCGTAATCATTGCACGGACAGTACCGTGTCATTCCATCTTCCGAAGTTCACACCCTGTTGGGACTCTGTCGCTCCTTGGGGCTTATATTACGCTGCGTGCAGACCTATTTAATTAGCGCATGAACAGCTTTTGTTTTCAAGACAGCAAAATGTCAGCTCAGGCATTAAAAATGCACACAGGCTCCTCTCACACCGAGGGGGGGAGAGCTGCTTCCCGTGCCGTAGCAGCAGCCATGGGGCCATCTCCCCAAGGGCTGGAGAACAGCGGGATTTTGTCACCCCCAACAGCAGGTTGAGCGTCTCCAAGACCAGCAACACGGACAGCAACTTGAGGGACGGCAACGCAGCGGCGAAGCGGAGACTTTGCTGGCAGAAGCACTGGCAGAGCTTTGGGCACGTATTCTGCTGGCAGCTTTCGTGAGCAGGCTGGGACCTCAGTTAAGACTTGCTTTCGGCCAACAGCGCGTGTCGTAGCCGCAACAGGCATGTCTCATTGTCCTTATCAGCTCTTTGTCACTTCCCAGGTCTGTTTTCCAAGGAAAGGCACACAGAGGCAGCCTAGGCTTGCAGCAATGAGCAGGTCCTATGCCGTGCCAGACTCACCGCGGCGTGCCAGGGCTGCCGAGCCAGGGTTGGGCTCCCCTGTACCGCTCCTCACCCTTCCCAGGTTCCCTTTTCTGCAGCCAAGCACTCCTGCCACGCCCCGTTCAGTAGGGTCCCTGGGCCTGGTACAAGACCACTGACCCGAAACCCACCCCAACAGCCCTTCCCAAGTGGGAAAAGGGAACATTGAACATCTCCTGTGGGAGATTTCGACGCCTTCCTGGTGTTCGTTACTGTTAGGATATTTTTGTCTTGCCCATCGTTTCCTCACCAGCATCCAGCCTTCCGCCTCGGCTGCTAAAGGTCACAAGTCCTTGCAGGATGGTGACATCGCATTAAAGCAACTTTCCACATCCCTGTCTGCCCACCCCCACGTTTCCCAAATAGATTTACTCACAAGTCGAGGCCAAACCTGGGCATTTCCAGCATGTGAAGCTAAGGCTGGAAGGAAACAAAAACTGGGGTAAATAGCAGTCTGTCTACTATATATTTTTAAGTATTTTTAGATAGACAAGGATGGGTTTTTTCGTACAAGTGTTTGCTCGAACCCTTTAAACCAGCATTTCCTCAGTTCTCACCTACATACAGGTGGCTCTTGGAAGTCCAGCTGAGGGACCTCTGACAGCTTTGAAGGCGTAGTGTTTTAAATACTGACGGCAGTAGTATTTTAAACCAAAACAAAGCAGTATTTCAGGCTCACTGTGGAAAGTCTGCACGCTGGAGAAGGGGTGCTGGCAGGAGACACCATCTTCTGTGACAAATGAAAAAGGAAGATGTGAACCTGCAGAGACTGGAGAAGGAAAACGCAGTGTGATAAAGCATTATTTGACCTGAAGAGTGTCCTACAGACACGGGGAATGAAGCTCACCAGAAGCCAACAGGTAGGTCACGAGCCAACTCTGGTAAAACGTGTAATAGGCATTTTTGCGGCAGATAAGATGTCCTGCCGCGGGGGGCCGAGAGCAGCTCACCCTCCGCGTCCTGTGCACCCTCCAAGCCCTCCACCCCCTCCGGCAGGACTCTGGGTGAGGCACAGAGTGCCTTATATACACGTGTGCACGTACACATAGAGGTATTTACCCTCACTATGAGCGGGCGTTGATCGTTTATGGGGGTCCTTTTCCCAGCCCCTCAGTCTGCAGCCGGTTTGGGCCCCTTGTTCATACCAGCACGCTTTGAAATACTGAAATCTGCACTTAAGTCTTCCTGATAACCAAAACCAACAGGTAGAAACAGCTGGATTTATGTCCAGATTGTTCCCTTTGCACACCCCCACACTGCGATAGTTCAGCGCTAATTGGGCTGACTGGGAATTTCCATTTGCTCCCGAGCGTGCTTTCTTTCCTCGTTAGGGATATACCATCCGTCTGAGTTAAATCAGCTGTTAACAGAACAAAACATTCCGTTTAATGGAAACCGGTGGCATAAAATCCCAGATTTTGTAGAAAGTGCATTGAGAGGCAAAGCTGGAATGAATTCAGCTTCAGCTATAGAAACCTATTCGGCTACAAGGCATATGCTGGAGCGATGGAGGAAAAGGTGCTAATGCAACATGGTTTATCGTCGTGGTCCAAAATAAGAACAGATCAGTGACACAAGCAGGAAGACACTAATTTGCCGGCTGTGTGTGAAGGCATGTAACAGCATGGCTGCTCAGAAATATGCCTCGTTCTTCGCTCATGCGAGTGCTTGGACCTTTCGCAGCTGAAGCACTGCAGTCAGAATGCGCAAACTGTTGAAACCAGTATGTGAGATTTCCATCTCCAGTACTGGCAGGCTCCGAAGGGCGGGGCCGAGGCGCGGGCTGCCCGTGAAGCAGCACGGACGGATGTAGCTGCTGGTGCTGCGCGGGTCCGGCTGCAGCGGGCAGGGGGGTTCCTTGGCAGGGCCCAAAGCGCTGCTAAAGCCGGTGAGGGGTGAGGGTCCCTGCCATTCGCACGCCTCTGCCCACCACCACCAGCGCCCGCTGAGCCCAGGCTGTAGTAGAGGGGAAAAGTAGCGTAGGCAGAGACAAGAGATGAGGTTTGCTAGGTTGGGCAAAGGATGAAATAAGGAGCAGTCACAGTAACTGGGTATATAAAAGGAAAAGGAAAGCCTAGACGAAGTAGAAGGCAGGATAAAAAGGAGGCAAGAATTCCGGTGATTTAGAAAATGTGCATTGAAAAGGTCTCTTTGCCGCTCTTGTGAGGCAAGGCGAGCGCGGTTCTGGAAAGATGCTGCTGTTTGCGGCATGTGGTAGCACCTAATCTTCCCACGGTGGAGGTTCTTCCCCAGGAGAAGCCGGGAGATGATGCACCGGTGTGGTGTTACACCCTCAAGGTTACCATCAGAAGCTGCTGGGGCTGGGAGGCGCTTGACACTGTGACATGAGCAACACTGTCACAACCGTGTCTGCGCCGGGTGCCCACGCTTCCAAAAAGCCACTGAAAAATGAGATGACACTCAGAAAAAAGTTAGAGGGGTGGGTCAGGTATCTTGGAAAATCCTGCCCTGGCACAGAAGACTAAATAAATGCAAGTGCCTCAGACCACGCGGTAAATCTGAGCTTGGAGTCTTCAGGGCAAACCCAGCACCCACAGCCACCTACTCTTGCTCCTGCCTGCGCTGCCAGAGCCTGCTCGCCTGCTCACGGCACAGCACAGCCACCACGGCTCAACCCCGCGCCCGGCCTCGTGCCTGCCCCTCGACCCCCACAGCTCAACCCCGCGCCTGGCCTCGTGCCTGCCCCTAGACCCCCACAGCTCAACCCCGCGCCCGGCCTCGTGCCTGCCCCTCGACCCCCACGGCTCAACCCCGCGCCCGGCCTCATGCCTGCCCCTAGACCCCCACGGCTCAACTCCGTGCCTGGTGTCCTGCCTGCCCCTCAACCCCCACAGCTCAACTCTGTGCCTGGCATCCTGCCTGCCCCTCGACCCCCACGGCTCAACCCCGCGCACGGCCTCCTGCCTGCCCCTCAACCCCCACAGCTCAACTCCGTGCCTGGCCTCCTGCCTGCCCCTCGACCCCCACGGCTCAACTCCATGCCTGGCGTCCTGCCTGCCCCTAGACCCCCACAGCTCAACCCCGCGCCCGGCCTCCTGCCTGCCCCTCAGTCCATCTCAGGCACGTGCACGGATCCTAAGGAATGCCTTCTTCCCGGGCGCCCTGAGCGACTGCTCCGACCTTTCGTCTCCACGGTTTGGATTTACGGCGCTGCTTAGGTAACAGGAAAACGGGCTGCAGTTCAGAGTGCGTGTTTACTGATGCTATCGAACCCTGCTTCGGTATGACTCAAAATTTGCTCAAGACAGGGAATTCAAGGAAGCTGCCAAAAGAAGCTCCGTGCGAGCAATGGGGCTGAGAAAATCACTCCTGAAATGACAATTATACAGGGCAAGACCAACTAAAAGGCTTCTTGTATGCTAATAGCACCGCTTGGTATGGGCTTTGGGGCTTTTTTTAATGCAATAATCCAAGTCCTTTATTCAGCTGAACTCTGGGTTTGGCCAAGGCAGCTGATCCTCCGAGGAGCAAGACGGCTTTTGCACAAACCAGCGTGGTGGGTTTGATCTCGTCGTACTGTATTCCCCGTACGCCTGCCTTGTGGGTTGGTTGTGGGAACGCCGAGGCTGAGGATGGATTTTTGCTAGCACTCGGAAATCCTAGAGGGCACCACCGAACAGCGTTGCTGTTGCTTTGCCATGGATTTTACAGGTGTTCCTGGTCTTCTCCCGGTTTTCACCTTCCTTTCTCTTCATATTCATTTTGTATTAGAATTGAAATGAACCTGCCAAGCAGCAAATACGCATTTAGGGGATGAGTAGAAGGAGAGGAAAAAAGAAAACAAAACTAATATCCAAGAGGAAAAGATCTTCTGTGTACAAAATTTAAGCCATCGCTTCGAAGTCGCAGTCTCTGTAACTCGCCCCACAAGGCGCCGGGCTGGCAACTCCATCTGCATCCGCCGGCACATTCCTGCAGAGGTACAATACGCAGCTGATTTCCCAATTACGCTACGAAGTAGTTTTATAATTTAGACAGACTCGAAAGTTTGAAAAACCGGAATCCATATTCATGAGGTACTAATAACCCTCCATCTAGCACAGCTTTCAGATCCGACCAGCTCATCTCTCACCACACATCAACCGACATGTGAGCGAGGAAGAAATGGCTGAAACCAGCAGATTGTGTTTTGCTAAGACAATAAATAATAACCGCGTTCTGACTCAAGTGCCACCCGGATAGCGCTTAATTAGAGGTCAGTGGAGCATATTTCGGCTCAGCTGTTCCCTTCGCAGCAATTAACATGTTCGTGCAGCCGGTTCTGGGCTGCGGAGCAGCTTTCGGGGGGTCGAGGGGAGGCAGGACCGGCCGCCCGCAGCCGCACACCGGGCAGCGGCTGCCGGGAGGGCGGCGGCCGGAGCGGGGGGCCGGGGGGCTGGGCTGGGCTCTGCCCTGCCCGGCCCGGCCGGGCCGGCCGCCGCTCGCCCCCGGTGCCCCGGGGGGGGAGCGGGTGTGGCCAGGAGCTCGGTGCGCGCCGGTGGGGTGGTCCCAGGCGGCCGCCCCACCGCGACCCCCGAAGCGCCCCGCAGCCCGCCGCGGGAGGGAGGGGGGGGGCGGTGAGCACCGCCCGCCTGCGGGGGTGGGGCGGGGGGCGGGCGGCGCGCCCCTGGGCAGGGTCGGCGCCTCGTCCCGCCCGCAGTCCGCCCGGGGCCGGCGCGCTGCCGCCCGCAGCAGAGGGGCTGAGCCGCTGCCCCCGGCTGCCCTGCCCTGCCCGGCCCGGCCATGGGAGCCGGCTCGGCCGGGGCTGCTGCGGGCGGGACGCCGCCCCCCGCCGGGCGGACGCTGCCGGCGGCGCGGAGAGGCGAGCGCGGGCTGCGATGGGCGCCGCGGGAGGCAGGTGGGGGCGGCCCCGGCTCCCTTCGGGGCCGGGCTGGGGCGCGGCGGCGGCTGGGGGCGACGCGGGCAGCGGGGCCGGGCGGGCGGAGGCGGCGGCGGGGAACCGGCGGGATGAGGTGACTCGGGAGGGACGGGCGGGGGGCAGTGGGGCCGGAGGGAGCCAGGCGGGGGGAGGGAGCTGGGCGGGCGGAGGGAGCCGTGGGGTGCCGGGCGGACGGAACCGCGGGGAGCGGCTGTGGGACGGGGCCAGCAGCCGCGGGGGTGGCCGGGGCGGCGGCGCTCGGCGGAGGAGCGTGGGCGGAGCGGCCACCCCCGCTGTCCCCCGGCCGGCTCCGCTCCGGCCCCGCTGCCCGGCTCCGGTCCCACTGTCCCCCGGCCGGCTCCGCTCCGGCCCCGCTGCCCGCCGGCGCTCGCCCCTTCCCCGCTGCCCGCCGGCGCGTCCCAGGGCCGGCCCCGGCGGCTCCCCCGCCCCGCCTGCCCTGCCCTGTCCCCCGCGCGCCGGGCCGGGGCGGGGAGCGGGGCCGCGGCGTGTGCGCCGGCTCCCGGGGTGCGGGGGGGCACGGGGCGCGCCCCGCGCTAGACCGACCTGCGCGGTGGGAGACGCGGCGCCGAGCACCCCCCGAGAAACGCTCTGAAGGGAAGCCGGGCGGGGTTTACCTTCGGTCAGCTTTGCTCCGCTCTTGTCGTCTCTCAGGTGCGTGGCTGGTCCTGTAGAGACTCTGCTGCTTCGCCTCAGGCCGATGTGACTCGGGAAGGATCATGACCGAAGTCCTCTTCTCTGCTGCTTGGAATGGAACTGAGCCCAACCTGTTATCCGGCAGCGGCTGGTCTGCGGGAAACGCCACCACCAAGTGTTCCCTGACCAAAACCGGCTTCCAGTTCTATTACCTGCCCACCGTCTACATTCTGGTCTTCATCACTGGGTTTTTGGGGAACAGCGTGGCCATCTGGATGTTCGTCTTCCACATGAGGCCGTGGAGCGGCATCTCGGTTTACATGTTCAACTTGGCGCTAGCCGACTTCTTGTACGTCTTGACTCTGCCCGCCCTCATCTTTTACTACTTCAATAAAACGGACTGGATCTTCGGAGATATCATGTGCAAGCTGCAGAGGTTCATCTTCCACGTGAACCTGTACGGCAGTATTTTGTTCCTGACGTGCATAAGCGTGCACAGGTACACGGGAGTGGTGCACCCCTTGAAGTCGCTGGGGAGGCTGAAGAAGAAGAACGCCGTGTACATTAGCACCCTGGTCTGGGTCGTTGTGGTGGCCGTGATTTCTCCAATACTCTTCTACTCGGGGACGGGGATAAGGAAAAATAAAACCACGACATGCTACGACACGACAGCCGATGATTACCTGAGAAGCTACTTCGTTTACAGCATGTGCACCACCGTGCTGATGTTCTGCATCCCGTTCATCCTGATTCTTGGTTGCTATGGGCTAATTGTGAAAGCTTTGATTTACAAAGATTTGGACAATTCTCCTCTCAGGAGAAAGTCAATTTACCTGGTTATTATCGTGTTGACGGTCTTTGCTGTGTCTTACCTTCCCTTCCACGTGATGAAGACCTTAAATCTCCGAGCCAGGGTGGATTTTCAGACTCCCCAAATGTGTGCCTTCAACGATAAGGTTTATGCCACTTACCAGGTGACGAGGGGTCTGGCCAGCCTCAACAGCTGCGTCGACCCTATCCTTTACTTTCTGGCAGGGGATACCTTTCGAAGGCGGCTTTCCAGGGCGACCAGGAAATCGTCCAGAAGAAGTGAGCACAACGTGCAGTCCAAAAGCGAGGAAATGACTCTCAATATTTTATCTGAGTATAAACAGAATGGAGATACGAGTTTGTGAACGGATGCGAAAAGACTTGGGAACAGTTGGAAACAATCCTCTGCTCTGAGAAAGTAGGACACTGTAGTGCTACATGTGTGTGAGGAAAACCTACCGGTCTCGAATGCGTTTTAGGTGAAAGCCTCATTTTCTGGTCTTAGGAAAAGCTGAACAAAATCAGCGGAAGAATTCTAATGGAAAATAACGTGTCAAAATTCAGCTTTCCTTCTCCTTACGATGTTCTCGTTTCTATCTGACTTGTGTCAGATAAAGTAACATGAAGTAAATTCCCTAAAGGAAGAAAGCGATCCGAGCGCTTCTGGTTTAACGACTTAGTCTCTCACACTAAAAAATTTTCTCAATCAGCCTCTTTTATAGGAAATAGGGAAGAGCTGTGTTTTGTGAGGCTCAGTCCAGGCACCCAGCCTCGTGCTCACTTGCCGTTGTAAACAAGCGTTTAGATCACAGTCACGATGCGGTTATCTCACCTTTACGGTTTTATTATTTCTTCATCTACTTCTAGCGTTGACAATTATTTGATTGTTCGGTAGCATTTATGATTCAGTCGTCTCTGAGTGCCGGTGTGTTACAAAAGGTAGGCTTACTGGTGTGTGCATGATTATCGCTTTCAGATTACGATGGTTGCTCGTGAACAATCTGGACACCCCCCCCTAAAGGCAAATTGGCTTCCAGGTGAACTGACACCTCTGCCGCTGGCAGATAAGCGGGTCTCTAGGAGCTGGTGCCCGCTTTGCACGCGCCCGTGGCGGTGCGTGCCGCGAACAGTCGTCGGCGCACAAATGCCGGCGGAGGCGGCTCGGTTCTGAGCGGCCGACGGTCCGATCCTGCCTTCCGCGCTGAGGGAAGCCGGCGCGGGGTCAGCGGGAGGAACCGTGGGACGGGGCTGATCGTGGACTCTGCGGAGCCGGCGGCGAGCCGCCCTCCCCGAAGGCTGACCCGCGTCTCGCGGCGGACGTTGGACTGCTGGTGCGGGGAGCCTTGCTGGAGTTCTTCACGGGTAGGACAGGGAAAACGCGTGTGCTGAAAGTAACTGCACCTTTCGGACCAGTAAAACTACAGTTGCTCGAGTGACCTGCGTTTTCACTTGGTACCAGACTATTTCTGCCCCTGGCAGTCTTCAGAGGTAACATTAGAGTTGTTTCCCAAGAAAATAATTGTTAAAGTCGATAATATGAATGGATTATATATTATATATATATAAATAATTGGGGGAATTTATTCTTTTTGTACTGTGACAAATAAATTAGCGTATTGACAAGCTGTTGCAATATACTACAGGCTAAATCTGGCCCTTTATTATACATCTTCTGCAAATGTGGAATAGGTTATCCAAAACTAGGCCAACTGCAGTATTGTGCAACACGAGCTGGTGAGCACAGACGAGGTCGTAACACGGGCGGTCTTACTTGTTTCTCGTATTTTTAAGAAATGTATTTGAGATTATTGTGTGCTAAAAATGGTACGAAAGCATGCTAGGAATTATAAATTTAGTGTATGAAATTAAGTTCCGTGTAATCCTAAGGGTGATCTTAACAGACCTTCGTTCCTCCGGTCTTCATGGTAAGAGTAAAATATTGACATTTCACTAATTTCCGGTGGTTAGTAACAAACAGGAATAGCTCTAGTTATTTTTTTTGACAACATTGTGAAGCAGCTTCTGTTCACACGTACGGCTTCTTAATCTGCAAAATCCCTATTTATTGAACTTATTTATTAGAAAGCTACATGTAACGTGTGCAAAGTGTGGTTCTCCGTGTTCATATCCAGAATTGGGCGTTAATGGAAAATTTAACAGCATGTTTCAATCACTGTAATACTGTGTCTTCTAACAGAACAGCTTTATAATAAACTCAATTCCACTCTGACTATTCACTGTTGATATGTAACCTAGTGATAAATTAAACTACTGATTTATGGCCCAGAGATAAATGAAGCCGCTGCCGAGGAAGCGTGGCTTCTTAAAGCAGCGTTGAGCTCCCATTTAGCCCTGTAAGATGAAAAATGTAGAGGTGGTGAAGAAATCCCAACCAAGGGTCAATTGCTAATTAATCCCTACTGACAAAAGGCTGCGGAACAGCAGCCTATTTATATCACCAGGGAACGAGCCTGATTCACGATAAATGACTTCTCCTATTATGTGATTATTTGAGGCTTCATTCAGCCGAGGCATGTCTTGTTTGGAATGGCAGATGAATTAAATGGAGGGAGAGCATAAAAATAGGATATTCTCTGAATCCGCTTCTCTAGGTTTGAAGTCGCATTCGTTTCCCAACATTTCGTGGTCTATCTCTCTCTTTTGCTTAGGAAACAAAACGTTCCACTATTCCACGTCCGAGAAAAGCTCCTACGCAGCCGCAGCAGCGTGTGAGCCCGCACACCCAGGTTGGTCCTTGTGTCGCTCCTCGCAGCCTTTTGGCACCGTGTCTCTAACACGGCAGAGTTGGCTGGCTGTTGCCGTGTGTATGAAATCCAAGCGCAACAGCGCTCCGGGCGTGCTGTGGGAGCGACCCGCCGTCCGGACGGTCGCCCCGCCAGGGACATGTGCCGTCGGGAGCTCCGGACGGCCGCCTCCCTTCGGCGTCTGCCCTGCGGTCTTCTGGGTTGTGATTTTTCACGCTTTCCTCGTGAGCCAGGGAGAGCCCGCTCGCTTTCACCTCGCCCCGCTGAAGAGGACGGTGCAACTGGCCGGACCACTCACCCGGCGCGTTACTGAGGTCCGGTCTGGTTATTGATGGTCACTTCCCAAGATCAGCCACTCGGCATCCTCGCCCCGCGGAACGGGACGGAGCCTCTCACCCAACGCCGAGGAGGATCATGGAACACGTTTCACACACGGTTTATTTTCCGTCTTTCAGATCTGCAGAGCTAACGCCTCAAACCGCGTCCTGCGGTGATGTGACTCCCCGCCTTAGTGTACCGAGATGTCCCAGCCTCCGCGGAATCCAGCTGGAACTCGAAGCTGAGCCTCAATCCCACGTAAAGTTCCCGCTCTGTTTAAGCGTTGCTGTGTTAGACCGGGGGTAGTCAGAACCGCTGCAAAATCACCCCAAATTCCTGTCTCCTCCCTCATCCTGACTTTGCCTGCACCGTGACGGAGTCATGGCTGCTGGGCCATCCCGTCGGAGAAGGGGGTCAGGTGTGGGGGTTATTGGGCACCTCCGGGGGAACTCCAAGCAGCGTGGTGGCTGGAGCCATTAGCCAGTCTGGCGCTAATGATCTGCCTCTCGGCACTTAGCCGCTGCGATACGGGGGTGTAGGACAATCAGTCCAGCAGCCTTAGAGGCCCAAGGCGGTCCCTGCTTATACAGGAGCCTCTGCGGCTGAAGAGGCCGTTCCCTAAGCCACTCCTCTGGAGTTCCTGTTCTATCCAGTACGTGGAGAGAGTGCGATCTTCGGGCTGTTAATTACTAAGCAATGATGACGATGGGTTGTGTTTACTAGGAGCGAGGTTCGGCTCATCGTCTCGGTCCAGGAAGACCACCTAAACGTTCCACCTTCCCTCGAGCTGTGTCAGCCTCCGACTAGCAGATGAGATTAGACACTTCATGACCATGCCCTTCACCTGTTTTCCCTCTGGGGAGGTTTGGGAATCTGTTAATAACTACAAATCGTTCACTGAAAACACCGAAAGGTTTGAGGTAAATAGTTATTTAGAGCTTAAGTCTTGCCAGAGCGTTCTACAATGACCCGTACCGAAACAAATTAGCTGGACTGTGCTTCCTCCAGCTCGCAGGGTTAATGGTTTTTCTCATTTATGCCCATTAACTCCCACGTATGGTAATCTTTAATACAAGATGAAGTCAGTGTGAAACCTACACATGATCTGCCATCAGTTTGTACATTTTCATAACGTAGCACCTGGGATTTTTTGGTTTAATCCAGTTTGTGTGACACCGGGTTAATGAAATAACGATCGGATGTAGGGACTCAGCAGTATCCTACCTGACCCGGTTGGAGCAGGAGAGTGCTCTTGACGCCCTGGTAAGCTGCCTCCTGACCCAAATACCCCTGGGACCTGTGACTGTGGGAAGCTGCTGGCGCACGAGGGAATGCCATGGAGCATCCCACTGCCTTCCGCACCCCAGGACAGAATCTGGATTTGTTTCCATAGACTAAACCCTTGGGGCTGAACTCTATGAGCCCAGAGGGGTCACACCAAGCTTCCCTAGCCTGGCATCCTCCTCTTCCTCAATGAGGAAGGACAAGGGGGGGGCACAGGGCTGGATCTGGAGCCGGCTGAGCACGAGGTCCTTGTTCTGGCGCTGGTCCTGCTGGGAGCGGGGCAGAAGGCACCACAGGAAGGGCTCTTCCTCCCCGCGTCTGCCCAGGGACAGTCCCACCTGGGACGGCAGGGCTGTAGCAGCTAAACACGCTGTGCCCAGTCGTGCCAGGAGACAAATCCTGCTAACTGCCTTTCCGGGATTCCTTTTTTCCTTAGTTTTTGTCTGCAGAGTGGACCAGAACAGAAGCATTAACAGAATGGGGTGTCTTAACACAGGAATGACTTATTCCTGTGATTTTTTTAAGCCTGTACATCGTATTTGTGACCTGCAGAGGTTGGTCTCCACGCCCGGTAACAGTTTTGAAGGGACCTGTAGGCCTGAGGTTGAACACGAAAGGTGTATTCCAGGCTCCGGAGCAGCCAAATTCGTCAGCCGCCGGCTGCAAACTGGGGACGGTGGAAGCACCGGGGCTGGTGCCTGCCAAGCTGCAGCGGGCACTGCTGGCCCTGGAGAGGCGTTGAGGCCACGCTAAAAGCCCTTAGTTTTAAGAACTGTAGCTGTTTGGCCAGGACTGTTTCACCCCTCTCATGTTTACTATGTTATTTCTAGCTTCAGGTGCTTTGCACTGAGGCAGAATTACTACAGAACAGTATTTCTGGAGTGTGGCTGTACTGGCACGATCATTTCAGACACTTTGAAGACATATGACATGAATTAAAACAACTACTTATTTTGTGGCTGTAATTTACAGTGTGTTTCCAGGATAGATAGGCATGAAAATGTTTATTTTTCTATTGTACTGTGATTTTTAATATGGTTCCGTTCAATTTTTTGCGTAAATACTGGTGAAACTTGGCTGCGATATCTGCAGAGACAGTGCCACTTGCTAGTTAAGCTCAGGTTATGTAACTGCTTTAATTAAATAGCCGTAAAAAAATCCCCTTATTGTCTATAATTTCAACGGATAACAAGATTTGAGTTTTTTTTAATAAAGCACGAGGTTGTTTGCATGTACATTTAGTTAGGCACGGCTTTTGGAGTCGTAACTATTTTTAGTGGCAGCAGAAGTGCAGCCACGGAGTTACTGGCACTGTACCTAGCAACCTCGCTGTGAAACCGCTCCAATAAAATTATGAAACACTTTTTCTGCCTTTTTGTATTATTGCAGTTAATTCATGTTTCCAGGTGATTCTCCAGGCAGCGATATGCGCTTAAAAACAGGCAATAAGAGGTTTGTAAAAATATATAGAATTTAAAACCTTGGGAAGAACCAGGCGGGTCAACGAGAATCGAAGTCAGTAAATGAACGATGCTTCGTCTCCCAGGATTTTAGGGCCAGCACATCTGCAGGTGAGTGACCCACCTCCCAGCACGGATAAGGTGACCCCTGTGGGGTACATGCAAACTGTGGGTACGTGGGATATAATATATCTGCATTTCACTGATTTCACCTCCTCTATTTTTAAATATTTTCTTACCCTTTTCCTTTTCTCACCCTTGGTTTTTCTTTGTGTTTCATGAAAACCTTTCAGCTTTGACGTACTATCCCTTCAGCTACAAAGAAGTTTTCTTATTGGTAAGGGGATTCCATCTCCAACAAAGTTCCCTTTCTGTCCAACACCCAACAAGGCCCAAGGGGCCTCTTCTACCCCAGCAGAGGGATGTAGGAATCGCGCACGGCTCCCACACCAGAGGACACCAGTTTGGATCCAGCTGGCACAGAAACCTTTAACTACTCACAGGTAAGGCAGGTCTAGAGACACTGGGGTTTGCAGAGCTCCTGCTGCTGGTATTTAACACAAACAGCTACACACGGTACGTAAACACCGTGTTTCAGTACTTGAACTGGCCGTGTGTTTGTTTCTGCCTGGCTTTAGGCTTGGCCTAAGTGTGCAAGCGTGGTTGGGGGTACCCTGGCTGACGTGGGGCAGCGCAGGGACGTGGCATTGTTGTTTAGAAACTTCTGTAAAGGTTGTCTGACAGCATCAGCAAGCAGAAGGTGAGCCTGTGCCGACAGGCAATGGGTTGAATAGGTAAATAATTTTTAAAATGGGTTTTTTCAAACTGTGCAGCTCAGGTTTCTGCTGCCAGCATCAGGCTCCTCCTCCGATGCGAGCGGGAAGGAGATGCTGGGAATGCCACCGTGCAATCCAGGCTGATTGAGACGGCCGGGCTGGGAGCAGGACAATACTTAGGGGTCACTGGGAAAAGTGACAAATTCCAGTGGGTTTTACCCCAAAGCAGCGATGTGGGCACCCAGTGTACAGTGCCACCAGGCTCAGGGAGTCCCAGCCCTGCTGCCCGTGCAGGAGGGCTTAAACCTGCCCAAGGGCTGGGTGTGAGATGCAGAGATAGAAATACCGGCGACGCCGCGAGTTACATGGCAGCTGAGGGTGGCGGTCACAAGCGCCAGCACTGCCACTGTGTGGGGTACCGAGAGGACAGTGATGCCCCAGGTGTATTTATAGCCCCTGGGCACATCCTCCCAGCACAGTGCTCCTTCAGGGACAGTGTCACTGCCCTGCAAGGTGCCAGGGACCCAGTGCCCACCCCGCAGCAGGAACGGGGTGCTGAGGTGCCCAGGGGAGGCAGCTGACCCTCCTGCCTGCTTGCCCACTGCGCCCGGATGGCAGCTGGGCTGGCAAATGGCTCGTCTCACTGCCAGGATGAGAGCAGGTGGGTGGGAGCTGGACTGGCTCCCTACAACACCCCCACCCCTTTGGGGTTTCGCTCCCCAGCCAGGGTCACCGCAGCTGGCACTGGGAAGGTGTCCCGGAGCCTGGGCATGTGCCAGACTTCCCAGCCAAAATTCAGGCAGCGACTCCCACAGGGAAACCTGTCCGACATGAGCATCCTCATGTCCCTGAGTGACCACCGGAAGATCCACTCACTTGAAGTGCTCGGAACACTCTTCACCCTTCCTGGCATTCCCATATAGCCAAGGAACGGCAGAGCTATTTATGTAAATAATTCATAAAACCCTTCCCCATTCAGCTTCTGGCTCTTCCACACGGCAGCAGCCGCTCTGCACACACCTCCCTCGACCTGCTGGCTCTGGATCCAGCCCAGGATCTGGTTGTCTTTCTGGGCTGCCAGCACACACGGCCGACTCATGTCCAGGTTTTCACCCCCCAGCACCCTCAAGTCATCCTCGGCTGCTCTCCAGCCATTGTCCACCCAGACTGTCCTTGTGCTGGGATTGCCCCAAGCCATGTGCAGGACCTTGGCCTTGGGTCAGGGAAATCCCAGCCCAGCTCTGGGGCCCCCAAAATCAGAAGGACATGGAAATGTTGGTGTGAGTCCAGAGGAGGCCACAGAGATGCTCCGAGGGCTGGAGCCCCTCTGCCATGGGGACAGGCTGGGGGGGTTGGGGGGTTCAGCCTGGAGAAGGGAAGGCTCCAGGGAGACCTTAGAGCCCCTTCCAGTGCCTGGGGGGGTACAAGAAAGCTGGGGGGGGGGGCTTTTTTCAAGGGTAGGGAGTGACAGGACAAGGGGTGACGGGTTTAAACAGAAAGAGGGAGATGGAGATGGGCCATGGGGAAGGAATTCTTCCCGCAGAGGGTGGGGGGCACTGGGACAGGTTGCCCAGAGAAGCTGTGGGTGCCCCATCCCTGGGAGTGCCCAAGGCCAGGCTGGATGAGGCTGGGAGCACCCTGGCCTGTGGAAGGTGTCCCTGCCTGTGGCACCCAAACTGCTCTGTTATTCTCACCTGTGTTACTGGCCACTCATGGGCCCACTCCCACTCTTGCACTGTGTGACACAATGTGATGGCTGCTCACACACCGTGACACAGGGACGGGGACATCCCTCTGGGTCAGACACTCAGGACATGGTCACACTGGGCTTGCCGGGCCCCGGGCCGTGCACAGGCAGGCACCCCTGCCCCGCTGACAGAGATTGCTCTGTGGAAGGAGAGTTGGTAGGCTGGTTAAAAGAGGGAGTGCTTAAAAAGGTGTTTTCTTCCACGGCAAATAATGGCCTTTTGTAGGAAACTGTTTTTTCTCCGAGATGGCGCTGGAGAAACGACTCGGCTCTGGAGTTAGCGGGTAACAGCTTGCACACGAGCTGCCGTGCAAGTGGGGCAGGGAGGATGCGAAGGGGGTGCTGAGGAGAGCGCAGAAGCAGCTCCTGAGCGGTGGAGTGGTCAGTGTGAGCTGTAGGATGTCATTGGCCGGCGGTAGGATTCTCCTGGGGCGCAGCCTTGGCACTGGTGAACGAGGACTCACCCACTCGGTCCCGCTGGGAGAAGCTCTTGGGGGTCACACACAGTTTTTGTACTGACTATTGCGCTATCAGTAATGGCAGAATTAAAGAGTGTTTTCATGAAACCATCTAGGTTCAGTTCTTGGCAGCCTACTTGCACAGTACAGTTTGACTATCCTCAGCGTAAACACCCGCCAAGTTCAGCCGCACACGGAAAGTAAACAATTTTTGCATTATGGAGGAGAAGTTATTTGTTTGATATTACTGGGCCTTTTTTACAGTAGAGTCGTCTGACAGCGACGCCCTTACAAGAGGCTGCTGCTACTGAAGGGCTCACTTACCACCCTGAGGAACTTCTTCCCACTCCGAGAAAGCTTCGGCAGCAGAAAGCCCTCGGGAACAGCAAGTGCCTGCAGAGACATGGATGGATGCAAAAGGAAGTCCCACAGCTTGTGTCTCCGCGTACAGACAGAGCGGTGCAGCCCATGGAACCAGAAAGAGCGGTACGGCCTGTGGGTTCTGTTCCTGCTGCAGGTGAGTTGGGAATTCACGGTGCTGCCACACGGCACATCCTGGGAGCACACGCAGCTTCGCGGGCGATGTGGGACTGGCATGGGCAGAGATCATAAATTCCCAGTTAAGAATAATAAACTGCTTTGCTGTAGGGAGGGGGCAATACCTGCAGATTTTAGTTTACAAGGTTAAATGTAATTTTTGAAAAAAAATCCCAAATGATAGGCCCCTTTGGATAATTCTGTAGGAGCCATTGGGCCAGCGGCGGTCGGAGGAGCGGGCAGAGCCCACGGGCAGGGGAGGCAGCGGGGCAGGTTGGCGCCACGTTGTGCTGATGAGGGGCAGGAGCCCGGGCAGAGCTGGGCGTGCAATCATGGGATCACTTTTCCCCTCAGGAACCCCCACTTCCCTGTTTTCTATTATACTAATTCTGTGCCTGGCAATGTCCTCTGCCGCATACTTTCACGGGAGCTGTTGGCGTGGTGGTGCCAGCTGGGGACCATCAGCTCGAGCCCAGCCGCTGAGCTAGCCTGTCTCCATTCCCGCCCCTATCCCTATCCCTGTCCCCCTCCCCACCTCCATTCCCATTCCCTTCCCACCCCTATCCCCCCTGCGGGCCCTGGCCAGGCGCAGCAGCGGTTGGCTTTTCCCCCTCCCCACTCCCCTCAGCTGCACTCAGGCAAATAAACCACCCAAAAAAGGCTTTTCAGGGGTTTTGCGCAATTCCCAAGGCGGCGGGAGCGCCCAGGCCAGGCACACGCGCTCTCTCCGGAGTGGCAGCTCTCCCCCACCCCAGCGACATGTCGGGGCAGGTTTGGCACCACCAAACCCGCCGGTGGTTGTTCCGCATTCCCGGGTATTGCTGAGCAGCGGCGACGCTCCCGCGAAACGCGTCTGCGAGTGCAGAGCTGTTGGCTATTATTTACAGCAGCACTCGGGCAGTAAAATCAGCCGTGTCGTCCCCCGTGCCCCCCCCAGCGTCCCAGCCACCCATTAGCATTCCTCCTCGTGCTCCCGCACAAAGACCCATTTTGGCAAGGGGCTGACTTGCCCCAGATTTTTAAAAGACGGCTTGTTTTAAAACAAAGTCCTTCGGGGAAGGGAGAGAGCCGGGAGAAGGGTTGCTTCCGCTCCCTGCCCCCCCTAGCCCACAGCAGCCTGACACCCCCCAGCCCATCACCCCCTGGATCCATCAACCCAGCCTCATCACCCCCTGGACCTCTAACCTCCCAGCTCCATCATCCCAGCCCCATCACCCCCCAACCCTGACAACCCCCAGCCTCATCACCTGCTAGATCCAACACCCCTAAACCCATCACCCTCAGCCCTGACACTCCCAGCCCATCACCCCCAGCCCCATCATTCCTGGCCCCATCATCCCCCAGTCCCATTACCCCTAAACCCATCACCCTCAGCCCTGACAACCCCCAGCCTCATCACTCCCAGTCCACCACCCCCAGCTCCATCATTCCTGGCCCCATCACCCCCAACCCTGACAACCCCCAGCCTCATCACCCCCTGGACCCGTCACCTCCCAGCTCCATCACCCCAGCCCCATCACCCCCCAACCCTGATAACCCCCAGCTCCATCACCCCAGCCCCATCACCCCCAACCCTGATAACCCCCAGCCCCATCACTCTCAGCCCTGACACTCCCAGCCCACCACCCCCAGCTCCATCATTCCTGGCCCCATCACCCCAACCCTGACAACCCCCAGCTCCATCACCCCCTGAACCCATCCCGCCCAGCCCTATCACCCCTGGTCCCATCACCCCCCAGCCATGCCCCACGGCCAGAGGCATTTGGCAGCCCAGGCGGGTGCATCCTCCTCCCCCACTGAGCGGGTTCACAGCCCCACAGAGGGGTGCTGGAGGGGAACGGGAGCTTCAGGGACCGAGCAGGAGGAGCCGGGGGGAGGATTGAAAAGCTGCCGTTCACCTTGACATTTACACGCTAAAAATAAAGTTTCCAGTGTTAAACGCTTTTAAAAAACTGATCCGCTGTTCAGCTATTGCTTAAGGGACCGGATTCCCAGGAAAAGCTCGGGTTTGATAAGCCAGCTCTCTGCCATCAGAAGAGCTTTGCACCAAAATGATCTTTGATTTCCGCATTGTTTCCTCTCCTTCAGGCACTGGGCAAAGTGTCGCTTGACAGTGACAACGGAGCACAGCGAAAAGCAGAAGAAAAGTGACCTACGGGTGTAGGAAAACGGGTACGGAGAGACCCGCGGAGGCAAACTAACGACAAAACCCTCCCCCCGAGCAGATGGAGCGGGCTGACTCGCCTGTTTGGATGCGATTCAATGAAAATGTTCTCCAGCCTTCCCTTTCTGCATGGGGAATAAATCTGCGGAGGCAAACATTTCGCTTGGCTGTTTGCTGGCAGGACGGGCATCACACCAGCGATACCAGCGCTGCCTCGGCCAGCTCCGAGTGCCTTCCTTAACGCTGCACCGAAAGGCTGCCTGGGCTGGCTCTGGGACCACCACGGGCTACTAAAACCGAGAGGTTAAACAGCATGGAATACCAGGGAGTACCAGGCAATACCATCCCCCTGCATAAGCTGTCATCGTTAATGGACGTATGTAAGGAAGCAGAGCTGAATTTTTGGCTAGCACCACCCCAGGCCACAGTGCCCTGCAAGGGATGGCTCCACGGAGCGACGCTGCCTCCAAAACCTCCGGGGGGGCTCGAAGGAGCCCTTCCCGCAGCCGCAGCACCCAACATCCTACTCCCAGCCAAAATTCACCCGATCGCCCTGCGCTGGGCTGACAGCGAGAAGGCGCAGCGCTGGCACCCACGCTGGCACCCGTGGGCCGGCGGAGAGGCTCCCGGCTGGCCTCCTGGCCCCAGACCTTCTCCAGTGGGTCCGGTCACTGGCTCTGCTCGATTAAGCTCGCCTGCAACTGATACTGGAGGGGATGACTCAGCCCTAAGAATAGTTATCTGCACCCAAAATAGAGCAGAGCCCTGCCCGCAGCGCACAGGGCTCTGGGGGTGCGTCAGCCTGGGGGGCTGGGGGGGTGCCCGCAGGCACGCCCAGCTTTCCACCTACTTGGGGAAACCCACCCGCGCTCCTGCGGGGACTTTGACATGAACCTAGGGTAATGAATTCCCTTTCCTTCCCAGAATTGCATGGCCAATTCGTGTTTTTCGAGGAAAAAGCTTTTGGCTGCTGCTGGTTTTAGTGGGTTTGTACTGCCCGGAGAGCAGGTGAACAGGATCGATTTACACTGCGCCTAAAAATACACCATCAGCAGCACACGTACGGAGGGGTGTATGTACATACATCCACATCTAAGGGGGGAGGGGGTGTAGCTACATGGTGTGCACGTGTACCTGAAATGCTGACCCACTTGTAATTTATACTATTTTTTTCCACTTTAAGTGACACATTTGAAGTTCCTTCCTGACACATCCAGCCTCGCAGGGAGAGAAGTCGTACAGCTTCTGCCTGAGACGGTTCCTACCACCCTCATTTGCCAGGGGCTGAAGAAACCGTGAAGCTCCCCCGAAGCCCCCCGTGCTGCCTGGGGCTCGGAGCTGCAGCCTGGGAATCCACGGTGGCGGAGTGAACCCAGCTCCCTTCCCCCGGGGTCCGTACCCCAGTGTCCAACCTGCTTTAATACACCCCTCGCAGCAGTTTCGTAAGTCTTTCAGGATTTCAAAGTTAGAAATTCCCAAAACTTGGCTGCAAAGGGGGGGAGGCAGAAAACACGGTGCGCAGACAACGCACCAAAGGTGCCTTTGTAATTTGCCCAGCGCGCCATGATGTCCCCCATGCCCGTAAGGGTCGGGAGCTGATCTAGCAGCACCAGTAAGTTCACACTGCTGGGAGAGCTCCAGGAGGGACAGGAGGCGCCGGAGCCACTCAGCCCCATGGTCCTTTTCATCAGCATCTGCCGCCACAAAGACGAGGGGCTGCGTTCTGGGCTCTGCTTCGCCTCGTAGCCTGAATTGCTAAAACATCAAACAAAAGCATTTGCCTCTTAGGCAAAGATAAACTTAAACTGTGATGGGGTCTACCCCAGCAAAGCCCAGAAATAATTAGCACCTTGTGAAAGGCTCCCACAGCTCCGCAGTGGGACCCCAGGGCCAGGGGCTGGGCTCGCCTTCCCCACCGCCCTGTTATCCCCAATGGCAGCCGGTGAACACCAACCCTGGGCTTAATTACTGCGCTGTGACTAACCTCGCTGCCATCGCTACCTGTAATTAGAGGCCAGATTTCATATTTGAAGCTGAGAAGGTGACATGGCTGGAACAGGGGTCGCCCCGAGGAGACTCTCCAGGACAGGGTGTTTCCCAGACAGATTTTGGAGCAGCCACCATCTCTGCTCCTCCCGCACCAACAACATCCAGGTGGGATAGGCTGAGCCTGGGGCAGGGGGTGGGTGAGGGGGCTCAGATGGGCTGTAGCCCCTGGCCGACTGCCCCAGGGTGCTCTGCACTGGGCTGATGGAACAGACTGGACGTGATGCCGAGAGGAGAAAGGATTTAGGGACAGCTTTAGCCAAAAGGACAGCAGATTCATTTTACCAAGGCGAAGAGCAGTGAGTTACTGGTTTCTACAGCTTTTCCCCGTTTCCTGAGACACCCTCATCCCGCTCAGCGTTGCCAAAGCAGCAGCTCCTCAGTTGGCCCATGTCGGTGCCTCTGGAGCTGGGTGTGCTGTGCCTCGCCAGCAGCAAGGGCACCTCCACAGCCCAGGCGGTGAGGGGTCCCAGGACACTGAGGCTGAATCGGGCTGTGCACCCCCAGAAAACTCGGGGATGGCAAGGCTGATCCAAGCTGTGCACCCCCAAAAATCCCCTGGGATGGCAGGGCTGAACCAGGCTGTGCACCCCCCAGGAACCTCTGGTATGCCAGGGCTGATCCGGGCTGTGCACTCCCAGAAATCCCTAGGATGTCGGGGCTCATCCAGGCTGTGCACCCCCTGAAACCCCCGGCTGGCAGCTGCAGCGGAGCCGGGCCCATGCTCCTGGAGAAGCTTTCGCTCTTCTTTCCTAGTGCTACTTTCAAGGGTACAAATCCACACATGAGATCACTCAAAATGAATCACATTTCAGTGTCATCTAATTATTAGTTACATTATATGATATTTGCCAGCTCACATTGTAAACAGTTACTTTATATAACGCACAGTGTGTCGGGCTGCCGGCGGTTTCCAAGATCTCTGCTTCGCAAATGATTTGAGTGCGATGCTCCTTTTCATCAGCTCCGAGCCTGTGAGGTCGTTAACA
This sequence comes from Rhynochetos jubatus, assembly GCA_027574665.1. Classification (NCBI taxonomy): domain Eukaryota; kingdom Metazoa; phylum Chordata; class Aves; order Eurypygiformes; family Rhynochetidae; genus Rhynochetos; species Rhynochetos jubatus. The sequence goes on from CM050657.1 coordinate 977,597, forward strand.
TGTTTTATCCGGTGAAACGAGCTGTAATGCGGGTGCAGGTGTCACGAAACCTTTTGAACTGCTCTCCGTGCGTGAAGGAGATCGTTTCCCAGCTGCCTGACGCCCTCGCCGACACTGATGCTGTGATTTAAGGAAAGGTCAACAGCAACAAAGTTAAAGGAAGGTGCCTGTAACAACATTATGCCCAGAGAAGCTGTGGGTGCCCCATCCCTGGGAGTGCCCAAGGCCAGGCTGGATGAGGCTGGGAGCACCCTGGGCTATGGAAGGTGTCCCTGCCCGTGGCAGGGGGTGGGGCTCTAAGGTCCCTTCAACCCAAACCATCCTGTGATTCCATGATTTAAGCTGCTCTCCGCTGTGTGTGATCGTGAGGGGAACCTGTCCCCAGTGCCCCTGACTAGATGACAAATCCTTTCCTAGCTTCTGGAAAATAAGCAGGTAGGAGACGAGGACAAGATGCAAGAGCAGCCAGTGTGCCCCAGGAGAGCCAGTGGAGGAGCAGCCCTGTGCGCGGCTGGCACCCAGCACTGCGCTCTGGCCCCCTCCCCTCGCCATCACTCCTGCTCCCAGCGTGATCCACCTCGACTAGCTACAAACTCCCAACAGATTTCGAATCAGGATACTGAAGCATATTTCCAGCTGGCAGCGTGATGGAGGAGCTGCATCACCTTTCCTGCTGCCCCCTCCATGTGGGCAGCAAAGCATGAATGGGCAGACACCCCCCCACCTCCAGCGCTCCCCAGTTTCCAGCCTCCCTTCGAGACATCTTCCCAAGCCCCACTGCTGCCACCGCGCTGGAGCTATATTTAGCCGCTGGCTGTCGTGCTCTCTCTCAGTTGCCTGGGTTAAAAGAGCTAGGTTTCGTGGCTAAGGGTTAGAAAATTGGGTCCACCATTTGTTAGAAGCGCCCACGGGTGGGGGCAGAGCCTGGCAGGCGTGTGCCCCCGGGCTGAGACGGGCATGGGCCAGGGCTGTGCATCCCTGGGCTTGCTCTGCTGTGGCAGCATCTCCCTGGCCAGACTGTGGGAAAAGGGCTGGTACACAGGTGAATGGCTCTGTGGGGCTGAAAACTGACCTGGACAGCCCCTGCCTCAAATCTGCTTCGTCTGAGGTGGAGAAGGCGAGTGCAGGTGGCAGGCAGCTCCGAGACATGAGGCTTCTCCTGCGCCAGCCTGCCATCCCCACCGCTGTGGTGCTCCGGCACCTTGGCACCCGCCATAGGGCTACGGAGCCCACGGTTAGTTGCAGGTGGGCTGGCAACAGGACCCTGCCTGCCCTGGGCATTGCCGGGGCTGGGGGGCACTGCCCCCACAACGGGTCCTGCCGAGGAGCCCAGCCACACGGGCAGGTCACCACACCGGCGTGCTGGCACCGTCCAGCCGCACGCCGGTAAGGATTAACGGCTGGGCGAACGTCTGTCACGCTTCAGCATCTCAACCTGGCGCTCGGTGAGCATCAGGCAGAGCCCAAAACACACAGAAAAGGGATTTCCCTGTAAAACACAAAAGCACGGCTGTCCCACGGGCATGGTCATCGACTCCACGGCTCCTGTTCGGAGAGGGCCTGCAAATCCTGTAAAGTGTGAGCGCCGTTTCCAAAGCCACTTACAAGGCTACAGTTCAAATGAAAACCCAGCAACTAAAGGTATTTCTTTATCAAGGACTTAACCGGAGCAGGGACGATTAACTGCAATCCGCTGCGTTACCAACTACTTAATTAGAAACAGGGCCCTGTAGGAAATTATCACACCCCGTAATTTCAGTAAAAAACTTTTCAATAAAAAGATTAAACATGTCTATAATGCGTGAAGATAGGAGCAGGTTATAATTACGACTGACCTCACCTCATCAGCAGTATTTAATTGATGTCAGGGTCTTTGTCTGCCTGTTGAAGTTAATCAGCATCCTTGGTCCTCCGAAGAGCACATTTGCAAACCTCCTCAGGAGGCTGGAATCTTTCTGGGTGTTTTTTCCCTCGTTTCTTCGACACATTTCTCTGAAATGCTGGCATCTCTGGCTCTGCCAGGGGCACTCGCTGCCTGTGGGCTTAAAATAAAACCCTAAAATAGCTGCTCAGAGCCACCTCCTGCCACTTGTGCTTCCCAGCACGTTCATTTTTTCTGGAAATGTCATTTTACACTTTCGGGAGTGGGCGCAGGTGTCACGCGGGGGCTTTTCCAGCACCGCACATGCTGCCCCGGGCAGACGCCTCTCCTCGCCTGGGCCAGGGTGCCCGGGGCTGGGATGGCCCCCGGTCCTGAACCCCCCTGGCCCCCATGCCACTACTGCACACCCACCAGGCTCTGCACCCCGCCGAAGGGCCGGCGGCCGACCTCGTGTTTATAGATGTGCACATATCGAGGGTTTATAAATACAGGGCATGCGGTGTGTACACGGATGGGCTGCGCCGACCGGGAGGTGGGCTGGCTCCCGTGGGCTGCTCTGCTCCATTGCAGACATACATATTTATGTGGAGGGTTTATTTAAGTATCGGGGTTTATTTTAGGCTGCTGGCCACCGAGGAGCTGAATGCCCTATATAGCGGGTGTTCAAAGCAAATCGGCACACAGGCGTTCGGAAGAGCGATGCTCCAGTCAAGGAGACGGAGGTTTGTGCGGTGGCGCAAGGGCCACATGTTTGATGTGTACCAAGAATGTGAAAGCTCGTGTCCAGATTCCAGGCTGGAATAATCATGGACACGGGTTTCTTTAAATGAAACAGATTACCTGATATTACACCAGAATCAAACGGAACCAGGAAACTTCTCCTCTGGCACAGCCATACCTTTATGGTAAAATCTGCTAATAAAAAAAAAGCCAAACCCCAACAGAATCACAGAATCGTTGGGGTTGGAAAAGACCTTTAAGACCATCAAGACCAACCCTTCACCCAGCACTGCCCAGTACACCACTGACCCCTGTCCCTGAGCACCTCGTCCCCACAGCTCTTAAACCCCTCCCGGGATTATGACTCCCCCCTCTCTGGGCAGCCCCTTCCAACCCTGACAGCCCTTTCCGGGAAGGAATTTCCCTGATATCCATCTAAACCTCCCCTGGCACAACTTGAGGCCTCTTCTTCCTGTCCCACCACTTACAGGACACAGTGAAAGATTTCCTCTTGGCCTCCAGCATCAAGCTCAGCGCTGATTAAACACACACACACCCCGTGCAGGGGAGGGGGCCGCACCTCCAGGCTGCTGTCTTGGGCTCCCCAGGTCCCTCCCGGCTGTGTTGGGTCCCCAGGGACCCTCGTCGAGGGACAATTACAATTGCTGTGTTAAACTGATTATCAGCATTTAAAAAGAAAGAAAAAGTAGATTAATTCTATATTTTAGCAAAGCTTCTTGCCCAGAAGCATTCAGGGGGAAAATAGCTCTTTTCAGAGGAGCAGAAACTATTAGGAGAGATTTGCTGCAGGAGGCTGTCCTCTGCCCAGCTCCTTGCAGCCCGGGTTGTGTTTAGCTTTCTATTTATTAAATACTCAGGAAAAATATGTCACAGCTGTAACGGGCTGAAGCCAGAAAATGTCAAACACGTTGTGTGTCACCTCCGCCAGACACAAACCCGCTGTCGGTTTAGGCAAGTCCCACTCGGCATAACTAAAGCTTTTTTAATCTCTCCTGCTGAGAAAACCTGCCTTTTGCCAACCTCCACTCAGAGCCCGTGAGAAGCAGCGTCTCTGCCGGGTGCTGGACTTTATCTGCCAGGAGCAGCCCCTGCACTCCGTGGGACCTTCCCCCATTTCAGACCTCTGCTGCAACCTAATCATGGAATCATGGAATCACAGAACAGTTTGGGTGGCAGGGACCTTACAGCCCCCCCAGACCCACCCCCTGCCACAGGCAGGGACACCGTCCATAGCCCAGGGTGCTCCCAGCCTCATCCAGCCTGGCCTTGGACACTCCCAGGGATGGGGCACCCACAGCTTCTCTGGGAACCTGTCCCAGTGCCCCCCACCCTCTGCGGGAAGAATTCCTTCCCGATGTCCCATCTCAATCTCCCTCTTTCCATTTAAACCCCTTGTCCTGTCACTCCCTGCCCTTGGAAAAAGCCCCAACCCCACCCCTCCAGCTTTCTTGTAGCCCCCCAGGCACTGGAAGGGGCTCTAAGGTCTCCCCAGAGCCTTCCCTTCTCCAGGCTGAACCCCCCAACTCCCCCAGCCTGGCCCCATGGCAGAGGGGCTCCAGCCCTCGCAGCATCCCCGTGGCCTCCTCTGGACTCACTCCAACAGCTCCGTGTCCTCCTGCTGCTGGGGGCCCAGAGCTGGAGGCAGAACTGCAGGGGGGGTCTCCCCAGAGCGGAGCAGAGGGGGAGAATCCCCTCCCTCGCCCCCCTGGCCACGCTGCTCTGCATACAACAGCTAAAAATAATTAAAGAAATAAAGGCTTAAAGACCGAGTATCCCACCAGTATTGGAGCACCGTCCGCAGCTGGGAGCACTGGGAGCGCTGGGAGTGCCGGGAGCGCTGTGAACGCCGGGAGCAGCGCGGGGCCCGCCCCGCTTTGGCTGCTCCTGGGACGGGTCAGCCCTACACCGGGCCCCGCGGCACCTGCCGGGCCATGCCCCGTGCCGGTGCGGGCAGCCCGCAGCCGCTGGTGCCGGCCGTGGGGAGGGGGGTCAGCCTGGCCAGCCGTCAGGGAACAGCCCCCACCAGGCTCCGCAGGGTCTGCAGCGACCCCCCGGACCGGGAGCTGCCCCCGCTGCTCCCGCTCCCTGTGAAGCAGCCTGTTACCGCCTCCCCCTTCCATATTCCCTTCGCTTCCCAGCTCCGCTTCTCCCAGCACCGCTTCCCGAGCCAGCTCCTCCACGCTCCCCATCGCTCTCGCTTCGCCCCCCGGACGCTCGGCAGCAGGTTTGCATCTCCCCGGGCGCAGCGCCCACGGCTGCACCGTGGGCTCCGGCTGCACTTCAGCTAACATTTATTATTGCACGGGAGACGGGGAAAAAATGTTATCCGAGGGATCCCACACTCCCACGGCTGCTTTTCTTGCAATAACACCGCATTTCTGGCTCCCGTTCAGCCCCCGCGCTGCGGCAGTCGGGGCTCGGGCTTCTGTGCCGGCGCCGCCTCGGCCCCCGCCCGCATCGCCAGGGCGGGCGGCACAGGTGAGCCCCTGCTTTCCGCCCTCCCTGCCCCCCAGGCTCTGTCTGCCCCTGCCAGCGCTGGAAGAAGGAGCACAAGGAGGGAAAATCTCCATTTGAACTACTTTCGTGCTCCACCCGTGTCGCACCGGGCTGAGCCCTTCTGAGCCCGGCCTCCCGCAGCCTCTGCGGGTGCTGGGGGCACCGGGTGCTGCCGCCCTGCCCGTGCACGGAGCAGGATCGGAGCCGGGCTGCAGCCCCAGCCCGGCCGAGGGACCCTGCGTGGAGGCTGGCCTTGGGGGCAGAAAGTGCATTTCTTGTAATTTAAAAAAAGAAAATCGAGCTGTGCCACGCTGGGACCCACAAAAGGAGCAACAGCTCCCCCCACCCCGGCGGGGCCAGCGTGGTTTGTGTCCGGCCGTGCCGCTGGAGTCCGGCCGTGCTGGGCCAGGGGACATTGTCCACAGCAGGCTGCAGCAATTCCCGAGTCAGCAGGCTTTCCAGAGGAAACAGGGAAAAAACCTGCCGTTGATTTAGAAAGTTGTTTTGTGCTTAGAGCCAGAAAGAGGCTGTTTTCTGCCAATCACACTTCCATCACACGCCTGCCGTTTCTGTCGGCATACTGCAGCTTAGAGAGACGCTTCAGGCCCACGTGCATCATCCCGACATCCCAATACCCTGACCGCGGTACTTCCCAACGCTCACAGACCTCTGCCAGGGACCGAGCCTTCTCCTGCCACCGCTGACCCTCTGAAGTGTGGGTGACAGACACCAGCCACCTCAAATAGGGTCGGGGGCATGGTGCCTGCCCGCCCCAGCCCCTGGCAGGGAGTGTGCCAACCCTTCCAGCCATGCTGTCCTGTCTTCAGCCCATAGGACCCCCAGAAGAAATCACTGTAGGGTGCTGGGCTGTGCAGGAAGCTGGATGGAGCAGTACCTGGGGCACGGCACCAGCAGTTTCCCAAGGGATACTTTTGTTTTCCTTAGGGCTAGAGCCAGACTGCACATGGGAGAAGTCAAACGCGATTACCTGGGATTGCACCCTGATGGTGGGGACGGAAGGCGAGCGGTGAAGGCCGTGGTCCTTCGAGAACCGGGATTCCGAAGTCTTCGTATGTGAAGGTATGCCCAAAAAGGGGAGTTTTGGATTAAACGTCCCTGTTAGTGCAGTCCCTCACCCTAGGTACCCCCTCGTCACCCCCAGGCCAGGTCCTGTTCCCCAGGGACCGAGTGCCACAAGGTGAATGTTCCCAGTTTGGAGATAAGGGGACAAGGATTTCCTCTGCCATTCCCAGGTGAGGAACTTTCCAGCAGCCCTATGGAAGCAGAGGGAGGTATTCTCTCTCGTTTGAGAAGGGAATTAGTGCCACATGCCCATTTTAACCACAGCATCGCTGCCCCAAACCTCCGAGGCACTGCACCCTTTCCGATGGGTGCTCTCCTCGCACAAGGAGTGGCAGAGCCCAGCTGGGGGGAGCACCAGGAGAAGGGCTTCCCACGGGGCTGGAGCAGTGGGACCTGGCAGGGGCTGTGGGCACCGGCCTCCCTGGCAGCAGAGGGGAGAAAGCCTGGGGTGCGTTGGGAATAACGCGACGTGGCCGGAACGGGGAGGGACGTAAAAGGTGTGTCTGAGTGATGGGGGAGCGACGAAATGAAATGGGCTTGTGTATTCCTTGCACAGCGATAGCATAACCCTGCCGTCACACCGGCCACGCTCAGCGCCGCACCGCGGGACCGGAGCAAAACAAGGTGGGTGTGGAGAGGCTAAGGACGGAGTCGTGATGTTTTGGTAAAATGTAAATTAGAGCTCTGGCAGCATGCTTGGCAAACGGCGGTCCAGATGCGAGAGCCAACGTGTTAGGATGGAAGCGGGGTAATGAAACAGCCTTCTGATAGCCCCAGCAGTTAAAGGAGGAGCGCTTCAGCATCAGGGTCTGCTCAAACATGTCGGTAACAAGAAGTCGCATTAAAATCATGAAGTGTTTCATTTTTGGAAAGATGATGTATTTCCCCTCTTAGCAGTGCCCTAATCCCACTAAAAGAATGATGGTCTTACGATGCGAGCTCCTGAATAATGTATCACAGGTCGATTTAGAAATACACATCGTTTAGTGCCAAAGGGTTTTTATTCCCTTTAGGTGTGGTAATGCATCAGTTGGATCCCAGTTTCTTAGGTTCTGCAAGCGTCGGGGTGTGTCTGCTCTGCGCGTGCCAGCTAGACGGCACCGGTTGGGTTTGTTGGTTGCAGCGGGCCTGTGCCTTGCAGAGCTGCTGCCCTGGCTCGTTGTGAGGCGTGAGTTGTGAGAACGTGTTGTGCAAGTGCCACTGGCACTCTCGTACTTCATACAAGTAGCAGAGTGGGTCAGGTAGTGTGCTGGGCAGTTTAAGGAAGCGTTATCTCTTTGCCAAAGGATGGATGGGGAACGACAACATCTTTCACTGGAGCTGATCTCATCCCGACCCAGATTTTAGCTGTGTTTAGCAAAGCATGTACTTGTTTATTCTCCTTCTAGATGTCACATGTTGAGGTGTTGTGGTACTGGAGAGCTGGATACGGTCCCTGAGATGAGCTACCTCGTGCCTTTGAACAGGGGCAGTGCCCATCGGGATGGGACAAGCCCTAACAAAACTTTCCAGAGGCAATGGCTGTGCAACCTGTTTTATGAGCTTCACCCTCTTCATGAAAACCCCAAACGTGCAGTGCCGGTGAACAAGGTCTTGCTGAACGTGGCTGTTTCCCCTCCCTGAGCAGCCCTGTGCCCCCCACCACTGCCCACTCGCTGCTTGTGGGACCTCTGTGAGGGACAGGGCTGGGCAGAGCTGCCTCAGAGGGCGAGGAGGGGCTGAAGGATGGGCCACAGTGGAGGTGAGTTTGTCACTGGCACAGGCCTGTGAACGGTCCCATCCCAGAGGCGGGTGTCAGCTCCATGGCTCGGTGCCGGGTGGGTGCTAGGCACAGCAGACCCAGGGTTAGACAAGCACCAACGCAGACATCCAGCAACAGGCGTGAAAAGCAAGAAGGGGACATTGCAAATAATAACTTGCTTTTCTGCAAAACAGCCTTTCTCTTCCTCTGCAGATCCACCGGAGGACAGACCCTGGAGCTGCAGGCATCTCCATGGTTACTGCTTGGAGCAGACTCCCGCAGGGTGCTTGGGCAGCACCCACAGCTCAGCCGGGCTCAGGGAGCCGGGAAGGAGGACACTGAAGATCGGGCGATGGGCTGCCATGCAGGGCAGGCACTGGGCAGAGACGAGGCCTCGGCACCCAGGAAGGCTCAGGGCAAGCTGAGATGCACAAGGGCAGAAGTGGCTCCAGTGCTGGCAGTGCAGTGATCCGTGGTGTTGGGTAACGCACCCAACGCTGTCCGGCCCCACAGCTGACCATGGCCCCACGGCTCACCATGGCCCCTCTGGTACACTCAGGTGCTGTTAGCAAGAGGTGCAGGCTCATTTCTGCCTGGTTTTAAGCTGCGATATTGTCTCTGCACTGGCTAAATATATGTGTCTTGTACCGTGTGGTGAGTAACGTTTGGCGAAGAGCCACGGCAAAGCAGCATGTGGCCGGGCTTTGAGAAAGCTGCAAACGTGGTGCAGTGGGGTGGAAGAAGATGAGATAAAAAACACCGAACAGACAAACTGTTGCTTGTCACATCCTGGAACAACACGTGGCAGAAAGGGCAGCGCTCACGGGTGAGCCAGCAACGCGGCACAGCGGTGACGGGGAGATGTGCTCGGCATTCAGCGCCGGAGCAGGTCCAGAGGGATGCCTGTGTCCATGTGGGCAGTGCATGGACCGTGCCAGGAGACGCTGGTGCAGGCGGGTCCGCAAGACCCTTGGCATTTGCAAGGAGGTCCCAGGTCCTGGTCCTAGGTCTGGCGGTTCGTCTGCTGTGTCCCCACACCCCATGGCCCTGCACATCCCGTGGGAGCTGAGCCATCCTGCCTGCACCCTGCCTGCACCCTGGCTGCACCCTGCCCCTTGCCCAGCCCCTTTCCCCCAGAAGAGGCCAATAGCACGGTGTGGGCTCCCGTTGGGTCCCCTGTGGACCCCCATGCTGCCCTGTGCATGCAGGTTTGTTCAAGAAACCTTACAGAAGACATTTTTCTAAAAGACTTTAGGAAATGCCAACCTCATGGAGTTCAACAAGGCCAAGGGCAAGGTCCTGCACCTGGGTCGGGGCAGTCCCAGCACAAGGACAGGCTGGGCAGAGAATGGCTGGAGAGCAGCCCTGAGGAGAAGGACGTGGGGGTGCTGGGGGATGAAAAGCTGAGCATGAGCCAGCCGTGTGCGCTGGCAGCCCAGAAAGCCAACCGGATCCTGGGCTGGATCAGGAGGGTACAAGAAAGCTGTGGGGGACTTTTTCCAAGGGCAGGGAGTGACAGGACAAGGAGTGACGGGTTTAAATGGAAAGAGGGAGATTGAGATGGGCCATCAGGAAGGAATTCTTCCCACAGAGGGCGGGGGGCACTGGGACAGGTTCCCAGAGCAGCTGTGGGTGCCCCATCCCTGGGAGTGTCCAAGGCCAGGCTGGATGAGGCTGGGAGCACCCTGGGCTATGGAAGGTGTCCCTGCCCGTGGCAGGGGGTGGCACTGGGGGGGCTTTGAGGTGCCTTCACACCCAAACCATCTATGTTTCTGATTCTATGAAATATATGAAGGCCAAGCTGAACTCCCCCTTGGACACATCCAAATGGGAAACAGCGGAGATACTTAACCCCTGCAATTAATTAGAAACCAGCCTGGCAGCCAAGGGGCCATGTCGGGGTGGTGGCAGTTGCAGCACAGGGACGAGAATAAATGGACACCGGGCTCTCTGCCCACCGGGAGGGCTGGTTGGCATCCTCTGCCCCGGTGGCCAGGAAGCCCGGCGGGGGGTGTCCCCGGGTCAGGCCGGGATCCCGCAGCTTGGCAGCGACGCTTTGCCTTTGGGCCCGGGCTCCCTCACACCCTCTGCCCGCTGCCGTGCCCCCCGGCACGGCCGCTTGCCGCCGAGGTGACACAGTCTGCGCCTGAGGTGACACAGTCTGCCTGCGAGGTGACACGTTCAGCCCCAGAGGTGACACGGCCAGCCCCCGAGGTGACACGGTCAGCACCCCAGGTGTCACGGCCAGCCCCCGAGGTGACACGGCCAGCCCCAAGGTGACACGGTCTGCGCCCGAGGTGACACGGCCAGCCCCCCAGGTGGCACGGTCAGCCCCTGAAGTGTCATGGTCAGCCCCAGAGGTGACACAGTCTGCCTGTGAGGTGACACGGCCAGCCCCAGAGGTGACACGGCCAGCCCCCCAGGTGACACGGTCTGCCCCCGCGGTGACACTCAGCCCACAGGGCGGGAGCGCAGAGCCGGTCGCGGTCCGCAGCGGCCAGCAGGGGGCGCCAGCGGCTTTCCCGCCCAGCCACAGGCGGCGGGACGGGCGGGAGGGGGCGGCGCACGCGCGGGGGCCCGTCGCGCGGCGGGAGAGGCGACAGCGCGAGCCGGGAAGAGGCAGCGCGAGTGGTTCCGTTCGGGGGGTGCCAGGGTGCCCCTCGCCCGGCCGTGGCCGCCCCCTGCCCGACGCGGACCGAGGGGCCGCTGCCTCAGGGCAGCTGCTGCGGGACCACCCGGCGCGAGGGCCCGGGCTGGGCCCAGCCTGCCCACCTTTGCGGGTGCTGAGGAGCCTTTCCACCGGGTCTCAGGAGCGAGGGTTTGTGGCGGGTTCAGAGGCGTCTCCCTGCGGTGCCGGTGAAACCTTCCAGGCCCAGGACAGGGCTCGGGACGTCTTGCTGGCCAAGGCACCCGGCTCCACGCGGGAGGTGAGCGGTGAAACGACTTATCTCTGTGATAAACAGATGACACCGTGTCCCGTCACTGCAATAATTACTCGGTTTATTTTTCCTGCCGTCTCTGAGGTATGCTGGTTTGTGTTCCACAGGCCCTGCTTGCTGTAGCCTTACGGTCTGCACCCCAAGAACCCAAACCCAGAAATGGCTGTGGTTTTCCAACGTGACTTTCTCCACACTGCGAACCGCAGCCCCCCCGGCCGCGATCCTGCCTGCAGCACCTCAGGTAGGAAAAAAACTACCTTGTTGTGAAATCCCACTAGGAGGTTCCTGCTAGTTTTCAGGCCAGTGCTGCAAACCGTGGGTGTCCCGGCTCTGCCATTACAGAGCTTCAACCCGGGGCTTAAAACACACCCGTCTGCTCCGCCGCAGCCCCAGAACTAGCACGCTTTTGTTCTTGTAGGGGCTCATAAGCTGTAATCAAATTATTGTAATTATCTTTCTGTTAAACCAAACAGGTTAAGCTCTTCAGTTCAGAGTGTTGAATATTGGACGCTCCTTTTTGATTCACCAACTCCCAGCTCTGACTGAACAGCAGCATCTGGGGGTTGTCGTTTTCATTTTTAAATAGACCTTAATCTAAACCCAGTTCCACACCCAGCCTGAGCTTGAGACAGGCAGAGATGTACGCAATAAACACAAATGCACTCACAGCGTTGCAGTGCTGAGAACACTCAGCAGGCTGCCCGCAGGCTGTCAGCGCTGACCTGCCAGAGCCTCCTGCCAGCCACCCGCCGCATCCAGTGCCCGTTCAGCGTACCGCTGTACGCTGCTTCTGCTGCGCACCGTTGCCTTGGAGATGTTTCACATACAACCGTAGGTACGAGGTTTCCTTTGTGCCCAGGTTGGTGGCTAAAAGCAGTGCAGTTTTCTTCACACGCTGCTGTTGGCAGCATTTTGGCCCCGTGAGGAAGAGGGGTTTTAGCACAACACCCCTCTCTAGCAGTTCTATGGGGATCAACGATTCGAGGTGAAGCATGCAGTTATAATTATTGCTGGTCAGGGTGAACACAGGCACGTTGCTCTTCATATTAAGCTATTTTGGGACCCAGAGAAGGTGCTATTGCATTTGAAATGCCAGAGGCCCAGCAGATGCTGTGCTTGGAGCTGGCTGTGCATGGAGTCGCACACGGGCCGGGAGTTTGGAAATGCCCCAGCACTATTTCCTTTCTCCAGGAGAAAGCAGACCCCAGCCCCAGTGATGCCCCCAGCCTCACAGTGAGCTGGGGAAAGCCAGGGAGAGCCAAGCCACAAGGCATTTCAGGTCAGAGCCTGCCCTTTTCTTGCTGGGCCCTGGGCTGGGAGGCAGCATGGGCTCCCCGGCTCTCCTAAACCTTGGCAGAGCAGCTCCCAGCTGAGTGCTGCCTCCCCACCCCACCCCACCCCTGTGGTACTCGCTGCTCTGTCCCGCTGCTCTACATGCTGCTCTGTGCCAGCAGCACATATCCATCCTCCCGGCATGCTTTGGGGATGCAGGGAAGGCCGAGCCTCCAACCTGCTCACCAGCAGGCCTGTTCCCTCCCGTATCCGCACCACCCGGCACTGCCCCACAGCCCTGCCCGCTCGGGCAGCTCTCTCAGGAGGATGTGAACCCTCGCTTCTCTTTGGGTGGAAAAGATATTTCATTAGGTCTCCCTTGTACTGGGTGGCAGCTCAGATCTCCGGGCTAGCACAGAGAGGGGCAGCAGCTGCTCCTGCTGCGCTGACAAGCAATGCTTCAGCACATGTTGGTGCTTTTGAGGGGGGAAAGGGAGAGAAGACGGTGCCAGCTGGTGAGGGTGGGCAGCTGGTGCCGGCCTCAGCTGCACCCTTCTCTGCGTGCTGGCTGCTCCAGCCCACCTCAAGGGGAACTGCCTGTGCTGGGCTCAGCAACACTGCATTCCCTGCTCTGCTCCACCAGCCCAAGCCTTCCCTGGCTCCAGCCCTGCAGGGACATGTATTGTTTGGGGTTCACAGAATCATGTGAACCCCTCTGGGCTGGGGAAGCCTTTTGTTACAGATGTAAACCTCAGCTTTGGTTTGGCTGCTCCCTTCAGAGATAACCCTGTTCAGGGCAATTTGCTTGACTGTTGGGAGCTGCCAGCAGTCCCTGCTCTGAGGAGGGATCCTGAGGGGGTCAGTGTTAACACAGAGGCTTTGCAATAGACCTTCAAACGCAATACACACGTGGAGCTCAGCAAACCACTAAAATGACCCGTAGTGTGAATAAAATGTTTGTAAGATTTTAGGTGTTCTCCTACCCTTCACAGCTGGCATGAGTGATCCTCATTTCCAGGGCACTGTGAAGGAAAAAAGCAGAAGGCCTTCAGGAGGGATGGTTGGGACTGGCTCACCCACCCCACGGCAAGAAACAGCAGCTCTTCAACCCACCCAGGAAATCCTTCCCCTTCCCCGATCGGTGCCAGCGGGGGTCCAGGGGAAAAAGGCTGAAAACACGGGAAACCACCAGAAATTCCCATGACTGTCCGATGGGGGCAAAGGATTGTTTAAGATTTCAAGGAACTTTGACACTTTTTTATTAAGGTGTTGCGAGGAATTTTAAATCCTCTGCACAGGCTCTCGGCTGCCCTCTCTAGGGACTGACCTGATTTCGGCTCCAATCACTGGATCGAGTTGTGTCTGGACTTGCTGTGCAGCCCCGTAGGTGTTTGTGACCGAACAGGGGCCGAGCAGCACAGAATTTGCCCCAGTGCCAGAAAACCGAAGGAAAGCTGGGCTGGGTTTGTAAGCCATTCATGGAAGCTGGAGAGTTGGTTTTGCAGTATAATGAAGTTTAGCTCCACGAGACTGAGCAATCCCAGAAATGCAAAGACAAGACAGCAAAGCCAGACTCTTCTCAAGGGTAGATTGGTAATGTGCTGACTGCAGTGCTAACGCTAGAAATGTGAAGTACCGTCTGCACCTTACCTGTATTTCTGGCTTATTCCCACAGCCAAAGCAAAGACGGAAATTTACTGTTACCTGGCTCTTCGCCGGCCGAGGGAAAGTTACCCCGTAGGCTCCGGTTCACGCAGCTTACACGAACCAGGCTCCGCAAGCATCAGTCACCAGGCAGAACCCTTCGTCGTCCCTTGGACATCTGAAGTGTGTAAGTTTGTTCTCTGGAAACATTCCCACACCTTCGCTCTTCTCCGGCGGTAGGTGTTGGATCTGGAAGGTCTCCAAACAATTGGAAGAGTTGCTTTTCTAATTATCTTCTCCCTGGGAGAGGAGAGATGCTGGTTAGGGAGAGTGCCCCGCTTGAACCGTGATGGCTGCTTGGGGCAGGTGACAGAAATAACCAGCCCTTCCCTCCCGAGCACTGCCCCCCGCAGGGACCTGGTACCCCCAGGGCCAGGGGACATGAGCTTTCTGCTGGGACAAGGGGTGACAGGAGAGCTGTTGTGTCTGGCTGCTGGTGCGTCTGGCTTTTCCTACACACCCTCAGCTGCAAGCTCGGCTTAAGGCTTGGCACACAGGTACTGTAACGGCAGAGGAAAAAGGCATAGGGCTGTTCCGTTAGGCTGAAGGCGTCTTTCCCCTGGGACTCCGCGCAGCTCGGTACCCGTGGCCTCTTGCCATGGCACCCTGTCAGCTCCCCGTGGAACTGCACCGTGTCCCAGGGCCTGCGCAAGCACCGGACACGCTCATCTCTGACTTCTCATCCCAAAAGCATTAACTCAGAGGCGCTTAAACAGACACTTAATGATGAAATTTCAGTACATTTAGACGGGCTCAGTCAGCGCACTCTCATTTTTCACTTTGTAGACATGGCTACGGGAATTTAGCACCACATTAAAATACGAGCTTTCAGATTTCTCAGCATCTGTCACAATTATTTATTAAGCGTGAGATCCTGCGCTGCGCCGAGGACCACGTTCAGCCCGCAGCGACTGATTAAGCTCCCCGCGCCTGACTCCCACTCGCTTCGTTCTCTACCTCGATAACGTGAAAATGCTGCACGCTGAGACCAGTGGAGCAGCAGTTTTTATGAATACCCAGAGAACTTTTATAAATGGGGGCTGTTAATTACTTTTAAGAGCTTTGCTTATTGTTTTGTGTGTGACTTAATTCACAAACAGCACGTGGAGAGCTGAAAATGTTCCTTCGTCTCCAGGTGAAACATGGCAAAGCTGGTTGGTGCTAGCACCCGCTGATGCCTCCTCCTCACAGCCGCCCTCCCCTGTGCAAAGGAGCCGGACTGAGCCAAAGACCTTCGTCATCTGCACACAGTTTGCACCACAGCAGTTCTGCTCTGCCGCTTCGCATAGATAACTACACTAGCGGGTCAGTGAAAATTGGGTTTCCTTGCTTTTCCCTCCCCTGGAAGGGGCAGCTTTGCTGATCAAAGGGGAGTTTTATCTTTGATAGGGAAACTTTCAGATAGGTTTCTTCTTGGCGACAGACTGCTGTCTGCCCTCCTCCCAGGTGGGAAAGCAGGACCAAATCCATGGCCCAGCCCTGGGCAGTGTGGGGCTGCCCTGCCTTCATCCAGCACCGGGGGCTCCATCACTCAGGGACCACACACCCCAGACACCCCCTCCCCACCTCACCTGCTGTTAACGCTCAGGTCCCTGCCCAGCAGATGAATTTACAGTTGCTGGTTCCCCAAGCACCATGACAGCATCCACAGCAGTGCTCAGGTACCGGTGGGATCCACGGTCACTCTGCTTCAACTGCTCCCAGCCCTTTTCTGCCCCAGGGGGGTGATTTTGCTCTCCCAGCTGTGCCACATCACTAATTTTTCTGTGTGATATTTGCACCATCCTGGAGCTGAAATCTCAGAGAGTCTAGATTTTATGTTTTGACCTTAATCAAATCTCTAGCATTTAACAAGCCCATGAAAACTGTAGAGGACCAACATTTTTCAAGGGAATTAAGTACAGATGAAACGTAAATAACAAGTCAGGAAGAAACATCCGTCCATAAAGAGTCAGAAATGTTGTTGGGAAAGACAAGCACCACATCGCTGTTCAACCAGAGCTGCACCTGAGGTGAAAGGCCAGAGCTTTTATCCACTTAGTTACCAAGCCCCTGGTTTGAAGCACAAGGACAAACGCATCTGCTCAGCAGGCAGCACGTGAGGATCGCATCGATTAGTGCCACGTTGCGTGACTTCCGACCCTTCATGCATTTGGAGGAAACCGCCTGCATTTATTACTCGCTTAAGAAAATAATACTGCCTCTAGCTTATTTTCCTAATAATTACTATTTTCAGTTTGTGTCTGTAATAATTAATCAAAGCACTGCTTTCTTAATGGAGTGCAGACACCGTCCCGCCCGTTCATCTCTCCTATCGCCGCAAAGTGGCATTCCCTGTCTTAAGCAGGAAATGAGCAATTAAAAGGCAACAGGAGGTTATTTTTTATTTCCCGCTCTCCTCTAGAATAACAGACACATCAGAGGGTTTGTGCTCTGCGTGCTGATTACTTGGCCAACTGGATGTGTGGCAAATAGTCCTTAAACACGACTGCAATAAATGTGTCTGTTACAACTTGAAAAACTCCATTCTCTTTTCAAAATAAGGAGGTTGATGTCTTTTCCAGAGCACAGGGTAAGCAAAAACCTTTTAAACTAATCACTAAGAAGTAAACCGAATTCATTTTCCCAGACTGCTTCAACATGAAGGGATGCAACAGCGTGAACACGTGCAGTCGATCATTGAGCTGGGCTGACGCTAACAGTTGTTAATACCCAGCACTCATCGCATTCCTTCCAGCCTATTCAAAGCTCCTGTCGAAAACGCTAAGTGGAGAAGACTGAAATCATTTGGCTTGTAGAGGACGTTGGCACAACGAGGCTGTCCGCAATAAAACCGACAGGTACTTGGCAGCGCCTTTCGAAGGAAGCGCGCTTCATCTCGGAAGAAACCTCCAAGGAAAAGGTCAGAGCCCAAGTCACCGTTGGCCGCCGCATCGCTGTTACCTTGCCACGATCCCACGCCATTGATTTTGGCACACGGAGGCACCGGGTCCTGAGGCGGCAGCAGCACAGCAAGGGGGCTGAGCGCGCTGCCGGCCCCTGCGCCGCCGTGCCTCCCTCCCTCGCCCCCGGCTTGTCCCGGTGAACTAGGCTGCAGGAAGCGGTTTTATGGGATGAACGGGGACGCTTGCATGGATGGGCCAGTTGTGCTCCTGAGGAAAGTGTTGAGCAAGTCCAGCTGGAGAGAGGTAGCCAGAGCCTGGAGCCAGTGCCTCACCCTCGCCGCTCGGCACAGCACGGTTACGGTAGGGTGGGTTAGATGGAGGTCTGCCGTGTTTTCTAGCCACTCCTCTTAGGGCAGCCTTTTATTAACTTTAGAAAGGAACGAAATGCAAGCTGATTAGATTGCGTAATTTCTGCTATCGGAAAGCATCAACATAAGCATGAACAAAACCCATAATCTTTGACAGATCATTGTTGAGAACTATATGAATAAAATCACTGCTTGCACAGAGCAAGTGATTGTATCTGCATTTGTTCTAACTGCTGGACCTTGGACATCACGTTAAGGCATCCCCATTCCACTTTCCCAATGGTCAAACAATACTCAAATGTCAGTCCAAACATTAATTAATAGATGTTCATGGTATGTAACAAATCAAACTACTTTTCAGCTAGGGTTTGGACACCAGTTCTGTTGTTTCTGCTTTGGCGACGGTAGCTGACAAGCTCCCTCTCTCTCATTTGTGTCCCTAACCAAAGCAATTAGCCTGCTCGTCGCTCAGCCTGAACTGCAGCCCTGCTTAATGACAAGGAGGGAGGGGAGAAAAGCCTGTCAAACAGGATTATTCACGAAAAAAATAGCTAAGTGGATTTAAAATTGCAACCTGTCACTGCCTTCTGCAAGTCGTTTAGGAAGAGCTGGAAACTAGAGTAACAATTTTATGAGGAAGAGAGAACCTAGGCAAGAAAGGAGGGCACTCGTGGGAGGAGGTGGGCAGGAATGGGGGTGCTGTGTGCGGGTCACAGCAGTCCTGCTGAATGGGGGGTGAGGATGATGCCTGGAACTCCCAGCAATGGAATAGCGAAAGACGTAGAGAATACAGAATTTTATGAGTGTCCTTAACATGGAATATATATGGTCTGTTAAATATAGAATGATATATAATCTATATTCCATACAGGGGTTTGTTATACAGAATGTATTTATATGCATATGTAATATTTGTATATGAAAATATACAATACCCTGGTATATATTTTTATATACATATATAAATAACTTCCTTAAACTTAATTGGCAGCTGGACTCAGTGATCTTAAAGGTCTTTTCCAACCAAAGCTATTCTATAGTTGCTCCTAGGATTGCTGCCAGCCCCTCGGCCCCAAGCCTGCAGCGTTGCGTCAACCCAAGTAGGAAAGAAAAACGACCCCAGAAGCCATGAGCACTGTCTCACTTTGACTGAATGTCAGAAAAGTCGGCTGTCAGGAGTCTGGATCTGGTAGGCCCACGCACACACGGATGTATCTACCCCTCCACCTCCTGCCTTCGCTGTGTACGAGACTGGCTGTGCGCAGGGCAGGACCAGCTCTCCGTTTACTGTTCAGCTGCAAGTGGTGGCTTTGACTTTTTGTTTTGCCCTACGAGCTACGTGGACAGTGTGTCCTCTGTCCTCTGAAACAGCTCCTTTGTCATTAATGGAATTCAAATGTATGCCTCGGCTGCTCTCTTAAATTCTCCTCTGTGGACCGGGAAGCAGCAGTGGTTATCTGCTGAATTAAGTAGTTCAGCTAAAAGAATCACATATATTGTTTCCAGTCAATAGACACTGAATAGATTTTATGTAAAATTGTGGGGAATGCATAAGCCATTTTGCCAAACGTTACGGAATTTCTTATCCCAAGCCCTGCGTGAGACATAGTTTATGTTCAGATACTGACAACTGAATCACACTCAGCATCTATAAAGCGTTTTACATATTCAAACTGCCATAAAACATTAATTAAGCAATAGACACAGCCTGTCTGTTGCAGGGTCATGGTACATCTACTATAAGGAGATAACGCTGCAATTTACTGGGCTTTTGTTAACGTTCCAGATGACTTTTACTCCTTTTTCACAGTTTGTTCTTTCCCATTTGAGGACGTGCAAAGAAAGCCTTGAGAAACCCTCTTCGTCCCCCAACCATCACCTGAATCCCCAGATAACGACCACATTGCTTGGGCTGCTGCTACCTCCTGACTCCAAGGCAAACCTGTGGTGCATCGGCTGCTCGTGGGCTACGAGGCCGACACGGGAAGGTCAGTCAGGTGGAACTCCTCTCGGGCTGAAGGCTCAGCCTGCTGTTAGCTGTGGATCGCTTCAGCTGGCTCTTTAATGCAGACAGGACTCAGAAATCATAGAAGGGTTTTTAGGTACTTGGTTCAAAAAATAAAGGAGAGAAGTTAATTACATGCAATTATGGCTCCTCTAAGGTTTCTACTTTTGATGGGAACAAATGGCAGTGTTCATAGGAAATAAGAGAATTAGCTTTCACCAAACATGCCATTTGGATAGCATTTTTTAACCATTCAGATCAGTGATGTTTGTCACTAAAACACAAACCCTCTTTCGCCTTCGCTGGTGCTGCCTGCTCTCTACAGACACAGCAGTGGCAGAGAAGATGCAAGGAACGTGCCCCAACTCCTGCCCCTCTCCACAAGCACAGCTGGAGAGCAAGGCCAGGCCTTTGCACTGTGGTGTGCCTGCGGCGCTGAGCACAGCGTTCGGCCGGGCGCGGGGAGCACCCCATCCTCTCTTGCCGTGCAGCACAGCTCGCCCGCTGCTGCTCGCCGCTGCAGCCCCTTCCCTCTGCACAGGGCCTCTTGTAGGATGATCTGATTTTGTAATAGCGCCTAGTAATCTTTTATCAGCGCCAGTGGTAAGCAGACTTAGTTTAAATGCGAGCTATTTATTAATAGATATCAATCTTTTCAGGAGCTTGATAACTGCACGCTGGGAACCAAGGCAGATCTCCACGTAAAGGTGAGGCTACCCAGAGCCACGGGGCACGTGTTTATCAGTGAGCTGAGATACTCTCACCACGTTGGTTGCTGCAGAAGCAGCTGGCTGCATTGCTGCCCTGGTTGCCAAGCCCTGCAGCGCCAAGCCGTATCCTCCTCCCAAGATGGGCTGTTGTTTGCTGCTCAGGGATCTTGTGTGGCACGGAAGACAGCCGCGCTGTGCTGTTTAAGTCATGGGGTTTTGGTGGTGGTGTTACTGGTTAATTCTGTTTATTGGTCAGGAAAATCCTATGATTTGGCTGTAGCTAGGCTGAGTCAGCACCACGCCTCACAAAATGTCCCAGGCATTACGTGCTCTCCCCTTCCCTCCCCTCCCTGGAGCCCCAGAAATGGCTTTCAGCCCTACACAGGAGGTATGACTCACGTTTTCGGGGTGATATTTTTAGGCTACCAACTGCAGCGCCCAGGAACTGACATTTCTGTGCTCACCCCAGGTACGAGTCTGGCAGGCAGAGAGCAAGTACGACTCACGCTTCCTAAACACCGGTACCTGCACTCCCCAGAACCCTCTGCCCTACTGCTGCCAAGCCGTACCAAGTCAGCCAGGCGCCGCCAGATCAGCCCCTTCCCAAACGCCGGAGCCTCACCCCGGGCAGAGGGAAATCCCTGGAAGAGTCACACGTGGAATACAGATCACAGACGCTTCTGCTTCCAGTTAACTGAGAGTGAAACTAAGTGGGAATTCTTTTTTTACCCCTTCTGTGAGACAGCAGTCCTTCCTGGGCGAGGGAAGTCGTTCCACATGAGAGCCTTTAATGGGGCAGCCTGAGAGGAGCTTTACACCCATTATTTTAAGCAGTGACAGTGCAGAACAAGGCATGAGTTTTCTCTGCATCATGCAGAGTACTAGCACGTTCCTTCCAGATCCCAGCCCCCCCTGCAAACACTCCAGGCTGCGCAGCCCCCAGACTGTTCTTGCTTTAGGTACTACACGCTACAGCGCTGGATGGTTTATTTTTAAAGAATCACCAACAAGAGACTGATTTTAATTGATTTGTCACTGCACCCAGGACTGTCCCACAAGACTGACTTTCCTGTTCTCATGATTACGTTTGCTCCTACCTGAGAAGGATTCAGTCTGGTGTAAACTATGAAATACATTGTTTGCTGTACAGATACCGAGGCACCAGTTAACGATGAAATCAAACCTGACTCTCACACATATATTTGCATTAGTCAGCCACCTCAGTGTCAGCACACCTGGCTGGAAGCATCTAGAAGATAACAACCTGTTAAGAAACTTCTTACATGAATCCAGACACAGATATGACCACAGCACAGCGTGCAGTTTCCAGTTTCGCCCAAAGAAGAGGCAGCCAGTGGAGCTGATGTGATTTTGACTGTAGAAACGCTTTTCCCACATCCCCTGTTTCTAGTAAGAGAACAGCGTTGATGTATTGTGCTCGCAGTAGTTATTGACCGCCTGCCATAAACTGGAAGACATAGCAAAAGATTTGTAAGGCAGATTGTACTTGTACGAACGCCTCGAGCAGCCAAGGCCGAACGCACTATCAAGTTGGCTGTCAGCACTCTGGAGACCAGAACCCGAATTGTAACTGATCGCGATAAACCGGATGCCTGTCAAACGTTTGTGCTAGGATGCCATCTTTAACAGTGGATCTAGGCTGAACTTTCAGCTTACCCTTACACGGAAGGAATCTGCCTGCAGGGTGAAACCAAGCAAAGAACCCCTGAAGTGTAGCTGGAAACTGAAACTCGTAGCATCCCGGCAGTTGCTTTGCTTACACTGTTTCATTGTTGCCAAGAGATCCTCAAAGTTCACCTCCTGAGCAATGGAGAACTGGCCAGAGGGAACAGGAGCACTGGGAGGGTTGGTTGGCACAGATCCCAGGACCGTGCTCGCTGTTTGCAAGTGGGACGAGCAAGTAGGACTCAATTCTGTCCTGGGGAACGTGCTCCCTGTGCATGAAGTAACTCGTGTCTCTTTCCTGTTGACTGTGGATCGGCTCCGACACCACGTCACTCCACCTCCACTCAGGCAGGACTCCCAGGTAAGTCACAATCCGCTTGATGAAGATCCATGGGATCTGTCTCTGAGCCGACTGCAGGTCCCTCACCCTGGCGAAGGGATGGACACAAACAGGATGAATTGGCGTCTGAAGTGATTTTTAGCCTCGTGTTTCCAGGGTATTTTTCTCACCCGACGGGACTAGTTTGGGGTCTGTGTCACCGGTGCACATCGAGCAGCACGGTGGCAGTTACACCGACAACCTGCCAGTGCTACTCCTGCGGTGCCTCACAACACAGGAAAGGACGCAGAAATAGATCTGCCGTGGGTGAGTGACGATATTTTCTATTTATTGCTGCGATTGCGGACTGGGGTGTGCAGAAAAGCCTACAGAAAACTCGGAGCAGTGGGTTTCACGGGTGGGGCAAGGAGTCTGCCAGCCAAGAGCCGGCCGGGGATGAAGGAATGGCAGGGGGGCTGGAACTAGATGATCTTTAAAGTCCCTTCCAACCTAAACCAGTCCGTGATTCTATGAAGCCCTAAGGGAGCAGCCTGATGGAGCGTGGCGATAGCCAGCCTTCAAACAAATTCTCCACGGGCTTGTGGTCACACCGGCATTCCTGACTGCCCCAGCTGACAATATCGAACGTGGCTTACAGATCAAGGAGTATCAACATCATTTTGTCTTATCTGTTCGTTCTCATGAGGTCATCTGTCCATACAACAGAGGGTTTGTGCCGGGACTTGGCCTGAAGTCAAGTGGGGCGGGGTTATCTGCAGAGGCCAGGTGTTGCAAGAGCCAGTTTGCTCCCACACTCACCTTAATCTGGCCCAGTGGCCAAAGGCCTGAAAGATGAAACAGGACTTAGGCTGGTGACACAATCAGTGGCCAGCCACAGTGATCCCTCCAACCTTGACCAGCCAGAAACAACTAAGCTATAAGCAGCAGCCCTTTTGAAACAATCAGAAAACGTGGCACTTTAACAAAGTAGGGGATTCCAAGAGATTTGAAGGCCATTGAGGCGGCAAATGACTTCAGTCAGTTGAACTAAGAAGGATCTTAGTTTTCTCTCAAAAACCCCTTATCTCCTTTGTTGATGTTTACCCCCAAACCAGTTCAAAATACTCAAAGACAAGTCTACACACGAAGACTAACAAGCTGTTTAAACCTGAGTGTTTTCAATCACCCAGGATGTCCCAGGACTCTGCTGGTTACCTCCCAAGCGCATACAGTACATAAAGAACGGCGTAGGTTTGAGAGCTGAAATGACACCACCCCTTCTGAAAACCTGCCTTACATGTCCTTCTCAGATGACTGAAGAGTGAAATTATACAACTGGCACTGAAACGCTTTTCCCTGACCCGCCATGTGGCCGTCATCAAGGCTGCCAAACCTGGCACGGCAGTTTCATACGCTGCCGTTGCCCATATGGCCACATCGCTCGCAGAGATCTGCTGACCCCGCAGTCCGCCTGTGTGTTACAAAATAAAGCTCCATTGAGCAGGCAGTTCCTCTTGTCTAGTTTAATTTCTTTTCTCTTGCCGTCTTAAGGACGCAATCGGGATGAGGCTGAGGGATCCGTGGCTTGCCTGTTTTACTGACACCTAGAGACGCTCAGCTTCCTGGAGAGCCCTACTGTAAACACTTCATGAGTTTGGACCAAGTGCCTAGAAATGGGTGCATTTTTGGTGAGCTTCTGCAAGTCCAGTAATACCATCATTGCTGAAAAAATCACGTGGGATAGATTTGGACAGAGAGCAAAACTCGCTTGTGCGGCAACCTTCCCTGCACGGCTCTTGCCACGAATACGAAACCAAAGGCAGGCAACAGGCCTTGAAGGCTACTCTGCACATGATCTGGTTTAAAGCCCTCACTGTTCCTCTGTGACCCTTTTCAAACCTGGAGACACAAACCGCAGCTTGTCTTCCACAGCCACTGCCATCAGAGAAACGCTACTTTAAATCTCCTTCAGTATTAACCGATTTGGCTCAGGAGCCCAAGGGCTGAAATGCAGTGACCCAGGACAGAGAACGACAAGTCAGTCAGCAAACCCACTCAGATCTGTCAGGCAAGATGTCAACTTACACAAATGGCCCTGGAGGTTGAGTAGGTGCAGTATTTCCATAACTCAGGTTGTTGCAATCAATGTCCCTACCTTGGCACCTCCCTTGGCAGCCAATGTAGTGTCCACAGCACACAGTATCAAGTGGCAAAAAAGGAGACTTTGGGTTTACATATATTCACTTTGCAAACACTGTGAATTTACTGTGGTTTAAGGCTCAGCTTCCTCCACTCCTCTTACAGCTGAGTCCACACTAGAGGCTACAAGCAAGCTGGCAAAGGAAGCTGTGGAGAGCCTCACTGTCGTTCAGTGCAAGGTCAGCGCGCTCAGCTTTACCTGACAGCGGGCTTTGGGCACTGCACTGCTCTGGCCAAGGGAGCTCGGCATGCCGGGCAAATTGTGGATGCAGGAGTTTTCAGCCTGGGATGATAACGTCATCAGGTGCTCCACCCGAGCCCAGCAGCAGTGCCCAGCAGTGCCCACACTGGTTTTAAAGCGTGGTAAGAGACATAACATCAGGAAACGGGAAAAGTTTACCTTGACAGGCACGTGACGGTAATTTGAGCTAGAAGCAAGAACTAGCAGCTCTTAATTTCTGACTTGCCATTAGGGTTAGCCAAAATGTACCACAAAACACTGTTTGACAGATATTTTTATTAAAGGACATACTAGGGAGGAATTCCACGCTATCAAAAACTATACACTCCCCTAAAACTTAAAACCTTTTACGTATTTTCACTATGTTTAAATTGCTTTTTCTTGTTAATAAATGGAATAAGTACCTTTATGTCTCCTGTTCTGGTACACGGAGGAAATGGGTCCACTTGCTTCACCCATCTGCTGGCCCGTTGCTCACGCCAGTTCTACAGTATCTACATAAGAGCTGAGGACTCACTGGTTTGTTGGATTCACATCACTCCATAGTGTTCCTAGGATTACAGGCGATGAAAACGGAATGGAATACAACTCTGGCTTTATCTAGGAGATTTCCTTCTGAAGTTGTACTCTCATTTTTCAAAATGAGGATGTGTTTCTCTCACTACTAGTTAGGGAAATAATCCCCAGGCCTTAATAAGTACCGATACAACCCCAATTCTACGCCACCAACCTGAGACCAAAGGCAGACTGGTACAGCGATTCCTCACGTGGGAGAAGAGACCATGACCTGGTGACCTGCAAACACGACTTTCTGCTTCCCTAGAGCTCCGGGAGATCTCCCATCTCACTATGAAAGCACGATAAGATCACAGCTGAAGGATTCATTCCTGGCTGCCGTTTGACAAGACGCTGTCAAGCCCTTGTCTCCTGGTCAGGAGATGGAAGAATTAAACAAACTAAGGAATGAAAACTCTCCACACTGTAACTTTCTGCTGTGTCTGAATGCTACTGCCAGCAGCGTTAACGCTGCAGCGTGGTGTAATGCCGTGAAGACAATGCATTTTCCTGCAGAAGGGCTTTTGCTGCAGACAAAGTTTATTTGTTGAATTAGTCACCGGTTTCAGTTCATGCTGATTAGACCATTTTCATTAACATACAATAGCACTCTTGCTGTGTGAGCGCTATCAAGATTACATTTATGGTTCCAAAAGCTGCTGCGCTACACCTACGCACAGCGTCGCTGCACACAGCAGCAGTGTTCTCTGTCTCCTAGGCTTACCCAACAGCCTCACCTTCCTCACCTTTCAGCTAGACTGCTCCTGTGGGAAACAGGAGGGGTGACAACTAACACGGAACGTAGAAAGACCTCAGCTTTGCAATGACACATGCGTGTTCTGACTATGAACACACCCACGAGTGGGATAGAGACATGCCACTGAACACATTCTTTATAAGGAAAGATAAAGGGGTGTTATTACCCCAATTCAGGCAGTAAGCTCTGGCAGCACAGGCTATTTTTCAGCAGTGATAACATCTCTGGCAGGACTTTTGATGGAAATATTGAACTTTCTTCTATATATGTGTCACTTCTTTTCACCCACCAGCAGCTGCTATTATTTCTTGGAAAATGGAACTCAGGTATTCTTCATTTGGGAACCTTTTTGCAAAGGAAAGGCACAGCAGGGCTGCATTTCCCGAAGAGAAGCACACTAGACTTGCGAACAGACAGGCAGGAAGAGGATGACTCAGCATAAACCAGCTCCTACTCAGGAAGTAGCTGGCAAGAGGGAGACAGTTCAGCTGGTTGAGTCAGGGGAGAAACCAGCCCATGCTGCTGCAAACACAGCCAGCTGCAGCACTAAGCAGTACCTGCAGCCTGAGTCACTCAGCCTTATCAGTTTCTTTCTGATTATCCGGGTGTTGAGCAGCTGGAAGTTTCACTTGTAATAAAACTAGTCTACCCATGGAATTACCCTAATGACTCTCATTTCACTCCATATGCAGACGTTTTGATTCTAGAGCAAGAACACCTAATTCCATCGGGTTAAGATAAACAGACATTAGGCAGTCTTGTCTGAGATACGTATTCGCATACGGAACAACTCAGGGTGCAGACAAGTTAATAACTCTAGCTGAATACTGCTGGAATGCCAGATCATTTTGATGGAGAATTTTGAAAGTGTTTTTTCTCTTAAAGATAAATCCTGGGTAATACAGAACATAGGAAACAAATGCGCTTTTATAAACAAGGACATAACCCGGACACAAAAATGTCCAGCCTTCTGAGCAGCTTTCTGGGCAGAGTGTGGGAGCAGAACGCTATTATAGCCAAGATTTCATTACCGTCTGGTCAGTATTTAGTGTTACTGGTACGGGAAAGAGGAAGGATGTAGTAGGAGAAGTAAAGATCAGAGGGCAGAGATCTTCAACCCCCCCTTGCCAGAATGTGGACGCATTTTCCAAAGGAGTCAGCTGCTGCCACGGCTATTCTTAAAGCAAGTCCTTCCTTGCTGATATTTGGAAAAGCTTGCCAGCAGATTTTTAGGGTGGAGGACGTGTTTCTCTCGTGCAGCACTGGATGCACCACCACTGTCCCATAGGAGCAACCCAAATTACATAAGGAAGACTGAAGTCGTTGTTTCAGAAGAGACACGCTGTCAGACCGACGCTATAGACAGGACTGTGAGAAATGTGACCAGAACCGACTGTTGAAGGGGAGAGCCGGTCCTGTCGATCAAATACGCACACAAAGTCTTCAAAACACTGTCGTTTATCAAGCCATTAGTAAAACTTGCAAATACTTCTGGTTTTGTGCTCAGGTGGTCAACTTCACCTCCCTCAACCCCCACCAAGGAACCCCAAACCAACCCACAGTCGTCCTGCTGGTGAATCCAAAATACCGACTTGACTAAACATGGGAAAATTTCTCCAGATTTGTCCAATGCCAGAAAACACTTTGTGCAATTCTGTACTTTGAACCCTTAGATATTATTCCATCTTCTTTGTTTCCCTCGGTAATTACTCTCCCTTTACCTAAGGTTTACTGCTCATGTTAATGTCACGTACTGACAGTCTGGGAGGGACAGAACAGCACCTCCTCCCCAAACAATTCTGAATCTTCTCAGCTTAACTGTTTGATATTGGATTATGAACAGTTAAGCCATTAAAACTGAAGTGAACTGTAGCATCTCTCCATTATATCCAGGGAACACCAGATATTAGGAAGTGAAACGGCTGCGCGCAGCATTCTTGGACCATGACTTCCCTCGGGATTTTCTCAGCAGCAATGCTACATTACGACATTCTCAGACCCTTCAGTCCTGCTGAAAAAGAGGCTCACCCTTCAGCTCCTTGCGTTTGGCCCCAGCGGCCCATAAGCAGTTGAGCAGGACCCCCACAGCAGGGCTTGTTCTCCTCCCTGATCAGCTGCTTGTTGTAGGGCCCGCTTACACCAGGGACCTAAAAACTCTTGCTCTACAACTGAGCGCAAAGAAGGGTCACAAGTCCATTAGTCACCATTGTCACAGAGCAAAGGAGGGGAAAAAGTATACGGAACTGCATCTTCACGTTGAAATGAAAGGTGTTCTAAGTGTTATGAAATCATTACTAAAATCACTTTTGTCTCATAGAACATCAGTGTCCAAATACACCGTTTAGTGTTACTTGTAGCCTTAAACTCGATTTTCACACCTCACTGGAACGTGGCAGAGCACAATCACCCCAGAAGAGGTCACAGGAGCTTCCCACGTATTGATAAAGATTACTGAGCTGAGGAGTCACTAGAAGGCAGAGGAAGCGTGAATGAAGGCCACGGCCTCTTTCACCCCAGCACCGCAGTTTCCGATCCGCGTTAACGGCTAGCTGGGGTTAAACCCCAACACAGATACAAGCAAATTTGTGTGCTCACCTAACTCTGAGCCGATTTTCAAAGTGTCTGTTTTAATCAAACCCACACAGGTTCTAGCTCCGTTTCATTTACGGAGCCCGGGCCAAAACTCATCCCAAAGTTCAGCAGCGTACAGATGCTACGCAGGACGTTATCTGGTGACTCACCCCACTGCTCACGTCACTTTTCTGTTCCGCAGGCAGAGCACAGTTTTTCTATACAACACTCACCCTAAATGAGCACAGTGGTACTCAATCAGATCCCAGGAGGCTATACATCGCCTTGCTACCCCTGCCCTCGCCTGGGCATTAATCCCACAGCTGGAAGTGGTTCCGCTGTGCCTCTTCAAAGACGGAGCACCACACCCTTGCTTAGGAGGTGCCTGCAGTAGCACAGAAGGCCCTTACCTACTGCTGGAGCACTCGGCCTTATCATCCATTGACAAATTCCCAAGGTACTGGAATTTTAGATGCCATATGCACTACTGATTTAAACTACACGTAAGTTTAGTCTTTGCCTATAATAAGTGAAACACATTTTTGAAAACAGAACCACCACCACCTTGCTTTGCAGTTCAGTTTGTACGGACAAAGGTAACTAACAGCAGGAGCTAACAACTTGGTCTTTCTAAACCGTGCAAAGAAACGATCTTTGCTTCTGTGAGTACTTGTGAACGAGCAGCGTTACTCAGCGCAGTATGTAAATACTGGATGGCAAACTGCTTGGTAATCAAATTTATGCTTTTCAGATGATTTTTATTTTGACATTTTGAAGATAGTGTCAATTCATCGTGAAATTGGTTTTAAAATATACTTGATCATTTTGAAAACCAAATTAATACGGCCAGCTCTCTGATAATTACCTTTTGCCTACATTCTGCGCATTGCAACGCTTTCACGTTGCCCACACAGAGCTTGTTTCAGGACAATTTTCGTTTATTCCTGAGAGAATCTCATCCACGGAGCCATTCATGAAGTACAACGACCCAACATAACGTGTGCTTCATAATTCAAAAGCCATGTGCTGAATACTCTGATGACTTACTTAACTTAAACATCTAAACCCGTAGCTGGGGGGTTGCAACCTTTTCAACCCGCAGATCCTGTTAGCGGTCTGTAGCCACACACAGAAAGTTTGTTTCTAACAAAACCAGACTTGCTTCTTTCAGTTAACTTCCCACAGACTCCTTGCTATTACTCCACGGACTCCAGATTTTTAAAAGCAGGACTGCAGACTAGCTAATTACCTAGGGCTGGCGGGTAACAAGAGAGATTAATTTAATAGCTGTAGTAGAGGACTGGGATTTGAGAAATAATATTCCATATTTAAACTCGATAGTGTAAAGATCATTTGTTGCTCTGCAGATGATACATTTCCCTCTTCAGAAATTAATAGCACAGTAGAGAATGAAAAAATATAGAGCAGTTTTATTCTGTCACAATTCAACAAATTGGGATTGCATAGGCTGGATTTAAACCAACATTACAATCGCCCAGTCTATAAAATCAGCTGCTGCCCTGCTAGGGGAAGTGCAGCGTAAGTAATTTACACGGGGGCTTGCCGAAGGGGTGAGGAAGGTAAGCAAAGTACATTGTAACCAGCACCTTAGAGGAGCATCAAAGAGCATCAGCAGAACAGGACCATACAGTACTTTTGCAGCGATACTGTAGCCTTTCAACTGTTTTTATAGCTGTTTTTAAGGTAACTTTGCAGGGTGGTGGCTGGCTTTGGCTGCCTTGCGCAGAGGTGGGAGCACGCTGTCAGCGGGTGATGTGCTAGCTCTGCCCCTGGAGCACTTCTGGAAGGGGGCTCGGGGGAGTGCAAATGGAGAAACAGGAAGAGGTGGGGAAAGGACTTAAGAGCCTCATAGCGAGCACAGTTGTTTTGTTTCCAAAACCAAGTCTACGCACGGGTTGAGCAGTCATTGAGAGGAAACTCATGGAAGGTGAAGTTTTAACTACCGGTACTTTCCCAAAGAACTCCAGCACTGCTCTGGAATAAAGGTGGCCTGCAGTTCGTCACAGGGTAAGGGCAGTGAGGTTAGCAGGCAGGGTCTAGAACAGAGACACAGCCAAAGCCCAGCCCACGGGACTCAACATAAAATACCTGATCAATCCCCAGACTGAGCTGCACAGCACCCTGAAGTAGCTTAGGATCAGCCTGCAGCTGGCAAGCTTTGCAGGTGAGTGAGAAGACTGCACGCCCGGGAGAAACCAGAGGGAGGCCTGGCAGACCAGCATCCCACCTGGGGACCCCCACCCAACAGGTACAGGGCACGACTACACCTACCAACGGAACACGGGGAGTGCCGAGTCTCAAACACGCGAGGTGTTTAAGAAAGCAGTTTAAACTGTTTCCCACTCCAAAGCAGGGTTGGTGGAGCACAACTTTTACATTCATCGGAAGAGGCTTCGCTTCCAAAGATGTACTCAAGCAATAGCAGAGGGGTTTAGTTTAAGCCTCCGAAGGATCCCGAGGGATCACCAGAGATGCGGTACTCACCAGAGGAACTGCAGTACTCGTCAGATGACCACGGGGATGCAGTACAGCGAGACCCAGCAGAGCAAATCCCCACAGTGAAGTCTGGCAAAAATAATTGAGTAGAAATTAGTCGCTGTGAAAACTGTTCAGGAGTAACACAATGCTGCTTACAAAATTTATTTCAAACCCTTTTGTCTTTGTCTGCCATGGCCTGTTTCCCCAATTACTGTGTTTAGATCAGGTGTGTAAGCAAGAAGGTGGGGTAGAAAGAACCTACGTGCCACGGCTACTTGAATAAATACTGAGAACAGCAAAGAACTGGGCAGGATACAAACCCAGAGCCTGGAGGGTGCCCAAATAACTAATGATACTTTCTTGAAAGGAATGTCTGATTGATAGAAAGTCCAAGGGACAGCTTCTACAAACAGTGGCAAAGAGCCAGTCCCCATGAGTCAACCCCACCGGGCTAAACTGCTGTTCGTGACCCACCAAGTGCCAACAGCACCGACACCTGATAATTACCACATCTTCAGTCTGAGATCAGCCGGGCCTGACTTCAGGTGGACAGGGAGGATGCAGAAGCTGTGGTGTCCTGGAAGGGGCTTCTCGGGAGCTGCTACGGCCCGGGCCGGGGCTCGCCAGCTCCGGGGCTGCCCCTGCTGGGGCACAGAGCAGCCAGGAGCAGCCAGCTCCAGCCGCCCCTCCCGAGGGGCCTCGACGGCCTTTTCCACCCAGGGTGGGTTTTCCCCGCAGGGAGCGGGCACCAGGGGCTGGGGAGCAAAGGGGGCTGCTCGGGGACCCTCACGGGTCCCCCGCACAGGGTGGGAGGGCACAGCCGACAGCCCCTCCGTGGTGGGGGCCCCGTCCAAGCGGCGGCTCCCCTCGCACAGCCCCCGCGGGGGCTGAAGCGCCGCCGAGCGCCCGGGAGGAGGCGGGCTCGGGGAGCGGGAGGCCTTGCAGCTGCCCGGGCCCCGGCTGCGAGGGGCGTCTCGACCCTGGCGAGGGCCGATAGGGGCGGGAGGGCCCGCGGTGAGGAGATAACCGGGCCGCGCCCACCGCCGATAAGGGGCAGGGGCACCCGGGGCTGCCGCTCCCGCCGACCTTCCCCTCCTCCCGTGCCGGACACAGGACCCCGCTGCAGTCCTGCCCGCCCCGCTCCCGAGGGCGCCCCGCCATTCCCTCCCGGTGCTCCACCCGCTCCCTGAGGAGGGCGGCGGGGCTGGGGGACACACACACGCTGCGCCCCGAACCCGCCCCGCTCCCGCCAGCGGTGCCTGACGGGCAGGGCGGGGCGCTGCGCGCGCGGCTGCCCGCTGCCGGGAAGCCAATGGGGGCGGGCGGCGGCGAGCCGGAGCCAATGAGGTGGGGGCCAATGGGCGGGGCGAGCCGCGGGGCGCCATGGGCCGCGGCAGCGCCGTCCCGCCGCCGGGTCGGGGTTGTTAGCGGCAGCGTCGTCCCCTCCCCTTCCCCCCTTCCCCTTCCCCTCCTCAGCGGCGGCCGCCGCCTCCCCCCACGGCCCCGCGCAGCCGCCGCGCAGGGCCCGGTGCCTGCCCCCGGGGCACGGCGCTGCCCCGGCGCCGGAGCTGGCCCGGCGCGGCTCCGTGAGGCGCGGCCCCGTGAGGCGCGGCCGCCCCTTCCCCGCCCCGGCGGGCCCCGCGCGGCGCCAGTGAGCGGCCGGCGGGGCGTGCGCGCCCCTCCCTCCCTCTCCCCCTCCCTCTCCTTCCCTCCCTCTACTCCGCCCGCCGCGAGGGCGGGAGGGACGCGGCAGCCCCGAGCGGGAGGCGAGGGAGGCGGCGCGCCGGGAGCCATGCGGGAGTACAAGGTGGTGGTGCTGGGCTCGGGCGGCGTGGGCAAGTCCGCCCTCACCGTCCAGTTCGTCACGGGCTCCTTCATCGAGAAGTATGACCCCACCATCGAGGACTTCTACCGCAAGGAGATCGAGGTGGACTCCTCGCCGTCGGTGCTGGAGATCCTGGACACGGCGGGCACCGAGCAGTTCGCCTCCATGCGGGACCTCTACATCAAGAACGGGCAGGGCTTCATCCTGGTCTACAGCCTGGTGAACCAGCAGAGCTTCCAGGACATCAAGCCCATGCGGGACCAGATCATCCGGGTGAAGAGGTACGAGCGGGTGCCCATGATCCTGGTGGGCAACAAGGTGGACCTGGAGGGCGAGCGGGAGGTCTCCTTCGGGGAGGGCAAAGCCCTGGCCGAGGAGTGGAGCTGCCCCTTCATGGAGACCTCGGCCAAAAACAAAGCCTCGGTGGACGAGCTCTTCGCGGAGATCGTCAGGCAGATGAACTACGCCTCGCAGCCCAACGGGGACGAGCAGTGCTGCTCCTCCTGCGCCATCCTCTGAGGGCGGCGGCGGCCGGGGCTGTCTGCGGGGACACGGCGGTGGCGGCGGGAGCGGCTCCGCGTCCCGGCCGGCGCAAGCCGCGGGGCGGGCGCGCTGTCCTCGGCAGCCGTCAGGAACGAACACACACAAAAAGAAAAAAAAAAATCGTGTTGGAAATGTGGCTTTTTTCGGCATGTACGTTTCGTCCAGTCTTGGTCGTTGCATATTTCCCGTGGGTGTCTGCCGCGGGCCGCTGCCCCGCGCTGGCGGCGGGCACGGGGGAGCAAAGCTTCGGCGAGGAGCGGTCCCCGCCCGCCGGGACGAGCGGAAGGGACGCGGGGAGCCCTCCCCGGGACACGCGCGAGGAGCGGCGGCGGCGGGGACGAGCCCTCCCCCGCGGGCACGCGTGGAGAGCCCCGCCGCCGGTCCCGAGGATCTCTATGCAAAGTTGGGGGGGTCGTGCCGGGGCGTCCAGCCTGGAGAATTGCACATCTGAACTGGGACTTCGCTCAAACACTGAGGCCAATGCAGTGTGCGGTGCCAGAACGTGTCTGCTGATGATCCGTGAAATAATTCTCTATTTTGTTTACCTGCTGTATGGGATGGGAGTTTGCAGGAGAGTGGGAGCGTGTGGGTTTTTCCTGTTTGTTGTGTGTTGGTTTTGGTTTGTTTTGACTTTTTTTTTTTTTTAAATCAGCTGTGAAAATGTTACAAATCTGCACAATTTTTTAGGCGTGCGTGTGATTTCGTTTTTATTTTATTTTTCCTTTGGCGGGTGGGAGCGGTTGGTGTTTTTGTTCCGAGGGTGGGTTTTTTTTTTTCTTTAGGTTGGCGATAACTGATTTTGATGACTAGCTCTCTAAAGTGCAAAGACTTCCTATATGTGATGCAGGGCCAACAGCAGCCCTGTGTCTATAGAGTGCCTTCAAAACTCAGCTGTTCCAGCCGGTGCCAACCTGTGAAAGCTCCACAGAATCCCATTATCTACCACTCCAAAAACTACTTAACAGTTTCCTTGCAGTAATCACACCGAACAAGCCAGGACAAAAGGGCCTATTGTTAGTGGAATTTATTTCTTATTTCCATCTGAGCCTTTTAACTGTAATTTCCCTGTCTTGCAAGTTCGGGCTTCATTTACTTCAAATTTACAAGAATTTAGCCTTTTGGGATTTTGGGGGGGTGGGGTTTTTTTTTCCCCCCTTTTTTTTTTTTCTGGTTTTGTTGTGGGATGTACCTCCAGCCAGCAAAGAAGGAAATCTTACTGTTGTGATGTACCAAGAAAATTCTAACAACTGTCATTTTAATTCCAGACGTGCATTTAAGAGATGTCTATCCATTTTGAGAATTTTAATACAAATGCTGTTTTTTAGAAAACAACTTTGTGCGCTTTTATGTATTACATGGAACACTTTCACATAGGCTGTTAATCCTCATTTATGTATCCTAATGCAAGTGAAGGCGTGGAGGGGGGCTCGATTTAGCTAAGGACCATGTTTAAAAAAAAAAAAGCCAAGCCACAGGATTGCTATTTTACCTAATGTTCAGTCATTTTAATACCCTTTTCCGTTTGTGTTTAGGTCCTGCCCCTGTGTGATGCCAGCATGGGAGGGGAGCGCTGTGTTCAGTAGGCAGCTTTAGGAAGGTAGTGTGGCTTTAATGCAAAAGGACTTGCAAGATTAGGCCCTTGCTCTTTACTGGGAACAGCATGGTTTGTTGGGGTAATGTTCTGAAGGTCCATTATTTATAAAATTTAAGCTTTTAATCTCATCGCATTATAACTCTTTAATATGCATCAGACCACTATTTCTTTCCTGGTTTGCAGAGGGGTTGGGGTAGGGGGAGACCTGTAACGCCTGTCACTTGAAAGATCTAAGGGGACTTGTTCACCTCCGTTATCTTCCTCTCTTAGCCCCTTCTTTAAAGATTAGCACACAGAGCCTGCAGCTTTTTTTTAACTTCCCACCCCTATCCCAAGGAGACTTGAAATTGTCTTGCCACATGAAAGCAGGTGTTGAGCAGTGTGTGTAAAGGGGGTTTTAATCAGGTCAGCTCAACTGCTGTGATTCCTGCTGTGAATCTGGTCATTTCTCCTACTGTAGGTAGGAAAACTTTTTACTATAGCACCAGAAGAACAGTGCCTACTATTACTTCAATTCTGTGTATTGAAATCCCAGCGATGGAAATTAAAATTGTAATGTTACGCTTTAGTTGAAAATGGGATACTTTGGCAACATCTAGTACCTACTGAAAAATTGGGTAAGATTGTATGCTAAAATACTGAATGTATCTCTGGTGCTGAGCTCCCGTGTGTCCTTCAAAGGAAGGATTGAGGACCTGTTCTGATACAGTCAGGTTGTATCAGTCTGATACAATCACAGTTAGAAACAGAGAGGGTTGGAGAAGGCGATCCCCAGGGATGGGCCCTCAGCTTCCAGCTTCTGCTTGGGGCCTTCAGGTAACAGGCAGATTGATCAAGCCCCCTATTTTTAAATGAAAATGGCAAACCTCTTTGCAGCTTGTCTTTCAGAAATTCCTAAAAATGAGTTAGAAGCCAGCTCCTGGAGGCCTCCCAGCTTGGAGGGGCAGGGGAGCAATGCTTACTAACAGCAGGGTTTTTTTAACTGAAGCACCGCACTGAAAGTGAAGAAAGCTTGACTGCACCATGTCCACCATGTCTGCAGTTGTAAAAACTTCATGTCTGAAGTTTAACAACAAACACCATAGATTCACATCTCAGCTATTACTGTTTTGCCTTAAATTCAATGGAATTCTACCGTTTTTAGCACCCAACAGGCCTTGCTCCAGATGAGTGTCTTGAAAGCAACTTGTTTTGCTTAATAAAAGCAGGTGTTTGTTCTGTTCTTCCCAACAGATAGCAGATTATTTGTGTTTCCTAGTAGTTTCCCTCCTGCCTGTGTTGTGATTGAGGAATGATGCAAAAATGGGTGTTGGTGGCACACAGCATCCACACAGCAGCTGAAGGCAGACTGGTTAAGGTCTGGGTCTTTTTGTAGATACACTCTAGTTCTTGCAAAAAAGGGTGTTCGTTAAAGAGTGAAGGATTTAGGAAACCGTGGCATGGGTCTAACCTGAGTTTTGAATGTATTTAGCTGTTTGATGTTCTCTGTGGCTTGCTGAGGACAGCGCAAAGAGCAGAGCTCAGCAGTCTGATCCTCCGAATACTCTGGAGTGGTTTGGTGCTCGTTCAACATAGGCCTGGTCTATAAAGTAGAGCAAAGTCATACTGCTTTAACTGGACTGAATAATGAAAGCTATATTAGCTTCGACGCTTGAGGAACGTGTATCGGTATAAAGGTACTCTTATTCCTTTTTCCCTGTGGGAATATGTTATACCTGTGGCAATACAAAGGTGGTATATAGCTCTTTTCACAGTGACAATTGCAAATGCTTCATTGATTTGGAAGAAAAATGACATTCCCAGCCAAAATACTTCCTGGCAGAGCAGAAGTTGTGTAAACAAGGCCTTGGTTTAAGGCTGGTCTTAGGCTGCGTATTTTGCTGTACGTAATGATTGTGTTTTTAAAAATCCAAGCTTGTTCTGCTGCAGGAACGTGTCTCTGAAAGCCCGGTCTCCGTGACTGTAACCGTGCGGTATTCTTGACCTTGTCTGCAATACACGCGTGGTTCTTCTCGACACGATGCTCAGGTTTCATCGATGCTTACGGTTCTGGAGATGAGGGTGAATTCCGTGGCGGCGGGGGTCCCGGTGGTTCCGCTTCTCTCAACACAGTGTACGGCCAGGGTTCCGCAAAGGGCATGTTAAATAAAGGGCGGCTGGCTCTTTATGGCGTCTTCAGTGGGATGCTCCCTGCGTGCGGGTGCTGGCAAGTGTCACATTTCCTCGAGGAGTGACAAGGTGCTGAAGCTTCCATTTTCTTTGAGTTTTGGGTGAAAAGGAGAGGTGTGCGTGTTCTCTTGAATCTTCTCCCATTCGAACGGATGGCCAAGTCCCATGGTGAACGGCAGTGGTTGGAGCTGTGCTGCTGTTAGAAGCCCCCTTCCACTGCCGGTTTGTACTGCAGGCAACCCAGACGCTCTTCTGGCCAGACCTTCGCTGCATCTTTGGGAACTGGTATTTGGGGTGCCCGTTCACGTTCTGGTGAGACCTGAGACCTCCTGTAGAATCAAGGGCGTGTATGAACTCTGTTCCGAGGTGGAACTGGTTTAAGTAATGGTCGTCACAGCTTATTGCCTGCTCCTACAGTGTCTGTAGTCTTACCCAAAATATGTACGTCTAACGTGCTCCGTCCTGTCCTGCTGTCCCAGCGTGGTGCTCTAGCATCTCCTTTGGGTGGGAATCCAACGTCCGCCCAACTTCTGAAACCTTTCATTTGGGGCTGACCACCTTTGGTCAACGTGTGCATAGACGCTGAGCGATTCTGTTTGTAGTTCAAACAGCTACAGACAGTCAAGTGAGTTACAGTGGTGGGAAATGGAGTGGGAGAGCGTCGCTGGGGCTGGGCGTGTTTGGTTTGGGGGTTTTTGTTGTTCAGGGTTTTTTTGGCTGGAGTGGATGAAGGGTTTGTTAGGCTGTAATCGAGAATCTGACCGTATTCCCCAAGTGAGAGTCATTGTGTGTGTGTTCTGACTTCACTGGGGTTGGAATCGAAATTCTTGCCCTTACCACAGATGATCTCAACCTCTGTGATCTCAGTTCTGCCTGCAGTCAGTATCGCACTGAAGAAAACGCCCGATGAAACCTGAACTGGTTGAGCGCTAATGGGCTAGAGCAGATTGACGTGCAGCAAGCTTAAGGACAGCTATCGGCGTTTCCTGACAGTTCTCTGGAAGCTTTTGAAGGGAACGGCTGCTCTAGCACCCGCCGGGTGCTGCCTCAGTGCTGTTGGGTGCTGGGGCACAGTAGTGATGCACAGTGCGTGGCACTGCGCGTGAAGCGCTGTATGTAAGTACTCCATCTGCAACCTCTAACACGGTCTTACGTCCAGTATAAACCCTGTACAATTAGAAGTCAGTTAACCTGAGCTTGTAAGTTGTTCAAATAAGACTTAAAACATTGGAAGCAGCTGATCTGAAATGACTGTTTTCTTTTGGCAGTGTCTCGGGGGGTTGGGCAAAGGGATCGAGGACCCGTAGCTTCGTAATCATTGACAGAGAGATGTTTTTAGGAAAACGGTGTCTGACAGGTAACTTCTGCTTTAATGATTTAAACCTCATTGATTTCTTCAAAGTTCTTCAGGGAGCGTTGTAGAAAGTGCATAGGTAGTAGGTGTGGTGTCCAGGTAACAGATCCCCGATGTTTCCCCTCTGGCTGACTGATTACGACTGCGAGAAGTGCGGGCAGCTAGAGCGATCAGGACGTTGCTAAATCTTCTGCCTTTCGATACAGTCCTGTTATCCTGCTGTATTGTGATGCCAGGATGGATGGGATGGTTGCCGTGGGTTTTGTGTGGGGTTGTGAATGGGCTTCTGGGTGCAAAACTGCTCTGAAATGGAAGTTGGGGTTTGTCCCCTTTGAATTAGGTGTCGAAAAAGGTACAGGTCAGCGTTTCCATCTGTGTTCCCTTAGCAGTTTCTCGTTTATGGGTTATCATCCAATGCTTTGTTGCGGCAGTGCTGCTCCTGTTCCCCAGTTTCAACACTTGGGAGGAATGCTTAGGAACTGCAGTCACTTTGTCTGTGGGGGTTGCCGGGAGGGCAGTCAGCGCTGGGCCGTCGAGTGTTTGCACTTGCGCTGAAGGCAGGATGTTCAGGTGGGGAGCCCGGTGGGGGTGTCTGAAAACAAGTTTGGGTTTAGCTGCGAGAAGTGATCCACCTAAAGGCGTTCTGAGAAACATGACCGTTGACCCCCTCGCGATAGCGTTGGTGCTGGGGGCTGAGAGCAGGCGCAAGAAAAAGATGCGTTTACTGTTGAATTGCCTTGAGTTGCACCACTTCCCTGCCCTGCCAAGGGGTGATGGAACAGGGAGCGTTCCTTCCAGCCCTGGTGCCGACAGTGCCGAAGTGGGGAAGCGTTAGGCTTCCCTGATGGGAGAGGTGGTTGGAGCTCCTTACCACCTCGCTGCCTCTAAGTAGTTCACTGCATCTGGCAGAAGCGGCAAGGAGGGAGCCAGAGGTTTGAGTTGCAGAGCTGTAGGAGGGGTGTCTAGCTTAGCCCTCTGACCATGCCCGGCGTCTGGTTTCCAGCTTCGGCGCTGATTCAGGCTGTTTGCAGTAAGCACTTACACCTTTCTACCTCTGCTGTGTGGAAAAGCTGACTCCAGTGCAGATGAACTGATTTTGGGTGAGCATTTGGCTCCGGAATCGCAGCACCAGATGAAGTAAAGGAAGAAGATAGGGACTGAGGACACAAAGTGTGCAGAAAGGATGCTGTTGCCTAAGAGTATGTGACTTTTTTTCCTTTAAGACAGACCTAAATATTAGAAATAAGGTTTTGTATGTGAAGCGTCCCGCAGAAATCTTGGTTTAGTGACGCCTCGTGCTTAATCCAGAGAAGATCCTTCAAAGCCCTCTGAGTCGGGGGTATGGTACTTGAACCGTTGCGGAGTTATCTTTGTAGCTGTTCGCCGACCTTGTTTGTTCAGACAGTCTGAGATTTATTTATTATTGTGCTAGTTGTCACTAGATAGAGGCTGTGTTTAAACATGATGTAGTGTTTGTATTATCTTAGTAAACATCGCCATGCCGTAGGGATTGACAGACACTGTGGACATGAGTTGGAGGTCTGCTTCCTTACTGAAGGACTTCCTGGAGGTGAATAATCAAAAGATTCAGGCTTCTGTTTTCAAAAATGATGGTGATCCAAATAAACGTCTCATGTGACTTTCTGAATTTACAGGTGACTTCTCGTTGCTCAGAGTAACAGACGGTCTTTTAGGCGGGAGACGACTGCCCCTTCTCGTCACTGCGGCGCGATACCTGTGCCATTGCGCTTTTTTTGCCTGTAGTGACGAAAGCGGTGGTCCTTCTGCTGCCGTGGGGTCTGTCGGACATAAGCT
Source organism: Rhynochetos jubatus (assembly GCA_027574665.1). Lineage (NCBI taxonomy): Eukaryota > Metazoa > Chordata > Aves > Eurypygiformes > Rhynochetidae > Rhynochetos > Rhynochetos jubatus. The sequence continues at coordinate 1,017,550 of CM050657.1, forward strand.
GGCTTCAGGCCTTCGGCGCCCACTTGGAGCTCTGCCTTTCCTCCCTGAGGGCTGCATGGGGGAGCCCGGACGGCGCAGGGACGGTGAAGTGGTTGCTGATCAAACCCCTGGGGTGGAAAGCCGGCTCACACCTAAACATCTGGGAGGATGTACCCATTGCTGGAGTTACACCTGACACCGAGTGTGCGTACAATACAACCCCTCGCTCTTCAGGATTAGGTGTTTGTTCTGGGGCAGCAGAAATCCTGCAAGGTGACCGGAGACCCTGCGACATACTGCGATATCTAACATACAGCAGCGGTGTCCTGCACGCTCAGCGGAAAGGGAGAAGTACGCACGTGCGCTGTGTCCACTCTCTTGTCTGGAAGGGTGGTTTGAAAAACAAACCTTCTGCAGATACCCTGAAAATATTTCTGTAGATGCATAAAACAGAGACATTTTAGAGGTCAAAACAGTGGAATTTTTGTGTTTCTGAAGAAACGCACCACGTGGCTTCTGTTTAAGTGCCTCAACTGGATGGTAGTTTCTCCCTCTTGCGCAACACCCCCAAATCAGCGGCAGGGTCTGGTGCTTTGGACTCTCCTGAGTGCTCACAACTGGAATGGGTCTTCAGTATTTTCCACCTCTGTAACAAAATGCGGTTTGGGGCCTTCCGTGACATTCAGTGCGTTAAACAAGACGCCTCCTCTGCGTTTTTAGGAGATACAAGGGACCAAGAAGTAGCGGTGTAGGACTAGTAATCCACTGGCAGGGCAGGCCAGGAGTCTGCGCTGGAGGACTCTTTGGGGTTTGGTGTGAGCCTGGCAGCAGGACACACCGCCAGGATTGCTCAACACCCACCGGGATTTGCGGGATTTGGGTACGTTGCACGTGTTTTTCCCCTCTCTGGTGCTCAGCAGATTGGAAGGCGCACAGAAAGTGTGTGCACCGAGCGTGTTATCCACCCAGGGTGATCTAAGTTTATGCCGAGTTCCATAGCTTCCCTACACCACTAATCCCCAGAATCTCGTTTCATCCGTGTGGAGCTTGTGACGGTTGTGGTGTGACTCGGGGCCGTTGGGAGCCGTGTGTGTTGAAGGGTGAGACTGGTGGTAAGCTCGTTCCTCGAATGAATTGCAGTAATACCGCCTACCTCAGCTGAGAACTGGGAGTCTGCTGCCAGGTTTACTTGGTGATTAACAAGGTTAAGATGAAAGCATGCTAATGAAGGACCGGAGTAATTACGTTTCTAATGTTTGAGGTCTTGCTTTCCCTCCTTTTCAGCGTGCTCTGCCGCGCTCCACGTTGGCTGGCTGGTTTCTGCTGGGTTTCTTATTTCAAATACCATCTTTGCTTTAGTGTGGGTTTTGCTTTCTCTTTGGTTGTTGGATCGTTTGTTTTTTCCTTTAATTAAAGGAAGAAAATAGAGAGGAGATTCACATTTGAATTACGGCATAGCACCAGCTGCCTCGATTCCAGAAATACAGGCCATGTGCTCCACGTATTTTTGCAATAAAAACAGGTTTAGGGAGAACACTGTATTTAAGTTATTTCCAAGGCCTGGACTCTCAGCAGAGAAACGGCTCGAAAAAGCTTGTTTACCAAAGAACTAGATCAGCCTGGGGGTGAATTAGGGTGTTCGCAGACACTTGGGTGTTCATTCACTTACAGTGTTGCTACACTCCAGCCTCTGCAGTGACAGGGAACGTTACAGACCTCTGAGCCTAAGGATTGATGTGTATGTACGAAGTTGGATCTGGTATCCACAGCTGAGGAAACATCCACATTTTTTCTACTCTGAGCATAGAAAATCAGGAATTGGGTGCCTATGGTCGTCGAATATCAGACCAGAGGTGTAGAAACCAGGTACCTATTTACATAGCTGATGTAAGTGCCTGAAAAGAGGCGTCGTGTTCCTTTTCAAGCATTTTTGACCTGGCACAAACTACTCTTCAGCATTGCTAAACGAGAAAATCACTGTGCTCATTAAACATGTGCAGCCTCTGCCCAGCTGTCGGGATAGCAACCTGCCCAACTCTTGTGCGGCCTTCGCGGTCAGCGCTGTCTGCGAATAGTTCCCAGCTGGTGCCTGGCCTCTGTTTCTCCTGATAAGGAGGCGGAAACCAAACCCGACTGAAATACTCCGAGTTCAAGGGTAGGTATTCTTGGATTCTTTGCAGACTTCGTGACGGGTTGGCGTTGCTCGGTGTGCGTCTGGTCGCAGCTTGTTTCAGGTGTGTGGGACACTGACTTCCTTTATCACCGCTCGGTGTTTTTCAGCACGTAGTGAACAGATTAATTGATGGGTAAGTGGAGTTTGTTTGGCAAGCGTGTTTGTGCATGCTTATGTGAAGACTTAAGCTGTATTATTCTGGGATGTAAACAGGCTCTAAACAGATGTGTTAGTTATCCTAATTGCCTACAGTGGCATTTTTAATGTAGCTTCCTGGCTGAAGTTGTGTTTGTGTACTGACCCACACTGTGATGAACCTGAACGTCACTTACGCTCTGGTTCTGTACAAGTGTGTATGCTGCCCGCACTCCCTGTTCTTTTGTAGCCCGATCGAAATCGGAGCCGTATTTAAGCAAACGAGAGCAGAATTTAACCCCAGCCTGCACTGTGAATAGTCCACGTGTGCCTAGTAGCGTGACCTTAGCGCTTTTTAAAAGTTGAAATTCAGTTTAATTTTTTTAAAAAGCCTTCCACTGTGCCTTTAGTTGGATTTTCAGATGTCTAAAATGTCAACTGTTTTTCTTCTTCTCCTCCTGTGGGTGTTTCTTACCTGGAAGCGACACTGGTTTATGTAGATTGTGAATGTCACCTTGAAATGGCAGTAGGTCTATATAATTTTTTTCATTTCATCGTTTTTATTTCCCATTCTGTCAGGAGTTTATGGCAGGTTGTATTTTAGTGTCAGTAAGGTTTGTTCCTACTCCTAGTTCAGAGCCATTGGACATCCTTTTATCCTTGCGGCGGTACCTAGTCGATGGGATGTGCAGGAGAGCACAGGTCCTGCCCGCTGGCTGGCCGGGAGCTGGGACACCCTCTCCTACATCCCGTTTGCATTTAGCAGAGAGTTTTTGTGTGTGAAAATAACAGAACACCACTTTTCCCTCTGCTGCCCAAGGGATGTTGAGACAGGCTGACGGGCACAGGGGTTTATTTGCAGGGCTGAAGGTGTACATGGACTGAAACAGGAAAAGTTCCTTTCGGTGACCATCTGAAGAACAGAGGAGGGGGCAGAATCAGAGATACGGTGGCAAACGTCTGCTGGTGGCCAGCCAGGAAAAGAGTTGCCTTGGGTTCTTCTCAGCCACAGGCCCTGCCCTGGGTGTGCTCTCCAGTGCCCATTCCCATGTGGCCGTTTGGTTTTGCAGGAGCTGCCCGGACCCTGCCAGCTGCTCCTGCTGATGCTCCCTGTGCTGGTGGGAGCGCTGGTGGGGGCCGGCTGGGTGTTGAGCGTTGTGCATGGGCTGTGTGGTGTGTTGGCTGTGAGAACGATCACTGTCTGCTGGGTGATGACTCCGCAGCAACTCGGCAGCCCCAGGGAGCAGGGCTGTCTGTGCCTGCACCTTTTAAAGGTGTGTGCCCTGAATCGGTGGCAGTGCCTTCCCGTGGCCCATGGGATGGGCAGCATCATAGAATCACAGAGCGGTTTGGGCTGAAGGGCCCTTAAAGCGCCTCCAGTGCCACCCCCTGCCATGGGCAGGGACACCTTCCACAGCCCAGGGTGCTCCCAGCCTCATCCAGCCTGGCCTTGGGCACTCCCAGGGATGGGGCACCCACAGCTTCTCTGGGCACCTGTCCCAGTGCCCCCCACCCTCTGTGGGAAGAATTCCTTCCTGATGCCCCATCTCCATCTCCCTCTTTCCGTTTAAACCCGTCACCCCTTGTCCTGTCACTCCCTGCCCTTGGAAGAAGCCCCCCGGCTCCCTTGGGGGTGTCCCGGTGAACGTCAGCGGTACCGCAGAGCAGCAGTGAGGCTACATCTAAGTGCTCTTCTCTGCAGCTGCACAATGCTGTGTCAAAAGGGGGTAAGTTAGATGAAGCTGTCACCTTAATTCACAGCCGATGCCAGGGGCTACGTAAGCCCCTGAGCGATGCCAGGCTGGAGGGGGGACAGCTGCCCTGATCTTGCCGTTCCCTCCTGCCCTGTCTGCAGTCGGAAGCGTGAACTGTGAGCCCTGCAGTCTGGGTCACTGCAGGGGCACACGGTCCACATGTATGACAACACATGTCTTCTAAAACAACAGAGAAAGGCAGTTCTGTGCTTCAGGAAGCAAGACCGTGCCGCTTCGGCACAGGCACTGCAGAAACTGTGAAAAGAGAAGTATTAGTTCCTTTGGGTGGCCCCACCCTCGGCTCTGATGAAAAGTGGAACTGGTTCTGATGGGAAGGTGGGATGTAAAACATCCCAGTTGTGGAGACGCAACATCTAATCAATTTGAAACTGTTACAGTTTGTATTCACGTGAAACTGGGTCCCTTTCAAATCAATCTCTGGGAGATTAAACGCTCACTTCAAACAGGGCTTTTGTGGTACATCACAGCGCTCCTAAAATGAGCGGAAAGGGTTGATCCAGTAGAGTGTGGGAAAAGGGAGTGTTGCCCTCCTGCCTTACGGCGTGGTGACAGGTAGCAGGGTGCCTCCTCGGCTGGGGCTCCAGCTTGCTTCCAGGGGTGGGAATCACTTTCAACTCAGAACAATCCTTATAGAAAAAGGAAGTATTTTTCTCAAAACCCATGGAAAGGTTCATGTAAAAAATAGTGATTGCAGGACTGGGGAAGGATTATGGTAATTTATTTCAATTACCAATGCAAAACAGGTTCTCAGTCTCTGCGCTTCACCATCTTGTGGGGCATCTCGCATTCAAGACGCAGCATAATCAGGCTCTGATTTATGCGAGCGCGCTCTGGAAGCCAGCGGGCCAGTCTCCTGCTTTGCTGCCCCTAAGCTTGTTAGGAAGTTTGTTTCTCTGATGGTGGGTTTCTGTAAGCCTCACTTGGCGAGGCTGACCTAAACCCCGACCGGTGGCGTGGGGCTCCTGCCTTCGCCCGGCCGTGCTGAGCCGCAGCTTACGGCGCACGCCAGCAGTGCCCTTTGGGCAGGGGGTGCCGCCAGCTCTGCCCGGGGCTGCTGGGTGGGTGAGGCTGGGATGCTTCGGGCACAGACTGGAGTGGGCTCGGCCCTTCCCAGTTCATCACGCACCATGATGGGAAACCTTTGTGGAAAAAGCACTGCTGATTCAGAGACCCAAAGCTTAAGGGATGGACGCTGTTTAGGTCCGAATTTCAGGCTAATTCATCATCATCATAGAATCATCACAGAACAGTTTGGACTGGAAGGACCTTAAAGCCCACCCAGTTTCACCCCTGCCACAGGCAGGGACACCTTCCATAGCCCAGGGTGCTCCCAGCCTCATCCAGCCTGGCCTTGGGCACTCCCAGGGATGGGGCACCCACAGCTTCTCTGGGAACCTGTCCCAGTGCCCCCCAACCCTCTGCGGGAAGAATTCCTTCCTGATGGCCCATCTCAATCCTCCTCTTTCCGTTTAAACCCGTCACCCCTTGTCCTGTCACTCCCTCCCCTTGGAAAAAGTCTCTCCCCCCCAGCTTTCTTGTACCCCCCAGGCACTGGAAGGGGCTCTAAGGTCTCCCTGGAGCCTTCCCTTCTCCAGGCTGAACCCCCCAACTCCCCCAGCCTGGCCCCATTTAGTGCACTTGTTCACCTGTTCTCCGCGGTCGAGGAGTGTGCCTGCTCCCTCGTAGCTGTCGAAGGAAAGATCTCAGCACACTTCACCTTCTCAGCTCCCTCACCTCTCCCCTTTTACAGGGAAGCATGTGTTCTGTCTGAGTTCGGAGCGGGTGAGTGCTGTGCGGAGCTGCAGCCGCCCTCGGTTCCCCCACCGCACGCCCCGTGAAGAAGGGGGGCTGCAGAAGTGGGGACTCTGCATTGTCCCCCACCTCCAGCGCCCGAGGGCAGAGCATCGCCGTCTCCCTTGGCATAACGGAAAGCGCAGGGAACGCTGCAGCGCGGAATGACTCTCTCAAGAGGTTTACACAAAGGTTATAAATCATTTACGTTTCCAATCATGGGTTATTCCAGTCGCTGCTAATTTCACTGAGCGGAGAGCAGGCGCCTCGTGACGAGCTCTGCCGTGATTTGAAAACTTAATCGAGCCGATGAATTGGAGTGCCCTCGCTCCGAGCGTGGCGCGGGACACCCAGCCTGCCAGCTCGGCGCAGTGGTATCAGACCTTGCAGTCTCTAATTTTAAGCAATAATGCTGATTAACATCGAGTTCGGGGGATTTAAAAGTAAAATGGTTTGTTCTGATGAAGGCAGTCCCCATGCTGACTTCCCTTTGTCAGTGAAAAGGTTTATATTTATTGAATTATTTGGAACATAAATATATTTATAGATTTATTGGTTTCGGGCTGCAGATTTCTGCTATTCATTGATCAGGCATCTTGGACACATGCGTCTTCTGTGTGTTTTCAGCACGTCTGAGGCCGCAGAAGTGTGCGATGGCTCCGGGCTTGGGTTCCGTTTCTCCATGCGAGCAGGTTTCCCGGAAGGCGATACCTTTTGGCCGTGTGTTCGTAGCATCCTCTGGGTCTGTGTGTCCGTCAGGTTCCACGTCGTAGCAGGAGGTGTACAACTGCTATAAAATGACGGTGCCGGGAGGTGTTGGTAGTTAACGGTTCTGGCACGAGGCTTAGCGGGCAGCAAATCCGAGCCCCCAGCAAGGCAGTGACGTGGGAAGCGCCTGATGGAGCCCCAGCCTCTCCCTTTCCTCCTTCCCACCCACCGGGATTGCGTGATGCTTTACAAAATACAAACCTCCTGATGTACTGGGGGGAGGCCACGGGCCCCGCGTGGCCCTGGGTGCTTGAACCATGCTCAGGGTGACCTCGGACAGCGCTGGGGACTCCTGCTCTGTCGGGGGAGTGGCACACCCCGAAGCCATGGTGTAATCGGCTCGGTGTTGTCTAGGTACAGGGTTTCCACAGGGTGCTGCACACATGGTGTGTCAGCGATCTATAAATATTTTGCATTTTGTGTATAGAAATGCTCCCAGGCTATGTTCGGTAGTTGGTGGTGGTTCATGTTACCTTGTATAGGGCTTCTTGGCCTCTGCTGAGTTCTCTCCTACCTGCACCATCGTGCTTCTACACCAAAGTACAGACCTCCCCAGCGTGGTAAAGCTGGGCTTGCTGCCGTGCCCTGGGCTTGCTGCCGTGCCCTGGGCTTGCTGCCGTGCCCTGGGCTTGCTGCCGTGCCCTGGGCTTGCTGCCGTGCAGTACGAACCTCTGATACGCTGATTCAGGGACCCGTTTTCTCTCTGCATAGAATTTTCAGTTTCTGAAACGGATGGTTTCCTTCACACACGGCTGGGCAGGCAATTTATGTGCTGATCACCATAGAAACCTGCAGATACATCACTTGGTCAAACCGTTCCCAGGTTGTATCAGTGAGCTGGCATCGGAAAATGCAAATATGGAGTGTGAGAGAGGATTGGTGAAAATGTGGCCTTTCTTCTTTATTTTCACCAATGCTCATCTTTATTTTAAGCTGTCTGTATTCCTCTTTTACCTGAAACTCAGGCTCTCTCCTTAGTAATCGTTTTTGTCAAGCTGCACCAGCTCTTCTGAGAGTGCGAAGTGGTTTGGTCTTTCTCGGGTCCATTCAGACCTCCGGGGCAGTGGGGTCTTTCCCGGCACCTTGAAGGGTCGCGGATCCGCCGGCTCCTCTCCCGCGCGGTGGGGGTCGCGGATCCGCCGGCTCCTCTCCCGCGCGGTGGGGGTCGCGGATCCGCCGGCTCCTCTCCCGCGCGGTGGGGGTCGCGGATCCGCCGGCTCCTCTCCCGCGCGGTGGGGCTGGTGAATTTTTATAGCTGATCTCGTTCATAAATTGGCTGCATAGGGTTGCACACAGTTTCATTACTGAACAGTAATATTTGTTTAATGCCGTGCTATTGATAATTAAAGCGATGAATGGTACTTGGGAATATTGAAAAAAAGGGTTGATTTTCTTAAAAAATGAAAAGAGAAGGGAAAGGCTAATTTCCACTTGCACAGGGTCGATAAATAGTCCAAGTATTTGCAATTAGAGCTGGCCTGCAAATTAACACTGAGGATTTTTTAATTGCAGCTCACCCTGGATGCTCTGTGCTTCCCACAGCAGCCGGAGTTGTGTTAAATTCGGGATGAGAGCGTGACTGTTGGAGACAGGAGGAGGCTGACAGCAAGCAAACGCTGCTTCTGTAGGAAAGCAACGGCAAGGTACAAGAGGAGGAGGAGGAGGTTTGGTCTAGGGTGCAGGAATGGTGAAAGATGAGGCTCCTCATCTGCATAAAGGCAGGTTTTAATCACGCGCACACAAACCAACGGAACACAAAGGACGAGGAGAGATGGCGATTCTGCTGGGTTCCTGGGCCACACCCCGTGCCTGGGCTCAACCCAGCCGAGCCCGGGACATCCCCTTTACACCAGCTCGGGGTCTTACCTTCCCGCATGGACCAAAGGCAGTTTTAGGTCCTCAGACCTTTTAGGCATCCTGCTATCCAAGTGGCAACCTCAGCGGGGGGTGGCTGAAGCCGTGCAGCTCTCCAAGGGCGAGCAGCAGCCTTTGCAGTCCAAACCCTTCTTGGATTTTTGCCTTTGGGGCACTTGTTTGTCGTAATTGCAACTCCTCATTTTGATGCTTTTCCCCTAAAAAAAGGTGACAAACTGCCTGGAGCAACTGTAATCTGTTGAAAAAAGGGTGGAGAAGGGCAATAGTGGTTTACCAGGAAAGGATGATGCCTGTGCAAATGGATACGTGCTGAGAGAGGGTGTGTGGAGGTGAGAGAATCCAACTCTAACGACTTACGGGTATTTCAGAGGGCTGAATAATTTACTTTCTTTCAGTAATATTGCCACTCTCATTCAACTGTAAAACTATGGATCCCGTTCCATACAGTGTTTCCAATGGTCCTGACCAGTTTAGTCTGATTGGCACAGCCTGCTGGGACAGGAGGGTTCCTACTTTGCCTCCTGGGATTCACGTTGTTCCGAAGCCAAGAACCTGCGCAGCTGAGGAGCAGGTTACGCGCGGGGATAGCTGGAACATAGTTTGCAAATACTGGATGCAAAGGACCAAGTTTTAGCGTAACCACAGAAGACCTGGAGTACAGAAGGTTTGTCTTTTAACTTCTCTTTTGAATTCAGGGGTGAAAAAAGGGACCAAAGTTGATCCACAGCCTGAGCTGAACACACTGGGCAGTTTGTGTGGGGTGGGGAGGACACGGGGGAAATCACGGAATCACAGAGTGGTTTGGGTGGGAAGGGACCTTACAGCCCCCCCAGTGACACCCCCTGCCATGGGCAGGGACACCTTCCATAGCCCAGGGTGCTCCCAGCCTCATCCAGCCTGGCCTTGGGCACTCCCAGGGATGGGGCACCCACAGCTTCTCTGGGCACCTGTCCCAGTGCCCCCCACCCTCTGCAGGAAGAATTCCTTCCCCATGGCCCAGCTCCATCTCCCTCTGTCCGTTTAATGAAATGATCAAAAGCATTTTGTTTCTTATTTTCAAAACCAAGTTTCATCTGGGAAGTGCTAAAAATATTTTGCTTTAATGCCTCTTATTTTCAATTTAAAAATTGATCAAAATTAAATCCGAAACTCGGAATATTTCCCATTTTGATGTAGTGCACCGCTGTGTTTATTGCTGAGCAGCCCTATATCGCTCCTGCTTCTCCTTCCACGTAGCTTGCATTTGTGATGTTATTTTTCTGTTGAGATGCCAGTAGAGAAGAAACCTCTTTCCAGCACAATGTTGCGATCACGTTAGGATATCTGAGTCGTTTCAATTCGGCAATTCAAAACTTCAATAAGAGCGGCGTTGTTAACGCTGGTTACGGTCTGTGTAATGGGCTGTGGTTTTTCCCTCCTTGCTCACTGACTGACAATCCAGACTTCTGCTCGACGTCGCCTGTCACTCAGAACCGGGGGTGTGAGTCCTTGGATCTTATTTCCAGTCAGATTTCCTTCCACAGCAAAGGCAAGAATAGTTTTCCTTTCGCTGCAGTTGATTTTTAGAAATTCCTATGCATGGTGGCTGAATTTTTGAAATTACCATTTTTTCCTCCATGAAATACAAAAATAAAATCCGAATCACGGTTAGAGCATCTTGTCAACCCCATGCTTTCCTGGGTTTGAGGTGAACCGCTACGATGCAGTACTTTTTAAATCGACCCTGAGTTCGACGGTGGAAGTAGCTCGAGCTGGTGTAACAGGGGCCTACGCTGGGGCCGTCCAAGTCACACGGTGGTTTCCCCAGCGTGAGGCAGGGTGTGATTTATTATTGCTGCTGGCGGCAGGCTTCCGGCGGGGAAGGCAGGGGGGAGTCGGGTTTTGTAGCAGACGTACCGGTGGATGAAAGAGGCTTGCCTACAGGTGCTTTGGGCAGATCACAGCCCTACAACCTGTACCCCGTCCTGGTGCCTTGGCAGGCATCTAGGAGCCGGGCATACCAAATCCGGAATTGCTGCCTTGTATGGGCAACACGAGGGGCTGGAGACCAGGGGAAGTGACCGGGTCAGAAAGACCCACGCAGCGGTTTCGTCTCCAGGTTTTGCATTTGGAGTTTTACCAGAAATGCCATATTTCTACAAGTTTTCGTAGCTGCTTGTTTCACGGTGTTCCTCTTTTGCTGCTTTACTGATGTGGGGGCAGAACACCCTGAACGTGGAGCTGGAGGGTGGTGTCCTGGGCTAATGTGGACGGGCCCGCTGTGAAAGCAGACACAGGCTGGGGCAGAGCCGGGGCAGTGCCCGGTGTAGGGCTGCTGAGGTTGGCTTAAGGTTCTGCTTACGTTGGCCCCGCAGATATTGGGATGTAGCTGCAGTTCTGTAACGTTTCCTTACAGCGAAGGTGAGGCAGCGACGGCGGTGTCTGGGAATGCTGTGGAGGGGCGCATCACCACGGTCGTTTGTGCCAAACAGGACACTCCCGTTAACATGTTTCACATGTCTTCCAAACCCTGAATGATCGAAATATTGCAAGAGACATTTTTGTTATTTTAAGCACTCTAGTTAGTTAGTTAGTTTTATTTGACTTGGAGCCGAACATTTTCAATTTGGGGTTAGGACTCGATGTGTAAACCCTGGTGTTTCTGCACTGAGGAGAGACAGCTGTTCATGTCTTTCAGAGAGCGGAATAAAACGGCTTTCGGTGTTTTTAATCAGACTGGCAGATTACTATGGCTGAATTATTTAAGACAAGACTCTCTTACTTGAGAATACATGACACTTAGCAGCAATGCAAGCTGCATGTGCTGAAATGGCTGATGAGCTTTTCATTTTAAAGTAGCAACTTCTGGCAGGGTCCCTAAAGCCCCCCCAGTGCCACCCCCTGCCACGGGCAGGGACACCTTCCATAGCCCAGGGTGCTCCCAGCCTCATCCAGCCTGGCCTTGGGCACTCCCAGGGATGGGGCACCCACAGCTTCTCTGGGAACCTGTCCCAGTGCCCCCCACCCTCTGCGGGAAGAATTCCTTCCTGATGGCCCATCTCAATCTCCCTCTTTCCATTTAAACCCGTCACCCCTTGTCCTGTCACTACAGGCCCCTGTAAAAAAAAAAAATCCTCTACCCTCTTGCCTTCTGTTGCTGGAAGGCATCAGGCTTCCCAACACCCTGCCTGCTCTAGATGTTTCCCACAGTTCCATCCTTCTGGCTGTAGAAATAGTGGCTCATGAAGTATCACAGTGTTCTGCACGCAGCTGCTCTGCAGCGATCGGCACTGGCTCTGCCTGTGAGGGGTAGCAGGGCAGGGGACACTTTCTGCTCAGCTGGGTCGCTGAATGTGCCACGGGGCATCTTAATCCTCTGTCAGTTCCAGGAGAAGGTAGAGCGTGTGCAGACTGCCATGCAAATAAATCTTAACCGGTTGGTGCCAGTTAAGTGCTTCTGAAGCGGCCACCAACTTTGGAAAATGAAGTGACATTGGGCTGCTGCATCCTATTGCTGCTGCACGCCCTGGGCAACCTGCTGGCACCGCGTGCCAGCCGCTGCTCCTGGCCACGGGCAGGCATCTGGTGGCACCGGGGGAGCCAGTCGTGTCTTGTGTCACCTCCCTCACCCCCTCCCCACCTCTGCCTCTCCAGAAGGATGTCACGGCACCGGGGGGTGTTGCATGGCCAGGGTGGGGGAAGCTGGCAGCAGAGCATCATCCTCGCTGTTCCCTGTCGCTGCCGGCATGGCTCAGCTGGTTCAGCTCCACGGTGGCTGCACCAGCATAAATGGGGAAGGAGCTGGCTTGCACTACCTTCTCCCTGCTACAGGTATTCACGTGGCGTCGCTGCCGTCCCGACTGATGGTGTCTGTCAGCGTCTGTCGGGTGTTGGAGGCTGGAGTACACCTGAATGTGGCAGCTCTGAGAGGTTTGCTTTATGGATTATGTAGCAAATCAGGCTGGAAAACGCTGTTATAGGAAAAAAATGGGACTTCTCGGTCTGCCCGTAAATACTAATAGCAGTGGAGTAAATAGCCAAGGAAAATACACCCTGGCAGCTTGTTTCCTTTCCCCGTGATACTCCTGCTGAACTAAAGAATTTCACATCAGTCTTTATAGACCTGAATCAGGCTCATCAGGGATTTGAATAAAAATAGATCCTAAATGATACCATTGTAAAGCAAAGAGCAATTTTAACGAGTGGGAAGGAAAACCTTGCCAATCTGCCGGGCGCGCAGAGCCCCTTGTTTCCTTCGCTGCCAACAGCCCCGCTGGGTTAAGGAGCATCAAGCTGTATTTAACGACCCGATTCAGCCTCACTGTGCTCTGCCACATACAATGCAGCCGGGGGGGAGGGGGGGCTGGGGTTTTTATTACTGGCAGGAAGAACAAGCACTTGCCAGCCACTGTGTAAATGCTCCTCCGCGTCGCAGGGCGCGCGGGAAGGTGGCTGTGACTAAAGGCCCCTGACAAGTCAGGGCTGTTTGAACCGGGTCTGTCAATAGCAACCACCCGAACGCCATCGCTTACCCAGTGCCCGGAGAATCAGCTCCTGGGGACGCTTCACTTTTCGTAATGTCAAAAAAGGCAACATTATTTATGAAGAAAAAACCTTGGTCACTGAGAGCTGTGTTGGAGAAGGAATTTTCCGCGTGGTAGAGGGGGTTGTGCTGCCTTTTGGGTTGTCTCCGTAATGGAAAAAAGAAGAGTTACAAGATTACAGAGTTCCCAGTGTGGAGCTGGGTTCTTTTCAGGGAAACTCCCCCTGCTCCGGGGACCAGATGCTGTCCCAGCTCCGTCAGTTGCCGTGTCAGCGTTCCCCTATCGATGTGTTGCAATGCTCAGGCAGCAGGTTTGTGGTTTCAGAGGTTGGTTTTGCTTTGCAAATCGCTAAATAAGTAAATAAAGGGCTTCCTGGGTCCAAACAGGGTTGGAGTAAATTTGGGCCTCTTTTATTTCCTTGAGGTCAAGTCCAGAATTGGAGAAATGTGATGCAAAGATACAAACAGGGTGTTTTTCCTACCGTGTGTCATCCCGTGTTTTGCCTCACGGCCCAGGTAGCTTTTCAGAGATTCTGCGGAACAGCTGTGTTACATGAGAAAATCTAAATTTAGTTACAGAGTGCTTGTTACAGCTTTCTTGGTGCTGAGTGAGCGGCCCGAGCGCGGGGTGTGGGACTTGGCTGGGGAGCGCAGGAAGGAAGGGTGGGTCCGCTGGAGGTTTCCTGCCCTGCTGCCAGCCCTGCACGCCGCTGCTCTCGCCCTCCGCTCGCTGCTGTGGCAAGCCGAGACCGAGGCAGGGACGATGGTTTCCCGTGGCGTTAAGCAGCGTGGCCATCCGTAAGGAGCGAGGCTTCTCCTTCCCAGGAGAGCTGCTTTCGCCCACGAGGGGCGATGGCAAGGAGAGCACTGAAAGTTTGTTTTGGCTTCTTTTCTGATTTACTGCTAGAAGTGCAATGACTGACCATCCTGGCTGGCTGGACTCTGCCAGATCTCCCTCTCCTCTTGTGGGATCGCTGACGCGTTGCCGGCTGACGCTCTGCACCCGGCGTGGCTGTGTGGTGGGCTCCGGGCTTACCCGCGTTCTTTTCAGGTTTACATGTCTGTTAGGAGTTGCTGTGTGGGACAAAGTGCAGAGGGAACCGGAGAAGCACCAGAGAAGCATTTTATGCGTGGCCAGTGTTAAAGGTTATCCGCACAAATTTGCCATCTGCAAATAGTCAGACAGGTCTTGCTTAAACCCAGCTGAAGTTCAAGCTGGCCAGCCGCCCCGAGCACCCTCCGGGCTGCTTGCAGGGAGGTGCTGGGGAGGGGTAGCTCCGTCCCGGCAGCTGCGGAGTGTGCGGGTGGGCTGGAGAGGCAGGCAGGGGCACACCAAGCGATAGCAGTTGCCCGTGTGGAGGGAGGGTAGGCCCCCTCCGCACCAGGATTCGCGGTGCTGGGACTTACCCGAGGCTGGCCCTGACAGCCCAGCTTCCCGCACTGCTTCTGCCGTTCGGTGTTGAAGTCACACCCGGCTGTCACTGTGCTGAGGCAGCATCTGTGTACACCAGGGCTGCATCACGTCGGTAATGCCCAACGCTGAGTTAGAGCGGCCTTTTGATGGCTCGGGTGTACCCTGGGCATAAGCGACTACTCGCTGTGGAAAGACAGAAGTAGTGATGCGTTGCTCCAACCTTCTGATCGCCTCGTTTGCTCTTCTGCCTTCCTCCTGCTCTGCCCATTGTTCTGTTTCACCCGCTGAGGCGAGGGAGGGTGCAGCAGGGTTCTGGGCATCAACCTTCCTTCTCCCGTAGATCCCGCCTGGACACATGGTGTCTCCCATGACGGGACACGTTGACACACAGAATTCCTCCTCGTCAAGAGAAACGCTTCAGTGTTGTCTCCTTGGAGCTGGGTCCCTGGCTGCCACAAGTGCTGTCTCTCCTGTCAGCAGCTGCATTCTGAACAACCGTAAGGTTTTTATCCTGTCTGGAATATGCGTAGCCACGGCAGGAGGGCAATTTGGCCTGAGGTGCACGGTGTCTGCGGGGTCATAGAATCACAGGATGGTTTGGGTTGGAAGGGACCTTAAAGATCACCTGGTTCCAACCCCCCTGCCAGGGGCAGGGACACCTTCCATAGCCCAGGGTGCTCCCAGCCTCATCCAGCCTGGCCTTGGGCACTCCCAGGGATGGGGCACCCACAGCTTCCCTGGGCAACCTGGGTCACCAAGGTGTGTGCGAGCATGTCACCTTGGCTTGAAGGTGACTGAATGTCCAGGGATCTCGTGTTTAAGGGTGTATAAGTTGTGTTTATCGCGTACACCATGAAGGTGTGTGTTTATATATTTAATTTTTTATAGAAATACATGAAGGTGCACTAAGTGCGCTGCCTACGCTCTCAGAGAAAGAGGGCTGTTTGCATGAAAGGGGTTGCTTGGTGGCAAATAGAGTTGATCTTACAGATGCTATTATTCACGGGGGGTTTCTTTTGCGGGAGGGAGAGAGTGAGGCTGGTTGGGGAATATTCCCGTTTCTGGTTTTCTAAGTCAGCTTGTATTTATGCAGAGAGAGGGTAGTTCTGGTACCCTTGAGCGTGTGTTTTGGTTTGCCCAATGTGATCTGGCTGTTGTCAGCTCCGTCACATAGTGCTGCTCTTGGGAACTACCTGACATTGGCTCTCTATCATCTGAAAACCTACCTCGGGCCGAAGTCAGGTTCTGGGGAGGGATATGTGCTCCTCCAAGTGAGAAAGTGAGCTGCCCGTGAGCAAAACAACGTTAGGGCCGTGCCTCCTGCTGCGCGACTGGCGCTGGGGCAGTGAACGGACCCTGGGGCAGCTCCCGGTTGCTGCTGTCAGCAGCTGAAGAAACAGCCTCCTCGTACGCTCCTCCTTTCCTTTTCTTGCAGGAATGACGTGGAGAAATGCAGTTGTTATTCAAACAAATGCGTACTGTGTCCCTGTAACCGCCGTGTTCAGCATTCGTTCTTCAGGATGGAACAGAAATTCCCTTAAATCCGCCCAAAGCAGGGAAATGTGCAGGTTGAACGGGACAAACGTCCGCCGTCCGCGCTGTATTCCACCAGCTGTGCGGGGGCGCCAACCTCGGGGGTGCAGCAGCCGCGTTCAGCTGGATGAACTCCCTGGGGTGAAACTGCAGTGAAGTGTCTGGCTCGGCCTCGTGAGCCGGCAGGGATTCACCCCGGCACGATGCGCTGAGCAGGAAGCTGGGTTAAACACGGGCGAGGCGGGGCAGATCACCGTAAGGCTAACGCTGAGCTGGCAGTTTGCCGCTGAATTATCATTTTATTTCCCAAGTTCGGATTCTTGGTGCTGTGTTTCAGGGGTGCCCCTGACTTCACGCTTCGAAGGGTTTGCACAGAGGCCCCTTGGTCACCTGGGCAGACCCACATTAGGTGTACAGATGCAGATCCGGTGTTGAAAAGGGTCTGGCTCAGGCATGGATTCTCGGAGCTGGGATGTGGCTCCTGCTCTGCGGGATGCGGGTACCGACACCCGGCTCTAGATTTGAAAGCGCGACCAGACACTCGGCACCGTGATGCGCTCTGCCGCTCGCTCTCGTCCTGGGGAGCAGCCCCGTGCCCGCTTTAGCTGCTCTGGTGAACCTGGCACCCTCAGAGGGGTCCCCTGTTCCTGGGGAAGAGCTCCTTCTGCCATCATAACTTCTTCTCTGGATAACTTCTTGCAGGGCGCACGAGCGCATGTACGTGCTGGAGCAGAAACCTGCCCCAGATCTTGGCAGGGATGGTTTATTGTTAAGGAAAGCGGGAGCTGCAGCCCATTGGGATAAAGTTCTTTCTACCTCTGTAGCTGCACACAAGGACAACCGGAGCCTGCGGAGCTATTAGGGTTAAAAACAAGGATGATGCCACAAAATGGGTGCGATGATGGTTGCTCTTGCAGTGGCACAGTGAGATGCTGCCACAGCAGCTGCCCCGGGACAGCGGGTTTCCTGGCAGTTAGCCTTTCTGACTGACGCCGCTTTGATGCAGCGATTCTCCTCTGGTTTGAGAGCTGACTCGTCTGCGCTCCCCACATCAAATCGCTGCAGTCATATGAGAATCACATGCCGGCGCTGCAGAGGAGGGCCCCGGCACTGAATTTGCACGACCTCTAAAGCTGCCTTTGAGTCCTCCGCCTGTGGACGGCAGCGTCTGGCAGCCTGCGCTCCCTCCTAACACACTCGCCGGACCCCGGCTCCCTCACTGTTGTCACTCTCTTCACCCCACTGAAGTTCATTTTCTTAACTCGACTGAAGTTGGAAAGAGCTACCGGCCGGGTGGTTCTTGGATGGGAGCAGATTGAATCTGGCACGCGGGAGGTGGGAGCTGGTGGGTGGGGCTGGTGGGAAGAGGTGCTGTGGGTGGGAATTCTCACCCTGCGAGGTATCAGACAGAGGAAACCACGGAGAGAGATGAGCTTTCCATTCAACATCGTTGCCTTCCCGGTGTCACCTGGCGCCCCTGACCCTGCTGAGGCTGCAGCAGGGCCTGTGGTACGGACGCCTGGCAACGGGCAAGTCCTGGGGGTTTGGGGCATCGTGCAGGGTCTGGTCATTCGGTTCCCTACCAGCTTCCAGGCGGGCTGTCCCTTGGGGTGCCATGAGCTCGTTGCGGGTTCTGTTGAGCTTGGGTTGGACCTAAAGGTGAATCACTAGATATTATCAGGGTGTTTGTGCTCTTCAGCCGCTTGCGACATGCAGGGAAGTACGCGATGGTCAGGTTTGGGTCTGGAGCTTTCAGCTCAATACTGCAGCATTCAGCTTTCCCTCCTGCTTTCCTTTAGAGGCTTTTTTTGACACCTCTACTATTTTTTTGTGTCCCACTAGAGATCTTTTGGTTGAAATAAATTACTAAAAATGTACCTGTCAGAATCAATTCCTGGGAGCATGATGTGGTTTGGGGGGATCTGAAAAAAGGTCTTGGATCCAGAAGCTTTTCTGAATGTCCCCCCTCAACTCGTTTTTGCACAGACAGGAAAATCCCACCGCCACCCAGTGCAGGGCTTTTGTATCTCCCTAACGGCCATGGTTTCATTTTCCTTTTGCAGCCAGCACGCCTGCCGACAGGCTGCGTGGACACGGATCTGGCAGGGTAAAGCCTCCAGGAAGATGATCTGTTCCACCCAGAACAGACCTGGATGCCTCCAAGTAATTAGCTTGCATCTTTGCTAATTGTTTCTTTCCTCTGCTTGGGGCGTGATCCTAAGGAGCGGGGAGGACCTGTTATCCTCAGGCCCAGTTAATTGCTCCTGGCGATCCTGTTTGATAGCTCGAGGTGTGTTGGCTTCCCTCCAAGCTCGCTTAGCTCCCACTGCTGATCGGAACCGTGTGCGGAGCTACGGATGTGTACTCAAGCTTTTTCAGATCTCATTTAATTTCTGAGGCTTAACGGGATTTGTCAGGCCAAGTCATTTTCAGGAAGCTGAGTGACAATCGCGGAGGATACAGAGAAGGGCTCGTTAGAGCGGCAAATTCAGGGCTATGCAGAAAGAAGCAATAACTGGTCCCGGTAAATTCCCTCGGCACTTTGACACCAAACAGCTCTCCTAATTGAATGTCGGAAGGGAGTGTTTTTTGCTCGTCTTTCCAAGCAGAAAACGACCAAGTGCCCACCAACCAGCCCTGGGCAATTATTTTCCAGCCCCACCGGGGTACGGTGCAAGCAGCAGGACAGAGTGCGGATTTCTCCAGCAGCCTTCGCTCCTCGTGTAGGCTGGCGTAGGTGGGTTTACTCAACCCGACTGAAGGCTTAGAGAGGCCGTTAGTGAAAACGAGATGCAGGATTTAGGACAGTGCTCCCGGCTCTTGGAAGCACACATCAGCACACGATCCATGGCAAAACTGTATGCACGCGGCCTTACCAAGCTGAGACTGCCTGTCCTGTGCTCAGCAGGCTGCTGGGCTGGGGTTTCTCTCCGCCTGCACTAGCAGGTGAGCAGGTTGTATCTGTGTCAGGAACCTTCTCACACTCGGCTTGAATAGAAAAAAATCTTCAAGATTAGTGGTTTTTTCACAGTTTTATACATTGTGCAAAGGTATTTCCCAAATCCATGGGATGAAATAAACAGGAGATACATTCTGCGTTGCTAAATCGCTGTATTGCCTCATTCCCGCTGTCACACAACATGCGGCTCTTCCGGGTGAAGAAAACCCTCTTTCTGCAAGGCCAGGCACCCTCCACGGTGTCTCTGACCAGACAGACAGTCCCTGCTCCCAAGACGTCTGTGAATGCATCCTGTGGCTCACGGCGTTTTCTGCGGATACGGAAACAGAATTTGCCCCTTGATACAGGTGAGAGTTTCTCTGACTTCCGTCATTTCTGGTTTTCTCTGGGCATGAATGGAAGGAAGAATTTTTGCATTTAAATCCACCTGGCATTTATAGCCCCTCTCCCTTCCTCCCCTCGGGCATCCCGGCTATTGGGTTTGAGTGGGACACCTGATGGAAACAGGTGCATTGGTAGTGATGAACTTCTGCACGATGCAACTGCACCACAGTCCTCTGAAGAAAGAGGGCTGGGGGGAAGAAAAAGCCTGCCAACCCTGAGACCTTCCTTCCGTTTCTCCCAGCTGGTTTGGTGGGGAGAAACAGGCTGCAGTTCATCCAAAAGAACAAATGCATTTTGATGAGTCTCAATGTGTTACATTTTTTAATTTTTAAATCTGACTGGTTTGCTTGGCGTGGAGCACTTTGCCTTTTTCATAGTTTTCAGCAAATTTAAAGTAACATTAGAATAGGAAGAATGCCGTCTGTCACCTCACATTCCTTAAATTAGATTTGCGGTTCGTTTTGGTTGAAGAACTGCCCTCTGAGCTTTAGTTGTCAGCTCCTCTCCGAAGGCAGAGCCGTGCCCAGGAAGGGTGTCCTTATCTATGACTGTCTGTCAGGGCTGTGATATCAGTTTGTTGATTCAGAGAGTTAATAAATAGCTCAGAATTATTCCACAAGATCTTCCTGACATGTCATTAGCTGAGCCAGGAAGAAAGGTGGGAACCGTAGTGCCGCTATGGTGGTTTAAAAGGCTGAAACTAAGAAACACCGACAACAGTAGTTGTTGAAGCACAGTTCCTTTGTCTGAAATCCTTATTTCTATGTTGCTTATTTTCTAAAAAAGCTTCACCTTTAACAATTTGGTAAATATTTGTTGGGAGTTGGGTGTGCCGGATCGTTCCCCAGTGCATGTGAAAATAATGAGGGGTGTTTTGTACCCTCAAAACTCCCCCTGCAGATCTGAGCTCCTCTGTGGGTCCTCTCGGTACCTTTCAGTAGATCTCTTGGCCCTGCTGTACCGCTGCTAAAATGCGTATCCCCAGAAGTTACAAACAAGGGTCTGCCTGAAATGCCGTGTTCTCATTTGGGGAAAGCTGCTCATTAATGTGAACGCGCTTGGCCCGGCTCTGAGCGCCTGCTTGTCCCGGCTCTGAGCACCCCCTTGTCCCGGCTCTGAGCACCCCCTTGTCCCGGCTCTGAGCACGCCCTTGACCTGGTTCTGAGCACCCCCTCGGCCCGGCTCTGAGCACCCCCTCGGCCCGGCTCTGAGTGCCCGCTCGGCCTGGCTCTGAGCACCCCCTTGTCCCGGCTCTGAGCACCCCTTTGTGCCAGCTCTGAGCACCCCCTTGTCCCGGCTCTGAGCGCCCGCTTGGCGACGCACGCTGTCAAGGGGAAGTCGTTCAGGTGCCATAAATTGGTGTCGTGTCATTTCACATCGTGCGACGTGGCACCTGCAGTGCCGGGTGCCAGCTGCTCTCTGGAGGCCGCCGGACATAGGGACATAGGCATTTCCGTTTCTATTGCGTGTTTGGAAACGTAGCGAGCCAGGTGAAGCGGCTTTACGATTCAGTGCCGTTTGCCTCTCTGTGCCCGTGGTGCAGGGCAGCGTTGCTGGATGTTGGGGTTTGTTTCTCTTCAAGCATAGAAAGCCAGCGGCTGCTGGCTAATTAGGGACCCCAGTGGGCTGCGTGTCTTGTTTCACCAGCCTGTTTGGAGTCCGCAGGGAGTGTCGAGCCAGACTAGAGCTGTATGTCGCCAACCATTCCTAATCCAACCATGTGCCCTGGTTGCTATTCGGGTTTAACCTAAGGCTGTCACCTTGCTGCGACTGAGTGTCTGCAGGCTGCCCCCCGCCGTTCTTCATCTCCTAAGTACCTGTCTCCGTGCTCTCTGGTCAGTCAGTCATCAGCCGGGCGCTGGAGCAGCGCCCCCCAGTCCCGCCCTTCTTGGAAGAAAGGTAAGAGCATTCTTCGCACCTCAGACTTTCCGCGAACGGTACCTTAGGCAGCATTTAATGACAGGTCTGTGCTGGCTTATCTGTTTTACCTTTCCGTTGAAATGCACACGCTGCTCAGGAGCAGGACTAATGCCACTTGTTCCGTGGGATCATGGATCTGTACATGGCTTTTCGTAGATGCACCTGCAGTTCCTGAGGTTTCTGTACAGCATCTCCATCCACTCCTCCGTCACATCTAAATCCACCCGTTTCTTTCCTTGATCCTTTTTTAATCCTCTGATTTTTTTCCCCTGTGAGCTCTATCAGAGCTTATTTCACACACAGATAACTGTCCCAGGTATCCTCATGGCTAACGGGTGTCCCACAGCTCCCACGGCCAGTTGGCTGTTTTCTCCTCCTGTGCGGAGCTAGATTGCATCCCTGCTGCGGGAAATACCGTCAGTTCTCACTTTTCTACGCTGAAAAGAGGAAAGGATAAAAATCCAGCGAAATCTTCTGTTACTGCTAATTCCTTCCTCAACTTCCCTGATTCCTGGACGTCTGCCTAGCTCAGCCCCCCTCGCTGCCCCCCCTTTTGCCCACACAGCCCATGAGCAGTGTGCCCGGCCTCCCCGCCGCACCCTGGCTCGCTCCAGCCTCGCCCCGAGCAGACTCTGCAAGCCGTGAGCTCCAGCAGCCCACGGGGGCTCTACGTGCCCGCTAAGCGACCCCCCAGCAGCACGAGCGCAGTCCAATGCCCCCACCGGCCTCCCTCTGCCGTGGCCAGGGATTTCCCAGAGGAGCAGGTTCTTGCCAGTGCCTCCGTTGGCGGCAGCAGCCGAAGCCTCACACGCCAGCGCGGGTGCGCGCTGCTCTGACGGTGCCAGGCTGCACCGGAACACCGCGACGTGGACGCCGGCTCAGGCCCCTTTGCTGCAGGCCAGCTGTGTCTGCAGTGCTTGCCCAACACCATTTTTCCATACACAAATGGTGATGTTTCCGGTATTCCTCAGACACAAACAGGAAAACCTTCCTGCCGGGCGTGGTAAAGACCATGACCTCATCTTCTGGTGTGTTCTGCCCAGTGGGGTTATTCTAATGGATGTTGGACAATGCCAAGAGGTTAAGGAGCTCAATCCAAGGTTGGTGAGCGCTGGAGAAGGGGAGGAGTATCCACGCCATCCCTGCACGGCGAGCGGGGGATCCGGCTGGGGGACTGACAGGCCGTAGGGTGAAGTGTCGGGCCTTGCACAGAAGGCTGATCCTTTTCAAAGGAATGACAGCAGGGGATTAGTGCTCCCCACTGGATCTATGGGGTACACCTCACTCTGTCACCTGGAAAATGCCTCGGGCTTGGCAGCTGTAATCCCTTCATTTTCTTAATCCTTACAGACCTCCCCTGAGGAGGGGGCTTGCTTGCAGTCACGTAAATGAAAAATACTGTTTCAAACGTGTAAAATTCAACTTGTCATTAGGCTGCGTGCCAGCTCCGGGCCGAACCGGACAAGACGGTAAATAGAAATGCCCGATGAAATGGAAATATTCGCTACGTTCTGGAGGGCACACAGACCTCAGCGACCTAATCGTGAAGTCCTTGGTGTCCGTTTATGGTGCTCGTACAGAGAGGAGAAGTGTCCAGAGGAGCTGGGTGGCTTTCGAGAGCTGCACGCAGCGTAAGTTAAATAAGGTGAGTTAAACCGCAAATGTGCTCATGCAGTATCACGTTTTAATTAGAAATGTGGTTTGTTGAAAACACATTTAAATCCTGCGCAGCCTCTCGAGCCCAGGGAATAGTCTGGCAGTTCCCGCTGGCGTTCCATGCCTGCTGAACACAAACCATCGTGGCCCCAATTGGACTGTGTCCCTTTAAACGGGCCCAGTGGGAGTCCCCAGGGAAGGTCTGTCACCGAGCAGGTTCACGCTGAGCCGAGATGAGCGAGCAGGATCTCCCAGTGCGGCGAGGAGCTTCCTTCTGCTGCCCCGGCCCTTCTGTGAGACGTGCCGTGGGCTTCTGCGGGAGCAGGACTGGAGCCAGGCGGGTTTACTCGGATGCAGCCAAAACGAACCAACGGGGATCTCTGGGACAGGAGCGGCTGGCCTTCCGCGGCGTCACAGGAGCAGCACTGTCCTGGCTGCGCTGATGAGGGCAAAAGAGGAGGGAAGGGTTACAGGGCTTGGGGGTTATTCTTGTGAATTTGGAGACGGGGCCCATACGTTAAACTGCTTACTACAAAATCCTCGCTCCTATGAAATCAGTAACTAAATGGGTGATTTCTGCAGGACCAGGATTTTAACACGCTGCGATTTCCTCAAAGGCAGCAGTGACCGCTCCAGCCGAGACGAACGTTCACAGCTGGACTTTAATTTTGTCAAGTATTTCTTGACCAAACATGGCACAAAACACATGTTGAGCATTTCATCCCTTCACCTCCAGAGGTAAAACCTGAGGGCTTCACGGTATGTTTGGGAGGCGTGACAGTACCAAACGTCAGCAAATTAATCATTGGTTGCCAAGGTTTGATGATTTTCATGACCAGTGTTTCAAAGGCTGGCAGCAGACTGAACCTTACTTTCGGATACGTCTCTCATTTAAAGAACGCTTTTTAGACTCCGCTTTCGTAGCGCTGCCATGTGTGGATGTGGTTGAAGCGCGGGGCAGGGACGTGGGCAGGCACGCTCGCACACCTGCTCCCGTGCAAGTTTCTCTCGGTGACACCTCCTGGGGGACAGAGCGGACCATGCTGTGCCGCCACGGATCAGCTGCTCTCAGTCTCCAGTGAAACACCCCCAAACCATTGGAAGAACCAGCGGAGAACAGCTGAGGGAGAAAGCAGCGGGCGCGGGCTGCCTCGTTGGGTTTGTAGCTTTAATTATTGCTCAGAGCTAAAGTCGTGGTGTTGGAAACGGAGACCTCAGCAGTCTTGCAGCTGAGTGCAGCAAGAGAGCCTTTATTTTAAGCAAGGCATGGTTAATTGTTTCTAAAATGTTTTAAAGGTTATAAGAGTCTCTAGATAATAACGCTATTTCGAAATGCACGATGAATGCCAAACAGAAAAAGCCCAGTGAGGCTGGTTTCCTACGCTTAAAGCTTTATGGAAAAATCTTTCACTTTAATCTTAATAAAACCCACGCACATCTCACTAAAAACCCGGGTATCTAAGGCAGCAGGCGGTACTAGTGCTAATACTCCAGCTCACTGCGTGGCAAAGCTCATTTCCCTTACGTTCCTGCTTCAGTGTAACAGGGACCCGATGGAGAACAACACAAGGGAAGAATACATGTGCAGAGGGTTACTTTTACTAGAAATAACTGTTTAAGAAAACTTCTTATCCTTTTTACGATATTAGAACTGAAAATATTTGTAGCACTTCCCATTTTGAAATGAAAGTGTATTTCCTGTTGAAGAACATTTCAGT
The DNA here is from genome assembly GCA_027574665.1 of Rhynochetos jubatus. Classification (NCBI taxonomy): domain Eukaryota; kingdom Metazoa; phylum Chordata; class Aves; order Eurypygiformes; family Rhynochetidae; genus Rhynochetos; species Rhynochetos jubatus. The sequence continues at coordinate 1,042,152 of CM050657.1, forward strand.
AGCGACTTTCTCTGTGGTTGCTTCTGGAGGGCTTGTTCATTTACCCCAAAGGAAAGTTCTATCGAGTTTATTGTAAATATTACTGTAAATATTTTTAATGTTATTGCAAGTAATCCTTGTTGAGCGGCACTTTGGTTTCAGGCTGCACTTTCTTCTTCAGGCATAAAGAAAATCAGGGTGAACAAAAAGACTTAAATCTCTTCTATGATGACATTATAGTTGATCTATGTGTAATTCACCGTGAAATACTGGCTCATGGTTCAAATTCAGTTGCTCAGTCCTAAATCATTTTAATAGTTTAAGAAATATAGAAATTTCTTGCAACTAAAGAACCAGCTAGTCAAAGGTTTTACTGAATTAGCCTGTATGTTTGACCTCCGACCAATTCTCAAGCAACTGCTCCGGCTAATTCTGCCTTCTCCATTCTTCGTCTCCCCTCGCAGCGCTCCGTGGGGCTGAAGAGGGGCAGCGGGGACTGCGGGGGTACGAGGTGGAACCAGCTGGTGCCGCAGCACGGCGGATGCCCTTTTCTGCAGCGCAGGCACGCTGCCCTCCAGCCGGCTTCGGGCTCTACCAGCACCTAAAGCTGCCTTCCCTGAGCGATGATGCCTCCGTGGAATGCCCTCCGCAGCGATGCGTAAACTCAGGAAGGCAGCTGGGCTAATAACGGCTGTTAAACAGCATGGAAAGTGGAAGAGGAACTGCGAATTAGTTTAAAATCAACAATTCCTTGGGAAGAACCGTGGCAGGATCTGCTGTAGCTGTTCCCCTTGGTCAAACACACACGAAGCGGTTAGTATAGCGGGTGGTAACAGCTCAGCAGTCAGGAGACCCAGACATCGTGCCCCTGTCTCCTCCACTCTCCTTCCCTTTCCAAATGAAACGTGAACACCTTGATAGATATACAAAAGAACAGACTGTGCTTTCCTCTGGGCCGACTCCCGTGCCTGTTAAGGTGAGCCTATTCAAGGCAAAAATCACCTGAAACAGCATCAAAGAATTTGACTCTGGGTAGAATTTTGTTTTAAAATGCAAACAGTTTGTTCAATAGAACGTTGGGTTTGGATGAAGTTGAATTAATTGTTCGGGTGAGAATTAGTTTTCAAAACTCACATTTCGTGTCAATGGGTTTCACCTGTACATTTCCCTATTTTCTTTCGGAGGCTGAGCTGAATTCAGTGGAAAAGATTGTGAGAGTAAAACACTGCTTTCATAGAAGCTGCTTTTCTGTTTTCCTGATGAAACTGAGAGGGTTTATTTTGGAGTTTTCTTTGCCTCTCCACGTCCTCCCCGCACCTATGCTGGAACATAGGGAACAGGAGCAGAGGATGCAGCTGGCTGTCGTTCCTGCCCACGAGCAGCCACGCCTGCCGAGAGCAGGGTTCTGCCGCGTGTGTGCACGCCTGAGCTGTTACCTCCTTTTTTGTTACCTTATTTCGCAGTACTTTGCACATCGGGAAAGAAAAGGTAAACCGTAATCAGCGAGCAGAATCTTGCAGGTTCGTTATAGGAAGGGCACAAACCCCAAACCCTTTGGCAGCTGCGTTTGGATGCACTGGGAGAAGAGAGGTGCCGGGGCCGGGATTCACACCGCAAGAGGAATGGGGCAAAGAACGAACGGAGCGTGGATCATTCTGGCACTAAAGCTGAGGAGGGAAAATTTTTGAGAGATGATGTTAAAGAATGAGGGTGGGAATTAGCTAATGCCTGGTTGCAAAAAGAAGTGGAGAAAGTGGAGTCATAGCTGAGTAAGAGGCGACAAGCCCAGGTCAGGAGAAGGACAGCGGGTGTTAACCCCGCGCCCGTGAGGGTGCGAGAGCAGGAGATGAGCAAAGACAGCGGCGGCCTGGGGTTCAGACGGAGGAGCGGTGGGATTCTGGGTCACGGCTGAACGGAGAACGAGTAATTTGAAGAAGGAAGGAGAAAGGAAGATTAAGATATAAATCTGGATCCTTCAGGGATCTGAGCAAGAAGTAAAGCAGAGTGAAGTCAATTCGAGGAAGTAAAGACGTGGGAGGCACAGAAACACGTAGCGGGGTGGTGTGCAACTGCTCTAGCAACGCGGCGAGCCACAAAAAGCCTAGCAGCAGTGCATTAAAAACTGTACTTCCTTAATTTTATTTCATGCTAAGTGGAAAAAGGATTCTCAATATTTTTCAGCTTCATCTTACCCATTTTTTGTGTTTATTCTGGATAAATATCCTAAAAGCACAGAGAACAGGATTCTGCAAATGCACGTGGGAGCTTTTGCTTTGTGGATGTTACATGTTGGAGTGCTGCCTGAGACCAAGCCAGGAGGAAGGTGGTTTGTTCTCAGGCTTGTTCTCCACGAAACTCTCAAGCACGCCAATCCTGCGCGAGTTTATGCTCGTCTTTAAACTGTTTGCATCATGGTTATTAATGTCACTGGTACTTGTACGCAGCGATGAAGCTGTCTGAAGGTCTCTGTAGGACAGCCACAAGCATGAGGTGGTGTATGTGGCGGTGCTGCAGGCTCCTGAGGCAGGTAGGAAGGAAGGGGACAAAAAAGGTACCCACCCAAAGCTTAAATTTTGTACTGCGTACGTTCCAAGGGAGTTTCAGTCCAAGTAATAGGAGACAAAAATGAACCCACAAACTCATGAAAAAGCATCTGTGATAGTTTGGAGTTGCTTTTCAAGGTTGCAGTCCCCACGTACAAGATCAGCTCTCCTGCCATGTGCCTCCTGGTGAACCTAGGAGTGATTCCTTCCAAGTCAGTGGAGTTTGATCATTTTGAAACCAGCACAAAATGAAGAGTAACTGAAAGCTTTCTGTGGCTTGAGGTTTAAGTTCATACTGCTGTTACATTTATTTATGTTTAATGCCGAAAGGTACAGTTACAGTCCCAGCTTCAAGGTGTAACAGCCCCACAGTGTTAATGGCCTGATTCAGTAGACGTGCATCTGTTCTATTATTGGTTCTACGAAGTTAAGCCCTGATCTATGTGTTAACACAGCTTTTGCGACACTGTCGTGTATATTTACCTTTGGGCCAAGCAATTACTGTTGGAAGTGATGCAGATGACAGCCGGCTACTTACAGCCACGCGGGTTGATCTTACAGCTGTGCCGTGGTGCTCCGTGCAATCTCTACACCCAGTAAACAGGTTTCCTTCAGATTCCTCTGTGGCAAGACTGATCAAAGACCGAAGCATGTCCGAGCTTTGGTTTGAGACCTCACATGACAGCGTGCTCCAGGCGACGATACGGGCTGCAGACGTTGCCTTTAGGCCTGAGCCACTAATGGTGTCCGAGCGCAGGGGCGGCTGGAAGCCAGCTGGGAAACACCGTGGTGGGGAAGCGGATTGAGGAACAGAGATTGGAGGAAGTTGTTACTGTAACGGTCCGTGACATGCGCAGCGTTTGTTTTAGTGCAATTAAGATAAGCTAGCAGCCATAAAATTAATGATCCTGTGGTGATCTAATGAGGAGAAGTGTGAGAAGACCTGACTAATAAAAACTGGAAATGGCCTGTTTTGTGCAGAGCGGTGACCACTGCCAGACTGCGCGTGCCAGTCTGCTGTACACTCACGTAGAACACATTAACAGGGCGCCGCTGCACAATTCCGCAGTTTATTCCTCTTGTAAACTTTACCTTTAGGGAAGGCGGGCTGCGGTTTTCAGTCTGGGGCAGGGCCCACCCTCATTCTCCATCCGTCCTCTTCGCTACGGACAGACCATACCTAACCAGATTCCTGCAGAGGGAACAGCAAAGGTAGCTGCAGAAACCCCACCTCCCCGGTCATCTGAAGCACGGTCATGGCCAGCTTACCACGGTTTGGGGGCGGTGTTGGGTCCCTTCAAGGTGTGCGTGTGTCAGCTACACGGGCGTTTGTGTTTACACCAGAAAACCGACCCGAGGAATCGCTGCGGCGGAATTTAATTGCGCGATCCGCGCTGTGGTAACGGCTTCCCCCTGCACAGACTTCCTCTGCTCGAGGAAAAGGCATCGCTTGGGAGCAATTAACTGTTAACTACCCGCCGGTGTCAAGTGTCGCAATCAATACACGGGGGCGGCGTTTGGTCTGTCTGATTTACAGGGCCGGGGGGGGAGGTTTGGGAGAGCAGAGGAAAATCCAAATGGATTTTTAGATGGCAGCAGAACGCAACCACCTGGGTGCTTGTGAAGTGTGCTTCCCGAGAACAGCCGGTGTGAGGGGGGGTAACGACCTTCGTCAGGTGGGGCCTGTGCCCAGCACCGCTGGGGCCTGCCTCCGCTGCCTGGCTGCCGCACCACTCAGAGGCACGTGGCCAGGCCTCAGCGGTACTTCCCGCCCTCTGACGACGTTTCCAGGTCAGCCTGGAGCCCGCACGCCTCCCGGGCTTCGTTCCGGCCGCGACCCCCGGGGATCCACCCCCGGGGATCCGCCCCCGGCCCGCTCCTCCCGCGTCAGGGCACCTGCGGGAGGCAGCGCTGGCGGGGGGGCGGGACGGCATGAGAAAGCCACGTCCCGATTGGCCCGGGTTCCCGCGGCGCCTGGCGATTGGTGCTCGCCGCCGCCCTTCTGGAAGGTTCGGCGCTGAGGGGAGTGCGGAGCCTCGCTACTCCTTCACGGGCACCTTCGTTTGCGGGCTGCGTGCCGCTGAAGAACGGGGACAGCATGCAGGCTCCGGCAGGGCCGCCCGGCTGCTCCTTCACGGGCACCTTGGTTTGTGGCTGTGCCGCTGAGGAACGGGGACGGCACGCCGGCTCCAGCAGGGCCGCCCGGCTGCTCCTTCACGGGCACCTTCGTTTGCGGGCTGCGTGCCGCTGAAGAACGGGGACAGCATGCAGGCTCCGGCAGGGCCGCCCGGCTGCTCCTTCACGGGCACCTTCGTTTGCGGGCTGCGTGCCGCTGAGGAACGGGGACGGCACGCCGGCTCCAGCAGGGCCGCCCGGCTGCTCCTTCACGGGCACCTTCGTTGGCGGGTGTGCGCCGCTGAGGAACGGGGACGGCACGCCGGCTCCAGCAGGGCCGCCCGGCTGCTCCTTCACGGGCACCTTCGTTGGCGGGTGTGCGCCGCTGAGGAACGGGGACGGCACGCCGGCTCCAGCAGGGCCGCCCGGCTGCTCCTTCACGGACACCTTCGTTGGCGGGTGTGCGCCGCTGAGGAACGGGGACGGCACGCCGGCTCCGCTGTTGGACTGTTGGCTGCTGCATTGTCACAGGCGAGCTCTGGAGGCTGTCACTCCGCTTCAGGTAATGACAATTCTGGTTATCCCTTTCCTGGTTACAGCTTAAAATACATGGGGGCTTGTGTCAGACTAACAGGGTGACTGCTTTTCTGTAGGGCTAGCATCATATTTTACTCATTAATCTCAGTTGTTGTCATTTAACCCCCTGTCAGTTCCGGGAGAACGTTGCTGCGTTGTTTTGTTTAAGCCGTGCTCCTTGCAGGCAGCGGTAGGACTTGGGGGTCCCCTCAGAAGTCCCATTTGACTTGCAGAAGTGGGCCCTGGTAGTTACACCTCAGGGTAAGGGAATGGGAGCTCTTGCTATGAATTTTCCATCCAGCTTTCCATGAAATACAAACGTTGTGACCTTTGAACCAGGAAGAGAAGTGGGGACATAACCCCCCGCTCCTTCTTTCACCTCTTGAGGTAATGGAGGCTATGTGAGCATCCTCACCCTGATCCAAAGGAGGTAAAGGTGTCTTCATCCTCAGCTGGTTACTCTGTCTAAACCATCGCTGGGCTTCAGCTGCTGTTAGTGCTTGCAGAGTCAGCAGCAGGCAAGTCAGCCAAATGCTGCTCTATCTATGCTGTTGAAGTAATTGTCGTGTAAGTTGTGTTCTCAAAGCTGCTCTGGGTGCTGGAGCACGGGGATGGGCCTATGCCGAAGGGCAGCTGCTGTTGGCTGGGTAACAGGCTTTGGTTACCAGATCCCATGGAGGAATGGATCACTTTAGGAAAGGCTTTACCAACTGGAAGTCCTCAGAGCTGTTACTGGTTTGCTGTTACTGCGCAGAGTCCTTGCTTTGATTTCTCCAGTCTGCTGTACCAAAACGTTTCGGTATTGTAGTAGCACAAAGACCTTGCAGGACTTGAAAGCTGAGTAAATAATCATAATTCTGTTGGAAGTTACACTGTATTTACAGTATCATACCACGTATCTACTGCTTCTGAACGCAGTACTTGGTGATTTTTTTAAAATTTGTTCTGTTTAAATTTCATCAAAAGAGAATTGTGGACACAGTAAATCTACACACCGTACACTCGTAATGAGTTCCAAACCTAACTGCGCTCTCAACCCCACCACAGTTTGTGTTTCCCCTTCTGCAGTCCCATTTACTGCGTGGTTTTCCACCACGGGAGAATGAATAAGCTTAAGGAGTGTCTGAAAACAACAGACTCCAAATACGGTAAATTAAGTTGCGGAGGCATATTACCTTCTCCATAAGGTTGTAGCTCTAGAAGCTCTCTTCAGGAGGTTTTGTAAATGAGCTCTTTTTAGAGTCGTTGTTGGGATAAAACTGAGTGAGATCGGATCAGGCTTCATGCGTGGTTGAGTGACACTGCTGGGGGGGAGTGGGGGTGTAGTGCAGCATGCCGTTCCTCCTGCGGGGAGCTTGATCCCGTCGCTGGCAGTTGCAGCGTGGAAAGCCCCTCGTGCAGGTGAACTTGCCGGTCCTGAGGGCAGCTGCATCGTTTGTCATCACTTATGCCGTATGCTCTTCCCGTGTTGGTCTGGTGTTCACCACTGGAAAGAGGAGGAACAACTGAGGTGTGAAGCTGAAGGAAGATAAATTCCTGTGCTAGAGAGCATTTTTTTTTGTTTGTTACCCACGGGCACAGTGCTGTGCTGTCTGCCCTGTAAATCCTGCAGGCGACCATTCAAACTTAGGAGCTTAATGATTGCTTGGAAGCAACACCTGCAGCTAGTATCACAGCAGCCCCTGGATGTAACACCTGTGCTTCCTGCCAGCTGTCGCAAGTGCCTCATTTGTCACGTTTGCAGTAGACCTTAGGCTGCAAAATGCTTAATCCAGCTGAGGTGGATCATGATCTGTTATACCATTACTCTGTTTAATTTACTTAATAGAATATTTAGAATATACTTAATAGTAGTATCCCCCTCCCAGTGTCTTACCTACTTGGAATAAAATTACAGAACGTTTAAGCATGGGTTCTAAAGTACACAGCAAAGATGTTATTCCTTGTGTGTTGATGCCCGAATACAATCAGAATAGTTTGTGAAGGCTTTAATGGCAGGCTGGTAACAGTGAGCCTTTTGTGGCACCAGTCCTTCGTTGGGTCATGAGCAAAGGAATAGAGTTATGGAGAGACCAACTCTCCCTCTTTTGCTTTCAGGGTAATTATGATGTGTTTCTGCATTCCAGAATTCAGGGGGAAAAGAAGTTGGGGGAGGGAAGTTAAGCCCTTTTGGTAGTTTTGTCTCAAGAAATGCATTCTTACTCAAAGAGAGATCTGTTCCTGTCACTGTTCAGGAGCCAAACAATAACCGTGCTCAGCAGCGCTGGAATGAGCTGTGGGCTGGCCCAGCAAGTGCCGTACCAGATCTGTACAGAGGGATGCTGGGGTCGTGTGGGTGTTGGGGGATAGACCCTGCTCGTTCCGTGGACAGGGTGGAAGATGGGCTCCTTTGCGTGACAGGCTTTGACACGGGTCCATTTTCAAAGCAGGCTGTGGCGCTGTGGTCCCAGTGGGTTGAGGGTGGGAAGCCCACGTGCTTTGGAAACAAAGCTGGCGGCACGGCTGTCTCAGACTGGCATTAGTATCTTGCTGAACTAGCCCTGCTGCTTGTAGTCAGATCTGTGATTGTGGCTGAGTAGACGAAATAGGTGCTGAAGTAACTTCATGCTGCTCATGGCTACCCAAAGATTTGCAAATCCCACTAGTGACTTACAGAGCGTGGCAGGCTCGAGTGAGTTAAATTTCATTGCTGAGGCTTCTAAACCATGTGAGGTGATCTGATGGCTATTCCAGTTGGATGGCCTGTAATTAACACCTAGTTACTTAGGCTGGTGGCTTTATTATGGCTGAGGGAATGGTTAACCTGATTCTTCTGGCCTGTGCAGGTAGAAGGCAGTGCTGTTCCTACTGATGTCTTGTAGCACAGACATCTTTTGATCAAGCGAATTTTCCATGTTCTTGTAGGTAAAGCTTTTTAAAAACTTACTTTATTCTGCTCTTAAGCCTGTTTTAACCATCCTTGGTCTGATCTATCGTTATCCAGGTACAGAACCTCCTCTAAGCAGCACTGCATGCACGAGCTGGAAAGCGTGGGCAGTGGCCTTTGGCGCCAGGCTGGGGAGTCGCTGCAGTAGGCATTGGCCTCGGGCAGTGAGGAATTGGGTGTTTCGCTCGTACCAGAGCCCTCAGGCTGGCAGGCACTGACATCTTTTCGTCCTTCTGACTTCAGCATGCCGCTCAGGAGTTTGCAGAAGCAGGCTTTTCGTTAGATCCGTAATTGAAACGGATCTATTAGGCCAACCTGCCTCAGCTTTTCAAAGTGTCTTGTGTGTAACCTTACAGCAAACTAGCGTGTTATTTTCAGGTAGAGTGTGGCCTCGTGTATAGTTACTGCAGCTCTTTTCAGCCGTGTGTAAATGCCCCTTCCCGGGATGCCATCTGAGAGGTGAATTAATTGCTAACTGATCTGTTACATGTACTTCAAAAATATTCATGTCTTTCAGAGACTTGAAAATGAATTGTTTTGATATAAAGTGGCCACATTTTTATTGTGGCCTACAGATTTCATCCTCGTTATCCAGAGGAGCTAAGAAAAATGTGATCAGAGAGCTAGAGCTGGAGTTGGCCTGGGGGATGTGGTAGGGAATGGCAATACAAATACGCTTGTGAGCTTTCTGGAAGGCCAGACGCGCGTACACGTGAGTGGGTGAAATCACTTGCGTGTTCTGTCATAACCACTGATGTTGTGGCGGTACAGCTGCCTCGTTGGCAAACGATGTTCAGAGTGAAAAGCGTGATCTGCTGTGGTCTGAGGCAGAAATCCTGTCGGTAGATGTTGAGGTGTTGGGTCTGGCTGGGGGCTGTGCAGCAGTCTGCTGCGCATAGCTGCGCTGTGGAGTTGGGACCCACATGGTGTCGCCCACCACAGGCCTTCACCCTAATGGCATGTGAGATGTGGGGAACTAAAGTAAGGTGTTTCTGGGAGCAGCTGCCTGAATATTCCAGGCTGGAACGCTCTGGTGGAAATACAGTGTGTCTAGGCAAGTTGGTGAAACCGCAAGACAGCTTTGTTGCGTGAGGTGGAGAGCGCGCTCTCTGAGGACCGGGGTTCTGTGGCTCGCAGCGAGCTCGCTCCCATTGGCTTTCGTGTGTGAGATTCCTGGAGAATATGTAATACGGAAAAATCGCAGGTGTAGTCAGTGTCGATCTTGAAGATGTAAGGAAAGGAAGTAGTACAAAATGCCCTGGGACGTAGCATCTTTAAATACCCTGGAAAATAACTTCCCAATTCTGGGAATTTCAGCTGCTTAATATGGCTAGTGGTTAACCCTTGCCATGCAGCAATGTAGCTGAAATCGACGACTGTTTAATGGCAAAAGTCAGCTCCAGCCAGTTTCGAGGTCTAGCAAAATGCCCAGGAGTACCTGAAGCTGGTGGTAACACAACCAGGCCAACCCCAGCCCAAGTGTTCTTGCCACGTGGGCTGTGGGTTAGTCCCTGCTAACAGCAGTTGTTTGCGGGGGTACCGAGTTGCGTGAGCTGATTTAGGGTGTCAGAACTGCGGAGCAGTTCAAGGTGGGTGTTGAATGGGAGAGCCCTACCGTTGTGGTGCGCCACTGCGCGGGGGGGCAGAAAAGCAGGTGGGCCCTGTGGCAAGCCGGTAGCAAACGGTGGGCGGGAAGGAGGGAAGACTAACTGGGGTCCGTGTATTATAGGCAATTAGGAAAAGCATATATCTGGCTGAGAAGCTAGGAAGCAAACACACACCAACGCTGTTTCTGCCGAATTTTCTTAGCATTCCCAATCCATAAGAACTTCTGATAAACGTTGGTTTGAATTCAGTTCAGATTCAGTTCCTCGCAAGCAATAAAATGCTGCTGTTCTGGGAGATCTTGTACCAGAACCATCAGGAGGTAAGACAGGGAAAGGCATTCTGGTGTGGTTGATCAGTATCGCCGTCCCTAAACCGGCTGATCTTGAAGCTGTGTTAGGCAGGGTGTGCAGTGACAACACCCTGTTCTGGACAGAAGCGGTTGCTCTGGAAGGCAGTGTTTGCTCCTTTGTGTTAAAAGCTGCTGCTTCTCAAAGCCTCAGTCTGTGGCTTTTGGGGGCTGTAAGGTCCAGGGTAGCAAACGTGAAGCTTGTGTCGTTTTGTTAGGGTCGGTGGTGTTTGTCCGGGAGGCTTTGCAAGTCTCCATGTGACCCTCACCGCTGAAGGATGAAGCTGCTTTGCAGGAGTTGCTGAGGTGATTCTGTGGGACGGAAACGCACTGGGAATTTGCCCTTGTTTACAGGAGAATATGAATGAAATTTCACCACCCACTGCAGGGCGAACGTTGATACTATTTTACCAAGGTTTCAGTAGAGAGGAAAATCCCTGTACAAATGCACTGTTTGCACCCTTCCAAGGATGATGAAAACGATCTAGATGTCTGTGGCGTAAAGGGCATAAACATTTTGATCTCGTTTCACCTTGTCATCATTCTAACCAGGATGTGAAACATTTTCACTTTTCCTCTTTTTGCTTTGTGGTTTTGTGGTTGTTTTTAAATTTCTGCATGTGTATGGCTTGACAAGTTTTTATTGGGAATATTTAGTGTTCAGAAGTTGCTATTTACACTGAGTCATCACGGAGAGCTGTAAAGCTGTGAACAAATCCTACTGCTTGCATGCACCTTTCCTCCCAGGGAAACCAGAAACCGCTACCAGTCTTGGGTGGGGGAGAAATTCCCTCTTGACTCCAAATACCAGGGCTGCCTTATCCCTAGGGTCCATCAGTTCCAGGTGGAGCACCAGCATGTGCTCGACACCCTGCCTTCTCTCTCCTGCGGCCATTCTGTCACAGTTTAGAACGAAAGCTAGTTACACATCACGGGAAGAGTGGTGAAGAACAGAGAGCCTTAAAGCCTAGAGCTGGGGTGATACACATCTCAGATCTGTACGTTACAGAGGGGCACTTTGGCAGTGACAGGCTGTCTGCTGCTGTGACGTCTTGCTTTTAACTTGGTACTTCATTTCCTTCTTTAAAATTACTACTTAGGGATGATTGTCAGCAGGAGGCTGTGGAGTGGTTCTTCGGTTTGGTTTTCTGAGCTGACATGGCAGTTGGCTTAGCTGCATCGACCTGTTGGCTGACCTGTACTTGTCACCGAATTGCTGGAGAATTTTGGATTAATTTTTTTCATGTTTTTGAGGAAAAATGTTCCTTGTCTTTAGAAAAAAAAATACTGGTTTACTATAGTTTAACATCAGAAGGCCATTGCTAGTTCAGCAGCAGGACCTGATGGCAGTAAGCCACTGCTGGCTTTGGGTGACATTAGGCCCGGTGTGGCTGTTGGTGGTAGGTGTGCTGCTGGGAAGAACCCCCACTTGATGCACTCGGCTGGGAACACGCTTTGGCCCTCGCACGTACGTGTGCCATGAGGTGACTGAAGCTGTCTCGGTTTGCAGGCCTGCGTAGGACTGGCGCCTCATCGGAGTTGATGGGCCTGGTCCATCTAACAGGACTTCAGTCAGGCTCCTCATCAATATTTATGGATGTACATAGTTTTTTGTAACTTAGTGTTGATTTTTTTTTTTAACCAAGAAACCTGACTCCAAGTAAAACTGCTCAGAATAAACAACATAAAATATTCACTACCTTCTGCACGGTGAGGGTGAGCTGCCTGAAAACCTGTCAGAATTCAGACTGCCTGAATCTTTTGGGTGTACCATGAATTCCTTGTCAAGTTTTCCCTCATCTGCAGTCTTTCTAATTAAAACACATTTTAAAATCTCCTGGATTCTTCTTTTCCATTTCCTTTTATAGTCTTAGTTTGTCTAGGTTACTCCTACTCTTTATGCTGCTTCTTGAAAGATGATCACGTTCTCAGGTTTAAGCCTTGACTTTCAGACATTGGGCTGATTTCCCCCCAGTATTCTGGGCACAGTGGTGATATTTAGAGTTTTACTAAAGAGATGAAGAAAGGGAAATAGTAACTTTTCTTACAAGAAACACAGATTCTGTGAGTTTGCAGGTAAGATACTGATAAGCCCTTTTACAGCGTACTTGCTCGCTGAAACACGTTCGTCTGTTAGTATGGTTTTGTGCCAGTCCTTATCAAGGCGGCGTGAAGAAGGCAAGGTAGAATTCTACAGCTTCTTCAGTTCCTTTATAATTACTAAGATTCCATTTATTTTTTTCCAAGCAGAAGCAGTTTTTGTCTATTTTTTTTCCTTTTGCCAATGTAAATATAAACAACATCAAATCCTGCATTCTTGGAGTCTCTGTATGTTGTAAGGCCAAGCAGGGTGAAAGGAGGGCGTCTTTACACTTAACTGCTGTAGCAGTCAGACCGTAGGGCTAAAAGGAACGGCATTTGCAGTAAGTAGCAAAACTCTGATTTCTTCACTGCCACAAACGTCCTCCTCAGAGAAGTTTCTTCCAGAATGTAGGCATTGAAGTAAATAAAATGTGAAAGTTCAAGTGCTACTCGGAAAGCTGCATTTGTATTCAGCAGAGGGCTCGTGCTAGCTTTCTGCATGCATACAGGAGTCATTCTGAACGTCATTGAGCTTTTTTGCTCACATAGTAACTAAACCCCACCAATTAACTCCATCTGTCTCCTCCAGAAGAGGCAACATAAATAAGATTTCAGAGGTGCCAGAACAAGATTGAGAGGAGATTTCCCTTGGCTTTACCTGGTTCCAGGACGCTGCTGCCGCGGTCCTCTCAAAGACAGCGCTAGAACCGTTTCACTGATGAGAACAGCCCCAGATTGCGCGCGTTGTTTCCAGGGACGTGTCTGCCGTTCGCTGGCACTGCGGCTGAATTTGAATTGTGAAGAGCAGCACGACAATAAAGCGAAGGAAAACAAGATCCCTAAAGAACAGCACTTGCTGATCCACTGCGGGTTGATTTTGGGGGTTGGGTTTGGGTTTGTTTGGCTTTAGACACGAATCAGCCTACTTCTTTATTTCAGAGAGAGTTTCGGTACGGTGGAGCAAATAACAGAAGTAGGGGCTGGTGTGAGAAGACTTTTGCCGGTGAATGCCACGTAGCAAAGTGTGGCAGTTGTTGGGCAGGAGCTGGGTGTCGGACGCTGGCTTTAGGACAGTGGGCTCGCTGTGCGAGGAGAACAAAAGGCAGCACAGAGGTCAGCTGCCGCAGGAGCAGAAATCGTCTCATTTTCTCCTTTTACAATTACGGAACGTTGTAATGAAATTGCACTGTTCAGTTTCAATGAAACAACAGCCCAGCTCAGTTCATTCAGTGATGTAAATGTCTTCATCGGAATTTTCAGTCTGTTGTTGAGGATACCGCTTTTCATTCTGAGGTATGCAGATTTTCATGGGCTGATGTGCTATTAAAAGAAGTCATGCAAATTATTGCAGAATAGCAAGTTATCAGGAGGCTTAGATTTATTACAGGGAAAAATCTGAAATTCCAATGTAATTTTCTTTTCAAGGACCACAAAGAAAAATATTTAAAAAAAAAATGATTAAAATTTAAATTGGGATTAGAAAAGTTACCAGTTCTGTCACGTTTCCTGACAGAATGCTATATACCATGTTCTTGCTAAGAATAAAACAGGGAAAAGCTGTTTATATAAAAGAAGGATTCAACATGTTTGATTATATTATCAAATGTTGATTTACTGGTCATACATTAGTAAATGGTACCCAACAAGGCATTAAAAATATTCCAGATCCTGCAGGGCTCATCTTCACATTGCAGGACAATAAATACTGTTGCCAAAGAACAGAGTAATCCAGAAATTACAGCTGAGTGTTTTGGAGGAGTGTGGTTTAAAGGGTCGCTTTTCGTTCTTCTGGTGCACTTGTACAGCTGAAGTAGAACCAGACTGATGGAGCAGATACTCCGGGCTCTCCATTCTGTTCGTGTTTTAGGTAGAATGTAAAATAAGTGCGTAGATGCATCCTAGAATTTCTGAAATATCGAGGTTACCATGGCTACACTCAAGCAACCAAAGAGCTTGTGTGAATGCAAAGCACTAATTTTTCTGCTAGTTGCAGGAGGATTTCCTCTGATAAGAAACTTGTGCTGCCACTGCTTCTCCTCCCCCTCGCACTTGCTCTTGAAGCAACACAACTCTTGGATCTTATGCTGAGGGACAATTATGATCACGTTTCACTACATCTACTATCCAGGGTTAGTATTTTCACCCAACGGTGACAGCTGACCTAAAAGTTATTTCAAATTAAAGATATAACTGATTAATTTTGGGTACTGCAGATTCTTGTGACTAAACACCCTCTTTTTAGACTGCTAGTATATATGAACGTGCCTGTCTCTCCAGTGTGGGGGTAGGTGTTGGTGGTGAAAAACATCTCCGTAGAGCAAATAATGGGACTAGAAGTAAGGTAGAGGAGGGGAAATACCAGAAGCATTATAGAGTTCGTGGCTAGTATGCTTTTCCTGCGAGTTAGTCCCAAAGGGATTTGACAGGAGGAAGTACTATTTTGCAGTGTGCAGAGAATGAGTGTTGTGAGCAAAGGGCTCCTGAAGATCTGTAGAAAGAGGCTTTAAAGCAGTCTCTGAACCCCCGCTGTAATTCTGGAAACGTCCTCTTTCGTTGCTACTTGCCTTGTTCTGTAAGCTGCAGGGCTGAGGGAGTTTCTGAGAAGGGTGGTATGCTGGGCTTGGCTGGGGCAGTTAGTTCTCTTCACAGTAGCTGGTATGAATGAGGCTATGTTTTGGATTTGTGCTGTGAAGAATGTTGATAATGCTGGTGTTTGAGTTGTTGCCAAGCAGCATGTACAGTAAGCCAGGGTCTGTTTCAGTTTCTGATGCTGCCCCTGTGTTCCCAGCTTCTTCTCTGCAAGAGGCTGGGAGGGGACAGAGCCTGGACAGCTGACCCACACTGACCAAAGGGACATGTCATGCCATCGTACATCATGGTCGGTGTATAGAGTGGGGGAGTTGGCTGCGGGGATCTCTGCTCGGGGACTGCCTCGGCATTGGTCAGCAGGTGGTGAGCGGTTGTATAATTTTTCTAATTGTTGTTTTCCTTTTCATTACATATTATTAGTAGTAGTATTTTAATTACATATTATTTCATTTATTTTCAGTTGTTGAACTGTTCTTGTGTCAACCCATGAGTTTTTCTTAGCTTTCCCTCCGATTCTCTCCCCCATCCCACTGAGGAGAGGTGAGTGAGAGGCTGCATGGTGCTTAGTTGCTGACTGGGGTTAAATCGTGACAGATGAGATGGGCTGTCATCTCTTTGGTGCCTTTCTTTTCTCAGTTCAGCTGTTGGGTTCCTTAATAGCTTCAGCTGTAGTTATACCTGAATCAAGCTGAAGGCATCCCAAGAGGAACTAGAGGCGATGCCCATGGCTGTTACGGCACGTATAGCTCTGGTCCGTACCCATGGCAAAGCAGAGCTTGACCGGTGCCACTGTAGTCAAGGCATCCCGCGTGGTGGTGGCCAGAGCTGGCAGCAGTCAAGTCAGCAAGGGCTGATGGCATCCTAACGGCTGTAGCACAAGAAGTATCTTTGTCAAACCTGTTTTACATTTCAGTGGGGCAAGTATTTCTTCATTCAAATGGTATTTCACTGTGACACATCACAGTGTAATCCATCCACGGTTTTCAGCATCGTTGCACAAGCCAGTGAACGTTAGGGATGTTCTCACAGCCATACGTGTTTACAGTGAGGAGCTGAACCCCAGGCAGAACTGTTCCACAGCCTAACGCTGAACCTCTCAGCCAAATTGCAGAGAAGTTCGATTTTAAAACACGCCAAATGCATTTTAAAGACCTGACTACTTTCCTAAAAAGAAGTAAAAAGAGCAGTTGTTTCAGAGCACAAAGGAAATAGGTTGTTAAATACTTGCATTAGGTGCACACCTAGTCTGCTCTGTTCCAAAACAGCTCTTACTTTGTCACCAGCCCTTATGTCTGACGGGGAGGTGAGCAGTTCTGAGATTGGATGAATCACCATCCAGAGAATTAGAAAGTGTCGTGATCTAATGATGGTCTTAACAAGCCACTGAATATCTGCAAACAGAAGAATGAACCACAGGTGTATTAGCCTGGAATGGCTTCCAGAGGAAAGATACTACTGTTTGTGTGAACACAAATTATTACAGATTCTGCAGCAATAAGGAAGAAATTAATTGTTTTTCTAATCTTTTTGTTTACCTCTGTCAATTAAAATTTGTTCCATTGTGTGGCTCAGTGTCTGACTAATTGCATTTCTTGTTGGGATAAGAAAATCATCCGTGAAGAGTAATATGGAGAGAAGCACAATGCAGTTTAATCTGCTCAAGTTCTGAGCTCCGTCCTGAAGGGCAGGGGAAAGATGGAAATCCTTTTTCCACCTCTGTGCCTTATTTGAGGGTCTGAGTCAAATTCAGCAAAATCGAAGTAGAATACTGTTCACAGCTCTGGCAGGCCTGGAGTCATGTCCTCTTCACAGTCTGGACTCTGTAGCTTATAGTGGTGCCCCAGCAGTCGGGAGAATCTGTTCTGAGCCTCCCAATGTTAGCTGAGCCCTCTGAACTGAACTGCAGAACAAGAAAACCAACAACCTCATCCTGATCTTTGTGTTGCCTGTTCCCTCCGCTTCCCCTGTGAATGCATAAAGTCATACACGATTTTGGGATGTGGAAGGGTGAACTTTCATGTACCTCTGTGATTAGCAGGAAGGTGTTTGGCTGGCCTGCTCGTGTAGCAGTGATAAGCTTGATCCCTGTGGACTGCAGAAATGAAGAGGGTAGGTGTGGAGTTCTCTCTTTCATTACTCAAGTCTTCTGGGAACACCTTTTCAGCTGGTGGTTGTACATTCTCCTGTGCACTCCTGGCCTCTCCCTCCAGCAGGATTGCCATGTTCTAGGGTGTAGGCAGGAGCAAGCCCTTGGCAGGGGAATGGCCTTTAAAATAATGGCAGGTACCTTGCTTGCCTAGTGTGGGTCTGAACTGTAAGACAGGATCTGCAGGAGGGGAGGCCCTGGAGAAGGTACATGAGGCGCAAGGTACTTAATACTGGACAGTAACGCAATGGAATCCAGTCTGCACGCATTACAGGCTTCCAGCTCAGACACAGGCATGTTAGAACAGTGTGATATTAAATTGTACCGACGTGATAGTTCAGCTCTTGAATTGGAGGGTTATGCATAAGAAAATTCCTGCAAAGCATTAAGGGTTTTGTTTCGGTAAGGAACCGGACAGCTTGCATCAGTAGGATGCAGGAGCTTTTCGATAGCAGGTATCTCTTTAGATGTTGGAGCCTGTCAGTATTTTTCGTACCTGAGAAAGTAAGATCCTTACCAGTTGTTGTCTTTAAGATCCAAACAGATCTGCTTGTGCACCCCAAGCCAGCTGTCTGGTGACCCCGCTGAGGTGGGCATTTGGCATTGGGTTCCCTAATTCCCCAGTAATTTCAGCAGCGTTCCACCTTCAGCTTATGTGATTCTGAAGCAGGCTGTTGAGAAGTACCCTGTTCGTGGCAGGGTGGATAAAATGTGACGGGAGAATAGATGATGTGCGTGTCTGGGTACACGTTGCTTGTGTGTCCCTTTCGGTGTTTGTAAACTACTTGGGGAGGCATTTTCCACTCCTCTGCTTTGAACTTCAATGAAGTGGAAAATACTTGAAATACTTCTGGAATTCTCAGTGGCTCCTATTATAAGCAGGAAAAAAGGGAAAATAAAACTTGTTGAGCAAGAAAGATGGTGAAGAACAGACTAGGCCTGCCTCTGATTATCTTTCTTTCTGAGAACAGGACTATCTTCTTATTTCCCAGAAGACTTAAAGTCTTTTCCTTGACCTTTATTTTGTCTTTTATGAAAGTCAACGGAGTTATGTTTATTGAAGTCCTGTATTTATATCTTTTTTTGCCTCTTTTTCTAAAGAAACAAAACCCACTGACTCCTGTTTTGCCATGGAGAAGTGTACTTGTGACATTTCGGTTTATCAGTGTGCCGTACACTTTTAAGCACATTGATAATTTGACTTATGTTTCTGTGGACAAGCTCTTTCATTTTAGGCATAAAACTGGGGAGTTTTTTTAAGGAAAAAAACGTGAAGATGCATGCTAAAACTACATTGGTCATTTCAGCTAACTCCATGAGCGAGTACGGTCCTGGGGGTTTTATTGAGTGTTTGGGGGATAATAGGAGGGACTTAAAAATGTTCAGAGGTGAGGAGAGTTATGATTTAGCACTACTTTGTAATCTGTTTTCTGGCACAGGTCAGATAGCCTGTGTGTGTTTGGGGTTTTTTTCATTTAAACTCCTGTGGGTCTTGGGTTTCCAGGCTGGTTCTGCTACAGCAGCATGTGTTCTCTGGGATCTAAGGTGTCCTTCTCTCAAGTTTTCTGATTTGCAGATGCATTTACGATAGAATTTGCCAAAGGTCTGTGGTTCTCCACAGGATTAATCTGGAGAGAGAAATTTTCCCTGGAATGTCTCTCTATAAAAGGCATTAGCAGAAGTTAGTTGTTACTTTCTAATCTAACAAGGAGCACTCGTAGCAGGGAACCGACCTTGAGTATACTTTCCTGAGTGTGGCTCATCCTTGATTTTCTTTATTTCTAAACCAACACATTCTGTCATGTGAAAGTGATTTGAATTATATATATATATATATAAAAAGAGTATACTGAGAATGACTAATGTTTCTAATACATAGGAAAACACTACTTTCATAGTACATGTAATAGTATCTTGGTCCAGTAGCTGTTGCAGTCTGTGGTGCCCATTTACCTCATTCCTTGGTCCTCTTCTTTAAAGGTACTTGATATATCTCAATTATTTGCATGATGACTTTCATATTTTTTTCTATTTTTTAACAATAAAGGATATTTAAAGAAAAAAGTTATAAATCTGTTGTGTTGAAGTGGAGGTGAGGTGATCTTACCTTTGTACTGGGTTGTGGTTCTCAACTGTATCTGAAGGGGCCGCAAGAAAGCTGGGGGGGGACACATTTCCAAGGGCAGGGAGTGACAGGACAAGGGGGTAATGGGTTTAAACTGAGAGAGAGATTGAGATTGGACATCAGGAAGAAATGTATATAATAAATAATTCTTATAATAAAATTGACTTAAGTTCATAATGTACAATATTAAGGTACACCTTTTCAAAGAGGAGAAACGGCTTACAAACTTTGGCTCAGGCCTTTAAATCTACACTTAATGTAAAGGAAGTATTTTTCAAGTTGGGAAACAAACGTGAGCTGGTGGAATACCATATACTTGGGCTTTCAAAACTGCAAAGAACTGTTCAGATTGCCTGATACTGTGTGAAAATGTCTGTGTTTTTCAGCTTAATGAGCAAGATTTCAGCGACTGTTAGACTCTGGTTCTGAATAGCTTGTTAGCAATACAGCTTCTGCTCCTCAGATATGGAGAGGAGGATGCTTTCCGTCAGATGCACTCAGTCAGTGTTTCTTCCCTTGTCTGCTGAAGCAAGATAGTGATAGCCAGATCAGGCTACAGACTGATACGGGAAGAGTACCTGATTAGGTACTCTAAAGATTTTTCCAGGCTGATGCAGCAGAAGTTAGCAGGAAATTACTTTAAATGAAAAGATGTAAGAAATGAAGAGGGGGAAAAAATGCCTTAGGTGAATCTGTAGATGAAAAGGAAGTGAAAAGTAGAAATTGCTTATTTTTGCCTTGCTGTACAGCCTGAATGATTGTGGAGAGGTTCCACTGTGCAGTCAAGGTATTTCATTAATTCACATTTTGCCTTTCTGGAAACCTGTCCATTCTCTTGCTTCTTGGTCCTGGTTATTACCAATTTCTGTGCTTGAAAAAGGCACATCCATACTGTTGTTTATAGTTTACATTAAGTCTACTTAAACTAAAAATTGGCATCTTTACATTTAAAATGTCTGTGATCCTTGTTGTATCATGTACAGTGAGGCTTTGGGGAGCTGTTGGGGATGTTTTTTAATTGTTACCTAAGCAGCATTTCACAGTTGATAAGCAAAGCTTGTATCCAGCTACCCGTTGCAGTTTCATTGTGGTAACTCAAGCTGGGTGTTGTGTTTTGGCTCAGTCTTTTGAAGTTTTGCAGTAGCCTTTCAGGAGTTACACAGGGAAAGCTCACAGCCTTTGTGTTAGTTGGTGTGTCTGCTTGACTGACTGCTCAGTGTGACAGCCGTGTAGGCAATAAATCCAAATAGCGTCGTCTTACAGCTCCGGGTTTGTTGTGTGCCTGCAAGTCATCCTAGCTCTCTCTTCACTTACATGAGTAATACTTGGATATTGGGATCTCTGGAAAACTATTTTTATGTAGTGAGGAATTGATCCTGCCTAACGTACCACCAGAAGATGTCTGTCTTGAATACTGGAAAAAATTATCCAAAGATGATGTACAGATACAAAGGATAAAAATAAACTAGGAGCAAAAAATACATGTTGAGTGCTCGGCCCACAATTTATCACTTTTGTAAAACACCTTCTTTGCCTCTAATGTCATTGGATGCTCTCAATGAGTTTTGTATTGAATCAAGACATCCATATATACATTTTGTGTTTAAACAAGGAGCAACTGAAATTGCTGTGAAGCACGAAAAGTAGAAAGATAACAGCCAGATTGCCTTCATAGTTGTAAGGGACTCATCGTTCTGGCAGATTTCCTGAAGCCTGCTCATCTCCAAAGCTCACAGATACTGAATAGGAACAGGAAAAGAGTGCAAACTCCTTAATGTTACCTGTTAATGCGGCGCACAGCACTGCCACAGCCCTCCTGCTTTCTGAACCTGCTCAGTCCAGCCTTACAACAGCCTTATTTATCTACGCACAGCTGCATTCCTTCTGTTCTGCAGGTTCACCTGCCCCTCAGAAGACCCCTTGTATACAGCCGTCCACTGGGTTTGGAGGTAAGAGTGCAATTTCTAACCCTGTGTGGGAGAAACCTAACTTACGTGGAGCTTCATTTAACGAACACACAAGAATTTTCCTGTTGGGTAACTCTGCACTGATAGACAGTTGCTTAACCTCTTTTCTGACCACTGTGTTTCCAAACACCCCTGATTCAGACAAGAAAAACTGTTGGATCTTCTTCTTTGTTGATTAAATTTCTGGACTTTGTGTACTTAACCTTCCTTCACACAGCTAGGATATTAAAAAAACCACTTTTGAATATTGACTCTGTAGTACATCAAAATTGGAGAAGCTCAAGGAATGCAATAGTCGTATAGTAGAAAAAGATTACAGAATGTACAGGAGTGTTGGAGGGAGCTGAAACCGCTGAGGAGGTCGTGTTGTTTTTAGCAGCATATGGGTGAACAGTAGGGGAAGATACGGGACATTTCCTTTGCTAACATAATGTTTTGGAAAGGCCTAAGTGTCCTGTGGAAATGAAGAGGAAATCCTTAAAATTGATGTGGAATCGGCTGGTGGAAAGGTCCATTGCAGTTTAGTCTGGGCTCTAAGAAAGTGATAGATTAGGAAGAAGTTTTCCAATACTTTTATGAATGAAAAAAACACGTGAACGAGAGGAACCTGAAAGTTGGCTTTTCCAGTTACGAAACCTGCAGCTAGCGTGCTGGGTCTGTGAGGTGAATGTTTTAAGATCCCGCTAGCGGCTGTCGTGACCGGTGGAGGTGTACCTCGTCTCCTCGGTGGCTGGGACTTTCAAGGCAGCCAGCACTCTGCAGTTGAACAGGCTCATACGTTTTCAGTGAGCATGCTTCACAGTACGGGTTTGTATCTTACTGTAGACAAGTCCAAATGTGTTCCTTGTCACAAACAGTACTGTGGTGATCTAGGTGATTGCAACCACTGTCAACATCTTATTAATGAGATCTTCTCTGGAGGGTTAACTTCCAGTGCTTGGTTCAGTTTCAGTCTGCTGGAATTTTCTGTGTCCAGCGCCCAATCCTGAAGGAAGGTGGTTGTGTTACTCTGACCATCCTAAGAGCCTGCCCACCCCTGTTATTACACACTTGTCAACATTGTATGCCTCCAGGAGATAGTTGTCAGCTTTAGTTTGTGTTTCCTACCTTTTGATGTCCCTTCGTTTGTGAAGACATGAAAACTAACTCAGTCATCTTCTAACCTTTATGATTCAGGAAATTAGCTCGAATCTGTTTATTCTTTTTAATTTTGGGCAAGGAGTATTTGTGTTCCTTTTGGTCTCTTCACACAGATAGAGGCAATGGTGGTCCTGGATCCAGTCTCCTGTTAATTTTGCATTATCCGAGTTCTCTGGAGAGTTTTCTCCATTACGAATGGTCAGCTGATTCCTGCTTTATGGGAGAGAGGACATGAACATCAGAAAGGGAAGTAGGCGAAGAGAAGCATTTCCTACACTAAGCCGGTTTTATTTTTAGCAAATATGATCTTGAATTTTAAGGTCACCCATAATTGACAGTGGCATCCGTTACTCTACCCAAAGAGACATAAAAGCATCTAATAAAAACCTTCCGTGTTTCTCTCTGTGACCATGTTTGTTGGATTCTCCTTTGGGTTATGGTTGGAAATTACTGTCTTGTCTTCGGAGGTGACAGAGCCAGTCTTCAAATGGCAAGGAATGGTGGGCTCGGCTGGGGATGCCGATGCTCAACAGGTTTGTAAGCTATGGAAAACTTTGATTTAAAGTTTGACCTAGATTGGGCAAAGGCCAGAAACTTCACTGGAAAAGAGTGTGAACTGGGAGGATGAATTAATTCGGAGATGAAGCACATGACTTAGATACTAAACTCTATTGTTTCTATTACACTTTATTTTCATCAGATACATTTTACGTGTGGATTTGTGCTTTAAAAGCATGGGAGTGGCGCAGCACCCACGTAAATCGTTGTTGATCGCCGCATACTATGAAGTTCATAGGAGCGGCTCAGAGAAAATAAAACAAAGCTAGCTTGTCATCGCCTTCGAAGTGCTCTTTGCTCCATTCCAAGCACTTTCTGTAGTTTCAGATTAATTCATTCTTTGACTTGAAGTTGGTCTTAACTGCAGTTCCAAATCTGTCACAGTATGAGGGAATGTAACCTTTTGCCATCAGTGCTATCTGCTGCAGAAAAATTACTGCTCTGATCTTTTCAACATGCCCCAACAAACGTAGTTCTGCAGAGTGCTGGGGGCAGGAGGGAACCGTGTTCTGGGGCAAAAGGGAGCGGAAGGGAAGAGACTGGGTATGTGAGCCACAACCCCCTCTAACAACAAGGGCTCATTTTGCTGTGTTGCGTTATTGGACCCTGAATCGGACCATTTCTGCTGTCTGAAACTAGACGTGGAATACCATTCTGTGTTTCCTGATCCTAAAAAGGGATCCCTGTGCTTGCTTTGTAAGTGGTTCTAGGGGTCCTAAAGTCTGTATTACGTGCTTGATGCCAGCTGAGGTGCAAAAACTTTGAGCTGCCACGGTCAAGTTTCTGTTTATTTCATCTCTCCAGGCTGAGCAGCTGGATGGTTGGAGGTGTCTGTAGGGTAAGAAGAAAGCAGAATCAGTACGTGTATAATTACACTTCTTTCTATTCCTTGATTGACTTGGCTTTGTGAGGACTTTATTTTGCAACCTTACCATTTTAAATAAGTTGTTTATGTAATGTTTTGGCTGCGTTTTCACCATTGTGCTTCTGATGAGCAGAACAGATGAATGAAGTATAAATGTCTAGCGTAAAACTGGCAACTGCGGATGCACTGACTGTTGCTGTGTTGAAGATGTATGTGCAGGCTGTCCTTTTTGAGGGAATTCATTTGCTGAATTAAAAAACCCCAGTCAGCTGGCAATCTCGAGTTGTGTTCAAAGCTCAGTATTTGTGACGAGGGCGAATGAACAATGCCCACTAATACAAATTTGAAGTATGTAATGATGAGATATAGTTAAGTCATGATCTCTTTTTAAGCTACAGACTTCATAAAAGCCTGACCTTTAAGAGTTCAAAATCTAAAGTAAAAGGAATTTACAGAGTATTTTTTATATAACCATTATTTAAAGCTTCCACTCTGTAATTAAATTTTGTCTTCTTGACAAGGGAGAATGAACTGTTCCTGAAAAAGCTGCTCATACAGTTAGCAGTATAATTAGAGAACTAGTTATGCAAATGTCACACAAAAATGACCTTTAATGAAGCAATATCAAATGAAAATGGTGTTACAGTTACACAGCATGAAGAATAGTTAAAATTTGAATTACTGATCCTGGACGTGCTACGATTCCGATGCCCCTGTGTAGGGCTCCTGCGTAACCCAGGAAGGATGAGAACAGATAATCATGCAGTATACTCGGTCTATGAAACTGTGTAAAAACGTCTGAGGGAGTAACTTCCCCGTGTGCCTCAGCTGGCTGCAGGAGGGTGACAGGATGTGTCACGTACTGTGCTGTGAAGAGGTAACTTCCCTCCCAGGGTGACTGCAGTTCTGTAGAGGCTGACTTTGTCAGGACCATCGCCTGTGACCCCAGCAGCAAAAGCTGAGATTAAAGCAATTATTTCAGACTCAGCTGACTGGGGCTTCTGATCTGGAAGTCTGGGGCTTTCTGATCTGAAAACCCTGTAGCCGTTGGGTGTGACCTGATGGATGGAGTGAAGGTACAAAGAGCAGGCTGGAAGAAGACAAACCAAATGGGACATGAGGGGAAGTGAGGGGCATCAGAATGTGTAGGTTTAATGACAGCTGGTGGACATCACGGCACACCATAAAGCCATGTATTGTAAATACATTTCTGGATCAGTCATCAAGGATTCTGCTCTCATTTAACAGAAGAGTGTTTCAGGGTCCAAACCCAACCGATGTAAGTGTATTTCTGTTGGCTTCGGTGAGTTTGGACACCGCTTAGCAAAGTGCGTTTTATCTATGTGCTGTGTTAAATATCTTAGGAAAATAACCTTTACGGCTGCCTTTGGCAGCTTCAGTCGCGTTCGGTTCACAGCACTGTATTGCAGCGTGTTTTCTCAAAAGTGGCGGGGAGAATCCAGTTTGGGGAACACAGATATGTCCCTTAAAATCCCTATTTCTGTAACGTTTCCTGACTTAGCTTGCTCTGTTTAGTAGAACAGTATGTAAGATTGCTGTTGTTGCTTTTGTTCTGTGGAGTGGTTCAAAGACAAGGCTATGCCAATCGATTTTCCTGGAATGATTTTATACTGTGTTTTAATGCATTTCCAAGGGTTTACGTTTTTCTTTTGGTCAATACTGGTATCCCACAGTTTTTAATTTAGACAATCAATCATGGTTAAAACCATTTCAAATATGTAGAATTTCAAGCATTCAAATCTGAAATCGAGTTTTCCTGTGGAAATGGCACTGTAAACTGAAAGAGCAGGCACTCCCAAGGAGCATAGCCGGATTGCTGTAAATAGCTTACCAAGAGGCAGGTGGCGAATGGTTTAAACCAGTGTACTCCTGTCACTGCTAATATGCCTTCAAACCGCTCAGTTTAGGTTCGGCATATCCCAAGATCTCACCAGCTTTGTTTGTAGAGGGTTGACTTTGAATGTAAAGCCAATAATTGATTTTAATATAAATGAGAAAGTAGATATTATAGGTTTGACTTAAAAAAAATAATTTTAGTCCAAAATTCAAACTGAACCTGTATCGCAAGCCTACCAACATTGTCTGGCTTTCTCAAAGGCCATCCTGCTGCCATGATTGACCATGTGAGAGTCTTCCGGTTTCAGAAACATTAGAGAAGTATTCCAAAGTCCCTCTCTAAAGAGCAGTGTAAAGAGCATGACCTAGTCTGGATGTTGTTAGTGCTGTTGGGGGAAAAATGTATGTGCGAGTGATGTGGAAAGTCGTCTTGTGTTTTAGTCCAAATATCTGTTTATTCATTAACTTTCTGATACACCACGACCCAAAGAATGCAGTAGTTATTTCAGAGTATCTTGTGATGCTTAATCAGACCAAGCAATTTGATTTTTTTTTTTTTCCTGCTGACTTGTGATTTTTACATGTGTGGCTGTGACAGTACTGTAGACATAAAATTTAGTATTTAGAAGATTGTTTTCTGCTTTTAAGAGAAAGCAGTGGTTTTCTTCCCATTCTGGCTTAGGCTGTGTGTCCTGCTTCAGGTTAGGCAAGCTGAATGAAATGAGTAACTGGATAATGAAGCATTTTACAAGATCCCTCTATGATGTGACAGCCAGTCTGATGTCTAATTATACATGAGATATTATACATGAGTATTATACATGAGATTATACGCATGAGACTAGCAGAGAAGTTCACTCTGGCCACATGAAAAGAAACGCTACAGTACCTCTGTTGAGACATTCAGTGCTTTGGAGCAGGAACTTTCCATTAGTCAGGGAATTCCCGTAGTGAAGGATGTGCTGTGCTGTTTGTGTATAGAAAAACATCCACATTGGTTGAAGATACAGGATTCCACGAAGCCTCCTGAGTTCCCCTGTCCTGCGGGGTGCTGTGCAGCGATGGCTGCAGTAGTGCCGAGTGAGCAGGGACGGGAGCAGCTGAGCGTAACCGTTGCTGGCCTGCTGCTCCCTGCGCACTAGGCGAGAGAACAAGTCGGTGTTTCCCGGGCGCTGGGGCTCTGGTAGAAATTACTGCAAATATGTGAGCAGGCGAATCTTACGCTGGCATTGAAGCTCACCAAAGGCTCTCCACATGTCAAATTCCAGGTAGAAATCGGGGTGGAGTTTCTTGGCACTTGATGCTGTTGGCATTGGCCTCTGCTGGGTAAGAACAAAACCAGATGGGCTGAGTTCAGCATGTAGGGACAGAAGGTCTGCAAGCCAGGGACGCAGGTCTCTGTTCTCCTGCAACAGAAGCCATGATTCTGAGTCTCAACAGCATCCTGTTGCCAAGAAAATGTCATTTACTTGTACTGGCAAGGTGTGTTTCTCGGACTGTCGCATCAGTCGCTGCAGAGAATGATGGTCAGTAGCAGCTATGACTTAGGTTTAACATTACTTACGTTAACAGATTTGTGCTGTGCTCCTAAAGAGCTGACCCTCCTCACCGTATGTGTGTCGGTAAGGTGCCGTGAGCTGGATTTTCTTTCCTTTGGATTCCTTCTGAGTCTGTGGTAATGCGTACAGACAACAACATGGGAAGTGTTAAAGCTCAGTCTGTGCTTTCAGGAGATAAACCGGAGAATGTCTGTGCAGCCTTCACTTTAGGTCATCTGTGTAGATGTGTAGTACTCCTGGATAACTGAGTCGTGTTCTAGATTTCCCTTTATCGTGTTTCCACCCCCCACTTGGAGTTGTAGTCACACTGGCTGTTGCCTGTAGAATACAGTGCTGTCTGTTTTGGACGTGGGGGGTGTGTGTTGCAGTGGTCTCCTACACCAGCTTCATGCAGTTGACATGCGGAGTTCTGCTTCTTCCAGAGGGTTCCTCTGTAGCTCCAAGAAATTCACCCAAAACAAGCTGTTAGGATTAATGCTTCCCTCATTTTTGTAGATGCCCACTTCGGGATGCTCAGTGCCTGTAGGTGGAAAACAAGTCAATTCATGTCTGAAGGATGGAATTGCAGGGGAGACTGGCCACTAGAACATGGGGTGGAGATTTTTATATTGCAATTTTCCTTTGTTCTGTAGGTTTATTGGAAAGAAAATGTCTGAATCCTCAGACACATGATGCAGGAAGCTGGCATCAAGAGGTTAGTTCACAATGTTTAAGTTCATGTTGATTGATGCTGCAAAAGTGGTGCTTTTTTTGTCTTCCAAATAGGGCTTTTGTGCTAGGGCTCCTCATCTCTGGCATCACAGGAGGGTTTCACTTGTCTGCCTTACCCTCAGGTAGTGCTGATGTCCAGTTTTTGTCCTTACAGGGAGGAGTGGTCTGTGGATAGAGTACCACGAGTGAGAATTAAATCTCAGGGATGTCCTGCTCTGCACAGATTTTCTGTGAAATATTGTCCCTTCCCCTGGCTGTACTTCACTGGTCTTTGTGTCTGGCTATCCGCAACGTGTGTGGGGGGATAGGCAAGTGCCTTGCAAGGATTTAGAACACATGGAGCCTGCTGATGTTTCATCTTCCACCCAGTAAGTTGTATAAACACTGTGGTATCAATCTGCTGGTTTCTTGAATGCTAAAATTACCTTCTCTTACATGAAAATGCAGTAGTTGTATTTGATCTGCCTACAAATAGAAGGAAAGGATTTCTTTTACTCCCCTCCTCCTGAGGTAAAGTTAACAATGGCAGTAAGTAACAAATAACCTTTGCTTATGTGTTTGGGACAAAGAGCTATTTGCAGGGCATAGATTACTTCTGCACCTTGGCCTGCTTCATCTGTATCAACAGACAGTCAAGAATTCTGTGACAGTAAGTGGCTTCAGCTGACAAGCAGCTCGCATGCAATAATTGTGTTTATGGTTGCTTAAGTGTTAAGCACTTTCCTCCTTAGTTGTACATTTGAGAAGCAGGATTTTAAATCTTGCTTATCTCTGTTTACTTGGTCCACTAGTATAAAAGCAAAACACTGACAAAATAGATCTTTCTTTTTCCATTTCTTAAATGGGGAGTGGTTTTGCCTCTAAGTTTTGGTGTCTTTGATTCAGTGAATAAGTCAAAAAAGGCCCTGCCTAGAAGCGCACGAGTTGTCCCATTCAGGTTCACGCTTTAAAGCCAGGCAGTTGCCCCCTTGCTTTGCCAAATCCAAGGCAATAAGCACTGTGATGCCACCTATCCCAGGACAGGGCTGCCCACAGGACGCCTGAGCGGTCAGTCTCTCCTTGAGCATGGAGCTGACTTGGCTGAAAGCATCACGGGGGGTGTAGCCAGCGTTTGGTGGTTCACCATCACCTCCGATTGCCAGTGTGACTGGGTTTTCTGTGTGTTTTGGGGAATCTGGCACCCAGCAGAACAAAATGCCATGCTGACTTCAGATGTCACGAACAGGCACAAGGCCATGGAACAGATCCCTGAGTCTGATGATGGTAACTTTCTCCTGTTACTTTCCTAAGCGTTTGTTTGCCAACTCTTTGAGGGTGGGCTTTTACTTTGATGTTTTGTTGTCTTTCGAATCACTAGTTTTACTTTTACCACCGGTAATTTTGGTAGTGGTTTGGAGGGAGGGGGGAAGGGAGGAAAAAGAGAGATGTAGTAATTATGGATGTATTTGGTTAGGTTATAAAGTCTCAAAGCTCATTAAAAATGAGAAACCATGGCAACCTCAACAGTACATCCCACACATATTATACCTACCTAACAATGTGCAAAGTACACTTAGAAAAGAGAAATTAAGCATAAAGGGGGAAAAAAAGATTCACTTTTTTACGTTGCTATTTTTAATTCTCAGGTGCTGAATATCAACATCCTTGTGCTGGCAGCACTTCCAACTCTTGCATTTAAAGAATGAATAACTGATTATCAGGCCGAATATGGGATCTCAGTATTGTTCTTTATTCTCCTGAGACTTTCTATGTTGTATTTTAGTACTGGACAGATTTACTTTCCTTGGCTACCAACCTCCCATTGAATGTGAACATTGCAGTTTCCCTGGACCTGTCCTCTCCTCAGACATTTGGAGTTTGGGGCAGTTGTGCCTCTCCTTGACGCTTCACATCACAAGAAAACGTGCAGAGACTTCTCTCTGTGCTGGTATATATCCCATATGCAGTATGAATCCAGCGTCAGTACTGGTCATCCAGTTGAAAGATTTTTGATCCCTGGAGCCAAGTCTCTTGCAGGAACCCTGCAGAGTTACTGGACCCATTTGCCTGTGAATGGTTAAAGAAAGCAGAGGTTTTCCAGGTGAGGTTTGACCAGGCTTGTGGAGTTCACAAGTAGGGCGGCTGAGGGCAGGCGTCCTCCCTGGTTCTAATGCCGGCTTCCCTCCACCCCATCCGTGGGGTTCTGGGGAGAGTCATCAGGAGGGACTGAGGACAGCAGCTCTGGACTCCTTTGGGTAGGGAAGGAACCAACCAGACCAGGTGGTCAGTTAGCACGAGTTACCTTTAGTGATCTGCGTTCTCACGTGGTAGCTATTTCTGTGGTCCACAGTGACAGTGGGTTTTGGTTTTACTGACCTAGTGGTCAAAACCTCGTAGAGGTGATCCACAGCTCTCTGGGGTATAGGACTGTAAACTGAAAAGCACTGCTACAGTACCGACATTGCCTTGTCTTAAAGGTGAAATTCCAGCTCTCCTAAGGTCAGTGAAAGGATTTGAGAGATTACTAGGTTTCAGTCTAGTCTGGTCTTACATTTACTTGTACCTATTTTCTGTTTTAAAATACAGACCATTCACATTTGAAGCTTAATTAAAACTCTTATACCAGAGAATAAACATGGGGCAGATGTAGCTTTCTCTAAAAATACCTTGATACCACAAGGATTAATCATGCAGCTGTTGTTCAACATGAAACTCTGCATTGTAAGAAAATAAAGATCTGTTCTAGAGACTATTGCCGTAATTGATGCAAGTGTGAATACGCACAAGCGGATTCTGGGGGCGGCGGGAGGAGGTGCAGGCTACCTGCCGGGCTCAGGCTTTGCAGACCAGTGATTACACAAGGAGAAGGAAACAGCTGGCCCTGTTCCCTTCCCAGTTTTGATGGAGTTGCCGTGATTACCTCAGCCTGAGAACTGGGCCTTGGATACCTGCGATACGTGTATAGACTGTCCTCCCAGTTACATCTGAATAGCTGTGCCACCAGGCAGATCCGGGGTGGAAGGTTTATGTTGAGCAGGAGTATGGCTGTAATTCAGAGTGACAGGGTTGTGTGACAACTGCTGTCTGACTTCAGAGGGAAGACTTTGAGCAGCATGTACTGGAAGGCAGCCCCTCAGCTGTAGTTAACCACATAAAGGTAAAATTGTTTTAAAAAGCTGCAATTAAAGCCAGGAAGGAGGAGTGGTTCCCTTATGCTGCATGAGGTTCTGTATGTTGTTGGTTGTAGCAGTGCCCCTCCGTTCCCTAGGGGTAATGCATTCTGAGTTTATCCATGTTGTCTGTAAAGGCATCTGAATTCAGACTTTGTGGTTTAGTAAGGCAGAAGATGTAATTGTGATGGTTAAGGCCTAGAAAGTGAATAATCTACAAATGAGTAACTGACTGACCTTTCTGACATCCCATACTGCTCTCTCTAGAGGCCGTAAGCGGAAAGGCGAAGGAATCATTTGAATTGGTCGTGCACTTCCATTAAAAGAGGCTGTGTCTGCAGCCTCGGCAGCAGCTTGGCTTTAGCATAAGCCTCACTACTATCTGGCTTTCTGGTTGCTGTCTGTTACAGCTTTACCAAGCTTCTAGAGCCCTAATCCCATGGACTGTTGTTTATGGATACGATGCAGAGATAATAATAGATCGCAGTGCTGTGACACGGAACCAAACTTGCACACCGCTTCCTGAACCAGGCTGTGGCTGGTGTGGTTAGATGCTTACTGGAAGAACGAGAATAGAAGGTATGTTGGGGGAATTTTTTAAATGAGGAAACTAGCACCTGCCTTCAATTAACCAGCTGTAAAGACTGGAATATTCTGTATCATAGCCCTGGGTTAGTGAACCCTATGCAGTCTTAGAACAATGTAAGCTTGGTGGTTTGAATGTGCAGTATTGGACACTGGGCAGCTTACTGTTGGTACTGACCCATTAATTTTCATTTCTTGCTGTTTAGATATGTAGGAGATGAACAGAAGCTCCACAGGTTGCCATTTGATTGACAATGTAGTGATTTCTAATTAAAGTTAGCAATTCTGCAGATTTACATGTGTGTCCTCTCCAAAATACAATACGTGTCTCTTACTGTAGTCTCTGTCTTTGACAGAGTAAATTTTTTATGACTACTCAGTATGGAAATTTCAGAATACTCAGTATGGAAACAGAAATGTCTCATTTTCTCTAATATTGTAGATTCCATGGATGATTCTCGAGAAAAGTTGTTGTGGTTCAAGGTAGTTGAAGTCGAGCAGGTGTACTGAAAGTGTACACTGAAGGTCTAATAAGCTGTGCTGTTTGCCTTAAAAGCACTAGTTTCAGTCAGTCAGGAGCAGGATTTCATTCTGGATTATCTGATTGGAATAGGAGGAATGTGAGCAATCCCCAGAAGATGGTTCCAAACTGCAAGCCCTGCACTCTGTTAGTGGCTAGGAAATTTCACACAACTGGATTTTGTGAACTGCTTCATAGAAATAACTAATTCATGAATTTTGGTACCGAACTTGTGAGGTGATCCAGTCCCTCTGGAAATCCATGGAACTAGCTTTACTGAGATGCAAATGCTCTTATTATGGCCTCACATACTCAAAAATTACAGAGATCATCATGCCATTGTAGAAGGGCAGCAGTCATAGAAGAAAATACTCCCAGTTTATGAATAAGAAGGACTTGAATGACAAGAAAACCCCAGGGAAATTTGGAACGAAGCAGCTACTGATTATCTCGATAGAGATTCTCTATTCTGCTGTTGGTTTTCTGGGGAATGAAGGACCGGCAGTGTATAAGAAGTACAAGAGGAAACATAGAGGGAAAAGGAAAAGGCGGCTTGCATGACCGGTCTCTGATCTCTAACACAGTACTTAATCATGTTTCTGAAAGCCTCTGCAGCTGCAGAAATGTGATTAGCAGGAATCTGTTTTTGGAAAGTGAATAATCCAAGGGGAATCGATGTCTCATAGCCAGGAAGTAAAGCAGGCCATCCATATACCAACGGACCCAAGCTTTTCTCTCTGTTCTCTCAACTGACTGGAAACAAGACTCCTGACGCTGTAACGGCATCAGCAGGTACTGTCATTTCGGAGCTCAGTGACTAGTGATGCAACGGTGTTCCTTCTGGATGGGACATTAGGATCATACCCATGAAGTAATACCCCATTACTGCAGTTTGGTTATTTCAAACTTTCTCTTTAGAAGGGATCAGATGTGACTTTTAAATGCTTAGGATTGGCATGCTGAGAAATCTGGAAAGAAAAC
This sequence comes from Rhynochetos jubatus, assembly GCA_027574665.1. Taxonomy (NCBI): domain Eukaryota; kingdom Metazoa; phylum Chordata; class Aves; order Eurypygiformes; family Rhynochetidae; genus Rhynochetos; species Rhynochetos jubatus. The sequence continues at coordinate 1,075,079 of CM050657.1, forward strand.
AACAAACGCAGCAGAGTTTGCCTCTGTTGGCATTGAACAACGTATGTGACATCTTTAGACACTCAAGTACATCAGTAAATCAGAGCGTTACTAGAGAGTCTAATGTGATGAGTAGTTGCCTAACTTGAATTTTAGTCAGCCTTTGGCTGAGAAAGAAGCCCTAACGTGTAAAATGGGGAGTGATTGTTAATTCTGTGCAGGGCTTCCGAGTTTCTTACGAGACCAGAATCCGGCTCTTGTTGGCCAGAAGATTGTGATGACAAAATCATTCATTCTCTGGCTCTGAAATCTTGTGCCATTTGTATGGGTTTATGTAGAGCACAGGAAAATCTGGTGATTTTTAAATGGGTTTTTACGGTTTGGCCCTTTTCACCACAGCCTGAGCCGAGGTCAGGCAGCTGTACCAATTCGGAGCAGTTTGTGAGCACAGCCAAGCCCCTGCCCGGGGGAAGGGGATTCAGCAGAACGTTAGGGATGGTTCCAGGCTGCTGGGGAGGTTCAGGGCCTGTGGGCATGCTCAGTCTCACACTCCAAACTCCTGTGCATCACTAAAGTGAGACCTCTTCAGTGTTTATAGCCAGGTCAGCTTCCCAGCCCAGCAGCGCTGCAGGGAGGGGCTCGTAGCGTTTCAGGTGCACACCCCATCTCTTTCTTGAAGTCAGTAAGCGTGAGTTTGAGGTCCCAGCGTCATCTTCCCTGTAGTCTGTGTGACTGAGGGGGTTTTCCTAAACATGAAATGATTCTGACTTTACTTAAACTGCGAAGCTCAATTTTTTTTCTAGTGGAGGCTGTATTACTGCTTCCTAGGCCTCCAGTGTTAAAAGCAAGGCCTGTAATAGATTGTAGCCCCTGTGAGTCAAGCACACCAGAGGAATGTGATGCCCTTTCACCAGTCTAGTGTACTGGCAGCCTGTTAGTGGGAGGGAAGCTTCTCTCGCCCTTCTCGGTCACTGTGCATTCTCAGCCCTGTATTGCCGATGGGAAATAGCATTCCAGTGTCCTTTCCTGTTCCCAGAAACAGACCCATCCAGGTTTAACTGTGAACTTCTCTGTCAATGGCCTGGTGTGTCCATTTCTGCCGGGATGAGGGGAAGCCATTTCATTCTGAGCTTTATCTCTGATGGGGTCCCCTCATCTAATGAATTCCAGATTAGGCGTAGCGTGAATTCCATGGTGTCTGCCAAATAGAAACACACACTGTGTTTCAGTGGAAAGGCATCTGATATTGAATTTTCTTATTAGTGATTTAACAAATTAAAGATTTTCTTTTTTTTTTTTTTGGTAGGCTAATCAGACTGGGAAACCACTTAGTCTCTCACACTGATTAATCCATCCAGCTTCCATCACGCACATGTCAACCGTTAATTGACATCTCCAGCATATTTTCTGTTTCTCTCTTCCATTTCAGCTTTGTTACCTCTTCAGCAATCTCAGTCTCAGATGCTGCATGAAGGGAAAGGAAAGAGTTGCAGGTCTTCTGCCTTTTTTGAAGGAAATTTACTGAAGTAAACTGCTAAGCGTGCCCTTTCAGCACCGAGTGCTCGGTTCTGAACCACGGAAATCGTCTCCTAAACTGGGGCTCGCTAAAACTTTTGTCTTTCTTTTGCTCCCGACTTCGTGGTGTGATTCATGAATCTTGTTTTGCTGGGTACTTCCGCAGTGACCCCCCTGTGGCGGTGTTTCATTTGGGATCAAATATTGCGGGACTGAACAGTGCACTGATAGCAGCAGCATTGGATCTCCTGAGTAAAATCGCGGTTGGGCCTGTTCAGGTGGAGTGGGGAAGAGCCGTGAAACAAACACAAACTGTGCTTGTTTGAGGAGATGCCTCTCTGCTAATAAAAGTACTGATGCTGTTGTCAGGCACCTTAAGAAGCCACAGTGATGGGCATGTAATGAAAATCCCCTCTTTGCTAAATTCTCACATAAAGGGCATCCCACACACTGAAATCTCATTCCATGGGATTTTTCTCAAGCAGAGCAACAGTGGTGCTTGTTTCTGTTATTTTTTAAAAAGAAGAAACAATCTTTGTTCTTTCAGCAAATACTCTTTTCACTAGTACTTCCTTGGATCAGAGCAGTGGTAGGACACTGGCGGATGCTCCTTGAGGACCTGGGTCTGGCACAGCAGCCGCATCGCTTCAGGCTCACTCCAGAGATCCGTTTGTGTCGGGAAGATCGGGAGTAGGCTTCTGGCCTCACTGTCATTTCTTGGCATCGCTTTCTTGGACAGATGCAAACTTGGGTAGGCTAAAATTTGAGTAAGTGTAGTGAATTCTTGAGCAAGAAAAGGAAAGTGTTTGATGCAGGCTTGTTTTGGCATTCACATGAGGTTTTGTTGCTTGGCTTCCTTCCAATCTTCTCCTCCCTTGGCTGCACATCAGTGTAGCACTCGCCTCAAATGGCACTGCATCATGTTCCTCCCCCATCCTACTCCCACTCCAAGATGTGCAAGTAGATGTAGTGACAGCAAGGAAGTCGTGGAAGAATAACCTGTTTCTGTTTTGACTCAAGAATCACTGTGCATATGGAGGAAGAGTATGTATTGTAAGGTATGTTCAGGTCTAATACCAACGTGCATTAGTAGCAGCTAATCACATTTGTAATGGCATGTGTATGTGTTGTGTTTTGTATACTTTTGGATGTTTATATCTCCTTCCATAATTTAAGAACAGGTCAGTATTGCTCATGCAGATACCTCACCCAGCAGAAAAAAATGCCCCAGTGAAGACATTAGGGATCCTAAGAACGTGATTGTGCCTTCTGTGCTTACTGGACGTTAAAAGAAGCCATAGACATGTCAAGTGCAGTCTTAGGTGGGGCCTTTCTATATGTGGGTTGCCGTAAGCTCTCTGCGGACTCAAGCAGGTTTTGCAGGAGAGGCAAAGCGAGGTGGCAGAATACAGAGGCCTGCCTACAGCTGCACTGTCGGCTCCTTCCTGAGGGAAATGCAGGACTTTGGCAAGTTCCATATGAACTGCTGCAGGATGAGACTATGAGCATGGCTGTGCTGTGGGAGTAAGACATGGGCAGGGTCTGCATGACCAGCCCTGGGCTCAACCAGCGCTGTAGGGATGGCGAAACTGAGCAAGACCAGTGAGGAGCGGCCGTGTTTGGTGCGGTACCAGGTGGAAGGTGGCTATGCTGCTGCTTCAGCCAGGCCCAGCACTGCGAGGAGATCCTGGCTCCACAGCGCGTTCTGCTCTCCCGAAAAGATGTGGCCAGCAGAAAGGTTCTAGTTTCTTCCTTTTCCTCAGTTGTTTCCAGTGCCCTAGCAGGGCAGAATAGCTTAGAGCTGTAGGGAACTTTCCAAGAGTCAGTATGTTCTGCAGAAGGGAGAAATGGTGGGTCCCCCTTACAGGCACTTATCATAGAATCACAGAATGGTTTGGACTGGAAGGGACCTTACAGCCCCCCCAGCCCCACCCCCTGCCACGGGCAGGGACACCTTCCATAGCCCAGGGTGCTCCCAGCCTCATCCAGCCTGGCCTTGGGCACTCCCAGGGATGGGGCACCCACAGGTTCTCTGGGCAACCTGTCCCAGTGCCCCCCACCCTCTGCGGGAAGAATTCCTTCCTGATGGCCCATCCCAATCTCCCTCTTTCCATTTAAACCCGTCACTCCTTGTCCTGTCACTCCCTGCCCTTGGGAAAAGCCCCCCCCCCCCCCCCCAGCTTTCTTGTACCCCCCCAGGCACTGGAAGGGGCTCTAAGGTCTCCCTGGAGCCTTCCCTTCTCCAGGCTGAACCCCCCAGCTCTTCCAGCCTGTCCCCATGGCAGAGGGGCTTCAGCCTTCAGAGCATCTTGACTTGAGTTAGTTCTGTCAGATCTGCACTGCAGGAATAGGAATTCCCAGCAAAGCAGGTGGGATTTCACAGCTTCCAGATAATCTGTGTGATACGCTGCATTTTTGTGGCTAAGTACAGAAATGTTCATATATATGTTCAGCAAGTGCAAAACCTATATTTAACCAGTAGCAGTTAGATGTCTCCTGAAATTTCATAGTAAGAAAGAAGAGTTCCTGGTGACTGGAGGAATCTTTTAGACATCAGTGTATTAGGCAGAAATCTGTGTGGGAGTACTGAGCTGTCACTTGTACAGTACATGCCGTACAACACTGAAATAGCACGTGTGTCACCCTAGAGACTGCCTGTGGACACTGGCGGTTTCTCTGCTTTCTTTGCAGTAAAAAATAGTTTATTTTTTTTCTAGCAGAAGTCTATTTTTATACTGAGGTGGCACAGGAATCTTGGGCTAGAGGAACCTTTAGGTTAGCATAGCTGTGAGCTCTGAAAGGATATAAAAATGGTTTAGAGAGAGCTTATGGGTAACCGTTTTTCCAAATGCTACACGCAGAGAGTTAAGAATCCCAAGGCCAAGGTTAATTAATTTTATTTATCTAACGTACCTTACGCATGCTGTGCTCATGGCAACAGTTGATATCGTAGGAAACTTAGGGGTACTTTTGAGAGGCTCTTTAGCTACAGGAAGCTAAGCATTCATAACCTTCCCCCCCCCCAGTTCGGTCCTGTACAGTACATGGGTTTTGAATGGCGAGGCACTGTATAGGAAACCATAAAGGGTGTTATAATGGATAGGAACTGGAGAGATTTTATCTCTGCATGAATTCATAAAATCTGATGATTATTATGTTCTTAATGGCTTCTTTTCAGCAAAAGTCACTATCACACTGTGGCTTTTCAAGGAAGGATGAATTCTGCTTGTTTTACTGCCAGCTTCTTATGAAATGGCATGTTCTGCTCCTTTTCTGAGTGCATAATACTTTAATTATAAGGGTGGGCCGTAACTGCATAACAACGAGGGAAAAGGGATAATAATACCAGGGGAAGGGAGCTGCCATTCCAGCGTGTCTGTAGTCCCGTATTTGGGCTGGTTTGACAGACAGTGGCTTAGAGCAGGGACGGATGCTTCAGCAGCAAAGATCAGGAAAATCGATTGGCTGACAGTAGATAACCTGGTTGATACAAACGTTTATACCTGAAAGTTAGAGCCTGGGTTGCTCTGAAATACGTTGTTTACTGACTGGTGCAAACTTTTTGCTTGTGTAGGCCATTCGAGTTCTGGTTAGTTTATTCCTTAACTACGTAACCAGTCCTGGTTTCTGTGTTTGAAGAATTCTTCAGCTTGGTTGCACTGTGTAGTGAGAAACACCACAGGCTGCTTTTACCTCGTATGGGAAGGCTTTCCATCCAGCATCTTCCGGTTTGTGACCTTTCAGTGTTGACTAGAACCCACTGGTGTCCCTTTATCAAGTTTTTTTTTATTAGCCTGTGGCCTTAACTAGGCTCTGTGTTCTCAACTGTGATGTAGGCTGAGGCAGTTGTTTCCCCTAGTATTTCTGAATGTGAGCTGTTGATTTATATACCGGAATTGTAATATTTCCCATCTTTCCATCCTGTTACTCTCATGTTTTTCTTGGTTTTGTAATCACAGTTTTTCTTCTTATAGCAACACCAAACTTTTTGGTGGAGGAGTGTGCTCATGCCAAGTCCTGGGTAGATTCCCTGGCTGTTGAAGCCCACTGGTAGGCTTGAAGGATTTAATTTACCATCACAGTTTTGACTCAGAATTTCAAGAGGCCTTGGAGGGCATTTGGCTCAAGTACGTACGCTTAAAATTAGGCAGCTGTAACGATCTAGCATGGTAAGGGGCTTCAGTTCAGATCAGCGTGGTGGGAAAGGCTGTTGATTCACTTCTCTGCAGTCGCGTGCTACTGCGTGTCACGTGGTTGGCAGAAGAGATACAGCCAAATAATTACGTAATTGTGTGGAGATACTTACAGGAGTTCACGTTTTGTTAGTAACCTGCATTCAGGAGTCTCTTAGGTGCACAATTACAGCAAAACGCAGTGGTGCCTTAGCTCTCTGCTTACTGCGCTGAGTGATGTCTGGGCTGCGAAGCGGGAGAGCAGCCCTTTCTCACCCTTCAGCATACACCTGGTATTTAAAAAGCTGTGGCTTTTTTGGTCTTCTGGATCTATTCACTAAATGGAAGCTGTTGGAATAAATAATTAAGGTGTGGTTATCAAAATATTTGGGGGGGTGAAATTAGTTTAAATGTTGGAGGAATTAGATTGGAACCATTTTGTCAGATGAATTGGTATTGACATCAATGCTGAGCTATCAGGGGCCTTAATATTGTTTATTTTAAAATACTTATGGTTGGGAAGGGCTCTTATGACACATGGTGGGGCTTTTGGGGTTTTGTTAGTTTATGCAAATTAGTGGGCTTTTCTGAGAGTTAGACATACCTCTGAGTTGAAGTGGAATTCCTTTGAATTATAGCGGATCTATTTTATCATTATTTGAGCTGGCAGATATATTGTTTTGAATGAATCACACTTGGCCGTGTTAATCAAGCACAACTGAACCTATTTACATCAGTATTTTAGAACTGTGGTGGGTTTTGGATGAGTAAAAATTTGCCTACCTTCTGTATTAATTACCTCAGTGCTTGCTTTTATTAGAATAAGAGAAATACTTGTCTTCTAACAGGATTCATTTGCCTTGCGAGTGAGACCTCAGTGAGTTTACTGATCATGGCTGTAGGAAGTGTAGGGACTTGATTTTGTGTGTGTGATGTACTGATCTTCATAGCACGTGAAGGTCTGTGAGATGTGTGATTCTGCCTGGACTCTGCCTTGCAGCCCGGCAGGAGGTACGGCAGTCGAAGGGGGGCTCTGGCACTGTCTAAAATTCGGCATGACCTTTTCCGCAGATAATACAGCGGGGCTCTGTGTTCCCCCCACATCCAGGTGTTTTTTCAGACTGGGAGCCTGCTGCCTATTTCCCCAAGTTCCACATTTCTCTTGTTTGTTCACTTCCTTGTGCTTCCCCTAGCAAGGTCGGTTCCTCTTTGAGTTCAGCTCGATGGAGAGGTGCTTGCCGTTGTAAGGCAAGGGGTTACCTGGAGGAGCGAGCACGGAAATAGTGTGAGATACGGACACCTGCTCCCTGTGATCTGGTTTGTAAGTCTACCTGACTGTTTCACGTAATGGGCTAATTGATCATTATGTTAAGACATCCTCGTGGTTTAACTAGGCACACATTGACAATAATAAGGTTTCTAAAAGTGCAATTCGCATCTCGTACTGAATTCAGGAATTAAGCTCTGTTGGTGCTTTCTGCAAACCACAGATATATCCAAATGGGAAACGGGAAATGAAATACTTAGAACTTGGTCTGTATTTTTACAGGGGAAAAAGGCTAAATAATTCTAAACGGAAGTGAAACCTTATTCGAGTGGACCCTAAATGACTCTTCCTCCTCACACTTCAGCTATCAAACTAAAAAAAGTCGTCATCCATAAAACTAGAATCTCTGGATTTCTTTTCCAGCTGCTGCCCTGAGCAGTATGACTGAAGCGTTCAGCCATAATTTGGGAAGGTAACACACGCCTGCAGACGTGCAGATGCGGTGGCAAGGCGGGCCATAAAGTCTCTCGATACACAGGTGTAGGTAGGGAAAACGTTAGCTGGTGGAAGTGGCATTTGCCGTTGGCAGTACGTGTGCGAGTCTCAAAATAGCACAGTGTAGCTGCAGCAGGGGATGCCTGGAGGTGTACTTGTTGTGCTCAGCAGCAAGCCGCCTTGAAACAATTTATTCTTTGACTCTGGATGACGGACCAAACCGGCAGGTGACCCGGGTGTCACAAGACAGTATCTTCTGGGAGAAGAGTCGCTTCATCAGCCGTGTCAGTCGTCTCCAAGAAGAAAACCTCTGTGTGTAATGAGAAGCAGGCATCCTAGGAAATGGTGTTATTTGGGACCTTGAGGAAAGGTTTGAAGGTTACTTTTGCTCTGCAGAAGCTGACCTGCGACAGTGTTGGTGAGCCGGTGGGACTCGCCCCGTGCTGCCGCTGGTCCCTACCAATAGCAAAGGTAACGGAGGGTGACGCTTGTCACTCATGTCCCACCCCTATGTACAGACCCAGTTTTAAAGTTCAGTTAGAACGCAGATATGCTGCTTAAATGTGTGGAGAGGAGACATTCAGGTGCTGTTTCTATTTAAATCGTTGGCATGTTTATCTCTTGAGAGAATAAGGAGTTAAGCCTTTTTTTGGCCCCAAAGCCCAATTGGGGAACCCGAGTGTGATGCTGTTTGTTCTGCTACCTGCTGAGTCAAAGACAGAAGTTCAACAGCTGTGAGCAGCCCTCCAGCTCGCCCTGTCCCTGTCTGCACTGCTCTGTGGCCACCTGGGAATTCTGTCAGTGGGAATGGTTCTTTTATTTTCTTCCCGAGGCGAGATCCTCCCTTCTGCCCACCTTCTTTCTCCTTGGGTTTCAGTAGTGTTTAGACTTTCCCTACGATCCTCCCTTTAGGCCTGGAGGCAGACTGTTCAAGGCGTGCTTTTTTATTTCTTCTAGACATAGGGAACTCTTCTGACACAGATTATTATTATGGCACGTAATTATGATTGGATGTCTTCATTCTATAATTGCGTGATATATAATGAGTAGCAAAAGCTGCTTTCCTCTGCTTTTTGAATACTGAACTTCTGAGATTAATTAAGCTGATACTGAAAATGCTTTTAATTATAAATGCTGCATAAACACCACTATTAAGATCAGAGGAGAATATTATTGCCTGAAAAGTTTCACTTTTTTTTCACATACCCACTGTGTGTGTTATATTACTGCCCACAGAAATGTGAGAGGGTTTTCTAGGAAAAACCTCCCCAGGCAGTGGATGAAATAACGGAGGAGTACCTGGGCTTTTGCTGAACACAGACCAGCTACTCTGGTCTAATCGCACCGTACAAAAGCAAGCCACTGTAAAATTAAGAACATGTTATTTCAGTAAATAAATGCTTGCACGTGTATAATACCAAGTATGTTTCCTTCTGATGCTACAGTCACCCCAAAATCATACCAGTAGTCATGCCAGAAATGATACAGTCAACAGGGCATCACCATTTCCCAGGGTTGTTATTCTCAGCCTCCCTGTGCCATACCTCGTGTGCACCAATTCTGATCCCGTGTCAGGCAGCTTGTTTTACTTCCATAGGACAGACTCCCTAATGCGGGGAGGTGCAGCGCCCGCTCAGGGAAGTGGCTGGTTGTCAGAGCCATCGGCCGCTCTGAAATAATGCGGCTGGCTCGTGGGCATGCTCGTCACCCACGTTGTCTGTGAATCTGTTTAAAGAGGCAGTTACGAGACTCGCGAAGTAATAGACATTTATGCACCTTATCCATAAACAGATACATCTCATGTGCTGCTTGAGCTGGTGGAAACTCTTTGTGAAAGGAATTGTAACTGGTCTTTGGTGACGGAGTTGGTGTAAGACATTTCAGTTCAGTGACAAACACCTCTGAAATCATTTGGATGGAAGAATGAATTTTAATAGCACCAAATTACGTGATGTACTAACATAATGGAACATCTTGCCATGTTTCACTTCTAAAAGATTTGTTAGCTTTTTAAAGATGTCAATATGCAGGAGTAATGTAAATGAGGTGAAAAAAAGGTTAATTTGTGGATTCAATACATAATTCAGTGTTTGTGGAGTAACCATTGCACCCAACAGCTGTGAATTTTACCTGTTTGGTTTAGCCGTTGGCTGACTCACTGTGGCCAGTGGTTGCATTACTACTTTTACACACACAGTGTAAGTGTACAAAGTCTTTTTTTTGAGGCAGTTAACCCCCGGAAAGGAGTATATGAAGTGAATGGTTCTGTTTGATGTGATTTGGTAGCAGTAACGTAGTGGGAACCCGCTTTGTAGCCCTTCTCTGGCACAGCCATCGTGCATTCTGGTTTTTCAGTCCCTCTAACTGTCCTTTTGATGGCTTTTCTCAGGAGGCAGTCCTGCTCTTGGTTCTGTGTTTTCAGAGGTTCCCTTGAATTCTACTTTTTCATCTCATGGAGAAATGGCAGTGTGTGTTTCTAAGGCACAGAAGGACATACTTTTTACTCATAACTTTCGTCTCCATCGCATCAATTCACACTTACTGCTGGCCTAGAAATGAATAATGACAAAGTTACGTTGTAGTCTGAAACCCAGCCGTCTTGTGGTGTCTTAACTTCGCAGTTCGGTATGGCATAAGGGGTATTTTACTCTCTGTTGAACATTAGATGTTTAGAGGATTATCAACATGCAGAAGTAGTGTGTGTGCCAAAGAGAGGTGGGAAATCAGGACACATGCTTGAATTGTACATGAGCATTTTCCGGGGGGTCTCAAAAGCATGACGTAGCTACCACTTTCTAGTGAAAATTGCTCCAAAGAAAACGTGCATTTCCTTAATGTAACAGCCATAGTCCTCGCTGAGGGTTAAGGACAGGCTGTGGTGTGGGTGGTTTGAAGTGTTTTCATCTACACCTGGGTTGGCTACAGTCTCACCATCTGAATCCACAACAACTTCTTCTCTCCCTCTTCTCTCTAGCTTCAGTCCTCATGTCCTCTTGTAGGCAAAGAGGTAGGCAGAAAGGATAGATGAAGTGGCAGTTAATAGATAGCAGATGGTCTCGTGAACTTTCCATTTCATTGAGGGTTTTGGGGAATGTACGCTTAACTCAGCAGAAGGCGAGAGGCAAGATAATTGTTGCCGTATGTACTGAATATGTCTACATATTATGGCAACACCTGGGACTCCCTGTCTTGTCACACATGCTAAGGCTCCTCATTTTCCAAAGAGAACTTCCTGGAAAGCGAGCACGGGGAATTGCCAACACCTCATGTTCCATGTGAACATCAGACAACGCCATTTGTAACGTGAAGCTGTTGAACGCTGGCACGGGTAGCCCAGAGGGGTGGAGTCTCCATCTTTGGAGGTGCTCACAGCCTGACTGGAGGTGGTCCAGGGCACCCTGCTGTAGCTGAGGCTGAGCAGGGCCGAGGTTTGGGTCTCCAGGGGTCCCTTCCCAACATAACTCTTCTGTAATTGTCTCCTACCTCAGAACTGTGCTCACTAAAAAGGAGTTGCCATAGCTGCTCACTCTAAAGAAAACGCCTCCAAAAGCAGCTCTCTTACTAGAATCACTGAACTGATTTCTTTGATTTAAGCGTGTAGACGGAAGGGCTGTGGATAAAACATTGGGAATGGCACTCATGGTGGTGGTGTACTGAGACCCATTGATTTATGGAAGTGACTGCCAGTTTGTCCATGGACAGCAGAATTTTGTGTAAATGATCTTGACTGAAATTAAGTTCTATGCAGAATGTTGCATAGAAAAGCAAACCAAAAGGCCTACAAAAGGACTGCAAGTTACAAAAGATTAAGCAGGGAAAGAGTAGGCATCTTGCCTGATATTCATGTGACAGGATGAATGAGGGAACCTCGGTGTCCTCTTACAAGTCAGAGTACTACAGACCACAACCTGTGCTCCAACAGCTGTGAAGGATACACTGCGGGTATCGAAGCATTCAGTCAGGCTTCTAGGAACAAGAAAAGCCGTTGATGTTACCTTCGCTAACAAAACACTCCCTCAGGCTCTTAAAGTCATCCATGTGTGCATACACACAGCCACGGTTTCTGCTTTGAATGTGATGGGAAAATCTCCCAAGGTGTAAAAGTAACACCGGATTTCCTCTGGCCTCAGTTAGCAGGGAAGCAGCAGAAGGGAATCCCACTGATTCTCACACCGAGGCTCACGCACGCAGTGCTCTCTGTTAGGCAAAGTGCCAGAAAGCTTCAGGTCTGCCTTTTTTCAGGGCCTGTCCACGTTGGTGAAGACTGCTCTCAACTCCAGATAAGCATCCAGCCCTAAATCTGTGCTGAATAATGAATTGCTTTGAATCACCTTTGGATGAAATGTGCTCAGTTAAGATGCTAGAAGTGCTTCTAATAATAACGGATGATTGAAAAGATAATCTTCAGCATTTATGAATGGTTCGGAATGCCAAGCGAAGGTCAACCTTGAGCAGTTAAATAACTTCTGTTTGTATCACTTTGTGTTGAAGTACCTGAGAAACTTTGGGTTGGACCAGTAGAAGACAAAATGTGTCTGTTTACATTCCTAGTCGTGACAGCAGCTTTACCATCAAATTAGTAACGAGGCTGAGGAAATTTCAATAAATTATGAAATACAGTGAACCACTCATCCTAACATAACATTTGGGGAAAGGGCGGGAATTTAACTTCTGGGCAGAGAGAGGACTGGAGTGTCTAGCATGGGAAAACCCTCCTTGGAGTTTCAAAGTTCAGGGTACCACTTGGCAGTTCCCCCTAGCCAGAAACAGCAGATCCCCTTCAGTTCTGGAATCTGACTGCCCGAAGGCACACAGTCACAGCATCTGAGTTACTAAGGGAGTGCTAATTGCTCACAGTTCTGCAAAGCTGAAACTTATCCAGTTTTTTTCTACTGCTCCTCCTAGAAGTTGCTTTTAGGTGATGGCACCCAAACAGGGAACTGTATGTTGCATCTAATAGATCACCTTTGATAGGTACCCAAAACATCTTAGCTGTACTTGAGCAGTTAGCCTCAGCATGGCTGGCTGCCTCAGTGGCAGGGTGTCTGGTCTGAAGGGAAGGCAGCTGGGGGGTCACTGGTGACTGACACACTTGGCCTGTCTGTGTGCCAGATGGCCATGCGAGGCTCGACGGGAACTTGCTCGTGACCTCAGAAAACAGCCCAAACTGCAGGACCAGCTTGCCCCTATCTACCCTTAGTATAGTCTTCTGTCGGGCCAATGTAAGCAGCATCCTGCCTCTTTGGGAGGAAGTTCAAAATGGAATTAGTGGAGTTTATTCCTAAGGTTGTTGCTACACCTCGATTTATTGGCCTGTTGTATCTTCTAATTGATAGAAGAGGAATCCTATCAATTGGGATTGGCTTTACTAGCAATCTCTTCTCCATGGACTGTCACTTGTTAAAGCTCCGTCTGGTAACATCTCTGCCCTTTCTGATGAAGTATTTTAGCATGCCCGCAGAACGCAGACGGAATAAACTGGGTTTTTCAGAATACCAGTTGTTCTTTTGTGTCTCAGAAGACTTAAGAGGTTGACCAAGAATTACAGTTGTGTTGACGATACTGCTTTGTACTGCTGCCGTTATGCATTTTGTATAGCTGCCCTGTCTCTTCCACAATAGGCACTTGGCATATCTGTCAAGTGCTCAGGAAAATTGACTCATTTATGTTTTCTCTTTCCCTCTCAGTAGTCATTTACGACCATCTGAAATGGACGTGTTTGCAGCAAAGAAGAACTCAAATTCACTAATTGATGCACAAATACACTCATTTACATGCAATTTTGTTTTTTTCTTTAGAAATGCATGTATTTGCATAAATAAAACCTCTTTCCCAAATATTAGTGTGAACAAAAGCGGTTTTCAAGGGTGCCAGAAAAGAGGGGCTGAATAGAAAAGCCAATTCAAAATTTGCATAATAGTTACTAATTGTTTTCCTTGCTATTAGCCTGTCTCTGCTAAATAGGCAATATTGGCTGCTACTTCATTTCTGGATACGGCTTGATGTAAGAATTTTGACCTCCTGTAGAGGATCTTAACGGTTGAGCGTAGCGAGGTGTGCGGCACGAGGCTTGGCTCCGCACAGGAGTGCCGTAGGGAAGTGGCACTGACGGCGCCCAGCGTTTGCCCCCTCGGTCTCTGCTGTGATCGGTGCCAGGGTTCTCACCAGAAACGAACCGCCCTTAGTGTGGTAGAACCAGAAAGTCATTTATTCCCACAAAACATTAGGAAGATCGGAGGAAATCTCAGTTTTCTCTGGGGGAAGGAAGATGTGTCTTTGTTGCAGCTGACTTTGCCAGCTTTCGTTAACATATTGTTCTTTCAAAATGTTATTGCTGAAGCCTCCAGAGAGATTATAGTACAGACACTGCTTAATTTGGGAATGAATAAGTAAATAAATCTCCCTCTACCTGGATTAAATATATTTAATCCATTTCCTTCATGTAGAAATGCAGAAAAAGACTTAACATGGGTTTTTTTTTTTTTTTGTTCCTCTGGGTATTTATTGCAACGTGTTTCTGTTAAAATGTAGTAGTCAGTACGGCTTAAGGCCGTTAAGTAAGGCCAAGCTATCAACTGTCTGCAGGAAACAGGGCAGCATTAGGTTTTCTGGGCAGCGGTTTGTTCGATAGAGATCCCTATTGGTTATCCATATAAAGAAAGGGCAGAAGAGTAAACCAACTGTGCCGATTGTTTTACTTCAAGGATGTTCTGGTGCATCTTTAACTTTACTGTTAAAAACTAATTGCTTCATTTCAGCGGGGTCAGAGATTTCACTGCGCTCTGCCCAGGGAAAAGCAGAAGGGAACAGGGAGGATGGAACAAGTCACGCTTTCCCTTCATCACAGCGCCAGGACAAAGGCGCTGACCTGGACCTGGCAACACTTGTGGTTAGTTCACAGCATGCACTGTGAAATAGGTCTGAGTGGCTATTCAGATTTAGGAGTTGGAAAAGTTCTGTAAAAGAGAGGGGGAAAGTCAAACCACCTGTTTGGAGGTTTCCGAGAGGAAATCTAAGCAGCGTCACTTCTAAGCTCAGGTTTGTCTGTGAGCACAGAGTAAAGTCTGGTTTGTGACACTACAGTGGGTAATTTTGGCCAAGTTTGGCTTCCAGAGCAAATCTCAAAGACTTGCAATTGTTCTTGAGAGGAACAGGTTGGATTGTTATTTTAAAGGCCAGTTTGTAGAGAGGATCTGTTGTGTTTATGTGGGATTTATATACGTGCATGTACAGAGAGAAGAAAACAGTGTATCTGCATCTGTGTACGCTCTTTTCATCCAGTATTCAGGAATACTGTATTTAGGGGTGTAATACCGTATTCAGTAGGTCCTCACACCCTTAAATCCAGCGTTGCTTTGGCAGGCTGGTGTTCCTTGTAGTTGCATGCTATTTCTAGAGATCCAGTGTCGGTCACAGCAGCCTGAAGCCAGGCGTGCCTGGGCCAGCGCTGGTCCAGGTCAGCGCCGCTGTTGCTGGGAAGGGGCGAGCCACCTGAGAAGGAAGAGTGCTTCATCACGATTCCGCTCTGTACTGCGGGTCCTGAAGTGGAGAGGAAAGACTGGTGGATGACAAAGTAATACTGCTGGCTCTTTCTCTGTATTCTCAGGCTACAGAGATGCTGCCAACGACACCTTCCCTTTCATCTCCAGCAGCATTCCTCGTTCCAGCCAGTTTTTGGTGGAGAGCGCTTTCTTTTTGCATCTGTAACTTTCTTCCTCTCTCTAGCCTGTGCTTCCTGCTTTCCACAGTAGTAGCTCTAGAAGAATTTCAGGAAGTGAATCTATTATCAGTCTTTACAGATGTTTCTTCAACTTGCCCCTTTCTGTTTCCTCTGAAGACGCCAGTGCCCCTTTCCGCCGCACCGGCGGCAATTCCCAACCTCTCTGAGCAGTGCTGCGGCTGGTTCAGAAGCATCTTGTTAAAGCTGCGGGTGAACGTGTGTAGGTATGTTCCTGTCTTGTCAGGAAAAGTTTGACATCGTGGTTTCCTTCGTGAGAAATGTGTCTCTGTTGAAAAGGAAACATATTTTCCTTTTTAAAGGGTATGCCACGAAGAAAACCATAGGAGAGACAAAACAGGCTGGAAATACTGCCCCGTGCCAAGGGCTGCTGCCCCCCGGTTCGCCCTGAGCACACGCAGATTTGTGTGCCCTGCGAGCTGTAGTCTCGCCACGCACACGGGGTGACTGTGGTGGATTTCTGTGTAGTGCTTTTCCCACCTGATTTCAGAACGTTTAGCAGAAGAAAAAGGGTTAGTGATCTCATTCCCAGTGTGCAGAGGAAGAAATGAAGCAAGGAGGTGTTAAATTTCTGGGAGAGAAATGGCAGAGTGTGATGTGAGGTTCAGGTCTCCCGAGAGTGATTTTTCTGCCACTCTGTTACATTATATTGCCATTTATCACGATCCTTTTTCAGAAATATGTAATGAATTGGGGCAGTACAGATGAAGCTTGATTTGTTGGCTGGCTGGTAACGTTCATCCCTTTTTTTCTTGGCTGCATTGCCCAGGGTGCCAAAAATACTTGCTGAAAACTCTTTTTCGAGGAAGTGTTTCTAAACTGTTTATCATTTGAAAATATCAAAGGGGAGTAAGTCCTTTTATTTTTGTGTTTGTTGCCCTTAGTGAAGGTTGGTGTAATGGCTTCTCTCTGCAGTTTTTAATTTAGTGTAGATAACAAGAAGATGCATGAATCTTATTACAGTGCATGTCTAGCAGAGGTCACCCTCCCCATTAACCTTTTGGACCCCCATGTCATTCAGCTGGTTGGTTTTGGAGGTCTGTGCAGTGAAGTGGAAACAGCAGGGGTTGGAGCCATCGGTACTGAACCCCTCATGTACCCAGATCCTCCAGATAGCAGAATAAATTGTATTGCTCTCATCTCCTCCTTCAGCGATCACGTTTTAAAGCATGAAAAAAATTATGCGTTAAACCCCCAAATTTACAAAGGCTGTATTGGAAAAATTAATCTTCCTGTGTTCCATCCGTAGTGCGCTCATACGATGAGATTTGTTTATTACTGTTAGAAGTACTGGGGATTTTTTCTTCTGCCTAATACAGCTATTAATGTAGGGCTTAAAGACCCGTATGTTTTGTTTTAATTTCTTGTGATGAAACACACAGTGAGTTTTTTCTACCCAAATAGTAATTAAGGGAAAATAGAAGTTAGCTGTAAGTGTCATTTATGTATTGAAACACATTAATTCTGTGGGAAGATGAAGTGACCTGTTCTGGTTTACGTGAGCTGATCTTCTGCAGCTGAAGCCAGCAAAAAAAGCTACTTAAAAGGGGGGCCAAACATTTCACGTGGCAGAGAGTCAGGATCAGGGTATCTGAAGGTGCCCGAGGAATAGCTGTGCCCTGCGCTGCTGCCAGTCGTCAGCACATCTAAAATCCTGAGGGCTAGCAAGAATTTGTCCTTCTGCTAAGGCTGTATCTCAGCTTCTCATCTTCGGGATGTTTGGATTAAAGCAGCCAATCAAATTCCACCAGTTCTCTTTCTAAAGCTGTGGTATCTTATGTGCTTTTTTAAGAAATATGAGATAAACCTGTAGCATAAAGTAGCAGGAATAACAGGATAAGTAAAGAACTAAATTCAGATTAAAGTCTCTTGATACCTTTCTCTTTTGTCTGTATGCCATTAGCATAAATTATCATTATCATAATTAAACAAAAAAGGCACTGTGTGAATTTTACATCCTATTCCCTCGTTGATGCTGGAGAAACAATACGCGTGAAACCAAATGTTATAATAGCTATAAAGTCAGTTTCCATAGTGGCTTTTACAGGTTGCAGTAAAAGTCTTTGGTGGCTGTGCAGTTCGTAGTAAATTAATCGCCTGCTTTTTAGTTCATTGTGTATTTTGGGGCTATAAAATGAGTATTTACAGCTATGTTTTTCTAATTCCTCCAGCCATCATTGTGCCTAGACTGAGCTAATTATCACATCTTCACCTCGGAATTCTGCTCATCACTGCCTTTATGTGCTCTGTTAGCAGACACCACAGAAGGCACCAGTAATAACCATGCAGCATTGGGAGACACTTGCTCAGTGACTAGAACTGGAATAGGTTTACAGAATGGCGCTGTTCACTCGCATCTTTTATTTGGATTACTGGGTTGGAGAGCGCTGGGTCTCTGGTGATGAGTCCAAAATAGTGACTAGACACCAGATTTTAAAGGTTACCAATCCATAGTATTTATAGCAGATTTCCAGGGGAAACGAGGTGCCTATCTCATGAACGTCGCCATGGCGGTGGTGCACAGATGCCTTTGGAAATTCCATCTGGCCTCTGTGCACACTGTTCGGCACCACAGTGCTTCTGCAAGCCTGGCCTTGGACGCTGGTTGGTGCAGACACCGTTGATGGTACGTGCGGGTTGGCAGTGCAGCTTGTCACCTAAAGCCATGGGAGTTGATTCTTGCTGTTGAGGACGTGAGCCACGCGTGGTTTTAAATAAATTGCTACACCAAGTGTCAGTGCAGAGCAGGATAGTGTTAACACATTGTATTAAATGTGATATTGTATGAAATATTTCGCTGCGAAGAGATGCTTCATTTACACCCATGGTGACATTGTATTTACATCTTACTTCTTTCAAGAACTAAAAGCGTGTTTTGACAAGAATTTTACACATAGAAATACTAATAGCATGCTAATTATACTCTGAAGCTGACAGTGTACAGCTAGGAAGGCTCTTGGAGATGATAACCCCTTTTCCACTTCTGAATCACAGTCAGCATTCAAAATTAATGTTGTTTAGGAGATGTTGTTAATCTGCCTTGCGTTTGTTCACTTCAACAATAAGATTAGTTCTGGATTCCCTCAGGCAGACTTTAATAGGGATTTGTCACTTTGGGAAGAGGACCTTCCCATTTATTAATTTGCTCGTTTGACCAGTAATTTTGGCTTCAGTGGTTGTGTTTTTTTGAAAAGTGTTGTGTCTGATTTAATTTTTCCCAACGTGTGTGTGTTCCATTTGGTGTATGGCAGAACGTTAAGGCTCTAGAGCCACATCACAAACTCTGAGGATGAGTTGGGCTTAACTCAGTGGAGATGTTATTTCCCAGCTGGTAGTTCCTTGCTGTAGCTCTGGAGCGTGATGCCGGCTGAGCAGAGGGGACTGATGGTCTGCTTCTCCCGGTAGGAACTCACGGGCTGTGCTGTGCGGTGGAATGTGGCTCCAAGACAGTGTGGAGCGTTTGCCATGAGGCGTGTCCGGTGGCCAAGCAGCGGGAAGCTGTGACCGCTTGCGGTAAATCTCCGACAAGCAGAGGAGCAGAAGGGAGGTAGTGCAACTCGTGTTACTCCCCTCCCCGAGCAGAGTTCCCGTGCCTCGCGCACGTGAAGGTGCTGAGGGAGCTGCTGGATGTGCCGTGCTGAACGCTGGCGGAGATCGCAGGAGAGTCTTTTCTGCGTAGCAACAGCAGGAGTCTTACCCAACGAGAGAAAGGGATGGGGAAGCCATTATAGCTGGGAGAAATTTTAAAAGGATGTAGAGAAAGTGTGGAGGGTGACAGTACGTACCACCTCGTGCAGCCTGTCCTGTGTCACCAGAGAGAAATGGTGACAGATGTTCAGGAAACTCCCCACCAACTCTTCTTAATCCTGTGAATCATAGAGTCATGAAAAGGTTTGGGTTGGAAGGGACCTTGAAGCCCCCCCAGTGCCACCCCCTGCCATGGGCAGGAACACCTTCCACTAGGGCAGGTTGGAGGTGGGTCTTCACATCCTCTGGCAAGGCTCAGATCCCAGAGAAAGCTCTGAGGCTTTCTCGGTTCGTACTTCTTTGTAGTGTCTTGATGGCACCTGCCGGACTATTTTCGCCCCACAGCGTGTCTTATCTAGATGCGTGCGCCTGCTTCCGTTTCCCATCTGCTCGTAGGCTGGGATGTTGTTTTCATTGCTCCCCAACAAACTGCTCTGTCCTCCCTCTACTGAGGTGTTACCGGGGTGGACACAGTTCAGATTTTTTGAAGGTTTTGTTCGCCTAATATTTGTCTGTTCAAATTAAATCTCAGAGCCAGAACCTGCCAGCCTGATAACTTTAGGTCAGTTCCCAAAGTCCATCTAAAGCTGGTGTTTATCTGGTTTGCTCACTCTATGCTCTGCTCAGTGTGACAGGGAAAAATGTTAGCAGGGCTGAAGGAAGACTGTTTTCAACTCCAGGCTATGTAAAATATCTCTAATTTCTTCTTTCTAAGTATGCATCAAATCATTGATTTGGAAACACAGTGCCCAAAGTGCAACGCTTACGTGTGCAATTCCATACCTGCCGGATGTGTAGCTATCCGTCCCTTAGGGTTGCCGATGATGTGTGAGAAGGAACTGTAGTGATTGCTGTTAGCTGCTTTTTCATGGGTAGTACCTATTTCTTGTGTTACTTTAAAATTGCAGCCATGGTCTTTTGAGTCACACCAGTTTGTTATTAGAGTATAAGCAGAGCAGCAAGGCAAAATGGGGGGGGGGGGCGGGGAATTTTGAGCCAGGGCCTGAATCTGTGTTATTTTTAGCACTTTTTCAGCTAACTGCCAGGAGCTGACAGGCAGGAGAAACACAGTGTGAATCAAGATGTTCAGTTGTCATCTGTTCACATTCTTAATTCGTGAATTTGACATGCAAATAGTTCTTTCGCCGCCGGTGTTGACGCTGTTGAATGATGCAGGCACCCTTGCTGATGCATTCACGGTGGGCTCTGTGGGGCCTTGGTCTAAAATAGATCGGCAGCGTTCTGTATGTAGCAGCCTTTACATGACCCGTCCCGTGGAGCTGAGGATAAAACATCCTCCGTTGGGTAACTGAGGATAAGGCATCCTAACACGTGCCAGCTCTGCGTTGTGAATGTGCTTGTGTATAATAGGTCAGAGGTGAGTAAGTCCCAAGAGGAGTTCTTCAAGAAAGTGACCAGTGTTCTTTATATATTCTTTAAGTGAAAAAACACTAAATAACCTACCAAAGAGAACGCATCTCGCTCTCTTGTCGTCCCCAAGATATTCAGCTAGGGGAAAAAAGCTCACTTGAACGAGGCCATTATTTTCTGGTTTTCCATCACGAGCTTTTGTGGCGCCTGCGTAGCCCAGAGCTGTGCGGAGCTTCATTTCGACGTTACGGCTGTCAGTGTAAGTGCCAAAAAGGAAACGGAAGACCTGTCAGACAGAACAGAGCTGCGTTAAAAATGGACAGTGATATCAGAAAAGAAAACAGAACGGTTCTGTAGAAGAGCAAAGATGCAGGAGGAGGAGAGTAACCAGGAGAGAGGTTGCGGTGGAGATTGATTATTAGGGGATAATTTAATTGGCCTGGAAGTTTGAAACTGGAGAATGGAAAGATACAAGTGAAAAGTGAGGGGAACTGAGGGGTAAATTGAAAGAGTGAGTTTAGCAAGGAAAACCAGCCATAACTTACTGGGGATGGAAATCAAAATACCGAGATGTTGCATTAAGAGGTGTAATAGTTTTACTGTATGCTTTGTGAAATGCAGACAGCTACAACAATTTCATACATTCAGAAAGATGATAGAAACTTTTCAGCTTGTCAGTTCTCTAAAGGTGGGGTTTTTTAACATTCTTCTTGTCATATGGTGCTTTTCCATACAGTCAAAAGATTTTCCTGTGCAATGTGTTTGAGGTCTGAGCAGTGGGTATGAGCGGGATCTAGCAGCGTGTGTAGAGGAGTAATCAGTGTCTGTTCGCTCTAGGTCTGACATGAATCCAGCCTGTGCCCTGAGGTCCAGCAGAAGAGTCTGCAGTAATCAGAGGGACACATGAAATTGTGGTTTATTTCTTAAGTCATGACGTCTATTGGGTCCAGTCAGTGAGGAGAAGGGAGCACGATTCCTGAGCTGCAGGCTGTGCACAGTGACTTGGAATCAGGATGTGTTACACCCTCCTATTAGTGCCATTTTATCTAAATTTTTCAATTCCAGTTGATGGGTGGGATTTAGTGCTAGCTTGAGGAAATGCTGTCCGGCATACGGGTTGTGTCGGCTGTCCCACTGCAGAACAGCCGATGGGTCAGCGTGTGCCTCCAAGGCCCACTGCCTGGGCGCTGCTGGGGAGAAAAAGCAACACCGTCTGTTGCCTGAAGCTAGCAGCGTTCTTTTGGTTTGCTTTGGCTTTTTATCAGAAAGAAACAGCTTCCACGTTTCGTGAGGACTCAATGGTTCCGTTGCCTCATTGCCTTCTGAAAGGGTTGGGATTCCAAAAGCCTCAGCAGCTGATTTGAGGAAGAAACAGGAAAACATGTTGTATTCTGTATCTTAGCTGTGGTCTCATTTTACTGGATTTTTTTAAAGCACTGGTTTAACATTTTCCCCTGGGAATCTAGTTAGCATTGAAACGTTTTGTCAACAGCCATTGCTTCATGTAGAAGTAACACATAGATTTTAAAATCTGCTATGTTTTTCTTCCCAAACCAACTTATATTCTTAATACAGTACCTGAAACCGTCATCGGGGTTGCTGCTGGCTCACAGAGGTGATGAATTGGATTTTAACTGTGTATTCGTACAGTTTATGACCTTTAGTTTAGCGATAAATGAAATCTGAAAAATGGGTGGAGAAAGTGTTCCATGATTTCCATTCACTTGTTTGCCAATATGTTAGGGACTCGCTTTTGAAAGATTTTCCAAGTTAAGTGTGTGCAGGGATTAGCCCATACTGCTTTTATGTTTTTGTTGTTACAAACAGCCGGTAAGAAAACTCCACTGCTTTTGGGAAGTAATGTTGATATATTGGCCTAAAGTTAAATTAACTGTTACAAAATAAGCAAAATGCTTCTTCAAAAATATCCAGTTGTCTTGATCTTGTGAAGGGCTAAACCTTCGGCACTGTGTCAGCCTTGCACTGTTCTAGAACTGTCGTAGTCCTGTAGTGTCTAGGGGCTTGGGTTGAGACCAGGATGCCAGTGTGCTGCGCCCCGTGTAAGCTGAGAAACCACGACCGTCAGGCCGTCTGTGTGTGCCATCGGAAGGGTGTCAGTAAAACCTGCCAATAAGTGGAATTTGAGGTGTTGTAGAGCCATTGCAGTCCCGCTCGGCGCTCATCCACTGAGATGCACAAGGGCCGTTTGATCTTCGTTCTTTGGTTCCAGTAGACCAGAGCAGAACAGATGCTTTCCAGAAGAGTCAGGTGCTGTAAGCACCGGCTTCTTCAGCACCCTCCTCCTTTCGATCTTTTGCTCTTTCGGACCGTGAAGATTCTTAGAGAAGTCTCAGTTTTACGATGGGTTCTGGAATGTAGACACCAAGTTAACTTTGCGTGGCAGGCTGCATTTTGGGTACAGAAACGGTCAGCTTGATTAATATGGTGTAGAGTGCCTGTTTCCCCCACCCTCACCACTGTGAGCAGGCGTTTCAAACTAAGCCATGGGCTGTATGTTTTTCGGTGGCTAAATGGCTGAAAAATGCTATTTTTAAAATTACTTTATTTTCTTCTCATTGGAGTGGAAGTGAACGACTACGGCAACTCCTTTATGTGCCAGCCAGAGCTAGACTGTGCTGTCACAGTAGATGGGAGGATTAATGACTCATGCTAATAGCACGCTTGGAATATGCTGTGTGGAAGACTCTACATACCCAAGATGAGCTTGACATGATCTGAAGTTAATGCTCTGACGGGGCATTCCTCAGGCGGTACCGGTCACACACCCTGATTGTGTCTGCCTTTCGGCAGATCCTTGCCAACAGACTGGGCCCTGCACTGCCAGGGCAGCACAGAACCCTGCGGTTTGAAAGCTGGTTGTCCCTGGGTTTTACCACTCGCTGTTGCCACTAGGTGGAATGGTTTTAATCGTGTCTGTTCACCAGGATTGTGTTTTGAGCTCCAGAGGTGCTGACACAAAGGAAGGGAGGTGATACAGTCACCAGTAACATTTTACTGTCAAAATGAGGACTTGTAATTAATTATTACAATTCATAATTCATCAGATGATCCTAAACCAAGGAGTAACTTCCATTGCATGGTTGTTTTTTTTCAATAATACAGTGTTAAAGGCATGGCACTGAAGATGGTATTTGGATAATTTTTTTAACCCATCAACTGCAACAATCATCCTATATAAATAAGGACATTTTTTCATCTGTAAACACACATTTCATCTTTTAAAAATAAATAAATAATTACTATCAATCCTGTTTATTACAAGCTCATAACATAGGAGGCTATGGTTTACTGTGCCGCATGTACCCATGTTGCTTCCAGACTGACGTTTAAACCAAAGCTGTCTGCTGTACTAGGACTTCTGTCATCTTCTGCACTGGTTCTAATGGTCAATGAAGTTGGACCCTAAAGGCTTTCTCAGCTGGTTAAGAATTTTGGTTGGACCCAAGGTATATATCATCTCTACAACAGGTTATTGTGTCTGCCACTCCACATTTTTCTTAAAAGACAAGGCAGAAGAATTATTAATACTTAGAATCAGGCATACAATGTAAAAGACATTAGAATTGCTTTGAGCTTCTAGAAGTAGCTGATGTGGCAGCAATGAATAGCAGCTTGTGTTGCAAACTGACCACCTTCTGTATATTTGGCAGCTTTCTGCAGGGGATGAGCAGTCACAACTCAAAATTTTCTGATTCTGTTTCTGTTTTTCTCTCACATAACCTTTGTTTATCTGTTTGTAAGTTGACTATTTCACGGGAGCATTGTGGGTCTGTGACTTAGAAAGTGTTCCCAGGTCTCTGAATGAACGGCACGGGAAGTGCCGTTACTGCTACCACAGATCTTGCAGTGGTAGGGATTCAGATAATTCAATTGACATTTGATGAATATCAATGTATATTAATATAAAGGGTGTATATGTTTTGTAAATTAATTTTCAATGTCTGTGGTGTTGTCTTCTGCTGAATTTTGTGTTGCTCTTTTCATTATTTTTACTGTATTATTCCTCGAGGCCAACATGCAGAGCGGTGCATAGTAGTGTTGATAAAAACATACAGTTACTGCCTTTTACTTATGCTCCAGGCTGACAACAGGGAGGGAACAAAGGAGGGAGCAGTGTCATCTGCAGAGCTGGTGGTGAGTTTGCCTCCCGCATCCCGTCTGTTCCGTGGGCAGCTGGGTATGGAAGAGGCTTCATTTAACTTCCCCCAGAGGGTTCTCCATGGTCACCAGTACGCAATGTGCACTCTAACCAAAGGCTTTGGGAGACCCTTCTGATGATACAGGTCCCTCTTCTTTTTCTCACAGACCATGTAAATGATGATTAAAAATCTCTGGTAATACAAGAATCTCAAAGCCTTGTAAGCTGTCAGCTCAGTCACATAATTGCTTTTGGACAGTCAGAGGTGTGTGGTTCTCCTCGGAGACCTTGGGACTGACTGCTATCGTCTGCCAGCGATAAGTTCTTTCATTAGTTCTGCTTGTCTGGAGTGATTTCCCTTTGGCTGTTGTGGCGGCTGGTTATTTAAGACATCCTCGGGTGAGCTGGCTCTGGAAGGGGCTCTGATCCACCTCCTTCCTGGACCGCTGACAAGCCCGCAGCAGCGGGTCCGCAGCTGGCTGGAGGGCCTCGAGGCTCGGGGCTGCCTTGGGGGACAGCCAGCTCTCCGCGTCAGTGCCTCCCGTCGGAGATACACACCGCTTCCCGGGAGGCTTCGGCAGTTCCCCAATTTCAGACGCTGCTGAGTTCAAAGCCCTGTTCTGCGTATCTCTTCAGACATCTGCCATGCCCTCTGACCCTGACTGGTTTCCAGCCATGCAGGCTTTCTTCTTGTCCGTATTCCACTGAGCAAAGCATAAAAAGATGACAACCTGGCATTTTTTCCTGCTAGTCTGTAATTTAACAGCTAAATATGGATCAGGGCCTGACTTTGCTTGTTTTGTAATAGCCTCTTTGTTACTTGGGCACCATTTTCCACCAGTGTATTAGGTTGCCATTTGTACAGACTGTTAGCTGTGGGGGATGCCACTGGCTGTTCACTTCACCAAGTTATGATCAATCAGTAAAATGTAACCTGAATTCCTGTACAGCATAGCCATCCTGAAGTTATCTAATGCTCAGTCTAGCACACTGGAATCCCTTGTAATTAACTTTAGGTGTCACTCTTGGGTACTGTGCAGCTTTTCATGATTTTTGGTTTTGCTTTACTTGGCGCTTACAATTCCTACTTAATGCACCAGAGCCTGAATCCCAAGTGATTCCAGAATTTTTCTGCTTCAGCAAGATACCTTGTAGACATAATGAGTAAGAAAATGTAGACAACATAAATTGCTGGTAAGGGTTGCAAAATCGTGCCAAGCTAAGCTGAACACCAAGGGCTGTGTAGGCTCCAGGCCCTGCTTAGAGTATCAGTTGCTCCTTTCCAGAAGAGAGGTTCCAGTATGACCACCGTTTTACTGGTTTTGCTAGCATGCATGTTAGTAACATTGCTTAGGTGTTTGTATTAGTTTCCTTCAAACGTTGTCTTTAAATGTGTGGATTGTGTTACAACATGCAGTAGGAAAGTTAGTCCTCTGCCTGTGCTCATGGTGATGTTCTTGGGAGGGTGGGACGTAAGCACGATGGTCACTGAGTGTGAAGACTTTGAGCAGGTAATTGACCTCAGTGACTTTGAAGGGGTAGTTTTCCCTCATTTCTGAGCGCAGAGGAGGGCAGCCAGATTTTGGAAGACGAGAGCATTTCCAGTAAAAGTTACTGACAGTTTAATAGAATAAATCTGTGGTTGCAACACTCACAAGAGCAAAAGTGGTTTCATTTGTTCTGCTGATAATAGAAGCAGCATTGTCAAAAGTACGGATGGTGGGAAACCTCTTGTGAGTGCTATCAATAGGAAATTTTCTGAGGAAAAATGACAGGCTTGGGCGGGTGCCTAGCAGATAAAATTCGTTTTCATTGGATGCCATTGTTCAGTACAGCTTCAGCATTTATAGTTCAACACTTACAGACACCCAGAATTTTCTGGCATTCCCAAAACAGCCCTCAGCCATCTAATTGTATTTCCAAGTACTGAAAAGTTACTATTTTTCCTTCACCTTCCCGAGGTTTGCTTTGAGTCATACATCTGACTTTTGTCCTAGAACCACACAATCAAAGAGTAGTTTGAGTTGGAAAGGACCTTAAAGCCCCCCCAGTGCCACCCCCTGCCACGGGCAGGGACCCCTTCCACAGCCCAGGGTGCTCCCAGCCTCATCCAGCCTGGCCTTGGGCACTGCCAGGGATGGGGCACCCACAGCTTCTCTGGGAACCTGTCCCAGTGCCCCCCACCCTCTGTGGGAAGAATTCCTTCCCGATGGCCCATCTATATGTCCCCTCTTTCAGTTTAAAGATGCTACAGGAAACACCTTTTGACCCAAGTTACTGACTGCAAGGTAGGAGAGGAGGACATGCCTTGTGCTTTGGCCCATGGAGTGGGATTCAAGTGCTGGAGCTGCTGGCGGGACGGCAGGCAGGCCACAGCGGCTGGGCTGTGAAACAGTGTGAAAGGAGGTTCAGAACGTCAGAAGTTCCCAGTCGCTTACTAGACAAATCATCCTGCAGAAACTGGTGTCATTCTACACCTCACATACATGTAAGTGCTGATAGATGAGAATAACATCGGAGAGAAAAGCTTGAAGTAATTCATCATACAGGTGCAGTGTTTATTTTTCCAGTGTGTGGGAGCCACTCCCTGTGCGTGTTTTTTTTGCTTTGAGTGGAGAGGGTCCTGGCAAGAGCAGGGCAGTGCTCGTGAAGCACTTGCTCTTTACTCCCTCTCACTCCACTTTAGGAAGTAACTTGGAAAGCCCCTGGGAGAGGTTGTTACCTGAAGTAAAAAATTTAATCCGCTAGTGGATTAAACATGAAACGTAATGGTGGGACACAGGGGAGGGTGTTGTGCGTTGTCGTATCGTCCCTGCCAGCTCATACAGCAAATAAAGCAAAGCTTTGGTGTGGAGGTCTCTGTTCCCTGTGCTGTTTCCAGCACGGTGGGTAGCCCGTGCCTGGTGATGAGGATTCTTTACCTAGGTGCAAACCAAATCCTAAATAGCAATCACAGTTATAGATGGAATGATGTCCTGTGACTGGCAATAGAAAGGAAATCCACAACAAATTGCCATGCTAGTATTTGTTTATTGGAAATGCTCATCAGCATGTGAATGTTTGTAAGATAACTAAAACATACACCAAACACAAGTGTAGTTCACCAGTATCCATAAAGTTGGAATATGTCCATCGTGGACTCCTGGATAGCAAACAGGTAGGTGCCACTCTTGTATACAATAGATGAGGATGCTGTGAAAAGCACTCACAGTTTTCCATGTTTGTGACAACGTTCCAGTTAGAGCTGGACGTCTTCAGCGGCACAGAAACTGCAGTGCGTTAAATACTCGTGAACTACTTTAAACACTGCTTCTTTGTGTTTTGTCTGGGTTGGAAATCCAGATCTGTCACAGCAGAAAGCTCTTGATAAACGCAGTGTTTCCGCAGTACTGTAGCTGTGGGGAAGGATGCAGGGCGTTTCGGTTATGCACTTCGAGTGAGTGTGTTTACAGTTGAGCTGCCTGAAGTCGCGGTGGTCCAGCTGTTGGAAAAGCAGAGCACTTGGGGTGGCAAGTTTCTGTGACTCTGGCCTAAGTGTCCAGGAGTGGTTAAGCGATGTGTGTTCTGTCCAAAAGACAGCTTTTTGTATTGGCAACGGGTATATGCAGCTGGCTTCTTGCTGCTGTGGGAGGTGGTGGATCGGTGTGGCGTGGATCAGCATGTAGGTCGGTGTGGAAGCTTCCTCTGGAGTTGGGTGTTTTTTCCGGTTGTCACTCTGGCTGACAAAACCCATCAGTGGCACACAGGACTGATGGCATGCCGCTGCCTCACAGGAGCTTGCTTGGTCCCTCTTCCAGTTGGAGACATGGCTCAGTTTCCTGAACAATGAAGCTGCTGTGACTGGTAAGGTGTCTGGAAGCTGTGAGGCCTCGTCGCATGGCTCCTGGCATGTTACGGGCACGAACTGTCTGGGGCTGGTTGTTCCTGTATAACTGACCATTGCTGCGAGCTTAGCCCATTTCTCATTCTTGAATCGAATTTCTAGCCTACTCGTGCTGTTATTCGCTGGCACGTAGGTGACGTAAAGCAGTGAAGAAGGACAGATGACCAGTCAGATGGCTTTTGCAGTGGATACAGGGTAACAGACATATGCCTTGTTGCAATTTCATCTTTATCAGCTTTCTGCGTTTCAGGGCACTCCAATCCTGTTCTTCAGACTCCTGTATTCAGCATTTCCTAAGCAGTTTCCCTCAGACACAGCATCTCTCGGTTCCACGGGACACTCCAGCATTTAGAGGACATTTCCTTCCTGTTGCAACATCCTGGAGCTATTTCTTCAGAGACAGATTGTTTGAGTCCCTGCAAATCGAAGAATGTTCAGTACTGCAGAAGAATCCTCGAAGCTGCCATCGCAGGGTACTTCTGGCTGCACACACCACATTCTGTTCATTTCTTTCACCTCCCAAAACCTATTTGGAAAGCACCCTAGGAGTGCTTTAGAAATGTTAACACGTTGTCAGTCAGTATGTTGTCAGAACTGTTCATTTGTCATTTCTTGCTTACTGGGAGCTTAGAAAGGATTAAAAACTGGAGCTGTTCCAGAAGCCTGTAAATACTGACAGGTTTTTCACTGCTCCCTGTTCCCAAGAGGTTTGGCCAAACTTAAGAATAGCGATCAGCTGCGTAGGTAGTTCATGTACACAGCAGACCTTTCTGCCTGTGTCGGCACCTATTTTGTGCTAGAACAGATCCTGCACGCTGTTTGGAGTGCGGTTCTGCGTGCTGGTGTCCTTGTGGGGAACATGAATGCTCACTCTGAGTCCTGAGGCTGACAGAGGTGCCAAACCTGCCTCGGTCTGGCTGCCCTGGCTATCTGCCCTTACTGCCTGACTTCCACACCCCACATTGCCCTCTTCCACCACAGCCGGTGTGTAGCGAAGCCCGGGGAGGCCGGCCCCCCAGAGCCGCACAGGATCCCATGCTCCTGCATGGGGCAGAACCTGCGTGTTCCTCGGGGCCCCTCTGGCACCTTCTCTGCGTGCACAGAAAGAAGTAATGTATCTTCAGCCTGGAGCATACCACTGGCTGCATGGGTTTGAGATGGTTACCTTCCCGTTGCCTGGGAAGGACGGGCTTGCTTACCCTTGTAAAACAGTTAAGAAAACAAGGCTGAAAATTATGAAATGGGCAGAAAATAACATTATTTAATAACTTACTAAGAGCATGATCCTGCATGATTAGGTGCTGTGAAATCAAATATAACAATTGAAGTAAAAAGGGATAGTGTTCTTCAGGAAGCTCCAAGGTAACTGTTGAGATAGCAGTGGCCACTGTAGCAGGAAAAGTAACTTACTTTAAACAGTAAAATCCTTTTACTACTGGAGGTCCTATGTTTTCCAGGAGAATGCCGGTGGTGTTCTTGTCACAGTCAGTAAACACTGTGGAAGAAGCTCTGAAAAAGCCGATAGAATGGATTGCTCATGTTTAGTATATTCTCCCGCTCCAATACTCTTAACCTTGAAACTTGAAGGAACATTGCAGTGTGGTTGTTCAGGAGCAGACGTGGTGTTCAGCAGGGCACAGAGCAGTGGAACACTCTGTAAGGAAGCAAGTTTATCCATCACACATCATCTGTACTTCGCAGCTCTCGTAGGGCTGAGCTCACAAGTTGGGCGTGATAAGGGACAGCGAGTGCTTTATTTGTTGTTTATGCCACTGATGCCTACCAGAGGAAACCAGCTGGCTCAGATGGCCTTGCTTTGGCCAAGGGGTTGTGCCAGGTGACCTCCAGAAGTCCCTCCTGACCTTAATTACTCTCCTCCTGTGTGCGACAGGGGTTACTGTGATCCGGTTCTGGAGGTTGAATAGCAAGATGGCAGTGCAGAGATACAGTCCAGCTCTTTGCTGAACGTGATGTGCAGCGCGGGCAGGAGAGCTCCATGCTACACAACCCGAGTGTTCTGTCGCTCTTAAAAACACTTCTGTGGCCAAATAATTGGAAAGTGTGTATTCAGGCATTAAAAACAGGTCTATTACTGTGCTTGTACTTAGTCCCACAAAGTGGAAATCTTACAGTGTGTTGTTTCTTTAGAGAAAGGTCAAGGATTTATTTTCTTTTCTCAGTATTTTGACTCAAAAGTCAATTTACTTAACCAAAACAGCAGAAGATACCGTAGTTAATGTGAAAGGGCAGTCCGAACCACCTCACCCTCCTTCCAAGGCCTACTTTCACGTCATGACGCTCTGTACGCTCCAGCTTCGGTTGTCAGAGCGCCTCGCTGTCCGTGCTCTGGAGACGGTGGAGCAGATGGTAACGGAGCTGTGCTGCGTACAAGGTTTGCACATGCGAGTTTCTGAACGGAGGCAAACCGGCTGAAAATGGGCGTACACGTTAACTGTGACTGCGTGATGGAACTGAAGAACTCTCAGGTGTTTGCAGGAAACTCTGCTTTTACTCTCAGTTGGAGTTTGGAAAAAAATGTCAGGAGTCCTGTGAAACCCCACAATAATCAGGAGTTCGGTGCAGGGCGAAGTTATGCCTCGATCCTAAACTCCTTCCTCGTTGCAAGCTGGTGTTACCCGTCAGATGGCTAGTAAGGGTTCTAAACTGTGAAAGCTAGTGGGAACAACTTCTTGGAAATAAAATCACTGTGTGCATTTAGGGATTGCAGCCTTGGAGAACTGAAAAGCAAGAGTTCCCCAGTTTTTACATTCCACCCTGCATGACAGGTTAGGTTTCGTAAGAATCTTTGGTGAAGCAGCTCAAGAAGAGCCTTTTGAAGATGCAGTACACTGTGTGGCACAGCGGTACCAATCTAGATGTGAGGGTACGTGAGGCGTGGCTTTCCTCTACAGAAGCTTTGTTGGCCCATCTGTGCGATACCTGTTCTATCCACGTATCTGTTAGTCCTGTCTGTTTGGTGGACATTCGGAATTTTAGCACGGGTGGCTGGGGTTCAACCGAAAAGGCAGGTGTGTGACGAGAGATTTGTGGTTGGCATTTGAACAGTGGTATCCATGCCATTTTCACTCAAAGCCCCCCCAGTGCCACCCCCTGCCATGGGCAGAGACAGTTTCCATAGACCAGGTTGCCCAAAGCCCTGTCCAACCTGGCCTTGTATTCAACCAGGTATTTTTCTTCCTCTGATCAGTAGTTCATCCCGCAGTTAACAAAGGCAGGTATTTTTCTAGCATAATCCCAGACCTCCTATATGTGTAGAGGAGTCAAATTACTAATAATTTTTTTGTCATCCATATTTTAGTTGCCACTGTGTGCCTGGAGTTGGCTATGTATCGCTGCCTTTCGCACTTTCAGTTTTGAGGTAACTTGGGGGAATTCATCTCTCCTACCAGGAAACAAGGAGGGCTGGCTGCTCCGGGGGTGAGCGTCAGGCCTGCAGGGCAGGATCTGTCCCACCATCCCCAGCAGCAGGGAGGCCAGGAGCAGCTTTGCAGGGTGTCAGGCCTGTCTTTGCTGTAGCTTTTGGTTCAGAGAAGCACCAACACAGTGCGGTGTGAAAACTTACTCACCTGTTCAAATGGAAGATTTTGGGCCGATGGATGGCTTGGGGTCTGGGCACCCCTGCTTACGTGTCCTGAAGCTTCAGAGGGGAAGCAGCCACTGAGTAGCCGCTGGGAATGAGTCCAGCCCGAGGGGTTTTATCTGAAGATTCTGGGGATGGTAAGAGAAGGTGTCAGCACCTGCACGTTCTCAGGACAGGGCGATGAGGGCAGCCGTGAGCGGAAGAGCCAGATTACAGCACCACGGTTTAAGTCAGACTGGAGTGAAGAGCGATAGCCCAGTGTGTGTTGTCTTGCGTGTGCGTGATGTTTGCAAACTCTGTATTACTCATCTCCAGCATCCAGCAAGAAACTGTATTTTAAAATAATCTTTTTATGTGTGTTTTTATTGAAAAGACTAAAATGGAATATTCAAAACTTACTCCAAAACATCTGGAGGCTGCAGAAGGGAAAAATAATGTAGGTCCTTGTCCAGATGAGCACAGCTTTGAAAATTAGATGTTGCAAATGAAAGGTTGGGCCTGACAGGCCACCCTCAGCACTGGGAATGCCAGGGTTTGGCCCGGGCTTTCCAGTTACATGAATGCTCTTGGAAGCCACTTGAGCAGTATGTTTTAGACCGTTCAGTCTCAAATTTCACATAGTTTAACAAGATAAACACGGGAAAAAGTTAACCCTGCCTTAAAAAGCAGCTAATGAAGGAAGGCAGAACTACAGATGCTGTGACTGCTTGTTACCCAGATGAAGCACACGTTCCTTGTGCTCCTTCTGGTGTCTGGCCATGATGGATCGCATTCTCCTTGTGACGAGCAGAGGCTGGCCTGGAGCGTATGATCCGCATGCAGTTGTGCCTCGGGAAGGGATGGGGCAGGACCCTGATTAAACAGAATCCTCAGGATCCTCAGTTTTGATTAGGAGGAGGTAAAGATGCTCCTTTAAGGAACTTAAATATTAGAAATATCAGGGTCTTTTCCTGGTTTGCTGTATACTGTGACAACAATGTGAGCTATAAACTAGCATCCAATTTTAAAAGCCGATGCTTGTTTTCCGTAGTAACCCACTCACGAGCAGCACTGTGCATATCAGAATATCCCCCTCGGGAACGGTGTGTTTTTACTGCAGCTGTTTTGTTTGAGCAAGAACTTCGAGGTGTGTTGGAAATAGGAGATAGCGACCACGTATTGCCGCTGAGTACAGACAGAAGACATGCACCAAGATGTTTGTTCCGAGCGCTGCAGGGCCCTTGTCCTGCGGAGGTTTGCGTTGTGCCTGGAAGCTGTGGTATGTTCCAGAGATGTTTTTTTACTGAAAGCAAAGTCTAGTGGAAGAGTTAAAGCAACAAACTCTTACATGGCAATGCTGCAGAAGGGGCCTTGAAAACATACAGCATTTGGTTTATCCTACAAAGGAAATAATGTCTTTCATTAATTAATCTACTGTCTTAGCTGCATTACTTTTTAATGGCTATAGGTTTGCATATTCTGTGAATAAATGGGTTGTCCAGATGGCACTTAAATGATACTTTGGTTTGCCTGAGAACATCTCAAGGAGTCACCAAAGAGGATGCTATTCTAAAATGGTCATGTAACACGCTTGCTGCAAGGCAGCTCGTAGCCTCGTAGCTTGAGTTAACAGTGCCTAAAAGTGAGTAAGGAGGAGGGGGAACGATTCACGGCGTAACTCCAGCGCTGGGTACTCGGCACTGTTTCCAAACCAGTGGCTGTTTCTAACGGTTTCCCTTACTCCCCACCTGACAAAGAGTAGGTCACATCCCTTCTTGAAGTGCTGGGTGCTGTGTGCACAGACTGTTCCGAGCAACCAGAATGACAGATAACTTGCACACATGCTAATTTGGATACCTTTGGGGAGCGTTTTGCCGTTTTCTTAATGTGCAGATAAAGTATTCCTTTATGTCGCTATTAAAGACAAACCAAAGCGGTTTTCAGTTCTGAATGGAATGCAACCTGTTTCTTTTGTTCTTTGAAGAGACCTTAAACCCGAGACCTAATAACCTAGATCTGAGCACAACTGATGCCCGTAGCCTTGTTCACAGCATGATTATGCTGTGAGTAACCCGGGTGTAACTAATGGCTGAAAATCCCCAGGGTGTAAATTCCCAGCCAGCATGAAGGGATTACGGTCTGACCCGTAGTGATGAAATGATCTTGCCAGAGTTCACAGCCTCTGAAACAATACGGTGCCTGGAGCAAATCTGTTTGATACAGGTAGTATTTGTGCATTTTCGTTTTGTCACTGCGTCCCTCCCATAGAACCATCACCCTTCGCTATCAGCCTGTGGTTAGTAAGAGTTTATTGGATGGTTCAGTGTTAAAATCGGTGAATGTAAAAGTGATTTATAATTTGTACATACACGTAAGAAATTCAGGTAACTAAAATCACTGAGTAGTTGGGTTTTTTAATAAGATGTCTGACAGATTAGAGGAAAGGGACTACTTTGGGGTTAATGCTTTTTCTTACAGCTGAGTTTCTTAATATTCTTGGAAAGTGAGTAAGTGCAACTGGGCAATGTATCAGAAGTTTAGCCTGGGTGGAGGTAAAAATGATAATCCACATATTTCTCTGTTTCTTCTGCCAGCATAAACGGCTGCCTCATCCGTGCTGTTTCCCTTCTTTTCCCCTTCAGTGGATAGCTGTCTCCTGTGTGCTTTGTCTGTTAACTCCATACAAGCAATGTTTACTGAAATGTCATGCCTAATTGTAAGTGATAATGCCGTATGCATGAGAAATGAAGAGTACAGAGGAGATTTCCTTAACCTGTTTCAGCTGCACAGAACAGTTTAAGATGCAGCCTACGTTTTACGGGTTTGAACTAAGATTAAAGGGCATTTTTTCATGTAGATAAATAGGCCTATCCATTTTTCTTCTGTTGATGGAGCGGTTATCACAGACCGGGACATAAGTGATTATGTCTGAATGCAGTTCAGAACATCCCAGTGTTCGCTCTGGGAACAAGCTTCTAGATATCAAAATGATGGAGTATTTTTCACAGGAAGGTGGGAATCTGAAGACTGTCCTTAAAACTTCCAGGCACATCCTTGCTGTTAAACTCACTTGTTTAAAGCAACAGGATGAAATCCTGGTTCTGACAAGCTCAGTAGGAGCCTTTTGCAAAAAAAAAAATCCAACAATTCAAAATGCAGGAGTTTCACCCTGGTCTGTTTTTCCAAGACTTACCTTGGAGATGTCTGCTCGGCTGCTGCTCCTAACAGCCATCGCGCTGTCTCTGCCAGCCTTGTCTGACAAGAGCAGGGCTGGAATAATCCCAGAACGCGTCCCTGTCCAGAGAAAACAGCTGGGAATTGTGCTGTTTCCTGTTCCAGTTAGTAGCAGTTACTGCTGGGTTTGTTCCTGAGGGGTATGACACTCCTTTGGAGCCGGAGCACAGGCCCAGGTCTCTGGGGCTTGGTTCGTGAACTCGAGCAGAGGTTTCAGTAACTCATCTAGCAGACACTGGATGGAGCCCTACCCTCTGAGGATACCCATTTCAGCTACATCTGATGTGCAAGCACTGATCGCAGATGAAAAGCCGCCCTGAGGACTCCTTCAGGCAATTTCTGAAGATAGGTTGCATTTAAAAGCAGCACGTGGAGGGCAGATGTTGTGGCGTGTTGGAGGCAGATGCTTTGTGCCCACCGCAGAAAGGACAGGGCCTTCCTACAGGGCCGTCTCGTAGAGACATGGAGTCTGTGACTGCGGAAAATGCCTGAAATGAAAGGGAAGGATAAAAATAAGTTAATTCCCCAAACCAGTCAATCTGGGTTTGATTGCTGGGTTCCCGCACTGGAGAAGGGAGTTTCTCTGGAGCTCAGGGAAGAGGAGCGTGAGCCAGCAGCTGAAGCCCCTAGGCACAATGACAACATGTTTTGGAAAGTTCTGGGTGAAGTCTTTTGTCTCTTTATTATGCTGTGGTTGTGTGTATGCCTACACTGGAAATGCAGTTTTGCTTCATCGACCACACTTAGCTATTTATAGATTTATTTTTTTTTAATCAGAATTACAGAGTAGCCTTGCCAGTACTTATTACACAGAAATAAAGTTGGGACAAAACCCTTTAAAACTATGGACATTTCAGGCCTTTCATTAGTATATTGAGGGTTTAATTAGGAAAAAAAAAAAGGCATTGGAAGCATAAAGGTAATGTTTCCCCCTTTTTTCAAATGTAAGTAAAGGCATTTTTGAGCATTCCAAATTTCCCTTTTTTCCCACTCCCCTAGGGCAGGCAGTGGTAGCATCTGTCTCTGGTAAGAAGGGATTATAGGTCAGTCAGCATGCCAGGGCTTTGGTTTGCTCTCGCCTTCCTTAGCTAAGGGAGGTAAACTCCGACTGGCTGGTTCGTTTTCACTGCCTTGAGAATTGGTAGATTGTTTTTATTAGGCCCTGATAATTTTAAAAGTAGACTAATGTGGTTAGTGCTTGTTTTGCTAATAGATTGGCTGAATGGCTTAGTGCTTGTGTGTTCTCATTGATTACTAGCGGTTTTAATTTGTTCAGAGGCTTAGCGTGTAACCGCTTGGTTACGTTAATCCCAGTTTACATTACAGCTGAAACACTGCCAACCAATCTTTATTGAATCATCTCCTCTTATTGCCTGGAGATGCGTTTCGTTCTCGCTGGTTTACATTCAGATTTTCTTTTAGATTATGTTGCAGACCCAAGGGTTTGCACATACATAACGGAGTATCACGGGCTGGGTCCTATTCTGCATCTGCAGGGCAGCGTCTGTGAGTGATCTTCCAATGTCTTTGAAGAAGCTCCTCTGGAGCCCTTCTCTCTTAAAGCCTGTAACTTCCCAGGGAGTCTGGAAGAAGCAGTTACAGGCAGGAATGTGTCCACATCGGGGCTGAGGAGGTAAGGAGCAAGTGTAGATCTGCAGAAGAGCACCCGCTCAGCCCACCATCCCGTGCCATGCTGTCTCCTCGGAATCCAGCTGATGCAGTGGGAATGCAGCTGCTCCAGCATCCCTGGCTCCTGTAATTTTAGTGCTGAAGCCAGATTCATGAGACAGCCTCTCATTCACTGAGGGGTTCTCTGATCATTATCTGCCAAAGCCCCATAAAGATGTTTTTAATAGAGATGTGCTGCAGGGGAAAAGGGGAAGCTACAGAGAAATCAGAGCACAGAAGTGAGGAGGCAAACCCTCAGTGCAGATGGTTCTCACCTTCACTGGATTACAATACATAACCAGTTTGCCTCTTGACTGCTTAACGTTGGACCCCAGCCTCGTGCTTTCATAGAATCACAGAAGGGTTTGGGCTGAAGGGACCTTAAAGCCCACCCAGTGCCACCCCCTGCCATGGGCAGGGACACCTTCCATAGCCCAGGGTGCTCCCAGCCTCATCCAGCCTGGCCTTGGGCACTCCCAGGGATGGGGCACCCACAGCTTCTCTGGGCACCTGTCCCAGTGCCCCCCACCCTCTGTGGGAAGAGTTCCTTCCTGATGTCCAGTCTAAATTTAGATGTTTACACATCTCGGTGGCCTAACGGCGTTGTGGAAGATGTAGTCACCTGCGTACGTACAACAGGGTCTGCCAGTTCCAGAGCTTTGTGCCATTCTTATGTTTTCTGTGTGTACATGAGGTTGTCTTCCTCTTGCCTTACTGGCTGTAAAAATGGCTGAGAAATGTTTGCTTAAACTTCAAAGCCAGGAAGACTGAAAAAGTGTGTCTTTGATATGCACTACACTGAGACTCTTGAAGTCAAACTGGGACAATTTCAGGCAGTGTTAAAAGCTTCTGAGTGAAAGATCACCTCATCTGGATATCCATCCACTTCTGTGGTAATTACAGTTCAGCTGTCTTTAAACTAATTACTTCAGTTTTACCTGGGCAACTGGCTTTTCTGGCCGTCTGAAGTAGCCCACTCGGATGGGCATTACACCATCAGCAGCACCTACTGAAACGCATCTCGTAGACTTGCTTGTGCGTGGCTCTCTCCCCTTTAACTTTAGTTCTGCAGGGTGGCCTGGAACTGGCAGGTTGGCTACCTGCTGAAATGAGGGCTGACAGCTTCAGGCTCCTCCAGGCTGTAAGCCCTGTCTCGTTCCTGTTTGGGATGGATTTACTGCAGTCAGAGTGCCAAGAGATAATTTACAGGAATGAGACCCCGGCTGCATTGCAGTCTATGGAAATTTTACACTCCCTGTCTTTTCTATCTCGGTGGCAAAAGTCTCATGGTCTTAAAAGGGAAAAGAATTTATTTCTGACTCTCTAGATAAGCTTTCCAAGTTACCCTGAGGGTTGGAGTGGTCTTTAGTATTTCTGTAATCTTCACAAAGTTACCAACAACTTTTGTGGTTAGATTTTATGTCTAATATTACTGTTAGTGAAAGTTCTAGGAGATGTACCTTCTCCTAGAAAATGAAACTAGGATGCTGATGAGACTGTTCCTGCTAAACATTGCAGGAGGCTCCGGGGAGACCTTAGAGCCCCTTCCAGTGCCTTGGGGGGGGGGGGGGGGGGGGGCTTTTCCAAGGGCAGGGAGTGACAGGACAAGGAGTGACAGGTTTAAAGGGAAAGAGGGAGATTGAGATGGGCCATCAGGAAGGAATTCTTCCCGCAGAGGGTGGGGGGCACTGGGACAGGTTCCCAGAGAAGCTGTGGGTGCCCCATCCCTGGGAGTGCCCAAGGCCAGGCTGGATGAGGCTGGGAGCACCCTGGGCTATGGAAGGTGTCCCTGCCCGTGGCAGGGGGTGGCACTGGGGGGGCTTTAAGGTCCCTTCAACCCAAACCATCCTGTGAGTCTCTGATTCCTGTTACTTAGGAGGTTGGAACACCTCTTTATGCAGACATGGATCTTTGCTGGGTTGAGTGGAGGCAGCGCAGAGCAATAACCTGGTAAGTTATAATGAGTGTGGAAACGAGTGTTCTGATCTCATTTTTTGCATGTACTTGTTCCACTGGACGGGAGTGGTTTGGCAAAACTGGGACACAGTGCTTGTCACTGAGTTTTCTAACAGAAAGCGGGCAAGTTTGCCGTTACCTCACCAACCCTGCCTGCCCTGTCCCCCTTGTCCCCAGGGCACAGTCTGGGAGCTGGTGTCGGATCTGGGAGCCTGAGCTGCAGCTTTCTGGGCTGCTCCTCTGCCTGCTTACCATAGCGAGGAATCCGAGAGGAACATCCCTGAAATTGCATGCTGTTCGTATTGTGCTCTGGAAGCGTTCCCTTGTGTAGGATTTAAAAGCAAGCTCACGGGTTTACTCTGTCCTCTCTGAGTGCTGCAGAATGTTCTGTGATGGTGGCACTTAAAGGGAAGAGGCAGAAGCGCACAAAAGCTGTTAGAAATTTCCAATTGCTGAAAACCAGTACTTATCCCTCCACAGCATCTCCCTCCTCCTCATTTTCTGTGCCTTGCAGAATTTATTTTCGTCTCTTTGTGGTAAGTACAGATTGTTAGCAGCGTCCCTGTAAAGCCCAAATATGAGAGCAGTTTGGAAAACATTTATTACTTTGTTAACAAAATATTCCTACAAGTATTTTTAAAAGTTGTTTATTTAGGATGTAAGCAAAACAAATGGAAGAAGTGGAAAGAAACACACACGCTTGGAGTCCTGGTCACATGGAGTGGTGTGTAGGCGTTTTCAAACGCTACTGGGCAAGACAGTGTTTTAGCTCCCATATCTTCCTGTCATGAGACAAGCATTTTCT
Organism: Rhynochetos jubatus; assembly: GCA_027574665.1. Taxonomy (NCBI): domain Eukaryota; kingdom Metazoa; phylum Chordata; class Aves; order Eurypygiformes; family Rhynochetidae; genus Rhynochetos; species Rhynochetos jubatus. Next base: position 1,114,648 of record CM050657.1, read on the forward strand.
TAATTTTCACGAGTCTGTTCTCTGATGGTGTTTGCACAGTGGGCTTGTGATCTTCATAAATGCGGTGTGAGCTCTTGAGGAAAACCTTTAGTGATACTGGGTGCTGGGTACTAACACAGAAATGTCACTCCTCGAGTTCCTAGTCTGTACGTGGGACCTGCCACGAGGCAGCTCAGCTCCCACCTCGGTGACACCATCTGATATCTCTGCCACTCTTCAAACTAATCTCTTTATTAGCCCAAGCACCTTCAGATAATTAGATAGAAAAGCTGTTACCAGCAATCCCATATGCAGTGGTGCAGCTTGGGATCGGAAAACATATGGACAGCACTAATTCTAATGAGCAGGCATTGTCTTTAGAGGAGAAAGATTTTTCTTTTATTCTGTAATCATGAAGTGAATGTTAATTAGAATAGTTACCATCCGGCTGGTCTCTGTCAGGGTTCGGAGGAACAGAAGACTGTGGCATTTCGGTCCATTCCCTGCTGCACTGGATTCCCAGCACCAGGCCAGTGTGCTACCCGGGAGCTTGCTCTGGGCAGATCTAAGGAAATACAGTGATCAGTTATCAGGTTTCATTCCATTCCATTAAATGCGTTTCCTGGAGGTCAGCGGAGCTGCAGCGTTGGTTGGGACATTGCTCTCTCTAGTAAGTACTTCACGGTGACCGTTTGTAATAGCACAGAGCTCAGAAGCAACGAGCGTGAGCAGCCAAGCTGTCTGACACGCAGGCAGTCGGGACCTAAGTGACCTGCCTGCAGGGCATCTTGTCTTTCTTTTTAATTGATCCATCGCTACAACAAGAACTACTTACCCACGGGAGAGCAGGGCAGGAGAGCACTACTGCAGGCAGCTGCAGCGTAGCTGGGTAGGAATCACCTTTGGCTTGGAAGCAGGAAGAAAGGCAGAGTGGGAATCTGCCCTCCGATAGCCCCAGACTCAGATGTGCTCTTTGATAAGCACCGGCTGAAGCCCTAGCGTGTTCTTTCTGCTGTTCTGCTTCTGTTTATAGTCAACGGGCTTGCCAAGCTTCCTTCTCCGGGAAGCTCAGGAGCCATTGCTTCCTTCTTGCACTCTGCTCTCCTGGGTTTTTAGTACGAGGAAAAGTGAGGTTGCTAGGGAAAGACAAATGAGATTTCTCATGTACTGACACTCAGTGTGTTTGTGCATTACAGTTCTGTCAAGACCTGCCCAAACACTTCTTTAATTGCTCTGGGACACTTTCCTCCTTAAGCTCTGTCCATCTCAGTGTTGAATTGCGATCACCTGGGGAGATTTGGCATGATCCCAGGTTTGATGCTTTCTTCACTGCTGCCACAGACCAGTAATTACAGTGCTAATTCCGCTCTTGTTTCAAGTGGAGCACTGTCATTTTGTCTGTCATGGCAGAAATAAGCCTTAAGCAGCGTAGGCCCTGTGAACTTCATAGAGTTTTGCCACGATCAACATTTTTGCTGCAAAGCAAGTATAAATGTGGAAACTCCAGGCTCCCCAGGCTAAGCTTGAATAAACCGAGTGTAAGTACGGCATCGTTCCAGCCCTGACGTGGGCTGACCCATCGTGGGCATTGCATCTCGGCGGAGACATGGGACAATTCTGGCAAGGACCACGTTGGCGCTTTCTTCTTCGGTGTTTAATATGGTTAATTTGGGGGTTTGCAGTGTGTCAGCACAAACTCACTGAACTTTATAGAGTCCTTCACTTGGCAGTGACGGGGAGTGTTGTGCAAGTAGTGGGTATAGCAACATCTTTGTGTTTATTGCCTGAACATCGAGGCTTTCAGGGAAAGCCTTGCTCCTTTTCATAAAGTCCTTGTATCTTTCGAATGGCTTTAATTGCTATCTTGGGGTCTTCTTGTATTTCTTGTGGAAAACCTACATTCCTTTAATTACAGTGTGTGCGAAGCGGATGCCAAGCCTCCTGTGTCTGAACTCTGCCCGTGTTGTGTGTCTGTAGTGCTTCTGCAAGGACTTCTCTTGGCTTTGTCAGACTCATACACGTGTGTAGCTGGCTGAATCTTGTCTCGTGCATTGGGCGTGTTTGAAGCCAAGGTACGGAGGCAGGATAACTTTACATGCTGCCCTTCCCTGCGTGCTGAGACTGTACACACAGCGTATTCTGCGGCAGACTGAGTGGAGGGTGTAGCAGGTTGTGGGGCTCACCAGCCATCCTCCCCGGCAGCGGTGGCTCGTGATGGCAGGCACCAAACATGTAAGAGGAAGAAATACTCGGGAGGCAGTTTGAAGACGGTGTGCTTTCCCTAGTCTCATTTGTGATCCAGGGGTTCTGAGGTTTTGGACTAACGGGGCAGCACTTTTGGTGAATCAACAGCACAGCCACACGCAGCGCGGGAGTTCATACGCCACTGGGTTTTACAGCGGTAGGTAATCCGGCTGCAGAGCTGTTACTGGCTCCATCGGCCCAGGCAGCCAACTGTCTGCAGCTTGGGAACTGCTGATTTCAAAATGAAGTAGCGGGTTGTTGTTTCCTAGAAGGTAGTTATTGTTGAGAAGGATGTTGAGATAGCAGTAGCTAAAGAAACATTTTCTTTGTAAGCAGCATCCTTCGGGATCGTCCATTCTTGGCTTCAGTGACTTCCTTGGCAGCGCCTTTCTGCGTTACAGGCTGATGTAGAAGGGTTTCCTTTACACAGTGCTGATCGTCCACAGTTTTGTTTTCTGAAGAACTAACTGCCCCTAAGATTGCAAGTCTGAACTCTCCCTGTTAACCAAATTACTTCTTTTCTTTCACGTCCTTCTCGTCTGTGCTCAGAAATATCAAATTTAGGTAGCACTCAGTAGTAAGCATTTGTCTGTACACTGCTACAGCCAGCACTTTGAGCAGATTAGTGCTGATTTGAGGAGTAAATACATTGAATGCAGACTGTAAATGTTCTTGGTAAAACAAATGTTACTGTTGTTGGGGTAAACTTACATTACCACATACTGAAGGAATTCTGTGAGTGGTGGCTACAGCTGATCAGTTAACACTGGTGCTTCGCAGTTAGAGAGGTGGTTTGCCGTGTTCAGGGAACGCTGAAGGTAACGAAGTGTGTTTCTCAGACTAGACCAAGGGCAGAGGCTCGCGATGAACTGTCCTACCTTGTGGAGAGTAGCCAAGCTTGATTCCTAAACATCTTTTTTTCTGGCCACCATCCATCAGTTACTCCCTGAGTAAGATTAACCAACATTTTTTAAGATTAGCAGAAGGTGTAAAGAGCAAAATAAATCCGTCAGTGAATTTAGAGGAAATGCAAGGTGAGCCAACAGAAATGGAGAGTGGGCAAAGAGCTGCATGTTCCATCTGGACATTGGCAATCCAGAAGGGATTGCAGCTCTGACAGAAGAGGGTTCATGTCAAACAGCTTGACTCTTAGAAATCAAATCGAGTTCAGCACAGTGCGGTTGCTGTTGATCAAATACACATTTTCCAGTGAAACCATCTGCAATGCGATTTGCGTCTTGCCTGACCAGAATATATTTATGAGAATGCACTAGTGTGTTGCAGTTAATGAGTTTCTGTGCTGTTGTTGGCAACTTCAGTGAATCTTTTCATAGAATCAGAAAATAATCATAGTTGGGGATATGTGGGAAAGGTGAGCCGACTGAGCGATCTCTTTGAAAGGGGTGGAGGCAGTGCAGTGCTTCGGCAGGATTACGAAAGGGTTGCTGGCCACGGCATGGCAGTTGCCCAGACTGTGGGAGGAGGGAAAGATGGAGCATTCACAGACACTGCTTGGTTGGCATTCCTAGATAATACCTTGTAAACCGGTAGAAAGTGGCTGTTCCAGTGCTGCCTTCGGCATTTGGGGGTCCAAGTACCCGTCTGAGGACTTCTTCGCAGTTCTGAATCGAACAGCTGCGCTGCTATTAGGAGATTCATAAAACCTACAAAAGGCCTCATGAATTTCTAAAGACTGGGAAATGAGGAGTGTGCAGAATAACATCTGCTCGTGTTTCCTAAGGTCTATTGTTGCATCTGCCCTGACAAAGAATCCCAAAGAATGCGCATTGTTTGTGTGTTTTCCAAACACTGCTCGAGACATCATTTCTAACAGCTCATTTGAATACCCGGGAATATCCTTTCGCACGAATTCCCTCTGCAATCAAACAGGAATTAAGAGGAAAATCTGTTCTTGTTTTAATATTTGAAAAAGAAATCTGCTGAAAATCAAACAATTGCAGTTGCTGGAGGCATTGCTGGAACTGGTTGGGAACCAAACAGTCCCTCTCTGTGTCCCTCTCTTTATTTGCTGTTCTAAGTTTGCTTCCTGTAGTGACTGGGGGAAGGGCCATACACTGGGTTTTCCATGCCTCTCAAAATCTTGTAGGGCTCCAACAATACTGATATGTTTGAATTAGGTTAAGGGAAGTGTTCGTGGAGAGGTTACAAGGAAATGCATCACCTCTTCTTTACTTCAGAATACTCCAAACAGTACCAGAGCCAGTAATAGTAATCCTGAAAGTAAAATTAACTCCCTGTTGGTTCAGCTTCTGAACAAGCTTTAGTTCTTCATCCTTCTCCAGGTGGTCTCGAGATCGGAGGGTTATTTTGTACAGTGGAAGGCTTTCTCTGGAGAAGCTTGAAAAAGGCATTGCTGTGCAATAAGCTTTATGAAACCACTGCGCTATATGGCAGTTAAATGTGTGGTTAAGGTGAGTGTACCACCGCTGCTAGATAAGCATACACCGCAGCACGCCCACAGGGCGCCAGGGCGAAACATCGCTCTTGGCCGACTCCGCAGCCTGAGGGACTCTCCGTTACCGGCAGTGCCTTCTGTGGTGAGTGCTCTCTCAGCAGCTCTGCTCTTGGTCCAAACCCAGATTTTATTGTCTTGCTGGGTTTTACCGGATTTTGCTCTGTCTGGTCCAGTTCGCATCTTCCTCATGCCGGCACGGCCTTGGCACGGAGCAGCAGCAGCAGCCAGCGCTGTTAGATTCAGGCCCTGTGGAGAAAACGTTGCGTTATGTTTTCTTTCTCCATTCCCTCACCAAGGTTAATGAGTAAACATTCACTTAATGTTTTACCAGCATGATCATGAGATGTCAGATTTTCAAAAGACATGATGTTCAGAAAACATGTGAATTTCTCTAACTAGGTGATTCTGCCTTCCTCCTCTGTGACCTTGCGAGTACATTGCTGTGCTTGCCAAGGTGCTGGCAATTCCCTCCATTGGCATTCTCTGGACCACGGCCTTTTCTTCTCTGTCTCCCTCTTCTTCAGACTCAAGCCACTGCTTTTCGAAATAAATTCAAACTTTTTTGATATAATTCATGTTGAATCCTGTAGGCAGTGGTGCTGCAAATGAGTGTATTTATCCGCTGTGCTGCTTCACAGACCCCCCGGCAAGAGCCGGGCTTTGGAGATCAGAGTGGTGGGTGCTTCCTACAGGCTCTGCGCCTCAGATCTGCTTCAGATGGGTTCAGGTGGCAAATACAGCACTCTGCCCGCTCCTTTACATTGTTTGCAATTAAAGGACTGGAGCAATGCGTTGTCTTCCCGTTAAGTCAGGGTTTTGCTCTCCGTAGAACTGCTCGTGTTGGATATTGGGATGTAAGAGGTTCAACCTGGATGCAGGAGTTGCAGTTGTAGGCGGTATGTAGTGTCCTGGGGTTTAGCAGCGCTGCTTCTCAGCTGAAGCTCTCTGGCTTTCTTGTCCTGCCAGGAGGCTGTGACAGAGCCAAGAGCAATTTTCATTCCCGGCTGGGGCTGGAGCGGAGCAGACCGAGGACCCCACTGCACTGCGGGGCTGTAGGGCCGCGGTGGGGAGTCCCCTCACAGCACTCCGCTCGCATTAGACTGGAATAGGATCACGTTTCAAACTTGAGAAATAGAGCGATAATTTTAATATAATCCAGATTAATGATATTATTGTAATGTTCTTTTTTGAATGTGCATAAATGTTATTTCAATCTCGTCTCGAAGTTATGCAACAGGCCTTTTTGTCACTTTGAATAATTGCTAATTGAAAAATCTTTCCCATCTGTTTATACTAAAACACATCTGTTCAACATCTGCCGGGGGGAAGAAAAGTCTTTGGTGGGAGAGAATCTGTGGATTAGGGAAAACCAACGTGACTATGATTTTGCATTGAAATTGGATGTTGCCTTAGAGCATAATCCTGTATGTTGTTTCCATGAAGACAGAAGTTTATCTGTAGCAGTTTCCTGAAGGGTAGCGGCTGTGTTCTGTCTGGGTAGCTGTCCGCAGCGAAACGTTTGTGGAGTTCTGCGTGCCTGCTCTCTCATGTTCCCCTCCGTGGTGACGCTGAGTTTAATGTGTGGAGGACAGGAGTTGTAGTAAAGCACTGGTTTCTGCAGCCATCCTTTCCTCTGGTGCAGTGAGAGCCATGTGCTGGTTTGGGTCCTCAGAGATCACTAAACCCTGCCCACGTTTATGTTCTCTTCATCCCTCTGCTGTAGTCACGAATGCTTGAATTATAACTGAAATCCGAACAGGAAGATGCCCCGTATGTCTGCGCTAGAACGTGACACGTCTCTGAACCTCTTCCACCCACGTTCTCCTTTGTGCCACTTGGTAGAAAATACCTTCCGCTCCAGGGAAGAGGAGTCTCTTCTAGCCGAGCTGACTGACAGATTTTAAACCCTTAAGCCCTTAATCAGTGTCAAAGCCGAGTACACAGAAGCATTAGTGGAGTAAAAGCTTTGAAAGTGGGCAGTGCATTAGAATGCCGCCCTGGGCGTCAAGGCCAAGCCTGGCAGGTGACAGTACCCCACGGGCAAACACAGGGGGCGAGTGGGGGACAAGGAACCAGCCATCTACAGCCCCCGACCAGTATTGCACACCGGCAGTGGAAACAGTGACCGGGAGGTGCAGGAATGGCCCTCGCATGGTGTTTATCGAGGCAGTTTCAGGCCTTTGTCTGATTGTATATATATTGATCTGCCCAAGTAACACTGCAGAGGAATTACCAAGCAATTGCAGTGACCTAATTTGCCCTTTCCAAATCTGGTTGTATGTTTTGTGTCGTCTTACCCTGTCACTCAGTGAAATCACAACTAGGTTTTGCTGCACCATAAGTGTTAGTGAAATGTGCTGTCCGAGTCAATCAGCGTTATAACACAATTAATCAAATCCAATTCTTCCTCCTAAGGAACTTCATTAGCTGCTTGCTCTTCGCTCTAGCCTGGACTGTCAGGCAGAGAGCAGCTTCAGCCACGGTTTAGTTACCTCTTCCTGGGGTGGCTTTGTGGACTCAGCTCTGCGTGAGGAAGGCAAGAAGCGTACCCTTTAGGGAGAGCTGTGGCCACAGGCCAGGACGTGAGCTTTGCAGTGTGGTAGGTGTGCCTGGGCTAGAATATAAATACCACAGAAGGAGATGGGGCCCGAGCCTGGTCCGTCCGTGATGGTAGCGCAGGGTTTACCTCTCGCAGTCCTGCCCCATACTTGACAATACGTAAACAAAATGTTTAACTACGTGGCAAGTAAAGAGCAGCAAAGAGTCTACAGTATGTTATTTTGTGTGTGGGTATCACCAAATAGTTTTGGTGAGAAATCTGTTGTGTGTGCTGGTTCCTTCGGAGATCGCTGTGGTTTGGTGCCCGGTCGTGTGCGTGTTGGTGACTCGGGAGCGCTAGCGACGGAGGTGCAAACACAACGGTGCTGTCGGGATGCGAATGCTACATTTGTGACTCCTTTCCCTTTCTGATTAAGTTGGTCTGTATTACATTATGCTGGTCTTTTAGGTAAAGCTGCAGGATAAATTATGATTTGTATTGTATTTGTTCATCAAATTATTTGATAAAACACGACTTGAAACACAGGTTAAGAAGCAGTAAAGTGCTGAGGTGTAGCTCCATTGGCCATTCCCTAGCTATCCATCCTTCCTACTGTAGTTCCTTTACACGACAGTGCCTCTGACACTGGTATTAACTACTCGGCTGCTCCTCCAGTGAAGCAGTCACGTGCAAAGACAGTCTTTTGCTTAGAAGCTGCTTGTTCAGGTGATGACGCTGTACGTTGCAGTCGAGCATGCAGTAAATAACACTGTGGCATCCTCACCACAGCTTCCTGTGAGTCAGCAAGCACGGGCAGGAGGGGGTTACTCTTTATTGCTCTTTCCCTTCAGCATATGATTAGTATCAGGTTTCTTTTCAAGTGCTTTGTTTATGGATGTTTCTTGTTAGGCTTTGGCTTCCAAGATACCATTCTTCCTGAAAGACAATGTTTCTGACTAAACCTTGCCTTTTCATCAGTTATGCTGTGAATTTCCCCTGATGATGGGGGCTGGGGGAGAGATTTCATTTCCTTTTTGATGACAAAGTTCCTTTCTGTGCAATGATGAATGGTCGAGATCCCGACCTGATCTGAAGTCTGCTGAAATCAGTGAGCATCTTCTGCTGGCTTTTGTTGTCTTTGGATCGGGCCAGGAGAGAATGGTCCTGTCTGCTGAAGTCAGAGGGATTTGTGGCTTTGATTTCACTGAGCACTGATTTGGACATGTAATGAGCATTGCAGTTCATAGTAGTGGGCCGTTTCTCTGTTAAACGAGCTACCTGCAGAACCTTGGTTTCCTACGTACCTGATGTTACAGGTGGAGGCATGAGAAGTCGGATAGTCTTCTGGAAACTCGCTGGGCTTCTCTTTCTACTCTGTTCAGCATTTCTTTATGACCAACATGACAGCAGTCGTTATTCCAGATACGGTTACGATAGCCTCATGTGTCATGTATCCCCCCTGCAGTTCTGCATCCAGCTTGGGGCCCCCAACAGCAGGAGGACACGGAGCTGTTGGAGCGAGGCCAGAGGAGGCCACGGAGATGCTCTGAGGGCTGGAGCCCCTCTGCCATGGGGCCAGGCTGGGGGAGTTGGGGGGTTCAGCCTGGAGAAGGGAAGGCTCCAGGGAGACCTCAGAGCCCCTTCCAGTGCCTGGGGGGCTACAAGAAAGCTGGGGGGGCTTTTCCAAGTGCAGGGAGTGACAGGACAAGGGGTGACAGGTTTAAACGGAAAGAGGGAGATGGAGATGGGCCATCAGGAAGGAATTCTTCCTGCAGAGGGTGGGGGGCACTGGGACAGGTTGCCCAGAGAAGCTGTGGGTGCCCCATCCCTGGGAGTGCCCAAGGCCAGGCTGGATGAGGCTGGGAGCATCCTGGGCTATGGAAGGTGTCCCTGCCCATGGCAGGGGGTGGCACTGGGTGGGCTTTGAGGTCCCTTCCAGCCCAAACCCTTCTGTGATTCCATGATATGATCGTTCCACAAACTGAAATCACGAGGCTCTGTCCAAACGCACTGCAGTGACAAATCGGGAATCAGCTGTTGGTGGTGCATTTCCCCACAGTGTTTAGTTTCAGCATCCTCCCGGCAGCCCTCACCTCTGAAGTGATGCATCACACCCTGCCTGGGCCCATTTGTTGATCCGTTTTAAATCCCTTCCTGTCATCTGCCATCACTAATACTTCAAGTAGGTGCTGCACAGTTGCAAAACAACTTTCTGTAGCCACCCCCTGGGCCGAGTCTGACCATGTTATCCTCCCATCTACAAACCCCAGGGCTTCTCCGTGGGTCACTCAAGTTCCACTGAAGAGTCATTTCAAAACAGTTGTTGGCAGTTTGGGTCTAGGGCTTGATGTTAATTTGATAGCAAACAGTGGCCGTTTTGCCAGATGGCAAAAGTTTTTTTCCTTTCCTGTTCTGAAAGAACCATCTCCTTGTCTTTTTCAAATGTGTTTATAGCTGTACAGCTATGGCACCTTTTCTGTCACCGGTCACATTATACCCCCGTGTTATCACTGCTCGTGTCACGTCTCCACGGACAGCACAACCGAGATACATGTCTGAGATGTACTGCCTCTCTGTAAATCGTAGTACAGTGCCCCGTGAAGTTACCGAGACCCGAAGTGCAGCCTGTGTCTGTCTGCTCCACTTTCTCACCGCTCTGCGTTTCTACAAGAAATGGAGTGCTACATCTGCTTTTCAGCTGTGTCTGTGGGATCTTGTGATTGTCAGCCCCCTGGGAGAGAGCGGAGACCAGGAGCTCACGTGATCTTCACTAGCAGAGGCAGTACCTGACACCACTTCTGTGTATTCCACGTTTTTGGGTTTATCTCAGAAAAACAGAGCCACACGATCTGAGTTTTAGATTGCTTGGCCCATACTCAGTCTACTGAAGACAGACTATATGTTTTCATACTGAACACGGCACATATGCTCTACTGTAGTTAGTCACATATTGTAAAGCGATCTTTTTACATCTTCTTTTGCCATTCCTGTTTAATTTTGAGTTTTCAAAGAAATAGCACTAGTCACTGTGTGCAGATTGATACAGTGAGCCATTCGGCTGCTCACAGTATTTTATGGCAGGTGACTTCAAGGCACATAGTGCTGTTCTGTTGTGGCCAGCAGGTCAAGGGAGGTGATTCTCCCCCTCTGCTTTGGGGAAACCCCACCTGGAGTGCTGTGTCCAGCTGTGGAGCCCTCAGGATAAGAAGGATATAGACCAGTCAGAACAAGTCCAGAGGAGGCCATGAAGATGCTCTGAGGGCTGGAGCCCCTCTGCTATGAAGAAAGGCTGAGAGAATTGGGCTTGTTCAGCCTGGAGAAGAGAAGGCTCCGGGGAGACCTTATTGCAGCCTTCCAGTGCCTGAAGGGGGCTACAAGGAAGCTGGAGGGGGGCTTTTTACAAGGGCCTGTAGTGACAGGACAAGGGGTAATGGGTTTAAATGGAAAGCAGGGAGATTTAGATTAGATATCAGGAAGGAATTCTTCCTGGAGAAGGTGGGGAGGCCCTGGGACAGGTTCCCAGAGAAGCTGTGGGTGCCCCATCCCTGGGAGTGCCCAAGGCCAGGCTGGGTGAGGCTGGGAGCAGCCTGGGCTATGGAAGGTGTCCCTGCCCATGGCAGGGGGGTTGGAACTAGATGATCTTTAAGGTCCCTTCCACCCAAACCATTCTATGATTCTACCCTTCTCTGTATGGACGAGTGACCCTTTTCATTTCAGCGCACATGCCTGTAACCTCGTGATGGATTCAAAAGTTTGGCACTGCAGCAGTGGGCTGGGCACGCAAGCAAAAGCATTGCACGTGTGAGGGTGTTGGGATTGCTTTACAGGTGGTCTGGTAGCTCTCCGTCCTTTCGTGGGTAGAGCGGTGCAGAAGGCTTTTGGGATTCAGTCCTGACAGGCTGGATCTGCACAGCCCAAATCACCTTTGGACTTCAAAAGCCGCCTCCATCAGGCTGTGCTAGCTCTAACACTTGCTCAGTCAGTAAATCCATGATGTCCCTCTAAGTACTAAGATGTACTTGAATTTATAAAGGGAAGTTTAACCTGTGTGGTATGGAATGACATTGCAATCTTTGCCAAGTCTCCATCCTGCTCCACGTCAGAGCTGATGGACTTAATCATGGTGGCAGTGTCCAGTGTCCCCTCTGCAGGGACCAGATGTTATGGAAGCAAGTAGAGTCCTCCTGGGCACGGCCTGTGTGCTGGCCCACTATCCTGGCTTGTCCCCTGCTAACAGCTCCCTCGCGACCTGTACTGTGGATGGGTCCCAGCACCCATCACACACGAACCACGCCTGTCGGCGTTTGGTCACTTAGCACTGGTCATCAAGGCACTTCTCTTCTTACGGGAACATATTTATCTAACCCCCTAGTTGACAAACTGCAACTTTCTCTCCCCTTGACAGCTGAAAACTTTTTCATCCTCAGTGTTTGTTATGCTGAAGGTGAGAATAAAGGTGCATGTAAAGGTAAAAAAGAACAACCCCAGAAAGAAATAAATGACCAGAGAAAATGGAGAACCCACTTTATTTCTACCCTGTATTTTTTATCCCGGAGGGACAGTCTCAGCAGCCTTTGTGGTGTCTGAAAGTTTCACTTCAAATGCTCGTTGAAAGTTGACAGCTTCTGAAAATAATGTTGGCAAATAACAGAACCCGTTGGTTTCATTCTTCTCAGGCTAATATTCATGTGCTTCGCTTCCCAGTGCCCTGATCCCTCCGATCAGGTGGGGATAGGGATGCACCTCGCTGGTGGTAGGGATGTGCATGTTGGGTGAGTGTGGCCTGACGTGGGGCCTTGGAGGTGCCACGCGGGTGTCCGGTCCTGACTTCATTGCCAAAGAGATTTTGTGAGCCTGAGGCACACAGAGCAGGTTCTCGCAGCACCGGCTGTTCCTCTGCACCATGTACCCCACATGTCCACCGCGGGGCCGGACAGAAAGGGCTTGTCAGCTACCAGACACGAAAAGCAATGTAGGGGACTGAACGGCCGCGGGGTCCGTTCTGTTGCCTCCTTAATGCGTGGGCCCCCTCTGGCAGTCGCAGGACATGAGTTTTCCATGTAAGTATTATTCTTAATTGTGTGTAGCGTCGTTGCCATATGGCTGTATCTGGTGCTTAGCTTTAGCAGCCAGCCTAGTTCTTCCTGCTCCTGTGAGCAGCAGGACGTAGGTAGCATGACCCAAACCAGCTGCTCCCTAAGGTGTTAACTCCATCTGCACTTAACTTGGGAGGCCTTCCTTATGGAAGGGTGTAATTAGTGTAAGGCAGCGTGTCCAAACCTTGTGCCTTATCTCTGTGTTCAGAGTGGAGGTGTAAGCTGTAATTTCGGTCGTACAGGCACAGGATTTTAAGAACGTTCCCTTGTTCAGGTTCATGGTGGGGTAAGTGTAACGACTTCGTGTTATCTGGAGCGGCATTTGGATGGGCGGTCTGTCATCAGCTGACACTAACCTGCACATGTCTCAGAGGAAGATGAAGAGCATTTAAATACGCCAGCTGGAAAGCATTTGCTGTTTCCTTTTATTCCCCCTCTAACGCTGCAAATCCCATAATGTGCATCTGTGTAGGTCTCATGGTGTTCCGAGCAGCAGGAGGTTTGTGTGGCATTAGGGCGTACTAAGCCGTTCAGACAACCTTGATGTGTCAATAATCCCCCCCATGAATCAGAGCTGAGCAGCGGCTCAGCCTCTCGGGCACTCTTGCCTACTCAGTTTGATTTGCTTGGGGTTAGAAATGGCTTTATTAGGAAGTTAAATGCTTATGTGAAAATAACCTCCTGGCCAAAGCTGGTGGAAGGGTGCTGAGGACTAATCCTATCCCCCGGTCTCAGACAGCATCTCAGGATGCTGCTGGGAACAGGAATCACTCAGGTATAAGCACACACACAGACGTAACTACTGAATCGGGTTTATCTGACTTGCTTTCCTCCTTTAGTGTGCCCACAGCCGCCTTCTGCGCGGGGCGGGCACTTGGCTGAGCGTGAATTTGTTCAGGTGTGGCTGGATGTCAGTGTCGCTGAAGGTTAAATGAAGGCGGTCTGTTTGGCACCACCCACTACCAAACCAGTTTAAATCAGGAGCTGATCTGAGGTAGGTGGGCACGCGCTCCCGAGGCCCTAGGCATTGGGTAATAGGCGTCCTTGCTTTCCGACTCTGCGGGAACGCACATACGTTTCAGTTTAATTCTGCTGGGAGAACAAAGCTGGCCCCGCACAGCTCGATGCAGATGTCAGCCCGGTTCTTGGCACGCCTGCTGCGCGGGACAGTCTTGGCTTCCCACCTCATCTCTGGAGACCCCTCATGTGGAAGACAGCTGCTTCAGCAGCGGCAACGGCTTGGCCTTGTTTTGACGTGAGAAAACTCTGTTTTCTCTAGGAGGTTCATGCAACTCCCGACTGTCTTTAACTGCTGGTGACAAAAGTATGACAAAAAGATCTTTCCCACTTCTCCGGGGGTGTAAGTCATAACCTGTCTGTGTAAATGAGGGAGAAGGGAAAGACACGGCAGGCCCTCGGGAGCTGCGCCTTACGGAGTGGATCTGCCCTTCCGTTAACTGCCCAAACAGTAAATGAGTTTAAATATCCGGAGCACTGTTCCTTTTTGTCTTCAAAGCTTTGGAAACCCATCTTGATTTATAATGATACGGGAAAAAGGACTGAAGCAGAGAGATGCTTTTTTACAGAAAGGTACAATAAGTTGTAGCTAAAAATACAGCTAAGAACTCAGAATAGCGTGTCCCAGGGCCTGCTAAATCATCGAGAATGGAAGGATAAAGCATTCCTGGGACATCAAAAGAAAAGCCTTGTACAGTAGGTCCTTCATTTTGGTCCATTTTGGGAAATGTGTTCAGCAGGGACAATGAAAGGGGCACACTCTGCTCGGGCTGATGAGAAGCAGGCCTCGATGGTTCAGATTAACATTCTAGTGCAACCAAAGGGGCTCAGCGTGGCGGAGTAATTTACTGCAAATTGGCAGATGGCTGGAGCAAAAAGATTACCATGAATCAAGTTAGATGGCAAGTGTAACAAAGCAATAGCAAATAAAAATAATACTGCTTTTCTCATTCCCACTGAAAATGAAGTGAGCACCAATAGCTTCAAAGCATATTCAGTGACGGCAGCTTTTGATGCCAGCTAAGAGCTTGCCCAAAGCTCCTCTTCACTTTCTCATATCCTGTCCTGACCTGCCAGTGGCTCCGTCCCTGCTGCCTGCACCTGCATGGATTGCCTGGAAGTATCTCCCTGCTGAGTTGGTCTGACAGCGTCTTGGCTGCTGCCCAGTTACCACTGTGGGCAGAGTTGCCCTTTGGGTGCTCCAAGAGACTCACCCCAACATCCTTTGTTCTGTGCATCCTCGCCAAACCCCCATGTGATGGAGTATGCCACGCCTCCAGCAATTCCAGTGCCCAGACCTCTGAGTGTGTAGCCCTGGGGCTTCAGGACTGTTCACTGTATGTAGGTTTGCCCTGGCACCTCTTCTTTTGCCCTTCTGATATTTGCTCCTGTTTCACCTGTTACAGCAATGGAAGAGCCTGCTCCAGATGGATCTGAGACAGCCTGTATTAGGTTTTAATCACAGGATGGTTTGGACTGGAAGGACCTTAAAGCCCCCCCAGTGCCACCCCCTGCCACGGGCAGGGACACCTTCCATAGCCCAGGGTGCTCCCAGCCTCATCCAGCCTGGCCTTGGGCACTCCCAGGGATGGGGCACCCACAGCTTCTCTGGGCACCTGTCCCAGTGCCCCCCACCCTCTGCGGGAAGAATTCCTTCCTGATGCCCCATCTCCATCTCCCTCTTTCCGTTTAAACCCGTCACCCCTTGCCCTGTCACTCCCTGCCCTTGGGAAAAGCCCCCCCAGCTTTCTTGTACCCCCCCAGGCACTGGAAGGGGCTCTAAGGTCTCCCTGGAGCCTTCCCTTCTCCAGGCTGAACCCCCCAACTCCCCCAGCCTGGCCCCATGGCAGAGGGGCTCCAGCCCTCGGAGCATCTCCGTGGCCTCCTCTGGACTCGCTCCATGTTTTACTACTACAGCTTTACACTGTGTGGGAACCGCAGCTTGTTGCCCGAAAGTGGGAAGTATCAAGTCTTATGTGTATTAAAATGCATTTTAGCTGGCCATACTCACATGTACCTGCAGTAGAGCTATCTGCTTTGGGAAGCCAGTTAGTTACACCTAAACGGGGAAGTTGGCATGACGCCGTGGGGGTTCAGAGCAGTTGCCACTGATTTACTCTTTCAGAAGCGAGCGTGTGCTTTCTGACCTGGGAGAGCCCCTTCGTGAGCCACTAACCTCTCCGTGTTCCTAACAAACGAGGGCCAGTGTAGAAGGGTGCAGGTTCGTAAGGAGCAGAAGCTTTGCTTGGCTCCACAGGCTGTGAATTTCACGGGAAAACACGGAACTGGCAGAAAGGCTGCCAAAGGACAGGTCTAACAGACACCTCGAGTGCTTGATTATTTTGTGGTAATTACTATTTAGTTCCAGTAATTACCCAAGCAAGGCCACAATTACGTGACATGTGTCTGCATTGAAGTCGTGTGTCTCAAATGTGGATGAAGTAATTAAATAGTAAGTCTGAATAAGCAGTTGTACTTTGCACTTGCTGGACAAACCTCGGAAGTAACGGCCTGTTGCCCTCTCTCGCTCTCCTGGTTGGTTGGGCTCTTGGTTGCAGTCTTGGGTTTCATTCGCAGCACAATGGCTCCGTTTGTGTTTCTGTAGTCTAACAGCAGCGTGGGAGGGTGAGCCCACGCAGAGCACCTTCTGTGTTGAACACTTGGGTCATCAAAGAGCTGCACCCCAGATGAATTAGAAGATGAGCTGATACTTTTCAGAGCAAGCTAAAGCATTCGAAGAATGTGACGTGGCATGAAATACAGCACTTCTGGTTGATGAACTCTGTTGTTCCTTCGTTCTCTCGATCTCAGGCTAATTTTAGAGCATTTTCAGTCGTGAGAGTCTGAGTGTGTTCACTAGCCCAGGTTGCTCCAGGCCTCATCCGGCCTGGCCTTGAACTCTTCAGGGATGGGGCATTACGGTTTCATAACCAGCTCCTGTGCTCCTTGGGCTTTACGTAGGGGTCCAGCACGAGAGTGGGAGAAGTTTTGGGTTGCCAGTAGACGTAAAGCATGTCAGTTGGGCAGTCAACGCAGAAATAGCTTTAACCTTGTTATCCTGGGGACCTGCAGGACAGCCCTTGTGCACGCGTTGGCAGGGTGCGGTGTGGGTGTAAGCTTGGGCACCTCCTTTCCTTAGGAAGTAAAGAGACAGCCTTTCCGTTTTTCCCTCTCCTGCGTAAGCTCCCGCGTTTCCTCCGTGCCCGGCGCGTTGCAGTAATGCTGATTCCCTACAGCCCAGGACAGGACAGCGTTCCGAACTGCCGGCAAGGAAGCGCCTAGCCGATAGCACGCCCAGGTACCCGAGTAACGGAGCTAAGCCAGTATGGTTGTGTTTTTGTGTAGGTGTAGATGTACGTGCATGTGCACAGGGGGCGGGAGAGAGATTTAAAAAGCAGGTTCTTTACCTGTCCCTGACGTTGTCTTGTGAGTGGGTGAAACTTCCGATGGTTGGACTGGAGAGCAGCGCGTGTTGCCCTTAGTACAGGGTACAGATGCTGAGGGCTGGCCATTAGAACACGGCAAGCCAAGTCACGTAAGGCTTTTACCTGGTGCTAACATCAGCGGAGATCTTCACAGTTTCAGTGGGCCCAGACCGTTAAGTCTTCAGAGGAGGAAAGTGCAGCAGATTTTAGGGCCTCTCTTGTGCTTGTCTTTCTCCCGGGCTTGTATTGCCCTGCTCAGCAACTAGTGACCTTGATACTTTGCTAAGGCAAATACACCCGTGTACTTTTCGTTAGTGCAGATTAGCTGAAAGGTGGAAGATGGCCTTAGCAGAAAGTACTGCGAGTTGTTCTTGCCATGTAAACGAGGCAGGAAACCCGCGTCTGAATGGTTCCGGCGGGTTTCCCGAAGCGAACCCTCTGTAGGGGTTAGTATGGTACGAGCAGAGGGGGGTTGGTGGTGACCCGGTGCAGGATAACCCCAAACCTGGCTGTCGCGATTCTTCATCACCCTCTGGCTGGAATCAACGGCAGTTGCTGTAGTGCCACTTGGTGGTGACAGGAAGAAACAGGTACACGTACAACTCTATACGTGAAGTTAGGTGGAGCGGGAATTCTGCGGGAATTGTGCCCAGTGGTTCACTGCTCAGCCCGGGCACCCTGGTGCCCCCGATCTCTGAGCCCAGTGACTCCCGGTGCCAGCTCTGCATCGAGCAGGGGCACAGCCTTTGGCCAGAGGATGGATGATCGCTGGGACTTGGCCCGAAGAGGG
The DNA here is from genome assembly GCA_027574665.1 of Rhynochetos jubatus. Taxonomy (NCBI): domain Eukaryota; kingdom Metazoa; phylum Chordata; class Aves; order Eurypygiformes; family Rhynochetidae; genus Rhynochetos; species Rhynochetos jubatus. Next base: position 1,132,214 of record CM050657.1, read on the forward strand.
CGGGTGTCCTCATGGCACTGGGGCCTTCAGCAGAGTACCCCCCGGGAGCGAGGGCATTGCTGGCCTTCTCAGCTTGTGCTTTGTTGGCTTCATCCTCTTCTCAACTTGACTTTGACCCAAGGATCTGTTGTGCTGTTCCAGATACGTTTCAGGCTGTACTGTGTTCCATGTACCTAGTAAAATCCCACACCAGGCGCTTGCATCCCCGCGAGGGCACTGGGGCCTGGGCTGAACGGAGCCATCACAGCAGCTCCTCTGGCTGCGTCCGGGTCGGTGGGGCCTTGCCCGGGACCCTCTGCTGCGGAGTCAGCACCGGGCGATACGGCAGTGCTCGGTTGTGTCTCTGGTGTCGCAGCTATCGGGAGCGATAGCGGCACACAGGAAGAGCATAGTGTTTGCTCCTTGGGCCCCAGGGCACGTTACTGATCCCCATTTTGTTTTGAAAGTTGCTGTGTTCGTGAAAGCTACGTGAAACCAGCAGAATGTGAAAGTATTTTTAATCATTTTGTGGTGATTTCATCTCCTCTTGTGCTTTTACAGTGCATCCTCGGGCTGAAATCCAAGGGTCAGGAGTTGGTGTCCTCACACAAGTCCCGCAGCAGAGCTGTACTGCCGGAAAGCGAGTTCTGGGCATGCAAGGTAATGCGAGGTTCCTGACGTTCCACTGAGCTGTCTTGGAGCATGGAGGAGCTAGAACAAAGCAAAACGGTTCTTCCCTAGTTAGCATGCCGGGAATGTTTGTTTATACCCTGTGCTTTGGTCAGAATTTGAAAGAGATCAGTAGCTTAATTTCACATAAAAAATGGGAAGTGTTCCAGGCAAGGTTAATTCTTACTCCTGAGTTACTGTTTTAAGTGGTGATAATAAACAACCTTCTGGTTGGACATTTTTGGCAGCGTCACAGAGCCGAAATACCCAAAATGGGTATTTTCCTTGACGTTTATGAACATCTGATGCCTTGGGTACAGGCAAAGAATGTAAACCCGTGTCCATATTGCGATATCTAACTCTCATTCCAAGGTCGTTTTTCTAAGGTTGTTTTTCAAAAGATTGTATGTGCAGATGGCTTTGGCACCAGGATTAGTGGTTCCACAATTTGCTTTCACAAAACTCCACAAAAATATGGCAACAGAGAGGAAAAACCCCAGGCAGATTGCAGGATGAATGGGAACAGTCCCTCTGATGGAACAGGGCTGAACTTCAGCCTGCGCAGCCTCACAGTTCCATGCCCCTGTTCCCATCCCCACAGGCCATAGGCACACGGTTACTCATTTACAGAGGGAAAGTTCACAGCCAGGGATGCCACAGCCGAGTGGAGACCCAGGGTTCCTTGTGGAGAAATGGCAACTAAAGGGCAGGAAGCCTCCTCGTTCCTGGGCAGTGCAGTGAGAAAAGACCGTAACAGTGTCAGATCTCCACAGTACGTGGTGGTGGGGTTCGGGGGGATTTGGGTGATGGTTTTTTGGTTTTTTTAGGAGAGAAGCTGTGCAGCAGGGTGGCTGTCCTCTGTACCTCTTCGAACTGCCATTGCTAGGTCAGAGAGGTCTCCTGTTAATCTCAAAGAACAGGATCTGACTTTCACTTCCAATTTCAGTACAGGTAACAGATCTCTGTAAAAATGTAGGCGTTTGAAAGCTTTTGAAAAACAATCACATTTTGATTTGAATTGAATCCAAAAATCATTTGGATTCAAAGATCCAAGCCATGTATATACCGTGATGGCTGGGCCAGCTTTGGCAGCATGAGAATGAGGACCAGAGGCAGCTGAAATGAGGAGCCAGTTTCTGAATCATGTCACAGTTTAACATGAATAAACTCCAAGTCAGTACCACAGGGGTTTTCTGGAATTTGGGGGAAAAGAAGAAAGGGGAACGGAAGAGGGAATCAACTTCTAGTCTTCAAATTCTTGCTGTAAAAGCTATCAAGTTATGAGGCCTTTCCTAAGGTTTTTGCAGTCCTGCTAGTAATGCAGAAAGAATTTTCTTGCTCAGCTCATCCTGCGTGGTTCAGCCTGACTCTGTCCCCCCACAATGCTCCAGGGTCCTGTATCCGCCCGTGTCGACAGTTCTGCCCTCTGGTCTATGGGCTGGGTCCCCATCTGTCTGTCTGTCTGTCTCGCAGTGTTCCTCTCACGCACCCGCTGGGGCTTCTTTCTGCCTTACACATCTTCAGAATCTGACTAATCCTTTGCCAGTGTCCAGAGATCATCAAAGGAACTGCCAAAGGGATCATAATTCCTTTTTTTGAATCTCCACCTGGATACAACAACTGTTTCAGCTAAAAGTTCTGCAAGAGCTGAGGAGGTAATAGGTGCAGGAAACGCCACTGAGTTCCGAAGCTTTACAGAATTAATTAGTGCTGGAAATTGCAAATTACACAGTATGTTCGTTTAGCGTGCTAATAGCTGGGCTGTGCCCTGTACTTTGCCCGCGGCCAAAGGTGGAGTTTGGCTCTTCTGTCCTGAGTGGGCAGGGATCAGGAACCTGCCATCCGTCCCATGCCTGCTCCTCCCCGCCAGCAGTGAGCCCCCTCCCGATACGGTGTGTGTCCTGGCCTCGGGTCTCGGTGGTGTTTGGGGGCAGAAATACCCCAAATCAGGTGTGTTCAGCGCTTGCTGTATTGTTCGAGGTGAGCGAGGGAGCCCAAGTCGGACTGGGTGCTTCTTTTTATCTCACCTCTAGGTATTGTTGAGCTTGACTTCAGTACGATAAGAGGACAAATGGGGACGAAGCCTGGGTTTGACTGGCACTTGAAATGCAAGTGCAGCTGCAAACTTGTAAAAAGTATCTTCCAAAACATCCACACAGCTTTGCACTAAAGCTTCACAGAAAAATTTACTTGATAAAAATATTTCTGTATTTTTAAGCCACAACCTAATACTGTGAGTCCTAAAAGTCAAAAATCATAGAATCACAGAACAGTTTGGGTGGGAAGGGACCTTAAACCCCCCCCAGTGCCACCCCCTGCCACGGGCAGGGACACCTTCCATAGCCCAGGGTGCTCCCAGCCTCATCCAGCCTGGCCTTGGGCACTCCCAGGGATGGGGCACCCACAGCTTCTCTGGGCACCTGTCCCAGTGCCCCCCACCCTCTGCAGGAAGAATTCCTTCCTGATGGCCCATCTCAATCTCCTCTTTCCTTTTAAACCTGTTACCCCCTGCCACACAGACAGTATTAGCGGCAGGGGCAGCCGTGGGGAGGGCAGCGCGGTGTACCTGGCACGCTTACAGGCTGCCTTCCAAGGCGGGACAGCTGCAGCGGGCACTGGTGAAGCTCTCCCACCACGGGCCTGTTCGCACACGACAGAACTTGCTGCTTTCCAAATCTGTCTTGCATCCCTCTTTTTAAGGCGCCAGGCTGACCGTGTTGGCAAGCGGTGGTTTGGGGAGGGGGAAAGGAAACGTTAATCGTTTATCCATGTGGGCCGCTGTGCCAGAGGAGCGTGCAGCTTGCCGGGAGGAAACGCTGGTCTGGGACCAAGGCAAGGACTGACAGAAAATAAGTGTGGAAGTCGGATTTAGCTGAGTGTATAAGAAAAAAGAAGAAAAGTCTTTACAAAATTACCTTCTTAAGCAACGAGTACATTACCTCAGGTCCTGAGGTGAGATATGGGGCCAGTTTAAGTCCTGTTGTAGCCTTTACATGCCCTTGAAGACAGCCCCTGGCCCAGCAGAGGCACTTACCTGGCTCAGCACACGTGCCTGAACCGAAAACCCCACGCCCCAAACCAGCCGGGAAAGGCCGTTTTGGTAATGCTTACACACACCGTACTCCGTTCGTGGGCTGCAGGACCTGGCTGTGGCATCACAGCTGTTAAGTCGCAATCACACGATGAAATCAGTGCTGTAGCTACAGCTGCAGAAATTCCAGAAATTCCTGCTCCGGTCCGCAGTGCAAAGCAGGGTGTGAGCCCATGCCAGTGCTGATCTCCCTCAGCTTCCTCCCCAAACCAGCACTTGCTTTTCTTTAAAGATGTGTTTTGCCCTCCGTTTATCAGGAAAGCCCAGATGATTTAAGCTGGCACAGCTCCACGGATGTCAGCAAGCATTTAATTTCTGGGGTGATTTCCGCATTGCTGGGCGGGAGGACCTACTGCTTTGGGATGGGTCGTAAGGCACGTGGATACTGAGGTGTTTTCCGAAGACGTGCCGGTACCTAGCGATTAAACTGCAGTGTTGTGCTTTAGCAAGTTTGCGTTGCCCAGTCGCTGAGCCCAGCCTGCTGGCACTCACGCTGAGCGGCTTTCTGGACGTCTGTTACCTACCTGGAATTAAAACTTGTTTTTCAGAGGTACCGTTGTTCGCGCCTTTCCAGAATTCTGGCAAAGTGATTTGACAGTAAACTCTAAGCCAGGGACTTGTCAGAGTGCTTTTAGATCTCCAGATGTTCTGCTTCTTTTCAAGCCCAACACATACGCTGCAGTGTCAGCAAGGAAAAGACAGGTTTTTTCATCTGTCATCTCTCTATCACTAACTCCTGGTGAATGACCAGAGAATTTACGAGAGGCAGATGCAGCCTGCGGCTCCGGTGACGAGTTTATATATAGTGTAGTGCAAAAACTACACCCTGGCTGCAAATGCCATGCAGTTGTTCAGTCATGTGCCGTTTTTCTGAAGGAGCCCAGCAGACAAACTCCTCTTGGATTTCCAGCACATCGCTGGGCTCGTAAGTATTTCTGAGGTTAAAAATAAGATGAACAGCTCTGTCTAGTGGCAATTTCAATAACTACATCGGAAGGCCGTTATTTGTAACAGAATTCAGCCCATATGTGTTGAATCAAGGGAGTTTAAAAATAGCTCGTTGGCTCGCTTTTACACATGGCAAATGCTCCAAGTACTTCTGGAGAGACACTGGATAAACATGTGAGGCCATATTCTGCCATGAGCTTTCTGCTGGTTCTTTCAAGAGATTTGCTGCCCTTAATTTTCACCGTAAGCAATAAAACCCCCTGTGGCTTTGGTGGTCCTAAAGCTGCGGTCGTGCTCGGTCAGGCCCTGTGTCTTCCCCTGAAATACTTGGCGCTGGATGCTCAGAATCCGTCTCACGCTCACCCGCGCTGGAAGCCTGGCAGAACCAGATGCCAAATTGGTTTGGGGTTTGTGCACGTTCAGTGATACTTCCCTATGTAGTTCTTACCAAAACCACCTAAATGGGTAAATTATTCTGGGCCCTGCCAGAAACTGAGGGTGGGGGATGCCCCGCTTGGACAGTTTTAGGCCTGGAAGGCTCCCGTCTACTGCTCCCCCCTGCGGGCTGTCTGTGCATTCACCTGATGCAGAAAGGATAACTGGTTTTTAGTGATACTAAAACACCATCGCCCTGTTGGCTGTGTGCCCTAAGGTCATAGTCGAGGTGGCTCCGCTGCCGGGCTGGAAGGCAGTGTCGGGCGGGAATGCTCTGCTGGCATCTCCATCTGGTCCCATCTTCTCCCACCCCAGCTGCGGGCTAAGGGCGGCTGGCACCAGGGGGATGCTGGAGGGCAGTGGAGAGAGGGCTGCCTTCAGCTGCCTGGAGACGTGGGGGGCCAAAACCTCCCCCAGCCACAACCAGGGCGTTACTAGGGCCCTCTGTGTGGAGAGCTGAGCCAGGAGCACATAGGTTCAGAGGTTAGAATAGATGGTGGCCAAAGGGTAAATTGTCTCCAGGCTGTTTGTTTTACACAGTGAGTAATGCACGTGTCTGATGACACTGTGTATTCCTCACGCTAGCCCTTTGGTAGCTTGCTGTCTGCAGGAGATTCTGAAACCCTGTAAGAAACCCCTCAAACCTTCTCCAAGATGTCACAAAAAGGTGACGTTTCCTGAAATAGCAAAATGGGTTCTAAAATGGCTTTTCAGATAACCTCACTTACCCTCGTGATTTTGGTACCGTGAATCGCGTTACACGACGTGTGCAACGGGAACAAACCCATACAAATGGGCTGGTGGCTATTGCGTTAGCAGCTTGGGGGTTTCTCTCTCAAAGGATGCTTCCCTAAATTCAGAACAGGCTAATGAGACGCGCCCATCGACACTGCTGCTTGTTGCCTCTGCTGAACCTCTGGTCTGTTTAAGAAGGTGAGCCCTGTGGGCGGAAAGAAGCGACGTGCGAGCTAGTTCAGGTGATCCTTTGCAGACACGCTTGAAGGTGCCAGAGAACCAAGGTCGTGCCGGTGACAACTACACGTGGCAAGACAAGCAAAAATTCTTTTCTGTAGCCTGCTGACAGAGTATTCTCTGGTTTTCTGTAGCGTGGAAAGCCACCTTTCCTACAGTGCTGATTTGGATTGTGCCCGTCTGTTTTCAGTAGATTTAGACTGTCATTTTTCACATCAGCACGTTGTCGTAAAAGACTTTCGGAGCCCTGTGAGCTTTAGATAAATGAGTAAAGTCTCACCTACAAGTTAGGAAAACAGTGATTTTGCACAGGAAGATTGGTCTTTGAACAAACCATCTCTGTTCCTCCATAATTAGGTAAATGCAATCCGTGATTTTTTTCTTCCTCTAGTGATCCGTTCCTTCACATGGATGACATTATACCCATGTAATGGGCCCAGGCAAACAGGACTTACTCCTCACTTGAAATAATTCGGCTGATTCAAGCACTTTCATGCCATTAGGTTGGAGAAGTTTTCCCTGAGTGTTATACTGCGTGAAATACTCCAACGCTGTCAAAGCAGGGAGAGCTCTAAGTGTGGGCGAAGCAAGAAACGGCATCCTACTTTGTGCCTCTGGCTTTCTGTCTTGAGGGTTTTACCTGGGGTGTTATAGCGTGCGGTCACCTACCTGTCAGTAAGCGGGCTTATTCCAGCAGGTTTGGGAATGCCAGGGTGGCCGTCAGCTGTGGGGCAGGGTGACGGTGACAACCCGCTCCCTGGGCTTGGTAATGCCAGGGTGGCAGTCACAACTGCTCCCTGGGCTTGGTAATGCCAGGGTGGCAGTCAGCTGTGGGGCAGGGTGATGGTCACAACTGCTCCCTGGGCTTGGTAATGCCAGGGTGGCAGTCAGCTGTGGGGCAGGGTGATGGTGACAACCTGCTCCCTGGGTTTGGTAATGCCAGGGTGGCAGTCAGCTGTGGGGCAGGGTGATGGTGACAACCTGCTCCCTGGGCTTGGTAATGCCAAGGTGGCAGTCAGCTGTGGGGCAGGGTGATGGTCACAACTGCTCCATGGGTTTGGTAATGCCAGGGTGGCCGTCAGCTGTGGGGCAGGGTGACGGTGACAACCTGCTCCCTGGGTTTGGTAATGCCAGGGTGGCAGTCAGCTGTGGGGCAGGGTGACGGTGACAACCCGCTCCCTGGGCTTGGTAATGCCAGGGTGGCAGTCACAACTGCTCCCTGGGCTTGGTAATGCCAGGGTGGCAGTCAGCTGTGGGGCAGGGTGATGGTCACAACTGCTCCCTGGGCTTGGTAATGCCAGGGTGGCAGTCAGCTGTGGGGCAGGGTGATGGTGACAACCTGCTCCCTGGGTTTGGTAATGCCAGGGTGGCAGTCAGCTGTGGGGCAGGGTGATGGTGACAACCTGCTCCCTGGGTTTGGTAATGCCAGGGTGGCAGTCAGCTGTGGGGCAGGGTGACGGTGCAACCTGCTCCCTGGGCTTGGTAATGCCAAGGTGGCAGTCAGCTGTGGGGCAGGGTGATGGTCACAACTGCTCCCTGGGTTTGGTAATGCCAGGGTGGCCGTCAGCTGTGGGGCAGGGTGACGGTGCAACCTGCTCCCTGGGCTTGGTAATGCCAGGGTGGCCATCAGCTGTGGGGCAGGGTGATGGTGACAACCCGCTCCCTGGGTTTGGTAATGCCAGGGTGGCAGTCAGCTGCCGAGCAGGGTGACGGTGACAACCCGCTTCCTCCGTTCTGAGTTTGCGCCTCGGGTTTTGTTCAGGTTGGCACAAGGGCAAGTGGCTGGTGTTCCAGTTGCTACGAGGTGTTTGCAGATGATCTGGGTGTCCCAAGCTTTGGGTGCAAACAGCTCCCTATCTGGAGGTTCAGCTAAAGAAATGTGCTGTGCCCATCAGTCAGTTAAAATCCATCTGTGCTCTGACAGAGGTGGCTTGGGCAGCGGCATTTAAGTCAGGGTAGGTCCTACCTCTGGGGTAGATCGCCTTGCTCAAGGACTCCTTGCACTTGGTCCGTAGCGATTCCTGGGTGCTAGGGTGTTATCTCTGGTCTGTAGAGCTTTAGCAGCCTGACACCCACCTGCTCAGTCTTGCTTTTCTCGCTCTGCCATTCTGAGATGTGAGCTCATCAAGATGAGAGGGTTTTGAAACGCAGCGCCAGCCCACCCACCCTCCTCTGCACCCACCCACTCCTTCCCTACTTGAATTGATTCTCAGGGAATGATTCAAAGCATACTTGCACTTAACGGTGGTAAAAAATACCTTTCCATCAAAAGGGAAAACGGGCGTGAAGGGAGAAGTTAGTGAAGTTGTTGGAATGATAGTTGTAGATTTGTGTTGCCAGGTGCGTCTGTGCGTAGTGCCGCCTGGGTCCGCGGCAGAACTGCTTGGATTGACGGCGGTAAATCAGAATGAGCACAAATAATGAAGAGATTGCATAAAGCGTTTCAGGGTGAAGGTCGAGCATGTTATCCTTGTCTAATGACTTCAGTCTACGGGAGGATCAAAGGTCAGAGCCTGAAAGGTGGAAGATGAGCTCACTGGAAGTTGCTCAAGATCTCAGATGAGCTGCGTGCCCAGCAGCGGAGCAGTGAGAGGTTAGAGCTACAGCAGATGCTGCATAGATTGCAAAACAAAAGGCACTAACATTTCATATATAAAACTCTCTGGAGACAAGGACTCTGCTTTTTCTAGGCAGGCAAGGCTTTATTTCTTAACCATGGCAAGCAGGTAGAGCCAGAAATAAAGCTGTGACTAGCTGAAAGAGTCATGTGCCACAGAACTTCACTGTGAAGTCTAAACTTGCACAGTTGTCTGAAATCTCCGGAGGAGCCAACAGAATTTTATGGAAAGAATGCATTCTTGTTCAGTCGGCCTCCTCCCTTGCAACACCTCCACTCAGCAACATCGCCTGCAGCCTTGACTCCTCTTTGCATCAGCAAAGACTGAAGATAAGGAGGGAGAAAGGATAATAGAAGCCTGCTGATAGCAAATTGCCCTGCTGGGAAAGAACTCCAGACTTTGTCAAATGCTTGCTCTGGCCTGGTGCTTGATCCCCGCTCTCTGGCCTGGTGCTTGATCCCCGCTCTCTGGCCTGGTGCTTGATCCCCGCTCTGGCCTGGTGCTCGATCCCCGCTCTCTGGCCTGGTGCTTTGCACCCTGTGCCCCATCGCCCTGGGTTGTCGCCTTTCTCTCTCACACACCAGGCTGAATCTGGCGAATTGGGTTTTTCAGTTATCTTGGCCCAACACTTTAAAGCTGCAAGTCCTGGATCATGTCTCCTTTTTCTCATTCTCCCCTTGTGCTGGGTTTTCTTTCTTAGGTCCCTTTGCTAAGTTCTGACTCATTTCACTCTCTTTGTGTGCTCTCATTTGGCAGCTCCCGTGATGTCTGCCTGCCAATGCCTCGCAATCCCCATGTCGTCTGCTGCACTCAGTATGTTTCTTGGTGGCCTGCCAATTCTCAGACTTTAAACTTCAGTACTTCTAGGATCTGATCTCTTGAGATTTTTTTCCCTTTTTATTTCCTCTCCTTTTTTAATATTTCAAACCGTTTTCCTTTGGCCCTGCACTGAACTCTCTCTAGGCACAAGGAAAATAATGGGTTTTGCTATCCGACTTGGAGCATGTTGGATTCAAAGGGTGGTGCAGGTTTGTTTGAATGTGCTCCTGGAGGCCTTATTCGGAGTGCAAGGGTGTCTCAGCTGCCTCTTCAAAGAGGAAGGTCTGTAAATAACCCCAGACTCAAAGGTTTAGTCTGACCCAGTGGTAGATCTATGCTGAACGCTTCCCTTGGTTGACAAACTTGGGGAAGGCGGGAGATGGCAGGAGATGGCAGGCAGCATTATTCTGGTAGTTTTATTTTGTTCTTCCCACTTGCTGTAATGGGCGTTTCCCCGCAAGCACTCATGTACAACTGAAAGAGAGGAGCTGATTTACAGGGGAGAAGAAATCCCGGGGTTGTTTTCCATGCCAACACTTTGATAAGCATTGCAAATTTGAAACACGTATGTCAATTAAAAAGTTCACATCTCTACCTTGTTACTGATGGCTCTTTTATTCTCTTTACAAAGACATTTCTAAGCCTGCCTTTAAGCTCACTGCTGGTTTGAAGTGCTGTTTTGTGGTTCCAGTGTGTATCCAAGGGCTGTGTCGCCTGCTTTCTTATATAACCAAAAAAAGCGTGTGCCCGTAAGACATGACCCAAACTTGCATATTGTAACGTTAAATGGTCACAGTGCTCTCTCCTACTCTTCTTTTCCTTTGTCTTTATGTCTGTGGGAAACGGGCATGGAAAGCGATTATAGCCTGTGGATGTAGAAATACCCCTGTGCTTGCAGAAGGACTTGCCGGCCTGGACGTGAATTGCTCCAGTCTGCAGGAGAGGTCTGTAACAGGCTTAGTAGCTGGAGGAACATTTGTTGCATCCTTGTTTTTTAACCTTTAACATTAAGGCAGTAATTTCTCATGTGCTATTTGCCAATTAGAACTAACATAATCACGCACTGCCATACACAAACAGAGAGGGAAACTGTCGGCTCATCCTTAGGCCAGAATATGGTGTTATTCATTCATCTATTTATACATTTCTATAAATAAGCCATATGGACATTCATTAGTGAACGTTCTTTGCAAGTTTAACCCCTTCTTTCTCCATGTATTACATGGAGAAAGTCAGTCTTGGCTTCTGCAAAGTATTTGCACGATTGCAATAAACTTTGTGCTGGGCTAAAAAGTAGTTTAAGCCAATGGGAAGCTGTAAATCTTCCCACTAAGTTGAACTAAGTTGTATTCACATACAGTATAGGTATATTTATAATCAGATCTTTCTGCCTATGGGGTTTTTGCATAATAATGTTGATCTTAAAGATCCGTCATGATATATGACTGACCAGGTAATCTGACACTGCTGTTTGTTTTCACTCGATTAGCTGTTTGTAACCTCTTTTGTAGTAATGTTGTCCTCATCAAACAGCCTGAGTAAGGATGTCTGCGTGCATACGTGTATACAGACTTGTGTGCGTCTATGTATTTAAAATTCCACACAAACCCCGTTCTGCATCCATTGTTCCTGTGTAGGCAGAAAAGTACCACTGGCAGACCCTGCTCCCGGAGCTGTTGTTGCTGGAACAGGCAGAAAGTCTGGTGGTGAGCTGTCCCACGCTTCAAACAGCCGTTCCCGCTGGAGCAGACACCCCTCACGCAGCAGCTGGAGTCCTTTGCTGAGCTGAAACCTGACCAGTAGCTCAGGTTCTTGCTGGGCAGGGGATGGCCCAGTAAACTCTGCCCATGGCTCGGTAGCCGCTTGCCGTGGTGGTGACACTGGCTGTCCCGTACGCTCACGATTCGTACGGGCTGATCAACGCTGACCAGCTAAGGCCAGCCAGGAGGTTTATTTACCTCTGCCTTAGGGTTCATCTGAACTGGGAATACAGTGATAAACGGCACAGATTTCTCTGGTACAGGCTCTTGAACACTCGGTATGATTCAGTGCTTTTGTAATTAACTGTTTTCTATTTACGTTCATGAGTTGCAGCTGACAGCAGTGGGACTCTTGTTGCAGTTCGTTATGTTTCTTATTAATGCCAGATGTGTTCGTCACAGCTAAAATACTGCAGTGAATACCAAAGGAATGCTGCCTGAAGTGGAGTCCCGGTGTAAATCTCAGGGTACTGTTCTCTGATTCGTGTCTGCTGTCTTTCATTTGTTTGCTCCTTAAATTCTTGTATGAAAGATCCCCTCACCCGTAAGTGTAACTGCCACTTAGCGATGCTGAAAGCACTCTGCTAAGGATCACGGCTCTGTGCAGCGTAGTGAAGCAGAGGGGTCCTAGAAGCAAGGCCTGGATTCTGCTGAAGGCGCGAGGGATGGTGGCGAGGGTTTGCCTGTGCGCGTTTCCCAAGGAGTCAGTTTGGGCACCAGGACATGCGGCGAGTGGCTGGTGACTGCCGTGCTGTGCACAGTGGAAATCGGTGAAGGCACTGTCCCTGCATGTCTGCTCCGCGGTGGGAGCAGCGGGCAGGAACGCAGGACGGGAGGCCGGAGGAGATAAGGAGAGTGTGCCGCGGAGGCAGCTCAGGAGTCAAAGGCAGTGTGAGCAAAAACAGCGTCTGGAGCTCAGGGTCAGTTGGGGTGTTGTAACACGTGCTGCTCCTTGGGTCTGTTTGAACGCGTTCCTCTCTTACAAACCCAGTTTTTGTGAGTCTAGATGTCTTTGCTGCAGCTCTGGTTGATGTGGGCAGGGGTGGCTCAGCGGCAGTTTAGCCTGGTTAGGAATGTGGGTTTGGGCTCTAATGGACTCTTACTGCTGAGCTTCACGAGGATTTGAAAGGAACAGTCAGGGCACTTGTGTGGCTGTAAGTGAGAACGAGACTTAACCCCTAACTGTCGGCTTGAAGCATCTGCTTCGTCCTTTATATGTGCAAGGGAGGGGGACAGGTACAGAAATACAAGTGCATGCTTGTGTGATCTGGGAATTAACTGCAGTGCCGGATGTATCACCCCACCCCGTGGAGGGAAGTGAGTAGAAATGCGTATGGGGTAAGGGACTGCGCGCACACATCTCGTAATTCCGTGTGTTGCCGTCTTTGAGGGGAGGATTTTCTCAAAAACTCAGCTTGCTGGCTCCGCTCGATTCGCAGGCGAGGATCTTGCCGCTCACCGCATGGGAACAAAGTTAGGGTAATGATGGCACTTTTGGCAGGTTCTAGACCCAATACGTGTTCTGTGTAACAGAAAAGAGGGTGAGCTGCCTTGGCGCAGGCTCCTGTTCTTGGTTTGCATCGGGCTGTAATACTGGGAGCTGGGAAGAGTTAAGGTGGGGATTATGCTCCTCTAACAAACTGGCGAGGAAAAGCAGTAGATTTCTCTCAATTTTTCCCGTACCTTTGATGTTTTACTTTATCATCTGTCGGCAGGTGAGGTCAGTCACTTGTGGGAAAACCTCCCTGACTCCAGCTTGGGCAGTTTTTGCAAGTAGATGAAGAATGCTGTTAGGAGTGGGGGAGGCTGGGGGAGAAAGGTTCATCCCTGTATAATCCAGGGGTTTAGCCCGGGTAACTTTTTTTGCTGAATTTTTATCTCCTCGAGGTCAGTGAACTCCAGCTTTCTCTTCGTTTGCTTTTCACATTTCTAGTGCTGCTGGGCTCTGGTTTGGACTACGATAAGGTGAAAAGAGTGAAACTAGTTCTGCTGCTGCTACTAGGTGTAGGGAAGGCTAAGGTCAAACGCTTTCCCACTTTGTCCAGCATTTTCGGGGTGGGGGGGGGGGGGGGGGGGGGCGGGATGGGGGGAGCGGCTTGGGAAGGTTAGTTGGAAGCAAGCTTATCAGTCCAGGAATGCAAGTCATTCACTTCTCAGCTCTTTATCCAACATCAGAATGTGAATGCACAAGGAACAAAGGATTAATAGGCCTTGGGTTTTTGTCACAGATGCTGTAATGTCTGTGACTGCAGTGTACAGCACAGCGGGCCCTTGAGCTAACTGTAAGCCGTAACTTCTTTGTACATAAAAACTAAACTGGATTCATGGAATCGTTTAGGTTGGAAAAGCCCTTTCAGCCCACCCAGTCCAGCCGTTCCCCCAGCACTGCCCAGCCCCCCCACTGACCCCTGTCCCTGAGCACCTCGTCCCCACGGCTCTGAAACCCCTCCCGGGATGGGGACTCCCCCCTCCCTGGGCAGCCCCTTCCCACCCTGACAGCCCTTTCCGGGAAGGAATTGCCCTGATATCCATCTAAACATCCCCTGGCACAACTTGAGGCCGTTTCCTCTTGTCCCATCGCTTGTCCCTTGGGAGAAAAGACCGGACCCCCCCTCTCTATCCCCTCCTCTCAGGCAGTTCTAGAATCAGGTGTTAGGCACTGACGAGCCGGGTACTGAGGAGGGACGCGGGTGCTGCCGGCTGGACACTGGGCGACTGAGAATGTCCTGGAGCAAAGGAGAGGATCTTTTCCCTTTTTCCTTTCTAGCAAGGAAAGGGCGGGTGAAACCGTTCTCTGAAGCTGCTCCACTGTGATTTCTGCACCTGCGATGTTCCCTGAGGTGAAGGGGTACCGGGTACGTTCGCCCGTGCTCGGCCCTTCTGCGGGCCATCCTGTTCACAGTACAGTCTGGCTCTCTGCAGGGCAGCCGTGGTGTGTGGCTTGCCCACCCTCCCCAGGGACAAGTACCCTGTGTTCACATCCACCTTGGCTTGCAGACTGGGAGCCACTGCCCTCCAGCAGAAAGCAGGAAAGAGGACATTCGTCCCTTAATGGTTCCTGGGAAAAGGTCAGGTGTCCTTGACCAGGTCCTGGCTGGGACACAGAAGATTTGCTCTAAGCACGGCTTGGATTTGCCTGACTGGCACCTCTGGCAGGCGGGGACAACGCGCGGTGACCCTGGGCGACTGCTCTGCCCAGGCAATTCAGCACAGAGGGGGCCAGGCCTCTGCGCGGAGCGGGTGGGTGTAACGCCCCCCGTAACTGCTGGGCCTGGTGTCGGCTGCCCGGCGAAGGCCAGGCATGGCAGAGGGCAGGGGGAGAAGCCCAGCAGAAGCTTTCTCTCAAACCGTGGAACGAAACAGAGGCCTTGTTTACTGAAACGATCAAGTCAGGCATTCACTGTCACTGGCTGCGTCTGGCCTGCGAATATGGAATTTGGAACTGCCTGTTCTTTGCTTCCACGTCTCGGACGTTCTCATTGCAGTCATGTTTTGTTCCACCTACATCCCTTTCCCCGTAGGAACACGGTGTCTGCTGAGCAGCAGCTTTAGAAGGGAGTTAACTCTAGGCAGGACACTTGTGCTTTTTGCCTTACCTTCAGTAGGTGTTGAAATGAAGTAATTCCTAAGGTTTTTAGGAGTCATAGCAACTATCCCTCCTTTACATGAGGTTTTTGTTTGTCTGTTTTAAGGATCCCTTTACTAATTTTACACTTTATTAAGTGAAGAGCCTCTCACAGTGTTCATCACAAATGCACATATGAAGCTGTTCTGTTCCATGATGGGTTTTCCAAACAGTCTTTTCACTTCTCCAGCGAAAACGAGAGTGGACAGAGTGTGAAGCACAGGCCAGTGCTGCTGCTGTACAGCCTGGTAGAGAGAGTGGGTCTTTTTTTTAATTAAAAAACCACCTTGAAATCTTCCCTGAATGGATTCAGAAGTTGCCTGCTTCCTTGCTTGTTAATGTGGGTCTATTGTAACTGCCGGCTCAGCCGCCTCTGTTTGGCTTTGTGAAGAGCTTTTCATACGGTATTTTTAAAATACAGAACTAAAACCATGCTGAGCTTTTCTTTCGCCCTGACAAGAGCTTTTATGTGTGTGCAGTGGCTGCCGTCCATTTGCTATCTTGTTCTGCAGTCCAGGCAAGGCTCTGTGTGCTGTAGAAACAGCCCTACCATCCTGGCATCACCTCGGGTTACCAGGAGCTTCTGGAAGGAACAACCCGGTTTTGGAATCCTGACTGGCCTGTCCTCCCTTTGCATAAATGAGAGGAATATCTGTTCCTTTGGGGAGGGAACAGTGGAAAAGAGTACCCTTCTTGATAAAGCGACCGTGACCCTTTGTCAGTGACAAGTCAGCTGTGAACGTTGGCGTTGCCCCACACAGTCGCGGGCTGTACGTCTGTGCTGAGCCTGTTAAACATCCCTCACCCCAGCTGCTCTGTCCAGCAGGTTGGGAAGTGCGCGAGGCATGCGGAGCGCTCTCTGGCAGGTACCGGCGGTGACGGTTGAGCAGAACCATCAGTGACAGTGGTTTCTAAGCTCACTATTTTTGTAAGAAAGGGGTATGTGGATGCATACAGGAACAAGAGTAATGAAAACAAGCATGCCAAAGGAAGAAAAGAGCTTGCTTTAGCTTCAACTCGCTAAGCAACATGCCTGGCGCCTCTCTTTCAGTGAATCAAGAGCCGGACGGGCAAGAAGCCAGAGCTCCCCTTTCAGCTCTGTTTCCCTTTGGGACTGCCGTGTCATTCACAGGGGGCTTTTCACGTGCTTCTACACCCTGCCAAGGGCCTCACATCCTTAGTACAGCCTGCTTACGGTTTCTCTGGTGGGCCCATCCCTGGTACCCGGGATGCAGCCATTTGGCCTGCCCCTTTGGCTTCGGACACGTTGCTGTCCAGGTCAGGCGTGGTGTCGTGACAACTGTCCTTCTCCCTATTCCTGCCTCCCTGCCTGTCTCTGAGCCCGGTCTCTGTTGTTTCTGAGCAGAAAGAGCTCCCTGGGAAGAAAAGTCTGGGAGGGCCAGGCGGCTGTGGATGTGTTTGATGACCGTGAACAGAAGGAAGGTAAAGCACTAGGGGAAAAAATACGGCCATTTATACATATGTATATTTGATAATGTGTCTAAAATGCTCAAATAATTAATTAACGGAAGTACGTAGAGTAAAAGACATGTTTAAATGTTCTTCCCAAAATACCACAGCCCTCTCCTGTTTCGGTGAGGACTAGCAGTGTATAGTGCCCTCGGCCTGGCTGCGGCCACCTTTCCATTTCATTCCTGGTGGAATAAGGGCAGGGCAGTGATGGTGTCGCTGGGCTCCAGCTGGCCTCTCACAGGCCAGTGTTCCCACATGAACGGGATTCCCACTGCAAGGATGGGATCCTTATTATTACCTTCTCCCTTCCCGAATTAGTTTCCTATTTGCATAGAGCTTCACACAGCAGAAGGAGATTTTGGAGCTGAAGGTTGGATTTCCCTGCTGGGTTGGAACGGTGCGTGTGGCGCCATAAAACACAGAACTGAGAAAGCCTTTTAAATTATTTTTTTCCTCACAAAACTATTTGGATCAAAATCCGAACAGTGTATACAATGTCAGATACCTGTGTACTTCAGACCCCCCCAGGAGCAGGAGTGCAAGGGGTTTGTCACACAGGTATGGGCTGTTGTTAGAATAGTGTGTTCCTTCTGGAGTCTTAACCCTGAATGGAATCAGCTGGGGAACTGAGAGGCGGGATTTGAGGTGCACAGGGCAAAGAAAGGTTTCCAGTTACCTTGTGACTCAGGTGACTCTTTCACTGGAAGGAGGGCTCGGAGGAAGGCTATTTTTAGACGTAGGTTTTAGGGCAGACCTCTGTGTTGGAACACAGCGTACTTCTAGGAACCTCTTCCCCTGTCTTTCAGATCAGCTCTCGACACTCCCGTGTCAGCGAAGGCTGCTCTGTGGTTTTGCTCTATTGGAAGCGCCTCAATTTCTGTAGCTTTAGTTTTGGCTGGCTGGTTACAGAGAAGTTGTTTAGCCCAGGAATATGGGTGTGGGTTTTATCATTGTGCTTGGGCCGTTCTGTTAATGGTTTACTTGAAACAAAGAGATAATTTGCTGTGGAGTTCGCTGGCCAGTCATAACTATCTGGAGCATTTCAAGTATTTCTAGGTTTTCCCTCTCAAGGATAAGCACATCTGCAGCTGGCTGTCCTTCCTGATGGCTCTTACTTCTGGCTTAAATATTTCTCTTGAAATTCTCCAGAGATTTGGGTATTGCTTTTTAAACTTAAATTTACTGATTCTAACTAAACTTTAAATAACCGATTAACTGTAGCTTGACACCTAGCAGGCTGCCCTGAGCAATGCTGTGCCAAAAGGCTCCCCTCAAAGCCTGCTAAAACGAGGGAGGAGGCTTCCGATGCCTCGACTGAGCTGCCGGCCAAGTGACCCACCTGCTCACGGGCAACAGAAAACTGCTTATTTCAAACTCCTTGCAAAAGATTGTGCTTATCTTGCACTGTCGTTACCCACATGGCCCAGCCAGAAAGGGCTATCAAGGCTTCTTCCCCACACCATCCAGCTACCATGGATGTGGCTGGATTCTGCCCTCAGTGACTGGAGCTGTTACGGTACAGGGCAGCTGTTGATAACCTGCACAGCAGTGACGAGCAGCACGTATCTGGTCAAATGTTTCTGCCGTGTCTTCAGCCAGGATCTCAGTGTTTCTGTGGGTTTGGTGCCGAGGGCCTGTAGCAGCACAAAAGGTGGCTGTTTCAGCATCGGTTTCCTCGTGCTCTGGGGTACTACCGTGAATGTGATCGTTAAATAAAGGTAAACATCAGCAGCAAAGGAGAGAGGATCAGGCTACAGGAGGAAGGATCATGTGTCTGTTTTGCTAAGGCAAAAAGCATGTTCTGTATGAAAACCTTCATACATTTATTCAGTGGTTCAGTGTCCTCTTTGGCCCCTTAGTTCCTCTAAGAAGTTAGTTACTTTTATCCCACTGAAAAATGAAGCTAAAAAAGAAAGCTGTCATCCCGTTTGTAGTGGAGGATGGTTGATGTGCACTTTCCTGCTTCTCTAGATGGGCTAAATTCAGTGTTGAGGCTGCTTCAGGACTGCTGTCCGCATCCCAGTTGTCCATCGTGGACTATAATTTTTATTGTATCCTCATTGGATGCACTTAAATCTATTTAAACCTGGCATGTATAAATTGAGCTTAAAAATTAATTCTGAATCAGTAACCTCATTTAGGAGCGTTTGCAGAGGAGTTTGGACAGGCTTAACTGAAAGGATCATAAAGAATTATTAGTTACACAGCCCGAGAGGTGTGGATTGTGCCGTGGCTCCGGCTGTAATGTAAGACTAAATTCCTTTCCTGTGAGCTTGACTGTGCGGCTGTTGCCAAGTCACAAGCGTCCCTAAAGGCACACGCAACCTAGCGCACAGTGAAGTCCATAGACAGTGTCTGGACGGAAAAACGTCTTGCGTGACAAAAATGAACACTCTCCCCCATTCGGCACCTGAGACTTCACCTCTCGCAAGCATTTGTATGTGATAGCATCCCTGAGCTAGGTCTTAAAATAACTGCTCCTGTCAGAGGGCCCAGGCACCTCCAAGTGGGATGTCCAAGGGGGTGTGTTTGGGTTATTTTGCTGCGTAAAGGATTGATTCGTTACCATACAGAGCAAGTCGGTATCAAGCTAAGTAAACTGGCTCGTACCTCGTGTTCTTCTCTTCTGCCGTGGAGAGAAAAACATGTTCTCTGTTTCCTTCTAGCTTCTGGCTTTTATCACTGAAAACCCAGGAGCGCAGACCGCATTGTAACGCTGCCCAGAACGTCATCCACTGGCTCAGGAGCCTCGTTCAGCTGGTGAACGCACCGGCACGCCAGTGGGGTAGTTCTGAGGGCTGGCCTGACAAGTGCCAGCTTAGCTCGGTGCTGTCGGACAGAGGATGTGAGCAATTTGGTGTCTCTGTTCCTATTTGTCTGATTTTTTAAGAGAGAAGGAACATGCGGGACCAAGAAGGACAGGAAGCGCTTTACCGAGTCACGAACTGCTGCTCGCAGTTCTCCTTTTAGGCTTTCCAAGTAATGACAAAGAGGTTAAATCTTCTTTTCTCTTGCTTTCAGACTGCATTTTAAAATATTTTCGGCCACTTTATTTGTCTCTCATCTCCTGAGAAACTGAATAAAACTGTGAAGGAAACAGAGGCGCTTTGGCACCACACGGGAGCCCAGACGTGTGTTTAACGGCACAGAGCCCGCTCGGGTTAAGCCAGGCTGCGAAGAATCAGTCCCACTGGGCGTGTGCATACCTTGACCCGCTCGTGCGGTTTTTTATTCTGTACCCCAGCAGAGCAAAATTCAGCATTAAAAAACCCTCTGTACAAAATATATATCATCAGCCTGTAAAAATAGCCCCGCGAAGCACAGTAGGTAAGGCCGTGCACAAGTGTCCGCAGTCACCACAGTCCACAGAGCTCCTCTGACCGCCGTGAAACCACCGAGGTCTCAGTCCGTCCACTACCTCAGATGCCTTTCTCCAGCTCCCCAGAGCCGGCTGGAAACCGGCGCTGCGAATAGTCACTGCCCAGCTTAACGGGTCGTGAAAACATTCGAGGGGGTGTCCCAGCGCGTTCGGGGCGGCTCACGTTGTGTTTCCACGGCCCAAGTGAGTGCCGTGTTCGCTTCCAGTTTGAGGTATTGCAGGGCTTTACAAAGCCAGTGGGACTCAGCTGGGCAAGTCCTCGTCCTCTGAGAAAGGCTCTTGCCTAGTAAAGCTCTTCCCAACTAGGTAAAGAATGTGGGCTTGAAACCGCCCCAGCAGCCTGCGCTTTGTCGGGCCCATGCTGATCGCGCGGGCCAGCTGACCTGCTGCAGTCAGTAAGTTCGCACGACTCTCACGCTGAGTTTTCTCAGAGTAACTTGAAAAGTATTTAAACTCTTCCTTAACATTAATAAAACAGCTTATTCTCCGCGGCAGCTATGCTGGGCAAGGCTTCTGCTTACTTTGGGCCCAGTTTTGCCTCTCTGGAAGAATGCCTTTTTCAAGGTCTTGATCACCTTCCATTTGATTTAAGGGATAAAATTAGTCTGTGACTGATTTTGAAAGCAACTGAAAAGCAGTAAGAACGTGTTGTCTGCGGGGAGTTGTTTCGCAGATAAAATGAACAATCTCAGCCAAGTTTGCTGCTCAGGCAGAGCACGCTGGCTGTTCCCGTCAGACGGAGCTCTGGTGGAACGGCACTTTGTCCATCCGCCTTTTTTCCCCTTCCTTTTGAATCCAGACCTCTCTTCTGGGGTTCTGCTCTGCTCTTGGCTCCGTGGCTCTACCCCCATCTTCGCCCTCTTCAGCCTCGTTAGAAGCGTGGCATGAATTCTCAGACTGGTGGCTCTGGTTCTGACCTGCTGTTGTTTCCCTGACAGGCTGTCTTTGCTTTCCCACAGCAATCCAGTTTACACACCCCCTCTCCTTCGTCTTCCTCGTGGCTGCACCACTCAGTTCTGGAGCTTCAGTTGCCAGAAGGACCATTTGCGCGCCGTGCAGTAAAGGTGCTTCGTAAATGATTTCCGAAATAATTGTTAGGTGCTTCTGTAACACTTTGTGTGAGACCTGTGCAGGGAACCCCAGCGCTCTCTGCTGCTTTCACTAACGTGCGCCGAGCGCAGGCGCTGGAAGGGGCTCTGAAGGGGCAGCTGGAGATGCCCCGGTACGGCAGAGATGCTCAGCCGGGGGAAGCTCTGGTGTTCCCCGTTCTTCCTGCAGCAGCGATGTAGCTGACATGTGCGACACTCTGACCAGTCCTTCTTTGTATCCTGGCTGGCCATGGGCACGTCACTGCTGTCTTCATGGCGTGACAGCGTGCTGGGGAGCGTGGTCCTTGCCAGCAGAGCGCAGTGACAGCACTCGAGCTGCCCAGGTACTAAGACGAGTACTTTTAAGAGATGCTGGAGTTGCTCAGTTAATGCTTCTGCTTTCAGCACAGAGGTGCTGCTGTGAGTGCTGGGGTGTGGGCTTTGTGTACTTGTTTTATGCATACATACAGAGATGGATACGCACGTAAGAGCGTGTACAGCTTAAGAACGAGCGTTATTTTGGTAGAGCCCTGCATCGCGTTCTGACTGTTGGCTGGCAACAGTCTCTTACGGATCTTTTGAGAAGCAGAAAAAGAAATGAACTTTGAAGTTGTGTACGGTGGGTCAGGAAACAAGTCACAGCCAAGGTGAAGGATGAGAAAGGCACTTAGATGACACGATAGAAAGGGTTTCCAGATGAGAGGTGACTGCTGGAAAATAACAGCGTGAATCTGACTGGAAAGGAGACAACTTCAGGAAAGTTGAGCTTAGAGAAACCACATAGCTGAGCTTTGGCACACACACCAGCAGGCTAAGCCCCACTAATTAAAATGTATTTGAGGTAATTAGTGGGTTCAGAGTTGAATTAGGAACACTTCTAATAGCTTGGGGAGGAAAGGCAGTAAAAAAAGTGCCAATTTTTGAGAATGTTTAGGAAAGAAATGACCTTACCTGAACTGCTGTCGACCAGAACAGAGTACCGCAGGAGGCCTCTTGCGCGTTACTCGGACAGGGTATTGTGCGTAGGAACCGCCTTGAGAGCGGCCTCTCGCGGGGTACACCGGGGAGTTCGGTTCAGCTCACGGTTATTCAGGTCCAGTTAGTCCGATGGCAGCCGAAATCGTGGGCCTGTGGAAGTTCACAGTGGAAGTCCCCCAGCCTCTGGCGGAATCGGGGTCTGGGCCGTGCTGCAGGTGCTGGTGCGGAGTTTCTGCTGGATGAACTGCAGCCAAGAGCCAAGCGAAGCGTGGAATCTGAATGTGGAGAGCGCAGATGGGGAGCTGGAGCTGAAGGAGGAAGGGCACACTTCAGACTTCCAGCGTATTGGAGAAACACAGCGAGCAGCGTCTCACGCTCCGGCTTTCCTGGTTTTCTGACGCCGCTGCTGTGGCATTCGTAGCGTTCCAGCCCTTCGGTGCAGTGAAGGGGAAATCTGGTGCTTCGGTTGTCTGAAACTAAACCAGGTTCAGCTTTCTGAAAACCAGCCCAGCCGTTCAGCAGGACTTGGTACCTACCCTGAGCGACTCGGGATTGAAAACCTCGGCCTCCGTTTGCAGCCGCCCATCCGTGGAGGCCGTAGCTGAGCTCCGAGTGGTGCCGTGGAGTTACCCGGGAGGTAGGCTCAGCAGCCAGCTGCGGGCGAGGAACCATGGCACGTGAAGCTGCAGGGCAGCCGGGCCAGGCTGAGCCCGGCGACAGCGGGAGGCTGGAGAGGCACAGCCTGGAAGGGGCTGCGGCACAGGCGACTCTCCTGCTCGACTGCAGAGGATGGCTGTGGGCAACCAAACCCGTTCCCGTCTGTCGTTAGGGAAGCAGATCACAGAGTGGTTCTCCAGACTTTTAAAAGATTTCTGTATGAGCACAATGTTCATGCCTTAAAATTCTTAAAAAAAAACCAACAACAAAAAACGCCAACCTGCCCCAAAATCCTCAAACTTAAAGAATAAGACGCAGCTCTCTGGGGGCAAGCGGTGTAATGAGCCTCTGCCTCCTGTCGCTTGTTCAGGCATTTTCTGTACAACAGGCAAAGACCAAGGACAGAGCAGGCGGGGCAAATCACATCCTGGAGCTTCGAAGGCGTGTTTCTGCAGGCTCCCAGGCTCGCTTCCGGTTCTGATGGCAGCCACAAAGTGTCTTGCACGCCGTGCGCCCATCCTTTTGTTCAGCAGCGTCTGAAGGACCTTGTCTTCCTGCTAAACTGTTGGGCAGCACCTTACTGACGGCAGTAAGCAGCTACCAGAGTTGGTATCTGTGTTTCTCACAGACTTTTCCTTAACTGTTCCCCCACAGAAACGATGTTCTTGGAACTACTGAGATGAAGTTCACTTTCAGAGTTTCAAACGTGTAAATGGAATCCTAAACTGGAAAACCAGTGTCTGTAAAGGGAGGTGAAGGCGCCCGGCTTTCAGTTTCACGATTCTCCTTTAAAATTGAGGTTCATCATGTGTTCACTCCACAAAACCTAGAAATAGGCGTTACTTTTGGAAAGTTTGATAAGCTTTTACAGGAATTACCTACTTGAACAGCAGACAGGCCTGATCCTACCAGATCCAATTTTCTGAAGTCCATGGGAGTTTTACTAGTGAAAGCATCAGATATAAACTTTATTGGAAACTGAAAAGTAACAGCAGAGAAGGACATGATTCAAACAGTTTTCACAGCAAAATTTAAAATCCCCCCCCAAATTGGGTTAAAGGTATTGAAATCTCAGATACTTCCTGTTGGAAAACGCCCACGCACCTCTACAAGTCCTGTGACAGCAGGAGCTGAGCTCTGCATCCCTTCTGGTGGGGTAAATTAGGAGAAGTTAATTAGCAGGAGAGACTGCTGTTACAGTGTCTGGGTCACAGCCAAGACCAGCGCAAGCGTTAGCAAACGGTTATTTTCATGGTCGTGGAGACAAGAAATTCCCAGCGTCCGTTACACGATCCAAAGGGGAGGCAGCACCCCAGTCGCTGCTCCTGTTGCTCAGGGCACTCTTTCTTCCCTGCTCTTTCTCTGCTCTCCTCTTCCAAGCTCCATGCCAGCTCAGCAGTAGAAACCAGCAGCTTGTTCCGGCTGATACTCCGTGAGCGTTAGCCGGTTCTTTGTTACTGCGGTACAGCGGGGTTTGGTTTTCCCCTGAAAGCTTTCAGTTAGTGCTACAGAGCTTTCTACCAGTGCTGATTATTGTAATGACAGCAAAACCAGTTAAGAGGAAGACAGTGAAAGAGCCTGTCTTCTGCTGCCCTGGACTGATGTGTAGTTACGGTGTAGCTGAGCATTATTCAGCGCAAAATCTCTCACGGCGCGTGGCGTGTGGAAAGGAAGAGGCGGGGAGAAGCCAGGCAGCTTACACCCTGGAACGGGCTGGGAGGTGGAGGGCTGATGAAGTACAGCGTGAGGCACGCCGACACAGCAGTCAGGCTGTTTAAAACCGCGGGATTACAAGTGTTGGCCAGGTTGAAGAGCTGTAGCCCAGCACAGTCAGTCCTGGGCCTGATGGCGGATTTTAAATGGCTTTGAACGTACGAAGTGACCGAGTGTTTTTCTTCCTCTTCTGTTTGCCAGAAAGCACAGTCCCACCCCGCGTTTCTCGAAGGTACTGTCCCACAAGGTGTCCCGCAGTGTTTCCAGCGCTACGTTGAAGCCCACTGACCAGGGCTGGCTTGTTCTCTCGAGAGAACCTCTCATCTGTACCTGAGTGACAAGGGGTAATTGTGCTGGGCTGGGCTGGGGAGAAAACCGTGTATTTAATATACCCAAAACAGGCAGAGTATGATGATGCTCGCACTGCCGCCTATAAACATCACCCTGCAGGACGCGCACAGCGAGCGCTGCCCTCGGGTCTGCGAGGCACAGGCTTCTCGTTCACGGGGAAGGCCAGAGTCTCGCTAATGCTGCCGCACTCTGCGTTCAGAGGGGAACGTGTGCTCTTGATTTGGATGTGGGGACAAGATGAACCACACTCACCACTGAAAATATCTGGGCACGTCTTCTGATCCCTCCCCTGTCTCTTACCGGTTATGATAAACATAGTCTCGGGGTGTCGAGGCGTGTTTTGTGGCCAGCAGGCATAGCAACGCTTCCCAGTTCGGTGTGAATTCCTAGCGTTAGCTTTTCCATCTTTCCTGCTGGCTAGGATTGAAATTTTCACCAGTAAATATTCAGGGTCACTAGCAGGATTAACCTGCTCGCTGTGGAGACCTGGCTGGGAGCTTTACCGCAGGATTCTTCCCTCTGCATCCCAGGCCTGCAGCGTTCCCGGCTTGACACCTGGCACGGGCTGCTTCGTCTGCGACCGGCCCTGTGGAAGGGCACGTTCCCGCCAGCTCCCGCCGGCACGCACCGCATCTCGGGTTTTCCCTTCTGGACAAGT
This sequence comes from Rhynochetos jubatus, assembly GCA_027574665.1. Taxonomy (NCBI): domain Eukaryota; kingdom Metazoa; phylum Chordata; class Aves; order Eurypygiformes; family Rhynochetidae; genus Rhynochetos; species Rhynochetos jubatus. The sequence goes on from CM050657.1 coordinate 1,157,427, forward strand.
ACCTGGGTGATTTGTACCGAGACCTTGCGGTGCGTGAGGTGCCAGTAACTATGGTTAGATTTCCTTCCTCAGTGACCGAGTTGACTTCTCTTACGATGGCATTTTCATTGTAGGGGGTTTGTTTCTTTCCACCGCATGAACGTGGAGGTGGCTGGTCAGAAACAAAACCTGGTCTTGTGGTTGCATAAGCGAACGAGGGTGTGTAAGGGAATAATCTTGTAAAAGCTGCTTAACTTGGTTATTAATAACGAGGATTTATGAGTTATGTGCTGCAACTACATCCAATTCCTTGGCAATTCCATGTGGGAAGTTGCGAGGTAATTTTAGAAATACTCCTGGGTGTGCGTTTTCTTTCCAATCGATGCTGAAGGCTGTGAAATCCTCAGGGACAACTCGGCTAGCACTGTAGGCTATGCCTGTGGCTTCTCCTGGCGTGCTTCGGCTGTGGGCAGCTGGTGGGGCGCCGTGGAGTTTGGTCTCATTTGTGGGACATGCAGACGTGTCAATTCTCATTTCATTGTGCTTCGCTCCGTTTTATTCTTAGGAAGTTTTTTGGTTTTCCTGGATTTTTCTGGCAGAAGAATGGATGCATCTGAAGTTCATGTGTGTGTACATGTGGTTGGCTGTTCCTTATGTTTTCTTCTGGTTTTTTTCTGGTTGTTTACTACCTTCTAAACAAGGTCAGTATAAATGGTATTTTTTAATATCCTTAAAAAAATCATAGAGCATTTCAACCCTTTTTCTGATTCAGTGGTAGATGAACTCTTGCAAGTCTGGAGAGGACAATTAAAAGTCTAGCAATTGCTTTTTCTGGCCCTTCTCCCTTCAGGTTTAGCCAGAGGCTGAAGCGGGTGCCCATTGTTAAATTAGCGTTGTTTTGTTGAACTCGGGTTGGAAATTTGGCACTCTCGAAGCTGGGCATGTGTTGACAGACCAGAGCGAATTACAGCCCGTGTGAGGCGAGCTCTGGCCCCTTCTCTGGTTCCAGACTCACACAGGTTTAGGGGGTCAGCCCTTGCAGTCCAGGTTGCCGCCCGGTCTGACGTTAGCCCTTCTCGTTGGCACAGTTCCCTCCTGTCTGACTGTATTCCTTCCTCGTAACAAACACCAGCTTCCAAATCACCGCCGCTTTCAGACTTCCTAAGTTACCAGTCCAGGATTGGGCATCTGCCCAGGAAAACCCGGCGGGGTTTTTTGGTTAAACATCCTCTTGGGGAAATGAACCACCCCCCTCGCTCTGCCCACCATGGTGGCTTTCTGCACCTCGGAGCTTTTGTCCCCCCGAGGACAGAGCTCTCGTCCCTCGCTCAGGCCCCGCCGGTGTCACAGACGCCCCGCGCAGGGCCAGCTCCGCACCCCCAGAACTGTCCCGCTCCCCCCAGCTGGTCTGCGGCCCTGAAGCCCTCCAAGCAGGGGTTCCTGGGGGGCATCAGCCGTGCTGTGTGGCTGTGGGGTGCAGGCCAGGCGCCTTGCAGTGAAAGCAGGTGCCTCTTGGCCAGAAACGGCCGGCTTGGCTGCTCCCTGGAGCTCACTCAGATGTAAATGACCTGACTGGGTGGCCCTGATGTGGGTGACAGAAACCTGAGAGCGAAGGCCAAGATTAACAGGAATAGGTGTGTGCCGCATTCCTTCCCTGGCTTACTTTCCCACCTCCAAACCTCCGGATTGTCTCACGCTGTGAAAGCGGGGCCTGGACTGAGCATCTTCAAGCAGTCAGGGTGTTTCTGCTGCTGCTCAGCTCAGACGCATCACGCGGCAGGGGAAACACACCTGGCTTTGATCCCTTCTGCGTCTGAGGGAAGCCTGACAAATAATTCCGTTTTGTGATGCCATACAGGAAAGCATTCCAGGTTAGATTCAACATTCGTGTCCAACGTGACATTTAGTACTGGAGGTGAACAATCCCTCACGCGAGGTGCTGGACACGCCGTGACAAGGTGGCTTTGAACACAGGGATCGCTGCTGTTTCCCGGCAGGAGCACAGACAGACTGTAACCGCAGAGCAGCCGGTGGTGAAGCAGGGGCACGTAACCGTTACTGCATGTGAGAACAGGGAGAGTGTCCGTGGTGGTGTTCCAGGGACCCTGCTGCTGAGGGTCTCCCCCCGGCAGCGCAGGGGCCTGGGTGAGGGCAGCGGCGGGGCTGCAGGACCAGGCAGAATTGCGCCCTGCTAGGGGGAAGGCAGGACAGCGCCCTGCGCCCACCTCGGGGCTCGGGTTGTGCGTTTTGTTTGGCTTTTGAAAGTCCGCTCTGGTCTCCTTTCACCGACGTTTAAGTTACGTGAGGTACCAGATCGCAGCGAAGATTCAACATTTTTACAGCCACAAGTTTTCCATCGCAGCTGATGGAATTTGCCAGAATTCCCCGCAGATTCGTGTCCTGTTTTCTTCCCCAAAGCTGCTCCGTTCCCAGCCCTCCCCAGCACCGCGGTAGCAGATGTAAGCCAGCCTTAGCTGGCCACGTCTGTCACCAGCGAGCCGGGGCGCGGGCACGGGGGTGGCATCGCTGCTCCCCACTCCTTTTCCCTCAGGGCATTCCTGCGGCGGGGAGCCCGGGGGCACCGCCGCGAGGGATTGCAGGGCTTGGAATAGGGCCCCGCTGGAGGCTGCTGGGCTCGTCGGTCCTCACAGCTGGCCCAGGCGCGGCTCCTGCCCGCGGCTCGCCGGGGCGAGTCGGTCCCGTTCCCGCCGAGCTGCGGCTGCAGTCACGGCTGTCGAGTCCCGGCCGCCCCGGCGGCTGCTGAGGTTCCGCTGAGGCCGGGCGGGCCCACCCCGCCTCCCTGCCGGCCGCGCTCCGGCCCCTCCCGCCGCCCGCTACCTGCCGGCCGCGCTGTGCGGGCGGGGGCGGCGGGCAGGGGAGGGGCCGGCGGCGGGGCCGGGCCGCGGCGGGGCCGCCCGGCGCGGAGCAGCACCGGCGGTGGCCGCAGGTGGAGGGGCCGCGGGAGGGCTCCGCGCCGCTCTCCAGGTTGGGGCGGGGAGGCGGCCGTGTCGTCCTCCCCCCGCCGGGGGGGTGCTGCGATGAGGTGAGGCTCCGGGCGCACCGCGGCCGGGAACGGGCCTTCCCCTCGCCGCCGCTGGCTCCTCGCAGGTGGGAGCAGCCGCCGGCGGGAGGCGCGGGCCGGGGGTGTTCCCGCACCGCCCCTCCCCGCGGCCTGGCCCGCCGCCCGGTGCGGCTGCGGGGGCCTGGCGAGCGGTGCCGTTGCTTCCCCTGGGCCGAACGGCGGGCGGGAGGTGCTGCCGGCGCCCGGAGGTCGCGGCGGCCCCGGGGAGCGGGCGATGGATGGGGAGGGCGAGGCGGATCCTTCCGGCGACCAGGCGGCGCCGCGGTGGAGGAGGAGGTCGACCCCCCGGCCGCAGCCCCGCGCCTGCAGCAAGCCCCGGCCGCAGTCGTACCAGAGCCCCAACGGGGTGCTTGTCACCGACTTCCCCGTGGAGGACAGGTGCACCTTCACCGTGACTCAGCCCGCCGGCACCGTCAGCACCTGCCCGGCCAGCGGAGCGCTCCGGGGGGCCCCGTTTTTCAGTTCCGGCATGGGATCGGTGTCCAACGGGAACGTACGGCCTCCAGCCCCGAAAGCGGGCTCTCCCGAGCGGCCCTCCCAGCTGCTGGCGCTGGTTTCGGACGCTTCCGTCGGCTTCGCCGCCAACGGCACCGCTGCCGCACCGGGAAGCCCGAGGAGCGGCGGGCAGCCGGCGCTCACCCCGCTGCGGGAGCCGGTGCTTTTCGCAGCCGGCCCTGAGCCCTCCGCTGCGGGGCGCGCACCTTCCCCCGGCCGCCGCGGCGCCGCAGCCCTGCCCGTGCCCTGCGGCCGGGTTGCCGGAGCAGCAGAGAAGGCGCCGCCGGGCCCCGCCGGGAGTCCCCGGGCCGTGTCCCCAGAGCACGGCGTGACCCCCGCGGAGCCGCCCGTGGTGCTGAGCACCCACAGCCCCGCCGCTCTCAAGGTGGGCACGCAGCAGCTCATTCCCAGGAGCTTGGCTTCCGGAGTGAAGGTGCCGGGCAGAGCCAGCAGCCGGGACGCGGAGCCGGGCAGGAGGGCGCTGAAGGCGCGCAGCATGGTGGAGAGCCTCGGCCTGCCCCTGGCAGCCGAGGAGGAGCCCGAGGGCGACCTGGACAGCCCGGGGACGCTGAGGCGAGGCCTGAGGTCGACGTCCTACCGCAGAGCCGTGGTGAGCGGCGTGGACTTGGACGGCTCCGCGGACTGGAAGAAGAAGAACAGGATGTCCCAGCCCGTGCTTAGAGCAGTTGTGGAAGATAAGGAGAAGTTCTCGAGCCTGGGGAGGATGAAGGTGAGCGGTGCTGATGGGCGACGCGCGGGGGGCGCGGGAGCCCGCTCGGGGGGCTCGGTGCGCTGCTCGCGAGCTCCGTGTGGTGCTGCCGGGGCCCACCGGCCCCTGGAGCGCTCTTGGCAACGCGAAGCGGCCGAGGCTCCAGCGCCGCGGCCCTGCTGACACCGGGCACCTCGGCCCGGGGGGGGGGGGCAGCAGCCTCCCGCCTCTTTCCCGCTGGATCCCCCAGCGCGGCGGGGCTGAAGCGATGCCTTACAGCCTGCTGCCCCCCAGGAAGCAGTCAGGAGGGGAGAAGAGACGTGGGCTTAACGAAGGGTGCCCGCTTACTGGCAGAGAGATGACCTGCCCTCGCTCCTCCACCTGGGACCTGATTTGAAAGCACTTTTAACAATCGCACTCTGATTTTTAAACTGACAGAGGCCGCTTGAGGTGTCTTTGTGGCTTAATTTTAATGCCTGGAAGTAGAAGCAGAATGCCTGGTTTTAGTTCTTGACTGTAATCCCCTAGGAGCGGTACATTTATACTGAGTGTACTGAAATGACATCACAGAGACTTACTGGAAATATTTTTTTACTTGGGTATATCATATTGGTACTTGGATAGATCAGATTTCCTTCTTTTTAAGCATAGCTTGTGACTTTTTGAAGGATACCTGGGTAGCTTTCGGTGGGGTGGCTGCAGTTGTGCAACGAAGTGCTGCAGGCTAAGGGCCGATGCTGTAGCTGTTACAGTAATTAGCAGCCACACCACAGTTCTCAGCCCAGTTAAAAGCTGTGGTTACAGAAGCATTTGAGAAGGTGCTACAAGCGGGGAAACACGAGTGGATCAATCTGTGAACTGCTGAGTAGGGCCCCGGTTTGTTTTGCTTTGGTGGTAGGCTTTAACAGTGAGTTATGTTTAAAATGGGACACGACACTGGCCCGTCTTCACACAGAAAACTTTCAGCCTGCAGCATTTTTTCCAACAGGATTCTTAGACCGTGTGGCGTTCTGCACTCCGACAGCTGGTTTATTTCAGAGAGTTGTTTTGGTCCCGAAACAGTTCACAGGATACTTCGCGTGGTGGTTCTTGGCGGAGCGAGCGAGAGGAGGCACCGCTGGGCCCTGTGTCTACCCTCGGCAAGCCCAGCTCTGGGGAAGCTAGCGCACTGTGCTTTGGGAGCGTGGGGAGACGGAAGCTTGTGGGACACGGGAGACGGGACGCCAGAGTAGCTTTTCACTCTCTGTGATGAGGCAGTTGTCTTCATGAGTGCTTGTCCAGCACGAGAAGTTCACAGATTAGGGCCTGTTAACTGGGTGTCTGAGTATCAAGTACGATAGAAGTTCTTGTTACTGTTGGTTATTTTGCATTCTTCTTTTAACGTGTGTGTATCTCTTTCCGGTTAAAATTACCAGAAGAAAATGCTGAAAGGACAGGGGACGTTTGATGGGGAAGGTAAGCCCTTTTCTGATACGCTCGGTCACAGGAGAACTGGACTTGCGGACCGCTTTGCGCACCCCTTGCGTGTAGTCAAGGACCAAGTGCCTTGTTCCTCAGTAAACTGACTAAGCCACGGCTCCGCGATTGCGGCACGAGACTGACTGCAGGGAGTATTTTAAAGAACAGAGAATGGCAGGCTAGAAACGGGGGTTTGCTTGAAGTGTTCCTTTTCAGCTTAACCTCCTGTCCCTCCTGGGAGCTGAGCTGATGGCCATGTCTGTCTCAGCTGGAACAGGTCTGTAGAATTACCTAGGGGGGGCCTTGTCCTCCAGCTGGAGCTGCCTTCCTGCCTGCTCCTGGTGACTCTTCCAGGTGCGGGGCGTAGCTCTGTGGATCACCTGAGGGGTGTGGGGCCATGGCTTGCAGCAGGTGCCTGAATTGGTGTTCTCCCAGCCTATGGTTCCTGCAGCTGTTCCTCCCTTCTCCTCGGAAGGCAAGGGTGCTGGGCTAAATTCCTCAGCTTTGTAATCCTTTTCCTGCTCCCTAGGCTTCAAGGGTGTCAGAGGAACACTGTCCGTGTATCTGCTCGTTTATGTTACTCATTAATTCTGGGCTTTGCCAAGATTGCCGCTTTTCCCAGTATTTCAACAAGAAAAAAATTCTTTCCTGGCTACGAGTCCATGGAAGTTTGATTATAACGACTGCTACTCTCGGCTTTTCTCTGTGCAGGAGAACATGCCTCCTTAAGGTCATCCCGGCTGCTCTTACCTTCCTTTTCCTCGTTTCTGTTTTCAGAGCTTTCCATTTTGTTGTGCTTGCATCACCCCCATCTGACTGCTACTTTCATCTTTTCTCGCACTGTCTCCTAACGACGTTTTCTAGCTTCTCTTCCAGCGGCTCCCTTTTACCTTGGACTGATCCCAACGGGGAACTTTCCCCGTAATGCCTTTCAGAATTCAGCTCCTGGACACAGTTCCCTGTCTCACAAGTGTCTGAGCTGCAGAGACGTTCCAGAGAACAAACGGCCAAACCGTGTACGATGCTGGGCCAGGGTGGTACGGTCCGAGCAGGTGGAACGGATCCACCCAGCCAGGCCTAAGACCTCCTAGTCGCAGCCCTGCCTGCCGCTGCCACACCTGGCCCTTGTTTCCCGTTCCCTCCTTTGGGAACGCTGGATCCTGTCCAAAGCCTGGCCCATCTCCAGAGTATCTTTTGGCGCTCACTTTACTAACAGCTTAATCCATCTGGAGGTTATTCTGGTCTTGAACTTCCCTGCCCTTTTCTGTCCGCCTCTGAGGAGGGTGTGTGGTCGGGGGGCTGGAAGTGGCAATGGAAGGGGTGTGCTCCACACCCGTGTGCTGCGCTGTTGGCAGCGCTGAGTCGATACTGGCAGCACTGGAATACAGAACGCGGGTGTTTGGCGTAAGGTTCGTAGGCCTCGCGCTTACTCAAACAAGCTCTGAAGTTTCCATTTGGAATAGTTCTGACCTCAGAGTTCTGCAATTTGGGTCATTCCTTCTCTCGGTGAAGTGTGAAGATGGTGTTTAAAGCTGACAGAGGAGAAGCTGGCACGGGTAGGGGATTTACGGTGGTTGTGCAGATTAAAACAGCCAGACCTCCAGGATCGTGACTCTGCTCTACCAACACGCTTGTTCCGCTCTCAGATTGCTGGCTGATTGTGAAGCATTGTACAGCAAACCAAGCAAGAAAAAATTGTTTTCTGTTTTTTCTTGACAAAGGCCACGTCTGTGCTTTAATTCAGTCAGCGTGGATCCTTTTGGTGGCGGTACAGTGATCCATTGTGCCTGTGCCGCACCATTGTCCATCCTAAATAGGATACTGTCTCTGTCTGGGGGAGCTGGTGACCGGCACATTGACACTTGGGTTTCTTTCGTTGTTTGAGTGTTACTGGCAGTCTTTATGAAAGCAACTAAGCCAACTTTCTAGCAATCCGTGACATGTCGCTGCTGTTGTTTTCTAGAAAACGCTGTGTTATATCAGAACTATAAGGAAAAAGCTCTGGACATAGATTCTGATGAAGAGTCTGAGCCCCGAGAGCAGAAGTCGGACGAGAAGGTGGTTTTTCACTATAAGCCCCTGAGATCAACGTGGAGTCAGCTGTCTGTTGTGAGTATTTAATCCCTGAGTAGCCAGGCAAAGGCAGGACCTAAGGGCGTGTGGAAGCAAGTCGTCTCACTTGCTGCTGGAGTTTTGGGCTGAAGCTTGTCATCTTCTTTTCTCTTTCCAAGTTCAAGGTGTCTCTGAATAATCCGTATCGGCAAGTTTGCAGCTGTTTGGGTGTTCCAGGTCCAAATCCCGAGGTCTCAATTTAGTTGTTGTTTGGGTTTTCTGTGAGGTAACTCCAACAGCTTCAAGGAAGCATAAATCATGTTGTCTCAGTCGTCTCTAGCAGGTATGGACTGCTGCTCCTGCCAGAGTCCGTTTCCCTGGTTACCCGACACCCCTTCGAGCACAAGGGTTTTCAGGCTCCTGTGGCCGCACGACAGACTGGTTGGAGTATCTGATTTGAACTTACTGAGAAAAAAAGTTCGGTGTCGTTTAAGGTGAAACTAAACAGAATTTGAAACGCAACGGGATTAATATTTGCTACCCTCACACCCTAGGATCCATTTCTGTTGGTTTTTTCCATTTCGAATCTGCGCTGGCCAGAAGGCAGGAAGCATCCCTCTTGCCCGCACGTGGAGCGTGAGCCCCGCGTTCGCACTTCCCCATCAGAGCTGGCTGCGGCGGCCTGGCCTGCACGGCGCGTCCAGCCGTCCTGGCGCGGGGCCTGGGGAGAGTCACGGATCGCAGTAGTGTACGTCCCGCCAGGGAGCCTGAGGAGAGGTTTAAATCCTACCAGCGTGTGGACTCGGGGTGAGAGCTGGGCTGGTGGTTCCTTTCAGTAGACTGGAGTGGTGTGCCCAAACCTGAGGCAGGATTTAGTCCTGCTCCTTTATCGCCAAGCTTTGTTTTCTTTTCATAAGAACACGTGGAAGTCCTGACCCGTTACTGGTGTTAGTTTTACACGGGAGGCAGTGCAGTTGGAAAAGGTCACCTCAGGGTTCTGTATTTGGCAAAGGCACCACTTGCTGAGCTCTGCAAAAGAAAAAAGCGTGTGTGCGAATTCACTGAGGGTGAGTTACGCTGCAGGCAAGCTTCAGTTACAGACAAGTTTCTGGTGCAGCCTGAGCGCCTGCAGCCCCCCCGGCTGATCTGACTGCATGTGTTTAATGGCAGGCCGAGGACTGAGATGGGGGTGTTCTGCTGTCCTTACGTGGTCTGTGACGCACCTGCGCTGGCCTTCCCTTGGCGGTGGAACGCAGCCGCTCTGAGCAGCGCTGTAACCTCGCTGCCTTCCCCGCGACAAGCCTTCTGCAGGCTGCTGCTGTATGCAAGATTCTGAGACTGAAGAAAAATTCAGTGTTTCTGTGGTTCATTTTGTCCTTTGATCGTTCTGTGGCTGCTGGAGGGATGTGCTAAAATGAGGGGATTGAGGTTTTTCTGGTTTTGTGTTTATGTAACTTGTAGGATGCAGAACCTCATCTCTGTGCGGCGGAAGAGAGTGTCTTGCACCACCTGATCCCCTAGAACGGCCAGCTGGGGCTGCCGGCTGTGTATCTGTATAAATGGGTTGTTCAGCTTCAGCAAGGTCTTCTGAGGCTCTGCAGATCGTCTGGTCAGGGGGTGCTGGTCAGGGGGTGCTGGTCAGGGGATGCCGATCAGGGGGTGCCGGTCGGGAGCTGGTCAGGGGATGCTGGTCGGGGGGTGATGGTCAGGGGAGCTGATCAGGGGAGCTGGTCACCTTTTGCAGTTCGAGGTGCTGAATCCCTCTCCGTCAGTAACTAACGAAGGCAGGACGATGCGGTTTTGAACAGGTCCGCCTGCCGCCTTTTCAACAAACCTAGCTGCCCTCCGGCAGGCTGGCAGCGAAGTCTCCACCCGCTCAGGTGTTAGGAAGGAATGCTGTTCAGGAATAACAGTGATTCCAAACCCACTGGTTTGTCCTGAGACCAGAACAGTAGAAGGATCATCTCCGTGGGAGAACCATCCCCGGGCCCAGCTACAGGAACCCGCTCCTGTCCCAGCTGTAGCACGGCAGGCTCAGCCAGCGTCTGCGCTGGGTTTCCGAGGTTGGAAGTGGGGAGTGGATGGGAGAAGGTGGTGCTCCCCCAAAACCGGATGTGGGGCTCTGGTTCTCGCAGTGTCTGTGTTTACAGCTCTGGAACAAGGACATGCCGTCAGTCTGTATGGAAAAGCAAGCGTGGAATTGTGACAGGAAGTCAGCTGGAAAACATCGAAGGGTCGGGTTTCGGCGTACGTTGGGGCAGGAGGAGAACAGCGTGTTTGTGTGAGAGGAGTCGAGGGGGACGAGGGCAGAATGAACCCGCTGCGGGGCGTTCCCTTGCCCCAAGGCTGGGCAGCTGCAGCTCTGAGCAGACAGTGTTTGAGGGGGGTTAAACCTTCATGCCTGGAGTGGTCACATCCTTTGCAGCAATAACAGACGAGGGTGTTTCTGTCCTCCTGCCGAGCACACACGTGAAACCAGGATTGAGCTTGTCTGAGACATGAAAGACTCTGAAGTAGGGTGCTCTTAAATCCAGCTCCTTTCCGAACCCTCTTCCTCCTGCACATCAGGCTGCAGCTGAGCAGGCGACTAGGTGAAGAGGTACCTCACCTACTATTGCTGTTCCTCCCTACCTTCGCCTGTCAATTTGAAAGTGTCGCTTTGGGAGAATAACCGATCCTTCCAAAATATATTCCAGAAGTAGCTTTTGATGGTTTTGGAGACCTTGCAGCAGGTCCTGGGCGGTGATGCTAAGGGGTGTGCTTTCCGTGGGAGGTAAATCCAGCATTCAGTTGGCGTGGGTAACGACAGTGGGCAGCCTTGTGCCTGCAGAGAATCACAGCTCGGGTAGGCTGAAGACACCTCTTGAGGTCACCCTGTCCAAGGCCCCTGCTGGAGGAGGGTCAGTTTGTTGTCCAGGACTGCGCCCCGTCGGGTTTCTAATCTCTGCGGGTGCAGACCTCGCCACCTCCCCGAGCAACCTGCGTCAGGGCTTGAGCACGGCGTCCTACCGGCAGCCTTCGAACTCCAGTGTCCGTGTTCCCAGGCCCTTACCCCCCAGCCTGGAGCTCGTGACGCACCTTCGCTTTGCGTCGCTGCTGCTGGTGCCACTGCAATTCTTCCCGCTGTTCTTGGGATCCAGCACTGGAAGCAGATGTCCCGTAGCACGGGCGGTGCTCGTAGTAAATAGCGTTCTGTACGCAACCACAGCGTTAACCTGCTGTTCTTTCGCCCGTTCCTCCTCGTCTCCCTGGATGAATCAGTCGTGAGTTGCTGGAAGGAAGCAGCCTGGCGTGAGACAAGACGACGTTCGTAGCTGCGGTGTTGGGCCTCTTCCTTTCCTTCTGGTGATGTTCTCGGCTCGCGTTTTTGTTTTCATAGCATCACAGATGGGGTTTTGGGATAGTTCAGCTACAACATACTGGGCACCTCGGAAGTGGGACTCGAGTTTTCTCTCGCAGAGCATGCCAGAGGCAGTCTCCGTCTCTGGGCCCCTTTCTCTGTGGAAGTGTGGCCGTTCGTTGCGAATGCATGGTTGGGCCACTTGCTGACGTGAAGAATTTGTCCCTTGCACGTACGCCCCCATGTGTGACAGAGTCGTGATCAGGAAACACAGCTACAGCGTTCTGAGCTCGAGGCCATGCTGACCTCGCTGGAAGCTTGCCGTGTTGCCGGGAAGCATTGAAATCTGGATGCATTCACGGGTATTTCCTGGGTGGCTCATCTTTAGAACTCCACTGCGTCGGGCAGTGATGCCGTACCTGCCGGTGGGTGCTGGCCGCTGGCAGGCTCTTGGTCCACAGGCACTCGGAGAGTTCTTGCTTGGTGGTCAGGGTGTGTGCGGGGATGCAGGAATCTGCCTGGCGCTCAGAAGAGCAGCGGCGGGAACGCTGGGATGTTTGTGATGTAGCTGTGGGGGTGGATGCTGCGGTGCTGTGAACATCGGGGTCTCTGATGCGGGGTTTGGTAGCTGAGCCTGTGACGGTTGCTCGTGGAGAGCTGGGGAGAAGCCATCGCCGCTGATGTGGGTGCAGGCGGGGAGGGATGTCACTGCGGGGCTGCAGACCGACACACAGGGGTGTTTGCTCTGCACTTTGCCCTGTCTGTTCAGGGTAAACCTGGAGCTCCTCCAGAATAATACTGTGGCCGACAAGCCACCTGCTAGTCTGTGCCTTCAGGTGTGTGTGACAAAGGAGGACACCAGGACTTCCAGGCCGACCCGGAAAACAAACCTTGTGACGTACCGTCAGTCAGGAAATCGGACTTGCAGGGAGAAAGCAGGTTTTGTGCTTGTGTGTGTGAAACCCGGGGGGGCTGTGCAGGGTGACCAGCCTGAACTGCGCCTGCCGTTGCTGCGGTAGTTCCGTGCGTGTGTTGGGGTAGCTCTAAAGAAACGACTCGGTTCTGCCGGTGAGCCAGGCGGCGGCTGTTACTGACTTGTCTGTATTTCTGCTGGTTCCTCGTGGTCTTTCGGCCGTGGACAGGTTCTTCAGCTGAAACCTTAGTGCGGTGTCTTCATGGGCCTGTATTTTTTCATCCCATTTTTCTACGAAAGATGTTAACAATTTAAATTTATTTATTTTTTTAGGTAAAGAAGAATGGACTGTCGGAAGTGATCAGCCAGGAAGAAAGAAAAAGACAGGAGGTACTCTTTATAACACACTGCCGTTGATGGCTTAGGGGCGCGCTGCGTGCCTGATGTAGTACTCTGCTGATAAGGAGGCAGGCCAGCACACTGCTTCCTGTCCTGGAGTGGAGTGTCTCCTCTCCCCGGGGAGAATCAATAAACAAAGCCTGCCGCCTGTGTCCCCGCCACGGGTCTCCCTCCCGCCAGCATCCTGCGGGTCTTGCTGGGGCAGTGGCTCCTGGCTACGCTCGTGCCAGCAGACGCAGCCTGGTTGATGGCTCCTCCGGAGCAGCAGTCGCTGCTGCCTGCCGTACCCGGGACGGTGTAGCATCAGCCTTGCCCTCACATAGCGCAGGAGGGGACACACATGTTTTTGAAGGCAGTGAGGAACGCAGACCAGCTGTTTACAGTGCCCTCAGTGGTAACTGCTGCTGTGAAGGGTTCTGAAGGTGAGCGCGCTGCGTGTAACTGTAACTGACCCTTTTCCTTTCACGCTGAAACAGAGTAGGTGCATCATGCTCTCAGTACAGACAGCAGCAGTTACTGATGTAGTTCTCTCTTCTGTCTCCTTCCCCTTTGCTCCTTTTGTCCTCTTTATCCGCTTTCCTCTTCCTTTCTGCTCCTTCTGTCCACTTTATCTGCTGTCCCCCCCTTCCTTGCGTACAGGGGCTGTGTCAAAACGCACGAGAGGTGTTGAAAAGAGTAGCCTGAGCTAGCCAGCCACGTGCCCGCTCTTCCTGAGGTGTGCCCTTCCTAGGAAAACCAGGTTTTCTTCAGCAGAAACACCGGAGCTGCACGTGCCCTGGTGATCTGTCCCGGTGCCTGCGTTTCGCCGCAGGACATACCTCAGTGAGCGCAGCCGCGCGGGACCTGCCCGGGGTTTCTGTGAAGCTCACAGACGTGGGTGCCAAGCCGCAAATGCTGACTCAGCGGCGTGACCTGCAGCTGCTGGGTTCATACATGAAATACAGAAACATCTTGCGCTGCAGACGTGAGAGTTGGAGTTTGGTGGGTTTTAGGATGCTACGCTGCTTTGCCTACCTTCCTTCGCTTTTTCTGGGGAAGAGGCTGTGTAGCAGCTCAGGCCACGTGTCCTGCTTTTCTGCCTCCTCCTGCTGGGAAGCATGGAGAGAAGGCGTTTATTCAGTCATGTCCTTTAGGAGCCTTTAGTCTGTGTTTCCTGGAGTTGTATTTTCATCCCTCCAAAGAGAACAAGTTCTTGAGATGCCTTTAAGATGTGAAGTCTTTAACGTTTAACATCTTCAACGATGTTTCAAGCCTAAGGGTTTTTGTGTGAACACTGGCCGCCCATTCTTTCAGAGGGGGCCTAAATAAATGTTCTTAAGTTGTAGCTGTACTACCAGGTCCTGCCTTTGCTGCATTTCTTTTAAACTGCCTTTTATCAATTATTCTTCATCTGTTCTTTAAATCACTTTTTAGAGCCTATTAGATTATTTTTGCCATCACTTCTGCTGAAGCCGAGTGTTTGTTTTGTTCTAAGGAGTCCAGAACGTGGTATTTTGTTACAGAAAATTCTCAGTTCTTTGAAGGAGGCTTTTGGAAGGGCAAGAGTAACTCTGAGAGCCCAGTCGGGGAACCCCGAGACTGGGATACCCAAGACAAATGGTGTCTGGCCAAAAGCTGCCGGCCGTAACGCCCGCAGAAGGCGCTGGGCTTGACGCTGCAGCAGACGTGCTCAGCAAACGTCCCCAGCAGGGCGTTCTGCATCCCCCCTGGTGTGGTTTGTCTGGGTTGGGAGTGCTCAGGGAGACTGCCCTCGACCTGCCCCCGGTCTCCCTTGCCGGCGTACCCGCTCGTGGCAGCGCAGGGTTTCTCCAGAGCGCGCACAGTCCCGGTGACTCCTGCAGACGGTCAGCTGCTGGACCCTGTGTCTCTGCGGAGCCACGGGCTGTGCCTTCTAAACACTCGCATCAGCGCTGTTGCATTTAGAGTGTGCGCTCCTGCTCGTTTGAGGATGCTCAGGGAAGTTAGTTGGCAGTAACTCGTGAACTTACACATCACGTACTAACACGAGTTATGTGGAGAACAGAGCTGTATCCCCGCTGCTCCTGGTATGACTGAGTAATGCCCAAACGCTGATGGCAGATGTGACTTGGCGGAGCTCTTGGCAGCAGGTTCATGGAAACTGACCTTTTTCCATGTGTGCACACAAGAACTCTATCGGATCAACGGCAGGTACGGCCTAGAGAGGCAAAAGGTGTCTAAAAGCTGAACAGGCGTCTGCGTGAGAGATGAAAGATTCCGATGGAGCAAGTACCTGGATTTGAAGTCCGAGAGTCCGTTAGGAGTCCCTGTGTACGTCAGCAGCTGCTGGAGTTACAGGGCTGCTCTGTACGGCGCCGGGATGGTAAAACTGCGAAGCTGTGGCCCTCCAGGCTCCTGTCCCGGCTGCAGACGGCTCAGCTGCTCGTGCCTGCTCCTGGCTTGGCGTGTTAAAGGTCACCAAGGTGTCGCTGCTGATCTGGGGCCGAAACCTGACTTTGCACAGGGTTTTGCTTTTCTGCAGATGTCGGGGTAAGCAGAGTTCTGTTTCCCAAGAACACTTCCAAGGGAAGAATGTGGCAGCTTCTGTTTAACAGGAGCAAAAGCAAATAGTGGCTGGCCGGCAGGAGCCTGACTGATGGGAAGCTTCCAGCCAGACCTCAGAAGCAGACGTGTTTGATTAAAACCGAAACGAAGCCCACGGCCCACCTCGCGGCGCTGTGAGCAGGGAGTGATCGCAGTTGGTGGGTTTTTTGACTTTCTGCAGTTGCACTGAAACGTCTGAACGTAGACTCGTTACCGAAGGGTTTCTCTGGTATTAAATGACTTGTTTCTCAGCAAGTGTTAGAGCTGTCATGGAAATGACTGTTTCTGTTACGATCTCCAGCTGACATCCAGTATCTCCTCTGCATTTGCCTGGTCAGTATAGTGAGTCTTTTCTTTCTCCCTTCCTCTTTGCAGGCGATATTTGAAGTGATATCTTCTGAGCATTCCTATTTGCTGAGCTTGGAGATCCTCATCCGGATGTTTAAGAATTCCAGGGAACTGAGCCTCACAATGACCAAAACGGAGAGCCATCACCTTTTCTCCAACATCACGGATGTTTACGAAGCGAGCAAAAAGTGAGTGTGGCGGTGCATTTCTGCATTAAAACCCCCGCAGTTCAAACCCTTTGCAGCGCTGAAGGTCCGTTTCCTACGTGCGAGCGCTAAGGCTTTGTTTTGCTGACCGCACGTTGTGGTTTTGCGCCCCGAGTAAGCCCCTGTTCAGTTGGGTTCTGCTTTCTTTACGTACCTGGCAGGCAGCTCCGTGAGTAGCAGCGCCTTGGTCAGGTCTGTGCGTGGCAGCGTGTGCCCACTCAGGCTGCGCCTTACCCGTGGTGTTGCTCGCCGGGGCATCTTGCTGTTGCTTGGAAAAGCCTTGGCTTTCCCGGCAGCGTACCCTGCGCTGGCAGAGCTGAGCGCCTGGGACCGCTGTGGCTCTACTGGTTTAGCCGGGAGGGCTTACGGGTGGGCGCAGCTGGAGCTGGCCGGTTGTTACTGCAACGCCTGTTTGAATGTAGAAGCAAGTTTGTTACTGGAGCCTCAAGTGACTGTTCCTTCCGAACTGTCGCGCTGGTTTGAGGATGGAGAATCCAGGTAACATGGGCGTGCCCACGAGTGTGACAGACCCGTCTCGGCCCTGTGTTTGAGGTCCCGTGTAACGGGATAGGCACGGTGTTACTCTCTCTAGACACTGGCAGGGAAGGGAAGGGCACGGTGTCTTTTGGTAGAAACGAGCATCCTTCTCACCTCAGTGTTCCTAGGCTGAACGTTGGTACGTGGCGCGTTCGTAAGGTCTCCGCAGGCTGTCGGCTTAAGCTCAGTCTGCCCTTAGGAAGCTGCTGAAAATTGAGCAAGAGTTTCATACTTGCCCTCAGACACTGGCAGAGTCAGTTCTTTCCTTAATCACTTGAGTCACTGTTTACTTTGTGCCGAGTGCTCGGGTGCAGCCGTACGTACCCGGCGTGAGCGCACGCCCTGGCTCCGGTATCTTTTAGGTAAACACCTAAAACACACAGCATTTTGCTGTTTCTGCTCGGTGCTGCGCACCCCGTCGCGCCTCACACGGGCTTGGAGTTGGGCTGCAGAGATGGTCTGCTGGGCCGTGCCTTTGGGTTTTGGGGTTGGTTTTGCTAAGTTTCGTGGGTAACAAGAAAACCAGAGGCACTGCGAACAGCGCCTGCCGTAGTGGTAGCGTTTGCGTGGTGCAGGGTGGGCTTTGTGGCTGCTGGGAGCTCCTGCAGCATTGTCTAGCGCGGGACTTGCACGCGTGCGCGCGCTCGGTGTACGTCAGCGTTGCGAGCCGCTTGGTGGGGCCTTGCTCAGTTGCAGTCGGGCGGTTGCCGCGGCCTGGCTAATAGCAGTGTCGGCAGGTGAAGGGCTGCCGTCTGCGGAACCGGACGCTAAAACCGCCTGTGCTGCTTTGGCCTCTGTCCAGCCCGCAGCCGGGCGCGGGGGCTGAAGGATGCCCGTGAGGATCCGCACTGATCTCGGCCGTGGCCCTGTGCAACTTCAGATGTGTCTCTGCCTGTGGAACGGGAATATCAGCCCCCTTTCAGAAAGGGGGCAGGGAATCTGTCAGGCTGGGAACATTTTGGAGTCAGTCCTTCGCATCTTTTCAGCTTTCCTCTGTTCCCTGTTGTCCCCTTTGTCCCTTCTTGTGGGAACTGTGCTGTCGGGAGTTCTTTAGCGTTACATCCGCGTTGACCTTGGTGGGGCTTTGTGTTCCCAGTCGTGGTTGTGTCCTTTCTTGGCTCCTGTTTCTCTGAAGCCCCATGAAGTCTGTGGAATTTTCCAGCTGTGGTGCGGCAGTTTGGCTCGTGAATGTTCCGGAGTAATGGGAGTTGGTGTCGTGGAGCGCACACGTGAGTCTCGAGAGTTGTCAGGTGCAGACCTGGATTTGCGCAGCCTTCCTTTGCTCCTCCGTCCCCTTGTCCCTCTCTTGCAGCGAGGGCTGCGGGCAGAGGCTGGGTGTCTGGATGCCCAGCCACCCCGGGGAGGAGCTGTACCACAGCAGCGCTGGTGGGGCGGCACAGTGTCCGAGTCTCATTTCCAAGGAACAGTTCTTTTTAAAGGCTTCTCACGTGGAATGGGACCGGTAGAAGTACAAACGTTGCTGTCGCGTGAAGGGGTAATTGCCGTTGTCTCAGATGGTTTAATAGAAACCAAAGGTTTAATTGGCCTGGGGACTTCGCTGCTCCTTGGGGTGGCTTTGTGAGGGGCAGCTGCCCACACTGGTGCAGCTGTGTGAGAGGTGTGGGGTGGCTTTTCCCTGTGCTGAATAAGCCTTCCAAATCATTAAACCTGCTTTTAAGTTTCTCCCTTAAAATGTTTAAAGCAGAGAGGGGGGTGGGGAGAGCAGTTTTTTAGGGGAATTCTTACAACCCTTTAGATTAAGCCCTCGAGGGGGAGGGGAGTAAGAATGGAAAAATACCACACTAGCCTAAAATTACAATCTTACTCTTCCTTGTCTAGAAAGTCCAACAGTTTAAGAGCTTGGGGTTTGTAACTTGGAGCAAACCCAGGATTCGTAACTCCGTAAATGAGAACATGCTTTGCTGAGTTACACAGTGCTGTTAACCTATCACAAACCTTTGCGCTGGCTTTCTACAACCTCCTTGGTGTAACTAATGAAAGTGGTTTTAAAGCAGAAGCCTCTCCAAACTGCCACTTCCCATTTTCAGGGCAGCAAAATCCACCCCTTTGCTATGAAGTCGAGTGTCTGTCCCGTGTCTGTCCCGTGTCTGTCCCGTTACGCTGTATTTTAAGCAGCCTTGCCTTTACCTACAAATACAAAATCTGTGTCTGAATGTGTGAGCGTAGTTACGGGTGGTTCTGGCTGCTCAGACAGACTCTGGTGAGCTGAAGAATGTGAGCCGATAAAAGCACCGAAAGCTTCTGTCTCGGGCCTCTGACTGAGAACACGTTTAGCGGAAGCTCTGCAGAAACACCGAGATAGGCTTCTCGTGCATGACCAGGCCGTGTCTGGTGGGACAAAGCCGCCTTTGTTAGCAGCAGAGTTCAGACAGCAAAGGGCCTTCCCTGCCTCCGGGAGCTCATTGGAATGTCTCCGACAAAGCGGAGCTGGCCCGAGTAACTTGGGCAGCGCACAGTGTGTTTATGAAAACAGCTTGTAGGTGGCTTCCGGAAGCGGAGTCTCGGCTCGGGTTTGCCCGTGTGTGTAACGCGGGAGTTCGGAACTGCTGGAGCACGCAGTCACACGCGTTGCCACGTTACTTCGAGCTGTAAAGCTGGTGGGGATGCCCCAGGCAGCCTATCCAGAAACAAAAGCCCGTGTGGTGGGAGGATACTGGGCAATCAGTCTCGCCAGGGAGAAAACCCCCCTCCAGTCGCGTCAACAGAGAGCGCTTTCCCAAGAGCCTGTGCTGGGCAGGAGGGGTCACACGGAATCAGTGACACGTCTCCCAGAACAATTGGTCTGACAGGTCAGATGACAAACTTGTAGGAGAAAGGAACTTTAGCATTTTGTCTGTCTCTGCCATTAGCCCGCAGAAAGCCTGTGGAATGCCAGAACATGAGCCTCAGCGGACAAAGACAGCAGCAAAATACAGGTTCTGACTGTTTTTAAACTGCCTTGACCTCGGCCCGTGGGGTGTGAGGTAGGTCACCCTCTCGGCTGAGCAATTTCGTGCTGTGTGTGTGGACTCGTGCTGGAACCAGGGAAGCTTGCTCACTTCACCATCTGGTCCATGCTGGGACTTCAGGAAAGTTTACATTTCTTAAGCCCCCCAAATTAATCTGCTTTTACTGCCGAGGGGGCCTTTTTTTGATTGCCAGGAGATCCCAGGGCTTCCAGAGGATGTGCTGTAGAGCAGTGAGTCCAGAATACCAGTTTTTTCAATTTAAATTTGGGGTGCCCGCAGGACACACTTACGGATTTGCATCATACTGCTGACTTGGGACAGTTGTGTTGTCCTTGTGCTCCCTCAGGTCGCTCCCTTCATGGCTGCTTCTGACATCAGCACTCGTTGCTGGACGCTTTGGCTTCCGTATCTCGGAATTACTTGTTTAGAGGGTGGTTCTGGCAGCTGGAATAGCTCTCAGGGTTGAGCCGCACGACAGCAGCGTCAGTAAACAGTAACTACAATGATGTGCTGTTGGTACCTGCATTCCTGACCCAGGGATTGTGCTTTTATAATGAGGTTCCTTATTGGAGACAAAATCAGATACAGCACTTCAGTACCCGGGAACAGCAAACCCGAACGGTCGTACTTCCCTCAGCGCGTTTCCGTGGGTGAACAGAACTTGAGGAAGAACCATCACCCCCTCCTCAGCTGGCTGAGGGGGAGAAGATACAGGGGAAGGCTCCTGGGTCGAGACAAGGACAGGGAGGGATGGTTCACCCGTTGTGGACACAGGCAAAACAGACTTGACTTGGGAAAACCTGATTTTATCACCAATCAAATCAAAGACAAAACCAGATCTTAAACCCCTTCCCCCACCCCTCGCTTCTTCCTGGGCTCAGCTTTGCTCCCCGTTTCTCTCTCCTCCCCCCGAGCGGCGCAGGGGGGCGGGGAATGGGGTTGGGGTCAGTTCAGCTGCCAAGACCTCGCCACGCAAACCCAGCACGGTGGCCAAAGCAGGGACGTGTGCGCGTTGCAGGCCGGTACCGATGGAAAGGCTTCTCGGCCCAAGATCCTCTTGACAGTGAGCTGGGCGTGGGGTGGGGGGTGTGCGGGGGGTGCTGATGGGGATGGGTTGAACTCTAAAAGGTTTTCTGGGGTCAGGCGGTGTTCTAACGCAGCGTTGGTGCAGAGCAGTGAAGCGACGTGGTTTTCGGTGCGTCCCCTCCTGTCCTGTGTGAAGCCCTGTTCAAGCCCCGTGGCGTTCTCCGTTGCGGCCGCCCCTCCGAAGGGCTGACGGCTGGTGGTAAAGGAAACTCCACCTGCTCCGTTTCCTCGTCTCCGCCTTGTGCGATCCTCTCTGAAATGAGATGCAGCTCGTGCTGGATTTCAGTCTCCTTCCGGCCTCCTCGTCGCCTTCGCTCCTGCCGGGGGGTGTTGTAGAAGGTCGCTCTGGGAGGGGCGTCCGAGACCCTCCAAGGCTGCCTGTGGCACAGAAGGTGTCGGGGGGCGCGCGCAGTTGTGTCTGTCACCAGCGAATGCAGCCTGACCCTGGGGTCAGTTACTGAAACCCGACGGGACTAGAAGCCAGAATAAAGTGGCCTTTGTCACCCCTGACGGGCTGGACCGTGCCTGCAGGAAACGCCAGCGTGAGGGTTGATCTGTCCTTGCGGTTCTCTTCCTCCAGTGCTGGGTGGATGAAACTGAAATACGAGTTGGATAAAACCCGCGGTCCTTCAGAAAACCTGCTGTGGCCGAGGAGCCGTGTACGGGCTGCCCCTGTCACAGGGGTTTGTTTCTCTTTGCGTCCTGCCTCCCCTGCGGTACCCGGCAGATGCTGAAACGCGTGTCAGGCTTTGCCCACACCGTTCAATCCCTTCAACACAGTATTAGCTGCTGCTGTTCCTTGGGACCGTGTTGCTGGCTGTGCCTGCTTCCTGTGCTGGTTAAAACAGACACCACGTAGCTGGATTTTGCTTAAAAAAAAAATCAAGGCAGCTGATTTGCCCAAGTTTTCCAGACCCCTGGAGCTGCCATCTGGGGCTCTGCTCAGAGCAGACCCTCAGGGCGTTGCTGCGGAAGGGTTACCTGGTGCAGCAGTCCCCGAAGTCTCTGTTCGGGTTTAGGGTGCTTGGTCTGGCAGTGGGGATGCACCCTGTGCAGACCAGCTCCTCTTGACACGGAATCGACAGTGAAACGACCACTGTTGGCCACGCTGAGGAGCAGCAGATGAAGGTCCTCTCATCGCAAGCGGCGGTGTGACTGAGGGCAGGGAACCCTCCGTCCCATGGCTCGTACTCCAGAGTGGTCTAGAGTAAGTCAGGGTGTCTCCAAGACATTGTTTTTCCCCCTAACTTCTCTGAAATAATAGGGGTTTAATATTTTTGAGCTCTGGCGTGCCAGGGGAGGAGAGGCTTGAACAGTCCCGCTCAGCCCCGCTCTGCGGCAGGGTTGAGTTCACCCGCAAAGACGCAGGAGTCAGGCTGCATTTCAGCCAGGCGCGGTTTTCTGCTACTCTGGTTTTCTTAGTGCCTTCGCAGTCGTTCCCGCGGGATACTGCCGCTGGTTCTTCCTCCTTCCCCGCAAAACCCGACTGCTTCCTTACCGCCCTCAGACTGGACTGTGTCAGGAACGGCGAGCGGTAAGGGGCTTGTTTCTCAGGAAAGGGTTCAGTAAAAGAAGGGGCAAAGCCCCCGGGGCTGTGAGATACCAGCTACCGTTGGTGTCATCGCCGCCGCGACTGTAGGTGTGCATTTTCATTGTGCTGTTAATTGTGCCTGCTGAAGCTTTGACGTTTGTCACGCGCAGTAATTGCATCTCTATTTTCAGTTTACCAGAACGGTGCCCATTAGCATCTGACTTTGTGTCACCTCTCTGTGGAGAGAATTCGAGGAATCTTTCCTTGTGCTCAGAGCTTCATCGGCATGCTGTCCTCTGTGTTCTGTGGGCTTTTACTGCCCAAATTATTCTGGAAAAATGAACGTCCCTTTCGGAAACATTTCTGACTCTGCAGCTCTGTGCTGTCAGTTCATCCCCCGGGGAGACGCAGCACAGGTGGTGTGTAACGCAGCGTGCCGGATCCTTATGGGGAGACACTCGCCGTCGGCTCCCCTTGGAGCTTGTCCTCTTGTCATCAGATCAGCTCAGAACTCTTCTGCCACTCCCCCGCCTGCGGCTGTGCTGTTTTCCCTGCTGTCACCGAGTACTTTCGTAAACACCTTTCTCGTCTCTCTCTAGCTGAGGTCCTCAGCCAAGAACCGGTGCTTCTCTACCTGACCTGATTGTCTTCTAATGGCTGGTTTGAACGTTACCAGCAGAGCTGCTTTTCTGAAAAAAACCACCACCCAAACCCCAAACCCTCCCTCCCCAGTGACTTCAGGTGGTTTGTGGTGTCCAGCCACAGACAGTTTTGGCATCAAGTAAAAAGAATTCATTGTACTGAAATACTGATTGAAAGGAGGGATCAGAATCACAGTGCGGTTTGGGTGGGAGGGACCTTAAACCCCCCCAGTGCCGCCCCCTGCCGTGGGCAGGGAGCCTTCCGTAGCCCAGGACTGAAACCATACTGTAGATGAACGGCCTTAACACGGTGAGTTTATCCAAGAGAGCCCCAAGGGCCCGCCCGGGTGCAGGAGGCTGCGCTGGGGCCTGCGCAGGGTCTGTTCACCTGCACCCTTTGCTTTGCACACGGATGTGGAAGGCCCAGTCTCTGCTCGCGGCGCCTGGAGGTTTTCCCGCTGGCGTAACAAGGGCGCGTAGCGTGGAAAGGCAGGAGGCTGTTAGCAAGTCTAGAGAGGGGTGTTCAGCAAGGCTGTCCTGGTGGGAGGATACACCTACGTTCCCTTGGCTCCTCCCGTGTGCCGCTGGTCAGCGGGCTTTGCGTGGGTGAGGTGCTGCACCTCAGCTGGGGGCGCTGAAAGCTTGCGCTGCCAACAGATGAGGTGGGTTGCTGCACGTGCCTCTGGGCAGCAGCGAGGTTGGTCTGTGTGTAGGAAACTTTCCTGCCGGAGCGTGGTGGTGGCTACACGTCAGACTGTAGCTTGGCTACGGCGTGGCTGTAGCGATCCCAAGGTCCTGTGTACCGATGTTGGTGCGTTTCATAGGAAAAGCAGCTTTTTGTGTGGCAGAATCAAAGCCTGCAGCTTTCTGCCGACCTCCAGGCACGTGTGGTAGTTTGCTGCCCTGGCTAACTCCTACCGACGTTCAGGAAGGGGGCTGGAGTGCCAGCGGAGTCCAGCAGGACTCAGCCGTGCTGCCGTCTCTCGCAGCGCCAGGTCCCGCGCCGTGGCAGGCACTGTGGCTCTGCCGCCCGCGCAGCACCGCGGGGCTGTAAGGCCGTGTGACGTGGCCGTCGGTCCGCGTGCCCTTGGCACTCCTTTCCTTCGGTTACGGAAGGGGGGAAGGGGGGCAGGTGCCAGCTCGGTGCGGGTGCCGAAGGATGAACCTGGCAGCACCAGCACAGGGCTGCTGCGAGGCGTGTGGCCATGGTGGTAGCCACTGGGCTCGCAGAGGGAGGGGGGAAGGAGCCTGGTGGGGGCACTTGGAGTTTGCAGTGACACATTCCAGACTTTCTCTGGGGAGTTTCCCGGGCACTCAGTTATTTCTAGGCTGTGGTGCAGAGTTCCCTGGCTGATAGGTTCCCCGCAGGGCCAAGCAATGCATCATTTACCTTTCCGTACGGTTCCTATGTCTGTATTTTCTCCCCACACGCCAAGGCTGATTGGCTCTCGGACGCAGGAACCACGTCGGCCCGCGCCCGCGCTTGGCTGTCGTTAGCCCGGGATCGCAGGCACAGCCCAGGTTTGTGCAGCGCGAGACACGTTGTGCATCCGGTCGTTCCCCTCCGTTCTCCACGGCCTCTGCTGGCCGTGTGTGCAGGCTGGCCCTTCCGGAAAGCGTAATTTGGGAACAGCCTCGTCCCTCTGGCTGGAAAGCTTCGCAGAATGATGTATGGATTCGCTGTTTACGGCTGGTTTGTTGTGTGACAGAGGAGTGTGCAGGTAACTTCTCAGGCGCGGGGAGCCGGGCAGAAGCCCCCTGCTTCTCCCGAGTACAGAAAGCACCGCTGTGTTCCGCGTGGGAAGGGCTTTGAAAGCGGAGAGTCCTGTGGTGATGCCCTCGTCGTTCATCAGAGCTGTACGCTGGCGGTGCCACAGAGCGTTCTTTGTGGGCTCGTTTGTCGGGGGGTGTTAATTGACCGAATCGAGATTTGGTTTTCTGATCCGCACGCCGTTGAGCTGGGCGCTGGGAGCGCTCGCCCGCTGCCCAGGGATCCCGCGGGGGCCGAGTGTGCTGCCGGGGCTGCCTCGGCCTTCTCCTGGTTCGGGGTTTGTGCCAGAACCGTGAACCGCTGCCGGGGAAGTGCCGTACCGTTCGGGCGGGTACTTGTGGGCCAGTTTGCTGCCGCCTGAACGAAAAGGCTGTCGGAGTTCCCGTTTGGCTTTGGAGTTGCCGGGTGGGTATTGCCGGCTGAACGGTGTTTCGTGGGCTGCCAGCCTGCAGCGTCTGGCGGTACGAGTACCCCTGTGGGTGATGTTTCCTGTCACTCAGCTTGCGGTGACCCCGTAGCTCCGTGCTGCAAACACCCGTGGGTGCTGTCCCTCGCTTCAGTCACCCGCCTGCCAGCCCTTCTCTTGCTGCAACCTCAGATTCTGCTTCAGCATAAACGTTCCATGGAACTACGGCCGGAACTGTTCCCATTTGTACTGTTTTAAATCCCTCCCCACCCCCCCAAAAAACCAGGAAGTGTGATGCAGGTGGTTCTGTCTGAAGGCTCAGATTTGGTGAGGCTAATCAGAGGGTTTTGTTACCTTTACCTGAAGTTAGCTGACACTGGCAATGGTTTCCCGGTTGCTGTCTCCGGGAGGAGGAAGCTGCGCTGTGCTTGCTTCGTTCTGTGCCTGGACAGTAAGGTGGCAGCAGCGGCAGTGCTGCGCCGCTCAGTCTGCACTGTAATCCGCCTGATGCCCAGATGGGTCACTGTCACCTCGGCAGCATTAGGCAGGGATAGCAGTAACGAACTCGGAAATGAGTGATCTGCCTGCCAGGCCGCCGTCTCCGTCCCCGTGCAGGGCGGCTTTGGGGACAGACAGCTGTTTGGCAGAGGGATGGCAGCACTGCCCAGGGCGGTCAGCAAAGGGGGGTTGCATGAACCTGCCCGGGGATGAAAATCCACACTGCAGGGGGTCAGGAAAGGCCTGGTGAAGGTCTGAGACCCTTGATTCTGTTGTCTCTCTGAGTGTGTGATTACTGGCTATTGCACACCAGGTGACGAACCTGCTTTTGCCCTGACATGAACCAGGGAAGCTCTGGGTTTGACAGAAACGAATGCTTTAAATACACCTTCCTGGTACTGAGCAAAAAACGGCAGTCACACAGCACAGCTAGCGCTGGTTAAAGGGGATGTACGCCCGCGATCGCTCAGTACGGATCTTTGACAGATTCTGCCCTAAAACCTTTTTATGACGTGTCTGGCTCACTCGTCGTATGTAGTGATCAGCAGAGGAGGAAAAAAGACGATCTTTGGGTGGCACTCTGGCGGGCAGTTTCAGAGGTAATGGATAGTTCTGACAGCGCGTGCTGGGGGTGGCACTTGGCTGTGCTGCTCCCCTCTGCCCTCTGTTTTCAAATCTTGCGCCACCCAGGGCTTTCACTGCTCTTCCCAGGGACTGTGGCTGGTGATGTCACTGATGAAGCACCAGGTAAAGACTGAAAGCGGGCGGTCCAGCCCAGCCGGTCAGACGCCCTGCCAGCGTGCCGTAACACGGCGGGAAGAAATGCTTTTCCTAGAGTCCTGAGCGAAGGGGCTTGGCAGCAGGCTGGGAAGTTCTCCCGACCGCAGCCACGTCTGCGTCGGGCAGAAACGGACTGCCGCCGTCGGCAGTTCGTGGTGGTCGGTGGCTAAAGGCTCCTGTGGTTCACCAGGGATGGCAGACTCACTTGGAGACTTTTTCCCCGTTTTTTCTTGGAGCCCAGTTAAGTTCAGTGCTGTGTCCGGTGCCCGGGCACCTCGTCCAGCCCAGCCTGCTTCGTGGTGGTGGTCTCAGTTCAGCAGTTCGCCCGTGACGCTGTTTCACTGGCCATTTCTGGTTTGTACTTCCTCTGTTACAGGAGGAAATGTGTTCTTCGGCGTCAGGTTGTTTCCTTGAACCCTGTTTCCGGAAATTCCGGTCTAACCGGGTCAGTAGAGCCGGTGGGTTTTGGCAGCTGGAGGAGGGGAAGCCGCTTTGCCGGCATTGCTTGTGCTGAGCTCGGCCAGGTGCCACCCTCACCCTTCCCTTTGCCCTGTGGGGTTTCCCGTGCCGTTCCGCCAGCGGGGAGGCGATCTCACCCTTTCGCAAACCCTTCAGGCTGTCACTGGTTTGTAAGCGTCATGGGTTGCGTCGGGTGACCTGTACGAGGCTGAGAGCAGCTGCTCTTTTGTGGTAAACTGAGTTACTTTCTCCCTCGCAGGTTCTTTACCGAGCTTGAGGCCAGACATCAGAACAACATCCTTATTGATGACATCAGTGACATAGTCGAGAATCACGCTGCTTCCACCTTTGAGCCGTACGTGAAGTACTGCACCAACGAAGTCTACCAGCAGCGAACCCTGCAGAAACTGCTGTAAGAGCCACATGTCAGAGAGGACTGCAGAATCGCCCCCCTCGTAGCAGCAGCGGGTAGTGCCGAGCCTGCGGCTCCCACCTCAGCTCGCTCTTGTGCGCCGCGTTTTCCCTAACGTGCAAGTTGCGGTGCAGAAATGGCGGGGGAAAAGGGCTGCAGGTCAAAGGCGCGTGTCCTCGTGTGCTACCCCGTGTGGGAGCTTCGGGTGTGGGAATGTCCGTCCCGGGCGTGCCCAGCTGAGATCAAGCTGAGGGCTGAGTGGGCACGACTCCTTCAGATCACCCGCCCCTACTAATAACGGCGTGATTTATGTAAAACGTAGCAGCTCTCCCAGGTCGTTGGTGCAGCGTGCCATCTGATCCTCTCCCTGCTCTCCCCACCAGAGCCACAAATCCAGCATTTAAAGAGGTGTTATCACGGATCGAGTCCCACGAAGACTGCCGGAATTTGCCGATGATCTCTTTCCTCATTCTTCCCATGCAGAGAGTCACTCGCCTTCCCTTACTGATGGATGTGAGATCAGCTGTTTGTCTGTTTTCCCTCGCTGCGTGTCCTGTCAGCTTCAGCATCCTTCCATACTCAGTTCCTAGTGCATTCCGGTCTCTTCCTACCCTCTCCCCCCACAGCAGGCACAGGGCTGTAGATGCTGCGCTGCTGACCACGAACTACTGCAGCGTTAGTTTGCTGGTATGTCCTGCTCCCCCGATCAAAACTGAAATAGTTAGAAATTCTCACAGAAAAATGTACAGGAAAGGGTCAAAACGATTGTGAAACCAAGGAGGAGCCTAGCACAGAAATGGTACGCAGTGTTAGGATTAAAATGAAACCCAAGGCTGCTGGCGTGTAGCTCAGGTAAGGGCCCTTTTGCAGTAAGCAGCTGGAGGAACAGGGTTGTTAAGCGGGTAGCGGTGTGACCCTGACGACTGCCCTCCCTCCTCCGGGGCAGGGGAGCAGCGTGTGAGCACAGCGGTACCGATCCACTCGCTTTCTCGCCAGCGCGTCACGCTGTGAGACGTTCCCTCTGCGCAGGCTGCCGGGGAGCGGGCAGGTGCGAGGGGCCGCAGGTGAGTGTCGGGGAAGCGAAGGGCACGCCAGGAGCCGGGGTCTTCCAGGGAAGATGCCGTGCTCCACTCGTGAGCTGGGCCACCAGCAGCAGTGCAGATGAAATCCAGGCTCAGCTTCCAGCCTTGGTAGGATGCAGACACAACCAGTAACGTTGTTCTCCTACGTGTTTGCAAACTGTGCGCTAATTAATCTGCTCACCCGGGCAGTGACGCGGTTCGTTCATGGACGCTGAACGCTCCCTGCAGAAGGTTTGTGGGTAAGGAATGGAACAACAGCCCAGCACGACTCGGTGTGTCGCGAGGTGTCCCCCCCCTCTTGCTTTTCTCTTTTCTTCGCCTCTTTTCCCTCTTCGGCTGCAAGAATCTAAACAAGCCACGTGTTTTATTTGCCACTGGTTGGTTGCTTTGTCCTTCTTGGAGATGGCTGTGGGAACCTTATATGGGGTGAAAGCTGGGGGGCTTCTTCCAAGGGCAGGGAGTGACAGGACAAGGGGTGACGGGTTTAAACAGAAAGAGGGAGATGGAGATGGGGCATCAGGAAGGAATTCTTCCCGCAGAGGGTGGGGGGCACTGGGACAGGTTGCCAGAGAAGCTGTGGGTGCCCCATCCCTGGGAGTGCCCAAGGCCAGGCTGGATGAGGCTGGGAGCACCCTGGGCTATGGAAGGTGTCCCTGCCCCTGTCAGGGGGTGGCACTGGGGGGCTGTAAGGTCCCTTCAACCCAAACCACTCCATCATTCTATGAATTTGATCTATAAGGCTTCAGTACCAGAAATACAGCTCCAGCTGCTTTCAGAGGAGTGAGCATAACGAAGCCAGACTAATTCGATGTTAAATACACTGCAGTGTTCTGCTTCTCAGTCTGTGAATTTACTTAGTCCTTGGAAGTAACTGTCCTTGTATTTCAGACTATTTGTCAGAAAACTCCTAAGGACTCATCAAAATACGAGAACTGCAAGCAAGCTCTGAAGGAAGTGAGCAAGGTACGTCCTGCAGTTCCATCTGGGTGCAGGATTTTCTCCTGCTTTGACTCTTTCCCCTCCTGAGTCACGCTGCAGGCTTCAGTCACTGGAAACGCGCTGAGAGGTGGCTGCTTTGGGTTTGTCAGACCCCAGAATGGGTTTCCCTGTCTGTTACTCGTTCACCTCATGCATTGTGTAGTTGGGCAGATGTACTCTGTTTGCTGCCTGTCCAGTGGTGGACTGTGAGCGTAAAAAAGCCAACCCCCTGTCCTGACAGCAGAGAAAGCCTGAACTCCTAAGCCAGCTTCAGCCTTCTTTCAGCCCTTGCTGTAAGCTAACCAGCTCACCTTCTGTCAGTTGCCCCAGGTTGCTCTCCTTTTCCTGCAGTCACGCTGTCTTTGCCAAGAACTGATGGGGGATTGAGAACACGAGCCCCTTTCCATGCGCAGACTGTACATTCCAGCAGCGCTTGTCTAATAAATTGTGGGTCCTTTCACTTGAACCTGAGCAATCAGATTACCAGTCTTCCTAAAATTGGTGGGAAATTCCAATCCGTCTGTTCAGTCTTCTGGAAACAGACAGCTCCTTAAACCAGAGTGACCCGAGATCTCCGAGTTTCAGAAACGGCAGCGCATCACAGTGCTGGGCAACGTGAAGTACTGGGCATGCTCTCTGAAACCAAACTCCTTCACTGCGCGCTGGGGCTGGACACGTTACCGTGGGCCTTGCCCGTTCCTGAGCGGTCTAAGGGAAAAATGGGTGTCCAAGTGTAAACACTGCAGACGGGAAGAGCGCTGCAGTACAAACGGCAAACCGTTCCATTTACGAGAGGCCACTGGGGCTGGGGTTATGCTGAAGTCACTGTTTCTGATCAGCAGCGCTCTGCTGCTGCCAGGACAGTCGGGATTTTCTGTAGGAGCAGCGCATGGTGTGGCAAGCATTGGGGCACAGAAGGAGAAAAGGCCCGCTGGGGGCTGGGAAATCCCTGCGTGACGTCGTGGGGCGAAGGGGAATGCACTCCCCTGCCTCCCTGTCTTTGCCTCCCTGTGTTCGCGTGGCTCCAGCGAAGCTGTGGCTTGCTTTACATCGCTTTGAAGGTCAGCTGCCGTGAAACCTTCGGGGCTGCTGTTCGCCTTCGTTTAACGAGCTGGGACTGCAGCGTTCGCCTTGGGACTCCCCTCTAGGAACGGGTCGGTGTGCGGGGTGATGGCAGCGTGGCGCGTGGATGGCCGTTCTGTAAGGCTGTTTGGAGCTGATCATTAACTTGGATCAGAGCTATGGCCCCTCCCAGCCTGGACTTTGGGCTGAACCTTTGCACCATCCAGACTCCCCTGAAGAGTAAACAGTTACCACAGCGATGTGGGGTAATTCGGGCCGAGGGGGATCTCGGGAGGTCATCTGTGTGACCTCAGCAGTCAGACCAGGTCCCTGGGGCTGGGATCAGTCTGGGCTTGAAAACACCGTGTCCGTGACCCAGCGTGAGAATGTCCGCCCC
Organism: Rhynochetos jubatus; assembly: GCA_027574665.1. Classification (NCBI taxonomy): domain Eukaryota; kingdom Metazoa; phylum Chordata; class Aves; order Eurypygiformes; family Rhynochetidae; genus Rhynochetos; species Rhynochetos jubatus. Next base: position 1,187,579 of record CM050657.1, read on the forward strand.
TGTGTATCTTACGCTTCCTCAAAGTGCCTTTTATGAAGCAGCAGTTTGTGTTACGAGTCTTGAGTACGTTACACCTGTTAAATATGTGTCTCGTTTCTAGCTGGTGCGTTTGTGCAACGAAGGTGCTCAGAAAATGGAAAGGACAGAAATGATGTACACCATTAACTCCCAGCTGGAATTTAAAATCAAGGTACGATGGGGCTGTTTCTGACCATCACTCACGGAGCGGTTTTGGTGGTTTCACTGCCGGCACGAGCAGAGCAGTGCAGGCTGCAACACTGACGTGTTACGTTCTGGGGCGGCGGGAGCCCTGGAAGCCCCTGGTACTGGGGAGTGCCGCATCTGGCCAGGCGCGTGGTTTCAGGTTGCAGCTTCTCAGGCAAAGAGTGTCAGGATATATACACGGGATATGTGTTTTGAAACTGAATTAGCAGCAGTTCCTGAAGAAAAGCTAAGCCACCAGTGACGTTCTACGTCTGCTGACAGCAGTGGGTAACGGTGCCAAGTCTCTGGGTAGTCTGCAGTAGTTTTGGACAGGCTGAAGTCCCTGGGCGAGCTGCTTTGCAGTTTCACTCCCAGATTGCCAGTCGACAGCACAGCGTGAGGTGCTTGAAGGGTTTGCGGCCTCTCACTTTCCCCATGGGAAGGGGATGCACGCGGTTTCCCTCCGTTTGCAGGTGCCGGAGGCCCTGTGTAAGTCTCCCTGGACATGCCGTAACCAGCGGCTCTCACCAGTGTCATGGGGGTGATAGCGGCTTTATTTTGCTTTCTGTGTTTCTGTGGAAGCTTTTTCCTTTGTGCATCTTAAATGTAACTGCTCCGTGGTTTAGACCTTATCTGGGGCTTGGGAGCTTGCCAGCTGGCAGGAGAGAGGGCTCTGGCCACGCTGCAGTACGTGTTAGCTCCTGACAGCTTGTTTTATTGAGAGAGGAGATGGTACACGTGATGTGCCCTTCTGGCAATTAAGGAAAAATTGATAGGAAAGTAAAAGCAAGGTGCCTCTGGAATCCTGCCCACGAGGAGAATGTGAGTACGGATTACAGGAACGTTTAGTTGTGCTCACACAGACTTGTTTCGTGTACTTGTGACAGCCATCAGGGTGCTGTAACTCGGGTTTGTATCCATTAAAACTGGGTAAACTGTGGCCGTTCTGGCGCAGCCGCGTGTGGCGGTTGGGGATCTCCGGGTACTGGTTTGTTAGGTGTAACTCGAGCATTTCACGGAAGTGCAGGAGAAGCTGCTCAAGAACTGTCACTTGTACACGGCTAACCTGTAGAATTTGACTTTTTAGTTAAGATTCACAAGTTTTTATTCTTAAATCTTCTCTTTGTCACGAGGAAAGTGTTCTCTCAAACACGCTTTGGTGTTCATGAAACAAACTTGTTCCAGGCCCATCCACCCCGAAGTCTTGCAACGTTGCGAAGTCCCCAAAGGCGCGATGGCGTGACTGTCGGGGTCTGGGCCGATGTGGCACAGCGGCTCATGGAACCGTCGCTGCGCTTCAGGAAGCGTAACAGCCATTTGTTTAAAAAACTGATTTTCCTGTCACGTGAAGGTACTGAACCAGCAGAGTTTGGATGGAAAGTAGGCCCCTTTTTTTTTTTTTAAAGCCAAATTTTGATACAAAACTTTGATTTCTGTGGAATCCTCTGGGAATGTCAGTCCTGAGCTAAACTGGCCTTTCATGGCCTGTGAGGTAAATGATGTCCTCAGTGAAATGATCCTCCGTAAGAAAAATGACACGGCACAGCCTTAGGAGAGGGTCACGAAGTTGGATGGGTCGAAGTCCTGTTAGCCACCACCCTGCGCAAGCGACACCATCAGTTCGTGAGCTTGAAGTTAGGGGTTTATAACCAGATTCACCAGCAGACTTGGATAAAAGTCTGTCTGTGAAATAGGGATTCGAAACAAAATTTTACATTTCCAAATTGGGGAATGCAGTAGAAAATGCCTTTAATAAAGCACTGGCTGATACGGAACTGGAAACCTGCAAAGAAGTTGTACACATCAAAACGGAGTACGTGAGCCCAGGTTAATGGGGAAGAATGTCCGAAGGGGGTGTTGTCCGGATTCCATGTACTGGTTTTACCTCGGTAGCCGGAGTGCAGAAAGACGAGGGTCACCGCGGGCGCAGGAGCTACGCTGCTGGTTATCCGTCACTGAACCAGTTCGGGTTTTGAAGGGTCCCTGGCACAGGTCTCGAGGGCTTGGTTCAGCGGTGCCCGTTGAAGGGGGGGTGCGCACGTGTTACTGTGTGTACTGGAGGGTGACTCAGCCCGGGGCAGGGTAAACCGTTTAAGGCTGCTTTAATTTGTGACGACCTGCAGCGGTTCCAGCGGGCGGCTGGTGAATCTGTGATGTCACGAGGCATTAAAGCGGACGGCTGACTCAACCCCTGCATAGCCCGTGCTGCTTAGTGCGCTGTCACAGAGCACTGTTGGAATGGCAGTGTACTTACACAGCGGATTTTGCCACCTCTGGTGGGTCAGCCTTCTGGCACTGCTCGTGTACTTCGCTTTTTCAGGGAAGAGGGGCTGCGTGCTCCGAACAGCTCCATAACAGTGTCCGGTACTGCCTTAGGACCAGTCTGATCTCGTGTGCTGTCTCCATCTGCTTACGAACGTCTTCATATGCTCACGGAATGCTCCAAAGTGGGTTGTACAGCGTATTGCTCTGTTCCTCAGACTGTACGCTTTTCAGTTCTGCGCGCGGTGCAGAACACGCCATCAGAAGGCGCAGCATCATCTGCCGGGGCCCTAGGGGCGAGGTGCCGCACAGTGGGCAGTCGCCCTCGTGTCGGAGCAGCTGAAGTTGTTTCCAGCTGTTCAGGTGGAAAAGCTGTGAGGTACCTGGAGGAAACTCCCGCGTTCATGCGTGCTGGGGGAGTGACTGATTCCTCTAGGGCAACGTGTGTGCTCCTGGGAGATGGTTTTTAACCTCCACACGGGATCTCTCAGCCTGGTCCATCCCGCGTGTGACAGGTCAGCTCTGTGCATCTTTATCTCAGCGGAGCAGTGAGGCCGTGCGCGAGGGGCATTCAAGGACGTGCACGTTAGGACTTGTGTGCTCTGTGAGCGATGGAGAGATTAAACCTCGACCCCCTGTTTTGTGCTTCCACTCACGCTCTCTCAGCTCTGAGTTTACTCAGGTTTTTTTCCCCAAGTACATAGAACTGTTCCCTGTTTTTCTAAGCGTGTCTCCTTCCGAAGGATTAAAGCTTCGCCTTGCTTTGCAGCCGTTTCCGCTGGTTTCCTCTTCGCGGTGGTTGGTGAAAAGGGGCGAGTTAACAGCCTACGTAGAAGACACGGGGCTCTTTTCTAAAAGGACGTCCAGACAGCAGGTGTACTTCTTCCTCTTCAACGATGTCCTCATAATCACCAAGAAGAAGAGGTAAGGGCTCCACCCACAGTAAGTTACTGTGACTGCCGCACGCGCCTCGCGCCGGGGGAAGCGGAACGCAAAGCTGCAGTCTTGACCCACAGCGTTTCTGCGTCGCAGACCAGCGAGGGGCTAGAAAATAATGGAGATCAGCAGGGAGGTACGTGGGCCTGGTGCAGCCGCAGCATAAACCGGGAGGAGACAGGGACTCAGCGTGTTCTGAGTCAGTAGACATTTGCGAAGCCCTTTACAGGTGTTAATACGCCCCGAGAGAGTCAAGAATCAAGGAGCTATTTGAGTTTCTGAGAGCACTCGGCCAGACTGCGTTTCGAAATGACAAGTAACCGCTGGTTAAACAGGATATAGTTTTTGGCAGATGCAATTGAAATTCCAAATTGTCAGACAAATTAAAAAGCTCATCCTTGATGCCTCAGCAGAGGGAGACGCTTTGGAAGGACGAAGGAATGTTGATTTTCATTCCCCTCCACGCTTCCCGCAGTCGGGCTGGTTTTGAGGGTGCCACATGGGACCCTTCTAGCAGGCTCCACGCGAAGTTCTGTGACTGGATTGGAGGGGAGGATCAGAGTAATGGAACGGAATGGAACCGACCTCCTCCGCTGTGCAGTCAGATAGTAGTCGGTAGATAAAACAGGTTCGAGTCTCGGGAAGAAAGTTTGCAGAACAATTACTTTGCATCTGGGTTGGCTACTTAAGCCAAACACCGGCTGGTTTTGGAAGAAACCCCTCAGTGAAACTTCTTAAGTAAGAAATGTGGGGAATGAGGTGTGATAGCAAATCTGGGAAGAAAACGCTGATACGTAAGCAAAGAGAAAGCTAAATGAAGATGGAGGGGGAAAAATACTGAAGTGAAAGGGTTTCTTTTATGAAGGCGGGCAGGAAAGTGAATGGGTTTCTCGGCAGCTCTCGGGGGTGTGAACGTGTTTGAGATCCAGGGTTTGTCAGAGCTGACACTGAAATGTGCCGGTGGAAGTCCCCGTTAAACCGCGGGCAGCACGTCAGGGTTGCATCGCGCTTTTCCGCAGAGCGTTTCTTTCTGCGGGGAGCCGCTGACGTACGATTGTGTTGGTAGCCAAGCAAAGGTTTGAGCTGGGAAAACAGTGACAAATCTATTCTCTCTGTTGTTACACTGTTTATTGGTTTCCTATGTGATGGCTGCTCGTCCAGACTGTGGGAGAGAGAGTTAGAATAACAGATCTTACCCAGACTTTGGGGCTTTGGTTTGTAACAGCTTCCAGCTGTTGGGACTGAATGTCCCACATGGGCCCAGAAGCCAAAACTGAAGAACCCTCCATGGTAATGGTCAGGGTCACACGGTCACGCTCCCAAGGCGCCCTGTGCAAATGGGTGTAACCGAGGAGTGATTTCTGCGAGCCTCCCGGGCACTGTGTGCAGCGCGTCCTCTGCACCAGTGAATAAGCTTATTAGCAACATCTGAGCTTTCGGTGACCTGTTCTCCCACCCACAGCATCGCCACGGACACCACAGAGGGGACAGAAATACTTGTTGCTAGTTGAGTTTGTTTGTATTTTCACTTGAGCATTTCAGAAAATCTTAACATTGCACAAAACCCCCTCACCGCTGTGCTAAGAATAGAGATTACTCAGGGCTGCAAGCCTGCCCCTCCATCTTCACCTAGAAGCTGCCCTTCAGTGTCCCGCTGGAGCAGTCTGCGTGTACGTAGAACCTCCCGGACGCAGTGGGGATGGCTCGGTCCCGACTTCCTGGGGGCCGGGCCGGGTGGTTCCTGCTGGAGCAGCAGTGTTGGTAACTGTTCAGCAGTTCTAGCCCAGCCAGGTCCAGGCTGCATCGCTGCCCACGTTTCGGGGATGCTGCCCAGACATGGGAATCGTCATCGGAAGAACAGCATTTTAAATACCACGTCAGCTGGTGTTCCAGACACCTTTTCATGGTGGGAACGGATGCGTTTTAGCTATCAAAAAGATAAAGGGAGTTCTTGCGTTGGTGCATGCTTAGGCATGCTCCAGAGCTCTTAGGTTTTGATTTTAATGACAGTTTATTCATCATCATCTTCCGCAGCTGCAGTTTCACCACCCGGTAGGGAATTGCAAGGTTTAACTCTTTTCTCTCACCCACCAAGTGGGTGAAATGGAATGTGGCTACCAAAATCCCTTCCTTTCAAGGGACGCTGTGCGTATCCCGTGCCACTCTGAAATATTTCAGAGGCTTGCGCTGTCCGTGTCAGTGTAATGGACTGGACGGTCCATTCTGTGTGTGCTACAGGTACCTTGGTCATTGTTTAGGCTCTGGTTTCTGTGCTGTGAAGCAGCAGGGTAGCCAGTTGCTTCATCACACTTGCCCTTCGAAGGCGGCAAACGGCTACTGACTAATGTTCTCTCAGACTAATGGACTGGCCGTTGGGACTAGGCCAAAAAGGCACATGTGAGCCTGTCGCATACATCATTCTACCCACGAATCTGGAGAAGAATAAAAATCTGCGTTGGCGCACCGCTCAGATTTGACTTTATTGGGAACTCTCCCTGCTCAGTAGTCCCTTCTTGCAGCCCCTTCTGTTCCTGTGTTCCTGCGGCAGACACTTCCAGCTGCCCGAGGAGGGCACCAGGCTATGGAGGAGGTGGTTTCTCCAAGACCTTTTGCAGGCCTGGAAGCATACACTGCACCAATATCCTGCGAAAGATAGGGCAGAGCTAGCTTTGACCTCCACCACCTTTCATTCCAGGTGCCCTCCTGGGGCCAGGAAGATCGGTCACACGTGGTAGTCAGTAATTAATGCTCAGAGCTGCTGGTGCGCTGGCTCTGTCGCAGAGCTCAGGAGAACTCCAGCATTCACCGAGCTTTGTTGTGTGCAACTGGACAGCTGCTTTCTCCAGCTGGTGAGATCTGCCAGTTGCACCCTGGGTGCTTTTAGAAGTTCTCAGGTGAGCTCCAGAGGGGCTTACGGTTTTGAAGAGCTGTACCTGTACCGAATATTCCGTTTTCCATAATGCCAGCAGGATGGCACTAGAATCCTGCCTCAGTGACTGTGACTTGTCAGCTCCCGAGATACTCCGACAGTGGAATGCGGCTGGACTTCGTACGCTGGCCGTCCCCTGAAGGTCCACTGCTACTCGGGAACGTCCCCTGCTCCCAGCTGCTGCGAGCCCGTGGTTTTTCTCAAGGTGCCAGGGTGGTTTGTACTGGAAACAAGCACAAGCGCAACTCCTGTGGAACAGCCAGGATTTCGGAGTAGCACAGCCGCTTCAGCTGCACTGAACCACAGGTGGAGAGGACTCATGGAGGTGAAGGAGTTGTATCGCTTTAAATATGCGACAGAAAGAGTAAAGGAACTGGGGAGACCGACCGTGTGCTTCCTGTTGAAGTACAGGTGGCGCAGAACAGAGGACATCCCGTCAGTAGATTTTGGTCTTCATACAAGCACCTCCAAAACTTGCAGGGACTCCTCCCTTCCCGAGCCGAACCTAAGGAAAAGTTCAGCAAATAAGTTCGGTCTGAAGCTGAATGTCGGCATGATTTATCACCTGATGACAGTCACGTTAAAGAACGTGTTCCATGTCCTTCCCGCTGCTGCGCTGCCCGGCCGAGCGGATTCGGTGTCCGTTTACGTACATCTCGCTCCAGCCCTGCCGGCTTTGGCGGCAGGCTGCGTTATCCCTTTGGGAGGAGGGGAGTGGCGGGGCCTCGCAGAGGGCGCAGGAGGGGAAAAGATGAGGACTGCCTGCTGGGTTCAGATCAGACTGTTTTGTTGAGATAAGGAATAGGAAGGATTTGTAGAGGTTTCTCTCCCTCGATTCATCAGTAAGGAATGCAGTTATTACTCGTTACACAAATGTATAGACTACACTTCTTTCTCAGACACAAGGTGCATTAAAATCACACACTTCCCCCTCCCCCCTCAAAATAACACAAAACCAAGAAACCCACCACAACCAAGGGAACCTTTCCCTGGTTTGGAGTGTTTTAAGAAAAAGAGGGAGACGCTGATAAATAATAGATATAAAATGTTTCTTCTTCAGTAGGAACCATCAGCTACTCTGGATGGCACTTGAAAGAAGTGTCCCAAAGTGATAAGCACGTCTCTGTAGATAAATGACCTCATTTGAATGCAGAGCTGGATTTAGGGGAATGTGGAACCCAGATCCGCAGTCCCTACTCCCTCCCCGCTCACAGCCTCCCTTAAAACACAGGCAGTTTGCTGCAGCTGGGCAGTCAGTAAATGTGAACGTTAGGTGTCAGGAAGAGCTGCGTGCACGCCTGTCCCAAAGGATAAGGACACACGGAATACAGTGAATTCGGATTCCTTTTAGCATCCCTGGGTTGTATGTGCAGGAGTTAAAATTGCCTCTCCACGTGCTGACATACTGAAGATTCTCCCACCTGCTCGGTGCCCTCATGTTAAATTCCTTTCATTACACCACAACCTATTTGAAAGCGTACAGATCACTGCTCTGGGGCCCGAGGCGGCGGGTGTAGGAGCAGCTTTAACCTGCCTTTGCTTTTACAGAGCTCAGAAGAGTTTGCTGCTCCCGTCTCATTTCCTATAGGATTTATTTTCTAATTTTTAAGTCTGAGGCCCCTGGAGGCAGCGGCCTGATCAAAGCTCGGTTAGTCAGACTGTGAGGAGAGCTTTTAAAGCTAGCTAAAGTCCCTGCAACAGCAGTCTCGGAAGTTTTGGTATGTTTGTGCCTTTGTCAGTGGTCCCTCAGTGGGGTGTTGTGGTTCCAGCCCTCAGGAAAACCCCAGTGGATTGTGAGGAATTGCTGGTACCAGTTTGAGACCTGGAGAAAAGTAAACAGGGAAGAAAAATGTTCATCTTCTTATGAGCTACAGTGATTTCAGTGACAGATCTCACTAACCTTGTCTGTCGCCGCTTCTGCTGCCTTTGCAAAGCCCCCGAACTCCTCAACAAAAGACAGGAAGCAGAACACGCTTGCGTGAAGGATCAGTGCCATTAGGATCATGTTGTGTCAGTCGTTGGAGAGTGGACAGAGCTGTACTGCAAAAACCCGTTTCAGTGATCCAGGCCACAGACCAAACACCCCCCACGTAGCTGAAATCAGAACTCTGGTTTTACAGGCGGTGCCCTGGCAGAAACTACTGAGCCACAAAACCCCCCAGATACAGTATGAGCCGTAAACTCCCTGTCACTTGGAGGGAGACTGACATAATATGCCGCATGAGTCGCAGAAATGGGCGGTCACTTACCTTTTGAGTCTCAGTGTTACTCAGTTGTGGTTTAGCAGTTCTTTACCTGGGGGGTTAAGGATTGTGAAGGCCATTACACTACTCACCGAGGCATTCGCAGGTATTTTTCTGACAGTTGGCAGAGCATTTCTCTCACAGAGGTTAAATCATCATCTCTGCATTCTCTTATGGCATTTGAGCAGCTGTAAAGGACGATACGCTTCATTTGCACCTGCCAGAAGGGGGTATGTCGCCAGCAGCTTTGAGGGCTGCAGTTCCAGGTGTTTGGGATTTCGTTTGTGTCAGTTCAGTGCGCAGTATGTCTCGGGCTGCAGAATTAATCTTCTCAAGTATTTCTTCAGTTTAAACTATCTTGGTGAACCGCAGTAATCTGAGGCTCGAGCACAGCTTTTCATCGCTCGAGACTGAGGTCTAAATAGGTTTTAAGTGTCCCTGGAGGGGTTTCAGAGCCGTGTGGATGAGGTGCTCAGGGACATGGGTTGTTTGGGGGCTGGGCAGTGCTGGGGGAACGGCTGGACTCGATGGCCTAAAGGCCTTTTCCAGCCTAAAGGAAGGTTTGCAGTATTACCTCGATAGAAGCAGCAAACCCAGCGGGTAGGATAACTGGTGGAACTCAGGCAGGAGTGCTGAGAATGCTGCTGAAGATGTTGGGATGTTCTGAAGTTGAAGCATGTGTGTAAATACGTCGCAATGGATTGAAGAACGGGGGGTGAAGTAACTGTTCCCTGCTACCCTGTACCGCTGCCGTATGTGTCGGTGTGCCTTGTCTGGACACGCTGCTTCCTGTCTTTGCCATGTCTCCACCTGTCAAGAAGTTCTTGATTAGCTGAAGTGATTCTCACTTTAGAAATGAAAGGCTGCTGTTGGGGAACACTGCATGTCTCCATTTATGTCCTCCTGCTGTTAAGATCAGTAACACTGGTCAGTAACACAAGTGTTGTGATTCGTGACGTCTCATGTTTTGCCCCCCTCTCCACCGACATTTCCACGGTACGGAAAGCAAATCTTCTAACCTGCGTAATTTCTGCTTGCCTTTGGGAGGTTCTTAAGCACATGAGCAATCTTTACTCATCACTTAGCGCTGGTTCATTTACAAAGTACTTTCTAAAAGGTGAATTGCACAGTGGATTTTGCAGGACCCAGAGTGAGACAAGCCTCTGCCCCTTTTTAAAACTCACGGTTGACTACAGTTATATTTCAGAGTATTGTAAAACAGTTTTTAGCCTGGACCTTCTACATGTAGTTGGACAAGGAATACAAGTTACCCTGTATTTATTATTATTATCCTGTATTTATAAATTACTCTGTATTTAAAATGCAGATCAGTGGTGTGTATCGGGAAGCAGTGTACATCCCATGGCTTTACAGGCACAGAAAAGGGAAATTTAACTTTTTTGCCCTATAAGATTTTAAATTAAGGTCTGTTGCTCATGTGAAGCTACAGAAGAAAAAGAAGCGCAATTCTGGGCAATTGCTGTGCCTGTTTCAAGTTTAGTGGAGTTAAGTTGAGCTTACACCATCTCAGGATTGCCAAAGTCATCTAACTGTGCCACTAAATGAAATTCCACAAGCTTTAAAAACTGGTGCACTTTATATCTTGGGAAGTTAATAATAAACTATTAAGGTCTGAGATGTCAGAATCGCGCCATACTGTGAAGTTAAAAGTGGGTTCTGCGACTGAGTTTGCTTCCAGATCTGCTTAATGGAACATTAAACTTACGGGTTTCTTTCTTCCCTCCTTTGTTCTGCAGCGAAGAGAGTTACAACGTCACAGACTATTCTTTGCGGGACCAGCTGGTGGTACAGCAGTGTGACAGCGAGGACCCGACTTCCTCTCCCGTCAAGAACACTTCAGCGATGCTCTACTCACGGCAGAGCGCTGCGGCACACCTCTTCAGACTGGCAGTCCTCAGTAACCACGCAGGAGAGAAGGTGGAGATGCTCCTGGGAACAGAGAGTCAGTGAGTAAAGAGGATTTGTGTCATTCCTCACCTGATCTCTCTCTCTGGCTGCCTCTCACACACCTGGGCAAGGCAGTACAAAATGCCCAGCTCCCGTCTGCTTGGCAAGTGTGAATGGAAATCAGGGCAGGGGGGAGTTCCCAAGCAGGCAGAATTTGGGATGTCTGGTCTGCAGTGACCAGAGCAGCGCTCCCGCCAAAACCATCCTCTCGTTGTGGGCCGTGTCAGTGCCCTGCTCAGTGACACCAAGTCGCTCGCTGTGATACCTGCGAACTGCTGCTGTTTGTACCGTAAGCGGATACTTTGAAAGCCAGGAGAGGTAGCCTTGACAAGCCTGCCTGGTGTTTAACGCGGCAGAGGAGGAGATTGTGCAGCGTAGGTAACAGCCCCCAGATACTGGAATAAAATAAAGCCTCTGCAAACCTCGTTCAGTTTCTCCAGTGTAATCTCATCGTGAGAGGAACCAGTGGTTCCGTGTCCTATCAGCATCATCCTCTTTCCTTGAGGTCACGGTGTAGGAATAATGGAAAGTTGGATGCATATGCTGAAGTTCTGTAAACTGAAGTATCTGTTATTACCTGCTACTGTTTGGGGGCTTCAGGCCAAGAATTAACTATGCCTCTGCCACGAGACTGCCAGCTCCCTCGCCAGGGGTTACTGAATCTCTTCAGCTGCTGGTGAAGCAAACAAGCAGGGGCTGTGGGACAGAGACTGAGGCAGTTTGGTGGGGTTGCGGAAGGAATGCCATTAAAGTTATGTAATTTTCAAACTGACAACAATAAAAAAAAGAAACCAAAGTTCTGCCACATAACACAACTATTAAGTGAGGTACACAAGCCAACGTTTACGTACTGCAACGTGGAAGTTTCTTATTGTTTAATTTGAACTACAGCTGTGACTCAAGTAGCTGAGTCATCACTGGGTTTTGTTGTAGCACGAGCACTGTGTTTAAACACTGCTCTAACCAACCTGGGAACTGGAAGTCAAGACAGAGGTTGTCTGCGTAGCTTACCTGTCAACGCAGCGCTTTAATAATCGCCATGTCCAGCGGGTAAATGCCTAAGCCGGAACAGCGAATAGTGTGCTGCAGGTGAAAGTGCTGTATGTGTATACATTCTACAGCCTGCCTAAATACACGCCTGTACTACAGATAGTTCAGGCCGTTACAGACCTCAGAGAACAGAACTCGGTGCTGAAGAACTGTGGGTTCTTAAGTTCCTAATGAAAAGGCTGTCGCAAGCAATCATCTGTCATAGTACAGGTTGTACTGTTGTAGTTAAGGGAGTGTTTCTTGTTACTTATCTTGATAAGACCACCTTGAGGAATCTGACTGCAGGGGTTCATTTAAGCTTGCTCTCTCTCGGACATGTTTCTGCAGTTTTGTTCTTCACTGTTTTACTGCCGGCTCTTTCAGCACTGTGGCATTTATACCGACCGCGTTGTCTGCAGAGCACAGGACTGCCAGAGCACATAGCCATAGGTGCATCCCAGGGCATCGTGGCGGGAGCAGGCAGATGTTGTTAGGGTATGAACCTCCAAGGCTCTTGTCCTGGAGCAGCGATTAGTGAATTATTTATTGTAGCGGTTGGATGGTGCAGAAGTGGAAACAGTTCTGGATTAAATGGGAGGAGGAGCTTGGCTTTGCCTCAGGGAAGCTGTGGAGCTGTGCTGGGATAGAGGTGGTCCTTGTTCTCCTGATGCAGTTTTGCAGAGTGTTCTGCTTTAGAAATGAGCAACAAGAAGTGTCTTGTTCTTTCGGGTGCAGATATCCGAGAGGCCATCATTTCTCTGTGGTGCCATTAACTTCCACACAGGCCTTCACAAAAGTGAAAGATGTTATGTGTCTCAGTGAAGCTGGAGGCGGGACAGAAGGCATGAAAC